>CM073582.1:107295162-109695162 GCA_037074715.1 Magnolia kwangsiensis | reverse complement strand
ATTTCGTCTCGCATCTACTGGACGGAGTGGATTCCACATTTGAATCTGATCATAGGCCCCGTCATCACCACAACGCAAACAGTGTGCGCAACCTCTGTTTCAAGTCCTTAAACTGACGATTTTCGGGGCGATTTCACGATCAAAGCGTTGATCAAATAGCTGATCTAAGCCGTCCATCACGTAGTTCCACCAAAAATACCCAGGGGCTGTCATCTTTTTAAAAAAAGAAAGTGATGGAAAGAGGGAGTATCTGCCTCTATTTTCGGTGCGAAAACAGTGGCTTACGCACGTAAGTCGATTGCTGCACAAACCGACTGTTGCTGTGAATTTCCTCCACGCACGCCGACTCCAGCGTCCATCCATCACCTGTGTTGCCTATAAAAAGGAGAGAGAATGAGAGAGAGAGGATATCATACAAGGCTGGAACGTGAAGAGAAGCTCAGCTTGGGTTAGACGTGGAAGACAGGTTGTTTTGTTTCTTTTTTTTTCTTTTTTTTTTTCTTTTTTTTTCTTTCTAGATTTAGTTAAGCAAATTTATGGCTAGCTAAACCTCTTAGCTAGGGCTAAGAGGTGAAGCTTGCAGCGTGATGGGAACTTTTTGCTTGCGTTTTGTTTAAGACTGATCTGATTCTAATTATAGTTTAATTAATGGAATATTTTCAGTCTTTAATGGTCTGTTGTGACTGAAATTACAATGGGTCTGCAATGGCTTTAAGCATGTTCCCTTTTTCCTTTATGTTTATGATGTCAGGAAGTCCTGTTGTTCACCATAATCTCCTGGGCATGGTTGGATGACGGTACCCTTCCTAACCTTCATGTATTGATTGGTTGGTAATTAGATTAATTCTATTGTTTGCTTTGTCTCCTGGGCATGATTTGGTGATGGAATCCATTCTAATTCATATACCTTTCATCTCTTAAAAACTATTTTAACAGCAGTTCAGTTATTTCCATGATTTTTGAAGCAGGCATAAGATCTCCCTGATTTCTACAAGTGGATCCTCTAAATCCCTAGTTCCCTTACTCTGATTTCTCCTAAGTTTTAGATAATAGTTTCATAATTATTCCTAAATTTTTAGTTGATTTGAATTTCATCTTATTCTAGTTCAAATTCTACTTAATTTTAGATTACGTACATGTTTCAGTCTCTTGGGATTCGACCTCGGTCTTACCGAGTTTATTACTACATCACAACCCTGCACTTGGAGAGTGAAAAAGTTTTTGGCGCCATTGCCGGGGACTGACAGTTGTGTTTCTAAAATTAATTAGTTTTAGAATTAGATTAAGATTAGGATTGTACTAACTTTAGGTCTAGATTTTTCTGATTTTTAGGAATTAACCTAACTTTCCTGTTTTGTAGGATCCTGAGATAGAAACTTCTAATTTGGTGATATCTTTCTAATTTCTTTATTCTTTCTATTTTTAGAATTAGAGTTTTTAGAAATTTCTAATCTTAGACTAACTGTTTTAGAAACTAACTTGTTTTGTTTTCTTCTGCAGGATCTTAACATAGGAACTTCTTATTTGGTAACACCCTTCTAACTTCTTCTCTTACTTTTTATATTGTTGTAGGACTTTTCTTTTATTCTAGGATTAGACTCAGAGTCAGGGTTCTACCATGGAAGCGTGGGTACGTGCATACGCTGAGATGGATAGGAGATATTGGGGAATGCCTGAGGGTTATGGAATTCAACATATACCTCAAGATTTTTCTCCATCACAAACAGACATTGAGAACTGAGTAGAACGTTATCTTCCATCGGTTAATAAGGTTGTATACGATCGTAATTATGGGAATGAGGATTATTATCAGCCATCATATTCTCTCATGTATGATCAATATAACTATAACCAGTGGAAACATCAAAGTTGAGAAGATGAACCAACAACATATTATAAGGATTATCCTCTTGGATACCCTAACATTGATATCCAACTAGAAACGATCCAAGTGGATTCATTTCAGCATAACTTGGCCTGTTTTGGAGAAAGTATAAAAACTTTAGAAGCACTTATTGCAAGTGATTATTCTCTTGGACCCTCTATCTTTGAGATCCAACCAGAAACGAGCCAGGAAAATTCAATTCAACATAACATGGAGTGGTTTGCGAAATTCAGAAAAATGATGGAAGGACTCAATTCGCGCCTTGATAGGATAGAGGAGGCTCGGTCATCCCAGCCACGATTCATTCCAGAAATACAATGCGAGGAAAGTGATCCTAACTCGCCTTTGAAGAACTCTGAAATTTAAAATGAAGAGTTGGATTCCATTAACGAGCATACGGTTCAATTTACCGATGAGTCGATCTCGATGACTGTTCAAATGAATGGGGAAGAGATATTGCTGTCTTTTAAATATAATGATGATGACACACTAGATTCTAATGATGAAGAAGATGTTAGTTTATACGAACCTCAACCCATTCTAAGTGAAGAATATGAGGAAAGTGATTCCATCCCAAGTGTGCACTGCACTGAACCAAAATATGATGAGTATTGGGATGACGATTATGAATGTATAACCACAATTCCCCTAGAAATAATCTCAAGTTTGGTCCAAGTCAATGATCAAGAAGTACGCGAAGAGAACGGTCATAATGAGATACTTCACTCACCTGACATGTCTGAGCTAAAAGTGGAGGAGCTCCTTGCAACTGACCCTTTTATCTCGTCTGATACATGTTTGGACCACTCTCCTGAATTGAATGATGATAGGACTCGGGAGATGAACGAGTTACTCAATATGACTATGGATTTTGAAACTACCCAGTTGAGGCCACCATCTGAACTGTTGAATGTTGACGATTCAATGCCTCTTCTGAGTAGTATCAATGAACATAGTCTGCATATTAATGTTTCGTATACTGACCCTCAATCTGTCTGTGTAGGGCTGGAGCAAGAGAGCATACATCCGTCCACTTTCAAGGATGATGGATTCCTTGGGCAGATTATCACGAGCTCCAAGGTGAAAAATAAGTCACTCTCAGCTGAATGTCCCAACTCTTTTGATGATTGCTTGGCATACTTTGTAGATTCAAATGATCCCATGATAAGAGACATAATGAATGCCTTACAAGAGAACATCTCGACAGTCAGCACTGACTGAAAGAACCCTTACTCTGAAGCCCCTTCTTCCACAAATCCTGAATGTTTACCATTAGGGGATGAGGAGCTGAAAATTAAACTGAAGTCTGCTACTTTGGAATGTGTTGAGACTACACCTCTTCCTGAAAATTTTTCTCAACTTAATCTATCTGTAGTCTCTGATTCACCATGAGATACTAACTTTGAAACTTTTTCTGACACAAGAGAATCATTTATACTTTAGATACCTCAGGCGAATCAACAATAAATTTTTAATGAGGTAAATAAGTTTCTCTGGAAAATCAAGCTACAGGAAATCCAAACCTATTGCAAAAAGGACTTTTGGATGATCCTATTGAGAAACTTACTGAGAAACTTATCAAGATATTGGCCGGAAGAGGAACCTCGTGGCATGATCAAGTTCCATGATCGATTCAACGTTTGTGAGTAACATTACTGCAAACCCTCATGAGAATACAACTCGTCCACTAGGGGTAACCTAGGGGTTTAAAGGCTTGTTGCATACGCTAAATGCAATCGAGAGCACCTGCGAAAGTGGTATAGGTAGGATTTTATTTTTGTTATTTTTGTTGGTTTAACTCTCGTACTAATCTGCTCTTTCCCAGCGATCTCTTGAAAAATCTCTCTTGATTCGTTATCCAGGTACTATCCTCCCATCACTTCTCATTTACTTTCGTTGTCCCATGTGCATTGCATGCTCATATATCTTTTACATTGAGGACAATGTAGATTTTAGGTTAGGGGTGGGAGATTAGGTTTCCTAATCAGTATTTTCTTAGTCTTTAGCAAAAATTGTGAAAATTTTTATTTTTTTTATTTTTTGAGAATTTCTTGTGAATTTGAGGTGATTTTGACGGATATCCTTGATTTAGAATTTCAAAATACGTGAGATGTTGATAATTTATGACTCTTGGATTCAGTATCTCTTAGATTTCACAGTTAAGTTTGAATTATTAATCCATAATTAGAAGTTTTAAACATTGATTGAGTCATGATTTCACAAAACACATCTCGCTTGCACAGTAAGGTTTCAGTTCAATATTGAAGGATTAACTTGGTAATCACTAAGCATGAAAAGAACCGGCCTGAGAAATTTTACCATCATGATTATAAAGATGAATTGAAAAGGTTGGGTGAATGGTCTTCACTATAGGTTTGCTCCCTACAGGTGAAGGTTAATTCCCCAAGAATGACATGCGAAAAATATTGAATGACTGGTCTTCACCCATAGGTTTGCTCCTTATAGGTGAGGATTTGATTCATTTCATTGGCATTACTCTTAATGAAAAAATCAAAAGTTGGTAGGTTGATCTATGAGGCAAGTTTTGGTTTAGGTTTTTGTTGTCATGAATCCTCTTATTGGTTATCAATGATATCTTAAAATAGAGAAGTGAATTTTAATGATGATAAGTCGAGATTAAACTATACACCTATAGAACTCAATGTTTAGAATTTTTTTGATTGATGGATTAATATTTTGAAATTGACTATGAAGTTTACCGTGCACTTGAGTCCAGGAGAAAATAATGCCCAACATTTATGAATACTAGAATTCTAGTATCTGGACTATTTTTCAAAAATCACTCGAGTTTATTAAAATTGTCCTGTAATTCTCAATTTATTATTCGCATATCTTGCTCGGGACTAGCAAGATGCTAGTTGGGGGTTGTGTTGAGGGTCAAATATTACATATTAGACCCCAAATATTGTCTGGATTTACGAACATAATATTATTTAACAGCCGATTTAATCGTGTTTATGCTGCAGATTGAATTTGGGAGCTCGAGCTGAAAAAGGATGTTAAAAGCTTGGATTTAACACTTTGATGATCACCAAGGCAAGGGATGGACTCTAGGGGATCGAGATCGATGAATGTACACGCCAGAGATCTGTGAAAATTGAGAAACTGAAACTTAAGTGGCCCAAAATTGGTACAGAATACAAGATCACGTGGTTCCCATCATCTATTCGGATCGAACCTTCATACATGGCCTGAAGACCATAAATTAACCATACACGTCAAATTTCATCCGATGGATCTTCGTGGAAGAGGCCCAATAGCCAGATCAGCCCACAAATCGTCAAACCGGGGCCCACCTGATCTCAGGATATGCTTCAATTTTGGACTTAACGTTTTAATTGAGCTGAAAAAGTGGATGGACGGATTGGATTTCTCATAAACATAACGGTGGCCCCGTATGTGACCGTGTGTACATGGTATACACATGGGGCGGCCGTGAACCATTTTTCCCAAGGTCAGTCAATGGGTGCTGACCGACTCTTTTTTCTCAATTTTAAAAACACAAGCAGCGTTTACGATGCCGACGCCGGGTCCTCTCAGTGGGGCCCACTCCTCATCCAATTCCTCAATCTAGACTGTCCATTGTGTGTAAAGGGGCAGTATTGACCTCACCAAGGTGTCCTTTTGGGACCATGCAGAATGTTACTAGATCTTAGCCGTTAAACGTAGGTTGGACGGTGGAGTAGACAAGCTCGTGGGCCACGCTGAAATCATCTAGATCTCGGCCTATCTAGAGGGTTTTTCGTCATAAAGTCAATGGACGGCATGGATCTTCCATGAAACATTTTCCTAGGGTCCACCAAACATCATATAGCGGACATGGAGCCTCTGTTTTCGCAACGGAGGACGCTGATTCATGTTGTGGGCCCCATACATTGTTCATATGGATAATCCAAACCGTCCAACAGATTCTAAAGGTCCCAGTGACCTTTGCCTAGGTGGAAGAATATTAAAATACATCAGAGAACGAATTTTGACTGTCCGAACAGAAGACCGACGGTGGAGTGGGAGATCTAGTGGGCCACACGAAATACAATTCAAAAACGGTCATGCCCGACCGAAATTTCGTCTCGCATCTACTGGACAGAGTGGATTCCACATTTGAATCTGATCATAGGCCCCGCCATCACCACAGCGCAGACAGCGTGCGCAAGCTCTGTTTCAAGTCCGGAAACCGACGATTTTCGAGGTGATTTCACGATCAAAGCGTTGATCAGATAGATGATCTAAGTTGTCCATCACGTAGTTCCGCCAAAAATACCCAGGGGATGTCATCTTTTTTTAAAAAGAAAGCGATGGAAGGAGGGAGTCTCTGCCTCTGTTTTCGGTGCGAAAACAGTAGCTTACGCACGTAAGTCGATTGCTGCACAAACTGACTGTTACTACGAATTTTCTCCACGCACACCGACTCCAGCGTCCATCCATCACCTGTGTTGCCTATAAAAAGGAGAGAGAATGAGAGAGAGAAGATATCATACAAGGCTAGAACGTGAAGAGAAGCTCAGCTTGGGTTAGACATGGAAGACAGGTTGTTTTGTTTCTGTTTTTTTTTTTTTTTTTCTTTTCTTTTCTTTTTAGATTTAGTTAAGCAAATTTATGGCTAGTTAAACATCTTAACTAGGGCTAAGAGGTGAAGCTTATAGCGTGATGGGAACTTTTTGCTTGCATTTTGTTTAAGACTGATCTGATTCTAATTATAGTTTAATTAATGGAATATTTTTAGTCTTTAATGGTCTGTTATGACTGAAATTACAATGGGTTTGCAATGGCTTTGAGTATGTTCCATTTTTTCTTTATGTTTATGATGTCAGGAAGCCCTGTTGTTTACCATAGTCTCCTGGGCATAGTTGGATGACGGTACCCTTCCTAACCTTCATGCATTGATTGGTTGGTAATTAGATTAATTCTGTTGTTTACTTTGTCTCCTAGGCATGGTTTGGTGATGGAATCCATTCTAATTCATATACCTTTCATCTCTTAAAAACTATATTAACAGCAGTTTAGTTATTTCCATGATTTTTGAAGCAGGCATAAGATCTCCCTGATCTCTACAAGTGGATCCTCTAAATCCCTAGTTTCCTTACTCTGATTTCTCCTAAGTTTTAGATAATAGTTTCACAATTATTCCTAAATTTTTAGTTGATTTGAATTTCATCTTATTCTAGTTCAAATTCTACTTAATTTTAGATTACGTATAAGTTTCAGTCCCTTGGGATTCGACCTCGGTCTTACCAAGTTTATTACTACATCACAACCCTGCACTTGGAGAGTGAACAACGTTGTCTCATCTCCGATGGGTCGCATCACAGTCCGACTGTCAGGGTCAACCGAGTAGCATATGGCAAGCTTTCATATCGACCACATCACAAAGTATCTAATCCTTATAATGTTTACCAATTGAAAACGAGATAGTGCATTGTTTAGTTACCTTAGTCTCATTCACCTTTTTTATCTAGCCAATTGAGTACGATGAAGGTTGTCTCGTCGTTGGTAGCTGCAACTTGTCCACCATCACCCTTGAGACGATGTTCTCGCTGCTACCACTGTCTATGATCACATCACAGACCTTTCCGTTAAGAGTGCACTGAGTACGAAATATATTGTGCCGTTGTAGGTATAATTCGGTTCGTGAGGTATACAGTAGTCGCCTCACAACTAGAGATTCGCCACGATCCTCGCCCATCAATTCATCGCTACCTGTTATTTTTTCAGTGATTTGTTCATATTCATTAAAGTCATGATCTTCTTCTGCTGCTTCATCTTCAGTGTTCCTTTCGTTTATAGTCAAGTATGCTACAGAACGTTAAGAAAAAGTGTTTGATAAGTGTCCTATTTGGCCACAGCGGTAATAATTGTTTGGCCTTAGCCGAGCATAAGGATTTGGAATACTACTCGGGCCCGCTGTTGTGGGTGCTGCCCATTGAGGTCTGGATGAGCCGCTCCCTGTATCACAATTTACGGGCGAAGGAGGTTGAGGACGTTCTCCTATCGAATCCTTTTCTCGAGCTAGTACTGGATCCTGTGTGGGACCCATCATGGGAGGTTGATTTGAAGGATAGGGATGAGCATGAGCTCTTACAAGTTGTGTTTCTGCCCTTCCGCCAATTGAACTGCTTCATCCACGGTCCCGACTGGGTACATTTGATCTCGATCCTAAATTGTCAGTCGCAACTCACCTATAAATCGTGTCACCTTATATGACTCAGATTCTGACAGATTGTTTCATGTAGCCAACCGCTGAAATTCTTCAGTATAATCTGTAACAGTTCGATTTTCTTGTCGACAATTCTGGTATTGCTGGAATAATATCCGCTCATAATCACTAGTAAAAAATCGTGATCGAAGAAGATGTCTTATCTGAGGCCATGATGCGATGGACGCCTTATTCTGGTGGCCTCGTGAGAGTTGTAATTGTTTTCACCATACAGAAGCGCCAGATTTTAATTTAAATGCTACCAAATTTACCTTTTTATGATCTGACATGTCCATATAATCGAAATATCTCTCTACTTCGGCTAGCCAATTGAGAAAATCTTCTATACATAATAAACCATTAAAACTAGGAAGTTCAGCCTTACCTCAAAAGTCTTTTTCAGCACGATCTAGATGATCGCCTCCATGGATTGGTCGTCGCGCAAAATCCTCATTAATGTCCTCGTCGCTAGAACTTAAATCATTTGGTGTAGTCCTACGGTTTACCACTAGTAGTGCTCTGCGATAATCGGGGTTGTGTCTTATAGCAACCATGGGTGGTGGAGCATCCATAAGTGGTGGAGCACCGCCTAGGGCTTGAGGAGGAAGTAGCACATCCGCAAGATAATCGAGGGTTGCCTGCAGCCCTTGCATGGTCAACCGACTCTCCCGATGGGAAGCTTCTATTCTTTCCAAAAGATAACGAATCCCTAAATCATCGTCAACAGGATTTTGATTCATACCTTCATTGTTTGCCATCGACCCGATGGGAAACCTCACTCTGATACCAATTTGACGTAAAGATGAACGTGATGAGGTCGATCACCGTCTTCCTCAAGGATAACTACTCCGAATCCATGGAGCTTCTCTGGACTCCTCATAGAGACTTCTCGAATCCACGAGGAAAGAAAGAAGGAAAATAGAAATAAATTCTAATAATATTCAAAATCAATTAATGAATGAATAAAAATGAGTTCACAACCCTTTAAATAAGGGTACTAAGCAATAAGAAAGAAATTAGAATCAAACTACAACTAAAACACCTAGAATCTGCGACTTACTATAAATAGTAAACTTATTATTTATAGATGGTCGGGATGTTTAATAGTGGGAAAGGTTTTCAGCCAAAAATAGTAAGTGTCCTATTTGGCTTCACCAAACCGTTCTCCTAATTATTCTAAGAACTTTTCATGTTGGACACAACTCCTAAAGCCCAATGGATGAAGAGTTATAATTAAACTAAAACTTACTATTTTATAGTAAAAACGAAAATAAAACAGGGAAATAACCATCGATCAAGGGGTTTTTCTCAAATCCAGGCTGCTCAACCCAGCGTAGTAGGGTTGGTTGGCTAAAGTAGCTCGTTCTACCCCAAAATCATATATTTTACGTCAGATAACTCATTCCGGATTGCGAGATACGCCCAATCTAAGGTCCGACGGTCCAGATCACTTTTGTCGTCGACCGGGCCTTTTCTGATCCATCTTGGCCATGAAACTGTCCACGACCCACTCTAAATCATGGGTCCTTTGCATGGGAAAAGGTCATTTGGTCTTTCTTAGATTTTTTCACGGGAGGGGACAACAAAGAAGAGTCGAAGGTCTTGACAGCAATCTAGCAGGCTACGGCATGGGATTGGTTCAAAAGGTGGGGCCCTTGCCGTAAGAGGCCACTTGGCCTCCTTTGATGTTTTTATTTTTATTTTTATTTTTTATTTTAGATTGGACTACGCTGAGAGCCAAAGCTTCTTTGACTGTTGGTAGTTGTATGGATGGACATTACACTATCTCGGTGGAGTGGTGGTTTTGTTCCCTTCAAAGTTGTTTCTTCTTATTATTATTATTACAATGGTTGGGGCTTTTGAAATGGAATAGGATTTGGTGTTTATATGAATGGTAGACAGTCATGGTGGTCCCATATGGAAGTGGGAGTTTATTATTCCTTTTTTTTTTAAGGTCAGGCAATGAGGATCACCGATGTATCGTGGATCACTGATAGACACTGATCGGCATTAACTATCGGTGATTCACAGTGTGAATCGGTGATTTACATTTAATGGCCGTTATTTACTTACATTATATGCTTTATAACTATCAATCTTTTTTAATCCCATTCTTCCAACCTACTAATCTTGTTCCGGAAAGTAATCTCTTTTTTTAATCCCATTCTTCCAACCTTTTTTTTTTTAAAGTAATCTCTTTCGTGATTTCCATTTTTTTAATTAGATTTGTTGAATATGAGTCTTGTAGGAAGGGATTGAGAAATTGCTCATCTCCAAGAACTTCATCCCTTTAAGACTACAGACACTCATGCGCAGGAATTAGCAGCCGTTTGACAACGGTTTCGAGCCATTCTTCAAGAATTTTGAGAGGCTCGACAATTTAACATTATGATGACACAACGACTTCATGTTCATCAAGATTTTTAGGAATAGCTTAGACAACTGTAAGAAGACACTAACTGTGTTCAAGCCATCATAGATGCCTACCGTAGGAACTATCACAATGGCCGACACTCTATCTAATAGCTCGTTACGATCATATGCAAATGGAGATGTCAAATCAGAAGAGATGACCGCCTTGTAGAACTAAAAGATCGTCTTCATGAAGTCAGATTTGCACTCCAAGAAGCCCAACATCAAATCACAAGAGCTTTATGCAAGTTTACTTGCTATAAACAGGAAGAGCTTGAAATAGTTTCATGGAAGGAGAAATTATTGCATGCTGTAGTGGATTTGGCCAACTGCACCTCTCGATATGAATTGGTGAGAAATGTTAGAAATTAAGATGTCTTTTTTATATATAAAAAAAAAATCATCATTTTGTATGTATAGTCACCACACTGTATATTTTATGCCTTGAATCGTCGATATAGAGTGTGTATTGCGGATACCACAATGGGATTTAATCAAGCATGGAGAACCCCTTCATGCAATTAACAACTGATTTAATGCGGAGCGATTTCTAGTTTCTTCTTTGCCGCTTATATATGATTTGTGACCATAGCCCTCCTTAATCTCATCCTTCTAAGTTTGTAATCTTCTTGTAGAAAGTAACTATCTATTGTTATGGTTCTGAAGCCACTCATCATGTTGTTGCTTTCATTACTTCTATCTTACGATTAAATTTTTTGTCTTTGAGTCTTGCTGGAAGGGATGGAGAGACTGATGCACATATCAAAGAACTCCACCCCTTTGAAAATTAAGAAACTTCTGCGTAAAAAGTGGCCCCTGTTTTACGATCGATTTGAGCCATTCCTTCATCATTTCGAGAGGCCCGATAGTTTTACATCCTGATGATAAAATAATTTCCCTTTCATCAAGTTCTTAAGGAGTAGATTACACAAGTGATCGAACCCAAGGGTTAAAAATACAAAGTGCAGGGTTGCAATGTAGTCTTAACTTGGTAAGGCAGAGATTGTACCATATGGACTTGTTGAGAACAGATTGAAAGCTAAACATGTTTTATGGGTTTTTAATCCAACTTGAATTAAAAAAGGATTTAAAACAATAAATAAAAACACTAAGGATGCAGGAATCCCCAATTAATAGAATATAATATTAATTCATCTTCTTGAATTGATAACTCAACTAGAATCAGATTCCAATCCGTTCTAATCGAAAGATAACGTAGTAAATTCAACTAAAAAAATATCCAAATAAGATTAGAATTGAGATAAGTTGATCTATCACGAAGATCTAGGTAATTAATCATAGAGAATCAAAAGCATCAATTGTACCTAGAGTTAACAATATATCAATCGATTTTAAACGTTGATTCCTTCCCCAATCTAATAATTCAATCACATAGAATCATAATTCAACTTCAAAAACCAATAACTTTCATAAAAAATGAATTTAATATCAACAATCTATAAAAATGTTCATCCCTTAGCCTTAGCTAAGAGATTAGCCTAACATGACTAAAAAAACAAAAAAACGAAAACAAAAAAATCTAACTAGAACCGAGGTTGATACAGAAGAACAGCGCCAGAGAAGCTTTGCCTTTACGTTCTTTCCCCTCCAAACCCTAGATTGATGCTAAGGAATGTGCAAAACACTCCAATTTATATATAGTTTGGCAGATCCAATTTTTGCACCGACTAGAGAATTTATGCAACTTATGCAATCACCGCGTCCATTAATAGGAGCTTTAATAGGATTGAAACCTATCAAGGACCTATCAATGGCATCAAAGATGTACTCGATGGATCGAGTAGAAAATAAAAATTTGTCCAGCAACAAATTTTCAAATTCTCAGAATTTCTCGATTGGATTGAAGGAACTATCCAACAACTAATCTATAAAATCTGAAATTTCTCGATATATGGTTCGATCTCATTAAGTCCTATCGATGGCTTGTTGATGGGATTGATGGGTGCTGAATTCTTCAGTTTTCAACTCTATTTTGATTCTTCACTTTTCCCGCTATCGATACTTGATTTCTTTTGATCTTTAGCACTTAATATTATTATGCACATCCATTTTTCAACCTTGCACTCCTTTGAGCTTTAATTCCATCATTTTAAGCATTGATTTTTCTTTTGTTATGAAATTACCTCGCACGTAGAAAATGTAGCTTAGTATATCAAATTAACAGATAAAAGCATGGAAAACTAGTGAAAATAAGAGGATAAATATGTAATATTTGAGTCTTAACAAATGCAAAAATACCTTCACGATGACCAAATCACTGTAGATGGATTCTGTACTTCTTACCATATTGCCCAGCAATTTGTCCTACCACTCTCTATGCTCAAAGATACATTGGAATGTCAAATCAGAAAATAAGATTGCCTTGGAGAACTGGAAGGCTTTCTTTATGATGTTATAATTCATTTTTACGAGGCTCAACAAGTATCACTATTAAGGGTCGAATTAATGGAAGATGTCGAACATCTCTTAACCAGGCAACAAACCCTCATTGTGAAAATATGTGTCTGCTATGAAGATGAAGAGGTCCAAACAATTACCTGGAAGGAGATTTTATCGATAGTTGCTGCAGTCTTGGCCGATTAGACCTCTCGATATGAGTGGGTGTAAAATTGACAAATCGAGAGGTCCCGATTGGACCTCTCGATATGAGTGGTTTGTAGAAATGAGGACGGGAAGCTGATCTTTGCTTTTTCAGCTACTTACAGTGTGGGGACAAAAAATAGGTTGGAGATTAGAGCTATTCATGATGGTATTATCTTATGTTTGGAGCGTTGCATGGAGAAGATCATGATAGAGTCCGACTCCAAAGTGGCGGTGGGCCTATCCATGTCCTCCTCGTCGGTCCCCTGGCAATGGCACCCCTGGTTCAGCAGAATTAAGAGGCTGGGTTAGAGAGTGTCAATCTAGTATTTAGTTATCCCAAGAGAAGGGAATGGCCCGACGGATGGTATGGCTAGGAAGGGTAGCCAGGCTCAGGTCTCAGCAGTTTTTGAGAATGTTAGGGAGCTTCCCCCTCAGGTATGTGGGCTTTTGTTTCTGGACAGAGTCAGGCTAGGAACTGTAAGATCCAATTTTTCTAGCGCCTGACCTGTTCTTTTTCCTCCCAGGCATTTGGGTAGGGTGAGGTAGGTGGGCTCCTTCCTGGTGGGTTCTTTTTTTCTGAGGGAACCGCGGGACTATGGTCCTACTCTTCTAGTGTGCAATTAATGTGTTTTACTCTTCATTTACATGATAGGTGAGGCCCGACCTTTTGATGGGACTCACCCGAAAGGTTGAAATTTTGTTTTCAGATTAATGGATCAGAGGCAAGAACCCTCTTTTTATTTTTATTTTTTAAAAAAAAGATGTTTTTTGTCTTATATATAAACAAACTTAAAATTTTTCTTTTTTGCTTTATCAGTAGCCACACTTTGACTTTTTTTTTCGCCGTGGAATGTGAATTGCTAGTACACTAAGAATCAATGATACACAGTGTGGATTGCCGATACATATTGTGGATCATTGATACACTCTGGGCCATTGATACACACTATGGATTGCCGATATTCATTGAATACACATGGATTTACTTTAAATCCAACCAAGTAGTCATAGTTCCAGCATGTAGATATTGACTAGTCATACATTAAATAATGACTGATCAAAGTACTTGACTGAGCTGTATCAGATTCTATGGTAAATGACCATTCATTCATTTCGTTGGACCGTACACAACGTTACTCAGTCGAATTAATACTACTTTTCCTCCTCCTACACCATATATATTATGTATTTGGAACCAACACCCCAACTCATCCCTAATTCTCGAACTAGCACATACGTAGGGTTGAGTGGGATCATTGGATACGTAAGGCAGAAGAATGGACATTTGTAGGAGATACAATATTCCAATACCTAAACAACATTCACTAAATATGAGACATGATACGCTAGAGGAAAAGAGAATGCGTTGGCAAGATTGATAATAGAGATCAGTAGGAAGGCAAGCGTGTAGGAAGGGTGTGGGTTGATGGAGAGATGATTGATCCAGTGTATACATCCGAATTGAAAATGTTAAACAAGAGTGACGGGAGTTCATCGAATTTTGAATGATAGTTAATCGTGGTTGTAAAACTCAATAGTAATATTTTCAAAGTTCTAGGTTATTCTTTCATGCTTTTGGTGATGGTTTTTTGAGTGGATGAAAAATGTAGGCATTGATGTTATGTAATGATTTTATAAGTTTCACATTGCGAAACAATATTATCTTTAAATATTTTATGCTTTTAAAATAATAAAAAAACACATGAGATAAGAATCTTTTAATTCACCGTGGATTGCCGATATTTACTATGGATCGTTGATCTACAGTGAGTATCGATGATTTATAGTGAATATCGGTGATCTCCAGTAAATATCGACGATCCATAGTGAGTATCGGCGATCCACAGTCAATATTGCTCCATTACAACATTCCTCGATTATAATTTTAGTTTATTACAACATTCCTCCCTTACAATATTTCTCCATTAAAATATTGCTCAAGTACAATATTCCTCCCTTACAACATACCTCTAATATTATAACAATCATCCATTACAACATTCCTCTGTTTTGACATTCATCCATTTCAACAGTCATTCATTATATCATTCATTATATCATTCATCCATTCCAACATTCTTCAATATCAACATTGATTACATTCATTCATTTCAACATTTGTCCATTATAAAAGAATAATTAAATTTTAAATTAGTAATTACAACACCCATGCACATTTTTCCTAAAAATCCAAAAATAGTGGAACAGAAAATGAATGCACTATACATTGCTACCTTTTAGCTTATTCTTTCAGAATTAGTATCTATGAGTGATTGTTGTCCTATTGGGGGTTTTGAATCTATAACTTCTACCTCGTCTTCCACCTCTTCAACCTCAACCAATTTAATTATTTGTATTTCAATCTTTCTTAACTATTAAAGACAGTCGAAATACAATGTCTCTATAAAATAAGAGATTTGGTCCTATAGGTCAATATCCAAGTTAATATTATTTAAAAGATGATGAATAAGCAATAGTAAATCAGATTGAGAAAGATTTCATAAGAATCTCACCAGGTTGAATATGATTACCCGGTTGCATACATTTTTATCAAGGGTGTTATTGGGCCTCGTTTATGAGATATTTTCATCAAGTTTGGCATCTCCAATATCACTACCAAAAAAAATAAATAAATAATGACCAACGCCAAAAGTCATGGGGTGCCTCCCCTAATAGATTTTAGTTGTCAGAATTAAGGATTTTTTTACTAGTAACATTCAATCACCTTTGTTTTCCTGTGGCATGGTTCACTTGAAATTTAGATTTAGCTCATTTTTGGAATCAAGTCCTAAAATAATCTTAAGAAATGGATAGCGGCATGGATAAAACACATATATCAGGATGGGCCCCATAGAGCACCAACCAATAGCCACCTAGCTAGTGGCAGCATCACAGGCCAAACTGCGTCCCTATCTCTCCCCTCAAAGTTAGAAAATCCCTTGCACCCCCAAAATCAGAAAAATCCCCATTCGCACCCAATAGAGGTGGGCATTTTAGACCCGATCCGACTCGACTCAGTATCGTTCCGAACAGAACCGATGGTGTAGATCGGCCCTGATCGAGTCCGTCCATTCAGATCCGATCATTTTTCTGCTCGGATTTGGATAGTAGTGTGTTCGGACAGAACCGATCCGAAAACCCAAACTGAAAGGGTCCGAACCGACTCGACCTGACCCAACCCGGGATGTAAATACCCCTCTATTTTTGTAAAATATTCTTTCTCAATATCTTATCGCCCATCCATCTTTGGCTTCTCATCTGGCGCCAAAAAATCCCGCTCAATGTACACCCGAGCACCCCAACTCTATCACGTCATATCTATCTATTTCTATCTATATCTCTCTTTCTGCAGTTTAGTTTTGAAGCTTCATGAGATCGCTCTGTCATCTGTATTCAGAAGGAGAAGGAGAAAGAGAAAGAGAAAGAGAGTCGCAGCCGATGGTTCGCATACAACTGCCTGTAGTCTTCAAGGTCGGACGAAGTTGGTAGAAGCGGATTGGCTGGTGTACAAATCGAATTGGCTGGAGTAACGTTTGCAAGTTTTGTGGGTCTGATCATGAGGTATGTGTTATATCCAAACCGTCCATTCATTTGGTAATATTGTATTAAGGCTTAAGACCAAAAAAAAAAAAAAGGACAGATCTAACTATTAAGTGGACCACACTACGGAAAGCAGTGGGAGATTGAACGTCTACCATTGAAACCCTTTTTGGGTTCACGGAGGTTTTGGATCAATATGAAATTTGTTTTTCCTCTTCATTAAGGTCTTTGTGACCTTATTAATAGATTGGATGGAAACTAAACGTTATGGTGGGCCCTACAAATTGTTTAACGGTGAAAATCATTATCTCTATTGCTATTTATGGTGTGGTCCAGATGATCTTTGGATATCATTTATTTTTTTGATAATGCTCTGAAATGATCTCTAGAAATAGATGAACGGTATAGATATAATAAATACATCACTGTGGGGCCTGTAACTTTGATCTCCAACCGTTCGTACAACTCGGAGCTCGAGGAGCGTCAGTGCTCGTCTTCTCATGACACGTCATAGAGCAGGGGAGGGGATTGCATACTGAGTAAATCCTGTGGGGTCCACCGTAATTTATGTATTTTATCCACTCCATCCATCCATTTTAACAAATAATTTTAGGGCTTGATAATAAAAATGAAGTATATATAAACCTCAAGTGGACCACACCACAGGAAACAATATAAATTAAACATCTACCGTTGAAAAATTCATGGGGCCACGGAAGTGTTGGATCAAACTTGTATTTGTTTTTTTTTCCCTTAATCCATGTTTATGTGATCGTATGAACAAGTTTGATGAGAAGTAAACATCACCGTGGGCCCTAAAAAGGTTTCAATGGTGGAAATCATTATTCCAACTATTTCCTATGTTATGGTCCACTTGAACTTTAGGTATTATTAAATTTTGAACTCAACCGATAAAATAATATGAAAAAATGGATGGACGGCGTGGATAGATCACATACATTCAAGGTAGGCCCAACAGGTTTTAAACAGTACGACGAGAGCATACTGAGTACGCAATCCGATTTCCTAGCTGTATGGCTGGTGATAGCTATAGCCTATTATACGAAGCTTTCTTAAGAAGTCATTTCGTACCGAGGTATTTTATGTCGCTAAGTAAAGTACATGGGGCCCGTTTTGAATTTTTTTTTTTGGTTTATTCATACCGTTCATTAGTTTTTTCAGATCATTATAGGGATTGATGTTAAATTTTTAAGTATATCTAATAATTAAGTAGATCACACTATAAGAAACAGTTGAAATAATAAAATGGACGGTCCAGACTTTGCCCAATCCGATCTGACTCAGTTTTCTTGACCGAGTAGGACTCGGGCTGGTTCAGGCTAATATAAATTCGGATAGGTGCGAGTCAGATAATCTGGATCCGACCTCGGATAGGATCGAATTCGAGTAAGGCCATGTAGATTTCGAATAAGGTCGGGTTGGACCGAATTCGACCCGATTCTGTCCGATGCCCACCTCCCGGACGCGGATTGCGTCCTACCCCTGCCCGGACGCAGAGAAAGACGGACTCGTCGTGTTCCATTCTGATTGGCTAACACTATAGGGCCCACAAATGAGGAAGTTAACGGCGCATTACATGCCGTCAGGCCGTGTACAACTTGACCCCAATTAAAAAAAAAAAAAAAAAAAAAACCTAAAAATCCCTCTGCCTCTCTCTCTCTCTGTCTCTCGATTTCCTTACCTCCTCCTTAGATTTCTCTCCTTTCTCTCTTGGATCTCTCTTTCCTTCCCTCCCTGCATCTCTCTTTCCCTTCTAACTTAAATTTCTCGCGCCTTCTCTTTGCTTCTCTCCGAGAAACGCCGCACCGAATCATCCCAGAGAAACGCCGCACCGAATCGTTTCTATTACTCTGCAGCAACTTTCAACAGGTAATACACAATGTTTTTGAAATCAGAAGATTTAGGATTTGTAATTTTTGAAATTTTATGGATTTTAAAATTTGGAGGTTTAGGGATTTAGCTACTTGTATGGTTTTGGAAAATTCTCTTTTGTGAAAATCTGTTTTTTTTTTTTTTAAATAATTAGAATATATAGGAGTGAAGGAAAGAGAGATTCGAGAGAGAAAGGGAGAGAAAGGGAGGGTAAACAAGTACCACTCTATTAGTATATTCTATTTGAGGTACGTTTGGATGCTCACTTCAACTGAATTGCAATAAATTCTATTCGATACCTAAGAAAATTACTAAAATAGAGGTGGGATGAAATGGGTCTATCCCCACTTGTTCATTTCCACTTTATCAATTCGCAACACACCGTAATTCAATCCAATTCAATATCCAAACACATAATCAGTGAAGTCCCACCATTTTTGCATGCCAACTGTTCGATGAAATGCGTAAGCATGTCTTACAAGTTCTATGCAATTCCGTCCTCACCCTGCATGTGCAAACATATAATACAATTGAGATTGTTGGTCTGGTGGGCCACAATGTAGATGATTTGTGGCCAAAAGGTCATGGTGATTGGACAACTGCAACCGTCCATTTTGTTGTGAGTTTCACCTTTTATATGTCCACCATTGCTCCATCCGAACTATCCCTTTTTAAGGCACTGGTCGCCTTGATTTTTGGATATGGCCCATCCCTATGGTGTACCTCGAGTTTGTCAGTCTTGCTCACAGCATGCTAATTCGCATGTATAAATTAACATGTCTGCAAACGCCCTCCCGAGCATCAGGACATGCATGTATCACTGTAGAATCCCTCATTGTGGATTATCCATCTTTTGTTCATTGGTAATGCTTGGCCTGCTTATTAGTTTGACGTGATGCTTGATCTAATTGTTTAAGAACCGAAATGTGATGCCTACTCATGGGATTAGAATTTTGTGCCATGTGTGTGAGATTTTGGCGGTTCATTAGGTGGCCCACCGCATGTGTATGTACTATGGCCTAGAAATCAGGCTGGTCCATTCATATATAGGAATTGGTGGAAATTAATGAGCGATGGGTTGTCCATTTCTACTTTTGTAGGTTCTAGATTATCTATTTATGAAGAACAAACTCGCTTGACGGCATAAAATAAGATAGGTGGCACCAATATCTAAGGGAAATGGATGACTAAAAGGAATTGGCCATGTTTAGCATTTGATGTACAAGTGTGGTCCATCTAACAACCGGTCCAGACTGATTTTTAGGTCACGGCATATACACCATTTGTTTGATATCATGAATGACCTGAATCTCATTCATGCATGCCATATCGCAGCATGTTAGGAGTGCGTAATTGGGCTCCTTCAAGAGATTGCACCATTTTCTATTGTTGGAAGTTGGAACATCTTCTATGATGTTTTTTCATAAGCTTATGAGGTATCATAAATGCGATCTTTGGGCTTTTAGTTCAACGATCCAATCATTGATATTATAGGGCCCACTATAGATACCATGTGCTGAAAATAGGCTGTTTCGCTCCTTAATGGGGAACAAAAGGTGCACAATAGGGTAATACAGATATCTAGGCATCCATTTTTTTTGAAAATAGGACCACCTGAGGTGTGAAACGACTTCACTTTCAGGGAGAAACTCTCCATCTGATTGATGGGTATTCCCAACCTAAGTTTTGTAATGCCGGTGCCATGGAATGGTTATGTTTTACAATGAGGCAGTCTTGATTTATTGCAATTCTAACATGCATGTGGATGGCCCATGGTACAAAAATCACCCCAATCAGAGAATCCTAGCTATCCGATTAAACACATTTTCTCTATGAATGTGGACTTCAACTCATTTTTATTTCACTGTCCATTTGTGGTCTGCACATTAGACAAGATTGCTTGTTCATTGTGGTTTTTGTACCATAGGTGATCCTTGGTAGTGCCCGCAGATGGGCTGTCTAGATTTGTTGAATCTTCAGTCAAGACCTGTTCATCATGCAAGTTGGCATGATGGCATTGGAATCTTTTGGTGTACAACTATTATATTTGAGCATTTAAACAATTTGAACTTAGATGCAGATGGATCTATCCGCAGGTAGAAACTTTATTTCTGAACATGCATATGAAGATGTCATTAGTCATATGAAGGATTTATCTGTTGAAGCTGGTGGGAAGGGCACATCCAAGAAACCATGTCCGACACCCAAATTATTAGCATACAAGCTACAACTATGGCATATTGTCTCAATTTAACAGGTAACTTCACAACACAATGGAAGGAGCTATCATCCAATGAAGGAATCTCACAAGGATAGGGAGTGGAAAATGGATCAAGAGAAGATCCCAACAATCAGTGACACTTATATTAGGTCAATGGCCCCATTAGAACTCATGAACTATAACGTTAGATGTATTTTGGAAATCGTATTTATATCTGGACTGAATCTTGTCAGTACAATGAAAGCTTTGCCCTTTCCTTTCTCCATCTAGAAATTGTATCTGTATTTGCAAAATCATGTGTCTTGGATCAAAGCAATTTCATGATTATCTGTATTAGCTTTAGATGGGTTAATCTATCAGGGAATGTACTAGCAAGAGCACCATTTATATATATATGTATATAGATATATATGGAATTAGCTATGGATATTAACCGTAGCTCTATATTTGGAAACAGTAGCAGTTGCTAACTTCAGTCTACAACTACGGATATCGTAGCTGTATGTACATTCCGCCATAGAATTTATGGCAATGGCACCTAGTGCTGCGGTTACATTACGAACTATAACCGTAGCTATAGGTACTTAGCTATGGTTTTATCCGTAGCGCTTGCCCCTTTTTCTGGTAGTGTATATGGAAAATCCGAACCTGTCAATTGGTGGGGAACATTTTTTTCTTCATTAAGAAAGAAAGACAACAACTTTCCACATTCCACCACAAGAAGGGCTACTATTTTTATTTTTTTATTTTTATGGTTAGGAATTTACAATCTGGAAGATTTTTGGTGCATGGGCCTGCCAGTGTGGTTCATCATATCAACTGTTGGATCATATCAAGATGAATTGCAGAATCTCTTGAGATTTATTCATCAATATGGGCATCTGGGCTTTTCCAATTATTTCTTTTTTAAAAAAATAAATTGCAGCAGCTGAGCATCTATAATTCTTGGTGACCATATGGTAATTTTAGGATGTCATCAGACATTGAAATTTGTAGGCCTTCCATATTTCCTATTTTTTGGACTAAGCTAATTCGTTTGTAGGGCACATCCCAAAACAATTATTCACTGCTTGGATTGCTTTTCATAAAAATCAAAAAGTTCAAGAAGTAAACCTTTTTTTAAAAAAAGCATACATATTATACAAAATGATGATTGTGTTTTCTGTTGCAGTACAAGTGAGAGCTGTAATCATCTGCTCTTTGAACGTAACTTCACTAGTTGGATTAAATCCCTTATATTGTAGAAGATATTTCCAATGAAATTCCTAGTTTTATTTCGGCCGCCTCTTCCTATCAAGTGGGAGAGGTTCTTGGAAAACTTTGCTTCCTCTTGGCAGTGTGGATCATACAGCAAGAGCGCAATCTCAGAAATTTCAAAGCTAAGGCCACTGCCAGGGAGAATCTTCCACCAGAACATTGAGATGTTTGAGAAAGATACATGTTCACTATGCCTTGCAGTATTTTTATTTTTTATTTTTGGTCACTCCCAATGCATTATCAGCCCTTTGGAATCTCCCTACAGTTTACCACTAGCAATGTCAGATTCATATAAAAATCAGCCCAGACTCCATCCTTCAAGCCAAGTTCTATGTTACATCATGCTTTCAGATATCAGGGCCACTTTCATGTGCTGGTCCTTTTCAAATTCTATAAGATTTCCAAAAGTAAGGACGCTCTCTTCCCAGCAAACCACTAATGCATTAATGCAAAATCCATCCCTTTCTTTGCTATCCAAACAAGTAAATTGTCATATCAAAGGAAGAACCTTTTTTCTTTTGTTTAGAATGGAATCCATGGTATGCTTACATGGCTTAAAAGCAGATGCATCACAGGCAGCAGCAGAAACCAAAAAGTTCATCTCAGGGCGGACATATTTAATTCAGACACTTTAGCTCCCAAATTAGCAAGGAAATCAGCCTTGTTATTCACCTCTCTTCTCTTCACTAGTGAGAAAGAAATCTCTGCACACCTACCCAGGTTTCACACTTAATCATATCAGGGATGCTCCACAGATACTGAGCAGTGGAGCACAGTTAATTGCATTAGATGAATTCAGACAAGTGTTGTAAATATTATTCTCTGTTCATAGCATAAAATGCAAAACAAACAGCGGTTCATTATCATCCATCTAGATTCTAGTTGTTCAATTAGTCCAACCTACTCCTAGGCTATTGTGTAGAAATTGAACAGCTAATTTGTATACCATGACATAAGCTATTCATCTCTTTGTAAGTAGATAGCACAACTAGATCATTCTGTGCAGATACTAGAATCTGATTTCACCTTTATAAATGTGCACTGTTTGTAGATATGGTTAGAAGATTTTCTTCATTAGACCGAGTTATGCTTGGCGACTATATTGTGGTCACAGTGACAAAGCCTTTTTCCTTGGGCATCTCTTGGGAGATTTTCAATGGTACATGGGGTGACCCATCATCAATTTCAACGATTCATTCATTCAGACAATGAGTAAGCCATGTGGAAAAAATCATGACAATCATCAATGCAATGGAAAATGGAGAGCCAAGATTGAGCAGAAAAAAAAAAAAAGAAAAAAAAAAAGACCCTTCCAATCATTATTTTGAAACATTATATGGACACCTTATTAAAAATCCTACTTTGGTCTGCATCAAGCATTATATAGACACCTTATTAAAAGTCTCGGCCACCTGATAATTAATACAGTGGGCCCACAAGATAAAAATAAATTAACTGTACAAAAGCTACAGAGCCACAAATTATTAGACTGGCAACACATCCACACTGAACATCCTCAAGAGTCTTCTTCTTGGAACATAAATCCTGCACAAGAATGAAAAAAATATAAAATTAAAGGTTATTCTTCAAACCTACAATCTTCATGACATGTAAATGAAAATAAGCATTCATATTAAGAATTTGAAACTACGGATAGGAAATACATGTCAACATGACTAGCACCCGCTTACAATGATTGAATTTGGTAGTGGAGAACCTCTTGATGTGGAAAATTGAAAAGTGGACTTTAGGAGCCATATTGCATATGTGGCAATCAAATGCTTACATTGTTTTAAATTTGGAGGGTTCAAATGATCATGATATTGGTGCTCACCTTTGACAAAATATTGGAACGTATGTGATGCTCTTCTCACCGATTAATTCTTGTCAGATTGTTGTGATGACAACTGCATAGAAATTTCACATATAAATAAAGAAGATATCTCAAAATATGAAATTTAAAAAGGTATGTTCAATATATTTTGCCTTTGAAATAATTAATTTTACCTGGTTACACACAACGCTTTCTTGAGAAGATAATTGTGGGTTGCTCAAGAGAAATTGCTGATTCGAGTTGATGGTTGGATAGCCACAAGCAACAAAAGGGCCACTCGTGGATCCACTAGGACCACTCCCAAGATTAAAAAGGTTTTGTTGAAACATGTTAAGATTAGCTGGTTGGTATTCACGCTGAGGCAATAATGATGCATCGATGGATCTACCAGGTAATCGAAGAGAACTCGCCACCATACTCTGTGAACTCTAATAAAAGAAAAAGGGAAATTAAAAACTATAACAACATAAACATATGTCATGACAAGCTTTACAAAACAAGTTTCGACTGATACCTTATTGAAATGACACATTGGGGTGAACATAAATTGAGAATTTGAAGGTTGAAATGCTTGGGTCATTTCCTGTCTCTCTTGATTTGCTTCTGTTTGAGCAATAGGATTTCGAAATCTTTTCTTCCGTACTTTATCTAACTTTAGGCTTTACTTTAATCCCATGTATAGTTTGTGAACTCAAACTATCTACAAAAGTAAATGCTTTTTCAATCGGTTCATGGCACGCGCTTTCGATATCTACACTTACAATTGGCTTAGGATGTGCTCTTTTAATATCAACATTTTCAGTTGGCTCAGATTGTGCACCTTCAATTTCAATATCTACACTTTCAGTTGGGTTTGAGCATGCATGTTCAATATCTACACTATTGTCAACAACTTGATAAGAGTTTAACGGAAGTTCCTTGATCTTTTTCATGCATTCCATTACTTCATCATGAAATTTATCAGAATATCTATCAACAAATCTGAAGACCTCTTCATGTTCTCCAACTATAGCCGCAATTTTAAGAAGTTTGCGAGACATATATTTGTACCGCTTACCCGATACAATATTGCAATTATCTTGTATTGTTAATGTAGCCACTGCTTTAGCAAAACCTACCTTTGCATCTCTATGCCATCTTTTCAGAATATAACAAGGAGGAAGCACCTTTATATTATAATAATCTAAAACTTTTAATGCATGATTACACAATATTCCCACAAACTCAAACTTGCGGCAGCTACACGTCACTGTATTGTCTAGTGAGTCAAATTTAACAGTGCATCCTTCAACTTTATCTTTATCAGTAACTTGAAATTCCACAACTGTGCCAACCTCACCACATTTAAAAAGAGAATGATTAAGAATTTTCTTAAACTCATTTTGAAAAATTTCAAACACTTTTGGATTGTATGCATTTGCCGCTTCCTTTAGCATTTTTATATCAAGAACCAATATCGGGATACTTTGCCTCATTTTGAAATCAGTTACGGCTTCTTCATATCATCTATGAGCTAGCACCCGCTCGTAATGATTAAAGAAACGCAAGAGGTTGTATTTAGAGTTCAAATATCTTTTCAAAATATTATTCATGCTCTCGCTTCGCTGCGTACTCTTCATGTCAACGCAGAATATATTTCTTTCATAAACCAAAGCCCATTTTTCTTTTTCTTTAAACAAATTCTGTAGCCACTTATTTTACATTAAATCATACTTTTCGAGCATTTTATTCCATGCTGTTAGAAACTCTTCCTCATCCTCATAATCATATACACACCTACTAAAATCATGTTCAAAACTTTTTGAACCTTTAAATACATTGTTAAGGTGCTTCGCAGCATTTTGGTAGATATGCCAGATACATAGATGGTGATATATTTCTGGCATCATTATAGCTATTGCATTGGCCATTGTAGCATCTTGGTCTGTGAGAATTGTCATTGGTTGCCTTTCAGACATCGCACTTAAAAATGTTTCAAACAACCAATTAAAAGATTCAATCGTTTCATTATATAGTAATGCCGCATCAAATATTACAGTTTGCTTATGATGATTTACCCCAATAAATGGAGCAAATGGTCGTCCATAACTATTTATTCTGTATATTGTATCAAAACAAATCACGTCTCCAAAAACACTATAATCCATTATTGACTTCCCATTTGCCCAGAACATATTTGTAATCAAATCATCTTCATCCACTTGTATTGCATAAAAGAACGATGGATCATTTACTTGCATTTTCTAAAAGTATTGTAGAACGGCTCCTGCATCGCCTTTTTCCATTGCTTTCATTCGCTTCCTTTTGTAAGTAATTTTTATAATCAATGTGCATGAAACTTATATTCTCTCGTCCTCTAGATTGTTTACTAAAATATTTTAAAGCCACTTTAGGTGGTATACCTGAAGCTTCCATCATCTCTGCTTCAACTTTTTGATCATCAGTGAAGCCTCTCTGTGACCTTAACATGTGCACTTTTGACGGTGTAACAACTTCATGGTTATGTTCTTCAATAAATTTAATCACTTTGTACCTTCCATTTACTTGAAGCTTAATAATCATGTTGGCTTGACATTGAGTTCTAGTATTCGAACGGGTGCTTTTTTCAACGATATCTTTCTTTTCACGCTTTCGACCTTCTTTAGAACAACAAAATTGCCTCTTAATCATGACATTATCGTCTGATTTTTTTGTCCAATTTTTTCTAATACTGAATCCCGTTTTTCTAGCATATCTATTGTAAAATTTATATGCACTCTCATCAGAACTGAACTCCATTCGTAGTTCTGGTTTTTCATCTGACTCCTCGTCAAAACTAAAATCCATTCCCACTTCTGGTTCTTCATCTAGCTCCTCATTTGTCTGGACCCGTACAACTTGTCTTGCCTCATGGTTGTCTACTTGCGGATTTGCTTGTTGATCATCTATTTCAATATCAAACTGTAGCCTTCGACATGGTTGAGAAAATAATTGACTCTCCCGAATATTATCATCCATTTCACCAATTAGCCTTCAAAAGAAAAAGGTAAAACCAAATAATACGATACTTTGAACAAAACCAACATGTACTACAGAAACAAAACCCATTGAACAAACTTTATTTTATTTTTTAACAAAGTAAACATTTAAGCATCATATACAACAAGAGTATCGAATAACTCCCTATAAACAAGGAACTTCTTCTTTTTTCTTTTTCTTTTTTTTTTTTGTAAATGCATATAGTAAAGAGATATGATTTCATAAAAATTCAGAAAGAAAAAAAAAAATACAATACAATTAGAAGATATATATCCTAACCATTTAAAAAAAAAAAAAAAAAAGATTTTCACAAAAGAAAATTTTCCAAAACCATACAAGTAGCAATGGTGGACATATAAAAGGTGAAACTCACAACAAAATGGACGGTTGCAGTTGTCCAATCACCATGACCTTTTGGCCACAAATCATCTACATTGTGGCCCACCAGACCAACAATATCAATTGCATAATATGTTTGCACATGCAGGGTGAGGACGGAACTGCATAGAACTTGTAAGACACGCTTACGCATTTCATGGAACAATTGGCATGCAAAAATGGTGAGACTTCATTGATTATGTGTTTGGATATTGAATTGGATTCAATTACGGTGTGTTGCAAATCGATAAAGTGGAAATGAACAAGTAGGGATAGACCCATTTCATCTCACCTCTATCTTAGTAATTTTCTTAGGTATCGAATAGAATTTATTTCAATTCAGTTGAAGTGAGCATCCAAACGCACCTCAAATAGAATATACTAATAGAGTGGTACTTGTTTACCCTCCCTTTCTCTCCCTTTCTCTCTCGAATCTCTCTTTCCTTCACTCCTATATATTCTAACTATTTTTTTTAAAAAATAGATTTTCACAAAAGAGAATTTTTCAAAACCATACAAGTAGCTAAATCCCTAAACCTCCAAATTTTAAAATCCCTAAAATTTCAAAAATTATTAATTCTAAATCTTCTGATTTCAAAAACATTGTATATTACCTATTGAAAGTTGTTGTAGAGTGATAGAAACGATTCGATGCGGCGTTTCTCTAGGATGATTCGGTGTGGTGTTTCTCGGAGAGAAGCAAAGAGAAGGCGCGAGAAATCTAAGATGGAAGGGAAAGAGAGATGTGGGGAGGGAAGGAAAGAGAGATCTGAGAGAGAAAGGAGAGAAATCTAAGGAGGAGGTAAGGAAATCGAGAGAGGGAGAGAGAGAGAGCCGGATAGATTTTTGGACGGAATTTTTGGATATTATTTTTTTTTTTTTGTTAATTGGGGTCGAGTTGTACACGGCCTGACGGCGTGTAATGCGCCGTTAACTTCCTCATCTGTGGGCCCTACAACGGAACACGACAAGTCCGTCTTTCTCCGCGTCCGGGCGGGGGTAGGACGCAATCCGCGTCCTGCCCACCTCTGCCGCCCAATCTCTCTATCCCCAAAATCCATCTCTCTCTCTCTCTCTCTCTCTCTCTCTCTCAGGGTTTCTTCTCAAAAACTAGATCTAATTTCCACACATTGAATCGATCATCAGCTGCTTAGATCATTCCTTTTCTCTTCTTTCGTCATGCAATGGATCAATAAGATTTTGTATCTTGCTTAGATTCATTGCTGGCCACAAGCCCTAGATGTACCCTCCATCCAAGGTTTGTTTCTTGTAGTCTTTAATGCGGGGATATTTCAATTTTTATTGCTTATTTTATTTTTGTCATTTATGTTTTTGGATTGCAGTTAAGCAGAGAAAAAAGGAGCAATTCAGATTCCAAAGGTGGATTGGAGACCTCCTGCAAGAGGATCAAGACGCAAGATCTTGATTATGCCTTTGGTGTGAGATTGATTTTGATCTAATTAAACTTGAGATATTCTTCTGATCTAATTAAACTTGAGATATTCATTTCTTTATTAGAAGTACTTTTTGTTTCTTTTTAATTCTTTTCCTGGTGGAATGTTTGTTTAAAGCTTGTAACTCTTATCAAGATCGTGTTTGTTGTTGACCAGGAACTGTGGATCCTGTTTCACAAAAATTTTGGAATCCCTTTCCACATGATTTTCTTCTTTACAAAGTTATGAACTATTTGTTTCTTGCTTTGTTAGTTACTGAGAAGTATGTAGAAATGAAAAAGAAGAGGATACACCTATTGAGTCAGGGGCACATCCACCTTATTCCCCGAAAGCTGTCACAAAATGGCCATGATTTTTCCTTTCTTTTATTTTTTTCATTCTTTTGAAGAAATTCATTTATTTGTTCTTTTTTGTACTGCTTGGTAGTCTTATATATAACTTAATGCAGGTTTTGTGTCAACTTTTCCTTCCCCTCAAGGATCTTCACCCTATGAAATGCTAGCACTTGATTGTGAGATGGTAAGCATGAGATAGGCCACTTTTGATTCCATAACATGCATATATTATGAGCATTGAACCAATTGCCAATAATAAAATGTAAAATAGGGTGAGGTTTGCTGTAGAAAATTATGAATATGTAGTAACCAAGAATCAATTGCTTTCAATTGCCAAATATAAGAAACTTCTATTGATGGATGATGAACAAAAGCATTTAAATGACTCTTATTTGGAAGACTCCTGTTTTGACTAATGCCATTTAGGTGTTTGTTGAAATGTTTGAGTGAAGTTCTATCCATTAATTTGAGATAGTTTTGATGCATTGGCTTACTAGAGATCTTGCTATGTGGTTGAATTATCTTATTTTCAAAATTGAACTACAATTCTTTTGAATTTCGTACATGATTGTATTAGGCCACCAGGACAGTATACGCATAGTAGTTGTGCAACCATTGAAATGTCTAGGTGAATGATTTTGATAGCTATGATGCACACACATATGCACATTGCACTTACTTTATTATTGCATTTTTATCCACATAACCATGTTCTTTTTTCCACCATGCAATCATATCAACCAAAAACCAGATATTAAGAAGAACCAAGTCCCCATGTTCAATCAGATTTCATTCAAAGTCAACAAAAGAATCCTCATTCTCAGAAACAGACAGAAATGAAAGAAACCCCACACTATTTTACCATCACAAATTCAACAAAAAAAAATAATATAATAAAATAAAAAATTGATTCAAGTATAGCTCAACCCAAAAGATTGTATAGCTTTGTTCAAGTTTTTAAGTTTTTACAAGTGGAGCCCATGGTTCACTGATCCAAATAGATGGATGGCTACAGTGGATGGGATGTCCTCACCTTGTCATGGTGGCCAACAAATAGATGTCTAAGAAGAAAAAAAAAAAAAAAACAGCAAGAGTCCATGCCATGATACCATTCACATATCTTTAGTCAAGGAAGTAACCTATCATTCCTCGGGAAGAAACGGGGACAGCTCCTTATTCAAAAAACTGTTTCGAATGCAATACCCAATTGCTAACAAGGTTTTATGCTTGAAACAAAGGTAAAAAAATTTCCCTTCCTACGTTGCTTTGCTATTGATTCCATATAGCTTTTTCTTTCTTCTTTATATAGCTTCTATGATGATTTATATTATTTAATAAGGTTTCTAGAGAATATGTGTATGACCACTTCAATCAGTTCCATTCTCGATTTCCACACAAACAAAGGTGAATCCTCAATCCTTAGTTCTAGATTCTTGATTTTTCCCCATTTTCTGAGATATTATTCTGCTAGGTTAGGCGGAGGAAGAGTGTAGGTCTACTAGGCCACTCCTCTTCCCTTCTTTTTTTTCTTTGTTCATTTTTATTTTTCAATTTCAATTTTGAGTTTGAGACATATTAGAAATTACCATGAACAGATGATAAAGTAGAGCAATAGGAATCAGACTATGGTAGGACCATATATAATACAGTACACATGACACAGTTTTGTACCAATCAGGTCAACCCATATACTGATTTATGGCGCATGTATCAAAATCACACCTATTAGAAATTCCTATCCTTCTAATTCAAGCCAATGGAAAAATGAAAGATTGACACTGAAATACTCAGTGCAGTAAATCAAAGAAAGGTGGTAAATAGGATTGTCTAATAGGGATGAGTTTTACATAATAAGGCCTGGTAGATGGATAAACCAGATTGATAATTCAACCAGCTAGTTGTGTTGTGGAAAGATGGCCCTACCACATTAAATTCTTCCCCCTCAAACAGATGGTATGTATCATCATCTCACCCCTAGTCCACCACTGCTTGGGATGAAAAACATATTAATATCTGGTGGATTAGTTATGGCAAGGTATCCCAACTATATCCACGCGTGTGCCAACGCCATAGCTTTGTGAGATGCATGACCACATGATGAGTGAGGTTGCTTGAATTGTTGAGCTACCACATGTTAAGAGTGGTTCTACCTATGAATGGCCCTAGAGTCTCAACCTTAAGAGTGGGTTCCAATGAATTATGGCACTAGATTGAATGCTGAGCATTGATTTTTCAATCAAATGTTGCCACAAAACAGATCATCTTGATTGTGGGAAAGAGACTGCATGGTGGGGACCACCCATGAACACATATAAAGTACTTGCTTCTATATAGAGGCTTCTTTTTTCATATACAGTACAAATTTTGCTAGCTATGTGTTTTAGGGATCATTTGGCAACCTAGAATTTAGCAAATTCTCCAAGAAATTGAATCTGTTGGTTATGTCTGGAAACTGGGAATAAAATTCTGCAGAATCTAGAAATGTGCTTGGGAACTTGGAATTTATTACCTTGGAATGTCAATTTATATGACGAACTAAAGAAATATGCACGTTTCCCTTGGGATTTGTAAGCTACCCCTCAGGCCAAGAATTCAAGAACTGGCCTTTTGCTGGAATTGGCTTGATAACTTGATATGATTGCATTCATTAGCTGATTCTCTCTCTTTTATTTTTTTAAAGCTGCAATGGTTATTTTTAATTTTATATTCCTATGGCTAAATAAATGATGCAGACGATGAAATGACTAGTGTTTTTTCGGAAACCAATCAAGGTAGGTGTTGGAAATCGAGGATCTTGCTCATTTGAATCCTCTGTTTTGATGTACGGCATGGCTTATTTTCCCATTTTTGGAATCCACTTCTAGATCCCTCTGTCATCTCTATATCTAGCTGTAGACACTTTATCAACATCTCGTTAGTTAATTAAAAAAAAACAATTTCTTCATCCTCAACTTCACCTAATCTTGTGGTATTTACATGTGCTCAAGTTTTTGATGTGTTTGTTTATCTATATGTTAGAAAGATGATCTTAGAACTGTGATGTCCGATCTACGAAGCAACCCAAAAATTTCATGCATAGGTCTTAGGGGACGATCTATGGGTATTGTCACGAGGTAGTTAATCACACAATCTAAGAAATTGATAATTTCTTGATTGCTGAATTATAGTATCTTGATATATTAGCTGTAATTTAATTGCCATTTGTGCTAATTTATTTCTACTTGTAAAAATCTTCATTTGTATGCCTCTCTCTCTCTCATTTACATAGACTATCCTCTGTTCTTGACATCAAGACTTATCTATTTCAATTTTGATCATTCATTCAAACATTCAAATGGGAATAAGTCTGCTGCATGGATTTGTAATTTGATTCAGACACTTCTTACATCTTTGGTTGCTTTTTTCTCATCTTAAAAATGACTACAGGATTAAAGAATCATAACACATCATCCCATGCTTTATAATTTTTCAAAACTATGCCATCATGTTTTTCTTTTTAGCTGATCTGTTAATGTCAGTAGGCTAATGGTGCAAATTGAAGAAGTTTGAATATCAAATAAAATAGGTTTGTTGATTTTTTCAAGATATTAGTCATTGTATTGACATTTTTTATTCTGCTGCACGGTATTGCTTACGGCCACTCTGATAGGGTTCTTCACCGAGATTTGAAACCTTAGAATTTGCTGATAGATAGATGCACTAATGCACTGAAGCTTGCGGACTTTGGATTAGCTAGGGCATTTGGAAATTCCTATCTGTACGTTCACTCACGAGGTATTTTTGTGCTGTCATCTTGAGCATTCCTGGTTCTTGTTACTGTTTGTTAGTTGGGTTTTAGCACCTTACCAAGGAGATGGGTAGATAGTTCTGCCAACTCAGAGGTCAGATGCAAGTTCAAGGTCCTAATCAGAGGTCGGGCCCAGACGATCTGGGCCGTCGGTAAGAACATGGCGGTTCTGGTGCTGAGGGGAGGCTATACCATGCAGTGCATTTTGACCGTCACTCCGGAATTGGTCAGCAGGCAGATGGTGAAGTTTGCAGCTGGGATCAACTGGGAATCAATTATTGATATCAAAGCGATTGCCACCATTCCCCAAGTTCAGATCAAAGGGAAATCGCAGCAGGTTGGTAATTCAGTAATTTGTTTCAAATTCCTGTCCATTTGTTAGAGAATGTGTTGCACTAACCAGTAACCACATCCCATGTGATGACATGATTAAATCATAAAGGGATAATCTCGATGATTTGGATGCCCTATGGATTTTTATTTTTTATTTAAGATCAAACCACAAAATTTCTTCACTGACGAAATAGAAAATAAAAATAAATAGGAAATTGGAAAGCTTCTCAACCTTGGGTTAGAGAATTGGGAAAATTTTAGGATTTTCTGTTGAGGTAGGATTGGGAAATAAAAAAGCAAAATAAAAGAAAACAAATCCCAATGAATGAAACTTAGTTGATACCAAAACATATGCATCCAAAGGACTGAAATAAATAAATAACAGTGCTGAAGATTCATGCTAGATTTAGAAATAAAATCTAAAATAGAGAGAAATAGACCAAGTCAAAACTCCAGTCCTCTAGCCGTATGCTAGACTTCAATCCCAATATCTTCTACCCTAATAGAAAGCAATCTTCAATTTATATCATAAAGAGTTGAATGTGCATTTGGCCTTTGGCCTTATTTATAGAGTACCTTTTTATCTGAATGGTAATGAGAGAATTTTATTAACATGAAATGAGACGAAGGCTAAGAGGAGGGGAGGGAGAGAGGGAGGATCTAGTGCACCTTCAGTAGTCCAATGGTTTCCGGACAGTCCAGATTGATTATTGGAACGATTGTCCACAATCCACCTGGTGGACTGCACCTTGGGTTGCTATGAACCTTACCATCTGATCAGATGCCTATACATCAACTGTTTAAAAATGGCTATGCTCCATATTCAGCAGCCAGAAACCTATTGATGATTGGGATGGTTAGGATAATCCAATCAAAGCAATTATCAGGTCATCTAAAATCCTGAAGTGGGAGGGCACCAGGAGGATGTCCAGCCCAGTGGTCATACTGACCATGTCCCAATGCATGGGAGTTGCATCATTTTATGGTGCATATGAATTGCAAGATGCAATTGCTCACAAGTCATATCTCTACCTGTAAATTTGGAGTAGCACATAAAGTTGAATGTCATAAAACTAGCTGTCGTGGTTGATGGAAACTAAACTGCTCTGCTTCTGTATTATTTTTATACTCACTTAGACAACTCCTATATTTTGCCATTGGAATTTTTATTTTTCTTTTCTTTTCTTGATTTTTATCTCTTTTGTACATAAATTGAGTAAAAATTGGAAGTCGTGGTTCTGAATCCACTCACACTGTGCAGATATTCGGGCAATTTTTGTTATCTGAAGATTTTGTTGAGATCCAGACTCCAAAGTTGATAGTAGGTGCAAGTGAAGGTGGTTCAGCTATTTTCAAACCGGACTACAAAGGGAAGCCTGCTTGCCTAGCACAGTCACCTCAGCTTCACAAGAAAATATCAATTTTTGGTGATTTTGGACATGTTTTTGAGATCGGTCCTGTTTTCAGAGCAGAGGATTCCTACACGCATAGACATTTGTGTGAGTTTACTGGCCTTGACTTTGAAATGGAGATCGAAGAGCACTATTTCCAAGTGAGGTTGGATTTTGAGTTTTTTTTTTTTGTGGTGGCCATTGGGAGCCTATGTAAATTCATTGGTAAGAAATCATCTGTTAATGAGGGACATGTGATGGCCTAATCCTAAATGCATGTATAATAATTAGGTTAAAGAATGTTCAAATAAATGCATGAATTAACTAACTGTTTTCAATCAAAGGGATTAGGTAAAGCTCAATACAAAGATAAGGTTATTCCGTCAAGATTATGCCCCTTAACATAAAAACATGTAAACAGTAAAAATGGAAGACTTAGGGATATGGGGATATCCCAGATCTAGCATAAGTCAATCCATGGTCAAGTTTGGATCTGATTCTACTGACTAATTATCCCTCTTTTCTGTTCAAAGTAGAAGGAGATATGCAGAGAGGAATGAAAGGGGTGAAGAATGAAGGGTTCAAGATGAAGAAAATACATGTCCTTTATAATTAAAAGAAAAGAAGGTGGGTGATTCTTACCTTTTCCTGCACATTAAAGATTTAGAAAGAAGGAAACTTAAAATCATGGTGGAATCCTCAACACCTAAGTGTCAATCCTGAAACCCTAATCTCTTGATGAAAGAGGAAGAAAAGATATGATATATTTGTTTATTTAATAATAATTAAAATACGGTTTCTCATAATGTATATATAAGCCATGCAAAAAAGTAAAAGTGCACTAAAGCCCTTGAAAATAAGATGAAAGTACAATAAAGCCCCTAAAACAAGAAAAAAGAATAAAAAAGCATCTAAAACTAAAACACCCGTGTGGCAGGGTGTGAAATCCGACTCATGGATCTATGGTCAGGATGTGGTCATGTCGTTCTTGCACTTATAACGCATCAGAAAGTGGGTCTGATGGACACAACGTCCATCTACATCAACTCCTTCGCTCCGGTATTTTGTCAACGATGCCTCCTCCTCTGGTACACTCTAAAGGGTGCACCATTGATGTCCGCATTATCTGTGCACCTGTAGATCCTAGACATGTCGACCATTTATTCATTACAAAGTTTGACAATTTGAACGAGAAATGCCAGAAGGAACTCGTGGTAATTAGGTGACAATATCCATTTAAACCTTTGAAGGTCAATTTTCTTTGCTATTATGAGTTTTGAAATGTTGAATTTGGTCTATATTCTCGTTGTCTCCATTGATCATTTACTGTTTGCCTTTGTTATAACCTATATATGTCTCGTCCTTTTATCAATAGAAAGCTGATCTTTGCTCCTGTGTTTACTGATTTTTTTAATTGGGTGAGGCAGTACTTGCCGAAGACTTTGCAACTCGATTTCCAAGAAGGGGTTCAAATGCTTGAGATATCTCTATGCTGATGGGTTCCCAACTTCTCACATCGTCAACCGTATTTGTTTACTTTGGCTTGATATTGTTATGGTTGATAGGTGCATGCCTTGCGACATGGTATGAAACTTAGGCCTATGTTACTTAGAGATTGATGCATGTTGGTGTTGGGCATTGCAACCATGTTAAACTAGAGAACATGCCCAAAATTTTCACTGATGGGTGGCCCATAGCCCAATGCTACATCTATTTGGAAGGACAGATGAGTTAAACTTCAGAATTTCAATTTAACCCAGAGAAAAAAAAGCTTTTCATATTTACTATATATATGAGAAAATAGGTCTTGTAATGCACGCATGTTTCTCTCATGTCCAACTCGAAACTAACATAAATGCATTTGGAGTAGAGACCTTCAATATGAATGCTAATGAAGGACACTGATTTGTTTATTTCCATTTTGTTAGATTAGAAAATGCACTTCAATTCAATATTGCATCCAAACACACCCATACAAATAGTTCATTGACATTCCATTTGTGGTCTGCACATCTTTTATGCTAACAATGCAGCTGTAACTTGTATGCGTAGGATGCTGGCATCAAAGTTGATCCGTTGGGGGATCTAGATATGGAGTCGGAAAGAAAATTGGGGCAGTTTGTTCTAGAGAAGTAAACTCTCTCTCTCCCTCCCTCTCTCTCTCTCTCTAACTTTTTGGTAGTATCCATTTTTTTTAAAAAAAATAAAGCAATGATTATCATACTTGTGTAAGCTGAAGAGCTGATTTTTACTTATCAACATAGGTACAATACCGAGTTCTATATACTTCACTGCTATCCATTGGCTGTCAGGCCATTTTACACCATGCCATGTTATGATGACCCAGATTACACTAATTCATTTGATGTCTTCATTCAAGGTATCCAAACCACAATTCCATGTGAATATGTAGTCAATTTACACCAGCCTCACCTTGAACTGCAATCCTTAACCCATGCTCTGGAAATTTCTTATGTTCTGAAGGATTAAAAAGGAAATGCCTGATGTAGTGTTTGGATTTAGTGCCAAATAGCTGTTGACAGAGCGGCATTGGCGTGGCATAGAAATTGAAACCTGCATTAAGCAGGCTTCCATTTTCCTGATTTTTCCACTGCAAATCCCTAGTGAGTTACGTAGAGGAAGGTCCAGAACATGCCTCACCTACACTTTGTGGCTCTATTGAATCGTGTTAGGAACCAGGAGGTTCCAAACACACCCCTTGTTTTTTTATACATTGCTAGACCATCTAATCACTTTTTAGTAAGGGAAATGTTGGTAATGTTTTCTTAGGAGAATAAGAAATGCTGCATTCTCTGTTCTTAAGTGTTAACTTGTTTTGGCTTTTCTTGAAGGTGAGGAGATCATTTCGGGAGCTCAGCGTGTACACAATTACTGAGTTTTTGGCAACTCGTGCAGTGGCATGTGGTATTGATTTAAAGACAATATCAACATCTATACATTGATTATTTCCAGTATGGTTTTTTCACTCTTGGTGAAAAAAACCATAAGAACATAAGACCAATTCCAGCAATCGATGCATTTATGAAGGTCATCATCCAAACCTCTACCCACCTTGTTTAGTGTAGAAATCTTGATATATTTGTTTAGTTTTTGTTTGAATATATATATATATATATATATTTCAAAACAACGCTGCACAGGCATCATTAGTTGGGAGGCAAGAGGCATAGCCTCCCAACAGATTACATCATGAGTGCTTGGACTTTTGACTATTCAGATACTCTAGTTAGTGATGATATGCTAAGAGGTGTTTCGGGTGGTTAAAGAAAGTGACTATAGGTTACCAGATATGCGATCTTCAGTGGAAATTCTTGTATGCTTACATTTGTATGCGCATGCACTTGTAGTCTTACTTTGAGTCCACATGCATGTTGCTGATAAATCACCTAACAACAATTTGATTGTTTATACGTTGTGGAAGTCATATGCCCACTATGGCACATTTACATCCACATGCATGTCGCTGATAAATCACCTAACAACGATTTGATTGTTTATACGTTGTGGAAGTCATATGCCCACTATGGCACATTTACATCCACGTGTGGCACTGTTTTATCTACTCATTTGAACCTATTGAATCGAGTATGGCTACTAAACCTATCAGACAATCGGTGGATTAGCAAGTTCTCGAGTATTTTTTTTTATTGAAAAACGCTGACGGCTTTTAACCGTCGGCTTTAAAATCGCCGACGGTTTTTAGCCGTCGGCATTTTCCTTTTTTCAAACTGCATGCACTCAAGTTAGTGTTGTTGAATATATCTTTGTATGCTCCTGCGACTACCTTATAGTCTTTAACATATTTGTATTCCATATTTGTTGTTTTGGTACAAATTTCTCATTATAAATAAATGGAATGAGGGAAGAATTATATCCTCAAATTCTCTAAATTACAATGTCTTTCCCAACCTGATTCCATATGTGGATTTTGTATTTTCTGATGGCTGGTCTCTCTTGATTTTGAATCTTCCAAGATCATATTTTTCTTGTTGAATTGTGCTCTATGGATGTGCTAATTTTTGTTGAATTGTGGCCACCATTCATGGTAAATTTACGGGCTCTGCTAAAATTTCAGTGCTCACGATGTGTTGTTTTCCCTTTTTTTTTCACTGATTTGACCTGTGTAGGATTTGAGCAATGAGTCTGACTATCATGAGCTCTTTAAAAAATATTTTTCCCTAATCCCGAATTGTAATTAGGTAGTAATTGTCATGGTGAAAATTGGATTCTTTCAATCTTCAGACCTTTGTAACTTGATTTTAGATAGCAAACTCTTCACATGCTAAAATTGGGCCAACTACATAAAAGGGCAAACGAAGGGCAGATTGCATGGATTGGATAGTCCTTGTTCATGGAGTGTATACCACTGTGGGTGCTGAAACATCCTTGATCCAAATCGTTCATGGGGTGAGTACGACTGTGGGTGGATCACTATCTACAATTTGCATGGATTGGATAGTCCTCGCCTAGACCATATCCTATTCAATGCTGATTGTTGCCATTATTCCTTCCTCTTTTCTTTCTTTTTTGCTTCTTTTTTTTTACCTTCTATAGGTAAACAAGAAGCTTGCACCTCTGACTTCGAAGCTTGAATTAGATTAGCACTGACTTGGAAAATTTTAGATGTTGCTAATCTTCTTTCATTGTTAAAAGGTCCAGGTACTGTTCTGATTTCACTCCAAATCTTAGTGTAATTTTTAGTTATTTCTTAAAACGAATTAGTTGTTGACCTTTACAATTATTGATTTGAATGAAATGAATAATCACATACAATCTGTTTCATGTGAACTTTACCTACCAACATGCCAAGTGTGTATGATATTCAAGCTGTTCATGAGATGGGCACTACTATAAGGATCAGCTGGTGCAAAAGCATACTTTTCCACTGATGGGAACACTACACATTTGTGTCGAATCATATTGTCGGCATATATGATTTAAGCCATCATTGTTTTTTTTACAAAGGTTATCTACTTGATGAGTGTGCATGTACGAACACATCTATGTATCTTTAAAAAAAATTATTTGCTAAAATACACATATGGAAGAGCACTTGTATGCCTATTTATGTACAAAAATTTTCAATTATTACATTTGATTTAATACATTATGACATTTGGGGTGACTATTACACATTGGTGCACATTACTTTCTCATAATTGTAGATGATTATTCTCATTGCACTAGGGTTTTGATCTTATGCACTTTAAATATAAAGCATATCTCCTTTCAAAAACTTTTGTGCATTTATTCAAGAACTTTTGTGCATATAAGCTCCACTAAATTCACACTGACAATGGAGCAAACTTTCTTTCACATTCAGTACAAACTTTCCTCTAAAAATAGGGCATCTTTCACCAGCATACTTGCATTGAAACACCCCAACAAAATGGCATTAGTTGAATGCAAATATCAACACCTCCTTGAAGTTGCCTGTGCATTGCGCTTCCAAGCCAATTTATCTTTATCATTTTGGGGGATGTATTTCGACTGCCAATTACCTCATTAATTGAATACCAACACCCAATATAGATGGGAAACCCCATATGTAATGCTTTTTAGCTGTAAATCATCTCATGATCATCTGTAAGTTTTTAGATGTTTATGATATGTCCACACTCTTCATTCCCATCATCATAAATTTACACCTCATGCCTCAATGCATTTTTGTAAGGTATACTTTTGGTCAATGTGGATATCAAGTTTATGAGCTTGAGTGTAAATGCATCTCCACCTCTAGAGATGTCACATTCGTCAAGATCATTTTTCCTTTCAAGAACCCAAATGCCACAATTCATGAACGAACCAAACATATAAAGATTTATTGTCATCTTATCTGTGAAAAGATATCCTCTGGAATTCTACACACTTCTTATGCGCCTATCATTCAATAACTTGCAGACATTTTCACCAGTCCTTAGTCACGCAAATTTTATCTTTTACTCAGCAAGTTTGGTATTATAGATCATCACACGCTAGCTTGAGGAGAGAATATTAGACAATATTATATTCCCCTTGTATATCAGGAAAATTTAACTTCCTTTATGTGTTTCCTTTCGTATTAGATTTTCTTAGGATTAATTGGTTGTCATTTTTTCCTTTTTTGGCCAAATTGCTATTATATATCCATAGGTTCCCCTCTCAATGAAATACAAAAAACTCAAATTTCCCCTCAAATTCTCTTCTTCTTCTTTTACATTGTAGCTGAATTAGGAATGAGAGAGAGAGAGAGAGACCAAAAGACAAAATGTTTCAGAAATGAAGCCGGATCCCCTGTTTCCCACAAACGGGAAAAAACATGTTTGTTGCTATGTGATCGGGCCACATTATCACATACTGCATTTAATGCAGTAGTGTTGATAGCGTCAATGATGATGTGGACCAATCACAATGCATGAAAACAGGAAAATCCTGTTTGGCAAGCAGAAATCCGGATTCGAAATGAAATAATGCTACATTGAAGTCATACAGCGAAATGTATAAAAAGAAAAATGAAAGGAAAAAAAAAAGCCATCCTTAGTGGCCTTTGATGATAAGAGAGGGTATGCATCGGATCTTGAACCTGTCCTCTCCCTCCTCTCTCACCCTTTCTTTGAATTCTTCCGACATCTTTTTTATCACCAATTCTCGAAGGGTGGTGACATGTCCCAATCCATCAGGAACCATTTTCAATCTTCTGCACTTAAGAATCTCTAAGAATCTAAGATTGGGCATCACTCCTTCCTCCACTCTCCACTCATCTAATTCAGCCAAGTTAAGAATCCACAAATGGTCGAGCCGAGGAAACCCTCCAACAGAGCAGAACATTTCCTTGAAAGATCCCACATCACACAACGTAAGCATTCGAAGGTACGGCAGCTTCTCCAGCACTCCCATCGGGTCTTGTTCTAACTGGGACCGCTCCAACTTTAGCTGGGTGAGGTTAGGTGGGAATTCATGCAGGAATGGTAATTTCTCTAACATTCCACTCAAACTCATATTATACAGATGCTGATGATTTGAGAGGACGCCAAAGGTAGAATCGAGTTGCATCCCCAACTCAACTCTAGCCACAATGATCGAAGATGGTTCAATTTACAAAGGGAATGGGATAATGACATTTTGAAATCTCCCATCGGGTCTTGTTCTAACTGGGACCGCTCCATCGGGTCTTGTTCTAACTGGGACCGCTCCAACTTTAGCACTCCCATCGGGTCTTGTTCTAACTGGGACCGCTCCAACTTTAGTTGGGTGAGGTTAGGTGGGAATTCATGCAGGTATGGTAATTTCTCTAACATTCCACTCAAACTCATATTATACAGATGCTGATGATTTGAGAGGACGCCAAAGGTAGAATCGAGTTGCATCCCCAACTCAACTCTAGCCACAATGATCTAAGATGGTTCAATTTACAAAGGGAATGGGATAATGACATTTTGAAATCTCCCACTATTCCCAATTCTCTCAAATTGGTCATTCTATCCAACCCTTCTTCTATCCAGCTGCCTGCCTCTACTACTTCTAGAGTCTGGAGATTACTTAAGCGATGGAGTTGCATGCTTTCACTGATTTTACATTTCTCTGAAGTGTTCGATAGCCGTAGATGCCGCAACTGTTTCATCTTCCATACATCATCTGGTAGCTTGTTGACGTTTGTATGCCGTAGATCGAGAGTCTGTAAATTGGAGAGGCGGGTTATGGTGGATGGTAGACTTTTTAACCAGCACACCTTGAGACATAGATACCTCAAGTGGATTAAGTACCCAATTTCATCAGGGAGATTAGAGATTCCATGGATTTGGAGATGCATCACCCTAAGAAATTTAAAAGCTCCAACGAGAATTTTCAGCTGTGGTTTCTCGAGCATTTCTCTATCTCTGCTGAAGTGCAACAAAGAGTGGAGATGTGGAACGCAGCGGTTAAGAGAAATGGACTTACTGATATCACCAGAAGTAATTGCAAATCGGCGTGCTTTCGTCGGTGATGTAGATGCTATGTTCCTATACACTTCCAGAAATATCTCCTCCTTGGCTCTTGCTATTGAGAGGTCATGTAGAAGATCATGAATACAGCATGTTTTAGCTGTTCCATTGCTCTTCCTTTCCGCTACCTGAATCAAGCTTCTTCCGACGAGCTCATTGAGATAATCCTTAGCAACATCCTCCACTTCTTCTTCTCCTATTCTCTGTACAAATCCTTCTGCTATCCACATCTTAATCAATTTCGCCACTGGGATTTCAAAGTCCTCAGGAAAAGCTCCAGAATAAAGAAAGCAGGGCTTCAAGTAATAGGGCAAGTCATGGTAGCTCAACGCCAATATCCCCAATATCCCATCTTCTTTGCTTTCATGTAACCACCATTCCACTCGTTTAAGAACTTTATCCCACTCATTCACTGACTTCTCTTTCCTCGATAGGATGCCTCCTAATACTGCAATAGCTAGAGGTAAACCTCCACATTTCGCAATGATCTTTCTCCCCAATTCCTCCAGATTTAGAGGGCATGAAGGAGCAAGATTTCCAGGAAGTGCTTTCTTACAAAACAATACCCAGCTTTCACTTTCATCAAGAAAACGTATTTTATGAGGCGTGCTCCGTGCATCTGCATACTTAGCTATTTCTTCATTGCGAGTCGTGAGCAGCACTCTACTGCCCTTTGCCTTAACTGGAAACGCAGCGACCAAACCATCCCAAGCATCTCTAGTCCATATATCATCGATTACTACCAGATATCTCTTCCCTTCCAAGTACTCACAGAGCTTCCTCCCCAAAACTTCCTCAGAAGTAGTATCCATTTCGTCTCGCGAGAGGCTCGTAAAGTAATTTATAATACTTACTAAAAGCTCTCTCACATGATATTCTTGAGAAACATACACCCAAGCATGAAAATCAAAACTCTTCTTTACATGGATGTTATTGTAAACTTTCTTAGTGAGAGTAGTCTTACCTATTCCTCCCATACCAGTAATCGAAACAACAGCACGTCGCGTATCTCCTTCAATCAGCCGCCCGACCAGTGTCTTTGTCTCATCTTCAACACTAACAACATCGCCTTCCTCGACGATAGGAGCCCTCTTTTGTCTCCATATCTGGTTTTGATTTGAAGAAGATGAAGCTTCTTGTAATGCTGGTATATTGCCGACGCCGTAAGCTGATCTATTGGATGAATTCTCATTGAGCCTTCTTTCTATGTTGCTGATCTTCTTTCCAAGATTGTGGATGGTTGGTATGTCTTTGATGCAACAAGCAAAACTTCATATGGATCTCTTGAATCCAGCACTTGTTTCTCTTCGTTGTTTTTCAATGTCGAAGATGTAGGAGTCGATGATGTCCTCAGCATCATAAGCTGCTTCTCTTATTTGAGCTACCCAAACCTTTACTCTGTCATTCTCTCTGCGATTCCCAAGGAGGTCTTTGAGTAAGGCATGCATCGATCCATTCAAGTTTGTCTCGAAGTGATCTGATCCGTCCATCTACTCCGAGTAGCAATTCTGCTTCTTGAGTTAGAAAATCATTCAGTCTTTGTATGACGAACTGAACTGCAATCTCAGCCATTCTCTCTCTCTCTCTCCCCTCTTCAAATGAAAAGATATGAAAACGGACAATGGGTGGCTAACAGTGTAGTGTCAACTGAGTGGGTGTACTAACAAGCTATTAAAAAAAAAAAAAAGATACGAAAACGGAAAACTCATATTGACCGCATACGTCGTGGGGTTGAGTGCCTGACTGTCTGTGTTGAAGGCAGGTGGGATTCTGGTGCCGACGCTCCTCATTGGTCCACGTGATCACCGATGACATCAGCTGAGTTCACCTAAAACATAAGTGACTGTTTGGGAGCGTAGATTCCGAACCCCTGGATTCGGAACCCTCGGGATTTGAAACCCTCTGGATTTGCAGTCCTCCCAGTATGTTTGGCCCCTTGGAGTGTGAATCAACTTTGATCCAAAAGTATATGCACATGGTATATTCATGGGGGTTTGAATTTAATTACTAAATTAACTTTAATATCTCTAATTAGTGAGACATGTAATTTTTTATACAATAGTTGTGATAAGCCTACTGAAATATATGCTTTGCCTGAAAATCATGAATTCCAAATCTCAAATGGGCTGTAACCACAAGATCATGTTTGAGTGGCTAACCAACAATTTTTAATCGTTGATTAACATGGACAATGTTTGAACGGTACTAGACAATGTTTGGATGGTGCTGATTTACATGGATAATATTTGTCAGGTGCTGATCATCATTAGTGGGCCATGTGCCTAATATAATAACACACATATTACACCTGCAACTACTGAAATGACTTTTAAGTGTAATCCAAGCTCTCATCTTGGATTGCAATCCCACTTTTAAAAACAAGATTCGAAACCTCTGGATTTGAAATCCCTGTTACTTTATGCTGCCAAACGACCAAGAGATTTGGAACCCCTCACATCCCCTCCGGTGCCAAAAAACCCCTAAAAATACATACCTATTTGCGGTACGCCGGTAGAAGGACACTTTATTTTCTCTTTCTCACCGATAGGATTGGGTACTGAACAACAAGCAACCCTGATGTATGTGCTGTATCTATGATGTCCACCGTTTAACATGAGTCCAAAAGCGAGGTGGCTCCGAACCCGAAGAGGACACTGTACGGTAAGTTGCAGGGATTCAACGACTATTGTTGAAACCTTACTACTGATGATTAACTTCACGTCCATTTGCCATCTAACTTTTATAACGCAATGTAGACTGGAATCAATGGAAAACACAAATATCGGCATAGCCTTCAACAGTATGCGTCCAATTTCTACAGTTTCCAATGTTATTGTCAACTTGAGCTTTGAATCTACCTTGTTTTAGGGTCATGTCTTAAAATAATCTTAAAATTTAAAAAAACAAAAAAACAGATAAATTATTTTAGGACATAACCTAAAAAGAAGTAGATTAATTAAATATTAAGTAGACTACTCTACGGGAAGCAGTGAAATTGAACTCCTACAGTTTCTGGAGCCGATTGGGATGTTTATTTTCCATCCAATATAATGAATAGAAAACACGAATACTAGCTTGATTTCAAACCTTTCCTAGCCCATTCAAAGTTTTCAATGATAGGCTTTCAACCCCCGTTGCTTCCTGTGGTGTGGTTCACTTGAGCCTTTAATTTATATATTTTTTGAGTTTATGGCCTAAACTAATCTATCAAAATAAATGGACGGCGTGGATAAAACATATACATCAAATGTGGACCTCAGAGAGCTCAACAGGACCGTCCATCTTTAGGTACACGTGAAAAGATATCCATAACAAATCCAGTCCGTCCATCAGTTTTGTAAGAAGACAATAGGATATGAATATAAAAATTAGGCAGTCCTTGACGCAAAACTACAGGTCACAATTATCATCCTTATACAAAACTTCTGTGGCTCCACAGTTTCCAATGGTGGATGTTCAATCCCTGCTGTTTCACTTGGTGTGGTCCAATGAGTCCTGGATCTGCTTGAGTTTTACGTTTCTGCCCTATTATTCTCTTGCAAAACCGAGGGAGGGAGTAGATTTGTGATCGTCATCCCTGTGAGTCCCCCACACCCTCCAACTACAAGAACTTTCTGTGCCCCACCGCGTCAGAAAAAGTTACCGCAAGGGAGACGGATTGGCTACTCCCCCTGACACCAGCCACTCTGTGGGCCCCACCATGATGTACGTGTTTCATCCATCCTGTTCATCCATTTTTACAGATCATTTTATGGGTTGACATAGAAAATTATAGGGATATAAATCTTAGGTGGGCCACACCACAGGAGAAAAAAATTAATGAATGGATATTCACCATTAAAATCCTCCTAAGGCCCAATGTACTGTTTATTTGACATCTAATCTGTTGATTTGGTCATAAAGACCCAGATGAAGCGAAAAAATAGATATCAGCTTAATCCAAAACTTTTATGGCCCCCAAAACTTTTTTAATTGTCAAAATTCATTCAACACTGTTTCCTGTAATGTGGTCCACTTGAGATTGAGATCTACTTCATTTTTTTTCTTATATTATAAAATGATATATAAAAATAGATGGACGGCATGTATGACATACATACGTCATGGTGGGCCCCACAGAGCACCGACCACCGACAACCAGCCAATGGCTGGTGTCAGGGGGAGTAGCCAATCCGTTCCCTACTGTAAGTCCCCAGCAATCGGCTCTTTTACCACTCCCATGCCTCCTCAGCCATGTGGGGGTCAAAGCAATGTATCCGGTATATCCAAACCATCCATGAAGTGGGACTTTTCATTTATCCTTGGATCCTTAAAATTCACCCTTAACATAAACCATCCATCAAGTGGATTACACTATGGGGATTAAACTCTTACCGTTGAAAACTTCCTGGGGGTCACAGAAGTTTTGAATGGAGATGATATTTGTGCTTTCTCTTAATCTAGGTCTAGGTAGCTTTATGAATAGGTTGGATGGAAAATAAACATCACGGTGGGCCATAGAAAAGTTTCAACGGTGAGAATCATTATCACTGCTGCTTCTGGGGTGTGGTCCACTTGAGCGTTTGATCTCCCTCTTTTTTGTGGTTATATGCTAAAATGATACGAAAAAAATGGATGGACGATGTGGATAATCCGCGTCCCTGTCTAGGGGTTGAAAAGGGACGTGGATTGCCGCTTCTTTTTTTTTTTCTTTTTTTTTACACAAGCACACACACCACCACACCCTCACGCCATGGTGGGATTTCACCACCTATGGGTACTCAAACCCTCGACCAGGTGTTGAAACCCCCGAGAGTCTACCACCGGAGAAGGCCTATGACAGGGTGGAGTGGTCTTTCCTCAAGCAGGTCTTGTTCCGTTTTGGCTTCAGTTCCAGGTGGATCCAGATGATTGAAAATTGTTGGGCATCAGTTTGGTTCTCGGTCGTAGTAAACGGTACCCCGGCAGGATTCTTCAAGTCCTCACGTGGTCTTCGACAAGGAGACCCTCTCTCCCCTAGCCTGTTCATTATTGCGGTTGAAGTCCTGAGTAGGGGTTTATCGAGTTTGTTGGACCATGGTCTTCGTCAGCCCTTCAGAGTGGCCAGAGACTGTTTTCAGGTTTCCCATATGTTGTATGCCGACGACACCCTCCTATTCGCCAACGGTGGCAAAGCCTCCCTCCGTAGGTTGAAGGCTTTCCTCGACAACTATCAAGCGGCCTCGGGTCAAGCCATAAATTATCGTAAGAGCTCCTTCTTCGCCAACTCTAACATCTCGCTAGCCAGAGACAGAGCTATCGAGAGTCTGTTAGGGATATCCAAGGCAGTTTCTCACCTCGTCTATCTTGGAGTTCCATTGGTTGTTGGTAGAGTTAAGTCTAGTCACTTCCAGCCCCTCCTCGACAAGATTGAATGCCGTATAATCGGGTGGCAGGCCAGATGCCTATCTCAAGCGGGTAGACTTGTCTTACTTAACCATGTCCTTGGCAGCATCCCGATTCATTCTCTCGCTGCCATGCATATCCCAGCTTAGTTTCTGAATGCCCTTGAAAGGCGTTTTGCTGACTTTCTTTGAGGATGGGCCGAGGGTAAAAGGAAACTTCATTGGCGCAACTGGAATAGTATTTCCTGCATCAAGATGGAAGGTGGGTTGGGCATTTGAAAGTTATTGGAATCCATGAAAGCATTCCGCATCAAGATGGTATAGTCCATCCGTTTCCAAGCTGGCTCAACCATGTGGGCAGCGTTCATGTCTGCAAAATATAGATCGGACTTGTTGGATCTCTCCAGCATGAGACCTCACAGCACTCGGTCGCCGATGTGGAGAAAAATCATGAACCTCTTCCCCTTAGTTGATTCAGTGGTCCAGTGGAAACTTGGGGTGGGTAAATGCAATCTTTGGAGTGAAAACTGGATGGGCCTGGACCCCTCAAAAGCCTGCTTTCTGCCCCAATACCGGCCCATTTGCAAAATCTGCAAGTCAATTTTCTAGGAATAAACGGACCTCTTCCTCCCTTTGTGGTTTTTAGTTATTTGCCTCAGGATGCGATAGATCATATATTTTAGTAGGGGTTCTGTATTTCTGTTGGCCCAGAGGTTCCATTCTGGCCTCTCACACCGTCTGGTGGTTTCTCGGTCAGTAAGTAGAGCTGCTAGCATCAAGAAGGTTTGGGCTGCCTAGGTGTGGCATGCGAAGATGCCTCCTAGGATTTCTATCTTCCTTTGGAGACTCCTGAACGGTGCAATTCTGGTCGATGCTTTAATCCAAACCCGCGGTATTCAGCTAGCATCCCGTTGCGACTGCTGCTTGCATGGTTCTGATGGGGGTGCTACAGTCGAGTCCACTAAACACATTTTTCTCAACAGTAATTTGGCTAGGCTCGCCTGGTTCATTTTGGGGTCTCGTTTTCAAATCAGCGTCCAGTCGGCAGTGTCGGTGGAATCCAAATTGGCTCAATGGTTGGCCGCCTCATCAGGTTCAAGGAGCTCTCCGATGGTGTGTAAACTCATTCCTGAATGTCTGTTATGGGAGCTTTGGAGAGTGAGAAATGCTACCCGCTTTGAGGGGAAGACTGTTTCATTGAGATCGTTGATGGAGAAAGTTTCTTGGTGGGCGTCTAACATCCAGGGCTCGCTGGTCAGCGCCCGCAAGGATGGCCCAGCATCTAGAGGCGCCCAACTAAACCAAGTGCTCAGCTCTTCCTTCCCTCATGCGGCGAGCTTCTTGAGGTTCGTTGTGGTAGTCAAGTGGATCAGGCCTTGTTTTAACTGGGTTAAAATGAATGTGGACGGATCCTCCAGAGGTAATCTGAGTTTAGTTGGCGGAGGAGGTATTTGTAGGGGTGATAAAGGCCAATTCATTTGAGCTTTCTCTTCGGGCTATGGCGTCGCTTCTAATTCCTATGCCGAGCTACGTGTGGTGTAAGACGGTTTACTCCTGGCCCTAGCATTGGGGTTCCGTCATATCATCCTCGAATCCGATTCATTGTAGATAGTGAAGATGATAAATGGGTTTAGCCAGGTGAGCTGGAAGTGGAATTATTGGCTGGGGCGGATTTTATTATTGAAAAACAGAGGTCGCATTGAGTTCGCCCACATCTTTAGGGAAGGGAATGCCGCAACGAATGCTCTGGCCCGCCAGGGTAGCATGAGTCAGTCCTCGGTCTCGTATATCCGATCCTGTGATCTCTTGTCCAGGATTCGAGGTCTCTTCTTCCTAGACAAGGTGGGTCTGGGGTCGATCAGAGGTTCTTAGCTCGACGATAGTTTCTTCTTGGCGTGTTGTCGGGCGGCCCCCTGGTTTTGTTTTCTTCTCATATGATAGGTTTCCCAAGGTCCTTTTTTCCTTGGGGTGGCCTGAAATCTGTATATGTATTTCTCCGCTTCTTCAATGAAATTCTTTTTTAAAAAAAAAAAAAAAAAAAGATGTGGAGGCCTTGCAGTCCCTATGTGGGTCTCACATGGTGAATTTTTCCCTATGTGGGTCCCACATGGTGCATTTATTTTATCCATCCGCTGCTTAAGGAACTTTTAAGGTCAGGAGCAAAAAAAAAAAAAAGACATTCAAATCTCACGTGGACCATGCCACCACGAGAAAACAGTAGTGATTGAATGCTCATCACTCCCACTTGAGATTTAGATATAGTTTATTTTTAGGCTCATTTTTTAAAATGATCTAGCAAAATGGATGGACAGCAGGGATAAAACACAAATATTACGGATTGCATGGTGTACTTCCCTCTGCGATGCATTGATGTCATCCAACTTTTGAGGTCATTTTAAGGCATGGGCTAAAAGATAGTCAAATCTGGAACTAAAATAGACCGTACTGCATAGAGTAATGAGTACAATGTCACGCATGATTGTCGTCTTAGGGCTGACTATGATGTTTATTTTTATCCAACCACTTCATAAGGTCCCCAACTAATGGCCTTAATGGCCTTATCTAAAAAAGGCTTATTCTTTGCAAGATCTATCTTGTGTTGTGGGCTTGCACGAAGGTTTCAACAGTGATGGAATCCTTGAAGAGGTAAAAGGAGTAATACAATATGTTGATCAAGGCCGCATATAGAGGAGTACATGAGTCGATCTGAGTCGAGCTTGGCATAGCTCAACTCGGCTCAGCGACTAGCTGACCCCAACTCGAACTCGGCCACTAGCTAACCCTAGCTCGAACTTGGCTCAGCTTGGTTCTCGAGGTTGATTGGCTAGAGCTTGGTTCTCGAGGTTGATTGGCTAGTTCGGCTCGGTTCGGTCAGCAGATCAGGCCAGTTTGAGCTGAGTTCGAGCCAAGATTGAGCTTGTGCGACATTTCTATAAACACATGGAGCGTACTTTCAATTTCTTATTGTATATAAAACAACAGCTATTGTTTATAGGTATTTCATAAAACACCTTGTAGGCAACATCAAAATCATGAAAAAGTGGTATTTGTTTCATATACATACCTTCTTTGCCACCGGCCAACACTTCGTCAAGTCATTTCATCAAACACTTGATGAGCAACATTAATGTCAAAGTAATCGAGTCACCCAATTGATTCGATCCAAGTTCGATTCGAGTTAGGGTTCGATCCAAGTTGAGTTGAGCTCGGATAAGCTCAAACTCAGTTTGAAATTTGTTTAAGCTCAAAAAATCAGTTCGACCCAGCTTGAACTCAGTTTCAAACCAAGTCGAGTCGAGCGAGCTAACCAAGCTAACTCAGTTCGTGTACGGCCCTAGTCGCATATGGCCTAGATGAGGGGCTCACCTATTCACCACCTTATCCAAAACTGACGTGACCCCCCACCACCCCAGACGGAGTTTTTCACCGTTCAAACCTTCTTAGGTGTGACCTACTGTCCAACAGGGTCCCCCATCCTACATATGGTGTATAACCTTGCGGTTCATCCATTTTTCCAGCTTATTATAGGTGTATATCCATGGATCAGTGGGGTCCACACAACGTGTGCATGATACTACTCATCATCCCTTTTGCCAGCCCAGTGGATGGGCCAAATCCTAATCTCAGATGGACCGCATTTCAAGAAACAGTGTGGGATTGACGTCCACTGTTGAAACCATTTGTGGGCCCACCATAATGTTTGTTTGCCACTCAACTAAGACAGGTTGGGCCCACTGTGGAATCCTACCATGATGTAGGTTTGTTATCCAGGTGGCCCACCTGATCTAGACACGGAAATGGACCACAGGCCTTGGTAGGCCTACCAAAAATGAAACAGATTCAAGGCTCAAGTGAAATGCACTCGAGGCATAATTCACGTGACATCTTGCAAACATCAGACTGATCTGACAAATATGAACTATTTGATCTGTGTTTCTTAATATGGACGGTTGAGATGCTCTATATGAAATAGGTCCAATTAACAATTTGATCCATCTATTTTTTAGGCCATTTCATGGATTCTCATTATTCTAAAAAATCACTTCTGTTAAGTAATTGTAATCATCCCATCGTAGAAAATAAGACCCAAAATCAAAGATCAATTGGATCATCCAATCGTCTCTCTGTACACACACATATAGTGGAGTGCCTTTGAAATGGACTCCAACGCAACTGAGCAGGGTCGATGATAAATGCCATTTCTACCATTTACAGATGGGAAGAACGTGATTCCCCCCGAATAAAACAGAGGAACATTACAATACTAAAATGTTTCTAAAATAAGGCTAAATTGAAATCATAACGTGATCCTCCAAGGATGGAATTGTATAACTTAATGTGGAATTGCAAGGAACTGTACCATGCACTGAGTATGGAGATGAATAAACGGAATACATCGTGTACTTGATTGGGATGTCATCGTCGTAGGCTTGATTGAACCTGATTGGGACGCCATTGCTATAGGCTTGATTCCGTAATCTTCTGCACCTTATATACTTAGAGAAGTACTAGGATGAGAATGGAAGCTTATGTTGTATGTATGCTAGCTTTTGAGAAGTTTGGAACCCATTAAAACTCTTCTCACTAATGCTCTACATGCATTTGGTAATCCCAATCGAAATAAAACACTATGTGCATACCTTAAACGATTTTAGATATAACACAACTGAGTGGGGTACTTGACAGGTATTTTCCGTCACATTATCCAACTCTTAGGGCAATACAAAACATTGATCAATAAGGCTTACTTTATAGAATTCTTACCTAAAAAATTCATAATAATAAGAAAAATTAAATAAAAATAATGAAAAAAAAAAAAAAAAAAAAAGAAAAAAGAAAAGAAGAAGAAGAAGAAGCTATCCACTGTTATACGATGATAAGAGAGGGTATGTGTTGGATCTTAAACCAGTCCTCTCCCTCCTCTCTCACCCTTTCATAGAGACTCGACAACCATGTCAACTTCAATTCTTGAAGGGTGGTGAGATGTCGCAATCCATCAGGAATCATCTTCAAATTTCTACAGTTTTCGATCTCTAAACATCTAAGATTCCGCATCCCTCCTTCCTCCTCTCCACACTTCTATTTCACCCAATTCAATATTAAAAACTTCGAGCACCGGAAACCCTCCAACAAAGCAAACCATTTCCTTTCCCATGTAAGCTTTCGGGTGTAATCTGAGAATCCGAAGGTTGGACAGCTTCTCCAGTGTCCCCATTGGGTCTTGCTCTAATTTGGAACCATGCAAGCATAGCTCGGTGAGGTTAGGTGGGAATTCATGCAACTCCAGTAGTTTCTCTAAGCATCCCATCAAATTCATCTTATATAGATGCTGATGATTCAAAAAGGATACAAAAGCTGGAAACGAGCATTGTGAACTCGTCTGCAGCCACAATGGTTGGGCAGCTTCTAGCTCCAGCTTGCTCAAGAAGTAGTAGAACTCGTTTTGCATCTGTCATTACTCTGCATCACCAACATGTGGGGCCCACTTGGAGATAATGATCCGAATTGTTCATCTCTAAGGTCTATTACTATCCTTAATGGATGTTCACGGCCATCACTTTGTCGTGTTGAATTTAAAACATTGAATATTTTATTTATTTATTTATTATTTTTTAACTCACACACACACACACACCACAATGGAGGTGGATCCAAAACTCAAGTGGGCTGCACTAGAGGAAACAGTGAGGATTCAGTGATCACCGTTTAAAACATTTAAAGTTTTATATCAGGCTAAGTTTCTGGTGTTTTCACTTCATTCCAGTGGAAATGGCCTTATAAACGGATTGGATGGCATACAAACATCAAGATATCTATCTTAGGAAGGTTTCAAACATCAAGATATCTATCTTATGAAGGTATCAACTTGGTCTCATGTCCTGAAATGACCTGGAAAAACGGACGGATGGTCCAAGATCATGGTGGCCCCACCTAGCATCCTCTCGTGACATGACCATTGGTTGTATAATGATTCAAATGGTGGCCCATCTGTTGATGGATCTGGCCTTAATCTTGTGCCGGATAATCTTTGACGGTGAGCCTGCTGTTTTCATGTTGCTGCCGTCCTACACAAGTGGCATGATCGTGGTAAAGATATTGCGGTCCACAAGCGGCATTATAGATAGACATTCGTTGACTGACCTTGATTTGAAAAAACCATCAACTTGCTAGTGGATTATTCATTTGATTAAGAAAGGCTACTAACTACATGAATTTGAGTAATTCACTTCGGTGTGCAGCCAAAGTATTGATTTTTATTTGGCATTGCATCCAGGCCTAGATGTGTCTCACTTGGATGCATGATCCAAACCATCCACCTTGTTCGTTTAACCGTTTAACCGTAGATGGATGACTAGCTATCTAAAAATCACAAGGTTTGTTGATTTTACACTGGCACTGGAGGGAAAAGTAGCTCGCCTTCTCTTGCCAATAAATAAAGAGTGCGGATCGTCTGGGTTGAAGGCACAGGTAAATACAGTGCCGTCGCTTCTCATTCGTCCACGATCTTTCGAGGACTCGGCCAACAATATAAGCCAGAATTCTCTCTCCCAAATGGATTGCTAAATACACAACTTCCAACTTTTAACGTGTAACTTTTCCTAGGTCCCACCATGATTTTTGTGTTATATCTACACCGGCCTTCAATTTTTCCACATAATTCTAGAGCATGATCCTAAAACGAGGCTTATTTTCCAACTCACCTTCACATAAGGTCACAGTGTTTGGAGTTGGGAATGGGATGACTCGACTAGGCAAACTCGACTCATTCAACTCGTTCTAATCCAACTGATCCAAACTGATTGGGTGAGGCGATCTTGAATTAAGTTGACTTCACCCAATCCGAACTCAAATTGAGTTGAGTTCAAGTCACCCGGTAACTCAACTCTACTCAACCCAAAATCCAACTCGATATGACTCGACTTGAACTAAAACTCAACTTGTGCATATATATATATATATATATATATATATATATATATATATATGGGAAAAGGTACAATGTGCTGGAGCTCACGGCTCCGTCCCATGTAGTCGAGCTGTGTGGGCCCCACCGTGATGCCTTTCGAAAATCTACCCCATTAGTCAGATGCGCCATTCCACCGTGGACCTAAGTCTCAAAAATCAAGTCAATCCGTGACTTTTGTGGGCCACACCACATACAGAAGTGGAGAGGGGCCGTGCAACCATTAAAACATTCATAATCATTTTTGGGGCCCACAAAAGATGTGGTTTGTAAATCCAGCCCATCCATTATGTGTCTCCCACTTGTATGAGGGTTCAGACCAAGTTTTAGCAGCATTAAATACTCAGGTGGGCCCCACCAAGTGCTTTTATATGGTTTAATAGTGTCTTCACATGATTTTAGATGGTATGGCCCACCTGAGTTCTGTATATGACTGATTTTTGGGATATCCCATTATTTAAAGGGGAACCATCAAATGCATGGTGTTGATGGTCGACATGCATCACGGTGGGGCCCACACAACTCGACCTCACGATAAGCTTATCATGAGCTCGAGTGCATAGTACCTTTTGCCTATATATATATAAACATGTAGATAAACTCAGATTTGAGATGACGTGTAGTTGATAGCGAGATTGCAATTCTAATCAGTGAATCTAGGTTTCGAGTTCCGGACTAGTCAAACTTGGTGCCAACTGGACCGACTTCAGACTCGTTCTAGATTAGCTCGTGGATACCTGCTGCACCTGACTGGACTCGGTGCCAACTTGACCCGACTCCGTACTTATGACTGGTCAGACTCGTTCCAAATTAGTTAAGGCTAGACCTAAACTCAAATTGGGCCAGGCAAGCTGGACTCGATACCGAGTCGGGTTGAGTTTGGGTCAGGCTATTTCAAAATCAGATCGAGTTGGGTCAGCCCTAACTTGGTCCCACTCGACTCGATGCCCAACTTTAGACATGCCTAGATGAAGTTAAAATACAAATATCAGCTTGATCAGATCCTTCCGTGGCCTTAAGAAGTTTTCAACAGTAGCATTAAATCCTACTGTGTGTGATCCATTGTAGCTGCATTGTTTTAGGGTTCATTTCCTAAAATGATCTGGAAAAAAAAAAAAAAAAAAAGATGAACAGTATAGATCTAAGAAATACATCATATTGGGGCTATGTAAATTTCAGACTCAAAGAAATTCGGTTGCTTGTTGTGTGGTGCATGGGAGCGGATTAGGTGAGACCGGGCCTCACCCAAGAAAGCACAGCCCTTAACGTGAGGCCCACCTTGATTTGTGTATTTTGTATCTAATATGTTCATCCATTTTTTTCATATCATTTTAGAGCATGATACCAAAATTTAAGATGATCCATACCACATTTCACAAAGTTGCGACTGAATACCCTACAATTAAAAACTTCCTCGGGCTCACCTTAATGTCTCCTAAGTTTTAGTTTCTATCCAATTTTTCGATGAGTTCACATAAGCATGCATGAAGAGGAAAAACAAATGTGGGCTTGATTTAAAACTTTCGCAGTCTATTAATGGTCAATCACCACTATTTCTTTTGGTATGGTCCACCAAATAATTGAATCTACTTCATTTTTGCAATAATGTCATAAAATTATCTTGAAAAACAGATGAACGGGTTGGATACAGAGTACACAAGTCAAGGTGGGCGCCATGGTAAGTGCCGCATTGTCTTGGTTTAGGCGTTGCAGCACATTCCAAGTCAATAAAGAAAAACGGAAGTGTTGAACATCTGGTAAGGGTTTGAGAATCCAAATCCACTGTGGTGTGAGTGTGTTAAATTTTTATTTTTATTTTTATTTTTAAAAAAGAGAACTGGAAGTGTTGACATGTGAAACTTTCATATGGGCTTAGTTATGATGTATATATTAGATCCACACCATCCATCTATTTTTCCATACCATTTTATGGAATGAGATATAAACCGAGGTAGATCCAAGGCTCAAGTGGGCCACACTACAGAAATGGTGGGAATTGGATGCCTAATATTGAAAATTTCCAAGAGTCTCGGAATGCTCTGGGTAAGCCGATATTTATATTTTCCCTTCGTCAAGGTATTTGTCCACGTATGTGTGACCTTACCAAGATGTTAGATGGCAAATAAACCTAATAGTGGACTATAACAAGGTTTCAACAGTAGTGGTTCAATCTCAGCTACTTTCTTTGGTGTGGTCCACTTGAGGCCTCATTTTTGGGCTCATGCTCCCGAAAGATTTGACACTATGCATGAATATAAAACATAAATTATTGTGGGGCTAGAAAAGTTCCATGAAATCTAATGGGGAGAGATAAATCCCGTCGTAATGGCACTGAATTTTCCCGTGCCTTCAATAAAGACGATTCTAGACTCGAAAAGCACAAAAAAAAAAAATAATAATAAAATATAGAACTCTCACGGCATCAATATGAGATAAGCTCTCAGATTACGGTTTTTTAAAACGAACGGAGAGTGTGATTGTGGCATCAATCGGTGCTAGTTCAGGCCAAAGAATTGTTGGGATATGGAGTTAAAAAACTATTTAAATAAAATAAATTTAAATTGAGAAAAAAAAAAACTTATTGGTTTATAGAAGTCGAGGCGTGACATGAGTCACTCGGCTTGAAATCGAATTTGCTCCCCTTGGACAGCGTCCTAAGTACAACAGGTTTCCAAAACAATCGATCTCCAAGATACAACGGCTATGACCCTGTCCCAGCAGTGCACTCATTGTACACGGGCTCGAACCACTTTGTAGTCTTAACTCGAATTAGAAAACACTTAAACCGTACTTTTAATATAAAACAAACTTTTTCTTATTATTTTTTTAAAAACGGATGAGAGAAAATTTATTTATAGACTTTGTGAAGACACCCTTTCACAAAGGGTTGTGACTATTGGGTTTAAACCCAAGTGGTGCGACTCTTAAGCTTCAAAAGACACAACTTTTCAAAATAAAAAATTGAAAGGACCTTTCAGTGAAAAGACACATCCGTAAGGCACATGCGCACCTATGGCCACAGCCATGGTCCGTCCCAATGAATATTTTGAAACGCTAAATTATTTTAAAATAATTTAAAATACAACAATCCCCCACATGTTTCAAAATTTTTGATATTTTGGGTTAAGATGGAAGAGTTATGTAATGGTGCCGGTGTCACTATAGACTTGAACCGACATTAGAGTAAACATAAAAGGTCTACATTAATCAGGTGATATCATAGTCTTGAACCTGATTCCTTTTGATGTAGATCGCAAGTACATGTCATTTACACAACTTTTTCACTATAAGTGATTCTGCGGTTCAGTGCGTTTCGGCCATACACCATTACATGAATTTCATGAGTGCTCTAGAGAATTCGCCTAAATTCTCATAAGAAGCGGCCTCCACCTCCACACTCATATAGGTGAATTCCATCAAGTTTATGCAGCAATTGGGTACACCACCAAATATATGTGTATGGATTCATTAAGAGTTCAAAAACTCATCCTTTTTTATTGCTGCTGGCATTGTATATCATAAAATGGGCTCATATACTTCGTGTCTTGTTGTTTACCCATTAAACCTATCTAATAGGATTTTTACTCGTATAGGTTAAGTTGTCAATACTAGTAGCTCATATATTAGGCTCAGCCTCATTCCCTTCGATATATCATTGAATAATCTTTTAGATAGTCACCTGGTCAGAGGATTTATGACCCGTAGGCCTTTTACCTCTACCCGTCTTTGATCCGTCAGACTTTCTTCTCATACGAGTTTGGTCATGTCTTAGTCCCATTGTGCCTAATCATCCTTTCAGATCAGCTAGGAATCATCGTATTAGCAAACTATTGCCTCATTAACTAGCTACTCATAAATGAAACTCCACCTAAGCTGATTTTTCATTTTGCTCATCAATCAAGTCTTTGGCAGTCAGTTGTAGCTTCTTTGATTATTTATATTTCAAGTCAAAGCATATTAAATTCATTTCTAACCTCACAGAGTTAACAATTATGACTTCATCAAGTAATAGATTGAACATCACTTTTATTATGATAGTTGTTGTATCACCACCTCTGAATACAACCAACTTTCTTATCCTTAAATGTACTCTTACAATTCAAGCAACTTCACTAGCCCATGGTCTATCCCAATGAATATTTTGAAACACTAAATTATTTTAAAATAATTTAAAATACAACAAAGACGACGGTATAGTAGAATTGGAATTACCCATGAAGAATAAATAGAAGATTACATATATCATTCTCTAACATTTCACAAAATCGATAGCAAGAAATCAATAAAGTAACACAAACCAATCAATTCAAACTATAATAACAAACATCTTCTACAAACAAACGAACGAATGTGGTGCCCCGGCCGAACTGTACTTGGGCAGACGGTTCTGTAACATAGTAAGAATTCGACTTGTGTGGGCCCCTCTGACACGCAAGCGACGAGCGAATCTCCATCAGCCACATCAGTAGATAAGAGAAGGTATGTGTCGGATCTTATACCAGTCCTCTCCCTCGTTCTCTCTCAGCCTTTCTTTGAGTTCTTCCGCAATCATCGTCAACTTCAATTCTTTGAGGGTGGTTACATGTTGCAATCCATTAGGTATAATTTTCAATCTTATACATCTAAACATTTCTAGAAATTTAAGATTCGGCATCGCTCCTTCCTCCACTCTCCACTCCTCTAATTCACCTGCTTGAATACTCAAACTTTCGAGCTGCAGAAACCCACCGGCGGAGCAAACCATTTCCTTTCCCATGTATGCTTCCTCTTCTTTACTCATCCAGATAGCGCTGGTGTGATGTTGGCATAATCTGAGAATCCGTAGGTTCGGCAGCTTCTCCAGCGTTCCCATTGGATCTTGCTGTATTTGGGACGCAATCAAGTGTAGCTCGGTGAGGTTAGGTGGGAATTCATGCAGATCCAGAAATTTCTCTAAGCGTCCATACAATCTCATCTTATATAGATGCTGATGATTTGAGAAGGACCGAAAAGCTGGAATCGAACGTCCATATCTTGTCCATAGCGATAATGATCTGAGGCTAACCAATTTACAAATGGAATGGGATGATGCCATTTTCAGATCATGCATGTCCAAATCTCTCAAATTGGTCAGTTTCTCTAACCCAGCTTCTATCCAGCCGTCTGCCTTTACTACCTTTAGAGTCTGGAGATTGCTTAAGCGATGGAGTGGCGTGTGTTTGCTGATTGAACATCCCATTAGTAGCAGTAGGTGTCGTATCTGTTCCATCTTACAAATATCATCCAGCTGCATGTTGTCCTTGGGACAGTCTAGATAAAGTGTTTGTAAATTGGACAAGCGGGTTATAGTGGATGGTAGCATTTGAAGTACATTGAGACGTAGGTACCTCAAGTGGATTATATGCCCAATTTCATCTGGGAGACTAGAGAGTTCTACATTTTGGAGATCCATCACCCTAAGCAATTTGAAACCTACTAATAGGATTCCCAACTGCGGTTTGTCCAGCATTTCACTGGTTCCACCGATGTGGAACAAAGAACGAAGGTGTAAACTGGAGCGGTTAAGAGAGAGAGACTTACTGATGCCACCAGAAGTAATTGCAAGTCGGCGTGCCTTGGTCCGTGATGTAGGCTCTATGTTCCCATGCACATCCAGAAATCTCTCCTCCTTGGCTTCTGATATTGAGAGGTCACGTAGAAGATCATGAATACGGCATCTTTCAACCGTTCCATTGCTCTTCCTTATTGACACCTGAATCATGCTTGTACTGATGAGCTCATCAAGGTAGTCTTCTGCAACATCCTCCAGTTCTTCTTCTCCTCTTTGCTGCACGAACCCTTCTGCTATCCACAACTTAATCAAGTCGTCCGCTTCAATTTCAGAGTCTTCAGGAAAAGCTCCAAAATAAAGAAAGCATGGCTTCAAGTAATAGGGCAAGTCATCGTAGCTCAGGGCCAATATGCCCGAGATTGCATCTTCGCTTTCATGTAGATGCCATTCGAGACTTGTAAGCACTTTGTACCACTCATTCACTGATTTCTCTTTCCTGGATAGGACGCCTCCTATTACTGCAATAGCTAGAGGTAAACCTCCACATTTCGCAACAATCTTTCTCCCCAACTCCTCCAGATTTGCAGGGCATGGAAGAGTAAGATTTCCAGGAAGTGCTTTCTTACAGAACAATGCCCAGCTCTCACTTTCATTAAGAAAATGCATTTTATGGGGCATGCTCTGTGCATCTGCATACTTGGCTATTTCTTCTTTGCGTGTGGTGAGCAGCACCCTGCTGCCCTTTTGCCTATCTGGAAATGCAGAGATCAAACCGTTCCAAGCGTCTCTAGTCCATATATCATCAATTACCACTAGATATTTCTTCCCTTCCAAGTAATCATAGAGCTGCTTACACAAGTCTTCCTCAGTCGTCGTCTCCCTTTCATTTCTTCCCAGAGATTTTAGAATGTTCAGGAAAATCTCTGGCTGTCGATGTTCTTGAGACACGGACACCCAGGCATGAAAATCGAAATTCTTCTTTATATCGACATTATTGTAAACTTTCTTAGCGAGAGTGGTCTTACCTATTCCTCCCATACCAGTGATCGAAATGACAACACGCCGTGCATCTCCTTCAATCAGCCGCCCCACCAGTGTCTTTGTCTCATCTTCAACACCAACCACATCGGCTTCCTCGGCGATGGGAGCCCTCTTCTCCCTCCATGTATAGGTTTGATACGAAGAAGATGAAGCTTCTCCGGATGCTGATATATTGTCGATGCCGAGCTCTGGTCTGTTGGACAAGATCTCACTGAGCCTTCTTTCTATGTCGCTGATTTTCTTTCCAACCTGGCGGATGGATGGGATGTCTGTGATGCGACGAGAAAAACTTCCTAGGATTCTCATTAATCCAGTACTTGTCTCTCCTCGCTGTTGTGCAATGTTAAAGATGTAGGAGTCGATGATGTCCTCAGCATCATAGGCTACTTCTCTTATTTGGCCCACCCAACGCTTAACCACAACATTTTTTCTGCGCTTCCCATCGAAGTGCTTGAGTAAGTCACGTATTTCTTCAAGTTTTTCTTCAAGAGATGTGACCCGCTCATGTACTCCTTCAAGGAAATATGCTTCCTTTGTTAGAAAATCGAGCAATTTTTGTATGACGAACTGAACAGCAATCTCAGCCATTCTGTCTCTCTCTCTCTCTCTCTTCTTCAGAAGTCTGTGTTTAAAGCAAGCCTTTCATCAACTTCTCCTTTGAAAGGAAGAAGGAAGATACCTCTGTAAAAATGCAAAAGCAAAGGCTCTCAATTATTTTGCCTTTTGCTTTAGAATAGGACGATGGACTCCACTGTTTGTAGGCCCACTCCCATTTGCTTTAGAGCCTGTTTGGGCGGTGGGATTAGAAGGGCTTAGGTGGGATGGGATTCATCTGGTTATGTGCCAATTCCACTCCACGTTTGGGGAGAATGGAAAACTGGGGAATTACATTAAATGGAATTGCATTGGGTCCATGCCAATTTCACTCAATGTTAGCAAGTTGTGTAAGTACCATCCTGATGTGTGGGCTGTATACATACTGTCCACCCATTTATCGAGATTATTTTAGAGCATGGCAAAAAAATCAGATAAATCTAAAGTTCAAGTGGACCCCACCATAGAAAGCAATGGAGATTGAATACGTACTATTGAAAACTTCTTTGGAGCCACATAAGTTTTAGATCTAACTTATTTTTAGGCTCATGTCATAAAATGAAGTTACAAAACAAATGAAGGGTTTACATATAACACATGTGTTATTCTTAGTAATTTCAAATGGAGGTGGGTATATCCATTCAATGTACCATCATTTTCCCAACAAAGCAGCGCATTAATCTTATACCATGGCAACAGGAACAATCCCTATCATAGGTAATAAGTATATTTTTTGAATTTCATCCCACCTAATCTCTTCTAATCCCAGCCCAAACAAGCCATGGATACCAGTGGTATGTGGGCCCACTTCCATTGAAATATGGAATGGAATCTTTGAAAATTCGTATCTATGTCAATGTAATGTGATGGCACACACCATCAAAGACTGCATTTAATGTAGCAGTGGTGAAAACGTCACTGCCAGCCACAATATCTGGAAATCTCAGTTTTGGAAGCGGATTGGGTGGTGTACCACACGAGTCCGGATCCTCTGTTTCCCGAAACCCTAATTCTTGTTGGTCCACGTCATCACTCATTAAAATAATTAAATTAAAATAAAATAAAAAGCTTCTGACGCTAAACCATTAGAGTAACAGGAAATCTCCGTTCACCAGATAATAGAGAATCCCAACTCGTACCATTTGTAGGTACGAGTCATGCGAGAGCTCCGAGTAGTACAAATGGTTCAAAGTAGAAGAAAGTTACGTAGCCCCACAGTGATGTATTTATTATATCTACACCGTTCATCTAGTTCTAGAAATCATTTTAGAGAATTATTCAAAAAATGAATCATATCTAAATATCATCTAGACCACACCACAAATAGTAACGAAGATAATAATTTTTACCATTAAATAATTCGTACGGCTTCCCATAAGGTTTATTTTCCATCCAATTTGTTCATAAGTTCACAAAGACCTGAATAAAGAGAAAAAACAAATTTCATATGGAACCAAAACTTCTGTGACCCCAAAAAAAGTTTCAATGGTATACACTTAATCCCTCACTGCTTTTTGTATTGTGGTCCACTTGACAGTTATATCTATCTTATTTTTTGTATCAAGCCTTAAGGCGAGCTCATCAAATGGATGGATGGTTTGGATATAACACATACCTTATGATCAAACTCACATAACTTGCTAACATAAATACAACAACTATATATTTGTTGTGAGGTATACCAGCCAATTGGCTTCCAGTATGTGGTGGCAAGCAGAGGATCTGAAAAAATCTAGCTTTATAACACTTAAAACACCTGCTTTATTCAGCTTAAAACGCACACCAGCTATATAGCTTGTGTATTGGCCTTAGCAAATTATGTGGGTCTAACCACAAGGTATGTGCTATGTCAAGACCGTCCACTCATTTGCCTAGCTCGTCTTAAAGATTGATATGAAAAATAAGATAAATCTAATTATCAAGTGGACCACACTGCAAAAAGCAATGGGTGGATTGAACGTCTACCATTGAAATCCTTTTAGGGGTCAGGGTCACAAAAGTTTTGGATTAATATGAAATTTGTTTTTTCTCTTAATTTAGGTCTTTGTGCCCTTATAAATAAATTGGATGGAAAATAAAAGTTATGGTGGGTCTTATGAATTTTTTAACAGTGAAAAGCATTATCCCGCTGTTATTTGTCATTATCCCACTGCTATTTGTGGTGTGATCCATTTGATCTTTGAATATGATTCATTTTTTAGGTAACGCTCTAAATTGATCTTGAAAAATGAATGAACAGTGTGGATATAATAAATACATCACTGTAAGGGCCATGTAACTTTGATCTCCTTTCAACGAAAGCCGATTGGCTAGTGTACCTCACACCAACTATATATAGTTGCTATAAGTAAGTACCGTGCAAAGACGAGCACTGTGCTCCTCGAGCTCCAAGTTGTAAGAACGGTTCAAAGGAGATCAAAGTTACATGGGCTCACTGTGATGTATTTATTATATTTACACTGTTCATTTATCTTTAGAGATCATTTTAAAGCAATTTTAGAGTATTATACAAAAAATGAATTATATCGAAAGAGTATCTGAATCACACTATAAATAGCCGTAAAGATTATGATTTTTACTGTTAAACAATTTTTAGGGCCTACTATAACGTTTATTTTACATCCCATTTGCTCGTAAGGCTAAAAATGCCCGAATGAAAAGTGAAAAAATAAAAATATCATACTAATCCAAAACTTTTACAACCCAAAAAGAATTTCAATGGTACACGTTCAATCTCCACTGATTTTTACACAGTGGTCCACTTAGTAATTATATTTATTTTTCGTCTCAAAAGCAAACGCACTCAATTATTACGACTTTTGCTTTAGAATGAGCTCTCCATGGATTCCACCGTATGTGTGCCACTCACTCTGAGTTCTCCGTGGATTCCGCCGTATGTGTGCCACTCACTCTCGAATGAGTTCTCCGTGGATTCCGCCGTATGTGCGCCACTCACATTGAATGGAACCGAATCTTTGAAAATTCATACCTGGACCGTATTAATGTGATTGGACACGTCATCAGAGATTGCATTTAACGCAGCCGTGCTGATAACGTTAGGGTAAGCTTGGGCGGTGGGATTGGAAGGAATTACGTGGGATGGGATTCAAAAAAAGATAATTATTACCCATGGGTGGGATTGTCCCGTGTAACCATGGGATAAAATTAATGTCATGCTTGGTTGATAATACCGTAGTACATCGAATGAATATATTCACCATCATTTAAAATTATTGAGAATAACACACGTATATTATATCTAAACTGTTCATTTGTTTTATAACTTTATTTTATAGAATGGGCTTAAAAATGAGATAGATCCAAAACTTATATAGCCCCAAAGACGTTTTCAATGGTAAGTATTCAATCCTTATTGCTTTCTATGGTGGGGTCCACTTGAGCTTTTGGATTTACCTAATATTTTAGACTATGCTCTAAAATAATCTCAATAAATGTGTGAACGGTATGGTTATAGCCAGCACATTATGTTGGAACCTACACAACTTTCTAAACATTGAGTGAAATTGGCACAGGACCCAATGCAAATCCATATAATGTAATTCCAAGCTTTTTCCAATATTCTCATACATGGAGTAGAATTGGCACCGGACCAGATGAATCCCATCCCACCTAATCCCTTCTAATCTCACTGCCCAAACTGACCCTTAGTAATGATGTACATTATACAGCTTTATACATAGGATCAGAGGATCAGATTCTTAAAAAATCTTGCTTTATACAGCCTAAAACACTGGCTTTATGCAGCTTAAGACGCCCAACTCCACAGGTCTATTGTGTCGTCGGCATGATATACATTATATCAATCAAGTCGTTCACACCGATGAAATGGTGGGGATGGAACGCAGTTAAAAACCACGTGGGGTCACGGAAGATTTGGATTTGTGTTTTTCTATTCATCTGGGTCTACCTAACTTTATAAACAAGTTTCATGGCAAATAAATGTTATAGTGGGCATTATGTAGTTCTTAATGGTGTGCGATCAATGACCACCGTTTCTTATAGTGTGGTCCATTTATGATTTGGATTATCTTAGGTTTAAACTTATATCTTAAAATGGCCTAGCAAAATGGATGAACAGAGTAAATGTAAGGCATACATCTGTGTGGCCCAATCATCCTGCAGCCAAGCGCAAGAGGGAATCTGCATCCGTAGTCCCCTGGCTGTAATAATTCAAAAGAGTTAATAATGCAAATGTTGGTGATTTGGCATTGGAAAAAGACATTCGAAGTATAATACTTAGGCAGCACATTACACTTATACTCAGCCACTAATACATCATGTGATGTGCATTAGCTTAAAGTAAAACGAGTAGATTGTGAAACTCAGCCCATTAACTCACTGTCAGAAATTCCTATTTTTCGAATGATTGCAACCTTGGATTCGTGAAAATATGCTTGTTGAAAGACAACTATTGTATTTATCAATTTGGAACCGTCCAATAAATGTTCACTGGTCTAAGATGAAAATAATAGCATAAGCTTATTTCTTTTATTCATGATATATCTAAACCATGAGGTTGTTGTTTGAGTGGTTTAATCTTTGTTTATTTCATTCTGCATATGCTATTGATATGGTTAATTTTGTCTTTGGTTCAATATGTCCTCAGAGGTATATGGTTAATCTAGCCATTAATTTAGAATCTCCTGGCAAGAGAGGCTAACAATATCATGAATAAAGGTACATATGTGTTGTGTGGGTTGGTGAGGAAGTTAAGCACTTCCTATATCTCATAGAGTCAATTCATACAAGGATTAATAAAGGCATACATGTTATATGGCAATATCATATGAAAAAAAGTAAATAAAACATAAAAATGAAATCTTCAATTCGTACCAAATCATGTGAGAGGCACGAGCAACATCATATGAGAAAATTAACATGACATAAAATTCCATACAATTCCAAACAACCCAACAATTCCTAAGTTTTTCCCTAGATTCTCCATATGCATCATCCAAATAAATAAAATCATTAGACTCAAACTACAATTCCCTATAATTCATACCAAATCATTAGATACTACAATTCCATACAATTCGTACCAAATCATTAGACTCATACTACAATTCCATACATTTCATTAGATCATCAATTCGTACAAAATCATGTGAGAGGCAAGAGTAACATAATATGAGAAAATCAACATGACATACAATTCCATACAATTCCAAACAACCCAACAATTCTTAGATTTTTTCTTAGATTCTCCATATGCATCATTCAAATAAATAAAATCATTAGACTCATACTACAATTGATGCTAGGCCACCTAAGGTTAACAGTCCGCACCTTAAGAGGAGATTTTCATTCTTTGAGATCTTAGGATTTGAAAATTTGAGTAAAATCGCGAATTCTTAAATTAAATCAAGAAAGATAACATTAATGCCTAGAAATCTAGGCTAGGTTGCTTTATTGAAGGAAAAATATATCATTTTTACCTCTGCTTCTTGGTATGGGTGAGTTTGGTGGAGGTTTTATAGTAGCCACCGGTTTAATTGAGGAAATACCAATCCTACAAGCATCAAGATTTTCCTCACCCATACAAATACTCTCTCCCTTCTTCACTCTCCCTTCCTCTCTTCTTCCTTTCTTCTTTCTCCCTTTTCTCTCCTCTCTTTCTCTCTTTATTTTCTCTAGGGTAAAATCGTATGGAGAGAGGGGGTGCCCAAATGAGACCCTTTTATAATACCAGATTTGGTGTAAATGGCTCCAAGGGTTAGGTTTTTACTATACTATACTTATGAGAGAGTCTTTTTAAAATCTAGGGCCCACTATGAGTCATAGGAGTCGACACCCATCGTTGAATAGTTGGCCCTAACAATGATCTACGTATGTATATGATCGGCCCACCATTTGGATGCGCCGATCGACAGATATAATTAAAAGTTTGCTCAACGGTCACCGATGGCTAATCGCCACTATTTCTTATGGTATGCTCTACCTAATAATTAGATCTACTTCATTTTTGCAATAATGTCTTAAAATTATCTCGAAAAAACGGATGAATGGGATGGATACATAGTACGCAAGTCAAGGTGAGCACCACGGTAAGTGCTGCACTGTCTTGGGGTAGGCCAGGGTCCACCTAATCCACTCCCATGGTGGGCGTGCAGCAAACTCCAGGTCAGTTAAGAAAACCAGAAGTGTTGACAGGTGAAACATACATATGGGCCTCGTTATGATGTATGTATCAGATCCACACTATCCATCCATTGGAATGAGATAGAAACCGTGGTAGATTCAAGGCTTACATGGGCCACACTATTTGAATTGGACGCCTAATGTTGAAAATTTATGGGAGCCACCTAAGGCTCTATTTAAGCTGATATTTATATCTTCCCTTCATCCAGGTGTCTGTGTGACCTTAGCAAGAAGTTAGACACAAATAAAGCTACTAGTGGATTCTAACAAGGTTTCAACAGTAGTGGTTCAATCCCAGCTACTTTCTTTGGTGTGGTCCACTTGAGATCTCATTTTTGGGCTCGTGATCTAGAATGAACATAAATTATTGTGGGGAGAAATCTCGCCGGCACTGAATTTTCCCGTGCCTTCAGCACACTTGACACGAAAAGAGCAAAAACACAGAACTCTCAGGCATCAATCTAAGAGCAGCTCTCATATTATGATTTTTTTACCAACAGAGTGTGGTTGTGGCATTTATCAGTACCAGTTCACGCCAGAGAACGACAATCTATTTTTTACCAACAGAGAGTGTGGTTGTGGCATTTATCAGTACCAGTTCACGCCAGAGAATGACAATCTAGTAGCGCTGGGATTACCCATGAGGAATAAACAGAAGATTACATATAGTATTCTCTGACATTTCACAAAATCAATCAATAAAGTAACGGTAATCACACAATTAAAACCATAATAACAAACATCTTCTACAAACGAACGAATGTGCTGCCCTGGCCGAACTGTACTTGGGCAGACGCGAGCCAATCTCTATCAGCCACATCAAACTGGGTAGACAATAGAGGGTACATGTTGGATCTTATACCAGTTATCTCCCTCGTTCTCTCTGACCCTTTCTTTGAGTTCTTTCGCAATCGCTATCAAGCTCAATTCTTTGAGGGTGGTTAGATGTTTCAGTCCATCAGGAATCATCTTCAATCTTCTACAACTAATCATCTCTAGAAGTCTAAGATTCGGCATCGCTCCTTCCTCCATTCTCCACTCTTCTAATTCATCTGTCTCAATACTCAAAACTTTCTAGCAGCAGAAACCCTCTGGCGGAGCGAACCATTTCCTTTCCCATGTAAGATTCATCTTTCCTTGTCTCGTGACGTTGGAATAATGTGAGAATCCATAGGTTCGGCAGCTTCTCCAGCGTTCCCATTGGATCTTGCTGTATTTGGGACCCAATCAAGTGTAGCTCGGTGAGGTTAGGTGGGAATTCATGCAGGTCCAGAAATTTCTCTAAGCGTCCCCGCAACTCCATCTGATATAGATGCTGATGATTTGAGGACTCAAAAGCTGGAATTGAACATCCATCTCTTGTCATTAGCGATAATGATATGAGGCGAACCAATTTACAAATGGAATGGGTTGACGCCATTTCCAGATCACGCATTTTCAAATCTCTCAAATTGGTCAGTTTCTCTAAGTCAGCTTCTATCCGGCTGTCTGCCTTTCCTACCTTTAGAGTCTGGAGATTGCTTAAGCGATGGAGTGGCAGTAGGTGTCGTATCTGTTCCATCTTACAAATATCATCCAGCTGCATGTGCTTTGGACAGATTAGATCAAGTGTTTGTAAATTGGACAAGCCGGTTATAGTGGATGGTAGCATTTGAAGTACATGGAGACGTAGGTACCTTAAATGGATTATATGCCCAATTTCATCTGGGAGACTAGAGAGTAGTACATTTCCGAGATCCATCACCCTAAGCAATTTGAAACCTACTAATAGGATTTGCAACTGTGGTTTCTCCAGCATTTCTCGGATTGGACCGAAGTACAACAAAGAGCGAAGGTGTAAAGTGGAGCGGTTAAGAGAGAGAGACTCACTGATGCCACCAGAAGTAATTGCAAGTCGGCGTGCCTTGGTCCGTGATGTAGGCGCTATCTTCCCATGCACATCCAGAAATCTCTCCTCCTTGCCTTCTGATATTGAGAGGTCACATAGAAGATCATGAATACAGCAATTTTCAACCGTTCCATTGCTCTTCCTTCTTGCCACCTGAATCATGCTTCTACTGATGAGCTCATCGAGGTAGTCTTCTGCAACATCCTCCAGTTCTTCTTCTCCTCTTTGCCGCACGAACCCTTCTGCTATCCACAACTTAATCAAGTCGTCCGCTTTAATTTCAGAGTCTTCAGGAAAAGCTCCAAAATAAAGAAAGCAGGGCTTCAAGTAATAGGGCAAGTCATCGTAGCTCAGGGCCAATATGCCCGAGATTGCATCTTCGCTTTCATGTAGATGCCATTCGAGACTTGTAAGCACTTTGTACCGCTCATTCACTGATTTCTCTTTCCTGGATAGGATGCCTCCTATTACTGCAATAGCTAGAGGTAAACCTCCACATTTCGCAACAATCTTTCTCCCCAACTCCTCCAGATTTGTAGGGCATGGAAGAGCAAGATTTCCAGGAAGTGCTTTCTTACATAACAATGCCCAACTCTCACTTTCATTAAGAATATGCATTTTATGGGGCATGCTCTGTGCATCTGCATACTTGGCTATTTCTTCTTTGCGAGTGGTGAGCAGCACCCTACTGCGCTTTTGCCTATCTGGAAATGCAGAGACCAAACCATTCCAAGCGTCTCTAGTCCATATATCATCAATGACCACCAGATATTTCTTCCCTTCCAAGTAATCTTTTATGGGGCATGCTCTGTGCATCTGCATACTTGGCTATTTCTTCTTTGCGAGTGGTGAGCAGCACCCTGCTGCGCTTTTGCCTATCTGGAAATGCAGAGACCAAACCATTCCAAGCGTCTCTAGTCCATATATCATCAATGACCACCAGATATTTCTTCCCTTCCAAGTAATCACAGAGCTGCTTACACAAGTTTTCCTCATTCTCCCTTTCATTTCTTCCCAGAGATTTTAGAATGTTAAGGAAAATCTCTGGCAGTTGATGTTCTTGAGACACGGACACCCAGGCATGAAAATCGAAATTCTTCTTTATATCGACATTATTGTAAACTTTCTTAGCGAGAGTGGTCTTACCTATTCCTCCCATACCAGTGATCGAAATGACAGCACGCCGTGCATCTCCTTCAATCAGCCGCCCCACCAGTGACTTTGTCTCATCTTCAACACCAACCACATCGGCTTCCTCGGCGATGGGAGCCCTCTTCTCCCTCCATGTATAGGTTTGATCTGAAGAAGATGAAGCTTCTCCGGATGCTGTTATATTGTCGATGCCGAGCTCTGGTCTGTTGGACAAGATCTCACTGAGCCTTCTTTCTATGTCATTGATCTTCTTTCCAACCTGGCGGATGGATGGGATGTCTGTGATGTGACGAGAAATACTTCTTAGGATTCTCATGAATCCAGCACTTGTCTCTCCTCGCTGTTGCGCAATGTTAAAGATGTTGGAGTCGATGATGTCCTCAGCATCATAGGCTACTTCTCTTATTTGGCCCACCCAACGCTTAACCACAACATTTTTTCTGCGCTTCCCATCGAAGTGCTTGAGTAAGTCACGTATTTCTTCAAGTTTTTCTTCCAGAGATGTGACCCGCTCATGTACTCCTTCAAGGAAATATGCGTCCTTTGTTAGAAAATCGAGCAATTTTTGTACGGCGAACTGAACAGCAATCTCTGCCATTCTCTCTCTCCCTCTTCTTCAGAAGTCTCTGTGTTTAAAGCAAGCCTTTCCTCAACTCCGCCTTTGAAAGGAAGAAGGAAGATTTCTCCGTAAAAAAGAAAAGGCAAAGGCTCTCAACTATTTTGCGTTTTGCTTTAGAATGAGACGTCCATGGATTCCACTGTATGTAGGCCCACTCTCATATGAGACGTCCATGGATTCCACCGTATGTAGGCCCACTGTCATTTGTTTTAGAACGAGACGCCCATGGATTCCAGTGGTGTGTAGGCCACTCCCATTGAAATACGGAATGGAATCTTTGAAAATTCATATTTGTATCAACGTGTACACATCATCAAAGATTGCATTTAATGCAGGAAACCTCATTTTGTGGTGGCAAGCAGAGGATCGGATAAGATTATGAGAAACTGGGGAGCGATTGGCTGCGTGTCGTGCGAGGGTGGGCACAGACGCTCATCGGGCTCCGAGTTTCACGAACAGTTCAAAGGAGATCAAAGTTACATGGCCCACAGTTATGTATTTGTTATATGTACGCCGTTAATCTAGTTTTAGAAATTATTTTAAAGCATTATTCAAAAAAACGAATCATATCCAAAGATCACAGGGACCACACTACAATTAGGAATGGATATTGTTGTTGTGTTATTACGGAACGGCTTCCTTGTGACGGACCCTCCTTCACCTGCACAGAGACAATGTCAAGGGGACCCTGGCCAGAGCCGGGGAACCTCCGATGCTTAAGTCAGTTATTTGATCAGTAGCAAAAGGGCTTATCTCAGTTGGTATTGCGTACCTTCTTCTGTCAGAAGCTTAGAGATTTATACAATTTGTTAATCCTTATCCTTAGAGGATACTTCTCCTGGGATCGCTCAAGATCCCGAGAATCTCGGGATCCGTTACCCGTATCCATGGATTTCCGCAGATCAGCATTTGTTCTCGTCCCGCCACTTTCTATCTCGGCTAGATCTCGACCGACTCTGGGGGAGTCTCGGCCAGGTTGCGACCGACACTGGGGGAGTCTCGGCCGATACAAGAGGACGGGTTCCCAGCCGTCACCGACAGAGTCAGCTCCGCGAGGGGATCTTGCTCTATCAGTTGAATGGCTTTTACGCGCTCGGCCTTTAGTAGGGTCATGCAGGCGAGGTTATCACTCCGAAAGAGAGACTTCACTCGTCCTTGCTTACGCCTCCCGGCCTATCCTCTGTTCTGTTGGTGTTGACTCGGATTCTTCAGGCAGCGTCGGCAAAGCCGACCTACGCTCATCCGAGTCTCAGGACTTCTTTCCCGAGCTTGACACATTTTTCCCCAACAGTGAGCCCCCCTTACTCCTTGTGTCGACTATGGCAACAAGGAGTACGATTTTATCGGTCGGTTCGCATTAGCATCCGAGACAATGATGAGGCATTTAATGTTCTCTGAGTCGTCCTTAGCGTGCGTCGTTGCACCTCCCAAGGTCGCACGTGCGGTCAGCCGTCAACTTGCTCCGTCCGCGTATAAAAGACAGACGCGTGGCCAAGATTTCACCGCTGTCAATCAGCGGTTGCCACGCGTCGAATGGGGAAGCCGAGGCAGGCGTCGATTCGCTTCTGCCATAATGACCCGGCTACGTGGCGCGGCTATAAAAAGCCCGGGCGGGAGGACGGTGCGAATTTTGTTTTCGCCCTCCTTCCTCCCGTCCGTGTTTGATTCCGAGCGCATTTTCACTTGTTCTCCTCCGCTGTCGCCCTTTTCTCCGTCAATCTTTCCTTGCAGTCGTCGTCAATTTCTTTGGTGAGTCTTTTCCTTCTCCTTTTACCAGCTTTAATGGCCGCACACGGCTCTCAAAGCCCCCGGGAGGAAATGTCTGTAGATGAGGGTGTGTCCCAACACCTCTGGGACGTCACAGACCCACCATCCCTGTTGACGGAGTTCGCTGTCGGAGCCGACGCCGCATTTCGGCCTATTAGAGAATCCGGCAACCCATCGGCTGAGCCTCCTGCTCTGACAGGTCCATCCAGCGGTGGGACATCTCTGGTGACCCGTCCAGGGAGGCGAAACCCTTGGGTGGATCAGATGGAGGACGAGGATGGAGAGGGAGAGGATGATGTAGTCATGGGCGAAGGAACGGTCGTTCCATACCCAGTGACTCGAACTGCGGAGGCTTCTGGGTCGTCTTCGAAAGGGGAAGGAGACGAACCCAGCGGTCTCGTCGCCTCCATTCTTACTGAATCTGATTTAAATCGGATTAGGGCTGGTTACCATGTCCCTGATTCGGTCATCCTTCATCTCCCTCGTCCGGGTGATTTGCCCGACCATCCCCCTGCAGGGATGGTAGCAATTTTCCAAGTCGCGATGCAATGTGGCTTGCGCCTGCCACTTCAGCCCATTGCCCGCGACTTCCTCTCTCGAGTCAAAATAGCCCCCGGCCAAATCATCCCAAATGCATGGAGAAACTTGTTCGGGTGTGCTGTGCTTTGGTCCGAGCTAGAGCAACCTTCTCTCACAGTCGACGAGTTCCTCTATCTATACCAAGTCCGACCAAACCCCAACTTCCCTGGCCTCTACTTTCTGAGTGCGTGGAGAGGTAAGGGGGGATCTCTGATAACCGACCCCCCTACTTCGAACAAGTTCTGGAAGGAAAGGTGGTTTTGGGCGTGCGGTCGGTGGGAGTCGGCCGACACCTGGCCGTACGAGCCTCAAGTATCCCGCACATTCCGTAGAGCAGGTGACTCGGCGCCTCGGTCCACTGACTTTTCCTTTTCTTATTCTTCACCTTTATATACTCTTCCGCTGATCTCGACTCCACAACGTCTTGCAGATATCTCGAAGAGGAGAGGGAAGCTCGAGTCCGGGGCTTTAACTCGGATAAGAGAGCTGAAGAAGCTAAGCCCGGCAGAGCGATCTTGGAAATTGCTTCTGCAACCCGAGCGTCTTCACCTCGCAGCCTTAGACTCGTTCGTCTCAGGTATTCCGCTCTCTTTATGTCTTCTTGGTCTTCCGTTTGCTTCTCTCAATCTTATTGCTCGTCCTTGTAGACCTCCCCGAAGCTCGTCCTATTCTGAGACCTGCGCCCGAGGACATGGCCGAGCCTCGACCCGCCTTGAAGCCTCTCTCCAAAGTGAAGGCCCCCCCAAGATCGTCTCTGCTGTCAGGGTCTCGACCTCCGAAGCAGCAGAAGATCACAGGCAAAGGGAAGGAAACGGTCACTCCTCCTGCTTCTGCGCCTGCCGTTCCCCAGGTGGTCGTCCTTTCCGACCCTGATGAGAGGGGCGAGGAGGTGGAGCCGACCCATCCAGTGACTCTGGCGACACCTGAGTCGGGGCCTACCGCTGGGGAGGTCACAGGGCCGAGGGAGGCGCCGCGCCTAGAATCTCCGAGAAGGGAGATGACTCAACAGGAGTCCCCCTTCACGAAGATCATTGCGGGGATGGTTCCTTGGGCGCTTGCCCACGGGAGCGAGAGAGACTTTGCCAACTATTACAATGCCCCGACGGCCCAGACTCTCGGGCACGCGGCGAGGCTACTTTTTGAGGTAAACTTTTCTTCGATCTCGTGTCGCTCTTTGTCTAAGTTTTCCAACGCAGCTTACCATCTCTGTATTGCAGCTGGCTCCTTGCCTCGTCAAAGTAAGCTCGGAGCTGGTCGCCTCCCAGAAGCTCGCATCCGAGGCAGAGACTGCGAAGAAGGTCGCGGCCGAGGCTGAGGGCCGTAGGGAGATCGCTGAGGGCCGGATCAGCATCATGACCGGTGATCTTTCTATCGCCCAGAGGACGGCCGCTGACGCCCGTGCAGCTCTCGAAGGAACGAAGGCCGACAATGCTCTCCTTTCTTTGCTCCTTCAAGAGGCCGAGGAGAGGGAACGACGCCTTGTCCAAGTTCACGGCGAGTGCGAGGGCGCCCTAGCTCGCGCGAAGGCCGAGGCCGCCGAGCTTGTTCAGGCAGCTCAGGAAGAGACGGGCCGAGCCAAGGAGGATCGAGATCGAGCGGTGGAGGCCTTCCTCGAATCTACTGAATTTGAGGAGGAGAGGGACCACCTTTACCAAGGTGGCTACAAGGCCCGCGTTCTGGAGATGAGGGCGGCCTTCCCTGATCTCGATCTCTCCGCCTTCGAGGTCGACAGTCCGTCCACCGAGGCTGCCGAGGGCGAAGCCGCTGAAGGAGATGCCGCTGCTGACGAGGCTGGTCCCTCGGGCGTCGCCTAGGATTCATATTCCGACTAGACGCGAGAGTCGGACATTGTACTCTTTTTGTTTTTGTAAGAGTTTTTTTTTTTTTTTTGTATCTGACCCGACATTGGGTACTTAAATGAAATGGAACTTTTATTGAATCGACTTCAAGTATAGCGTGTTTAATTGTATCTTACGGGTAATAAATCTTGAGATGCTCGGCGTTCCAAGGATGAGGCAACAGCTGCCCATTCAAGTCTTTCAGCCGGTAGGTTCCAGGTCGGATGGTGCCTGAGACGACATAGGGGCCTTCCCAATTCAGTCCTAATGTACCCGACCCAATTTCCTTAGTATTTGGGAAGGTCCTTCGGAGGACCATGTCCCCGGCTCGGAATCGTCGGATTTTAACTCGGCGATTGTAAAACCGAGACACCTGTCTTTGTCGTGCCATCATCTTCAAGCGAGCACTTTCTCTTTTTTCTTCCAACGAATCGAGTGCGAATGAGAGGAGTTCACCGTTCTCTCGTTCATTATACGAGTTGACTCGGGTTGAACCAATACCGATCTCAACCGGCGCGACTGCTTCCGCTCCGTAACATAGTGAAAAGGGCGTTTCTCCCGTCGCGGTTCGTGCCGTGGTCCGATAGGCCCACAGTATATTTGGAAGTTCTTCGGCCCATGCTCCCTTTGCTTCGTCGAGTCTTGTCCGGAGATGCTGCTTTATGATTTTGTTGGTCGCCTCGACTTGTCCATTCGTCTGAGGGTGATGAGGCGAGGCGTACACGTTACGAATCCCGAGGTTACTGCACATCTCCCGGAATTGTTTGTTATCGAACTGTCTTCCATTGTCAGTCACTATCGTCCGGGGTATCCCGAACCGACATATGATATTCTTCCAAACGAAACTCGTGACCCTTTGCTCGGTAATTTTCACCAACAGTTCTGCTTCGGCCCACTTCATGAAGTAGTCCACCGCTACCACGGTAAATTTAGTCTAGCCCTTCCCCAATGGAAAGGGCCCGATTATGTCTATTCCCCACTGCGCAAAAGGCCACGGTCCCGACATCGGAGTCAGCTCCTCGGGGGGTTGTCTCGGGATCGCTGCGAACCGCTGACACTTGTCGCACTTTTGGACGAATCGTTTGGAGTCATGCTGTATGGTCGGCCAGTAATATCCCTGCCGCAACACTTTGTTGGCGAGCGAGCGTCCTCCTGAATGGTTTCCACATATTCCTACGTGTATCTCTCGCAAGACATAATCGGCTTCTTGGGAGTCGACGCACCTTAGTAGAGGAGTGTGAAAGCCTTTTTTGTACAGAATCTCATTCAAGATAGTGTAGCGCGAGGCTCGAATTTTTAATCGCTGTGCCTCAGCGCGGTCTTCTGGTAGTTCACCATTGTTGAGGTAGCGGACGAGTGGGTCAAACCAAGCAGCCGCTGGATCGATGGAAAATAGGACCGAGACCGTCGGCTCGCTTACACTCGGTTCAGGGACATGTTCAATTGGAACTGACCGAGGTATGTCTTTCTCATCTGTTGAGGCGAGTTTTGCCAATAGGTCGGCTTTGACGTTGTCGGTTCTGGGTATTCGAATTACTTCACACTTCTGGAACCCGCAGATCAATTCTTTAGCTTTTTCCATATACGCCTTCAGCCGCTCTTTCCGAGTTTGGTAAACGCCGGAGACTTGGTTAACAACCAATCGTGAGTCGCTGAAAACGTTCAAATGGGTCACGCCCAGACTGGCGGCGAGTCTGAGGCCTAATAATAAGGCTTCGTATTCCGCTGTGTTGTTGGACGCTTGAAAGCCGAGTCACAAGGCATATTGCATACAAGTTTGGTCGGGAGTTTCTAACACTACCCCTGCCCCGCTTGCCTTCGAGTTGGATGATCCATCGACAAATAGCTTCCAGGGTGTCGGCCCGAGAGAGGAGGAAGCCTCGGGTACATTAATTCCTTCTAGTTCGGGCATGTTATCGGGATTAGGAACCACTTCGACAAGGAAGTCGGCGACGGCCTGTCCTTTTAAAGCTGTTCTGGGCCGGTAATGTATATCAAATTCGCTTAATTTGACTGCCCATTTCGTAAGTCGGCCAGAGGCTTCCGGCTTTTGGAGAATCTGGCGGAGCGGTAAGTCGGTCATAACAACGATGGTGTGGGCCTGAAAGTATGGCCGAAGGCGACGCGATGAGACAACAAGAGTGAAGGCTACTTTCTCAAGCTGAGGATACCTTGTCTCGGCTGGCAGAAAGGCTTTGCTCACGTAGTAGACTGGCAGCTGTTTCCCTTGACTCTCTCGTATTAATGCTGAGCTTACTGCGGCTTCAGAGACGGCTAAATACAAAAACAATACTTCACCAGGCTCGGGATTAGATAGCAGCGGTGGAGATCCGAGGTAAGTCTTCAGTTCTTGAAACGCTTTTTCACATTCGTCCATCCACATCATCGTCTGTCGTCCCTTCAATTGCTTGAAGAACGGGAGACACTTATCTGTGGCTCGAGAAAGAAAGCGATTGAGCGCGGCCACTCTTCCTGTTAATCTTTGAACGTCTTTGATCGTTTTGAGGGATTCCATTTCGAGTAAGGCTTTGATTTTCTCGGGATTCGCTTCGATTCCTCGCTGACTAACGAGGAAACCGAGGAATTTTCCCGAGCTCACGCCAAACGCGCACTTGCTGGGATTCAGCTTCATTTTATATTTACGCAGAGTCAAAAACATTTCTTCCAAGTCCTTCTCGTGGTCGGACGCCTGTTTACTTTTGACGAGCATATCGTCAATATAAACTTCCATCGTTCGGCCTATATGCTGAGCGAACATTTTGTTCACTAACCGCTGATATGTCGCTCCGGCATTCTTTAACCCAAACGGCATCACTCGGTAACAGTAAAGGCCTTTGTCGGTGACAAAGGCGGTTTTTGATTTATCGTTCGTGTGCATTACAATTTAATTATAGCCTGAATAGGCGTCCATAAAGCTTAGTAGTTCATGACCTGCCGTACTATCGACCAGCTGATCGATGCGAGGGAGAGGAAAGCTATCCTTGGGGCAGGCTTTGTTTAGATCCGTATAGTCTATACAGACTCGCCACTTCCCATTGGCTTTCTTTACGAGTACGACGTTAGCTATCCATTCCGGATAGTAAATCTCTTCGATGAATTTGGCTTTGGTAAGCTTGCCGACTTCCTCTCTAATGATAGCATGTCTTTCCAGGCCGAGAGGGCGATGTTTCTGTCGGATGGGCTTGTAAGTAGGGTCGATGTTGAGTCGGTGTGTTATGACCGAGGAATCGATCCCAGGCATGTCTTCATGACTCCAGGCGAAGACGTCGGCGTACCGTCGAAGCAAGGTGACTATCCGTTCCCTAAGAGGCGGGCTCAAAGATGAGCCGATTCGGATCACTTTTGAAACGTCTGTTTCGGTTAATGGCACCGAGACGAGTTCTTCTATCGGTTCTCCTCTCTCATGCGACCCGGCACGGGGGTCCAGTGATTCAATCATCGAAACTTCAGCAGGGGTTTTTACCGCAATGGCATAGCACTTCCGAGACTCTTGCTGATCTCCCTTCACTATTCCTACTCCCGACTCGGTCGGGAATTTCATGGAAAGGTGGTAGGTAGACACTACGGCTTGGAGGAGGCTGAGAGATGGTCGGTCGAGGATGGCGTTATACACTGATGGTTGGTCCACGACCAGGAAGTCGACCATCTCGGTCTTTTGATGAGGCGCGGTTCCCGCGGTGAGTGGCAGCGAGACGATTCCCTCTGGGAGTACCTGTCCGCCAGAGAACCCGATGAGCGGGGTTCGGACAGGCCGTAGTACCGATCGACCTACCCCCATTTTATCGAATGCTTGGGCGAATAGGACGTCCGCTGATGATCCCGTGTCCACTAGTATCCGGAACACTTTTCTATTGGCGATGGTGAGGGTGACTACGAGTGCATCATCGTGGAGATGATGAATGCCTCGAGCGTCTTCGTCAGTGAACGAAATACAATATTTCTCTCTTTTTTTCTCCTTGGGAGGCCGAGATAGCAGGAGAACCTCGGACTCGGGTCGGTCGAGGCTTCTGGCGTGGTTTCTTCGGGCGTTATTTGACTCCCCGCCGCCTCGATGACCTCCGACGATCGTTCGAATTTCTTCCTGGGGCCGCTCTTCACTCGGTCCTGCGGCGACGTCGGTCCCAACCGTATGTTCTCTTAGTCGGCCCTCCTTAATCAGCCGCTCAATCTCATCTTTCAAGTGATAACAGTCACTCGTGCTGTGACCGTGATCGCGATGGTAGTGGCAATATTTGTCCTTGTTCCGACGACCAGGATTCCCCCTCATTTTTCGAGGCCAGTTGACGAAGCCCTCGGTCTTGATATCCATCAGTACTTGTCCAGGAGATTTGTTCAGGGGGGTATATGCAGAGAATTTTCTGTCGGGTCGCTTCCCCGGCCTGCTGTCATCTTGCCCTCGGTCGTCTTTTCGCTTTTTCCCTCCGGCCGAGTCGGCTTCTTTTTTGGCCGACTCTTTTGCCGATGGTTTCGCATTCTGGTTTTTCTCCCTTAGGAGTCGCGTCTCCTCTGCATCGGCGTATTTGTCCGACCGCAACATAAACTCACCCAGAGTATCGGGCGAGTTTTTGTCCAGTGACGCCAAAAAAGGCTTGTCTCTAACTCCCTGCATGAGAGCGTTGAGTGCCGTCTCCTCAGAATACTTTCGAACTTGGAGAGACTCGAAATTGAAGCGTTTAATGTAGTCTTTTAGTAGTTCTCCTTCCCTCTGAACTATGTTGTTCAGATGCGCGGGAGGCTTCAGTTTCTTTTTTTCGCCAATGAAATTGCTGAGGAAGGCGTCGCTGAGTTCGGCGAACGACTTTATCGACCCAGGTTTCAATTGCTTAAACCAAAGTCGGGCTACGTCCGTCAAGGTCAGAGAAAACGCTCGGCACATAACCGCATCCGAGGTGTTGTGCAATTCCATGTAAGTTCTGAAGCATTCAAGATGCTCCGTCGGATCGGTCTTTCCAGAAAAAGGAGTTATCTAGGGTAACCGGAACCTTTCCGGCAACCGGGCCCGCATTACCTCGTCCACGAAGGGCGAAGCTTTTTCTTCAGACTTGGTCGGATTCGGATTCCGACCATGTTTTATATCTGCCATCTCCCTTTCCATCTTCTCTCGGACCTCATTCTTGAAGTCCTGCATGTCAGCCTTCCAGGGCTCAGCGCTCTCTGCCGTTTCTTCGGCGTCTGCAGGCAGCCGACTTCGCCTTCTCTGATCTATCCTATGTCTCAGATCAGAGGGAGGTAAAATGGCTGTTGCTGAGCGTGCTGGCGCCGGATGACTCGGTTCTCGAGGCTGACTTGGTTGTCTGGGCAATTGCGGCGCAGGAGGCTGCGCTACAGACGCTGGCGGGAGGACTTGTGCCGATTCCTGACGCTGCATCTGCTGGCTACATAGTTATTCCAACATGTGTTTTATGGCAGCCATCTCAGAACGCATTTCTTGAACCTCACGATCCAAATGTGCGTTCGTCTGATTAGGATGGATGGTAACTGCAGGTGGTGCTGTTGGTGGGGCTTCCTGAGCTGTACTAGCAGCGGCCTCCCCCGCTTCATCTGGGTCCGTCCTTCTTGTTCTTGCCATTGGAATGGTTGGAGAAAACGGCTTTTTGTCCGGATTCCCACAGACGGCGCCAAACTGTTGTTGTGTTATTACGGAACGGCTTCCTTGTGACGGACCCTCCTTCACCTGCACAGAGACAATGTCAAGGGGACCCTGGCCAGAGCCGGGGAACCTCCGATGCTTAAGTCAGTTATTTGATCAGTAGCAAAAGGGCTTATCTCAGTTGGTATTGCGTACCTTCTTCTGTCACAAGCTTAGAGATTTATACAATTTGCTAATCCTTATCCTCAGAGGATACTTCTCCTAGGATCGCTCAAGATCCCGAGAATCTCGGGATCCGTTACCCGTATCCCTGGATTTCCGTAGATCAGCATTTGTTCTCGTCCCGCCACTTTCTATCTCGGCTAGATCTCGACCAACTCTGGGGGAGTCTCGGCCAGGTTGCGACCGACACTGGGGGAGTCTCGGCCGATACAAGAGGACGGGTTCCCAGCCGTCACCGACAAAGTCAGCTCCGCGAGGGGATCTTGCTCTATCAGTTGAATGGCTTTTACGCGCTCGGCCTTTAGTAGGGTCATGCAGGCGAGGTTATCACTCCGAAAGAGAAACTTCACTCGTCCTTGCTTACGCCTCCCGGCCTATCCTCTGTTCTGTCAGTGTTGACTCGGCTTCTTCAGGCAGCGTCGGCAAAGTCGACCTACGCTCATCCGAGTCTCAGGACTTCTTTCCCGAGCTTGACACATTTTTCCCCAACAGAGATAATGATTTTAACTGTCAAAAAATTTGAAGGGCCCATCATAACGTTTATTTTTGATTCAATCTGTTCATAAAGTCATAAAAACCTAAATAAAGAGAAAAAACAAATTTCAGATCCAAAACTTCTGTGACCCTAAAAAGAGTTCCAATAATAAATATTTAATCTTTACCACTTTTTGTAGTGTGATCCACTTGATAGCCAGATTTATCTTATTTTTAGTCTCAAACCTTAAGAGGAGCCCACCAATGAATGAATGGTTTTAATATAACACATATCTCATAATTAAATCCACAGAACTTACTGACGTGAATATAGCGGCTACATATCTGATGTGAGGTACACCTGCCAGTCCGCTGTCGAAAAAATTCAGCTTGATATAGCATGAAACAGCAGCAGTTTAGCTAGTGTACCTCACACCATTTATATAACTGCAGAATTAATGCTAGTAAGTTTTGTGGGTGATTACGAGGTATATGCTATATCCAAAGCCTCTATCCATTTGGCATGCTCGTCTCAACCCCTTGAGATGAAAAAAAAGACCGGTATAAATATCAAGTGGACCACATTGCAAAAAGTAGTGGAAATTGAACGTCTACAATTGAAACCCTTTTTGGATCAATATGAAGTTTGTTTTTCCTCTTCGCTTAGGTCTTACAAGCAAATTGATGGAAAATAAACATTACGGTGGGTCTTACAATTTTTTTTAACGATGAAAATCATTATCTTTGCTGCTATTTGTGGTGTGGTGCAGATTATCTCTGGATATGATTCATTTTTTGGATAATGCTCTAAAATGATCTGTAAAAATAGATGAACTGTGTAGATATAATAAATACATCACTGTGGGACCCATGTAACTTAATCTCCTTTGAACCGTTCGTACAACTTAGAGCTTGAGGAGCGTCAGTGCTCGTCCTAGCACGACACGTACCTACAACAGCTATATAGCTGGTGTGTGCACCAGCCAATCCGCTTTAGCTTAAAACACCTTCTTTATGTAACTTAAAATGCACACTAGATATATAGTTGATGTATTAATATCAACAAGTTCTGTGGCTCTAATCATGAGTTATGCGCTATATCCAAACCATCCATTCATTTGTTCGGCTTGTCTTAAGGATTGATATGAAAAATAAGACAGATCCAACTATTAAGTGGACCACACTGCAAAAAGCAATGGGGTATTGAATGTCTACCATTGAAACCCTTTTAGGGGTCACAGAAGTTTTGGATCAATATGAAATTTGTTTTTCCTCTTCTTCTAGGTCTTTGTGACCTTATCAAAAGATTGGATGAAAAATAAAAGTTATGGTGGGCCCTACGAATTTTTTAATGGTGAAAATATTATCCCGCTGCTATTTGTGGTGTGGTCCATTTGATCTTTGGATATGATTATTTTTTGGATAATGATCTAAACTAATCTTGAAAAATGGATGAACAATGTGGATATAATAAATACATCACTGTGGGGGCATGTAACTTTAATCTCCTTTGAACCCTTTGTACAACTCGGAGCTCGAGGAGCGCCAACGCTCCTCTTCACATGACACGTATAGCTGGTGTGTGGTACACCAGTCAATCCTCTTTGTCCAACTCCACAAGTTTACTATGTTGTCGGTGTGATATACATTATATCAATCTTGTCGTTCACACTACATTAAATAGTGAGGTTGAACCTTATTAAAAACATCATAGGGCTACGGAATGTTTAGATCAAGCTCATATTTGTATTTTTCTTCTCATCCAGGTCTATGTAACCTTATAAACAAGTGTGATGGCAAGTAAATATTATGGTGGACATTATGAAGTTCTTAATGGTAGGCGATCAATAACTACTGTTTCCTATAATGTGGTCCACAATATTTGGATCATCTCATGTTTAAGCTCATACCCTAAAATGGCCTAGCAAAATTGATGAACAGGGTAGATGTAACACATACATCTTTGTGGCCCAATCATCCTGCAGCCAAGCACTACAGGGAATCCGCGTTTACAATTCCCGCGGCTGTAATAGTTTAAAAGAGTTTATAATGCAAATGTTGGTGACTTGCATTGAGAAAAGACGTTTGAAATATAATACTTAGGCAGCACGTGACACTTCATACTCATCATGTGATATACATTAGCTCAAAGTAAAATAATTAGATTGTGAAACTCACTCCCATTAACTCATGGTTAGAATGAAGTCCTTAAGGTTGAAGTTACTCTGCTCCACTCACAATCAGAGGAAGATGCCATCAAGCTCAATAGGGCCCAGGCCAACCTGAAAAGGGCCTATCTTCAAGAGAAAATTTTTTGGAAGCAAAAATCCAAGATCAATTGGCTATCAGAAGGAGACAGGAATACGCGATTCTTCCACGATTCCATGCTAGACAAATGCCGAAGGCTGAAAATTTTCAAGATGAAAAGAGTCACAGGGGAGCCAATAGAGAAGACCGAAGATATTGGGGATGAAGCAATTTCCTTCTTCAAGGATCATTTTTCCTCCAACTCTTCCAATCATATTGGGAATATCGTCAACTGTATCCCCCATCTCGTTACAAGCCAAATGAATGTAGATCTCAAGAAGCCCCCTACAATTGAAGAAGTCAAGGGGGCCGCGCTATCCATTTCGATCGATATCGCCCTACGGCCTGATGGATTTGGAGTACCTTTTTACTCATCCTACTGGGAGATTATAGGGCATGATCTTTATGAAGTAGCCAAGGACTTCTTTCAAGGGGGGCCGATTCCAAGAGCATTTCAAAGTACTCAATTATGCCTCATTCCCAAGAAGAAAAAAATTCAGAATTCATCACTGACTTCAGACCCATCAGCTTGTGCAATTACATAATGAAGATTTTCTCCAAGATCATGGTGGTAAGGTTAGCAAACATTCTCCTAACGTTGATTTTTGAGGAGCAGGGTGCTTTTGTCCAAGAAAGATCCATAATCGAGAACATTTCTATTGCTAGAGAGATGGCCTTTGAGATTGACCACAAGGTTTCGGTGGAAACTTGATAATCAAAGTCAACATGGAGAAGGCTTACGACCGTCTTGAGTAGGGCTTTATCACTCAGGTGCTCAAAAAATTCGGTTTTGATCCTCAATGGATATCAGGAGTTCAGCGTTGTTGGGAAGATATTTGGTTTTCCGTGATTATTAATGGCAGAAGTTTTGGCTTTTTTAAATCCTCTAGGGGCTTGAGGCAGGGGGATCCGCTTTCTCCGTCCATCTTTATCCTTGCGGCCAAAGTTTTCAGCAGGGGCCTGTCTAAGCTGTTCTCTTCCGGATGTTGTCAGCATTACAAATTGCCCCGAAATTGTTCAACAATCACCCACCTTTTTTTCGCTGGCGATGCTATTTTGTTTCTTAATGGTAGGTTATCTAATGTGTGATCTCTTCTCAAATTCATCACCCAGTACGAGAACACTTCTGGCCAAAAAGTGAATGCTTCCAAGACATCCTTCATAACGCCGGAGAAATCTACAAGAAACAAGAACCGGAAGCTTTGCAACATGACGAGGTTCAAACAAGCGTCGCTCCCTTCAATGTATCTTGGTATTCCTCTATCTAAAGGAAGAAGTTTGGCCCCTCTTTTACATCAACTTACCCAGAAGATTCTCAACAAAATTGATGGTCGGAAGGCCAAGCTTCTCAACTAGGCAGCCAAGTTGGTGTTGATTAAACATGTTTTGACTAGTATTCCCATCTACATGCTCTCGGCTATAACCATTCCCAAATCCATATCCAAATCAATCGATCAGGCGATTGCAAATTTCTTCTGGGGCTCTTCTGAGAGAGGCAAGAAGATGCACTGGATCAAATGGTCGTCTTTGTGCACCCCTATTCAGGAAGGCGGTCTCAGCATCAGAACTTTTGGAGACACCATGCAAGCATTTAGGATCAAGATGGGATGGCGTCTCCTCCAGGGTAAGTCTCTTTGGGCTAACTTTTATTCAGCAAAATATTTGCAGAAAATTGTTGCAGCAAAAGGAACAAATGGTTCAGCCAGCTCATCCTCTTGGAAAGAGATATTTAGATCTCTACAATACGCTATTCACCATTCAAGATGGTTGATAGGAGAAGGGAAGATTAACATTTGGTCCTAGAATTGGACGGGTAAAGGCCTTCTTGCTGGTGCAGTCGTCAGGACTATCCCCAATCATCTCAAGGATGCATCGGTCAAAGACTTCTTTGCTCAGTCGACTTCTCAGAATCTGACAAAAATTCAGCCGTATATCACCTCAGCAGCAATGCAAACTATATCAGCCCTCCTAATCACAATAACCGAAAGGACTGATCAGCTCATTTGGGATCTATCTGCATCAAGTAAGTTCTCAGTCAAATCGGCCTGGAATGGCATCAGGCAGCACCTGCCTACTCTCCCTTGGACCAAATGGATCTAGAACAAAACCATCTCCCCGAAAATGAGCATCTTCGCCTGGAAAGTCATTCATGAAGTTGTCCTAGCAGTGGATCGGTTGTGCAGAATCGTGGCGTCATGTTAGCTTCTCGCTGTGAGTGTTGCATGCAAACTCCAAATCATCTCCAGATCCTGCCAATTGCACTGACCCAGTCTCCACATACGCTATCACAGACTTCTTCAAACCAACATCGAGCTCAACAGCCCACGAATCAATCAGAGGATGAGATTCTTTCCAATGGTCACCAGCAGGATTACACTAGCTCAAGCGACCATCTCCTCTCGCTAATCACTAGCTTGCACAATCGTCATTTGCCGGTAGCTCTCTTTCAAAGTACGCCGAATAGGGGTCAGCCAGATCCCTTTGTTTCTGGATCTGCTAGAGTAGAAAATCTGGACCACCTTTTTAGCCAGAGTGAAATTGCTATTCGTATTTGGAGCTATTTCAGCCGTCTTTTTTATGTTGCCAATTCCCCAAACCATACAATTCTCCAGCGTATTCAGATTTAGACTACCAAAACTAGTAAGAAATTCAGAATCTCTTATCTCATTAGTCTTGCCCCCATCATCATCATATGGGAGATTTGGATTAGCAGAAATCAGGCTCAGTGTGAGGGTCATGCAATGTCGGCAAATCAGATCATCTTCAAGGTTAACTAATGGTTGAATGAACTCCGATCAAGCATTCTAGCTCTGGATAGGAACTCCATGAATGACACCATCACTCTTCAGGCCCTCAGGATCAATAAAGCTCAACTTCCGCATACTAGAAAATACATCAAAGTCAATTGGTCAAGGTCCCCTCCGGGTTTTTTAAAAATGAACGTTGATGGCTCTTATAGGGATAACCCGGGTCCGAACGGGGGGGAGGGGTTTGCCGAAATCACCATGGCAACCTTATTTTTGCCTTTCACGGAAACTATGGCCATGCTACAAACACTATTGCTAAGGCCCAAGCCATGCCAGATGGCATCACAATATGCTCTAATATGGGACTTTGCAATATAATTGTGGAATTTGATTCGATGAACATTGCTAATTCAGTTGAAAATCCTTTCTGCCACAACTCTTGGAACATCTGGTATAAGATGGGAGAAATTCAGCTCTTTCGACATTCTCTTAATCTTCATTTCAGCCACATTTACCGAGAAAGGAATTCGGTTGTAGATGCCTTGGCCAGAATGACTAGTGAAGGATGCCCAAACAGGTTGTATAATTCACATGCTCCCCTTTCGAGACTAGTGCGTGGGTCCCTAGTCTTGGATAAAGTTGGTATTGGAAACATTAGGCTTATGTAGATGGGGTTCATTTTGTTTCTTCGTTTTTACTTTTCCTTCTCGGGCAATTATTGTGCAGTTTGAGTTATATGATAGGAGGGGTCTTCTCCTTTTTGTATGGATCCTCCTAAATGGCTGTAAATTTTCCTATGAAATGAAACCTTCGAGTTAAAAAAAGAAAAAAAACTCACGGTCAGGAATTCCTATTGTTTGAATGATTGCAACCTACGATCCATGAACATGTGCTTGTTGAAAGACAACTATTGTATTGATCAATTTGGAGCCGTCCAATAAATGTTCACTGGTCTAAGATGAAAATAATAACACAAGCTTATTTCTTTTACTCATGATATATCTAAACCATGAGGTTGTTGTTTGGGTGGTTTAATCTTTGTTTATTTTATGCTGCATACGCTATTGATGTGGCCAATTTTTTCATCGATTCAATATGTCTCCTGAGGTATATGGCTAATCTAACCATTAATGATAGGAAACATAAGATGGAGAGAACAATTCCAAAGTCGACAACGTTGAACATGCTAAGAATGATGTTGAAGAAGGCAAATAGACTTATGAAAATTATGACAAGTCTCTGATAGTGAGGAAGTTGTTGTACATGTCGAAATTTGAAATAAATCCACGACACAACATTTTTCAAACCAAGTACACAGTGAATCAAAAGATTCGTGATCTAACTATAAATGGCAGTAATAGTGAAAATATTGTGTCGAAGAATATGGTGAAAAAGCCGCAACTAAAGAGAGAAAAGCACCTCACTCCATACATGATTGGATGCATTAAGAAGGTCAGGAAAATAAAAACAACTAAACAATATCACATTCTCTTCTACATTAATAAATATTATAAGAACAAAGTAACGTGTGACATAGTTGATATGTAACTTTGTTGCATATTACTTAGTTGAAACCATGACAATATGATATTGATATCACACATAGAAATCAAAATAACATATTTATTAATTTTTATTTAAAATGGTATAAAATTATCCTCACCATTATGAGAACCAAAGAACCAACTCAAGGTTTGTTGCTATATATGTTTCAATGTCTTTTGTTTGATTGGTAAGGCAATGGAAAATCCGATGTGGACATGCACACCCCCTGGTTAATGGTTGGTGTAGGAGAGAGAAATGTGGGGACTAAGAAGGAGAGAGAAATCTAAATAAATCAAACCCAGCCCAAGAGAAATTTATTATGCACCTAGATTCATTCATCTAATTAATGTCCTGCAACTACACCTTTGACCAAAGAAATGACTAAATGGTTGATACTTTATTTCTAAAAAATGTTATTCCAATGCATGCACTTGAACATTGGATTCTTTTTCTTTTTATTTATTTATTTATTTATTTATTTTAATGAGGAACTTTCATTGATGAGCAAGGAGAATTACAAAAGGCTAGATTTTGGGAGACCCCAGGAGAAAAAGGACCCAGGGAAGCCTATCATATCGCTATACAATGGTGAAATGAGGCCAAAAAAAAAGCAAAGAGCGAAGAAGAAGATCGAACATTGGATTCTTTGCATACACCTGACTCAATCTAAACTATCCAAATGGCTAGGTTTATTGTAGATGAATAATAAACCAAAACTTACGCTTGAACTAATGTTCTAACTGAGCAATCCATGAGTATTTGATGGACGGTTGAAATGAAAACTAATTTACTTTGAAACTCAACATTTAAATGTCCACTAGCTAGTGGTTATGATGGTCCAGCAATTTCATAAGGGGGTTATGACCTACCAAACCCAACGGGTGGTTTAGTTTGATGTAGGGGTCCACCATTCCAAGGGCTTAATTGTAGTCACATGCATGGCACATGTACTTGAGGAAAAGAAAAGAACAAAATATCCATGAACTAGATAAATCAATTGATTTGAAATAGATTTGGATTTGGTAAATTCTGAGTCCAATGCTTGAGAACCCAACTACAAATCCATTGCAGCATTTACTGAAATGAATTACCAATTTTGTTTTAATATTTACCACAAAATTCCTGAGAAATTTATGTTTTACCAAATAAAACCTCTATGCGGTACTTTCGAGGGATGAAATTACAAAAATAATGCTCTCATTTTTTTTTCCTTTATTAAGTAATGAAACTTGAGACTTGATCCTAGTATGAATATATCATTCAATCTATCAAATGTATGCACTACACCATGGTGATAACATGGTTAAAATATTAGGTCAATCTGTTCATCAGATGGGCTACACTTGAATTGCAATATTTTGAAGGTTGTACATTACTTTCCATGGATTTGCCCACCTTATGATTAGATCTGTTATATTTTCAGTTCTGTCACATAATAACGGAGGCGTGCATCTATTGAATAGGTTGAATGTGAGATAAATACCATGTGACCCCACAACCATTGCTTTTGGATCATGTGATTAAATATACTTGACTGAGCTTTTTGTTTGGCCTACAAAAGGTGGTCATCATATATTTTTTCATTTTTAACCATGTAATAATGTCCACTAATCCAATAGCCAGATAACCAAATAATAATCTTTTTTTTTTTTTAATTCCTGATACATTTAAACTTGGAAATATAATTCAGACTATTTAACATGCATGTAATTTCAGTTCTAGCTTCATGACTCGGTGGTAAACAGACTCTATTTCAACACTAAGACCGGATATTAAGTGCCCATCTCAACAGGCCGACCATAACCCAAAGGCCCACCATTAAACATTCTTGACCGTCCAAATGGAGGAGTGAAAACAACCTGATTTTTATGGCAGAGGATCTAAACAATGTGGCCACCTATTGAAAGGTGGGATCTCACACCCATGTGCCATATTGGCAAGTATGCTTGCATCTGGATGAGTTGGGCTCTCTTCCCTTATTTTATATGTATGTATCTTCTTGATAGGTCTACCACGAATTGTTAGAGGTTTGTAAGGATGTGGAAGGCTAGAGATATTCCAAGCAGTTAAATGAGACACTACAAGAAAATTTGGCTTTACTGGCAGCTAGAAACGCCCCTAAAAGGCTACCGGCGGTTGTACTCGAGCCGCTAAAAGGGGCGTCGCTAAATCTATATGGCTGCCTCTAAAACAAAGACTTTACCGGCGCTTATTATTCTTTACTGGCGCTTCTGGAGACCGCCAGTAAAAACGCCGCTAAAAGAAGTAACAGCTGTAACAAACAAACGGCGGAATGATAGGAAAAACGCCGATAAATTTTGTAAAAAGTGCCGCTAAAAGATGTAAAAACATCGCAGAAGTTTGCCACAATGCTAGGAAAAAATACGCAGAAACGCCGATAAAGGCCTAAGGAAAAGTCGTTTAAACACATCAAAGCACCAATAAAAGTATTTCTGACCACTACAATAAGGTTGCCAAAACACCAGAGAATATATGCAAAAAATGCCGAAAAAGACATGCTCAAAATTAAGGAGGGTATCTTCTAGTAAACAACTTTTGGTTCATGTCCTAACATTAGCAAACCATATGTAGAACTCCTAAAAACCTGAATGGTATGTTGTACAAGCTTTAACAAACACTTCAAAAACCAGAACATGGCATAACACAACATGCCAAACAGCCAAAGATACCCAACACCACACATTCTTCAAAAATCAAAACATGGACATGAATACAAACAAGCCAAAGATGTAAACACACATGCACACACATTCTTCAAAAATCAAAATGTGGGAATCAACACGAACAAGCTAATGATTATGAGAACATATACATTCTTCAAAAGTTTTAAAAAAAAAACATGGGTATCAATAGAAACAAGCCAAAGATTTAAAAAAAAAAAAAAAAAAAAAAAAAAACTGACATTCTTCAAACATCAAAACATGGGCATCAACACAAACAAGCCAAAGATCACATTAGCAACGTTTCCACAAATCAAAATTGAGAAAAAAAAAAATCATTTTCTTCAGAACTCAATTATAATCCATAGAAACCAAACAAAGCCCACAACAGTTACAGTAATGCAAGATATTAAGAACACGATATTCAAACTCCAAAAATGTTATGCATTTCAAGATAACCAAAAAAAAAAAAAAAAACCTAAAAACAGAATTCAATCACACCTCCTACACCACCATGCAGAGACTGAAAAGAGGGGGCAGTCTTGCTAGCAAAATAAGAGAGCACCACTTTCCTCTTTGATTTTATAACCTTCACAGTCATAGCTCAGCAACAATCTCCTCGCCAGCAACCACCCATAGTAGCTCAACGGCACTCTCCCAATCATACCAAGCTTGCTTGATGGGACTTTAGCAATTATCAACAAATCAAGATCGATTTTTCAATAGGACGATAGAAGTAGAGCAAACGAAGATCAATTGAGGAAAAACACAACTATGGCATCAAGAATAGAATTTGGGGTCAGATGAGAAAGAAGGATTTCTGCTGGGACCGAATCGGATAATGGATGATGAGATGTGCTACAAATAGTTCTCATCTCACTCATGATTATGGGTGTAAGAATCCAAAAAAAGAAGAAAACAAAAACAAAAATGCCCATTTAATGCAAGTCCATAGCTAAAATTTCTGCAAAAAAAAAAAAAAGAAAAAAGAAAAAGAAAAAGTGTTATATTTGTTATTTTTTGAATTTGTTGCACTTGATAGTCATCACATCCAAATTCAACAAAAAAAAATAAAAAAATAAAATCATATCTTTCAATTGAATATTCCCAACACTTTGATTGTAAGTAAATGGTTCAGATGATTAAGAAAATGTCTCTATCAATGGTTAAGAAGTGTGGGTCGCATTTGAATAATATGAAAGGGTTTGGGTCATGGTCCACCCACAGCAAATTGGTGAAACTGTACTCGGCTGGTCTGAACCATTTCAATGCTTAAGATTGGCAAATTCACTGATCAATATCGATAAAAAAAATTAATAATAATAATAAATAAATAAATAGGCCACTTCATGCATGGGCCAATGCTTTAAAAATTAAAAAACAGTTAGGTGCTTTGAACCTGAAATAAATTTCAAAGGTAAGGGCAATTAGAACACTTACTATCTGGACTTTTTGAATGTAATGGAGTACATCATGATCATTTAAATAAATGCTTGATACACAAAAAAATTTTAGAGGGAATGCTGCAAACTTGAAATAAATTTCAGAGGTAAGGGCAACTAAAACAAATGGCTATGGAAAGAAACTGAAATAAATTTCTTAGCGGGATTAGATTAGGCCCGGAAATTATAGATAAGACAATCATTTTGAATTTGACCTCAACCAATATAATATTAAGTTTGTTGACATAAAGCCTTTCCTGCCATAAAGAGACTTCATTACTTGAACACTATAAAAGATAAACATCAATAACAGTCATAACTTGCAATAGTATATGAAGTGTAAATTAAAGAAACAGAAATTGCAACTAATTGAAGTGGCTATATTGCTTTTTTTGTTTTCTTTTTATTTTTTTCTATGCATAAATATCAAGAATTTTTATATGTTGGTGGCAATATTACTATAAACCAAGATTATATATATACCTGTACAATAATATCTGATGTGTAATTTTAAATTCCATCTCATTGTTCAACATGCAATGCATTCCATCGATACTTAATGACACCTTCGAGGACCTGCAAAATGAGATCATGAACATTGGTTATTGAGATTATTTTTAAACATTACTGCAAAGCAATATGGTCTTTAATACATAATTATGATTAGCTAAAATGAGATGAACTCATATTTAGGCATCTACCAAAAAGGCCCTAAGGTTTCTTGTTGGAGACGAAGTATGTGCTTGACAAGACACCCACAGGAATAAATGGATGTCAGTGTAGAATGATCCGTTAAGTGACTGAAAAACTTACGCAAATCAAAAAATGGAAAATCCATGCAACACATGTAATGGTAAAGTTTACCAGTCTTGGTTGTCCAGACTGAAGGAAAAGAAAGATTAATCAATTAGTATCATTGAATTTTACCTCCCTGCAACACATGTATCTTAGTTCTGGTGTATAAACAGCCTGTGCACAGTATTTGTTGACATAATCCAAGAGCCCCCTTGTTTGATCAATAACTCCAGACGAACCCTTTGGAGGTGGCCTGAAAGAAAAACACATTCTCCAATCGAAGTATTTATGAAGAAATACCATTGAAATTGCCCAGGGATGCCACTGATAATTTCATAGTTGAATTGTTTAATTATTGAAAGTAGTTCAAAATTTGAATTTTAAATAGAAAACTGAGTCATTAAGCACAAACTCTATTTGCTCCTCCAGGAATCACACATTTATACAACTTGTAACATCATATAAGAAATGCACTATCACTTTGAGCAGGTCTACAACACTAAAAACCATGCAAGCAAAGTGGCACATCTGCAGAATTGAGGGGAAAATAATCCATGGATGGGAAACATCAACTCATGAGCAGAGCATTTTACAATGGCAATAACAAAGTTCAAGTTTTAGAAATCTATAATCGACTGGTCACTGAATTCTGGGTGTGGAATCTTAATTTTTGCGGTCAAAAGTTGTATCCTGTCAATCATGGACAAACTCAAACAACTGGGATGTGGTTCAGTAATAAAATCATACAAGTGAGAGGATCCAAGAGTCAACAACAATGAAATATGAGACAGCCCAAATTCTTCCATGTAGACACATGCAAGCCATCCTCCAGCTAAATGTCCAATTAAGGACAGACTCCCACCTACAATGTAATATTTTGTTGTTATTCAAAAACCCATATATGCTAAGCAGGGAAGTGGTAATTTTGGTGTAATGGTAGAGAGTATTTTGAATCTCTGTAAGTCGCAGAACATAAGAGTCACAATAGTGCATAGAGCTATAAAAAAAAAAATCCCTCCGTATGTATTAGAAATGTTTCAACGCACAGTCAGGCCTGAACACTGCAATTATAAACAATATCACACCCGAGTAAGAGATGTGCAAGTGTGTAGTGTCGACTCATTTCTCAAAATCTGGCAGCAGCATTTGGGTGCAAAGTTAGGAGTTTGCCATCAACTTACCCCAAGTTGCCATCCAAATCATAAAGCTCATCGTGGATGACACATTTCAATAGTAAAACCCGAGTGAACTGTACAAATTCTCAACCTGAGCATTGTATTTGAAACGAGGTATTAAGTAATAAATCTTTGAAATGAGGGTGGTTTGGCAGTCAGCTACCATCACCAGAGAGAACAATGTCGTTTTTTGTAAAATTGAGGAACACATCAAGTCATTGACCATTTTCCTATCTTTTTCTGCAAGGACAAATTGACAGACCTGCTGCATTATCTGTGGGAACTCAGTGTAAAAAGCCTTCCATCCATGATCATCGAATATCTTCTCCAGAGTTATGTCTTGCAGTGCAACCGAGGTCGTCTCCAGCATGTCAAGACCTGCCTGATTTGCAGAGTTGAAAATTGGTACTGCCTGCTTACATTATGAAGGAATGAAGATTATTAGTGTGCAAAAATCAATGCTCTAAATTAGAACAAAAATATCTAACAGAATGAGAATAATCCTACAAAAGCAGACAATGGAGAAAATTTGTAATTGAACTGAAAATCCAAAACAGTCTTCGTTCTCCCATAACAAAATTACAGTAAAAACAGGCGTGCGAACCTTCAAAGTGCAGCACATGATCGCATCTGAGTGATGCAAAAGTGTTTTCAGAACAGATTAGCCACCATCAGTAGCTTGTTTGAGTAGCTCCACACCCAAATGGCACCTGCAAAAAGGAAAATTGCTATCAAGCAGAATCCTTTCTAATTAGACTTTCCACCTTTTCTAGCTGTAGAAAAATTCGATTTCCAAGAGCATTTTTGTCAACATTTAGATCTCATTACTAAGCCACTAGTGACATAAGGCAGATTACAGAGCATGAGGAATTATATGATCCTCAACCTCAGGATATGCATAGCATCCCTGCATGTGGAGTCTACACAGGTGGGTCTGTTGTTTGTGGATCCAAGACCAGTGATGATGTAAGGAGCCCCAGCTGGACATCCAATCTTTCCATTCAATGTGTAACATCGCTGTAATTTTTATCTCATCCATCCACTTGCAGGCCACTGATCAAAGGATTAGCCATCAGGGCGGTTCTCTCTGTTCTTCTTTACACTAGCATTTCCATATGACATAATACAACAGTCAAGAAAGTTCATACAACTGTACAAATTCTCAACCTGAACTTTTTATTATTATTAAAGATGCGTGAAGTTTTAAAAAGTGCATGCTTTTATGTATGTATGATGGATGGAGCAGATTCAGTGGGTGAGTTTGGGACTTCCAAAAGGTCAGAATCCTCCTTTCAAGAAGCCCCATGGTTTGATGAAGATGTGGAAAGTCAGGTTGCTGATTGCCATGATCAAATGCAAATCCAGAAATCAAGGTGTCTCCAAGATAAGATGACTTCAAGGAGAGATCGATTTGGTGGGGTGTATTGAGCAGTGAGGAAGCTTCCAACAAGGATAAATTCTGTGCATGTTGATGTTGAAAATTTTCTAGAGGCTAGACATAAAACTGAGAAACAACTCCATCGAATCAAAATATTTAAGAAACTCCCAAAGCCTGTATGAAATTTTCAGTTGTTCAACTGAAACAAGAATCAGGATAGAACAGAAAACAGATAACAATGACAAAGAAAATGTGTGAGTAGAAATGAAGCTACTTGAAAATTTTTAAGCAGATGTGTGATCCTCGAGTAGAATCTTGATCCATCACTTCATGAAGAGTGTCAAGAACAACCAATATCAGACAATTACCATACGAATGATAGAAAAATGTCAGTTCTTCAAACCGATTCAATCACTCAAATCAGAAAGCCTATAAAATGGAATCAAAATTCTTCTTCTATAAGAAGCATTAATTGAAGATTTACACTGCAAGGAATTCTCCATCAGCTGAAACATTAAAGGCAGAAATAGGGTCACCGGCTATTTTCTTTGATCCAACTCTCTACTATGATATGGTGTTTCAAGAGACATACAGGGTTTGATTATCATCACTATTATGAGAAAAACAGCAGAACCCGAAGACCTCACCCTGAATTTGACAGACGTATCCAGCTTAGATTCACAGATACAAGAAAAAAAATACCAAATTATTTTTTGATTCTGCAGAAGTAGTGGATTAATATCTCATTCTCACAAATAGTTCTTGGATGAAAGTAGTATCGTCCTCCAATGAAGGAACAACCTGACTTAAAATAGCATATTAAAAATTCAAACTATAAGAAACCACCTTATCTTGGAATGCATAAGAATGGAAGTCGAGGATCTCACTTCCACTGTTCCACATTATTTGCATGAATGATGGAATTGAGAAACGAAGCTGCGGCCTCATTTGGTAGTCTTGGCAAAATAACATCATAAAATTAGAGTGAATATGATAAGAATACCACAAGTACAAACAACTTAAACCTCGGTGGTGGGAATATATAGGCTTAGAGAAAAGAAACTCAAGACTGGAGATTTTCTAGCCTTGAAGAGGTGAGGCTTACAAAGTTTGGTGTGAGGTTACTTCAATGTAAGGTCTTTAGATTAACCTAGTTTCTGCTCGCCGATGAAGGATCGCGCAGGGTCTGACCTGCTCGGACCCAACGAGAAATGGCAAACGGTTCGCAGAAGAGGGAGATCTGCTGCAAGAAGGCCCACATATCCCCAAAATCGGAAGGACATTTCAAGAAGTTCCTCTTTAGCCAGACGGAAAAACAGAGGCAACCTGACCCACGCCATCTCATCCAAACAGTTTCCAAACAACTAAGATTTCAGTTTATTCATCCGGAATATCACTTATGACACGTCTATGGAGGACCTACTTCGGATATTCAGTAAATATGGGAAGGTTATTGATGTATACATCCCCTCTTTCCCTGGTTCGGTGAAGCCGAGGGGCTATGGATTTGCGAGATTCAGATACGAGTAGGACGCAAAGAACGCCATGGAGCTTCTGAATGGTAAAAGGATTGATGGAAGGATTGTAGAAGTCAGATGGGCTAGATCTAGGGTTATTCCTGCTAGGTTACTTCAAGGTGGGAGCAGCACAAAACAGGGAAAACAGGGGAGTCAGCGGCCACAACCCGACTCATACATCGAAGCTGTTCGCTCGGCGGCCATTTCGGAAACGCAAAGCACTCCAAACGAGGTTGATTCGGCGACGATAGCGGACCACCGAGCAGTCGAAAGCAGGCTTCAGGCCTTGAAATTTGGTGTGGTTGCAACGGCTCACAGCCAAAATATTTCGATTTTAATGGTGCGGAGTGCTCTCAACGCATCCATCTATGGCACTTCTATCATTGATGTTATTCGGATATCCCCGCTAAAATTTCTGATAAAGCTGAGATCTAAGGAGTACGAGGCGTTTTTGCTAGATGTCGTTATCCATCAAAGTATGGGCATTAGCTCGGTTGAAAAATGGAAGCCAGAGGAGGTATTTGGTGGAGATGGAATTTGGCTGAGAGTATTTGGCATCCCAGCGCATGCCTGGATGTAATTGGTTATTTTGGATCTGGGAAATCAAATGGGAAGGGTTACCCAGATTGATCCGATCAGTGCTTATGGAATTTTTCAGGTTTTCGCTCGTATAAAAGTAGTTATTCGGCCAGGAATGCATCTACAAAAAGCCCTGAAGCTTGCGGTGTTAGGGAAAATTTTCCCTATCTACGTGGAAATGGAGTCCTTTCAATGTTCCTATAAATCATTTCCCAGTGCTGAGCCTGTGGCAAAAGAGAGTACGAGAGAATGGGTGGACAGAAACTTCTGCTCCAAAAAGATAGCCACTCAGGAACGCCCAGTAGATGTTTGTGGAAAGGCCGATACGGTAGTAGAGGCTGCCAAGGTTCTGGAAAAGAATCATGAGGCAGACGCTGGACAACAAGGTAACAGAATCACAGAGAATGCTGCTGATACAGTACATTTTGGGGTCTGTACTCTAGCTCAATTGGATGAATCAGTTGAGGAAGCTCATGGTTGTGTCATAGCCAAGGAGGCTGATGCAGATGCTAAATCTAATGGCTGTGAAGTAGTGGTTGAGGACCAAATTGATGGAAATGAAGATGTGCCAAAGGATCTTTTTAATGTGCTGAGGACGCTCATGGTTGTGACGTAGCCAATGAGGCTGAATTAGTTGCTATAACAAATGGAAGTACAGGAATAGCAGAGAAACAAGTTGGTGGGAAGCCTGATGGCCGAGCAGTTCCTCTCAGCGTTACAACAAAAGAATATAACCGGGCTGATTCAGTTGCTATAAAAAACGGAAGTAAAGAAGTGGCAGAGAAACAAGTTGGTGACACGCCTGATAGCCAAGCAGTTACTCTCAGCGTTACAGCAGGAGAATGTAATCGGGTTGATTCAGTTGCTATAACAAATGGTAGTAAAGATATAACAGAGAAACAAGTTGGTGATAGGCCTGCTGACCGAGCAGCTCCTCTCAGCGTTAAAGCAGAAGAATGTAATCGGGACCCGGGCAATGCTCCTCTATATGAAATGGCATCAAAGATTGGAAGACTATACCCATGCTGTGCCAGCCCGTCAACTCTCCAGATCCCAGAATTTTCTTCCTCTCAATTCCTTAACCCGGAAGCAGTTAAGACAGGAATGTCAAACATCTCCAAAAATCTGTTCCTCATGGAAAATGCTGTTGACTCAGATTCCGCAAGCCAGTGGCAGCGGGACAAACATCTCCCAACATGCAGGGTCTTTAGACAATATTTTCGAACTCGTAAGGCAAGATCAAATGGAAACTCGCCAATCAGATTCGGGCCACACAGTCAGGATATATCAGAGGAAGCAACCAAAGAAATTGTCCTAGCTAATGAGATAAATGATGATCAGCATATTGGCCACATACAGGAATCAGGAATGCTATTCCCAGACGAACTCCTCTCCTCGAAGGGTGTTGAGCGGATCATCAGCCAGAACTTCAAAATCGACCTATCCCCCTATTTCTCCCTTCCTTGCAGGGGGTTTCTAAAGCGCGGCAACAGTTTACCATCACACGTTTCGGGGGCAGACTCAGTCCAACAACAGAGGAATGCTCTAGTCCAAGCTACCCAGATCACAAATTTCCTGCATGAACCACCAGAAAAAGATCAGGAGGATCATAGTCTTAAATCGGCCAAGGTGCCAAAGGGGAGAGTTCGACTTTCCTACAACAGGGGAGATTGGGATTCCAGACTTAGACGACTAAAACGGAGGGCAATGAATACAGGTTGTGTCGTGGATGGATAAGATCCTCATTTGGAATGCTCAGGGCATTGGAAACCAGAGAACTGTTAGATCCTTGAAAAGATTTATCAGCATTCACAACCCCTGGATTGTGGTCATTCTTGAACCTATGCTCAGGGATACCTGCAGAGTGAGAGTTGGTCTAACTCTCGGCTTCCACCGTTCCTTCTCCAACGGAGAAGCGGGCGGTAAAATCTGGTTTTTCTACAGAGAGATGTTAACCTGCTCTATGTTTAAAATGACTAACCAATCATTGACTATATATATTGATGTGCAGAATTTACAATTGTCAGCCCATTTAACTTGTGTATATGCCAGCTATTCAAGGATACTCAGGAGACCGCTTTGGGAAGAGCTGGCTGCTCTTTCGACTTCCCTGCTTGGCCCGTGGGCAATGTGTGGGGATTTCAATGCTTTCACCGAAGCTACAGAGAGACGGAGCAGAGGGGATTTTGATAGTTGTAGCGCCAGGGAATTTTCAGAGGCAATTGAGAAAGCGGGGTTACTTGACGCAGGATACGTGGGGTCTCGTTTCACTTGGTGCAACAATCAATCAGGGCTTGCTAGAATATGGGCAAGACTAGATAGGTTGCTTATAAACTCTCCGTGGGTTTCCTCTTTTCCGCGATTCAAAGTCGATCATCTTCCTTGGGTTAACTCAGATCACCATCCGCTTCTTCTGAGTTTCCCTCATCACCCCTTTAGCAGCCCAAAGCCGTTCAAGTTTCAGAGAATGTGGACGAAGGATGATTCTTTCCTTCAGGTAGTTAAATCAGCATGGGAAAAGGTCGATTCTTATCACCCAGTTTTCAATGTGCTCGTTAAGCTAAAAAGTGTGAAAAAGGACCTTAAGGCTTGGAACAAGGAGAGTTTTGGAAATATTTTTGAACAAGTGAAAACTGCAGAGGCAACAGTAGCAGAGATTGAGTTGTAAATGCAACAGTCCACGTCTAGTCAGAGCCAGAACAGCGATCTTCATAGTAGATTTCAGCAGGCTACTGATATCCTAAATCAGCTAGAAATGAAGCTAGAGATTTTTTGGAAACAAAAGTCCAGGATTAGCTTGCTCAAGGAGGGCAATAAAAATACAAAGTTCTTCCATGCGAAGGTTTCAGAAAGGCAGAGACAAGCGACGATCAGTGGGATCGAGATTGATTCAAGAGAGGAAGTGACAACGCTGGAGGACATCAAACAGGCTGCGGTCTGTCATTTTCAAGCTTTGTTCTTAGAGTGCCTCTGCGAGACAGGAGAGGAATTGCTAGATACGGTGCCTTCCTTAGTGACGCAAGAGATTAATGACATGCTCATGACCCCCCCTTCCATTCTTGAGGTTAAAGAGGCACTGCAGTCCATTCCACCTGACAGTGCTCCAAGCCCTGATGGTTTCTCAGGAGTTTTCTACTCGTCCTGCTGGGATATCATCGGCCAGGATATCCACAAGGAAGTCGTCTATTTCTTCCAAGGAGGCAAACTGCCTCATGCGATCAATTCCACCTTGATTTGCCTGATCCCCAAAGGGGCTGCCCCTAGACGATAGTCGAACTATCGGCCCATTAGTCTTTGCAATTGTATATACAAAGTCTTCTCGAAGATCATTACGGTCAGACTCAGTCAGGTTCTTCCCCACCTGATATCCCTGGAGCAAGGAGCTTTCATTAAGGGCCGCTCGATATCAGAAAATATAGTGCTCTCGCAGGAATTGTTCGGAGATATTAATAGAAAGACAAGAGGAGGGAATGTGGTTCTGAAGCTAGACATGGAAAAAGCGTATGACAAGGTGAATTGGTCCTTTCTTAAGCATGTTCTCATGTGGTTCGGCTTTTCCTCCAGGTGGATAGGGATTGTTGAAAATTGTTGGGCTACCACTCGGTTCTCTGTGCTGGTTAACGGTGAGGCTGCAGGTTTTTTCAAGTCCTCAAGAGGGTTGAGGTAAGGAGATCCTCTCTCTCCAAGCCTTTTTATTCTTTGTGTTGACGTTCTAAGCCGAGGGCTCAATCGTCTTGTGTCATTAGGCCATTATTTACCTTTCAATATCAGGAGAAGCTGTCCAACAGTCTCCCACCTCCTCTATGCAGACGACACCTTGTTATTTCTTAACGGAGGCATAACATCTCTACGTAACACCATGGCTTTGTTGGATCGCTACCAGAAAGCTTCGGGTCAGTGTATTAACCATAGAAAGAGCTCATTCTATTGCTCAGACAAGATTCTGACATCCAGACTCAGATTCATATCAAACCTTCTAGGTATAAACAGGGCCGCTGCCCCTTTCTACTACCTTGGGGTTCCTTTAGCCGTGGACAGGCTGAAAGCGAGCTCTTTTCAGCCCTTAATTGACAAAGTTAACGGGCGCATTAAGGGGTGGAAAACCAGATTCCTGTCTCAAGCAGGTAGAGCGGTCCTCATCAAGCATGTTCTGGGGAGTATTCCCATTCATTCCATGGCAGCTACTCATCTTCCAAAGTGGGTCCTAACAGAACTAGAAAGTCGCTTCGCCTCCTTCTTCTGGGGTTAGACTGATGGCAAAAGAAAACTTCATTGGAGAAGTTGGAAAATCATAACTACGCCAAAGGCTGAAGGCGGGCTTGGTATTAGGAGGCTTTCCGAAGTCATGTATGTGTTTCAAATCAAGATGGCCTGGATTGTGAAATTCCAGAGGGATTCTAGCTTATGGGCCTCCTTCATGGCTGGAAAGTATGGATTGACTCAGGTGTCTTCGGTCTCAGCTAATAACACTACAATCGGCTCTCCTATTTGGAAGAGGATCTGGAAGCTTTTGCCTTTTTTAGATGAAAAAGTGCATTGGAGTATAGGTGCAGGGGATTGCAAGTGTTGGCAAGCAAACTGGACCGGACTTGGCCCCCTCCAGAATTACGTTACGGGCGACATTCCAGCTGAAATAAGATCTATGAAAGTGAATCAGGTCTTGGGTCCGACTGGCCCTCTCCCTCCATCAGTGGTTTTGTCGATGCTCCCTCAACAGGTTGTAGATGCTATTTTCCAGGGGGGTTTCTGCCTATCAGATGGCCCAGATTTGCCTTTGTGGCCGTTCACTCCATCCGGCAAATTCACAGTTAAATCGGCTTGGGAAGCTAGTAGGCCTTCTTCTCCCAGGAAAGAATGGGCGAGGTGGGTCTGGCATGGGAAGTTGCCTCCAAAAATTTCTCTGTTTGTCTGGAAACTGTTCAATAATTCTGTTTCGGTTGAGACTGCTATTCAAGATAGGGGCATTCACTTAGCTTCGAAATGCGTTTGCTGCAGAGAGGGCTCAGTTCAGGGCCCAGCCGAGGAGTCCGCGTCTCATCTTTTTTTGGACAGCGAGCTAGCTGAATCTGTGTGGAGGTCATTTGGGATGTTTTTCAGCATTTACATTTTGCAGGCAACCTTGGTGGAAGCTAGGTCTCGACAATGGAGAATGGCCTCTTTGGTCAGAAAATCAGACCCTCTCAGCATTCAATTAGCTCCAGCTTTCATCTGGTGGGAATTGTGGAAGGTAAGAAATATGGCAATCTTCAAAGGTAAGGCTCCGGCGGTGGGCTCTGTTATTGCTCGAGTTTCGTGGTGGTTAACTACTGTCAATACTAATCTTGTGGATCGTCGGTCAGGTATGTCCTCTTCCAGTGGCGATCCCCAGCTACTTGTTAACTCTTGTGGAGGTACGAATGGTTGCAACTTGGTATTCACATAGCATAGACCCCCTGCGAGATGGGTCAAAATCAAAGTGGATGGGTCTTCTAGAGGCAACCCGAGACTGGCAGGGGACGGGGGAGTATGTAGGAATGACAAAGGTGAATTCCTTTTCACTTTCTCATACAGGTATGGGATGATGTCTAACATTGGGGCCGAGATTCGTGCGGTTCACAACGGGCTAGTTTTATGTCTAGGAAAAGGTTTTTCTAAGGTGGTGGTAGAAACCAATTCTCAGTTGGTGGTCAAGGTGTTTAAAGAGAGGTATTGCCTTCGTTGGAAATGGAGAGGTTAGACGGCTAGGATAGATAAGCTTCGTCTCCAAGGGCAGGTAGATTTTTCATATATTTTTAGGGAGGGCAATGCCCTGGCCGATGTTCTTGCCCACGATGGGAGCTCATCCCATTCAGTCTTTTGCTGCTCCACATGGGCTAATCTGCCCCATCAGGTTCGTGGGATTCTTTTCTTAGACAAAGTGGGGTTAGGCACCATCAGGGTGAGGTAGCTATCCTTGGTCTGTTTTGCTGTTTTCTGGGTTTCTATTTTTCTTTTTGGTTTCTAGGCTCAGATCGGCCCGGTTTCCATTACGATATGTCTTCACGAAGTATAACGTCCGTGAAAAATTCATACTTGGGCTCGAGTACTAACTCGACCCGAAATTACGTAGAATTAATTCTTTTAGAAAATATGACTAAGTTAGCTAGCGCAACGCTGGAGTAGCTGGAAAATAGTCCCTGATCACTTTAAATACGTTCTACAAGACCCAAATCGAGTAGAACCAACGACTCTATAACACTCTATAACCTCGGACCAAACTCTAAGCAGGTTTGTTCTCTGGACCGCTTTGAATCTTTGTATTGGATCTAGACCGCGCGTCGAAAGTCCGATACCTCCTATCTTAGACCGTTAGAACCGCCTAGCTGGACTTGACACTCATTTCGAAAATCAAGTCAAACCGATAATCACAGGCTATTTCATTGAGCCCGGACCGAAGAGAGTGCGAATGAGGACAGAATTGGAATTTCAAATTCAAATCTGGTACACGACTTGACGCGTCAGTATTGAGCGTTCTGACCGTCAGAATTCATCCAGATTACACCCTCGGATCAGGAAAAATTTCTATTTTTTATCATGAGACTTTCAGCCCTGATCTACGTGCGGTGACCGCTGAACTAAAACTGGTCCGCCACGTGCGATCTGCGAACCCTGCCGGACTGAAAACTTAATACGTGCTAGATCTGGTACGCATGAGCTTAAGTCCGATCGCATTCGACCAGGTGACCACCAGAAAGCATCTTTTGAACCGAAACGGCCCCGAATTGGATATGTACTAAGTAAACTTCATTCCCGAGCCTGTTTTCGGCGTTTTTAAGCTTATAAAAGGGGTTGAAACCCTCATTCCTCTCTCCCATCCAAAATTGCAAGAAATCCTAGATTGGGAGAGAGAAAAGGTGAGAGTTTGTGAGAGAGAGTGGGATAGATTTCTCCAGCCTTCGAGCCGCCTGTTGCTAGTGCCTAAGCAACACCTCCTGATCACCAAGCCGGTGATTCTCCCGCGTTTTCAGGTAATAACTAACCCTATAAGTTGCTGATTTGGGGATCACTAAGATCCATAGCTTTTTAACCAATAGATCTTGTAAAACAGGTTCTCTTATCGCCGTAGAGGAAGCGTACACGCTCCGTTCGAAACAACACGTCTATAAGAGACTAGGTGAGGATTTTAGACGCTTTGATTGACGGTTTTCAACGTTTTTAATGTCGTTTAATAGTAGATTATTGACGGCATCACCGTTTGACATGTACAACATGTTATCCGTTTCCTGTTTCATAAATCAACGAAGAATATGAGATTTAGGGCATTTTAGTCATTTGTAGGAAGTATCGTTTACATTCATATTTTACTGATGTGATTGACATGGTTTGTTGTCGTATTAGGAAGTTAAGAATACGTGCATAATTAGTTTGGCGAAGAGATTCGCCTAATTGCGCACTTCGGGTCGACATACTATATGTAGACTTAAGTGTGTAGTGTATGTGTTTGTATAAATGCTTGTATTAGTATGTATTGAATTAAATGATGTTATGAGATAGTTTGAGATTGATTTCTCAATTAATATGCTGACCTAAATGATTTCCTACATGTTGATTATATGCATGATTTCATTACATGCATGAAATATATGTGCTTGAAGATTTACTTAAGTTGAATGTTATAACATGTGTTAACATGCTCACATGATTGTATTTCAATTCCAATATTCCTATATAAGTTGCTGATGTGATTCCATAATTGTTCGGGACTATACTTAGTCCAGGCAGTCGGTAACCGATCAAATTCGTGGCTGGCTGGTCTTGGCCACGAACGACGCGTCGATGAACGCGAGTCGTGTTTGGAGTTGGCGGCAGTGGTTAGGCCACGCGAAGTGTTTTACGTACTTCATGTCGTTCGACTTGAGATGCGATCGCGCTAGTCGAGTCCGTCAAGTAACCCGACTGGCCGATGTATGTTCACCCTGTATGAGTCATAACTGTATGAACCTAGGGTACTGAACTTACCACTGTAAACCCTGTTAACCATGGTACCTTGATCCACGAAGACTCATGAGCCGGGAATGGGGTAATGGGACACCGTGGTCGAGCTGTCGGCCTACGCTGGGGCCACAAACCTTCCCGTAGTGACCAGTGAGTACCTAGTCTCATGAGCAGATTATGGTGGTATGAGACACTATATTCTAGCTGTCGGCCTACACTGATCAGGCGACGAGTCCTTTGTAGTGACCGCGAGCGTATTCTGAGTCCACGGGAGGTGACGACCCTTCCGTTGCAGTAGAGTACAGTACGCCTGTATTGATAAGGTGATAGGGGAGCGGTGCAACGAGTGCGAGCAACAGCCCTGGCAGCCCTTGCAGCGACCTACAAAATATACATCGTATGAGATTACTAGGAGTGACGACCTTAGACAGGATCTGTGTCGGGATTGATACAAGGGAAGTACCTTAGTTTTCCAATCCTGCTGTTTGAATGGACTAATAACAACTCAGAAATCATATCATCATAGCATTGCATGTGCCTGGAAGATGTGGAGCACTCTAGGGAGTGTGGCATGTCGCGGTCGTAAGATGTTGCCGTATGAGGGAGATCGTCGGTGAGGGCATACATCACGTCATATCATCTTGCATTAACAACAGTATTAGGATTGTCTGATTTACTGTTTTACTATTATCGCATGATTGATTTGTGAACATGCTAATCTTCGCTCTATGATTCCACTGAGTTGATCACTCATTCCCACGTTACGGGATGGTGTTTGCAACACCCACCAGACCCTGTTGTAGATGCAGGTGAGGCTGAGATCCAGGAGGCAGAGCCAGACTTCGACAAGGACCAGGACGAGTTCTCGTACATGCAGTATCATGATGGCTTTGCGTAGGTGACCTGGGTTGATGGGACTTCAGTGGGACTATTTTGAACATTTTGATTTGTTCATGTATATGTTTATGAGACTCAGAGATGTATTCATACTTTAGAGACAGATGAGATCTACTTTATTTTTCCATATAGTGATTTATATATTTTTTAGTCTTCCGCTTGCTTTTATCACTGGATCTGAAGTATGAATTTCAGTTTTGGTATACTTTTACTCATGTGAATGCTTTAAATCAGAAAACATTGAATCATAATCATTTTTGTTGCATAAGTGACGGTCTGGAACTCGGGAGTTGAGTTTATACACGACTCCCGATTTTCAGGATGTTACAAGTTGGTATCAGAGCATGAATTAAAGTATACTGAGCCTGGGTTATGGTCTCGCGACGTACGCTGTCGCTTCCTTTGATTTAGGTGAGTGCGAGAAGGGTCTAGAAACACTTCTAGGATCGCAGATTCGTCGATAGGCAAAGTTTATTTGAATCGATCGCACGATCGAGTCTGTAACGCAACTCGGGTCGCGTAAAGCAACCCGAATAGCTCCTAGGTTGTAGGAAGTCGGGTTGAGACGTTCTTTGAACGATTTTAAACCCGTAAAAGTAAATCCTTGGGCCGTGGGATGACCACGACTCCTGTATTCAATCGCTAGGGCTTAAAAATCCCGTGTCACCAAAAATCTTCAAAATTCTTCCTCTCACCACTCCAATCTTCATTTCTTTCTTATCCATTTTATGTTAAGCATCAAACCTAATGTAAAAATAACATAAAATAATACTTTCACAAAATTTTATAGTGAATAGTAAAATTTCATGAAAAATGGCCATAAGGTCATTATAACTTCACTTTGTTTAGCAACTAAGGGTCTAGATGGATGTACTAGATCCTTCTACCCCAAAATCATATGCTGCATGATAGGGTTTTGTATTCGGAATTGTGGATTAGTCCTGGAAAGCCCTGAACACATGTTTGGGCCTATGTAGGTCAAAATACTATGAACCAAGGGTCGAACCGTACATATATGGGGTCCTTGGACCATGGGGGACCAAACCCATCTGGTCCCATCGGCCGGATGCATCACCGGTCGGTGATGCCATCGCCGATCCGGCGATGTATCGCCGTACAGGTGGGCCCACTTGAAGCAATTTTCGGGCGCACGCCCTTAAATGCCATGTACACACCCCCCATACGTGTCCCGTCCAAAGAAAACCCCTAAAACATGCCTCTCCTTCACAAACAGCCCTCCCCATAGCCCTATTTTCGTTTTCCAGCAACCATCTCCAAAATTCGTGGTTCCAAATCACCCTTAGATCCATCCTTGGCCAAAAACGACCACCCTCCATCAATCTATTTTGGTTGGCAGCCCTCCCTCTTGAAGATTTCATCATTTGGAGCTCCAAAAACCCCCAAATCGAGCTGAAATCGTGAGGTGCTCCATTCCACTTTTTCATTTTCATTTCTCCTTGAAAATACATCCTTGGGAAGCTTGAAGCATCCCTCTACGATGCCTAGATCTCCCTTTTCCAGTTTGGACAGTCACTTCTTCGCATTTTCTCCGTCTTCCATGGCTTTCGTGGAAGCCATTTTAGGCCTTTTATCACTCTCCTCCATCTTATCTTTGATGGGTAAAAGGAAGACTGCAGTCAACGAGGCTGGGCCAAGTCGCCCTGCTCAATCGAGAAGACCGCGGGGTGGTGCCTCAAGTTCAAGCGCCACCACAGGTCCAGCTACAGCCCTAGAGTGTCGTACAAAGCAGGATTTGGATCCCCATACTCACCTTGGGCAAGTAATTCTATCAAAGATGCCTCATGGCCAATACACTGATCGCAAAGTGTTGTTTGAGGCGGACGTGGAAGGGCGACTGTTCAATGAATTTTTGTTGTTCGAGCGCATTGAAGTTGCGCATTAGGGTCCGATCTTTGAAGCTCGCGCTCGTGCTAATGTGAGCACCGTTCGTACCTTCTACGCTTGTATCCAGAATCCTACCTTGGAGCCATTGCAGTTTAAAATCCCTTTTGGTAGAGATCGGATGGCTACGATTGATGTGCGACTGATTGCGCGACTTCTGAACGTGCCTCTTGGTGATGTTCATTCTAGTGAGAAGAATCTGAGGAGTAGGCGTGAACGAGATCGCCGCACCAGGTTTCTGTGCGGTAAGTTGGTTCTATGGCAGTCTAATAATAGCCTCAAGGCGACGTATATGTATGATGATTTGCGCTTGCTGCACCATATCTGCACGTACAATGTTTATTCCAGGTCGACGAATCGCATTGAATGTACATGCCTTATGGTTGATTTCCTGTATTTGGTGGCCCAGGGAGAGAACGTATGTATGGCCACTTTCATCTTGTGACAGATAATCCTTATAGCCAAGTCAAGAAGAACATCCGAATCGCTTCCTTTTGGCCGACTGATATGCAAGATCGCGCTTGAGTTTGCCTACAGACTTGGGCCGGAATTGCCAGTTTTGATTCATAGCATTGATGAGTCGACTATGGTCAAGATGAAGATTGGGTCTCAATACCATGAGAATCAGCTTGAGGAGGATAGCGAGGATGACTTTGATGATGAGGAAGATCAAAGCGAAGAAGAACCTGGAGCAGAAGTTCAGGAAGAGGCAGAAGAGGAGGCTCAGGATACAGATGAGAACCATACTCCTTCTACGCAGGCTACTAGCGATGATCGCATTGCTCAGATTGAGGAGAGCCAGATCGCCTTACGAAGGGAAGTACAGGAACTTCGCGCTGAAGTCGAGGATGCCAAGGCCGTTATGAAGAAGAAATTCGGCAAGGTGACTCGCACCTTGAAGGCGATCCTGTGTTGCTTGCAGGATAAGGGTGCTCCTCCTCCATCACCCGACTCGGACTAGCGATGCGACCTTGATGTTGTTATTAGTAGTTAGTCATTTTCTGCTTTTGTTGTGTAAGCTTGTTGGGCTAGCGCTTTGCTTATGTTGCTGTTGTAATGTTAACTGTCTTAGTTCCCATGTATTTCTCGTCATGATGCTTGTAAGGATATATCCCTTGTATTGTGACAATTTTGATTAAATGAAATGCATGGAATGCCTTTGACTCCTCGTGTGAATGATTGCGGTGTATTTGTGCTATTGAGACTGACAAGGTTGCGCCCTATTTTGAATATAGGGAATGCCGCCTAAGGCTACGCGGAGCACGGTTCGGCTTGCATTGAGTGAGCATATGGATCAGACTCCTTCGCAGTCTGACACTCATGCGGACCCTGCTGTGGGCCCGATTCCTGAGACAGTTCGAGCGTCTCAGCTTACTGCTGGTCCTACAGTTGGACCACCGCCGTTCACGCCGTCGGTCAGAGAGCCTCATCGTGTATCTACTTCGATGCAGCACCCGCCACAGTCTGCTCCACCTCCTGACAGATTTGAGCAGATGTTGGCTATGATGCAGCAGCAACAGCAGCTTCTGACTACCATTGTGGGGACACTAGCCCAGGGCGGGGGTGTGGCTCCACCTGCACATCCAGCTGAGGATGCTTATACATACGCCCAGGATGAGGGCACGGCTCATCCTGTACCGCCTGCTTACCCTGCGGAGAATGCCGCAGATACACGGGGCCTATTAGAGCGATTTCAGCGCTTACGGCCTCCCACTTTCACGGGTTCTCACAGACCCGAGGAGGCTGAGTACTGGCTCGACCGTGTGTCGAAGATTTTACGGATGTTACATTGCACAGAGGCTGAGCAGGTAGAGCTGGCTACATTCCTGTTTGAACGAGAGGCCAGCCTGTGGTGGGATAGCATATTGCGGACCATTGCCGCCGACTTTGTATGGACATGGGCAGCCTTTGAGTTCTGCTTTCACAAGAAGTATTATCCCCAGACTTACAGGCATGACAGGGAGAATGAGTTTCTCTGCCTCAGACAGGCAGCCATGACAGTTACGGAGTATGAGCATCGGTTTACGGAGTTGGGCAGATACGTCCCGACTATTTTGGCTGATGAACAGATGCGCATACGGTGCTTTTTGGAGGGTTTACGACCGGATATTCGGTTGAAGATGTGCTGTGTGAGCATTCCCTCATATGCGGAGTTGATTCACATGTCTATGCGGGCAGAACAGGATGTGGATCGACTTGCGCGATCTCGTGGCCCTGTTGCTTCTAGGCCACGACCAGACATGCAGGACAGGCCCCTCGCGGGCAAGAGGCCTCACGTCGACCCTCCTACTAGGACTACAGCGCCTGTACCACCGTTTCAGCGCCCTGATTTGACATGTACATACTGTGGGAGGACAGGCCACTTGGCGCAGAGCTGCTTTTCTCAGATGCAGGACAGTGGGTTCTCACCACCGCAGAAGATTGACCGTGCTCGTTCACAGGCGATATCAGCACCGCCTATACGGTTAGCTCCTACGTACCCTTCTTTCAGACCTCCGGTATCGCAGATCAAACAGCCTCCACGGCCCTTGACACAGCGGCCGAACCGGCCACAGCAGGCTCGGGTTCATGCATTGACAGCTGAGGTAGCTGCGACTTCGACTTTTCAGCATTCGGCCTTCGAGGTCACAGCCCATATTGGAGGTACTCCTATTCTCGTGATGGTAGACACTGGTTCCACGATTTCTTTGATATCACGTGTTGTAGTCAGGCGTCTTGGGTTACAGACTATCACTATGGATAGCGTGCGAGTCTTTGCAGCTCATGGGAATTATTCGGATGTTACCCAGATGTGTGAGGGTTGTTTAGTTGATCTGGGAGGCAGAACGATGGCTCTTGATCTTGTCGTCGATCCCTCGCTCGTTTATCTCGACGTCATTCTTGGCATGGACTGGTTGACTGCTGGGTGGGCCAAGATTGACTGCAAGGCTCGTATGGTGACGGTGTACGAGCCTGAGGGCACGCCTTTCACGTTTTCATTGCGGGTAAATCTTCCTTTCCGCATACTTAGTTACGCCACTTTATTGCGCGACGCTGGTGCCCAGATACTTGAGCATACACCCGTCGTTTCCGAGTTCGGGGATCTGTTCAGGAAGATCCCTGGTTTGTCGCCCCGATGAGAGATCAATTTCACTATCGATCTGGTTCCTGGTTCTACGCCCGTCTCACTGCCGACGTATCGCATGGCACCATGTGAGATGGAGGAGTTGAGGACGCAGATTGATGGTCTGCTAGAGCTTGGCCTTATACGGCCTAGTGTGTCTCCTTGGGGAGCACCGGTCCTATTCTTGAGGAAGAAGGATGGTTCGATGCGATTGTGTATTGATTATCGCAGGCTGAACTAGGTCACGGTGAAGAACAAGTACCCTTTACCCAGGATCGATGACTTATTTGATCAGCTGAGAGGATTGTAGTACTTCTCGAAGATTGATCTTCAGTCAGGATATCATCAGTTGCCTGTCAGGGATGAGGATGTGCAGAAGACAGCATTCAAGACCAGTTTTGGCCACTACGAGTTCCTCGTGATGTCGTTCGGTCTCACGAACGCACCAGCCGTGTTCATGGATTTGATGAACCGGGTATTTCGGCCTTTCCTCTATCAATTCGTCGTTATTTTCATTGACGACATTTTGGTGTACTCTAGGAGTCGAGAGGAGCATGAGGAGCACTTGCGTTTGGTCCTGGATACGCTCAGACAGCATCAGTTGTTCGCACAGTACAAGAAGTGTGACTTCTGGAAGCAGGAGGTGAAGTTCCTGGGACACGTGGTGTCCAAGGATGGCATGGCAGTTGACCTGTCTAAGGTAGCTGCGATGCAGGACTGGGAGCAGCCTGGTTCTGTCACTGAGGTGAGGAGTTTCTTGGGTCTCACTGGCTACTATCGGCGCTTCATACAGGACTTCTCGAAGATCGCGAGACCCTTATCTCAGTTGACACGGAAGGACGTGAAGTTCGCCTGAAATGACAAGGTGGAGTCAGCTTTTCAGGAGCTGAAGGACAGACTTACATCCGCCCCTGTGCTAGTATTGCCAGAGCAAGGGGTTAGATACACTATATACACTGACGCGTCTAGCGTTGGTTTGGGTTGTGTCTTTATGCAGAGGGACAGGGTAATTTCGTATGCCTCGAGACAATTAAGGAAGCACGAGGAGAATTACCCTACACACGACCTAGAGTTGGCAGCCGTTATATTCGTACTGAGACTCTGGAGACATTACCTCTACGGAGAGGAGTTCGAGCTCTTTTGCGACCACAAGAGCCTCAAGTACATATTCACGCAGCGAGACTTGAATATGAGGCAGTGGTGATGGATGGAGACGTTGAAGGACTTTAAGTTTGAAGTCTCTTACCATCCTGGGAAGGCGAACCTTGTGGCTGATGCGTTGAGCCGCAAGAAGACGATAGAGTTTGCGGCTCCACTGATGGTTGCCGAGTGGGATATGGTTGAGTTTTTGCGAGACTTTGAGCAGAAACTCACCGTAGAGGAACCGTTTGAGTTCATCGCACATGTACAGGTGCGATCCCAGATCGATGACCGAGTCATCGAGGCACAGAGGGACGATACGCATCTGACTGAGCTTCGAGAGCAGGCCAGTGATGATGCAGACGCCGACTGACGAGTTGGTATGGATGGGGGCTTACGTTATCGTGGCCGCCTATGCGTCCCAGATATCCCTGACTTGAGACGAGAGATTCTCGAGGCTGCACATTGTACTAGACTCGCGATGCATCTAGGCAGTACGAAGATGTATCGTGACGTGAAGAGGACATATTGGTGGGAAGGTATGAAGACCCACATAGCAGAGTTCGTGTCCCGTTGTCTCACTTGTCAGCAGGTGAAGGCAGAGCATCGCCGACCACCTGGACTTTTGCAGCCTATGCCGATCGCAGAGTGGAAGTGGGATTTCATTTCCATAGACTTCATTTCTGGGTTGCCGAAGACGAGGAAGGGACATGATTCCATTTGGGTGATCGTCGACCGTCTGACGAAGTCGGCGCACTTCCTACTGATCAGAGTTACGAACTCTGCAGACGAGCTGACTAGACTGTATATCAGAGAGATTGTGCGTCTACATGGAGTTCCGCTGTAGATCGTGTCGGATAGAGAAAAGGGGTTCACTTCTATTTTCTGGACTCGCATTCAGGAGGCTATGGGTGTGAAGTTGAAGTTCAGTACTGCCTTCCACCTACAGACAGACGGACAGACAGCGGGTGAGCCAGATCTTAGAGGACATATTGCGAGCTTGCGTATTGGACTTCAAGGACAGTTGGGATGATTGTCTTGCATATGCGGAGTTTGCTTACAATAACAGTTTTCAGGCGAGTATCGGTATGACACCTTATGAGGTGCTGTATGGGCGACCTTGTCGCGCACCGCATTGGTGGATAGAGGTCGGTGAGCGTAGCTTGATTGGCCCAGAGTTAGTGCAGGCGACGTCAGAGAAGATTGATATTATTCGACGTCGGCTTCTTACAACGCAGAGCAGACAGAAGAGTTACGCCGATGCGAGACGGAGGCCACTAGAGTTCACAGTTGGGGATCATGTGTTTTTGTGAGTTTCCCCTATGAAGGGAGTCCTTCGGTTCGGGAAGAAGGGAAAGCTGGCACCGCGATTCATTGGTCCATTCCAGATCCTCGATCGTGTGGGAGCGGTGGCTTACCGATTGGCTTCACCCACGCCTCTCGCGAGCGTTCACAACGTATTTCATGTTTCTATGCTGAAGAAGTACATTACTGATCCTTCCCATATCATCAGATGGGAGCAGGTGCAGTTAGGAGAGGATGTTACTTATATCCTGCGACCGACACGTATCCTAGACAGGAAGGAGGAGGTACTGCGTAGCAAGGTGATTCCCCTTGTGAAGGTATTGTGGACGCATCACTCTGAGGAGGAGGCTACCTGGGAGACAAAAGCCGAGATCAGAAAGAACTACCCACAGCTTCTCGAGGAGTACGAAAAGGTACAAATTTCGAGGACGAAATTATTTGTTAAGGGGGGTAGATTGTAACGTCCGTGAAAAATCCATACTTGGGCTCGAGTACCAACTTGACCCGAAATTGCGTAGAATTAATTCTTTTAGAAAATATGACTAAGTTAGCTAGCGCAACGCTGGAGTAGCTGGGAAATAGTCCCTGATCACTTTAAATACGTTCTACAAGACCCAAATCGAGTAGAACCAACGACTCTATAACACTCTATAACCTTGGACCAAACTCTAAGCAGGTTTGTTCTCTGGACCGCTTTGAATCTTTGTATTGGATCTAGACCGCGCGTCGAAAGTCCGATACCTCCTATCTTAGACCGTTAGAACCGCCTAGCTGGACTTGACACTCATTTCCAAAATCAAGTCAAACCGATAATCACAGGCTATTTCATTGAGCCCGGACCGAAGAGAGTGCGAATAGGGACAATTGGAATTTCAAATTCAAATCTGGCACACGACTTGACGCGTCAGTATTGAGCATTCTGACCGTCAGAATTCATCCAGATTACACCCTCTGATCAGGAAAAATTTCTATTTTTTATCATGAGACTTTCAGCCCTGATCTACGTGCGGTGACCGCTGAACTGAAACTGGTCCGCCACGTGTGATCTGCGAACCCTGCCGGACTGAAAACTTAATACGTGCTAGATCTAGTACGCATGAGCTTAAGTCCAATCGCGTTCGACCAGGGGACCACCAGAAAACATCTTTTGAACCGAAACGGCCCCGAATTGGATATGCACTAAGTAAACTTCGTTCCCGAGTCTGTTTTCGGCGTTTTTAAGCTTATAAAAGGGGTTGAAACCCTCATTCCTCTCTCCCATCCGAAATTGCAAGAAACCCTAGATTGGGAGAGAGAAAAGGTGAGAGTTTGTGAGAGAGAGTGGGATAGATTTCTCCAGCCTTCGAGCCGCCTGTTGCTAGTGCCTAAGCAACACCTCCTGATCACCAAGCCGGTGATTCTCCCGCGTTTTCAGGTAATAACTAACCCTAGAAGTTGCTGATTTGGGGATCACTAAGATCCATAGCTTTTTAACCAATAGATCTTGTAAAACAGGTTCTCTTATCGCCGTAGACGAAGCGTACACGCTCCGTTCGAAACAACACGTCTATAAGAGACTAGGTGAGGATTTTAGACGCTTTGATTGACGGTTTCCAATGCTTTCAATGTCATTTAATAGTAGAATATTGACGGCATCACCGTTTGACATGTATAACATGCTATCCGTTTCCTGTTTCGTAAATCAACGAAGAATATGAGATTTAGGGCATTTTAGTCATTTGTAAGAAGTACCGTTTACATTCATATTTTACTGATGTGATTGACATGGTTTGTTGTCGCATTAGAAAGTTAGGAATACGTGCATAATTAGTTTGGCGAAGAGATTCGCCTAATTGTGCACTTCGGGTCGATATACTATATGTAGACTTAAGTGTGTAGTGTGTGTTTGTATAAATGCTTGTATTAGTATGTATTGAATTAAATGATGTTATGAGATAGTTTGAGATTGATTTCTCAATTAATATGCTGACCTAAATGATTTCCTACATGTTGATTATATGCATGATTTCATTACATGCATGAAATATATGTGCTTGAAGATTTACTTAAGTTGAATGTTATAACATGTGTTAACATGCTCACATGATTGTATTTCAATTCCAATATTCCTATATAAGTTGCTGATGTGATTCCATAATTGTTTGGGACTATACTTAGTCCAGGCAGTCGGTAACCGATCAAATTCGTGGCTGGCTGGTCTTGGCCACGAACGACGCGTCGATGAACGCGAGTCGCATTTGGAGTTGGCGGCAGTGGTTAGGCCACGCGAAGTGTTTTACGTACTTCATGTCGTTCGACTTGAGATGCGATCGCGCTAGTCGAGCCCGTCAAGTAACCCGACTGGCCGATGTATGTTCACCCTGTATGAGTCATAACTGTATGAACCTAGGGTACTGAACTTACCACTGTAAACCCTGTTAACCATGGTACCTTGATCCACGAAGACTCATGAGCCGGGAATGGGGGTATGGGACACCGTGGTCGAGCTGTCGGCCTACGCTGGGGCCACAAACCTCCCCGTAGTGACCAGTGAGTACCTAGTCTCATGAGCAGATTATGGTGGTATGGGACACTATATTCTAGCTGTCGGCCTACACTGATCAGGCGACGAGTCCTTTGTAGTGACCGCGAGCGTATTCTGAGTCCACGGGAGGCGACGACCCTTCCGTTGCAGTAGAGTACAGTAGGCCTGTATTGATAAGGTGATAGGGGAGCGGTGCAACGAGTGCGAGCAACAGCCCTGGCAGCCCTTGCAGCGACCTACAAAATATACATCGTATGAGATTACTAGGAGTGACGACCTTAGACAGGATCTGTGTTGGGATTGATACAAGGGAAGTACCTTAGTTTTCCAATCCTGCTGTTTGAATGGACTAATAACAACTCAGAAATCATATCATCATAGCATTGCATGTGCCTGGAAGATGTGGAACACTTTAGGGAGTGTGGCATGCCGCGGTCGTAAGATGTTGCCGTATGAGGGAGATCGTCGGTGAGGGCATACATCACGTCATATCATCTTGCATTAACAACAGTATTAGGATTGTCTGATTTACTGTTTTACTATTATCGCATGATTGATTTGTGAACATGCTAAGACGAGTTCTCGTACATGCAGAGATGTATTCATACATGCAGTATCATGATGGCTTTGCGTAGGCGACCTGGGTTGATGGGACTTCAGTGGGACTATTTTGAACATTTTGATTTGTTCATGTATATGTTTATGAGACTCAGAGATGTATTCATACTTTAGAGACAGATGAGATCTACTTTATTTTTCCATACGGTGATTTATATATTGTTTAGTCTTCCGCTTGCTTTTATCACTGGATCTGAAGTATGAATTTCAGTTTTGGTATACTTTTACTCATGTGAATTCTTTAAATCAGACAACATTGAATCATAATCATTTTTGTTGCATAAGTGACGGTCTGGAACTCGGGAGTTGAGTTTATACACGACCCCCGATTTTCAGGGTGTTACACGAAGTCCTTTTTTTCCTCGAAAGACCCGAATTGTAAGTTTTTTTCCAGAATGATATAAAGGAATCCTTTTTGAAAAAAAAAAAAAGGAGCAGGAATTTGAAGTGTGACTCAAAGTGGGAACAGTACCTGGTTAGAACTTAGAAGAATCGTGCAACTAAGCGCTCTTTAAATAGATACAATTTAAACAATCCAATGCCCTGTAAGAAGACAGAGCTTAAACACAACTAGAATGCAAGTAACAAAAATTTTTATATGGAGCCAACATCATTTGATTCATTAATACAACCTTGAGTTTAATTCTAGAACTCAAAAGAACGTATAAAACATGCAAAAAAGCAAACCATTGTGATTAGCACATCATCGTATGTAATGGGCTAGACTCCATTTAAAATGGTGGTGACTACTCCTCACATGTGGCACTAATGCAAAACTATCCAGACCACGAGCCCCACTGTGTGGAGCATGTCTGCGTAATCATGCAGATCAATCAGCCAGCATATGCTCCACATATGTAGTTGAGAGGATTTGTGGTGTGCGACGCATGATGTTGCCATTTTTAAATCATTATAGATGGCATTGGGAAGATCTATTCTATTTGCCATCTAGAGAAAAATATGCTGGGGGCCTTGCACAAAACCTTAGGATCTAGCCCTCTAGAATAAACCAGAATTATGAATAATAAAGCAATGAAATAAATCAAAGCATCAATCACACACCACACAAGAGATTTTTATGTGGAAAACCCTCAAAGAGGTAAAAACCACAAGACCTCGTCCAGATCAACAATCCACTATGAAGTAGAAAGATACGACCTTCTTTCCTCACGCAAGAGTGGATAAACAATAAGAGAATAAAGAGAAAACAGAGATCCCACCGATCACGAGGACGTAGAAGCGCTGAGACGACGGCTCCCTTCCACAAGCTTCCTCTCTCTCTTTTCTCTCACTCTCTCACCTTTGATATCCCTAAACCCTTTAGGAAACCCTCTTGTGCTTTTTCTTTACACAACATACCCTAGAAAAATCCTAGGGACCCCTTTTTATAGTTTTAGGAAACTCCTTTCCGTATCCAGTTGCGAAAGGACTTGCGCATTCCAGTTGCGAAAGGACAACGGGTCAAAAAATCATCAAATCTCTCCCTTTTTGACCCAGGAGGGATTCACCTTCTTTAAGCCAGCCAGATTTCTACAAACCTCAAACTTGCCTTTGAGCAAGGCCTTGGTCATCATATCTGACTCATTATCGTCCGTGTGGACCTTCTCAAGCTGTAACACCTTCTATTCTAAAGTATCCCTGATCCAGTGATACCGAATCTCTATGTGCTTTGACTTGGAATGCTGACTTGAATTCTTGCTCAAGTGTATAACACTCTGACTATCGCAATAGACCACGTGCTCCTCCTGCTTCAGGCTAAGTTCCTGTAGGAACCTCTTCATCCAAAGCATCTCTTTACATGCCTCTGTGATTGCAATGTACTCGACCTCTGTAGTTGATAATGCTACGACCTTCTGTAGCTTGCTCTGCCAAGAAACCGCTCCGCTTACAAATGTGAACATGAACCCCGATGTAGACTTTCTGGAGTCTATGTCACCTGCCATATCTGCATCTGTGTAGCCCTCTAACACAGGTTTACCATCACCATAGCATAGGCTCAACCTGGATTAGCCTCTTAGATACCGCAGTATCTATTTCAGCGCTGCCCAATGCTCTTTGCCAGGATTGGTAAGATACCGGCTAACAACACCAACCGCATATGCTATGTTTGGGCGTGTACACACCATAGCATACATCAAACTTCCTACAACTGACGCGTAGGGTATCTTCTGCATCTCTTTCACCTCTGCGTTTGTCTTGGGACACTGACTGTCGCTCAATATGAAGTGACCATCCAGTCGAGTACTGACCGACTTCGCTGCATTCATATTGAACCGCTCTAGGACTTTCTCAATATACCGCTCTTGTGATAGCCAAAGCTTCCTGTTGTTTCTGTCACGGGTTATCTCCATTCCTAGGATCTGTTTAGCCGGATCCAAGTCTTTCATCACAAAAGACTTGCCCAACTCCTGTTTCAGTCTGTCGATCTTCTTGATGTCTTTTCCCATGATGAGCATGTCATCAATGTATAATAGCAGAACTATAAAATCACCATTTGAGAACTTGCGCGTGAACACACAGTGGTCCGACTCCGTTCTGTCATACTCATGTTGTAACATGAATGAATCAAATTTCTTGTACCATTGTCATGGAGCTTGTTTCAGCCCATACAAGCTCTTCCTCAGCCTACACACCATATGCTCCTTGTTCTTGACTTCGAACCCCTCTGGTTGGTGCATGTAGATCTCTTTTTTCAGGTCACCATGGAGGAAGACAGTTTTAACGTCTAACTGCTCTATCTCCAAATCCATGCTAGCCGCCAACCCAAGCAACACTCTTATGGATGTCATCTTCACCACTGGTGAGAATATCTTCTCGAAGTCAACACTTTTTCTCTGACCGAACCCTTTTACTACAAGTATGGCCTTGAACTTCGTCTGTGAATTCTTCTGTTCAACCTTCTTTTTGAACACCCACTTGTTACTCAATGCTTTCTTGCCCTTAGGTAGTTTCACCATGTCATAGGTGTGGTTCTTATGCAAGGATTCCATCTCCTCTTGCATAGCTTTCAACCACTCTCCCTTATGCTCGTCGGCTAGGGCCTCAGAATAATCTTCTAGCTCTCTCCCATCGGTTAACATAATATACTCATGTGGCTTGTACCTCTTGGATGACTGTCTGTCCCTAGATGACCTCCTCACCTGTGGCTCAACAGGTGGATCAAGTGGGAGTTGCTCCCCTGGTCCATCTTCTGAAGGAACTCCCTCTTCCTTTGCACCTTACTGTACTCCCCCGTCATCAGGCACCACGAGAGGAATAACTGGATCCATGTCCTCTAGCTCACCTGAACTAGGCTAGTTCTTCTCTGGCTTATCAATGTCTTCTATACACTGATCTTCAAAGAAACCACATCTCTGCTCCTGACGAGCTTTCTCTCGGTTGGATCCCATAATTTGTAACCGAATTTTTTATCACCGTACCCTAAGAACACACACTGCTTGATCTTCATATCGAGCTTAGACCTCGCGTCCTTTGGTACGTGAATAGATGCCTTGCATCCAAACACCCTGAGATGACTGTACGATGGATCCTGTCCAGTCAACACCTTCTCAGGTACTTCTCCATTCAACGGGGCTGATGGAGACCTGTTTATCAGATATACTGCCGTGTGCATTGCTTCTTCCCAGAACATCTTGGGCAACTTCGCATGAGATAACATGCATCTGATTCTCTCAACAATGGTGCGATTCATTCGTTCAGCTACACCATTATGCTGGGGGGTCTTGGGAACCGTCTGTTCTTGTCGTATACCGAGGGACTTGTAGTACTCATGAAAGTCGTCAATGTATTTACCACCATTGTCAGTGCAGATGCACTTCAATAATTTACCTGTCTCTCTCTCGACCATAGCATGAAACAACTTAAACACACCAAAGACCTCATCCTTGGATTTCAAAGCATAAACGCAAACTCTCCTAGATGCATCATCTATAAAAGTAGCAAAATACAATGCCCCACCCAAGGTTTTTGTCCTCATAGGACCACAAACATCAGAATAAACCAAATCTAATGCATGTACTTTATTAACATGAGAAGCAGATTTAACAAATGAAACTCTATGTTTTTTCCCTGATAAACAATCAAGACAGGTTTTGAGAGGCGTACCTGTTACGTCTGAAAGGAGCCGCTTCCTTGCTAGTAGTTGAAGTCCTTTTTCACTCATGTGGCCTAGACGCTTATGCCACATGTCAATAGCTGAATCTTCCGCTGCGTTCAACCCACCCTTGCACACACTGAGACATGCCTTGTAAATGGTGTAACATTTCTTTCCTCTAGCTGCGATCAACGAACCCTTGATGAGCTTCTAGCATCCACCAGCAAATCGACTTTCATAGCCATCATCATCCAGCCTTCCCGTCGACATCAAGTTGAGGAGAAGGTCTGGGATATGTCTCACATCCCTGAGAACCAATGTTCACCCCAGATCAGTCTTCACACAAATATCACTGACCCCTACGTTCTTCGATACACCAAAATTTCTCATCTTCACAGTCCCGTAGTCACCTGACTTATAGCTTGTGAAGAAGTCCCTGCGTGGAGTCACGTGAAAAGAAGCTCCTGAGTCAATCACCCAGTCGGTGTCCTGACTCGTAGCCGTGAGACATATATCATGATCTGTAGAAAGAATAAGTACAACGTCGCCATCTGAAGCGATCGCAGTGGAATCTGATTCATCTTCCTTCCCTTTTCCTTTCTTGTCGTTCTTGGCCTTACGACATTCATGCTTAGAGTGACACTTTTTACCACAATTCCAGCATTCAACATCTTTTCTGTTACTCGACTTGCCTCTTGATTTATCTCGGGTCTTCTCGCCCTTCCTGTTCTTTTCTCTCCCCCGTTCCTATGTCACAAAGGCCTCTTACTAAGTAGACCCCTGAGACTTCCTCCTTGTCTCCTCATTGAAGAGACAGCTAGTAACCTGTTCTATGGATATCTTTCCATCTGGCGCGGAGTTACTTAGAGACACTACCAATGTCTCCCAACTGTCAGGCAACGAACTAAGCAATAGTAATGCCTAAAATTCATCATCCAGGACTATCTTCATAGAAGAGAGTTGGTTCACTATATTACTGACCTCATTCATGTGCTCGGCCACAAAACCACCATCTTTGAACTTGAGATTCACAAGCCGCCTTATCAGAAAAATTTTATTACCAACTGTCTTCCTCTCATATAGCCCTTGTAATTTCAGCCATAAGCTAGCGGCTAAGGTTTCCGTAAACACATGGTGGAACACAGAATCATCTAGCCATTGTCTAATAAACTCCACTACCTTCCGGTCCAACTTCTTCCAATCTTCATCAGACATATCCTTTGATTTTGCTGATATGCCTAAAATTGGATAATATAGGTCCTTGCAATAAAGCAAGTCCTTCATCTTAGCCTTTCATATGGTCCAGTTAGAACTATTGAGGCTGATCATCCTTGAGCCACCTTCCATAATTCTAAACCGATCCTACCCGTTCAAGGAACTTAGCGCTCTGATACTACTTTGTTGGGGGCCTTGCACAAAACCTTAGGATCTAGACCTCCAGAACAAACCAGAATTATGGATAATAAAGCAATGAAATAAATCAAAGCATCAATCACACACCACACAAGAGATTTTTACGTGAAAAACCCTCAAAGAGGTAAAAACCACGGGACCTCGTCCAGATCAATAATCTACTATGAAGTAGAAAGATACAACCTTCTTCCCTCACGCAGGAGTGGATAAACAATAAGAGAATAAAGGGAAAACAAAGATCTCACGGATCATGAGGATGTAGAAGCGCTGAGACGATGACTCCCTTCCACAAGCTTCCTCTCTCTCTTTTCTCTCACTCTCTCACCTTTGATATCCCTAAACCCTTTAGAAAACTCTCTTGTGCTTTTTCTTCACACAACATACCCTAAAAAAATCCTAGGGACCCCTTTTTATAGTTTTAGAAAACTCCTTTCCGCATCCTAGTTGCGAAAGGACGTGCGCATCCCAGTTGTTAAAGGACGACGGGTCAAAAAACCCATCAAAATATCTACAACTCAAATAGTTTCTATACATAGAGCATTCAAAGAATAAAGCCATATACACACAAGTGGGCCCCAATGTAGCAATCATGGAATAAAGCTTATTCTACAAAAACTTGTAATAACTTTTATGGTGTGGCAACCTTGATGGATAGTAACCTTGATAGATATCAACAACTTTGATGGATAGTAACAACTTCTATGGTGAAGCTGCCTTGATAGATAGGTTGGATGCCATACACACACAAGTGGGCTCCAATGCAGCACTCATGGAATAAAGCTTATTCTACCAAGACTTGTATAGGAACAGTTCTCAAGACCATTCATGTGTACAAGATTAAGTTTCACTCATTTACATCAAATTCATAGATCTCAATCTCATAACACACACTGCTAGTAAAGAATGGGAATGTATTTATGATTGTTCCCTTCTTAGAGAAGAAGAAAAGGGCATAAGATGCTACTCAAGAAGCTTTTGCACTAATTTCTTTTCCCTCTACTTTCATCCTGCAGCTCATCAATTTAAATCCCACCCAAGTGTCATAAAGACTATACAATAAAACCATTTTAAGGGTTTGAAATAAGATAAAGTTAGCAAAAACACGGCATAACTATATCGAACATGATTGGGGTTGAAATGAGACTAACTCTATATAGGCCTGCTAACAAGACTAGGACATCGGGATTCATAGGCATGCGTGTTAACATGGAGCGCATGTAGAGAGCTAGGTTGTTTGTCAGGTGGGCCCATTGTGAATTCCCTCGCCCAAAAATCAAGCCAAATGCGCACTCATGAGATGGGCCACACCTACGGAAAAAATAGATGGTTATAAAATGGTCAACAATTCCCATTCACCAAACACAAGTGAGTAGTCCCGCTACCCGTATCATCTAGAAAAGAACATGAAAAATAATTGAAACATAAAATTTGGAGAACTGACACCTACATGCAAGGTACCACAATTTGTAGTAACTTATGATCATTCCCCCATGACACTTGTGAAGGACAACAATACCATGAAAAAGGTAGGTCCCACCACAAAGATCGCTTGGCAAAAATAAAATAAAATCAGGTCAGACCAATCATCAGGTGAGATGCATAGTTGACATCAACGGATAACCGGACTAACTCAACATACAAGGATGACCTACCTAATGAGAGGATCAGCCTGATTTCCAAGGCAGGTGATCTTCATGTTGGGGCCTATCTTTTTTGTAGTACTGATTTCCTACGCAAGCGGCTTTTGGCAGTAAACGTGGTACAAAACCCTATTTGTAACCTGTTTCTGTTTATCTAATGCATTTTCATGTATTTTACCTAAATGAGAGGAAATTTATAAGGGAAAAAAAATTAAAAAAAATTAGCACAATGCTACCAAATCAAAACCTTCAATCAAGTGAACCCAAGCATGTAGATGGTTGTTGCTCATCAAAGGAGCAAACATTCAAATTGGATGTGGACCATCGACCTTTTTCCTTTATGGCCCTCTTTTTTGTACATTTTGGCCCAATTGATGATAGGACCATATTGATTTTTGGGTCAGGGTATCATTTGTGGGCAGACATAATAGATGGCTTGGATGCATGTGCTCCAAGCTGGCATGTACGGCTGGATTTAAGATAAAATCCAATCTATTGTAAAAATTTTATATATATATATATATATATATATATATATATATATATATATATATATATATATATATATATATATATATATATATATATATATATATATATATCAGTTCAATTATCTTACCATTCATTGAATTGAAAATTGAACGTTTGGATGCTTTACAATCTGGAAGCTGCCCATGTATAACTTTTCTCCTGCATACACGGGCCCTTGAATTCCTACTATTCCTCGAAGTACACATTGCATAAAGATAAATCAATAACTAAATAAAAGCCTACAATCCACTTAAATTTGAATATAAATGGGTATCATCTTGAAATATCATCACGATTCTGATGTAGTTCTTGGCTTTATGATTCTAATCATGCGATCCATGTCTCATGGAAAATGGACGGTTGTAACAAAATAACCCCATTTAACTGGATGTTGCAGCGGATCTTCAAGGCAACAAGAGATTAACCTCCAAAGCTTCAAGGCAATAGGCTAACTAATATTCACACACCCCATACAAAGCTTCTGCTGTTGCTTCTACAATATTAGATGGATGTTGCAGCGACTGGTGGAAGTTACAGGGAGAGGGAGATCGAGAGAGGGAGGGAGAGTGAGAGGGAGATCGAGAGAGAGAGTCGAGATCGGAAGACAGAGAGGGAGATCGAGAGAGAGGGAGGGAGAGTGACAGGGAGATCGAGAGAGAGAGAGAGAGACTTTCGGTAGGTTATTGCAGGGAGGAGAGAAGAGGGAAGAAGGGATTTGGTAGAAAAGAGGTGGAAGAAGAAGAGGCGGGATGGATTTAGGGAGAGGCGCGCATTTTGGACATTTGGGGATAGGGCGCGCGTTTTGGATTTGGGGATAGGGGCTTTTGGGTTTTTTTTTTTTTTTTTTTTTTAATTTCGAGTCAGCTGCGGTGGCCGTTTTGTACACGGGCGACCACATATAAACGCCCCTCATTTCATCTATAGTGGCAGTTTATTCTGGCCGCCTGTGATAAAAATGCCCCTAATAACTATATTTTTTGTAGTGAGAGACAAATAACTAATCTGTTTCCCTATGTCAAAGGGAGGGCTCAGCATCATAAGTATGGAGGATGCCATGAGAGCTTTCAGGATTAAAATAGGCAGAAATCTCCTAGAAGGGAGGTCTCTTTGGGCAAGATTCATGATGACCAAATACATCAGCAAATTCATCCATTTCAAAGGAATGAATTCTACTGCGAATTCAACCGTCTGAAAGGATATGTCCAAAACTCTCCCGTTTGTACTTCTTCACTCTAAATGGCTCCTAGGCGAGGGAAGAGTTAACTTTTGGACTCAAAACTGATTAGGGGAAGGCTTTCTTGCTGGCCCAGCACTAGGCCCTATTCCAAATCATCTCAGGGATGCAACGGTCAAGGGCTTTTTCTCTCCAACTGGTAGATTTAGTTTACATGACATCCAGGACATCCTTCCAACTCCCACCTTTCAGTCTTTGAGGGACAGTCATGTCCCTCTATTCAGCAGGGAAGACACTTTGGCATGGAACCTGACAGCGTCTGGCAAATTTACGCAGAAGTCAGCCTGGCACGACATTCATCAGCAGCAGCAGAGGCCCTATCGGGCACTGTGGGCTTGGAATAAGGCTCTCCGCCCCGCCCAAAATCAGTATCTTCCTTTGAAAAATTATGCAAAATGCTATCCTTGTGGATGTGACTGTCCAAAAATCAGGCGTGTGTTTGGCCTCCAGGTGTGAATGCTGCTGTGGTGAGTATGGTTCCATGTTGGCAAGCCACCTCCCTGACAATGGAGCTGATCGGGGGCTCTTGCACCCTCATCACCAGGGCACCTTGCAGCCGTAGCTAGCTCAAAACAGAGGCTCTATTTCGGTCAATAGAGACTCGACACCCCAGACCTAGGATTTCCCCACCAGCACTGCTAAGTGATCTTCTTAGCGGCCAGCGAGTAGACCTCTTCAATTGTAGCCTCCTTTTTCTTTGGGACCACAGCCACTAAAGTCTGGGCGCACTTTTACCGTATCTTTGATGTCCCCTTCATACCCAATCAAACCATTCAGCAAAGAATCATATATTGGTCATCGAGGGTGTCCACCTTGACTCACCTCAAGCTGTTATTAGGCCTGGCTCCTTCATTCATATCCTGGGAATTATGGTTGAGCCGTAATGCTTCTCGCTTTGAAGGGGTCAAGATGTCGGGCCGTAAGGTTATCGCCCGGGTTACTAGCTAGATAGTTGCAGGAAGTTGGTAATCCCATGTCAGACAACGACTCTCACTCCCTCAAGGACTCGGCTAGTCTTCAAGCCCTCCATCTAGATACCGGCAGGGTGATCCCAGGCGTTAAACCTCTATTAGTTAAATGGAAAAGACCACTACTGGGCTGGGTCAAGCCAAACGTTGACAGCTCCTCTTGTGGGAACCCGAGAGAGAGTGGTGGAGGAGGGGTTTGTAGGGACTCCCAGGGCCACCTAATCTTCGCTTTTCATAAGTATTATGGCCCTGCTATGAACACGATCACAGAGGCCTAGGCTGTGCTTGATGGTATTATTCTATGTAGCAAGTTGGGCTTCTCAAGCATCGTCGTTGAATCTAACTCAAAACTTGTGGTGAAAGTAGCTGCTGACCCTTTCGCCCACTGTCCACGGAACATCTGGTATAAGATGGGGGTCATCCACCACTTGAGCCGCTCCCTCAACCTTTCATTCAGGCACATTTACCATGAGGGTAATTCCGTAGCAGATGCGCTAGCTAGGATAGCCAGTGATGGTTGTTCTAACACCTTCTTCAGATCTCGATCAGAACTGCCGAGGGGTATCAGGGGTTCCTTTGTAACACCCCGTACCTCTGGTAGATGGGTGTTACCCCTTTTAACCTACTTCAACAGAAGTTAGGATAAACTAATTAGACAGTTTGAACTTCAACGTATGCAGGTCAGGACTTCCAATCACCAATGGAGCCATCCATCAAGGGGACCTAGGAGCTGAGACAAACTCCATGACAATCAAGAAGTTAACCTTGATTTATTTCCTTAAGTAAAGTAGTTCTTAAGTCAACTAATAGTAAGAGAAGGAATCAACGCCCTAGTAACTGATCCTTGAGGACTAGTAGATGACAAGACAAGAAGCCATTGTGCCCCAAACCCACCTTTGGCCGTTGAAATCGAGAACCAAGTCAATCCGGCCATTGGATTGACGATATTGGTCGTAAGATGGCCTGAAAAGTGCGATATGGCCCACCTAGGCCCTCGGCCCTGCCCCAAAATGGGTCGGGACCCCCACCTTAGGATTCTAAGATGAATGGATGGATTAGATTTGTCACGAACATCACGGAGGACCCCACACGGAGAGCGTGTACACCCACGCGCAAGTGCACGAAGTGGGCTGGAACGACGGGCTTAGTTAAAGCAGCTTTGATCGAGCCAAATTCGAAAAATGGGAAACGGGTTCTCCTGCTGTTTAGCCATTTCAAACTGTTGATTTTGAACCCCAAAGTGGCCCACCCTAGCCATTTTCTGAGAAATCTGAGCTGTTTAATTGACTCAGGGCCCCCGACTTAACAAAAAATTTTAGGATTTTAAGCCCATGTAAAGGGACGTGGAAGATAGGTTGCCACCGTTCGCCATCTTGCACATGGCGGATAACTGCAAGATGGGACCCATATGGGACCGCATGGGTGGCCCATGATCTTCCTAATCAGGCCATCCCATCCATCCATCGCTAGGGAGAGCCATGCTCTCTCTTTTCCGGAAATGGCTGGGCAAGGCCTGCATATGGAAAAGCAAAAGAAGAGACTTTCCTCTCTAGGAAAGTAGGTGCTGGCATGATCTCAGCCATCCCCTGGCCACATGGAGGAATCCTGACTTTCTTCTGTAAAGAAAAAAGAGATTTTGGAGAGAAATACTCCATCTCACGAGAGGGAGTGGTGAGAACTTGAAGATCTCATGAGATACTCCCAAACTAACATTTGGGGTCCAAAAAGTGGCCCCACGTCAATAAGAGGTCCCATCTGGTCCTCTGAAATGGACCAGATCATGTTGAAATACATGGTGCAACGATTTGTCATTAAAGGGTAGCTCATCTTCCTTGATAACCCACCAAAATTTGATCGCGAAATGGGCCCCACAGGTCTTAAAAATTTACTTTTCTGGTGGGCTAAGGCACCTGCTATCCGTCCTAGCGTGTGAATAGGCCCCATACAAGACCACTTTTCGATCATGACCGTTGCATCAAGGGCCCTTTTCTAGCCGTTGGTGATTCCCTCCCACTGCTATAAAAAGAGCCCTATAGCTCTTGGGATTCACACCAAGGATAGAGAAAGGAGAAAGAGAGTGGAAAGAGAGAGAAAGAGAAAAGAGAGGACTGAGTTGAGTGCACGGGTCAGCTCAACTCACCCCATTCTCAGCTTGACTCGGTCGAGTTGGTGGTTGCCCCACCGAGTTCCGAACCAGGTAACAAGCTGTCGTTCCTGTTTTCTTTCGTCCATTGAATCACAACATGGTAGGTAGAATATGAGCTGAAAACTAGGCCAACAAAGAGTGCGGATCCTCTGCCTCCCGGAAGCAGGCACTCCCTGCCTCCAACATTTTCATTGGTCTACGTCACTATAAGTGCCACATCATTAGATTTATTAAATACATTAAAAAAATACATTTAATAAGAAGTATAACGGAGACGTTAAACGGAAGTGGTTTGCGTGCTAAGTAAATCAGTACGCTAAGCGTACTGAGTAAAGTTTGTGGAGCCCACCGTCATTCGTTCATTGTATTAACTCCATCCATCTCTTTTATCATCCAATTCTAGGGGTTTTACAATAAAAATTAATCATATTCAAAGATTAAGTGGACCACACCACCTGAAACAGTATGAATTGAATTCTACCGTTGAAAGTTGTTGGGGGCCCACAGAAGTTTTATATCAAGATGATATTTGTTTTTTCTATTCATCCATGTCTTTGTGATCTTATGAACAGTTTGGATGAAAAATAAACATCATTGGGGGGTGAAAATCAATACTTCCACTGTTTCCTTTGGTATGGTCTACTTGAGCTTTTGATATACTTCAGTTTTGGGTTCAACCCCTAAAATGATATGAAAAAATGGATGGACAGCGTGGATAAACCACATGAATTCATAGTGGGCCCAACAGAGTTTACTCAGTACAATAAGACTCAGTACACAATCCGATTTCATGTGCTTAACGGGGATGCGGATTTCCTGCCAAAGCCTTTTGCAGTAAGACCCTGCGCAAGGATTCCAGATGGTCCCATTGCGATGTTTGTGATAAATCCAACCCGTTCATCCATTTTTAGATATCATTTTAGGACATATTATCAAAAATAAGGTGTATACAAAACTCAAATGGGCCACACGAGAGGAAACAGTGGGGATTTAGTGTCCACCATTGAAATATTTATATGGCCACAAAAGTTTTGCATCGGTCAAATATTTTGGTGTATTCACTTCATCCTAGTAAAAATGACCTTATAAACAGTTTGGATGGCATATAAACATCAAGATGCCTAGGAAGGTTTCAACTGTCGGAATTTCTTTCTCTACTGTTTCATCTTGTATGGCCCATTGAGTTTTTTATCATCCTAATTTTTGGTTACATTTCTTAAAATGAGTTCTAAAAATAGATGAATGGATTAAAATTCTTATAAACATTATAGTAGACCCCACCATACATCCCAATGCTGGAACTTCATGCAAAAGGGTTTCCCTGGTGAATCCGCATCCACAGTTTCCATTGGAAACGGACTAGCTTCTCCCCTATCACTTGGTGTTATGTAGGCTCACCATGATGTATGTGTTTCATCCATGCCATCCATTTATTTTTCTAGATCATTTTATGGTTTGAGACCAAAAATGAGGTATAACCTCATCTCAAGTGGACCACATTACATGAAATAGTGTTGAATGAACGTTGACCATTAAAAACTTATTGGGGGCCATAAAAGTTTTGGATCATGCTGATCTTTATTTTTTCCCTTCATCTGGGTCTTTATGACTAAACCAACAGATTGGATGTTAAATAAACAGTACGAGGGGCCCTAGGAGGACTTTAATGATGAATATCCAATCACCATTATTTTCCTGTGGTGTGGTCCATAAGAGATTTATATCCCTCTCATTTTTGGGATCAACCCCTAAAATTATATGTAAAAATAGATTAACGGAATGGATGAAACACATACATCATGGTGGGGCCCACAGAGTACCGACCACCACCACCACTGGGCTAGTGGTGGGGGGAGTAGCCAATCCGCTTTCATTTTCATTTAGGATTTAGTGCCACATTGAGTAGTGTAACTCGCTACTGAAGTAATGTCACCTATTTATATAGGTCCCACTATGATGTATGTTTTGTATCCACACCATCCATCCATTTGGAGAGATCATTTTAGGGCATAAGCCAAAGAATGAATCAGATCCAAAACTCGAGTGGACCCCACCACAGAAAAGAGTGGAGAGAGTCACACCCGCCATTTATTATAAGTGAATATAATCCAAACCTCGTCACTTTGTCTACTGAACCCCGTCACTTTGTACCGCAACCCCGTCACTTTATCTACTGAACCCTATCACTTTGTGTTGCAACTTCGTCACTTTGTCTAGTGAACCTCGTCACTTTGTACTACAACCCCGTCACTTTGTCTACTGAACCCCGTCACTTTGTACTGCAACCCCGTTACTTTGTCTACTGAACTTCGTTACTTTGTACTGTAACGTCGTCCATTTGTCTACTGTACCTCGTCACTTTGTCTACTGTATCCCGTCACTTTGTGCTCCAAGCTCGACATTTTGTCTAGTGAACCCCGTCACTTTGTACTGCAACCTTGTTACTTTATCTACTATACCTCGTCACTTTGTACTATAACCTCGTCTACGGTACCTCATCACTTCGTGCTGCAACCCCGTCACTTTGTCTAGTAAACCCCGTCACTTTGTCTACTAAACCCCGTTACTTTGTACTGCAACCCCGTCACTTTGTATTACAACTCTGTTACTTAGTCTACTAAACCCCGTCACTTTGTCTATTGAACCCCGTCACTTTATACTGCAACATCATCACTTTGTCTACTAAACTTATATATAAAAATAAATTAACGGAATGGATGAAACATATACATCATGGTGGGGCCCACAGAGTACCGACCACCACCACCACTGGGCTGGTGGTAGAGGGAGTAGCCAATCTGTTTTCATTTCTATTTCGGATTCAATGTCACATTGATCAGTGAGACTCGCTACTGAAGCGATGTCACCTATTTATATGGGTCCTACTATGATGTATGTTTTGTATCCACACCATCCATCCATTTGGAGAGATCATTTAAGGGCATGAGCTAAATAATAAATTAGATCCAAAACTCGAGTAGACCCCACCATAGAAAATAGTGGAGAGAGTCACACCCACCATTTATTACGACTGAATCTAATCCAAACCTCATCACTTTATCTACCGAACCCTGTCACTTTGTACTGCAACCCCGTCACTTTATCTACTGAACCCTGTCACTTTGTACTTCAACCTCTTCACTTTGTCTAGTGAACCCCATCACTTTGTACTGCAACTCAGTCACTTTATTTACTGAACCCCGTCACTTTGTACTACAACCCTGTCACTTTGTCTACTGAACCTCATTACTTTGCACTGCAACATCATCACTTTGTCTACTGTACCTCGTCACTTTGTGCTACTACCCCGTCACTTTGTCTACTGTACCCCGTCACTTTATGCTGCAACCTTGTCACTTCGTCTACTGTACCCCATCACCTTGTATTGCAACATCATCACTAAGTCTACTGAATCCCGTCACTTTGTACTACAACCTCGTCACTTTGTACTGCAAACTCGTCAAAGTGACAAGGTTGCAGTATAAAGTGACAGGGTTCAGTAGATAAAGTGACAGAGTTGCAGTACAAAGTGACGAGGTTTGGATTGGATTCAGTCGTAATAAATGGTGGGCGTGACTCTCTCCACTATTTTCTGCGGTGGGCCCCACTCGAGTTTTGGATCTGATTCAGTCTTTGGCTCATGCCCTAAAATGATCTCTCCAAATGGATGGACGGTGTGGATACAAAACATACATCATAGTGGGACCCATATAAATAGGTGACATCACTTCAGTAGCGAGTCTCACTGATCAATGTGGCACTGAATCCAAATGGAAATGAAAATGGATTGGTTACTCCCCTACCACAGCTCGGTGGTGGTGGTGTTGGTGGTCGATACTCTATGGGCCCCACCATGATGTATATGTTTCATCCATTCCGTTAATTTATTTTTACATATAATTTTAGTGAACAAAGTGATGATGTTGTAGTACAAAGTGATGGGGTTCAGTAGATAAAGTGACGGGGTTGCAGTACAAAGTGACAGGGTTCAGTAGACAAAGTGACAAGGTTGCAGTATAAAGTGACGGGGTACAATAGACAAAGTGACGGGGTTGCAGTACAAAGTGACGGGGTTCAGTAGACAAAGTGATGAGGTTGCAGTACAAAGTGACAGGGTTCACCAGACAAAGTGATGAGGTTGGAGCACGAAGTGACGAGGTACAGTAAACAAATTGACGAAGTTATAACACAAAGTAACGGAGTACAGTAGACAAAGTGACGATGTTACAGTACAAAGTGACAAAGTTTAGTAGACAAAGTAACGGTGTTGTAGCACAAAGTGATGAGGTTCAGTAGACAAAATGACGGGGTTGTAGTACAAAGTGACGAGGTTCACTAGACAAAGTGAAAGGGTTCAGTAGATAAAGTGATGGGGTTGCAGTATAAAGTGATGGGTTTTAGTAGACAAAGTGACGAGGTTTGGATTGGATTCAGTCATAATAAATGGTGGGCATGACTCTCTCCACTGTTTTCTTTGGTGGGCTCCACTCGAGTTTTGGATCCGATTCAGTCTTTAGCTCGTGCCATAAAATGATCTCTCTAAATGGATGGACGGTGTGGATATAAAACATACATCATAGTGGGGACCCATATAAATAGGTGACATCACTTCAGTAGTGAGTCTCACTAATCAATGTGGCACTGAATCCCAAATGGAAATGAAAGCAGATTACCTACTCCCCTGACCACGAGCCCGGTGGTGGTGGTGGTCAGTACTCTGTGGGCCCCACCATGATGTATATGTTTCATCCATTCTGTTAATATATTTTTACATATAATTTTAGTAGACAAAGTGATGATGTTGCAGTACAAAGTGACGGGATTGTAGTACAAAGTGATGGGGTTTAGTAGACAAAGTGACAGGGTTGCAGTATAAAGTGATGAGGTTCAGTAGATAAAGTGATGAGATTCATTAGAAAAAGTGACGAGGTTGCAGCACGAAGTGACGGGGTACCGTAAACAAAGTGACGAAGTTGTAGCATAAAGTGATGGGGTACAGTAGATAAAGTGACGGGGTTGCAATAAAAGTGACGGGGTTCACTAGACAAAGTGACGGGGTACAATAGACAAAGTGACGACGTTGCAATACAAAGTGACGGAGTTTAGTAGACAAAGTAACGGGGTTGCTGTTCAAAGTGACGGGGTTGCAATATAAAGTGACGAGGTTGCAACACAAAGTGATAAGGTTTAATAGATAAAGTGACAGAGTTGTAGTGGAAAGTGACGGGGTTCAGTAGACAAAGTGACGAGGTTTGGATTAGATTTAGTCGTAATAAATGGTGGGCCTGACTTTCTCCACTATTTTCTATGGTGGGCTCCACTCGAGTTTTGGATCTGATTCATTCTTTGGCTCATGCCCTAAAATGATCTCTCCAAATGGATGGACGATGTAAATACAAAACATACATCATAGTGAGACCCGTATAAATAGGTGACATCACTTCAGTAGCGAGTCACACTGCTCAATGTGGCACTGAATCCTAAATGGAAATGAAAGTAGATTGGCTACTCCCCCCACCACCAGCCCGGTGGTGGTGGTGGTCGATACTCTGTGGGCCTCGCCATGATGTATGTGTTTCATCCATTCCGTTAATCTATTTTTACATATAATTTTAGGAGTTGATCCTAAAAATGAGAGGGATATAAATCTCATATGGACCACACCACAAGAAAACAATGGTGATTGGATATCATCATTAAAGTCCTCCTAAGGTCCACCGTACTGTTTATTTGACATCCAATCTGTTGGTTTGGTCATAAAGACCCAGATGAAGGGAAAAAACAAAGATCAGCTTGATCTAAAACTTTTATAGCCCCTAATAAGTTTTTAATGGTCAACACATTCATTCAACACTGTTTCATGTAATGTGGTCTACTTGAGTTAGGTTATACCTCATTTTTGGTCTCAGACCATAAAATGATCTAGAAAAATAATTGGACGGCATGGATGAAACACATACATAATGGTGGGCCCACATAGCACCGAGTGGCAGGAAAGTAGCCAGTCCATTTCCAATGGAAACCGTGGACGCGGATTCACCGGAGAAAGCCTTTTGCATGAAGTTCCAGCGTTGAGATGTATGGTGGGGTCCGCCATAATGCTTATAAGAATTTCAATCCATTCATCCATTTTTAGAGCTCATTTTAAGAAATATAACCAAAAATTAGGATGATCAAAAACTCCAATGGGCTATACAAGATGAAATAGTGGAGAAAGAAATTCCTTAAGTTGAAACCTTCCTAGGTATCTTGATGTTTATATGTCATCCAAACTATTTATAAAGTCATTTTTACTAGGATGAAGTGAATACACCAAAATATTAGACCGATGCAAAACTTTTGTGGCCATATAAATATTTCAACGGTGGACACTAAATCCCCACTGTTTCCTCTCGTGTGGCTCATTTGAGTTTTGTATATACCTTAGTTTTGGTATTATGTCCTAAAATGATATCTAAAAATGGATGAACGGGTTGGATTTATCACAAACGTCACAATGGGTCCATCCGGAATCCTTGCGCAGGGTCTTACCGCAAAAGGCTTTGGCAGGAAATCCGCATCCCCGTTAAACACGTGAAATCGGATTGCGTACTGAGTCTTATCGTACTGAGTAAACTCTGTTGGGCCCACTATGAATTCATGTAGTTTATCCACACTGTCCATTCATTTTTCATATCATTTTAGGGGTTGAACCCAAAACTGAAGTATAGTAAAAGCTCAAGTAGACCATACCAATGGAAACAGTGGAAGTATTGATTTTTACTCCCCAATGATGTTTATTTTTCATCCAAACTGTCCATAAGATCACAAAGACATGGATGAATGGAAAAAAACAAATATCATCTTGATATAAAACTTTCGTGGGCCCCTAACAACTTTTCAAAGGTAGAATTCAATTCACAATGTTTCAGGTGATGTGGTCCACTTGATCTTTGGATATGATTAATTTTTGTTGTAAAACCCTAGAATTGGATGATAAAAGTGATGGTTGGAGTTGATACAATGAACGAATGATGACGGTGGGCTCCACGGACTTTACTCCGTATGCTTACCAGTACGCTTACTGTACTGATTTACTCAGCACGCAAACCGCTTCCGTTTAACATCTCCGTTATACGTCTTATTAAATGTATTTTTTTTTATATTTTTTAAAAATCTGATGACATGGCACTTACAATGACGTTGACCAATGAAAATGCTGGAGGCAGGGAGTTCCTGCCTCCGGGAGGCAGAGGATCCGCACTCGCCAACGAATGGCTATATTTTAGGACGAAAGTAGGCCAAACAATGGCCATGCGTCGGGCTGAAATCAAGGTCCTGTTCCAGCCTTCACCATGGCTGTGCAACAGGCCTCTGGTGGACCATAAATGGGGTTGGAAACAGGCCTTAAATCTAACTGAAACCAGGCCTCAGCTGGGCCTTCAATCCGATCAGAATCGACCCTTGGCACTGCAACAAAGACACCTCATGATCGGGCTGTCACTACAAGAAATTAGGCCTTAGCCAACCGATGGGGCTACCCTTTGCCCGCGACCAGTTTTAACGGCTGCGTGCAAAGGGTCCCTATAATATAAAAAAAAGATGAGAAAAAAGAAAGCAGAAAGCCCTAATCAGCGCGACTCTCTCGCTCTCGCTCTCGCTCTCGCTATCTTTACCTGTCACGATCTCTCTCCCTCTCCATCTCCATGTCCGTCGTCTCTTCTCTCCCTCTCCTGTCCTCGATCCCTTTCCCCCATACTCTCTCGATCTCTCTCCCTTCCTCTCCCTTCCCCTCTCGATCTCCCGCCCCCGCACGACTCCCCCCCCCCCCCCCTCTCTCTCTCTCTCTCTCTCTCTCTCTCCCCACCCCCGCACGACTCCACCTTCTTCTTGGCAGTGTAAGAGCTCGAAGAGGTCGATCAGCCTCCAATGAGATCGAGAGACAGAGTTATTGGGCATTTGGAAGGAAAGCGCTAGGGTGCCTCTATCGATAACATGCTCACATGGAACTTCTGATTCCCATCGATCTCTCTGTACAAATCATCGGATCAACGTAAAATGGAGAAAATCGATATCTCCTGCTTTTTTTGGATTATACAGAGGATTAGGGTTTTCATGTTGGGACCTCGAGCACAACATCTAAGTCGGTGAGTTTTTCTCAGATCTGAGATCTTTTTCCTGCGATGTCTGCATTTTCTGCCCTTCTACTTTGATTTTCCTTGATTTCTTGTCAGATCTAAGGTTCTTATGTGATATATGTTATAGATATCTTGAAAAATGAATGATATCTTTTTATAAATCACCCATAAAATGCTTTGTACCCTGTCCATTGTCTTCCTACAGGGATGCTAACACTGTAATGATGTTATGGAATTTATACTTCAAAATTTCATAGAGATGAATAAACTTTGGGTCTGAATGCATCATCAGGTTAGTTAAAATTTTAGAGAACTATCGCTATTGTGTTTGGGCACAAACAGTAAGTGCTTGCCATAAATGAAAAACTGGAGCATGGGGGTTTTTGAAGGAAAGATGCAGTGCAGGTTGAATTTCACGCTATTCTACATGTTTGACGAAATTCCTCAACCAGACTCTGTTTCTCACCAATGAATTGTACCAGCTCCGAGTTGATTTCCCCAAGCATTACCTCATGGAAGCACCTCAAGTCAGAAAAAATTCTTCTTCTTCTTCTTCTTCTTCTTCTTCTTCTTCTTCTTTTTAGAAATTGATTATCTGAAATGTTGATCAATTGCTTGAAATGTCTAACCACATAAGATTTTTTAATACAAAAAAGCCTGACCAATTACTCAACTCTGTATTGGATTGTTATTGTAGACCTCCCTAATCTCTAATCAAACAGCTTGTGGGGCCCACTCCTGGGCTTTTGTGGAACCAGCTCCTAGGCTGCAGCATCACGCGTCATCGAGTTCAAAATCAAAATGGACATTTCCTATTACACATTTCTTAAGTTGCTTATGTTTTATAGTTATCTGCTCTAGGAGTAGCTGAATAATTTTTAAGACCTACGACAGTCCACTTAAATATCTACATTTCCTACATATTCGGCTTGAGCTTTAGGCCATTCATGTGGGTGTGTTACTACAAACCTTAAGCTGATGAAATTGAAAATGTTGGAAAATTGCATTTACATGATGTTGATAAAACCTAATTCAATTGCAACAGTCAGTCCCAGGTTATTACTGTAACGTTCAGATTCTAGTTTTTTCTCCAGCTTTTCCTATTTGTGTTTTTGTTTATTAAGTTCAAGTGATATATAATTGATGAAGTCTTGGAGAAATTTGCCTTTTCTATTAGTCATAGTTTTTCTGTTTGTATTTCCAACACCATGCTTCTGTGTCTTATATTAGTTACGTCCACATAGATGTGAAGCCTAAAAATTTTCTACAGGATCAGAGAACTTGCTCAGATACCATGTTGATTACAGATAATTTAAAGTGATAGAATATAAGATATGATATTTATAAACTTCTAGTACCAAATGCCGGAAGAATCTAGAATAGCTAGGAGGATTGGAGAGATCCAGAAAGCAATATAGTTGCAAGTTTGCCATCACCAAAGAATTACAGGAATGCCATTACAAATCATCCCTCAACAAGTACAGCTTTGTCTGTTAATATGCACGGGTGATTGATCTTTCTCAAAGTATCTGGGTATCATGATTTCGGGAAAATTAGTACCATTTATATGTTTACCTGGCCGTGCTTCCATTTGTATATTCATGTGAAATGGATCGATTATACTTTACCTGGCCATGCTTCCATTTGTATTTTTTACTTGCATTTCTAAATTTGGAATGGTGATGTATGGAGTGAACCAGTTGTGAGGCTTCCCCTAGGATCTTGAAGAGGAACTTTTGTCATAAGGTTCTAGTTCTTACATATATGTTGATGATTTCACCAGCATGAGCTTGAAGAATGTCAACATCAGTGAGAAAGTTTATTCCTATTCTGATTTGTAGAGTAGACAAGAGACTTAATTCTCTTCAATGAATATTTCATGGTAGTTTTAGATCTTGATTTAATATACCAAATGGGTTGTTTATTATGGGTAAGTTGCAAGGAAATTGAAATCTGAGCCATAAAACTATATGTTTGTCCACTCAATGGATTATTGACTTCTTATACTTCCATTCTCTTTACACAGGCCATCTAACTGAAGGAAAAAGTGAATCCATTTCACAACTTCATGTTGGGTGTCCATAGTCGCCTTCAAGTAAGAATTTTCGCAACTTCATGCTTAGTGAGGCATGCATTTTGTGAAAAAGAGGCATGCATAACAAGTGATTTCTTGTTTAGAAGCCTGCAATATAACTTCATGCAAGCCATGTACTATCTGTTCATTCCCTCACAATTATGTAACATAGTTTTTTATTCCTCTGATTGATAACGTTTGCATTTGAGTAGTTTGTTATTCCTCTAACTGATAATGTTTGCATTTGATTATCTTAATATTGGGGCATGTTGTTTGCTTGCGGTCGATCACAATGCATCATTAACATGAGAGATGCATTACAGTAGACTTCCTTTTTCTCTATCCAGGGTCCGTGTACAGTGGAGTAGACTTCTACAAGAAGTTGTGTGGAGTATGCATTATTCAAAGGTGAACTTTTATGCAAGTATTGAATTTGGATTTTTGGCATTAAAAACTAAGCGAGTATTTTGAGATAAATATGAGATTTTGTTTCAAATAGGAATGCAGTCACTTGATATCAATATTCAGCCCCTTGACTTTATAATGACATATTGAAATATGAGTATATGTGACTATTTCATCAGAGCTTTATTCTTTTAAAATGTCTGTACTATTGTGAAGCTCTTCCTGTAAGTTTGTGCTGTTTGTGTTGAACTCTTGCTAAGAACTTTGATTTCCATGAAACTCCATGGATCTCAATTTCCAAGTGAATCTGTCATGACCATTGTGCATATCTATATCTGTCATAAAACTCTTGATGTCACTCTAGCGAAATCCATGTCTAGATAATTAGATAATTAGATGTAGCTATGTCTGGTAATATATAGTATATTGGAGCTTGTCATGACCTTTGTGCTTGTGAAAATTTCAGGGAATGCCACAAATTATTTTGTTGATGCTATACTGTTTTATCAGTCCAAGTGTTTTTTTTTTTTTTTTTTTTCCTGAAAATTGGTTTGAATTTCTTGTGTATTTCATCTGCGGAGGTATTTAATTCACTTATAGAGTAGGTGCAGATGTTGCATGATTAAAATCATGTTCCTCTTTCTCTCTTAGGGAAGAAGATGGTGCAACAATGTTACAACTTGCCTCTCATGAAAAGAAAACCATTTGGGTTCATCCAAGAAGACTGGGTTTGATGTCTACTTCTCCATGGCTAGGGGGAATGCCACTTTGCCTGCTATGGAAATGACCTAGTGCTTCGACATCAGCTAGTAAGCCATTGTTATTAAGGTGTCTCTTGCTTGATTTTATACATTAAGGATCTATTATCATATTCAATTTGTAAGATGCTCCAAGTATACAAGTACGAGCTTGAGCAAAATCCAGTATAATTTCTATTCTTGATCCCATGAAAGGCGAATGTTGATGCAGCAGTAGTTAAAATAGTCGTGGCTGGAGCTAGATGTGAAAATGATAGCAAAGTGGAACAAGTGAGAAATGGCCTTCATATTGTTATATTTAACATTGTTGCTTTTTGGAATAAAACTATAATTTGATCATCTGACTTCTATTAGATGGAGCAACAATAGCTATAAGTTTGTACTAGTTTTCATGAGTAGTTCTTTCAAAAACAAGGTAAAGAAATTTTTTCTCTAGATTTGGTTTTCAGAACTGAAAACCCGAGTACACTTCGGATTGAGTATCCAATAAATATAATTCTTCCTAATGTACTTGAACATGGGATGTGAATTTATGCAGTCTTTAAAGCATACATCATAGCTTCCATTGAAACTATATTAGCTTTCATTTGTTTTTGTATTTGGTGGTTGATCTTTGATGGGGTCAGCATGTTCTTACTTCCCACCATGACACTTTTAATAGCAATTAGGAAAAGTTTAATTATCCATGGAGTAATCCTTCCTGGACAGGTTGCCCGTCGAGCAAATCCTTTTGAAGACGTTGCTGTTGTTCAAGAAATTAGACAGAAAGTTGGGCACCTCATAAAAATTTGTGCTGATATTTTGCTTATAAGTTTTAATTTTAATTTTGTAACCGATAAAAGCTCCTCATTTCAATTGTCAAAGAAAAAGGCTTCTTAATCATCGTGCTTTAGTGCACAAATCATTGAAGACTTATATAGCCCTTGAACAGAAAAAATACCAAATAAATTTGGAAGATGGATGATGAGGAACTTGAGTAGGATCTAAGCTCATAGTCTGATTTGCTTCCTTTCCAAAATATTCGTCAAGGATATCCATGTGAAACTTTGGAGGAAAATACCTACTTAGGGGTATCTTTGAAGTTGGTATCGGATTCCTAATAATATCTTAATCTCCATCTGTCATATTTAATGTTTTCATGGTGCTTGAGAAAAGAGATTTTTCGAGGCAATTACATTAAAATGCAGGTTGTTGCAGAATCAAGGAGCTCAGAAGCTTTTGTTGTTCTCTGTTTGCTTACAGCTGCATGGACTTCACTCATGACCCAATACTTGGGCTTTAGTGACATGGCTTGATAATTTGTCTGAAAGTTGTAAACTGGCTAAAACCCTGAGCTTTCCTAGCTAATGTATTTAATGAATATGTTATTATTGCATATCTTGATGCATTTCTCAATTTGGTTTTCTTTTTGTTAGTTTCTATACTATAACTTGCATTTATCATTTTGCTTATTATGTGGAAGTTTTTCGGCACTTCTTTCTACTGTAGTTGTTTATCATTGTTATCTTATTCACTTTTCTATGCTAGATGAAAATTGTTGTTTCATGGAAGTAGACGAAATTATGAGATTTCAGGTGGGCTATACCATATGAAATTATGAGAAATTATGCCTAAAATATTGGATGATATTTATCTGATATGCCTGGTTCTTATGTGAGTGTTGTAGGTTCATAATCTGCTGGGTGATTTTACAATTTTCAATATAAAAAAACTTGGACACTAATTGACCAGGGTTTTTAGGAATGCTTCACTTTAAAATAGATGAGCTAGGAACCAAATCATTCACTTCTTCTTATCCTACTTATTTTATCTTTGGACAGGTATTAAGACCCAGTATGCATGATGATTGTTTTCTTGAAGGAGCTATGGCCAAATATAAAGGACTCAAATTTATTTCAGGTTTGCAGCATTTCCTCTAAAAATTTTCTGTGTATCAAGCATTCATTTAAATGATCATGATGTGCTCACAAGGAACATCCTTCTTGATCAAGTGATTCTTTCCATTGCATGAAAAAATGGTGTGGACTTTTTTGGTGCTGTGCCACAGATATCTGGTCCAAACATGATATTTCATTTCCTCATTACATTATTTCTGTTATTTCATCTTGATTAAACTAGATGTTTGCAATTCAAAAATTGTTACTTAATGCTGTATCTGGTTTCATGGAACCTGGAACAGTGGCTCATGGCTAAGATTTGTTTTGTAGGTTAGAACTGACTGGTTAGGCTGAGTGCTTCCCTTGAAGAATATATCCCAAATAACAGGTTCGTTTCCATTCCCTTGCAGCAGCTGAGTGCTTCACTCATATAATCACCTTTTAGAACCTTACTGTTAATACATTAATGAGTATTTTCTCTGTCATGCTCAGCTGGGAGCTAACCAAATTCTTTTGCAGCATCAGGCTGACTACCTTTGACACTGTTAAAGGCTGACTACCTATGAATGGTTGCAGACAATCAACATTAGGCTAAAATAACTGTTCCAACTGCCATGCCATCTTGGTTCTTTAGTTGTTCTAAAAGAGGATGGGCATATTTTTATTCCAATGTCCAATCTCTATTGTTTTCTAAAGGAGTAAGGGAGTCACAGTCACACGTTAATCCATATGATCAAGTGATGGATCTTGAGTCGCATGTCAATCCTTCTAATCAGCAACTAAGGGCGAGTTCCAACTCTTCCATTTGTTCATGAGTTGTGGTTACATAAGCTACTTTTGGGGGTCATTCACCATCAATGGCCATTGTTGTTCTAGGCCTTCCTCTAGAGTCATTTGTGCATATCATACAAAATGGTGGGTTTAGTAACAAAGCTTTTTTTATATGTTTCTTGCAGATAAGACTTGCCAGCATGTCACATGTATTGCTTTGTGAGAGCCATCCATCAGATAGATCCACCAAGCATGTTTCTTGGCCTGACTAAACTGGTTGGCATTCATGTATGGTGAAGATGTGGTTACATCACTTCTCTAATCAAAGTTGTGGCACATTATAGTTTGACTCTGTTTGATTAATAATAGCAGATTGAAGCGGTCATCGTTTGTCTACAGGATCAAGGGAAGTTATGACCCTTGGACGTGTTGTTTGCCACTTGTGTTTAAAGCTGATGGATGGGCACTCACTACTCACTAGTTAGATTCACAATCCTATCCAGATGCAGCTCCTACTTCCAGTAGCACTTGAGACTGCTGCTTCTTTTTCTTTCCTTTTTTTCCTTTGCTTTAGTTGGTGGAAATGTTAGGAACTTTTAGTTAGAAGCCTCTTCTCCAAAATGCCTGAGCAGCTTTATTATATTGAAAATGGATGAATTATCATTCCATTCAAATGAAGAGATGATTGAAAAAAATTGTAATTTTTGGAAATGAATAAAATGCCCATCTGTCGAGTTTCAAACCTCCAAACTAGACTCAGACAGATTCGATGAATGCAGAAGTCGAAATAACTCTACAAAACGTGGGTGGACCTCAGATTGAGTGATTTGAGTATAAAAGTCCATTTTCCATACTGATTTTTATTTTTCTAGAGTTCAAGTACCTGTTTTATTCCAAATACAGTTCATGGTTTATATCCTTTATTATAATTTTATCAAAATTTCAACATTTAAGTTATTAAGTTGGCAATTTGGTTATAATTTGTTCATTCAATTACTATCACCTTCATTAATCTCATTCTCTTGTGCATGATTCATGGTCTAAGTACACAAACGTTGGATGTGTTGGGCTGGAGATTTGTGGTTTGAGGGTCGTGAGCGCATTCGTCACACATGAGACCTGCTCTTACAACTTAAGGAGGTATGTTGTTGTTTGTTGCAAAAATGATTTCTTTGCTTGCATGCTTTTGACATTGAGTTTTTTTATGAGGCTTGTGTGCTTCTGAGTTATGTTTTTGTTTGTTGCAAAAAAAAAAAAAAATGATTTCTTTGCTTGCATCCTTCTGAGATTGTATTTCTTATGAGGCTTTGCTAAGATATGATTCACTGGTGTTGTTTGTTGTGGTGAGAGACGAATGTGTGCAGTAGAAACTGAGACATCTGGTTTGGTGGGAGGAGAAACAATAAGAAAGACATGGGAAAACCTTATGAAAAATTGCATGGAAATGAAGGAACTTGTTTCTGGTTCATATTTGCGGGAGATGTGTTTCCCTTTTTCCTTTCTCTACCTTTGAATTTCTCTCACAATCACATGTTCAGGAACTGATATAAATTCATTTACCATTCATTCGAAATCTGTGTGAGGCTGTGAGCGCTGAATTGGTTTGTAAAATCCATGATAATTTTTTCAGTGGAAATGTTTGAAAGCTTCTATTTTTTACTCAAACATAAGAAATCACATGTTATTTTATTTTGTTTGCATTTATGGACAACTCATGAGTTTTTCCCTTTATTCTTTATTTTGTTCAGAGGCAGATCAGTCAAAATGTATACCGCGAGGAGGAAAATTCATAAAGATAAGGATGTTGAACCTACTGAGTTTGAGGAGTTGGTTGCACAGGTTTAAATATTCTTGACTTAACACTTGCAAACTTTTGGCTTTATTTTCTCTTCTCTGATTTTGTTGCCTTTGCAGTCATTCTTTGATTTGGAGAACACCAATCAGGAACTTAAAAGTGATTTGAAAGATCTCTATATAAGTTCTGCAGTGTAAGAGCCGCACATTACTTGCCTATGATTTTACAAAACACTTTTGGGCAAAGCATTAAATTTTCTCCTTATGTCTATTGATGCAGTCAAATGGATGTTAATGGGAATCGGAGGGCGGTGGTTATCCATGTTCCTTACCGACTAAGGAAAGCTTTCCGAAAAATTCATGTCAGGCTTGTCAGAGAGCTGGAGAAGAAGTTTAGCGGGAAGGTTAGCTCAACACTTCCTTTTTCTATGCCTACCTTTAATGTGGAAATTGCATAATTAGATTTGGCTTGTTCATGGTAATAGAATGATCACCATGACTATGTTAATGTCAAAGCTTGCCTTTGCCATTGAATCCAATGGAGAAACTATGGGACCAGAGAAACCATGGCTTGCCTCAGCTGACTGGTTAGGCTGAGTGCTTCCGTTGAAGAATCTCCCAAATAACAGGTTCGTTTCCATTCCCTTGCAGCAACTGAGTGCTTCACTCATATAATCGCCTTTTAGAACCTTGTATTCCATGCATTCTCAGTATATTTTTACAACTCAGCTGCTGTATCCTGGAAATATTAAATGGTCTCTGTTGATTTCCAAGTCCAAGCAGCAAAAGTTTAACATCGGTTTCAACTTTTAACCTTCCATTTTCCTCACTCAAACATTTATTTTTGTTATTATTATGATTATTTTGAAATTTATCTTTGGAAGCCTTGCTGACCACAAATTTCTGGTAGAAGACCAAACTGATTTTGATGGGTTTCTGGAAACCTACATTGCTTTGTACCTGTCAGCAAGATTGTTAATACTCTTCCCATATCTGCTTATTGATGTCAAGTAGCTCTTTTCTATAGGTAACTCGGCTTAATTCAAGCTATCCAAGTGGTTTGGCATCATATATTCAAAATGCTAGGAATCTATTAACTGATTCAAAAGCAGGGAAAAATCCATTTGATGGCTTTACTCCTTCGGTAAGTGAATCCTTTAAATTTATTTTCCAATCTATGTTTCTTGTACATTTCTGCCAGAAATTTGCCTTCAATTTCACTTCTCTCTCTCTTTTTTTTTTTAATGAGAAAGATTTATTCTATGGCCATGGTCGTTTTTTGGTGTAGTCATATTTAGCTACGGATTTTATCCGTAGCTTTTGATCACTTTTATGGACGTGTAGCAAAAGCTGACGATTTAGCGGCGTCCAACACAACTGTCAGTAAAGGTCCTGGGCGTCGGTAAAGCCTTTATCGACTGAGGCTTTAGGCAAAGACTTTGCCGGCGGTTTTCTTGGTCTTTACGGCGGTTTTCTTGGTCTTTGCCGCAGTTTTGACCGTCGGTAAAGGCTAGTTTTCTTGTAGTGTGTGTAGCTGGACTGTATTTGCCCTCCAGCTAGTCCATGAAGTGGGCCAAAGCAACCCACGTTTGGGACCGTGGTGTGGGCCAAAAACGACAATTGATGCAAGCCATATGTTGGGCTGAGATCAACCCCAAAAATGAGCCGAAATCAGCCCAAATTTTGGCTAAGAGCAGGCATAAGGGGCTTGTGCAGTTCCTGTCAACAGTGGGCCACATCCCAGCTAGCCCAGTGGGCCGTACGTGAAGTAAATTTCAGTGGGCCCTACTGCAAACCAGTCTCACCACATAGAGCAGGTGGGCCTCACCCCATCCAGATTTCTGTGGGCCGCACCTGAAACATATCCCAGTGGGCCACGTCATAAATCACAGTGGGCCGCACCTGAGACACCTCTCAGTGGGCCACACCATGAACCACAATGGGCCTCACCAAGCTTTGCTGTGGGCCGCCTTTGGACTGTAGTTGGGGCAGCAGAGCTAGGTCAGAACAAGTCTGGCCCAACCTCATCTTTGGGCCGTCAGTGGGCAACTACAGCTGGGCCAAAACAAGTTCAGCCCAGCCCAGTAACTGGGCCACCATTGAATAGTGATGGCTGGGCCGAAGCAGGCCCAATTCGGGCCTTGGTATTGTAAAATTTCAGGCCCAGTCCAGGCCATCTTGGTGGGCCGCAATTGATGGGCCTAATCACTCTAAAAGGCATGCCTAATTAAATGGTCTTATTTACAATCCTGCATTAAGACCTTATAGAGTTGTTACCTGACATAACTAATCTCTAGGAAACTATCGTGGGTGACTTGGAGCCACTAACTGAGGATTCAGATCTAGGGAAAGACTATATCAACTCACGTGATGATTTTCTTCCCCTTGGGCTTTCCATCCCCAACTAGACTAAGAGTAGTTGTTATAATGATCTAGAAATATAAAGACATTTAATGGCGAGTTAGACTTATGGTGGATTGTTTTTAAATTGGTTACCTAGACACCGCTTCAAAGAATGATTTAATAGTTTGGAAATAGATTGCCTTTATTTGGTGCAATTGTTTAGATTAATGATTCCCATGATGTAGAAATAAATGACTTACCTGATGAGACTGTTTAGTACATTTGCTTGTTGGGATTGAAAGCATGCTCCAGGGTCACAATTATACTTGGTTAGCTTGCTTGGAGATGCTTATTAAATTTATCATTCAACTAGTCATTCGTTACATGCGCGATGTATTAGTTCACATAAGACATATTTTGGATTAGAAACTCATGCTTTCAATCCCAAGAATGATTTAATAGTTTGGAAATAGATTGCCTTTATTTGTTGTAATTGTTTAGATTAATGATTCCCATGATGTAGAAATAATTGACTTACCTGATGAGACTGTTTAGTACATTTGATTGTTGGGATTGAAAGCATGCTCTAGGGTCATAATTATACTTGGTTAGCTTTCTTGAAGATGCTTATTAAATTTATCATTCAACTAGTCATTCGTTACATGTGCGATGTGTTAGTTCACATAAGACATATTTTGGATTAGAAACTCATTATCACGTGACTCATAGGAATACATGCAATGCTCTCTACTTCTTATTCATAAGTAGGTTTCATGCTATTACTTACGATACATATATCGTTGAAATCTCTTCATGGGAAACTCTAACTAAGGAGAGTTTGTGCTTGGGGTGTAACTAGACTAGTTACGACGTAAGTAGACCCTAACATGGAGGTTGTGGTTAGTATCGTTCGATTATAGGGTTTACTATCCATGTGTGATTTCACCTATCTGACTATAGAATGAACCTTGCAATATTTACAATTACTGTTGTTTACTTGTCTTTGAATCATACATGCCGTCATGTTTTAATCGTCGTACTTACAAATTTCGATATTCCATTCCAATTCAGCATATGGTGGTGGCCCCCTTCGCATTAGAATTGATTGATCACGTGTTGGTAGGTTGTACACACACCCTAAGGTGGTAGTCTCATGGGCCGGGGATGGTGGTCATGGGACACTATGCCTGATCCGTTGGGCCATGATCTCCCCGTAGTGACCATGAGCTTATTTAAATTGACTGAATGTAATTGGACTAATAATGAGTTGGTTAATCATGCATATATCGCATTCGGGCAATGACGGATGGCTAATTCTGGATGTTGTAGCACGAGCCTAATAGGATTTAGTTGGGGTATCGTTTCTCTAGCTCACAGACCATCGACTATCAACCCACCCTCGGTGAGTTTAGCACTACGCATGTACTATATACTTTCGCTGGTGACCAGCCACATTGCATGGGTTTTGCCCAAAAGCCAACTAAATGAGCATCCCTAGTTGATGTGCACTCATTCATCCATGCATTAATCAAGATTTGCATATTGCTGCATTTTGTATGCTGCGTTGTTTTATGCTACATCTTGTCTAGGGCGGCTGTGCGTAATGTTGAGGGAAAATCACACTGAGCTGGCCACTCATTCATCGCTGTTCAACCGTACAGAGGATGCAGGTACAAGAGCCACTGAATACGCAACAGACACGAAGGCGGTGGCGGTTGAGGAGGAGCTCTATGATGAAGAGCTGCAGCATGAGGTGGCCACTTATTTTGGGCTAAACCAGTAGATTAGCCCTTTATGATTATTTCAAGACATTTAGAAATTAAAAATTTTTAATTGGCCCCCAGTTGAGCGGGCTAGGATATTGTTCACATTTTGGGGAATATCTATGCTATGTTTCGTTCCACTATTTGCACTTTGATATTGATTTCCATTATCATTCAGTTAACTCCTGAGTTTTTGGGATATGAGTCATGTACTCGGGTTCTAAAAATCGGGGCGTTACATCCTTAGTCCTTGATAAGGTAGGGCTGGGTAGTCTGAGAGTTTGATATCATTTTGGGCTCTATTGGTTTGTGTCTACCATATTGGGCCGAGCGTCTTTTTCTGCCTAGCCTTCCTGATCTCGCCTCTAGTTCTGTTTGTCCATAGCCTTGTGGGTAAGTCGGTATATGATAGTTGGGGCCTTTTTTCTTTTTGTTGGGGCCCACCTGAAGGGATGTACATCTTTTCTCCTTTTGTTATTAATAATATTTTGGTGGCTCTATTCCACCTTCCTTTGAAAAAAAAGGTGACCTGTCAATGTCTTCAAGATTAGGAGCTTGATATTATACAGGTAATGTGATGCCCTGCAACTTTGAAGTCTTACACCTGTGTATGTTTATTCCTTCTCTTTCACCTCTATATGTTGGTTGTTCTTTCTTTCTTATTCTGGATCATTGCTAAAAAATGATTGATAATTATCATACACATTAAGCAGTTACTTCCTCTCACTCAGTTTATCATACCCAATCATCAAGGCAAATGGATCGACCATGGTAGCCCTTAGGGCTAAAAGTCGGGTGGGTTGGATCGAGCTTGTGCTCCCCAACCCAAGGTTACTATACTTTAACCCTAACCCAACCTTGGGTTGGGAATTCTCAACCCAAGCCCAACCCAAGCGGGCTTAGTTGGGTTGGTCGGGTGAATACGTGCTAATATTTTCATTATTAAATTAGTCTTATATTTCAATACATGTCTTATTTTTGTATCTATGATTTTATTAATTATATATGTAGTTATTTATTATAAAAAACTTCATTTTTTCTAAACAAATAAGCTAAAATATAGGACAATTACTCCTTTAAAAGTCGTGTTGTGTAGTACGTGATCTATTTGAAAGAGAGAACCGGCATATCTTGTTAGCTTGAGTCATCGAAAATGATGTGGACCAATGAGATCCAACAACACTAAAATTTCATATGCCTTCAACATGGACGAGCTCAATTATAATTTATAAGTAACTTATATATTGATTGGGTTCAAGTTGGGTCGGGCAACCCAAGACCTCAACCCGAGCCCGATCCAAGTTTTATTGGGTTGGTGTTTGTATAGCCCAAGCCTGAGATCAGACTCGATACATTCTGCTCAACCTAAAGTCGGTCACAAGTCGGTCGGGTTGAACCCACCCAACTTTCGGCCCATTCCACATTCAACAGGAAAAATTCATAAACACAATTTATGGGATGCGGCCTATCCATGTGCTCCATATAAATTATTATGACCATTTGCAGTGTATATGGTGATAACCATGTTTCACAAAACTTCTAAGAAAATTTAAATAGTTTTCCATGAAGGAGGTCGCATTGGTGGCTAAGCTTCAACACAGGGATCTTGTTAGGTTCACGGGTTGTTGTTTGGAGGGCAATGAAAACCTACTCATCTATGAATACCTTCTCTATTGTTGCATCAAACAAAATACTTTTTTAATCAATTGCATTCATTTGTATTGAAGTTCGGAGTGAAGGCAATTGTTGTGGCGGCCATATGAACCCTCTTTATCTTTGCCCCCTTGATTGGTTTTCAAGCTTATGCATATTTCATTATTTGACATGGAAGCTTACCGAAAGAGCTGAGGCCTTGGTGCAAAGCAAGAGTGCCATAGAAAAAGGTTCATTTTTTTTAATGTTTCTTCATGCAAAATTCTCTATTTTCATTTTCATTGATGATTTCATTGAATTGAATTTGGGTTTCTTTGGAAAATGGTTTGGGATCTATTTGATAGTATTTTGATGTTTTTTGAGTTGAATTCTTGAAGAAGAGATTACCAAGAAAAGGAGACGGTTGATTGATAAACAACCTAATCGCAGTAGTGGCGAAGGTGATTCAAGTGGGAGCCATGATCTTGAAACACAACTCAAGCTTGATGGTACGGATTCCAAAGAACTCAAATGGGTTTTTCTTTTATTTTCTTTTTTGCTTTCTTTCTAGAAGATGACTCGCTCTGAAATGGCATTTGGTTGTTTTGTTTCTTTGAATTTGGCTCTCCAAAGCTAGAAAATAGTAACTTTCATTTTGGGTTTTTAAATTCCTAGGGCCTTAATTGCATAAATTCAAAACCCAAATCCAATTTTGGATTTATTATTATTATTATTATTCAAAAGTTTGGCATTTAGAGAGCCAAAGTTTCTATGACCTAAACATAGAGACTTGACCTTTTGTTGCGCAAATCGAGAAAGAAATAAAAGAGCTTTTTTTTTTACTTTTTATTTTTTTAATTTCTGGTGCGAACGATGTAGAAAGAAATAAAAGAGCTAATTCAACAGTGAGATCTTGTTTAATCTCATCTCAAGGGCTCATCTCTTTTCTCAACATTTTTCAGGTAACTTAGTGCCTTTTTCTAGAACTATATCATTCATCTCTTGGTGAAATTGGTTCCTGTCAGTATATGTGAGAGACACCATTATTATATTTTCTATCAAGTCATGTACTACAATGGTAGGAGATACCATTATATATATATATATATATATATATATAGTATGCAACGGTTATGGCTATTGACCATAGACGTTGATCCGAGAACGGTAGTTGTTGGTAACTTCGGACTACTGCTACAGATCTAGTTCTACTTTTAGCTATAAATATTATCCTTAGTTGTATGTATATTTCACTACAGAAGCAATGGCTATTGATTAAATCCGTAGCCATTGGTTCTACGGCTACGGATTTAATCTACGGTACCAATGACTATGTTCGTGCTATGGATTATAACCAAACCATATATCTTTAGCTACAAGTTTTATCCATAGCCTCCCCCCCCTTTTTTTAGTGAATGCGGAAAACCTCCATGGATCCTATGGAGGAAGTTACAGAAAGAGGATCACTCACCCATGAAAGATCATGTCCCTATACAACTCTCTAAGATAGACCGAATAAGGACAGTTCAGATTGGGTCAATGTTTGGTCCACAGCTCTAAGCCGAGATGACTGACCACCTAACAGAGCATGTTGACATGTTCGCATGGTCTCATTAGGACATGCATGGGATAGATCCGAGGGTCATGATCCACTACTTAAATGTGGATCCCGACCAAAAGCTCGTCTAACAGAAGAGACGAGCTTTCGATGCGGAGAAGTATGTGGCAATCACTAAGGAGGTCGACAAGATTCAAGACGGTTTTATTGAAGAGGTCCACTACTCTGATTGGCTCGCCAATGTAGTGCTAGTAAAGAAGGCAAATGGAAAATGGTGGGTCTGTGTCGACTACACCAACCTAAATAAAGCTTGCCTCGAAGATAGTTTTTCACTACCAATGATGGACCAGCTGGTGGACGTCATCATTGGGTACACATTACTCAGTTTCATGGATGCATACTTAGGGTACAACCATATCACCATGTACAAGCATGACAAGTAGAAGACTACCTTCATCACAGATATATGTTTGTATTGTGATCGAGTCATACCATTTGCCAAGCAAAGATTGGTGAATAAGATGTTTGCCAAGCATATCGGAAAGACTATGGAGGTCTATATTGATGACATGCTCGTCAAAAGCACCGAGGTCGGGGACCACATAGCTAATTTAAGAGAGATGTTCAGTATCCTGAAGAAACACGGAATGAAGCTTAACCCAAGAAAGTGTGCCTTTGGCGTCAGTTCAGGGAAGTTTTTGGGTTTCATGGTCCACTGGAGGAGGATTGAGGCAAACCTTAATAAGACACTTAGTTGTTCTACCAATGCAGAGGGAAAGACTGATGCAGGACAAGAATTAGGCACGTTCCTAACGTACATGGACTGGAAGAAGCCCAAGGAGAAATGTACAAAAATTCAGCATAGTTCGACCGCTCGACCTTTGTGGTCGACAGGTTAAAATTTTGTCAGAAATTCCAGATTGCTTACTGGCTTATTTTTTTTCTAGTATACACAGGTTGAAATACAATTCAACAAGTCAAAATATTGTTCTAGATTGCTTGCTGGCTGATTTCTGTCAATTTTGAAATGTCAAAATATTGTTCTCGAAAATCACAAAATTTTCTGTTTAAATCTCTAGACACTTTTTGGATGTTTCAACCTATCAACTCAACCGGACGACAACAAGTCAACAGACAGTGAAAATTACACGTTTTCAAAAATAATTTCCTTATTTGATTAAGATTCTCTTATTTACAATTTTAGGGTTTGTTTAGGGCTATTTAAGGCATATTAAACTCATTTTTTAATCATCATTCAATCAATAAATTCCTTAGAAGTTCTTCCATTTCTCTCGTAGATTCAAGAAATCTCTTATAGATTCAAAAATGCCTTGTGGATTCAAGGTGTTTATCGATCGAAGAAGACGGTGCTCAACCTCATCACATCCTCCCCTGCATTAGTTGGTATCAGAGTGAGGACTCCCCTCGAGCCAGTGGCTTCTAATTATGGGTTGTGCGCAACCCCATGAACGGTTCTCCAGAGAATTATCCTTTAATGGCGGCGGCTTTAGAGGTGGCGCAGCGAGAGAATCGGCAAGTTATGTAAGGGTAGCGGTGTCATCGATCGCATGACGGAGGCTCTAGGGCAACTCCATGTTCGTGGCAATGATCTGCCCCTGGTGGGTATTAAAATTTGTAATCACTTCGATTGGAAGGCGACACCAAAAATAAATCGCAGAATCACACCTGAGGAGGTGGGGTCCAATGATGAGGAGATTGATGACATGATCCTCCAACGTCCTGGACAAGGCTACAATCGGGTAGATTGGGCAAATCAGAAATTCTAGATGAAGATCGATATTTCTAGTTTCAACAGCCAACTCCACATCAATGACTTCCTCGATTCACTGCTAGAAGAGAACACACATCGAGGACTTCCTCAATTGGCCACTTGAAGTCGAATACACATCGAGGACTTCCTCGATTGGTTGCTTGAAGTTGAATGTTTTGACACAAGGATGAACGTGATGAGGTTGAGCACCGTCTTCCTCAAAGATAACTACTCCGAATCCATGGAGCTTCTCTAGACTCCTCACAGAGACTTCTCGAATCCACAAGGAAAAAAGAAAGGAAAAAAGAAAATAAATTCTAATAAATTTGTAATTTGACTGATGAATGATTAAAAATGAATTTACAACCCTTTAAAAAGGGATACCAAGTCTTGAAAGAAATTTCAAAATTAAACTACAACTAAAACTCCATAAAATTTGTAATAATCTATAAATAGTAAATTTACTATTTATAGTAATTGTCCTATGTGGCTTAATCACGTTGTTCTCCTAATTTTTCTAATCACTTTTCATGTTGGACACAACTATCAAAGCCCAACGGATGAAGAGTTATAATCAAACCAAAACTTACTAAAAATAGTAAAAACAGAAATTAACATGGAATTTAACTGTCGATACGATGGAATCTCACAAACTAGGCATGGGCAACCCAAATATGCAGGGTTGGTTGGCTAAAGTAGCTCGTCCTATTCCAAAATCATATATGGTATGCCAAGTAACTCATTCCGGTTTATGAGATATGCCCTGTTTAAAGGTTTTGACGGTCTTAATGACTTCCTCCTTTGATCGGGTCTTCTCTGGTCTATCTTGGTCATGAAAGTGTCTGTGACCCACTCCACATTAGTCCCCTATACTTTAAAAGAACTCGTCTTCGAGTTCTCGTGCTGCTTCCATTCTTGATACTTGGTCCAGTGCGCCGTAACGATACCTAGATCAAAAGTTATGATCAATTTACAGCCCACCTTCTTTTGGTCCAACCATACTAGGAATGTATCTATGATACGTTCTACATCAAACCCCTCCACTTGGAAAAAAACTCGTCCTCGAGTTACTTAAGGGACTTGATTCATAATTATGAGAGAACTTTTGATACCGATATTTATTAGCCAATTTCTTGTACTTGACATTAGGCTCTTGAGTTGACACAATACATGTGCTCATGCTCTCCTTGACTTGGCTAGTATGGATCAGTTCCTTCACTTCTGCCTTCAAGATCTCACATTCCTTCTGATAATGTGGGCAATTAGGCTGACTTATCCCTGTGACAAGATCAATGTGGTTTTGTATATCTCGTATATGAGGTAATTTATTAAGGAGTTCATCGAGCACAATCGCCTTGAACTCTGCAACACTGGTTTCAAATCACCTAAGATGTTCACAAGCTTCATATATTCTTTTTTTTCAACTAATGCATATATATCTCTTGTTTCCTCAACTTTAAAAGTCTTGGGTTGGTTCTCCGTTTCCATATAAACGAGGTCAATCTTTCTACCGTCATTAGTAAATATAAATGTATTATCTCGACCTCTATGTGTAGCAATAGCATTAGTATTATTTTGTCATGGTCAACTAAGTAACATATGACAAATTTTCATGTCGACTACATCATAAAGTACTTGATCCTTATAATTTTTACCAATTGAAAATGAGACAATGCATTGTTCAGTTACCTCTATTTTATCGACCTCCTTGATCCACTCAATCGTGTACGGAGATGAATATTTTTCTATTTTCAGTCACAACTTTTTCACCATTATTTTTTACACGAGATTCTCATTGCTCTTGAAATTGATCACATTACAGACTTTTTGGCTTACAGTGCACCTCGTTCGAAAGATGTTGTCTTGTTGTAAATATATTTTTACCTTTGGCATGTATAGCGACTTCTTTACAATCAAAGTGGTGGCTTGCAATTTACTATCATCTGATGGTGCATTACAAAAATTGGGGTTATCTCGTATAACAACCACGGGCAGTTGAGCATCACTTTGAGCTCAGGGAGAAATTAGCGCATCCCTAATACGGTTGAGGGTTGTCTACAGCCTTTGCATGGTCAACTGATTCTCTCGGTGGAAAGCATCAATTCTTTCCAAAAGATAATGAATCCTTAGATTATCGTCCACAGGATTTTAGTTTATGCATTTTTTGTTTGCCATCGGCCTAAGGGGAGTCCTCGATACCAATTGACGCAGGGATGAACGTGATGAGGTCGAGCACCATCTTCCTCAAAGATAACTACTCCAAATTGACAGAGCTTTCCTAGACTCCTCACAGACACTTCTCAAATCCACAAGAAAGAAAGGAAGGAAAATCAAAAATAAATTCTAATAAATTCATAATTTGATTGATTGATGACTAAAAATGAATTATAGGGATACCAAGTCTTGGAAGAAATTTGAGAATTAAACTACAACTAAAACTCCCTATAATTTGTAACTTGCTATAAATAGTAAATTTACTATTTATAGTAAGTGTCCTATGTAGTTTAACCACGTTATTTTGTTATTTTTCTAAACACTTTTCATGTTGGACACAACTCCTAAAGCCCAATGGAGGAAGAGTTATAATTAAACCAAAACTTACTAAAAATAGTAAAAAAAGGAAATTATAAACATGGAATTTGACCGTCAATATGATGGAATCTCACAAGTTCAGCATGGGCAACCCAGATGTGCCAGGTTGGTTGGCTAAAGTAGCTCGTCCTACTCCAAATCCATATATGGTACATTGAGTAACTCATTTCGGTTTGCGAGATATGCATGTTTTAAGATTCTAATGGTCTTTGTTATGGGGGTGATCCGAGCCCATGATAAAACGCCAGTCCGAGCGCCAGTTTGAGCCGACTCACTGCCATGATGTCTGAGGTACGATCCGTCCGACCTGATTTGAGCATCACATGACAATAACGAGCAAGAGTCTTCGGCTGAGGTGCAGCTCGGAACGGTTCTGATACTCCGATCGGATAACCTATTATTCGCTAACCGCAGTATGTTCAACACGGCTAGCCTTGCCAACCACAATGGATCTGACCTAATGGGTCGGGTCGGATACCTCTCGACTTAGAGACCGCATCCTTTACTTCATGGTCGGATGAGCTGAGCCGAGCAGATATTCAGAGGCGTATATTCTATTTGACGAACATGAAAACTGCCATAACTGAACGTGGCCGATAACTTCGCTCGCAGATACGCACTACTCACCTGATACGCTGCGTGATCAGCAGATTGCGGGCAGTATCTCTATGATCCGAGAATCCCCTTGATCGTGCCAAGATTATCGGATCTAGACCATTCTATAGGCAAGTATAAATAGCACACGACACCATGTATACAGGTACGTAATAGCAAACGCTCTCTCCTCTACTCTTCACTTAGACCCAGATTCCCTTGTCCTGACTTAGGCATCGAAGGGTCACCCAGTTTAGCCAGGGTCACCTTTACCTGATCTCTTGGTGCAGGTTCCAGAGGTGGTACGCTGAAGCGAGAAAGACGTGGAGGAGGGGCCGATCAGATTTTGACATCAACATTTTTTGGCGCCGTCTGTGTAGATTACTTAGATCTGAACAAGGCATGCCCTAAGGACAGCTTCCCGTTACCTCAGATAGATCAACTGTTGGACAGCACGGCCGGACATGAGCTACTCTCATTTTTGGACGCCTACTCCAGGTACAACCAGATCGCTATATATCCCCCAGACAGGTAGAAGACTACCTTTGTCACGGACAAAGGGCTCTACTGTTACCGGGTCATGCCATTCGGCCTGAAAAATGCTGGGGCAACATATCGGAGGCTGGTAAATCAGATGTTCGCCAGACAGATTGGGCGCGCCATGGAAGTATACATCGACGATATGCTGGTGAAGAGTACCATAGCTTCCGACCACCTTGTCGACCTCGGGGAAACGTTCAGTGTCCTCCGAGAGTACCAGATGAAGTTAAATCCTATTAAGTGTGCATTCGGAGTTGAATCAGGGAAGTTTCTTGATTTTCAAGTTAGTCAGCAAGGTATCGAGGCCAATCCGGATAAGATCAAGGCTCTCCTCGACATGAACTCACCTCGAACCATTAAAGAAATACAGTGTCTCACGGGAAGAGTTGCAGCGCTCGGACGCTTCATAGCCAATGCTACAGACAAATGCCTTCCTTTCTTCCAACAGCTAAAGGGCTATAAGAAGGTAGAGTGGACACCAGAATACGAGCAAGCCTTCTAGCAGTTGAAACATATTTGGGTTCGCCGCCCCTCTTATCTAAGCCTGGAGAAGGGGAGCCCTTGTTCCTCTACCTCGCGGTTTCGACTTCAGCTATCAGCTCGGCCTTGATCAGAGAAGTCGGAAGCAAGCAGTACCCCGTATACTATGTGAGCAAAGCCATGGTACTACTGAGACAAGATATCAATCCTTAGAAAAACTGGTGCTCTGCCTCGTCGTCTCAGCTAGAAGATTGCGGCCGTACTTCCAGACCCATTCCATAGTTGTATTGACCGACTCTCCTCTGAGGCAAGTCCTTCAGAGACCCGAAGTTTCGGGTCGGATGACTAAATGTGCTATTGAGCTCGGAGAGTTTGACATTCAATTCCACCCCAGGGCAGCAATCAAGGGTCAAGCAGTAGCCGACTTCATCGCTGAGTTCACAACTCCGAGTGAGGAACAAATCAGTAAGGAAGTCGAGATGATGCCGCCCATCTCGTTGAGCGACCAAGAGGCAGTGTTGGACCTGGGATGGGTCCTTTATGTTATGGGTCGTCCAACGCTAAAGGAGTAGGAGCCGGTGTCGTCCTAGTTGCACCCGATTCAACGACAATCCAATACACAATCAGACTTGGGTTCAAAACTTCTAATAATGAGGCAGAATATGAAGCGTTGTTAGCTGGACTCAGGCTGGCGACAAGCCTAGGTGTTCAGACTCTGCAAGTCTGTTGCGATTCACAGCTGGTAGTAAATCACATTTCCTCAGAGTATGAAGCCAAAGAAGTCAGAATGATCGCCTACCTCGAAGAGGCAAGGAAACTGATCGAGAAATTCTAGAGTTGCACCATCCGGCAGATCCCTAGAGCTGAGAACTCATGGGCCGACACCCTAGCAAGACTCGCTTCGGCCTCTAAAGGAAAATTTTCACGTTTTATCCCTGTCGAATTCATTGAGCATCCGAGCATTAACCAGTTGAAAAAAGTCAATCCTATTAAGTCCATTCTAAGTTGGATGGACTCGATTTTTAATTATCTATTGTCTGGAGAAATCCCCTCGGACAAGCTAGAGGCGAGGCGACTTAGGGTCAGAGCTGCCCGATACATCATATTGGACGGAGTGTTGTATAAGAAGGGTTATTCCCAGCCTTACCTTAGATGCCTCCGACCGGATGAGGCCGACTACGTGATTCGGGAGATTCACGAGGGAATCTAAGGAAATCACTCAGGCAGTCAAGCCCTAGCCATGAAGATACTTCGTTAAGGATATTTCTGACCAACTCTTAAATAGGACTCGAAGGATTTTGTTCGAAAGTACGATAAATGTCAACGTTTTGCAGCCGTGCCGAGGCAACCGGCAGAGGAGATGACTCTCATGAGCGGGCCGTGGCCGTTCGCCCAATGGGGGATCGACATCATCGGTCCTTTGCCTATAGGGAAGGGACAAGTCAAGTTTACCATAGTTTTGGTCGACTACTTCACCAAGTGGGCCGAGGCCGAGCCTGTCGCGAAGATCACTGAGAAAAAAGTGATTGATTTTGTGTGAAAAAATATCATCTTCCGGTTTAGAATCCCATGAAGCATCGTATCTGATAATGACCGATAATTCGATAATGACAAGTTCTGTGATATGTGTCAGGGACTTGACATCATGAATGCTTATTCATCACCTCAGCACCCGCAGTCAAATAGACAGGTGGAAGCGATCAACAAGATCATCAAGCACCATCCTAAAACAAAGCTGAAAAAGGCAAATGATAATTGGGCCAAGGAGCTCCCCTTTGTCCTATGGGCTTACAGGACCATAGCCCAGACCTCAATGGGTAAAACCCCGTTTTCGTTATCTTATGGCTCAGAGGCAATAGTACCAGTAGAAATCGGACTTCCTATGGCGCGGGTGAGGAACTTCGAAGAGAATTGAAACTCCGAGCAGATCGCCGCTAATCTGGATTTACTTGAGGAAGTCAGAGATATTTCCAAGCTCCGATCAGCGGTTCGACATCATTAAGTCACGCGTTTCTACAACTCGAAGGTCAAGATCAGACGTTTTCACCCTGGGGACTTGGTCCTCCTTCACATCTTCTAGAACACAGCCGAACCGGGAGCAGGAGCACTCGGACCTAACTGGGAAGGACCATATCGCGTGGTCAGATCTGTCAAACCGGGCTCGTATCACTTGGAAGACCTCGAAGGTCATCAGCTCCCTCATCCTTGGAACGCTAAGCACCTGAAGATTTACTACCCATGATGAACTAGCCTTTTAAGACTCCTAATAAAGTGTATGCCTCCGAGCGACTAGCCTTTAAGGCTTTTAATAAAAGTTTCAATTCTACTTCACGAATGTCTACTCAATTGCCTAATCGATATGAGCCTGAACTTAATGGTCCGATCCTTTTGAGAAGGGGTTGGAGCCTAATCTTACAAAGGTTCAACGAGGCATTCCCTTGAGGGAAAAAGCCCAATAATGACCCGACTCTCCGATGGAGAACTCGACTCATCATACAACAGAATGAAAGGTCGTTGCCAGACAAGCGACGAGCCGAGTACCCTAAAAGATCAGACTCAAGTAAGACTTGGGCCGAGGGGGCTCGGAGAGCCAACTAAACGATAATGAAAGGGCCGGACCAGTAAAGAGGTCAGCTCGGCAACATCCCAAAACAAGTCAACGTAAAGACAAACACATGAATACCAAAAAAATATTTCTCATCCAGTAAAATTCCCCTCGGAGGGATAAAAAATACATCAACAGTTTAAAATAATAATAAAACATAAGGTCTTCACGCGGGAGGAGGCGCTTGGGCGTCGGAGGCTTAATCCAAGCGGTCGACTTCGGCAGGGGCGTCTTCAGGGTCCTCAGGTAGAAGAGGATCAAGATCGAGGTTTGCGTATAAACCCAGGACTGCCTCCATACAAGCATCGAAACTGCGGTTGTAAAACGTCGCAGCTTCGGCGTCCCTCTCCTTAGAGGTCTTGATGTCTTCAATCGCGGCGACAACTGCCGCTGCCAGAGAAACTTCATCCTTGACCCGTTGAGCTTCCACAGCCTGAGCGATGGCTCGGGTCTGCTCCTCAGCCGCCTCAGCCTTGGTACGTTCCAAGGTCTCACCTAGCCGAGTGGTCTCCACAGCCAAGGAATCCGCGTGAGCTCTGGCGCGGGTCAGCTAGGCGGTCGCTGCATCACTACTAGCTTTGAGGTTATCCATCCTCTCCTTTAACAGCAGCTCCCTATCCTCTAGGTCGACCACAACCCTCTGCAGCCGACTCCCTCTAGCCCTCTCATCTGAAAGCTGCCGGTGCAGCTCACTCTGCTCGGATCTCAAGAGGGTGGATTCATCTCGTAAGGCCGCCATTTTAGCCTTGAGGGCCTCGAGCTCAATTTCCCTCCTCTGATGCTCCCGCACTCTCTCCCGAAGCAAAAGCAACTTCCGGATAGCCTGAATAGAAAATGAGAATCAGTATCTAAGAAAATGTATACAATGACAATACGAAGAGGGACCTCTCGGAGACGTACTGTGTAACACACGACAACTATATCATTCAGAAAGGAGCTGTCGGACCTGTTGAGGTTTCGAGCTATATCCTCCTCGGGGGCATGCTTGGCAGCCACGGAGCTAAACAGGCTATATAGTAGCACGGCTCGAACCTCCCACCACTCGTCCCCACCTGGGGTGAGACCACAGCCACCTCAACCCCTACCCTACTACTGGCCGAGTTTTAACCCTCGGCGCAGACACCTCCCCCAACCTCGGAGGGAAAAGCACATTATCGGCCACTCTATTGGCCTCCTCCCACTCAGAGAAAGAGGGGATAGCAATGGGAGGCTCGGGGGCTGCGGTAGGAGCCTCCACGGTGGGGGGAGAGGCGGTGGAAGGAACAAAGCTCGGAACGGTTAGGGTGCCGGTCGTGGTCGCATGGGCATGCATCGAGGGAGGAGTTGCCACCGAGCCCCTGGTCGGACCAGACAGCATCGGACGCGGAGCTGCTAGAGAAGTCATGACAGCACTAGGGAGCACCGGGGTCGGCGCTGCACCTAACGCCTGTGGGTGAGCAAGCACCGTAAGAGTCGAGCCGGTGAGCCTCGAAGCGAGGGCTGCAGAGATCGGCGCGACAGCAGATTCCCTCTCACAAGGAGGGACCTGCTTCCTTCGAGTGATCTTCATCTGGGGGGCTTCCTTCAACAACTCCGCCGCTATCGGAGCCGCCTTCCTCTTCCAAGCGCCAGACGCCTCGACCATGCCTGCGAGAGAAATGATGTGTCAGTAACTAAGTAGGCGAAACTGGGCTTATCAGAAAGATTGAGGAAACTTACTGAAGGACGTGGGCAAGAGCTGGGACTTGCAAAGCCCGGACCAATGAAGATTGTCTGTCGTGATCAGGTCCGTCCAGGAGCGAAGCCCCTCCGACCACGCCCTAGCCTTCACGATGCGGTTCTTCTGAGCCCGGTTAAGGAGTGGCAGTCCCTTCGGAAAGCTATAAATGAAACGGAGAGCTTTACTTCAATTGAAACAAATGGAAACAAGGGCAGTGACACAAACAATGGTTAAAGTCTGACCTGGTTTGGGGAAGTGGGTCGGAACCCGTGTTGTCAAGGTTCCAAGCTCCGCTGCTGGCGCCTCCCATTCGCCTGCCGCGTAGAACCATTTATTTTTCCAGTCCTTATTGTAGGATGTCAAGTTCATCACCAGTCCCGACCCTTTGCTGTCTCGGGTCGCGAAGTAGTACCATGGGTCGTTGCTGTCGTGCTTGACCAGGTAAACACTCATCAGCTCTTCCGGAGTCAGCTCAGGGTTCCCAACTTGTGGCCAGATGATGAAGGCGGAGATCAACACCCTCCAAGCGTTGGGAGTGAATTGCCCCGGAGCCAGCCCGAGGTAGTCCGCAACCTTCCAAATGAAGGGGTGAAGTGGGAGCCGAAGCCCACACTGCAATGCGCAGAGGAATATTATGACTTCCCCCTTGGCAGGAGCACCAGCCGTGTCCGTACGCCCATGAGCCCTTATTTGAATGGAGTTCAGAATTTGAAACCCCGAACGGATCCAATCTATCTGAGATTCTGACAAAACGGAACCTCCCGGGACTACTTTCGCGGTGCGTACACTCGTGGACATTTCATTGGCCTTAGTAGTGCTGACTTGACGGGCTCGGGTGACCTTCTTTTTGCTGGGCTGCTTGGTCTTAGCACCCGTCCCCTTTTGTCTCCGAGGCGAAGGGTATAGTGGTACGGTTTCGAAGGGGCCTTCAGAAGCCCCACTTCCGTCTTCAGAACTCCCCGGCTAGCTCGGAGTCCTCAGCGTACTCGCGCACCATTTCGAGGTCGGAAGACATTATGGAAAGAAGGATGAAAATCAACGAGACTCACCGGACGACTATCGAAAATCGCCTTCTACCCGAAAGGGGTGATCGGTCGAAATTGCCACTGAAAACTTCAAATTCAAACAGAATCGCCTCGTCGAAAATCGCCTCCTCCGGTATGCTCTCAAGATTAACAATGCAAAAGTAACAGAGAAAATTCGAGGATCCCTTATATAGGCTATGAAGGATCTCTGCATTAATGGCAAGCCATAATGGCCGCAGCAGAATCAACACGAGCCGATCCTCGAGCACACGTGGCCACACCTCATTGGGAGAGTACTCAATCGACAGTACGACTCTGACATCGGATAACGTGCTTCGATATGCGAAGCGACGCCAGAGCAGTGGGAGCCGTCACGTACATGCCTCCTCAGACCTGCGTGGTAACCCCTCATAGGTCGGAAGGATATTCAGAATCGTAACCGTCGCCACGCGTCGACCAAAGCGACTCGCACGCGCGTAATCTTAAGATGTGACGCTTCGAATTCGAAATCCGTCATCATTGCAGTATGGGCGGGAGATCTCTTACATGAGTACTCTCCAAGTCTGCAAGCAGACTTGAAGAGTAGGGGGCTTCTATTATGGGGAGATCCGAGCCCACGATAAAACGCCAGTCCCAGCGCCAATCTGAGCCGACTCACTGCCATGACGTCCGAGGCACGACCCGTCCGACCTGATTCGAGCATCACATGACAATAACGAGCAGGAGTCTTCGGCTGAGGTGCAGCTCGGAACGGTTCTAATACTCCGATTGGATAACATATTATTCGCTAACCGCAGTATGTTCAACACGGCTAGCCTTGCCGACCACAATGGATCCGACCTAATGGGCCAAGTCGGATACCGCTCGACTTAAAGACCGCATCCTTTACTTCATGGTCGGATGAGCCGAGCCGAGCAGATATTCAGAGGCGTATATTCTATTTGACAAATATGGAAACTGTCATAACTAAACGTGGCCGATAACTTCGCTCGCAGATACGCACTACTTGCCTAATACGCTGCGTGATCAGTAGATTGCGGGCAGTATCTCCATGATCTAAGAATCCCCTTGATCGTGCCGAGATTATTGGATCCAGACCATTCTATAGGCAAGTATAAATAGCACACGACACCATGTCTATAGGTACGCAATAGCAAACGCTCTCTCCTCACCTTCCACTTAGACCCAGATTTCCTTGTCTTGACTTAGGCATCGGAGGGTCCCCCGGTTTAGCCAGGGTCACCTTTGCCTGATCTCTTGGTGCAGGTTCCAGAGGTGGTACGCTGAAGCGAGGAAGACGTGAAGGAGGGGCCGACCAGATTTTGACATCAACAGTCTTGATGACTTCCTCCTTTGATAGGGTCTTCTCTAGTCCATCTTGGTCATTAAAGTGTCTGTGACCCGCACTACATTACGTTTCTTCGACTATATAGGCATTTTTGAAGAGAAAAAAGTTAAACTTGTGGCTTACAAATTGAAGGATGCAACTTTAGTTTGGTGGGAACAACTTTTCAGATCGAGTGAACAAAACATATGAAGGTGTCAATCGACACATGGCTACGGATGAAGCAATTCTTATGCATACAATCCCTCCTTCAAAATTATGATCATGTATTATTCCAATAAAATGAAAACTGTTGATAGCTGATCAATGAAGGATATGTCTTTGATGCAATGAGAAAAACTTCGTATGGATCTCTTGAATCCAGCACTTGTTTCTCTTCGCTGTTTTTAAATGTTCAAGTTGCAGGAGTCGATCACGTCCTGAGCATCATAAGCTGCTTCTCTTATTTGGCATACCCAAACCTTAACTCTGTCATTCTCTCTGCGATTCCCATGGAGGTCTTTGAGTAAGGCATGCGTCCATTCAAGTTTGTCTCGAAAATAAAAAAAAAGTTTGTCTCGAAGTGATCTGATCCGTCCATCTACTCCGAGTAGCAATTCTGATTCTTGAGTTAGAAAATCATTCAGCCCTTGTACGACGAATTGAACAGCAATCTCAGCCATTCTCTCTCTCTCTCTGTCTCTCTCTCCTTCAAATGAAAAGATATGTAAACGGAAAACTCATATTGACCGACATACGTGTGGTTGAGTGCCCGACCGTCTGTGCTGAAGGCATGTGGGATTCTGGTGCCAACTCTTCACATTGGTCCACGTCATCACCGATGGCATCAGCTGAATTCAGCTAAAACATAAAAAAACATACGTATTTGCAGTACCCCAGTTGGAAAATTATACGTATTTTCTCATTCTCACTGATAGGATTGCGTACTGCACAACAAGCGACCCTGATGTACGTGCTGTATCTACGATGTCCACCGTTCTAACATAAGTCCAAAAACGAGGTGGCTCGAACCCGAAGAAGACACTGTACGGGAAGTCTTGGGGATTCAACGAAAAGAGGTAGCTCCAAGCCCGAAGAGGACACTGTACGGTAAGCCTGGGATTCGACGACCATTGTTGAAACCTTTCTAATGACTAATCTCAGGTTCTTTTGCCATCGAACTTGTTTATAAGGTCATCTATGCTTAGAATAAATAGAAAACACAAATATCAGCTTAGCCTTTCATGCCTCCGATAAACTTTCAACTGTAAGCATTCAATTTCCATATTTTCCAAGAGCTTTGGATCTACCTTGTTTTCGGCTCCTGTCTTAAAATAATCTTTAAAAAATTTTTATTAAAAAATAAAGAGGAAGAAGAAAAAAAAAGAGAGAGAGATTATTTTAGAACATAACCTAAAAAGAAAATAATTAATTAAAGATCAAGTAAAGAAAGCTACATAAAGTAGTGGGATTGAACTCCTCACCGTTGCTAGAGCTGACTGTGGTGTTTATTTGCCATCAAACATAAATGAAGGGAAAACACAAATATTGGCTTATTCAAAAGCTTCCTTAGCCCATTAAAAGTTTTCAATTATAGGCTTTAAATACCTGTTGTTTTCTATGGTGTGGTTCATTTGAGCCTTTAATTTACATCTTTTTTGAGTTCATGGCCTAAACTAATCTGTCAAAATAAATGGACGGTGTGGATAAAATATATACATCACAGTGGGCCTCACAGAGCCCTCAAGACGACTGTCCATCTTTAGGTCCCGGTGGGTACACATGAAAAAATACCCGTAACAAATCTACTCCGTACATCAGCTTTGCAAGACGACAATACGATATGGATACAATATATATATATATATATATAGAGAGAGAGAGAGAGAGAGAGAGAGAGAGAGAGAGAGAGAGAGAGAGAGAGAGAGAGAGAGAGAGAGAGAGTCATGCTCCCCTGTGCACCTACGCACGTGCGTACTTTTGCACACATGCCAAGAGTGTCTAATTTGAACGGTTCATGTGATGCGGAATACCATGAAACCCCATATATATATATATATAATTGTATATAATTAGGCAGTTCTTGATGCAAAACCGCAGGTCACAGATATCATCCGTATACAAAACTTCCATGGCCCCACGGTTTCCAATGGTGGACGTTCAATCCCTCCGTTTCATGTGACGTGGCCCACATGAGTCTTGGAACTGCTTGAGTTTTACATTCCTTCCTGCCCTATTATTTGTTGTATTTGTTTTAAAATAATATTAAAAATTTGAATTTTCAAATTTCGGTGTTTTCCCTCCACATTTAAATTTTGGTATTTTTGAGGTGTTGGTTTTGTCCCACATCGGATTTGACAAAGAAATTCTCTTGTTTATATGATAGGCTTTTTGCCTAGGGCTTGAGCCCCTTTCAGGGGGCATGTGAATTTAGTCCTGTGGGGGGGCTATGCCAATAGCTCTAATCATGCCATTAACCACACGCGCGCGCACGCGCCGAGCCGAGCCGTGCCGTGCCGAGCCGAGCCGAGCCGAGCCGAGTCCGAATCCGTGTCCACGTCCGCGTCCGCGTGCGCGACGCGACGGGACGGGACGGGCTGGGCTGGGCGCGGGTGCGGGTGCGGGTGCGGTGTAAGTGTACTCGCGTGGGTGTGTGTGTATGGGTACTCGCAGGACTGTATGTGCGAGAGTGTACTCGCACTTGCGCCTTTTCATTTTTAAACCAGAGAGATGCTTCCCTTCCGGTTGGTCGCCCCTGTTGGGTTTAAACCCAACGGACCTAACCTTTTGTAAAGGGTGCTTATGCACCATTTCAGAGTCTATATAAAGACTTCCGATTCCAGTTTTAATATACGAAAAAATACTGTCTTATAAAACTCTCTCTGATACGGTTTTAACATTGTTACTGAGTTCATTACTGAGTCAACTCAGCACTTTCGGATTAAACTGCAAGTGGTTCGAGCCCGTGTACAGTGAGTGCACCGCTGGGACCGGGTCATAGTCGTTGTATCCTGGAGGTCGATTGCTCTGGAAACCTGTTGCACTTGGGACGCTGTCCAAGGGGAGCAAATTCGATTTCAAGCCGAGTGACTCAGTCACGCCTCGACTCAATTCAATAAGTTTTTCTTTCTCTAAATTTATTTTCCTTTTTTGGTTCTCGATTTTATAGTCTATTTAATTCAACATTTTATCCAACAATTTTGAAATCGAATTTTGTGTTGAATTACATAGACTATGGCTACAGTAACAGTAAATGCTTCTACTGAGTTAGCCAAAATCGAACCGTTCGCTGGACAATCCTTTAAACGGTGAAAACAGAAATTGATGTTCGCTCTTACCACCCTGAAAGTTTCATACATTTTATCTGAATCATTTACTATAGATCCAGCAAATCAAAATGAAGTAACAGATGAAAATAATTGTAAAAATTATATTCTAAACTCTTTATCCAACGAATTATATGATGTGTATGCTTCTTACGCCTCTGCTAAAGATATATGGATTGCTTTAGAAAAGAAATACATATTAGAAGATGCAGGCGCTAAGAAACATGCAATTGCTAATTTCCTTCACTATGAAATGACAGACGATAAATCTGTCACAAATCAGATTCACGACTTTCAAAGTCTAATTCACGAACTATCGACAGAAGGAATTAAGTTGGATGAGGTGTTTCTGTCAGGAGCGTTAATAGAAAAGTTACCGCCCTCCTGAAAAGAATATAAAAATAGAATGAAACATAAGAAGAACGGTGTTTCTTTAGAGACCACTATCGTACACATACGAATAGAGGAGGCCAATAGAATCAGGGACCAAAAAGGAAATAAAAATGAGATAGATTCAAAAGCGAATCTTGTGGAATCAAGTCGGACAAATAATAAGAAAAAGGGCAACTGTCATAACTGTGGCAAACCTGGACATTATGCAAATGAATGCAGGCTTAAAAAGAAGAATGCAAACAATCAATTCAAGAAAAAGGGAAACTGCTACAACTGTGGAAAGCCTGGGCATCATGTTAAAACCTGCAGGCTTAAGAAAAATAAAGATAAGCCGCAAGCTAATCTTACAGAAACAGGCAATGAGTCTGACATAGTAGTGGCTGTGGTGTCAGAAGTCTTTCTTGTAAACAACTTGGAGTGGGTGCTAGATACTGGTGCAACTAGACACGTGTGCAAGGATCGTAGCATGTTTACCTCCTACCAAGTATCAGGAGATGATGAACAGGTGTTCATGGGAAATGCTAGAACGTCTCCAGTTGTAGGGAAAAGGGAAAGTACTTCTGAAACTCACTTCTGGAAAGACTCTAATGTTAAATGATGTCCTACATGTGCCTGACATTAGAAGAAACTTGGTCTCTGGTTCGCTCCTCAATAAGACTGGTGTCAAATTAGTATTTGATTCAGATAAGCTTGTAATGACTAAAAATGGAACCTTTGTTGGTAAGGGGTACTGTAGCGATGGTTTATTCATTGTAAATGTATCCAATGATAATAAGAAAACATCTAGTTCTGTTTATATCGTTGAACCTTTTTATCTATGGCATAATAGATTAGGTCATGTGAATGTGGCATCTTTAAAGAAAATGAAAAGATTAGGTTTATTACCTAATATATCTAATGAAGAGTTTGAAAAATGTGAAACATGTGTAGAATCAAAATTTATTAGAAAACCCTTTAAACAAATAGAAAGATCATCTATTCTATTAGAGTTGATACATAGTGATTTAGGTGATTTTAGAAATCACATGTCTAGAGGAGGAAAAAGATATTATATAACTTTTGTAGATGACTACTCTAGGTTCACTAGAGTATATCTATTAAGGAACAAAGATGAAACTTTAGATGCTTTTTCTAAATACAAAATTGAAGTTGAAAATCAATTAAATATAAAAATTAAAAGACTTAGAACAGATAGAGGAGGTGAATATGAATCTTCTCAATTTAGAGAATTATGTGAAAAGAATAGAATAATTCACGAAACTATAGCTCCTTATACACCAGAACAAAATGGAATAGCAGAACGTAAGAACAGAACTCTAAAAGAAATGATGAATGCCATGTTAAATAGTTCAGGCTTACCCTCAAATATGTGGGGAGAAGCAATTCTGTCTGCTTGTTATATCCTAAACAGGATTCCATCTAAATCTTCTGAACAAACACTATATGAACTTTGGAAGAATCATATTCCTAGTTATAAATATATTAAAGTATGGGGGTGTCTTGCTAAAGTAGGATTGCCTGAAACTAAGAAAAGAAAATTAGGTCCTAAAACGACTGATTGTGTATTTATAGGGTATGCACAAAACAGTGCGGCCTATAGGTTTCTAGTTTTAAAAACTAAGGATAATATTCTAGATCCTAATACAATTATAGAAGCTAGGGATGTAGAGTTCTTTGAGAATGTATTCCCTATGAAATCTAAATCTATAGGAATAGAAAAAGTTAATGAATCAGATATTGCGTCTACTAGTAAAAATGCTTACGAGAAAGTAATAGAAGAGATACAACCAAGAAAAAGTATTAGAGCTAGAAGAGAAACTAACCTAGGAGATGGTTTTTTCACATTCTTAGTAGAAGATGATCCTACAACTTATATAGAAGCTATTAACTCTCCAGATGCAACCTTTTGAAAGGAAGCAATAAATGATGAGTTAGAATCTATTATATCTAATAATACTTGGGAACTTATAGACCTACCACCTGGTAACAAACCAATAGGCTGCAAATGGGTGTTTAGAAAGAAACTAAAATCAGATGGAACTATCGATAAGTTTAAGGCTAGGTTGGTAGCGAAAGGCTTTAAACAAAAGGAAGGAATAGATTATTTTGATACATATTCCCCTGTAACTAGGATTACAACTATTAGAGTCTTAATAGCGATAGCCTCCATATATAAACTAGTGGTACACCAGATGGATGTTAAGACTGCTTTCCTAAATGGAGACTTAGAAGAAGAAATGTATATGGAGCAACCTGAGGGTTATAAGATATTAGGTAAAGAAAATAAAGTATGTAGACTAATTAATTCACTATATGGTTTAAAACAGGCTCCTAAACAATGGCATGAAAAATTTGATGGTGTTTTAAAATCAAATGGTTATCATATAAATGATGTAGATAGATGTGTATATAGTAAAATTTCTGAAAATGATTATGTTATCATATGTCTTTATGTTGATGACATGCTTATTTTTGGAACTAATATTAAATTAGTTAATGCAACTAAGAAATTCTTGTCATCTAAGTTTGACATGAAAGACTTAGGAGAGACAAGTATAATATTGGGTATTGAAGTAACCAGGAAAAATGGTGTTATTATATTATCACAATCTCATTATATTGAGAAGATATTGAGAAAGTTTAACCATTTTGACTGTTTACCTGTCAGTACTCCTTATGATTATAGTGTGACTCTCATGAAGAATACAGAAAATAGTGTGTCTCAATTGGAATATTCCAGAATAATTGGTAGCCTCATGTATCTAACAAACTGCACTAGACCTGACATAGTTTTTGCAGTAGGAAGGCTAAGTAGATATACACATAACCATGGAAAAGAACATTGGAATGCATTGTCTAGAATTTTACGATACCTAAAAGGTAATATGACATATGATTTACATTATAATGGTTATCCTACTGTATTAGAAGGATATAGTGATGCTAACTGGATCAGTGATTCAGATGAGACAAAATCCACTAGTGGATATGTCTTCACTTTGGATGGAGGAGCAGTCTCTTGGAAGTCCACCAAGCAGACATGTATTGCTCGGTCGACTATGGAATCCGAGTTTATTGCCTTAGAAAAGGCTGGATCAGAAGCTGAATGGCTTAGAAATCTCTTAGCTGATATACCATTGTGGCCAAAGCCTGTATCGGCCGTATCTATTCATTGTGACTGTCAAGCAGCTATAGCGAAAGCAAAAAGTAAAATATATAATGGAAAAAAGCAGGCATATTAGACTCAGACACAACATAGTGAAACATATGTTACGTGATGGAGTCATATCTATTGACTTTGTGAGGTCAGAAAAGAATCTAGCAGATCCTCTGACTAAAGGACTATCCAAAAAGTTAGTCAATGATACATCGAAGGGAATGGGGCTGAGCCTAATATATGAGCTGCTAGTGTCGATAACCCAACCTATACAAGTGGAGATCCCATGAGATAGGTTCAATGGGTAAACAACAAGACACGAGGTAGACGATTGTACTGAGTTATATGAGCCCCTTCTATGGTGTACAGTGCGAGCAGTAACGCAGAAGGATGAGTTTTTAGAACTCTTAATGGATCCATAGCATATATTTGGTGGTGTATACAGTTGCTGCATACACTTGATGGAATTCACCTATATGGGTGTGGAGGTGGAGGCCGCTTCCTATGAGAATCTAGGCGAATTCTCTAGAGCACTCATGAAATCCAGGTAATGGTGTATGGCCGAAACGCACCGAACCACAGAATCACTTGCAGAGGAAGAGTTGTGTGAGTGGCATGTACTTGCGATCTACATTAAAATGATTCAGGTTCAAGACTATGGTGTCACCTGCTTCCTGTAGACCTGTCTTGCTTACTCTAATGTCGGTTCAAGTCTATGGTGACACTGGCACCATTGCACAACTATTTCGCTTTAATCCGAAAGCATTTTATTTTAAAACATGTGGGGGATTGTTGTATTTGTTTTAAAATAATATTAAAAATTTGAATTTTCAAATTTCGGTGTTTTTCCTCCACATTTAAATTTTGATGTTTTTGAGGTGTTGGTTTTGTCCCACATCGGATTTGACAAAAGAAATTCTCTTGTTTATATGATAGGCTTTCTGCCTAGGGCTTGAGCCTCTTTCAGGGGGCATGTGAATTTGGTCCTGCGGGGGGGCTATGCCAATAGCTCTAATCTAAGCCATTAACCACACACGCACGCGCGCGCGCCGAGCCGAGCCGTGCCGAGCCGAGCCGAGCCGAGTCCGAGTCCGTGTCCGCGTCCGCGTGCGCGACGCGACGCGACGGGACTGGACGGGACGGGACGGGCTGGGCTAGGCGAGGGTGCGGGTGCGGGTGCGGTGTAAGTGTACTCGCGTGGGTGTGTGTGTGTATGGGTACTCGCAGGACTGTATGTGCGAGAGTGTACTCGCACTTGCGCCTTTTCATTTTTAAACCAGAGAGATGCTTCCCTTCTGGTTGGTCGCCCCTGTTGGGTTTAAACCCAACGGACCTAACCTTTTGTAAAGGGTGCTTATGCACCATTTCGGAGTCTATATAAAGACTTTCGATTCCAGTTTTAATATACGAAAAAATACTGTCTTATAAAACTCTCTCTGATACGGTTTTACCATTGTTACTGAGTTCATTACTGAGTCAACTCAGCACTTTCGGATTAAACTGCAAGTGGTTCGAGCTCGTGTACAGTGAGTGCACCGCTGGGACCGGGTCATAGTCGTTGTATCCTAGAGGTTGATTGCTCTGGAAACCTGTTGCACTTGGGACGCTGTCCAAGGGGAGCAAATTCGATTTCAAGCCGAGTGACTCAGTCACGCCTCGACTCAATTCAATAAGTTTTTCTTTCTCTAAATTTATTTTCCTTTTTTGGTTCTCGATTTTATAGTCTATTTAATTCAACATTTTATCTAACATTATTCTCTTGCAAAACCGAGGGAGGGAGTAGATTTGTGACCGTCATCTCTGTGGTCCCCACACACCCTCCACATACAGGAACTTCATGTGCCCTCCGACGTGACGCAGACAAGCTACTGAACACGACAACAGCGTCTCCCCTACTATAAAGTGACGTCATCATATTCTTTGGGTCCACTATGACGTATGTGTTGTATCCACACCATCCATCCATTTGGAGAGATCATTTTAGGGCATGGTCTAAAGAATGAGGTAAATACAAAGTTCAAGTGGACCGCACCACAGAAAATAGTGGGGACAGTGACCCACTATTGAAACCTTCCTAGGGTGTACCATGATGTTTACGTGAGATCCAAGCCGTTTATAAGTTACAAAAGACATGGAATAAGGGAAAACACAAATATCAGCTTGATCAAAAGCTTCTGTGTCCCAGAGAAGTTTTTAATGGTAGACGTTCAATCCCTAATATTTTCTACAGTGGGTCTACTTGACATTTCTATCTTCCTAATTCTTTCTATTATGCCTTAAAATAATCTCTCCAAGAGTATGGACGGTGTGGATACAATACATATTTCATGGTGGGGCTCACGTCATCAGTAGCAGACTCGCTACTGTCAAGCTCAGTAGCTAATCCGCGTCCCCCGTGGAAGAGGATCGGCTAGTGTACTTCACACGGGCTGTTGTATTCACGTCAGCAAGCCTAGTATGTGTTATATCCAATCTGTCCATCCATTTGGCGAGCTACGAAAAATAAGATAGATATAAATATCAAGAGGACCACACTGAAAAAAGCATCGGGAGATTGAACATCTACCGTTGAAACCCTTTTTGGGGTCTCAGAAGTTTTGGATCAATATGAAATTTTGTTTTTCCTATTAATTAAGGTTTTTGTGACCTTATAAACAGATTTAATGGAAAATAAACATTATGGTGGGCCCTATGAATTTTTTAACGGTGAAATCATTATCTCTGCTGCTATTTGTGGTGTGGTCCATATGATCTTTGGATATGATTCATTTTTTGGATAATGCTCTAAAACGATCTATAAAAATAGATGAACGGTTTAAATATAATAAATACATCACTGTGGGGCCCATGTAACTTTGAGCTCCTTTGAACCGTTCTCACAACCCGAGCTCGAGAAGCGTCATATGTTGTATAACCTTGCGGTTCATCCATTTTCCAGCTTATTATAGGTGTGGACCCATGGATCAGTGGGGCCCACACAACGTGTGTATGATACCATTCGTCCATCAATTTTGCTAGCCAGTGGATGGGCCAAATCCTAATCTCAGATGGACCGTACGTATTTCAAGAAACAATAGGGGATTGACGTCCACATATGATTGAAGCCATTCGTGGGCCCACCATAATGGTTGTTTTTCACTCAACTTAGACAGGTTGAGCCCACTGTGGACTCCTATCATGATGCAGGTGTGTTACCCAGGTGGCCCACCTGATCTAGCCACGGAAATGGACCACGGGCATTGGTAGGCCTACCAAAAATGGAACGGATCCAAGGCTCCAGTGAAATGCATTCGGGGCATAGTTCACGTGCTATCTTGCAAACGTCACACTGATCCAACAAATATGAACTCTTTGATCAGTCTTTCTTAATATGGACGGTTGAGCTACTCTAAATGAAATAGGTCCAATTAATAATTTGATCCATCTATTTTTTAGGGCATTTCATGGATTTTCATTATATATTCTAAAGAATCACTTCTGTTAAGTAATTGTAATCATCCCATGGTAGGAAATAAGACCCAAGATCAAAGATAGATTGGATCATCCAATCGTCTCTCTATACACACATACTTGTATGGAGTGCATTTGAAATGGACTCTAACGAACCGAGCAAGGTCCATGATAAATGCCATTTCTACCATTTACAGATGGAAGGACGCGATTCAGCTTGAAATAATAGGGAGGAACATTGCAATACTGAAATGATTGCAAAATAAGGCTAAATTAAGAGAGGAACATTGCAATACTAAAATGTTTCTAAAATAAGGCTAAATTGTAATCATAACGCAATCCTCCAAGGATTGAAATGTAGAACCTAGTATGGAATTGCAAAGAACCGTTCTGTGCGCTAAATATGGAGATTGAATAAACTGAATACATCGCATGCCTAATTAGACTAAGGCTCCTCATGCATTTGGTAATACCAGTCGAAATAGAATACTGCCACCGCTTACACGATTTTCGATGTTTCACAACTGGGTGAGGTCCACTAATATTCCTGGTCACATTATCCATAGGGCAACCAGACCATTGATTAATAAAGCCTACCTTATACAATTCTTACAAAAAAATTCATAATAATAAGAAAAAATAAATGAAAAAATAAAAAAGAAATAAAGAAGGAAAAAACAAGCCACTATTATCAGATGATAAGAGAGGTTATGTGTTGGATCTTAAAGCAGTCCTCTCCCTTTCTCACCCTTTAATAGAGATTCAACACCCATATCAACTTCCATTCTTGAAAGGTGGTGAGATGTAGCAATCCATCAGGAAGCATCTTCAAATTTCCACAGTTTTCAATCTCCAAACATCTAAGATTGGCATCCCTCCTTCCTCCACTCTCCACACCTCTATTTCACCCAATTCAATTTTCAAAACTTCCAGCAACAGAAACCCTCCAACAGAGCAAACCATTTCCTTTCCCATGTAAGCTTTCAGGTGTAATATGAGCAAACTAACTTTACACATACCTAGATGAAGTTAAAATACAAATATCAGCTTAATCAGATCCTTCTATGACCTCAAAAAGTTTTCAACAGTGGCATTAAATCCTACTGTGTGTGATCCATTGTAGCTGCATTGATTTTGGAATCATACCTTAAAATGATCTAAAAAAATGGATGGACGGTATAGATCTAAGAAAAACATCATATTGGGGCCATGTAAATTTCACACCAGGAGAAATTAGGTTGCTTGTTGTGTGGTGCAGGGGAGCGGATTAGGTGAGACCGGGCCTCACCCAAGAAAGTGCAGCGCTTACCGGGAGGCCCACCTTGATTTGTTTATTCCGTATCCAACCTATTCATCCCTTCTTCTTTTTTTCAAATCATTTTAAACCATGATACCAAAATTTAAGAAGATCCAATTAGCAGGTGGATCGTATTCCAGGAACAGTGGCTATCGAATACCCTACCATTAAAAAATTCTTAGGGCTTACCTTAATGTCTCCTAAGTTCTAGTTTCCATCCAATTTGTCGATTAGTTAACATAGCCCTGGATGAAGAGGAAAAACAAATGTCGGCTTGATATAAAACTTTTATGGTCTATTAATGGTCAATCTCCACTATTTCTTATGAAATGGTACACCTAATACATGGATCTACTTCATTTTTGTGATAATGCCCTAAAATTATCTTGAAAAACCGATGAATGGGGTAGATACAGGATACACATGTCAAGGTGGGTACCATGGAAATGCCGCATTGTCTTGGGTTAGGATAGGGTTCCACTTAATCCACTCCCGGGGTGCAGGCGTGCAGCAGATTCCAATTCCAGGTTCGGTAAGAAAACAGGAAGTGTTGACATGGGAAACTTCCATATGGGCTTCATTATGACGTACATGTCAGATCCACACCGTCCATCCTTTTTTCCATACCATTTTATGGAATGAGATATAAACTGAAGTAAATTCAAGGATCAAGTGGGCCACACTACAGAAATGGTGGGAATTGGACGCCTAATGCTGAAAATTTTTGGGAGTCGCGTAGGGCTCCGGTTAAGCTGAAATTTATACTTTCCCTTCATTTTTTGTGTGGTCCACTTGAGGCCTCATTTTTGGGATCAAACATCCACTATTAAGAACTTTCTGGAGAAGTTTCGGATCAAGCTGATATTTATTCTTTTACCTTCATCCACGTTTACATGACATTATGAATAGGTTGGATGGTAAAAATACATCACGGTGGCCCTTAGAAAGGTTTCACCTGTGGGTGTCATTATCACTGCAGCTTCCTTAGATGTGGTCCACTGGAGCTGTGGACCTGCTTCATTTTTAGTACCATACCTTTAAATTATCTAAGAAAAGCGATGAACGCAATGGATAAAACACTTACATCACTGTAGGCCCCGCAGAGATGCAATCGCGTCCGTATTTTGTTAGCTACCAAGAGTCATCGACGATGACGTGCACCAATGAGAAGCGACAGCACTGAATTTTCCTCTGCCTTCAACAGATACGATATGCACTCTTAACTCGATTTAAAAACGAAGAAGAAAAGAGCATAACTCTCATGGCATCAATATGAGAGAAGCCCTTAGATTATGGTTTTTTAACCAACGGAAATTGTGGTTGTGGCATTGATCAGTGCCTGTTTAGGCCAGAGAACAACAATCTAGTAACAATGGAATTATGATGGGTTTTTTGACCTGTCATCCTTTTGTAATTGGGATGCGCAAGTCCTTTCGCAACTAAGATGTGGAAAGGAGTTTTCTAAAACTATAAAAAGGGGTCCGTAGGATTTTTCTAGAGTATGTTGTATGAAGAAAAAGCACAAGAGAGTTTCCTAAAGGGTTTAGGGATATCAAAGGTGAAAGAGTGAGAGAAAAGAGAGAGAGAAAGCTTGTGGAAGGGAGCCGTCGTCTTAGCGCTTTTACATCCTCGTGATCGGTGAGATCTCTGTTTTCCCTTTATTTTCTTATTGTTTATCCACTCCTGCGTGAGTGAAGAAGGTTGTATTTTTCTACTTCATAGTGGATTGTTAATCTGGACGAGGTCCCGTGGTTTTTACCTCTTTAAGCGTTTTTCACGTAAAAATCTCTTGTGTGGTGTGTGATTGTGCTTTGATTGATTTTCATTGCATTGTTATTCCATAATTCTGGTTTGTTCTGGAGGGCTAGATCCTAAGGTTTTTTGCAGGGCCTCCAACAAAGTGGTATCAGAGCGCTAAGTTCATTGAACTGGTAGGATCGGTTTGAAATTATGGAAGGTGGCTCAAGGATGATCAGCCTCAATGGTTCTAACTGGACCATATGGAAGGCTAAGATGGAGGACTTGCTTTATTGAAAGGACCTATATTCTCCAATTTTAGGCATATCAGCAAAATCTAAGGATATATCTGATGAAGATTGGAAGAAGTTGGACCGGAAGGCGGTGGGGTTTATTAGACAATGGCTAGATGATTCTGTGTTCCACCATGTGTCTACAGAAACCTCAGCCACTAGCTTATGGCTGAAATTACAAGGGCTGTATGAGAGGAAGACAGCCGGTAATAAAATTTTTTTGATAAGGCGGCTTGTGAATCTTAAGTTCAAAGATAGTGGTTCTGTGGCCGAGCACATGAATGAGGTCAGCAATATAGTAAACCAACTCTCTTATATGAAGATGATCCTGGATGATGAATTACAAGCATTACTATTGCTTAGTTCGTTGCCTGACAGTTGGAAGACATTCGTGGTGTCTCTAAGTAACTCCGTGCCAGACAGAAAGATATCCATGGAACAAGTTACTAGCTGTCTCTTCAATGAGGAGACAAAGAGGAAGTCTCAGGGGTCTACTCAGCAAGAGGCACTTGTGACACAGGAATGAGGGAGAGGAAAGAACAGGAAGGGCAAAAAAGCCTGAGATAAATCAAGAGGCAAGTCGAGTAACAGAAAAGATGTTAAATGCTGGAATTGTGGCAAGAAGGGCCACTATAAGCATGAATGTCGTAAGGCTAAGAACGACAAGAAAGAAAAAGAGAAGGAAGATGAATCAGATTCTACTGCGGTCGCTTCAGATGGCGACGTTGTAGTTATTCTTTCTGCAAATCATGATATATGTCTCACGGCTACGAGTCAGGACACCGACTAGGTGATTGACTCAGGAGCTTCTTTTCACGCGACTCTACGCAGGGATTTCTTCACAAGCTATAAGTCAGGTGATTATGGGACCGTGAAGATGAGAAATTCTGGTGTATCGAAGATCGTAGGGGTTGGTGATATTTGTGTGAAGACTGATGTGGGCTGCACATTGGTTCTCAAGGATGTGAGGCATATCCCATACCTTCGCCTCAACTTGATATCGACGGGAAGGATGAATGATAATGGCTATGAAAGTCGGTTTTCTGGTGGGAGCTGTAAGCTCATCAAGGGTTTGTTGATCGCAGTCAAAGGAAAGAAGTGTTGCACCCTGTACAAAGCAAGTGTCAGTGTATACAAGGGTGGGTTGAACGCAGCGGAAGATTCAGCTATAGACATGTGGCGCATGCGTCTAAGCCACATGAGTGAAAAATGGCTTCAGCTACTAGCAGGAAGCGGCTCCTTCCAGACGTGACAGGTACGCCTCTCAAAACCTGTCTTGACTATTTATCAGGGAAACAACATAGAGTTTCATTTGTTAAATCTGTTTCTCATGTTAATAAAGTGCATGCATTAGATTTGGTTTATTCTGATGTTTGTGGTCCTATGAGGACAAAAACCTTAGATGGAGCATTGTATTTTGTTACTTTTATAGATGATGCATCTAGGAAGTTTTGGGTTTATGCTTTGAAATCTAAGGACGAGGTCTTTGGTGTGTTTAAGTTGTTTCATGCCATGGTCGAGAGAGAGACAGGTAGATCATTGAAGTGCATCCACACTGATAATGGTGGTGAATACATTGGCGACTTTCATGAGTACTGCAAGTCCCTGGGTATATGGCATGAACAGACAGTTCCCAAGACCCCCTAGCATAATGGTGTAGCTGAGCGAATGAATCGCACCATTGTTAAGAGAATCAGATGCATGTTATCTCATGCGAAGTTGCCCAAGATGTTCTGGGGAGAAGTAATGCACACGGCGGTATATCTAATAAGCAGGTCTCCATCAGCTTCGTTGAATGGAGAAGTGCCTGAGAAGGTGTGGACTGGACAGGATCCATCGTACAGTCATCTCAGGGTGTTTGGATGCAGGACATCAGTTCACGTACCAAAGGACGAGAGGTCCAAGCTCGATATGAAGATCAGACATTGTGTGTTCTTAGGGTACGGTGATGAAAAATTTGGTTACAGATTATGGGATCCAACTGAGAGGAAGCTCGTCAGGAGCAGTGATGTGGTTTTCTTTGAAGATCAGTGTATAGAAGATATTGGTAAGCCAGAGAAGAACCAGCCTAGTTCAGGTGAGCTAGAGGACATAGATCCAGTTATTCCTTTCGTGGTGCCTGATGACGGGAGAGTACAACAAGGTGCAAAGGACGAGGGAGTTCCTTCAGAAGAAGAACCAGGGGAGCAGCCCCCACTTGATCCACCTGTTGAGCCACAGGTGAGGAGGTCATCTAGGAACAGGTAGTCGTCCAAGAGGTACTCACCCCATGGGTACATTATGCTGACTAATGGGGGAAAGCCAGAAGACTATTCTGAGACCCTCGCCGACGAGCATAAGGAGGAATGGTTGAAAGCTATGTAAGAGGAGATGAAATCCTTACATAAGAACCACACCCATGACATGATAAAACTACCTAAGGGCAAGAAAGCTCTGAGCAACAAGTGGGTGTTTAGAAAGAAGGTTGAGCAGAAGAATTCACAGACTAGGTTCAAGGCCAGACTTGTGGTAAAAGGGTTCGGTCAGAGAAAAGGTGTTGACTTCGAGGAGATATTCTCACCAGTGGTGAAGATGACATCCATACGGGTGTTGCTTGGGTTGGCGGCTAGCATGGATCTGGAGATAGAGCAGTTAGACTTTAAAACTGCATTCCTCCATGGTGACCTGCAAGAAGAGATCTACATGCACCAACTAGAGGGGTTCGAAGTCAAGGGCAAGGAGCATATGGTTTGTAGGCTGAGGAAGAGCTTGTATGGGCTGAAACAAGCTCCACGGCAATGGTACAAGAAGTTTGATTCGTTCATGTTACAGCATGGGTATGACAGAACGGAGTCGGACCACTGTGTGTTCACGCGCAAGTTCTCATATAGTGATTTCATAGTTCTTCTGTTATATGTTGATGACATGCTTATTATGAGAAAAGACATCAAGAAGATCGACATGCTGAAATACGAGTCGGACAAGTCTTTTACGATGAAAGACTTGAGCCCGGCTAAACAAATCATATGAATGGAGATAACCTGTGATAGAAGCAGCAGAAAGCTTTGGCTGTCACAAGAGAGGTATATTGAGAAAGTCCTAGATCGATTCAATATGAATGCAGCGAAGCCGGTCAGTACTCCACCAGATGGTCACTTTAGATTGAGCGACAGATAGTGTCCCAAGACGAAGGCAAATGTGGAAGAGATGTAGAAGATACCTTACGCGTTAGCCGTATGAAGTTTGATGTATGCTGTGGTGTGTACACGCCCAGACATAACATATGCGGTTGGTATTATCAACCGGTATCTTTCCAATCCTAGCAAAGAACATTGGGCAGCGATGAAGTGGATATTGCGGTATCTAAGAGGCTCATCAAAGTTGAGCCTATGCTATGGTGACGGTAAACCTGTGATAGAGGGTTACACAGATGCAGATATTGCAGGTGACATAGACTCCAGGAAGTCTACATCTGGGTTCATGTTTACGTTTGCAGGGGGAGTGGTTTCTTGACAGAACAAGCTATAGAAGGTCGTAGCATTATTGACTACGGAGGCTGAGTACATTGCGGTCACAGAGGCATGTAAAGAGATGCTTTGGATGAAGAGGTTCCTACAGGAACTTAGCCTGAAGCAGGGGGAGCACGTGGTCTATTGCGATAGTTAGAGTGCTAAACACTTGAGCAAGAATTCAAGTCAACATTCCAAGTTAAAGCACATAGAGATTTGGTATCACTGGATCAGGGACACTTTGGAACAGAAGGTGTTACAGCTTGAGAAGGTCCACACAGACAATAATGGGTCAGATATGATGACCAAGGCCTTGCTCAAGGGCAAGTTTGAGGTTTGTAGAAACCTGACTGGCTTAAAGAAGGTGAATCCCTCCTGGGTCAAAAAGGGAAAGATTTGATGGGTTTTTTGACCTGTCGTTATGCGCAAGTCCTTTCGCAACTGGGATGCGCAAGTCCTTTCGCAACTGAGATGCACAAGTCCTTTCGCAACTAGGATGCGAAAAGGAATTTTCTAAAACTATAAAAAGGGATCCTTAGGATTTTTCTATGGTATGTTGTGTGAAGAAAAAGCACAAGAGAATTTCCTAAAAGGTTTAGGGATATCAAAGGTGAGAGAGTGAGAGAAAAGAGAGAGAGGAAGCTTGTGGAAGGGAGCCGTCGTCTCAGCGCTTCTACGTCCTCGTGATCGGTGAGATTTCTGTTTTTCCTTTATTCTCTTATTGTTTATCTACTCCTGTGTGAGTGAAGAAGGTTGTATCTTTCTACTCCATAGTAGATTGTTGATCTGGACGAGGTCCCGTGGTTTTTATCTCTTTGAGGGTTTTCCACGTAAAAATCTCGTGTGGTGTGTGATTATGCTTTGATTGATGTTCATTGCATTGTTATTATATAATTCTGGTTTGTTCTGAAAGGTTAGATCCTAAGGCTTTGTGCAGGGCCCCAACAAATTACCAATGAAGAATAAAGAAAAGATTACATATATTATTCTCTAACATTTCACAAGATCTATATCAAGAAATCAATAAAGTAACACGAACCACTCAATTAAAACTATAATAACAACATCTTCTACAAACGGTTCTGTAATGGAGTAAAAATTCGACTTCTGTGGGGCCCTCTGACACGCAGGCGACGAGTCAATCTCCATCAGCCACATCAGTAGATAATAAGAGAAGGTATGTGTCGGATCTTATACCAGTCCTCTCCCTCGTTCTCTCTCACCCTTTCTTTGAGTTCTTCGGCAATCATCGTCAACTTCAATTCTTTGAGGCTGGTTACATGTTGCAATCCATCAGGAATCATTTTCAATCTTTTACATCCTAACGTTTCTAGAAATCTAAGATTCGGCATCGCTCCTTCCTCCACTCTCCACTCCTTTAATTCAGCTGCATGGATACTCAAACTTTCGAGCTGCAGAAACCCTCCGGCGGAGCAAACCATTTCCTTTCCCATGTAAGCTTCCTCTTCTTTACTCATCCGGATAGCGCTGGTGTGATGTTGGCGTAATCTGAGAATCCGTAGGTTCGGCAGCTTCTCCAGCGTTCCCATTGGATCTTGCTGTATTTGGGACCCTATCAAGTGTAGCTCGGTGAGGTTAGGTGGGAATTCATGCAGATCCAGAAATTTCTCTAAGCGTCCGGCAATGTCATCTTATATAGATGCTGATGATTTGAGAAGGACTCAAAAGTTGGAATCGAACATCCAGATCTTGTGATTAGCGATAATGATCTGAGGCGAACCAATTTACAAACGTAATGGGATGATGCCATTTCCTAGATCACGCAATTCCAAATCTCTCAAATTGGTCAGTTTCTCTAACCCAGCTGTCTGCCTTTGCTACCTTTAGAGTCTGGAGATTGGTTAGGTGATGGAGTGGCGTGCGTTTGCTGATTGAACATCCCCAAGGTAGCAGTAGGTGTCGTATCTGTTCCATCTTCCAAATATCTTCCGGCTGCATGTTGAACTCCGGACAGTGTAGATCAAGTGTTTGTAAATTGGACAAGCAGGTTATAGTGGATGGTAGAATTTGAATTACCTTGAGACGTAAGTACCTCAAGTGGATTATATACCCAATTTCATCCGGGAGACTAGAGAGTAGTACATGTTGGAGATCTATCACCCTAAGCAATTTGAAAGCTCCTAATAGGATTTTCAACTGCGGTTTCTCCAGCGTTTCACTGATTCCACCGAAGTGCAACAAAGAGCGAAGGTTTAAAGTGGAGCGGTAAAGAGAAAGAGACTTACTGATGCCACCAGAAGTAATTGAAAGTCTGCGTGCGATGGTCTGTGATGTAGGCGCTATGTTCCCATGCACATTCAGAAATCTCTCCTCCTTGCCTTCTGATATTGAGAGGTCGCGTAGAAGATCATGAATACGACATCTTTCAACCGTTCCATTGCTCTTCCTTCTTGCCACCTGAATCATGCTTCTACTGATGAGCTCATCGAGGTAGTCTTCTGCAACATCCTCCAATTCTTCTTCTCTTCTTTGCTGCACGAACCCTTCTGCTATCCACAACTTAATCAAGTCGTCCGCTCTAATTTCAGAGTCTTCAGGAAAAGCTCCAAAATAAAGAAAGCAGGGCTTCAAGTAATAGGGCAAGTCATGGTAGCTCAAGGCCAATATGCCCGATATCGCATCTTCGCTTTCATGTAGATGCCATTCAAGACTTGTAAGCACTTTGTACCACTCATTCACTGATTTCTCTTTCCTTGATAGGACGCCTCCTATTACTGCAATAGCTAGAGGTAAACCACCACATTTTGCAACAATCTTTCCCCCCAACTCCAGATTTGGAAGGCATGGAGGAGCAAGATTTCCAGGAAGTGCTTTTTTATGGAATAATTCCCAGCTCTCACTTTCATTAAGAAAATGCATTTTATGGGGCGTGCTTTGTGCATCGGCATACTTAGCTATCTCTTCATTGCGAGTGGTGAGCAGCACCCTGCTGCCCTTTTGCCTGTCTGGAAATGCAGAGACCAAACCGTTCCAAGCGTCTCTCGTCCATATATCATCAATTACCACCAGATATTTCTTCCCTTCCAAGTGATCTTAGAGCTGCTTACCCAAATCTTCCTCCGCCATCGTCTCCCTGTCATTTCTTCCCAGAGATTTTAGAATGCAAAGGAAAATCTCTCTCAGTCGATGTTCTTGAGACACAGACACCCAGGCATGAAAATCGAAATTCTTCTTTATATCGACATTATTGTAAACTTTCTTAGCGAGAGTGGTCTTACCTATTCCTCCCATACCAGTTATCAAAATGACAGCACGCCGCACATCTCCTTCAATCAGCCACCCCACCAGTATCTTTGTCTCATCTTCCACACCAACCACATTGGCTTCCTCCGCGATGGAAGCCCTCTCCTCCCTCCATGTATGGGTTTGATCTGAAGAAGATGAAGCTTCTCTGGATGCTGATATATTGTCGATGCCATGCTCTGGTCTGTTGGACAAGATCTCACTGAGCCTTCTTTCTATGTCGCTGATCTTCTTTCCAACCTGGCAGATGGCTGGGATGTCTGTGATGCGACGAGAAAAACTTCCTAGGATTCTCATGAATCCAGCACTTGTCTCTCCTCGCTGTTGTGCAATGTTAAAGATGTAGGAGTCGATGATGTCCTCAGCATCAGAAGCTACTTCTCTTATTTGGCCCACCCAACGCTTAACCACAACATTTTTTCTGCGCTTCCCATCGAAGTGCTTGAGTAAGTCACGTATTTCTTCAAGTTTTTCTTCAAGAGATGTGACCCGCTCATGTACTCCTTCAAGGAAATATGCTTGGTTTGTTAGAAAATCGAGCAATTTTTGTATGACGAACTGAACAGCAATCTCAGCCATTCTCTTGCTCTCTCTCTCTCTCTCTCTTCTTCAGAAGTCTCTATGTTTAAAGCAAGCCTTTCATCAACTCCTCCTTTGAAAGGAAGAAGGAAGATATCTCTGTAAAAAAGCAAAAGCAAAGGCTCTCAATTATTTCATCCTTGTGGCGTTGAATTTAAAACATTGAATATTTTATTTTTATTATTATTTTATTTTTAGCTCACACCCACACACACCACAATGGAGGTGGATCCAAAATTCAAGTGGGTTGCACAAGAGGAAACAACAGGGACTCAGTGATCACCGATTAAAACATTCGTATGGCCACAAAGTTTCATATCAGGTTAAGTTTTTAGTGTTTTCACTTTCATCCAGTGGAAATGACCTTATAAACGGATTGGATGGCATACAAACATCAAGATATCTATCTTAGGAAGGTTTCAACCTAATTTTTGGTCTCATGTCCTAAAATGACTAGGAAAAACAGATGGATGGTCCAACATCACAGTGGGGCCACCTAGCATCCTCTTGCGACATGACCATTGATTGTCTAATGATTCAAATGGTGGCCCATCCGATGATGGATCTGGCCTTAATCTTGTGCCAGATAATCTTTGACGGTGGGGCTGCTGTTTTCATGTTGCTGAGTCCTACACGAGTGGCATGATCGTGGTAAAGATATTGTGGTATTATAGACAGACAATTTTTTTTTTTTTTGGGTTACTTTGTTAGTACACACCCATGTCATTACACACACTCCATGTTAGCCACCCCCACTAGGGATCGATACCATGATCTCAAGTGTTGAAACGAGGTATCTCCACTCAGTCTGCCAATTGAGCTATGGATCTGGGTGTATTATAGACAGACATTAATTGACTGACCTTAATTTGAAAATACCATCAACTTGCTAGTAGATTATTCATTTGATTAAGAAAGGCTACTAACCACATGAATTTGAGTAATTCTTCCGTGTGCAGCCAAAGTATTGATTTTGATTTGGCATTGCATTAAGGCCTAGATGGGTCTCTCTTGGATGCATGATCCAAACCGTGCACCTTGTTCATTTAACGGTAGATGGATGACTATCTAAAAATCACAAGGTCTGTTGATTTTACACAGGCAACGGAGGGAAAAGTAGCTTGCCTTCTCTGGCCAATAAATAAAGAGTGCGGACGTCTAGGTTGAAGGCACAGGTAAATTCAGTACTGTCGCTTCCATTCGTCCATGATCTTTTGAAAGACTCAACCAACAAGATAATCCGGATTTCTCTCTCCCAAATAGATTGCTAACTACACAACTTTCAACTTTTTATCGTGTGCGACCTTTTTCTGATTCCCACTATGATTTTAATGTTAGATATACGGTCTTTCAATTTATCCAGATAATTCTATAATTTTAGAGCATGATACTAAAAATGAGGTACGTCCAAAGCTCAAGTGGATCAGGCTACACAAAGTAGTGGGGTTGCCATGTATACTATTTCCAATCATATGGTGGACCTGAATAACCAATGGCGCTAATTTTTAGCCTAGGCCTGACGCATGTGGTTGTTGGTGTGTATTTCACTTGAACATCATGATGCGGCCCACCCAAGCCACCCAATCGTTACCCAATGATAATTATTAAATTAATGGTGTAGATGATTGAGCAGGTAGTTTTTGTTAATTACTAATAACAAAATAAAATATATAATATCATGGTTAGATAAGTCAATGACCTTCACAACTTATTTTCCAAAATTATAATTTTTTAAATTGAAGGATTCCCTTTGATTACATTGCAACAAAATTGAAACAAACGATTCAAAAATAGACGGTGGATGTTGCATGATTTTGTATGCATCTTTAAGAAAAAGGAAAAGAAAATTTTCTTTTCTTTTCTTTTCTTTTGTCTGTGTGGCCTGATGTCATCTTCCACATAACATTAAAACGACATAAAAGTTAAAATAAAAAATAAAAAAAAATAAAAATAAAAAATAAAAAAGGTCAGCCTTCTAGAAACCTTTCCATGTGCCAAGCTTCCCATAGGCCATAGGTGGTTATTTAGATAAGAAAAAGATAATGTACAATCTCGGGTGAGTGATCAAGCCATTGATATGATGAGCCCCACTGTGGATAACCTAAGAATGGTAAAAGTATTAACCTTCATTGGAAATAATATATAGCAGCAGTCCATACTCAGTGAGTACCGTAGGTTCTTGTTTTTGGTGGGGGTTGGTTTCCATCCATGTCTAAGCTTCTGACTTAGAGAGATATCTAAGAGGAAATAATTATTGGACGCTTGGCTCGAGTTTTGCTCGGGTTTTTAGTTATGGCAAATGGGGTCCATGACCTAGTGATCTGGGCCATTCAAATGTTGGGACCCAACGTTAATAGATTATGACCCGAAGATCTTCTATATAGGGCAAAGCTAAGCGTTTGATTTATGGTCTACAAATGGACGCGGATTAGGTTGTGTTGGGCGTTGTGGGGCCCAACTTGATTTATTTGTTTTATATCTACGCCGTCCATCTGTTTCCCCAGCTAATTTTATAGTGTGAACTAAAAAATGAAGCAGATCCGAAGCTCAAGTGGACCACACGACAGGAAATAGTGGGGTAATGACACCCACCGTTGAAACCTATTAAGGGCCCACCGTAGTGTTTATTTCTCATCCAACCTGTCGATAATCCCTGATCCAAAACTTTTGTGGGCCCGAGATTTTTTTTAAGGGTGGGGATTCAATCACTACTTTTCCTGTGGTGTGTGGTCCACTTGATCTTCGCATCCGATTCATTTTCGGGTGAGGGGGCAAAACGGATGGACGGGTTGGATGTAAAACACATGCATCACTTTGGGCCCCACAGCGGCCAACACACGACTGTTGGGGGTGGTGTTGGCAACACGGACGCGGATTTCCTGCGAAAGGCTTTCGCAGGAAGTTCCTGTGCTAGGAACCCAGGTGGGGCTCACTGTGATGTTTGTGAGAAATCCTCCCCTTCCATCCGTGTTTTGAGTTCATTTCAGGACATGATGACAAAAATGAACTGTATCCAAAGCTCAAGTGGGCTGTACTAAAGGAAAATGTGGTTAGGAAAATTCCTACCGTTAAAATCTACCTAGGTTAGACAGTGATGTTTACAAGCCATCCATACCGTTAATAAATTCATTATTACTGGGATGAATTGAAATCAAAAATATTAGAAAGATTCAAAACTTGTGTGGCCCACGAATATTTCAACTGTGCACGTTCAATTATCATGTTTTCGGCCCACTTGAGCTCGGGAAACGGTTCATTTTTGGCTTCATGTACTGAACTGAACTCAAAAAACGGATGGACGGGTAGGATTTCACACAAACATCACAGTGGGCCCCACCTAGGTTCCCAGGGCAGGAACTTCCTGCGAAAGTCTTTCGCAGGAAATCCGCATCCTGGCAACACAACTGATCCGCGTCCTCTTACCAATAGACGGCTAGGAAAAAGAGATATACGAACGGTTCACATTTAACTGAAGTTATGGCCAAGATTATTGGCTAGGATCTTTTGATTCGCTGGAGTTTTTGTCTGTGGCCCATCCACGGTAGGATGCGACGGACAGATATATCCCACTCGTCAATACGGGAAACCCGATTGGCTTGAGCTTTTATAACAACTGATTGCTTGATATGGTATAAGAGCCTATTGCAAGTGTCTGACGGATCAAGGTCCCTTGGGCCTGTTTGGGAGAGTTGATTTGGAAACCCTTGGATTTGAGATCCTCTTATTCAAATCCTCCTATTGTATTTGTCACCTGAATTGGGAATCAACTTTAATCCAAAATTAGACTTTAAAATCTCTAATTGAGGACGTGTGTAATGTTTGACACAATGGTTGTGATAAGTCCGCTGAAACATATGCTTTGCCTAGAAATGATGAAATTCTAAGTCTCGAATGGGCCACTAGTATAAGATCATTACAAAGTGACTAACCAACGATTTTTAGCTATTGATTTACATGGACAATGTTTGGACGGTGCCAATCATGATATTAAAATAATTATAGTGATGCAATTGATAATCTAATTGTTTTAGAATATCATTAGTGGGTCATGTGCCTATTAGAATAATTGTATGGTGACACATGTTACCGATATTATTAGTGGGTCATGTGCCTAATAGAATAATAGTATGGTAACACATGTTACACATGCAACTATTAAAAAGATTTTAGGTTTAATCCAAGCTCTTACCGTGGATTTCAAACCCCTTCTTTGATGGGATTTGAAAACCCCCCCATTACTTTACGATGCCAAACAACTAAAGGATTTGAAATCTCCCCAAATCCATGGTGCCAAACAACCCCAATATATATTAACATGCCATCCTTTAAAAGGTTGTGCTTTTAGAAAAAATGGTTGGTTGGCTAATTTCTTAGGAAATTAATTTAAATATCCTTTGATTATGATGTCATAAAAGTGTTAACCTTAGAATTCCAGGCACTTTTTTTCTAGGACAAAAATGACCATCTACAAGTCGTTCCCTCCCATGATGCTAGTTTGTTATAAAAGTTGAGTGGTCCTTTTGAGAATGGGGCTTGGGCATCACTAAATCAATGATTGGGGTCACCCCTCGGTCGATCTAATCCGTTCACTTTAATCTAATAGACGTGAACCCATGGTGGGGTCATTTCAATTTTTTTAAAGCCGTAAGTGGCCCACAACTGCATGAACGTTGTGTGTTAATTCTGCATTGTTTCCACCGGTGTGGTCCATTCGTGATGAGTTCTACATTCAAATTTCATCCGATGGCCTGAAATTCAAACCATTTCAATGTGTACGGCTTAGATCTGATACAAGATTATCTAATGGGCCCCATGTAGGGTCCATTATGGGGTTCAATAGGTGGGTCCTTTGCACGGAAAAAGGTCATTTGATCTTTTTTTCTTTCATCTTTCTTAATTTTTTTCGCGAGAGGGGACAACAATGAAGAGTCGAAGGTCTCGACAACAATCCAGTAGGCTACGGTGTGGGATTGGTTTAAAAGGTGGGGCCCTTGCCACAAGAGGCCACTTAGGCTTCTTTGGTGTTTTTTTTTTTTCTTTCTTCTGTTGGGGATTTTGACCTGCGGAATCACACAGATCTAGATATAGGATAGCAATTCAATGGCACCAAGCACACAAGAGAACACCCAGATTTAACGTGGAAAACTCTTGCGGGAGAAAACCACGGCACAAAGCGACAGATCTCCACTATGAAAATAAAAATTACAAAGAGAAAGGACTTATCCAATTCGAACAACCTCGAATCTCACCCTTGCTACACCCTTTAGAAACCCTAGCACACCCTTGAAACCCCTTTAGAAAGCCTTAGCATATCATCTCACATCCCTAGAAAAGCCTTACGAACACCTATTTATAGTTTAGGCAACTTTCCTTCTGCATCCCAGTTGCGAAAGGACTCAGATTTCCGCAATCCGCACAATCTGCGTTTCCGCAATCGCATCTGCGGAACTCTTCGATGATATCGAAGGACTCTCGATAACAGTGTCGATATGATCTAAAGGTCTCTCGATCATATCGACAAGACCAAGAAAACTGTCCAGCGACCAATGGTGAAAATTCTGTGAATTATCGATGTCATCGGGCCTCTCTCGATAACAACCTCGATCCCATCTGAAACCCTGTCGATATGATCGACAGACCACCAAACAGATTTAAGACATCCGTTCATAACATCTTCTTCTTTTAGGGTGGACTACACTAAGAACCAAAGCTTCTTTAACTGTTGGTAATTGTATGGATGGACATTAAACTATCTCGGTGGAGTGGTGGTTTTATTCCCTTGAAAGTTCTTTATTATTATTATTATTATTATTATTATTATTGTTATTATTACAATGGTTGGGGTTTTTGAAATGGAATAGGATTTAGTGTTTATATGAATGGTAGAGAGCGTGGTGGTCCCATATGGAAGTGGGAGTTTATTATTCTTGTTTTTTTTTTTTTTTTTGGTAAAAGGCCAGGCAGTGAGGATCATCGATGTATCGTGGATCACTGATAGACACCGATCTGCATTAACTATCGATGATTCATAGTGTGAATCAGTGATCTACATTAAATAGCCATTATTTACTTGCATTATATGCTTTATAACTATCAATCCTTTTTCTTCCCATCATTCCAACTTACTAATCTTGTTCCATAAAGTAATCTCTTTTGTTGTGACTTCCAATGCTGCTCATTGTTCCATTACTTTCGTGAGTTCCATTTTTTAGTTAGATTTGTTGAATATGAGTCTTGTAGGAAGGGATTAAGAAATTGCTCATCTCCAAGAACTCCATCCCTTTGAGACTACAGACACTCATGTGCAGGAATAAGCGGTTGTTTTACACCAGGTTCAAGCCATTCTTCAAGAATTTTGAGAGGCCTAACAATTTAACATTATGATAACACAACAACTTAGGAATAGCTTAGACAACTGTGAGAAGACACTAACTGTGTTCAAGCCATCATAGATGCCTACTGCAGGACTACCGTAATGGCTGACACTTTGTCCAATAGCTCGTTACAGTCATACGCAGATGGAGACGTCAAATCAAAAGAGATGACCGGCTTGTAGAACTAAAATGTCATCTTCATGAAGTCAGATTTACACTCCAAAAATCCCAACATCATATCACAAGAGCTCTATGCAAGTTTACTTACCCGCTCTAAATAGGAAAAGCTCGAAATAGTTTCATGGAAGGAGCAATTATCGCATACTGCAGTGGATTTGGCCAACTGTAGCTCTCAATATGAATTGGTGCGAAACGTTAGAATTTAAGATGTCTTTTTTTTTTTTCTTTTTCTTTTTGTTTTCTTTTTCTTTTTGTTTTGTTTTACTCTTCTTATCATCATTTTGTACGTACAGTCACCACACATTATATTTTATGCCTTGAATCGCCGATATAGAGTGTGTATCGCTGATACCCACAACGGGATTTAATCAAGCGTGGAGAACCCCTTCATGCAATTAACAACCGATTTAATGCGGAGCAATTTCTAGTTTCTTCTTTGCTACTTATATATGATTTGTGACCATGACCCTCCTTAATCTCATCCTTCTAACTTTGTAATCTTCTTGTAGAAAGTAACTATCTCTTGTTATGGTTCTGAAGCCGCTCATCATGTCGTTGCTTTCATTACTTCTATACTACAGTTAAATTTTGTCTTTGAGTCTTGCAGGAAGGGACGAAGAGATCGATGCACATATCAAAGAACTCCGCCCCTTTGAAAATTAAGAAACTTCTGCATAGGATGTGGCCACTGTTTTACGATTCGTTCGAGTCATTCCTTCATCATTTCGAGAGGCCCGATAGTTTTACATCCTGATGATAAAACAATTTCGTTTTCATCAAGTTCTTGAGGAGATTAGACAAGTGATCGAAGCCAAGGGTTGAAAACCCAAAGTGCAGGGTTGCAATGAAGTCTTAACTTGGTAAGACCAAGATCATACCATATGGACTTGTTGAGAACACAATGAAAGTTAAAACATGTTTTTTGGATTTTTAATCCAACGTGAATTAAAAAAGGATTTAAAACAATAAATAAAAACACTAAGGATGCAGGAATCCCCAATTAATAGAATATGATATTAATTCATCTTCTCGAGTTGATAACTCAACTAGAATCGGATTCCAATCCATTCTAATCGGAAGATAACGTAGTAAATTCAACTAAGAAACTTCCAAATAAGATTAGAATTGAGATAAGTTGATCTATTATGAAGATCTAGGTAATTAATCGCAGAGAATTAAAAAACATGTATTGTACCTGGAGTTAACAACATATCAATCGATTTTACAGGTTGATTCCTTCCCAATCTAATAATTCAATCACACAGAATCATAATTCAACTTAAAAAACCAATAACTTTCATAAAAAAATGAATTAAATATCAATAATCTATAAAGATGTTCATCCCTTAACCTTAGTTAAGAGATTAGCCTAACATGACTAACATTATAAAAAATAATAATAAAAAAAATAAAAAAATCTAACTAGAACCGAAGGTTGATACGGAAGAACGGCGCTGGAGAAGCTTTGTCTTTACGTTCTTTCCCCTCCGAACCTTAGATTGATGCTAAGGAGTGTCTAAAACACTCCAATTTATAGTTTGGCAAATCTAATTTCTGCACCGACTTGAGAATTTATGCAACTTACGCAGTCACCACATCCATCGATAAGATCGAGACCTATCAAGGACCTGTCAATGGCATTGAAGATGCACTCGATGGATTGAGTAGAAAATAAAATTTTGTCCGACAACAAATTTTCAAAATCTCAGAATTTTTCGATGGGACAAAGGAACTATCCAACAACTAATCTATAAAATATGAAATTTCTCGATATATGGTTCGATCTCATCGTGTCTTATCGATGGCTTGTCGGTGGGATTGATGGGTGCTGAATTCTTCAGTTTTCAACTCCACTTTGATTCTTCACTTTTCACACTATCGATACTTGATTTTTTCTGATTTTTGGCACTTAATATTATTATGCACATCCATTTTTCTACCTTGCACTCCTTTGAACTTTAATTTCATCATTTTAAGCATTGATTTTTCTTTTGTTACGAAATTACCTCGCACGTAGAAAACGTAACTTAGTATATCAAGTTAACACATAAAAGCATGGAAAACTAGTGCAACTAAGAGGATAAATATGTAATATTTGAATATTAACAAATGCAAGAATACCTTCACAATGACCAAATCAGCTGTAGATGCATTCCGTATTTCTTACCATATTGCCTAACAATCTGTCCTACCGCTCTCTATGCTCAAAGATGTATTGGAATGTCAAATCAGAAGATAAGGTTGCCTTGGAGAACTGGAAGGCTTTCTTTATGATGTCATAATTAATTTTTACAAGGTTTGACAAGTATCACTATTAAGGGCCAAATTAATGGAAGATGTCGAACATCTCTTAACCAAGCAACAAACCCTTATTGTGAGAATATGTGCTTGCCATAAAGATGAAGAGGTTCAAACAATTACCTGGAAGGAGAATTTATCAATAGTTGCTGCAGTCTTGGCCGATTGGACCTCTTGATATGAGTGGGTGTAAAATTGACAAATTTAAGATGTATTTTGTCTTATATATAAACAAACTTAAAATTTTGCTTTTTTGCTTTATCTGTGGCCACATTTTCTTTTTATCGCCGTGGAATGTGAATTGCTGGTACACTAAGAATCAATGATACACAGTGTGGATCACCGATACACACTGTAGATCATTGATACATTCTCTGGGTAGTTGATACACACTATGGATCGCCGATATTCATTGAATACAAATGGATTTGCTTTAAATCCAACCAAGTAGTCATAGTTCCAGCATGTAGATATTGACCAGTCATACATTAAATAATGACTGATTGAAGTACTTGACTGAGCTGTATTAGATTCTATGGTAAATGACCATTCATTCATTTTGTTGGACCGTACACGACGTTACTCAATCGAATACTGTTTTTCCTCTTCTCCTACACCATATATATTATGTATTTGGAACCAACACCCCAACTCACATCCATAATTCTCGAACTAATACAGAAAAATGCCATTGAACCATTGTGGCCATTGTCATCCCAACCAATGTCCACCTCTGGGCGACTCCTACTGTATGCACATACGTAGGGTTGAGTGGGATCATTGGATATGTAAGGTAGAAGAATGGGCATCTATTTATAGGAGATACAATCTTCCAATCCCAAACAACATTCACTAAATAGGAGACATGATACACTAGAGGAAAAGAGATTGCGTTGGCAAGGTTGATGATATAGATCAGTAGGAAGGCAAGGCGTGTAGCAAAGGTGTGGGTTGATGGAGAGATGATTGATCTAGTGCATACATCCAAATTGAAAAGGTCAAACGAGAGTGACGAGAGTTCATTGAATTTTGAATGATAGTTAATCGTGGTTGTAAAACTCAATAGTATGTTGTTACGATATTAGACAACTATATATGTGTAATATTTTCAAAGTTCTAGATTATTCTTTCATGCTTGTGGTGATGGTTTTTTTGAGTGGATGAAAATGTAGGCATTGACATTGTGTAATGATTCCCTAAAAGTTTCGCATTGCGAAACAATATATATCTTCAAATATTTTATGCTTTTTTTTTAACACATGAGATAAAAGAATCTTGTAATTCACTATGGATTGCCGATATTTAATATAGATCATTGATCCACAGTGAGTATCGATGATTTATAGTGAATATCGGCGATCCTCGATGAATATTGGTGATCTCCGGTAAAAATTGGCGATCCATAGTGAGTATTGGTGATCCACAGTCAATATTGCTCCATTACAACATTCCTCCGTTATAATTTTAGTTTATTAAAACATTCCTCCCTTACAATATTTCTCCATTAAAATATTGCTCAATTACAACATTCCTCCCTTACAACATGCCTCTAATATTACAACAATCATCCATTACAACATTCCTCCGTTTCGACATTCATTTATTTCAACAATCATTCATTAAATCGTTCATTCATTCCAACATTCTTCAATATCAACATTGATCACATTCATCCATTTCAACATTCGTCCATTATAAAAGAATAATTAAATTTTAAATTAGTAATTACAACACCCATGCACATTTTTCACAAAAATCCAAAAATAGTGGAACAGAAAGTGAATGTAGTATACATTGCTACCTTTTATCTTTTTCTTTCGGAATTAGTATTTATGAGTGATTGTTGTCCTATTGGGGGTTTTGAATCTATTACTTCTACCTCGCCTTCCACCTCTTCAACCTCAACCAATTCAGTTATTTGTATTTCAATCTTTCTAAACTATTAAAGATAGTCGAAATACAATGTCTCTCTAAAATAAGAGATTTGGTCCTACAAGATCATATCCAAGTTACTATTATTCAAGAGATGATGAATAAGCAATAGCAAATCAGATTGAGAAAGATTTTATAAGAATCTCACTAGGTCGAATATGATGACCCGGTTGGTATCATTTATACTCCATTTTTGTCATAAAAGACTAACTTGCATACATTTTTACCAAGTGTTATTGGGCCTCGTTTATGAGATATTGTCTTCAATTTTGGCATTTCCAATATCACAAAAAAATAAAAATAAAAAATGACCAACGCCGATAGTCATTAGGTGGTTCCCCTAGATTTTAGTTGTCGGATTCACTGACGGGTAAAAACCATCGGCAAATCACAACAACCCATCAATGAAAATAAGGATGTTTTTACTAGTAACATTCAATCACCTTTGTTTTCCTGTGGTATGGTTCACTTGAGATTTAGATTTACCTCATTTTTAGAATCAAGTCCTAAATGATCTTAAGAAATGGACGGCGGCATGGATAAAGCACATACATCAGGATGGGGCCCCATAGAGCACCAACCAATAGCCACCTAGCTAGTGGCAGTGTCACAAGCCAAACCGCGTCCCTCTCTCTCCCCTCAAAGTTAGAAAATCCCCATGCGTGCCCAATCTCTCTATCCCCAAAATCTCTCTCTCTCTCTCTCTCTCTCTCTCTCTCTCTCTCTCTCTCAGGGTTTCTTCTCAAAAACTCTAGATCTAATTTCCACACATTGAATTGATCATTGGCTACTTAGATTGCTCCTTTTCTCTTCTTTCGTCATGCAATGGATTGATCAGATTTTGTATCTTGCTTAGATTCATTGCTGGCCACAAGCCCTAGATGTACCCTCCATCAAGGTTTGTTTCTTGTAGTCTTTAATGCGTGGATATTTCAATTTTTATTGCTTATTTTCTTTTTGTCATTTATGTTTTTAGATTGCAGTTGAGCAGAGAAAAAAGGAGCAATTCGGATTCCAAAGGCGGATTGGAGACCTACAAGAGGATCAAGACTCAAGATCTGGATTATGCCTATGGTGTGAGATTGCTTTTGATCTAATTGAACTTGAGATATTCTTCAGATCTAATTAAACTTGAGATATTCATTTCTTTATTAGAAGCACTTTTTGTTCCTTTTTAATTCTTTTCCTGTGGAATGTTTGTTTGAAGCTTGTAACTCTTATCAATGTCACGCCCCGAACTCGGAAATCGGGCTCACAAAATTCTCGATTGCCAAATCCGGCGACGACAGCCTCCGTAGTACCCCATTCTCAGCTCCCGACACCCATACACCAGGTTCCGATCCTGGGACCCTACAAGGAGGATTTCAAACATGATTTCGGTTCAATATAAGTATAACCATGAGCATAACCCATGAACAATAAGCACGAGAACACCATCACAAAATCCACTATGATAAAAAACTTTTAAATACAAGGCGCATAAAGGGAAATACATTGGTGATAATAACCAATAACTCCTGAAGCTCTGCAATACGGTCCTGCCCCTGCTCAGTTACGACTGCGTTCTGGTGTCACCTGCACGCATCAATCGCGCATAAGCTTATAGAAAGCTTAGAGGGTGGTGTAAGTGTGTACGCAATACGAGCATGCTCAGAATACAAGGTTAGAGTAATGCAGAATCACGCTGATGAGTACATGAATGCAAGCAGCCGTACCAAGGCCATGCGGTGTAAGATATGAATGCTATCGGCTATAACAAAGTCATGCGGTGCGAGATGCAACCCAAGCATGCCAATTCTCATCATATATCAGTACAGTTCTCATTTTGAATAATCACCGGGGTTTAGTACACTCCAAATGACACTACCCCTCTCCCAGCCGCACAGTCCAAGTGAGCGAAGAAACCTCACTATCCGTCTGGCCAATAGTCTGTCAATATCTATCCGGCATGTCGATAGCGGACTCATTCACGAGTTGGTCAAACTCAGCCTAGTAATGCCCCCTACCCTCGGGTGAGTAAGGCCACATCCCTTTCCAACCGACCACGACATAGTGGGAGACACGGCCTCCTAGTATTCGGCCCTCGTGCGCTCATATATCCACTCGGTATATACGTTGGAGTCATCCTCTGGTACCATCGGATTTAAGAATTTTCACCCAGGGACATCTATGGCGCCCCGATGCTTAGTAACAATATTTTCGGTATCTGATCTTGTCATCCACGATGTATCTGTGGAGGTCATAGCCCTGATGTCGCTAGGGCATATAGAAATCATGTCATACAAATGTGAAGTGCATGAATCACTCTACGAATCATGCAACAATCCTACGCGTACCGCGCACTCATGAAGGGCAACTCTGCCTATCAGGGAGCCCATAAACAATCTGTCTGAAGGCATATGCTATGATCAGTCACTCCTTATATCAAGCATATATATGATGTGTATGAGCATGAATCATAGATTTATAGTAAACTTGTTAGATGGCGTTGGGCTCTGTTCATAACGAAGATGGGCCTAGACGGCCTATACACTACAAGTATGGGCCTATCAAAGGGCCCTAGGGAGTAACAATGCGGACATTTAACCAATATCATCCTTACAATGTGGACGTCAAACCATCATTGCTCCTAAGGCATAGTCGCCAAAACATCGTTACATAAACCATGGTGGAATCACACATTGCAATGGGCCTTAAGTACATCCCATTGGGCCTCGACCCATGGGCCTCAGGTACATCAAATGGGCCACATCACATGGACCTCGTATATATATATATATATCATGGTGGGCCTAATGGGTCTCATATATCATAGCGGGCCTAGTCAAATGGGCCGAACCAATGGGCCAAATCATCTGGGCCAATCAAATGGGTCGAATCAAATGGGCCAACCAAATGGGCCGATTCAAATGGGTTGATCCAAATGGGCCGATTCAAATGGGCCTTGTGTATATCAATCGGGCCCACCCTTATGTGTTTTGAGATCCGACCTATTCATGAGTTGACATAGAGATAGATGAAGTGAAAACAAATATCAGTTTAATTGGAAACTACTGTGGCCCTTAGGAGTTTGAACGATGGACGCCACCGTCCACTATTTAAATGGTGGGGTCCACTTGGACTTTAAATCTAACCCATTCTTTTGCTCAAGCCATAAAAATGATATCTCGATGTGGTTGGGCGGTTTGGATACAACGTATGCACCCTGGTGGGCCCCACCGTCAAAACAATGGATGGTGTGAAATGCATACATCAATGCAAGGCCTACGGGCTTGCTGCTGTCAAAAGGGGGAGCTATATCATTGCTGCACTAAAGGGGTAGAGGTGGGTCCCACGTAGGGCCCACCATCAAGTATGTATGCATGTATGTATGTATGTATATGTGTGTGTGTGTGTGTGTGTGTGTGTGTGTGTGTATTATCTCCATGTCCAGGCCTGGACGGTTGTATCCATCCGTGGATCCCACGTGGGAAGCACCACAATGTTTATTTTCCACCCAATCTGTAGGTAAGGTCACGTAGACCCATATGAAAAGGAAAAACAAGCACCATTTTGATTCAAAATTTCTCTGACCCAAAAGGGTTTTAATGGCAGACGTTCAGTCACACTGTTTCTTGCCTTGTGGGCCACCCGAACTCCACATAAAGCTGATTTTTGGAGGGGCCCACTATCCCAAAGGGGACCAACAAATGCATGATGTTGATTCACGCCCACGCACAGATAGCGCCATCCAGGTGGCAGCAGCAGACGCTGCTGCTACTGCTTGCTAAGTTTTTTTTTTTGAAAATACATTTTTTCTAAGGAATTTTCTAGGTGAGGCCCACATCAGGTGAATCCACTCCAGTCATTGGTTTCTATGACTCAATACAAACCCATCAAGCTCAATATTCGATAAATTTTGGTGTACAAATACATCAGGGTGGATTTCAACGGTAAAAGTACTATTCTCCATGCTATGGCCCGCCAGAAAGTCAGATTGACTTCATTTTTCGGCTCAATGCCTGAAATGAGCTAATAAGTAGGATGAACGACGTGGATTGGATCCTTACATCAAGGTGGGGCCTGCATGAGTAGCCCACCCTAAAAGCTTAAATATATACATATTTTATTTTTATATTTTTTTTTGTTAGCTGTCAGTACACACCCATGCCAGTACATGCACTCCACATTAGCCGCACCCTACGTCCAGCGTCCAGGGATGCTGGACGGCATGGATAAACACAACATCATGGTGGGTCCCACATGGACTTGGCCCACCTGATTTTGGTCAAACTTATATTTATGTTTTTCCTTCCATCCAGGCTGCTAATGGGCTGGATAGTGTAGAACCAACACATCCATCAGGTGGGTCCCACGAAGATGGATGGGCCACACGGCCACATCATCACAAAGAAACAAGGAAGGAGAGAGAGAGAGAGAGAGAGAGAGAGAGAGAGAGAGAGAGAGAGGTCGTGATGGAGAGGAGGGACCCCGCCACTATGGGCCCTCCATTTCTAACATTGTATGCTTCAAACGGGTCCCACCACATGTGGTCCCAAAAAAAAGAAATTAAACAGTGGATCACCCACCTCTAGGCATTCTCCTTGATCCCTTGAACTCCTATGCTCTTTGCCTTCACTTTTGATGGAGGTCATGATGAATGGATGGTTGAGATGAGGGATGAGAAAGTGGGAAAGTGGACCACACTTGGCTTTGGGAGAGAGGAAGCTTGGACGTGGGGTGTTGTTGCTTGGGAGGTTGTTTTTGAGAAATGAGGGAGAGAGAGGAGTGATGGGATGAAAAGGTGATGGAATGATGGGTGATGGTGTTGTAAGAAAGGGATGGGTGGAGTGATGGATGAAGTGATGTAAGAGTTGACTTTGAGGTAACTTGTGTAAGAGAAAGGTAAGGGTAGGGTATGGGTTACTTGTACTCGGAATTCGCACGCGCGGTGTTTTCTTCGAAATGAACGTGGGCCCATATCTTCGAACCTGGGTACTGGATCGGTGCGCAAGTCGCGGCGATGGCGCGGTTGCTAAGATACAAGTTTTGGGTTGAGTCGATTTTGATATGCGGGACTCGGCTTAGGATCGCGCGCAAACGTCGGATACGGGTCGAGGGTTGGCGGAATTTGACCGGAAGGACCACGGAAGCCTACGGAACGGTATGGTCTAGGATACAGGTCTTACAATCAAGGTGTCATGTTTGTTGTTGACCAGGAACTGTGGATCCTGTTTTACAAAATTTTTGGAATCCCTAGCCACATGATTCTCTTCTTTGCAAAGTTATGAACTATTTGTTTCTTGCTTAGTTGTTTTTTTTTATTTTGTTTTGTTTTCTTTTTTTAATGGGAGTGGTGGATGGCACCACTAAGAAGTATGTAGAAATGAAAAAGAAAAGGATACACCTATTGTGTCAGGGGCACATCCACCTTATTCCCCGAAAGCTGTCACAAAATGGCCATGATTTTTCCTTTCTTTTATTTTTTTTTCATTCTTTTGAAGAAATTCATTTATTTGTTCTTTTATGTACTGCTTCGTAGTCTTATATATAACTTAATGCAGGTTTTGCGTCAACTTTTCCTTCCCCTCAAGGATCTTCACCCTATGAAATGCTGACACTTGATTGTGAGATGGTAAGCATGAGACAGGCCACTTTTGATTCCATAACATGCATGTATCATGAGCATTGAACCAATTGCCAATAATAAAATGTAAAATAGGGTGAGTTTTGCTGTAGAAAAATTATGAATATGTAGTAACCAAGAATCAATTGCTTTCAATTGCCAAATATAAGAAACTTCTATTGATGGATGATGAACAAAAGCATTTAAAAGACTCTTATTTGGAAGACTCGTGTTTTGACTAATGCCATTTAGGTGTTTGTTGAAATGTTTGAGTGAAGTTCTATCCATTAATTTGAGATAGTTTTGATGCATTGGCTTACTAGAGATCTTGCTATGTGGTTGAATTATCTTATTTCCAAAATTGAACTACAATCCTTTTGAATTTCGTACATGATTCTATTAGGCCACCAGGACAGTATACGCATAGTAGTTGTGCAACCATTGAAATGTCAAGGTGAATGATTTTGATAGCTATGATGCACACACATATGCACATTGCACTTATTTTATTATTGCATTTTTATCCACATAAACATGTTCTTTTTTCCACCATGCAATCATATCAACCAAAAACCAGAAATTAAGAAGAACCAAGTCCCCATGTTCAATCAGATTTCATTCAAAGTCAACAAAAGAATCCTCCTTCTCAGAAACAGACAGAAATGATAGAAACCCCACACTATTTTACCATCACAAATTCAACAACAAAAAAAATTGATTCTAGTATAGCTCAACCCAAAAGATTGTATAGCTCTGTTCAAGTCTTTAAGTTTTTACAAGTGGAGCCCATGGTTCACTGATCCAAATAGATGGATGGCTACGGTGGATGGGATGTCCTCACCTTTTCATGGTGGCCAACAAATAGATGTCTATGAAGGAAAAAAACAGCAAGAGTCCACGCCATGATACCATTCACATATCTTTAGTCAAGGAAGTAACCTATCATTCCTTGGGAAGAAATGGGGACGGCTCCTTATTCAAAAAACTGTTTCAAATGCAATACCCAATTGCTAACAAGGTTTTATGCTTGAAACAAAGGTAAACAAATCTCCCTTGCTATGTTTCTTTGCTATTGATTCCATATAGCTTTTTCTTTCTTCTTTATATAGTTTCTATGATGATTGATATTATTTTATAAGGTTTCTGGAGAATATATGTGTATGACCACTTCAATCAGTTCCATTCTCGATTTCCACACAAACAAAGGTAAATCCTCGATTCTTAGTTCTAGATTCTTGATTTTTCCCCATTTTCTGAGATATTATTCTGCTGGTTTAGGCCGAGGGAGAGTGTAGGTCTACTAGGCCACTCCTCTTCCCTTTTTTTTTTTTTGTTCTTTGTTCATTTTTATTTTTCAATTTCAATTTTGAGTTTGAGACATATTAGAAATTACCATGAACAGATGATAGAGTAATAGGAATCAGACTATGGTAGGATCATATATAATACAGTACACATGGCATAGTTTTGTTCCAATCAGGTCAACCCCTATACTGATTTATGGCGCATGTATCAAAATCACACCTATTAGAAATTCCTATCCATCTAGTCATGGCCATCAAGCCGATGGAAAAATGTAAGATTGACACTGAAATACTCAGTGGAGTAAATCGAAGAAAGGTGGTAAATAGGATTGTCTAATAGGGATGAGTTCTACATAAGATGACATCCTTAGTAGGGCCTAGTAGATGGATAAACCAGATTGATAATTCAACCTGCTAGTTGTGTTGTGGAAAGATGGCCCTACCACATTAGATTCTTCCCCCTCAAACAGATGGTATGTATCATCATCTCACCCCTAGTTCACCACTGCTTGGGATGAAAAACGTATTAATATCTGGTGGATTAGCTATGGCAAGGTATCCCAACTATATCCGCGCGTGTGCCAACGCCATGGTTTTGTGAGATCCATGACCACATGATGAGTGAGGTTGCTTGAATTGTTGAGCCACCACATGTTAAGAGTGGGTTCTACCTATGAATGGCCCTAGAGTCTCAACCTTAAGAGTGGGTTCCAATGAATTATGGCACTAGATTGAATGCTGAGCGTTGATTTTTCAATCAAATGTTGCCACAACACAGATCATCTTGATTGTGGAAAAGAGACTGCATGGTGGGGACCACCCATGAACTGAGATAAAGTACTTGTTTCTATATAGAGGCTTTTTTTTTCATATACAGTACAAATTTTGCGAGTTATGTGTTTTAGGGATCATTTGGCAACCTAGAATTTAGAAATTATAAAGAATGTATTTCCAGGAAACAAATTCTCCGAGAAATTGAATCTGTTGGTTGTCTGGAAACTGGGAATAAAATTCTGCAGAATCTAGAAATGTGCTTGGGAACTTGGAATTCATTACCTTGGAATGCCAATTTATATGACAATTTAAAGAAATATGCACGTTTCCCTAGGGATTTGTAAGCTACGCCTCGGGCCAAGAATTCAAGAATTGGTCTTTTGCTGGAATTGGCTTGATGACTTGATATGATTGCATTCATTAGCTGATTCTCCCTCTTTTATTTTTTTTAGCTGAAATGGTTATTTTTTCTTTTATATTCCTATGGCTTAAATCAATGATGCAGAGGATGAAATGACTAGTGTTTTTTTGGAAACCAATCAAGGCAGGTGTTGGAAATTGTGGATCTTGCTAATTTGAATCCTCTGTTTTGATGTACCGCATGGCTTATTTTCCCATTTTTTGGGAATCCACTTCTATATCCCTCTGTCATCTCTATATCTAGCTGTAGACACTTTATTATTTTTATTAAAATAATAAAAAAAAAACAATTTCTTCATCCTCAACTTCACCTAATCTTGTGGTATTTACATGTGCTCAAGTTTTTGATGTGTTTGTTTATCTATATATCAGAAAGATGATCTTAGAACTGTGGTGTCCTATCTATGAAGCAACCCAAAAAATTCATGCATAGGTCTTTGCAGACGATCTATGGGTACTGTCGCAAGGTAGTTAATCACACAATCTTAGAAATTGATAATTTCTTGATTGCTGAATTATAGTATCTTGATCTATTAGCTGTAATTTCATGGTCATTTGTGCTAATTTATTTCTATTCGTAAAAATCTTCATTTGTATGCCCTCTCTCTCTCTCTCTCTCTCTCTCTCTCTCTCTCTCACTCTCTCTCATGTACACAGACTATCCTCTGTTCTTGACATTAAGACTTATCTATTTCAATTTTGATCATTCATTCAGACATTCAAATGGGAATAGGTCTGCTGCATGGATTTATAATTTGATTCAGACACTTCTTACGTCTTTGGTTGCTTTTTTCTCATCTTAAAAATGACTACAGGGTTAAAGAATCATAGCACATCATCCCATGCTTTATAATTTTTCAAAACTATGCCGTCATGTTTTTCTTTTTAGCTGATCTGTTAATGTCAGCAGGCTAGTGGTGCAAATTGAAGAAGTTTGAATATCAAATAAAATAGATTTGTAGATTTTTTCAAGATATTAGTCATTGTATTGAGATTTTTTATTCTGCTGCACGGTATTGCTTACTGCCACTCTGATAGGGTTCTACATTGAGATTTGAAACCTTAGAATTTGTGATAGATAGATGCACTAACGCACTGAAGCTTGCGGACTTTGGATTAGCTAGGGCATTTGGAAATTCCTATCTGTACATTCACTCACGAGGTATTTTTGTGCCGTCATCTTGAGCATTCCTGGTTCTTGTTACTGTTTGTTAGTTGGGTTTTAGCACCTTACCAAGGAGATGGGTAGATAGTTCTGCCAACTCAGAGGTCAGATGCAAGTTCAAGGTCCTAATCAGAGGTCGGGCCCAGATGATCTGGGCCGTCGGTAAGAACATGGCGTTTCTGGTGCTGAGGGGAGGCTATACCATGCAGTGCATTTTGACCATCACTCCAGAATTGGTCAGCAGGCAGATGGTGATGTTTGCAGCTGGGATCAACTGGGAATCAATTATTGATATCAAAGCGATTGCCACCATTCCCCCAAGTTCAGATCAAAGGGACATCGCAGCAGGTTGGTAATTCAGTAATTTGTTTCAAATTCTTGTCCATTTGTTAGAGAATGTGTTGCACTAACCAGTAACCACATCCCATGTGAATGACATGATTAAATCATAAAGGGATAATCTCGATGATTTGGATACCCTATGGATTTTTATTTTTTATTTAAGATCAAACCACAAAATTTCTTCACTGACGAAATAGAAAATAAAAATAAATAGGAAATTGGAAAGCTTCCCAACCTTGGGTTAGAGAATTGGGAAAATTTTAGGATTTGCTGGTGAGGTAGGATTGGGAAATAAAAAAGCAAAATAAAAGAAAATGAATCCCAAGGAATGAAACTTAGTTGATGCCAAAATATATGCATCCAAAGGACTGAAATGAATAAATAACAATGCTGAAGATTCATGCTAGATTTAGGAATAAAATCTAAAATAGAGAGAAATAGACCAAGTCAAAACTCCAGTCCTCTAGCCGTATGCTAGACTTCAATCCCAATATCTTCTTCCCTAATAGAAAGCAATCTTCAATTTATATCATAAAGAGTTGAATGTGCATTTGGCCTTTGGCCTTATTTATAGAGTACCTTTTTATTTGAATGGTAATGAGAGAATTTTATTAACATGAAATGAGACGAAGGCTGGGAGGAGGGGAGGGAGAGAGGGAGGATCTAGTGCACCTTCAGTAGTCCAATGGTTTCTGGACAGTCCAGATTGATTGTTGGAACGATTGTCCACAATCCACCTGGTGGACTGCACCTTGGGTTGCTATGAACCTTACCATCTGATCAGATGCCTATACATCAACTGTTAAAAAATGGCTATGCTCCATATTCAGCAGCCAGAAACCTATTGATTGGGATGGTTAGGATAATCCAATCAAAGCAATTATCAGGTTATCTACAATCCTGGGGTGGGAGGGCACCAGGAGGATGTCCAGCCTAGTGGTCATACTGACCATGTCTCAATGCATGGGAGTTGCATCATTTTATGGTGCATATGAATTGCAAGATGCAATTGCTCACAAGTCATACCTCTACCTGTAAATTTGGAGTAGCACATAAAGTTGAATCTCATAAAACTTGCCATTGTGGTTGATGGAAACTATACTGCTCTGCTTCTGTATTATTTTCATACTCACTTAGACAACTCCTATATTTTGCCATTGGAAAAAAAAAATTTCTTGATTTTTATCTCTTTTTTACATAAATTGAGTAAAAATTGGAAGTCGTGGTTCTGAATCCACTCACACTGTGCAGATATTCAGGCAGTTTTTGTTATCTGAAGATTTTGTTGAGATCCAAACTCCAAAGTTGATAGTAGGTGCAAGTGACGGTGGTTCAGCTATTTTCAAACTGGACTACAAAGGGAAGCCTGCTTGCCTAGCACAGTCACCTCAACTTCACAAGAAAGTATCAATTTGCGGCGATTTTGGACGTGTTTTTGAGATCGGTCCTGTTTTCAGAGAGGAGGATTCCTACACACAGACATTTGTGTGAATTTACTGGCCTTGACTTTGAAATGGAGATCGAAGAGCACTATTTTCAGGTGAAGTTGGATTTTTAGTTTTTTTTTTTTTTTTGGTGGCCATTGGGAGTTGGCTCATGTAAATTCATTGGTAAGAAATCATCTGTTAATGCAGGGACATGTGATGACCTAATCCTAAATTCATGTATAATAATCAGGTTAAAGAATGTTCAAATAAATACATGAATTAACTAACCGTTTTCCATCAAAAGGATTAGGTAAAGCTCAACACAAAGATGAGGTCATTCCGTCAGGATCATGCCCCTTAACTTAAAATCACGTAAACAGTAAAAATGGAGGACTTAGGGATATGGGGATATCCCAGATCTAGCATAAGTCAGTCCACAGTCAAGTTTGGATCTGATTCTATTGACTAACCATTCCTCTTTTCTGTTCGAAGTAGAAGAGAATATCCAAAGAGGAACAAAAGGGGTGAAGAATTAAGGGTTCGAGATGAAGAAAGTACATGTCCTTTATAATTAAAAGAAAAGAAGGCGGGTGATTCTTACCCTTTTCCTACACATTAAAGATCTGGAAAGAAGGAAACCTGAAATCATGGTGGAATCCTCAACACCCAAGGGCCAATCCTGTAATCCTAATCTCTTGATGAAAGAGGAAGAAAAGATACGATATATTTATTCATTCAATAATAAGTAAAATAGGATTTCTCACAATGTATATATAAGCCATGCAAAAAAGTATAAGTGTACTAAAGCCCCTGAAAATAAGAAAAATAACAAAAAGATGAAAAAATAAAGAAAGTGCAATAAAGCCCTTCAAATAAGAAAAAAGAAGAAAAAAACATCTAAAACTAAAACACCCGTGTGGTAGGGTGTGAAATCTAACCCATGGATCTGTGGTCAGGGTGTGGTCATGCCGCTCCTGCGCTTATAATGCATCAGAAAGTGGGTCCGATGGACACAGCATCCATCCACATCAACTCTTTCGCTCCAGTACTCTATCGGCGACGCCTCCTCCTCTGGTATACTATAAAAGGTGCACCACTGATGTCCGCATTATCTGTGCACCTACAGGTCCTAGACATGTCGACTGTTTATTCATTACAAAGTTTGACAATTTGAATGAGAAATGCCAGAAGGAACTTGAGACAATTATGTGGCAGTATCCATTTAAACCTTTGAAGGTCAATTTTCTTTGCTATTACGAGTTTCAAAATGTTGAATTTGGTCTATATGCTCATTGTCTCCATTGATCATTTACTGTTTGCCTATGTTATAACCTATATATGTCTCGTCCTTTTATCAATAGAAAGCTGATCTTTGTTCCTATGTTTACTGATTTTTTTAATTGGGTGAGGTAGTGCTTGCCGAAGACTTTGCAACTCAATTTCCAAGAAGGGGTTCAAATGCTTAAGGTATCTCTATGCTGATTGGTTCCCAACTTCTCTTTCTCGCATCATCAACCGTATTTGTTTACTTTGGCTTGATATTGTTATGGTTGATAGGTGCATGCCTTACGACATGGTATGAAACTTAGGCCTATGTTACTTGGAGATTGATACATGTTGGTGTTGGACATCGCAGCCATGTTAAACTAGAGAACATGCCCAAAATTTTCACTCATGGGTGGCCCATAGCCCAATGCTACATCTATTTGGAAGGACAGATGAGTTAAACTTCGGAATTTCAATTTAACCCAGAGAAAAAAAGCTTTTCATATTTACTATATATATGAGGAAATTGGTCTTGTAATGCACGCATGTTTCTCTCATGTCCAACTTGAAAGTAACTTAAATGCATTTGGAGTAGAGACCTCAATATGAATGGTAACGAAGGACACTATGATTTGTTTATTTCCATTTTGTTAGATTAGAAAATGCAGTTCAATTCAATATTGCATCCAAACACACCCATACAAATAGTTCGTTGACATTCCATTTGTGGTCTACACATCTTTTATGCTAACAATGCAGCTATAACTTGTATGCATAGGATGCTGGCATCAAAGTTGATCCATTGGGGGATCTAGATATAGAGTCAGAAAGAAAATTGGGGCAGCTTGTTCTAGAGAAGTAAACTCTCTCTCTCTCTCTCTCTCTCTCTCTCTCTCTCTCTCTCTCTCTCTCTCACTTTTTGGTAGTATTCCATTTTTTTTAAAAAAATAAAATAAAGCAATGATTATCATACTTGTGTAAGCTGAAGAGCTGATTTTTACTTATCAGCATAGGTACGATACCAAGTTCTATATACTTCACCGCTATCCATTGGCTGTCAGGCCATTTTACACCATGCCATGTTTTGATGACCCAGATTACAGTAATTCATTTGATGTCTTCATTCAAGGTATGCAAACCACAATTCCATGTGAATATGTAGTCAATTTACACCAGCCTCACCTTTGAACTGCAATCCTCAATCCGTGCTCTGGAAATTTCTTATGTTCTGAAGGATTAAAAAGGAAATGCCTGATGTAGTGTTTGGATTTAGTGCCAAATAGCTGTTGACAGAGCGGCATTGGCGTGGCATAGAAATTGAAACCTGCATTAAGCAGGCTTCCATTTTCCTGATTTTTCCACCCCAAATCCCTAGTGAGTTGCGTAGAGGAAGGTCCAGAACATGCCTCACCCACAGTTTGTGGCTCTATTGAATCGTGTTAGGAACCAGGATCTTCCAAACACACCCCTTTTATTTATTTATTTTTATTTTTTAATCATTGCTAGACCATCTAATCACTTTTTAGTAAGGGAAATGTTGGTAATGTTTTCTTAGGAGAATAAGAAATGCTGCATTCTCTTTGTTCTTTAGTGTTAACTTGTTTTGGCTTTTCTTGAAGGTGAGGAGATCATTTCGGGAGCTCAGCGTGTACACGATCCTGAGTTTTTGGCAACTCATGCAGTGGCATGTGGTATTGATTTAAAGACAATATCAACATACATTGATTATTTCCAGTATGGTTTTTTCACTCTTGGTGGAAAAAACCATAAGAACATAAGACCAATTCCAGCAATCGATGCATAAAAGGTCATCATCCAAACCACTACCCACCTTGTTAAGTATAGAAATCTTGATATATTCGTTTTTTTTTTTTTTTTTTTCAATATATCAATATATATATATATATATATATATATATATATATATATATATATATATATATATATTCAAAACAACACTGCACAAGCATCATCAGTTGGGAGGCAAGAGGCATAGCCTCACAACAGATTACATCATGAGTGCTTGGACTTATTGTTCAAATACTCTAGTTAGTGATGATATGCTAAGAGGTGTTTCGGGTGGTTAAAGAAAGCGAGTGACTACAGGTTACCAGATATGCGATCTTCAGTGGAAATTCTTGTATGCGCATGCACTTGTAGTCTTACTTCAAATCCACATGCATGTTGCTGATAAATCACCTAACAACGATTTGCTTGTTTATACATTGTGGAAGTCATATGCCCACCATGGCACATTTACATCCACGTGCATGTTGCTGATAAATCACCTGACAACGATTTGATTGTTTATATGTTGTGGAAGACATATGCCCACTATGGCACATTTACATCCACGTGTGGCACTGTTTTCTCTACTCATTTGAACCTATTGAATCGAATGTGGCTACACCTATCAGACAATCGATGGATAAGCGATTCTCGCGTTATTTTTTTTAATGAGAAACAGTGACGGCTTTTAACCGTCGCCTTATAAATCGCCGACGGTTTTTAGCCGTCGGTTTTTCCCTTTTTTTGGTTGTGTATTCACTCAAAAGGAGTGTTGTTGAATATATCTTTTTATGCTCCTGCGACTACCTTATAGTCTTTATCATATTTGTATTCCATATTTGCTATTTTTGTACAAATTGTCTCATTATAAATTAATGGAATGAGGGAAGAATTAATCCTCAAATTCTCTAAATTACAATGTCTTTCCCAACCTGATTCCATATGTGGATTTTGTATTTTCTGATGACTGGTCTCTCTTGATTTTGAATCCTCCAAGATCATATTTTTCTTGTTGAATTGTGCTCTACAGACATGCTAATTTTTATTGAATTGTGACCACCATTCATGGTAAACTTACAGGCTCTGCTAAAATTTCAGTGCTCATGATGTGTTGTTTTCTTTTTCTTTCTTTTTTTTTCACTGATTTGACCTGTGTAGGATTTGAGCAATGAGTATGACTATTATGAGCTCTTTAAAATATATTTTTCCCTAATCCTGAATTGTTATTAGGTAGTAATTGTCATGGTGAAAATTGGATTCTCTTTCAATCTTCAGACCTTTGTAACTTGATTTTAGACAGCAAGCACTTCACATGCTAAAATTGGGCCAACTACATAAAAAGGGCAAACGAAGGGTAGATTGCATGGATTGTATAGTCCTTGTTCATGGAGTGTGTACCATTGTGGGTGCTGAAACATCCATGATCCATATCGTTCATGGGGTGAGTACCACTGTGGGTGGATCACTATCTACAATTTGCATGGATTGGATAGTCCTCGCCTATGATTGGTGGACCTTATCCTATACAATGCTGATTGTTGCCATTATTCCTTCCTCTTTTCTTTCTTTTTTGCTTTTTTTTTTTTTTTCCTTCTATAGGTAACCAAGAAGCTTGCACCTCTGACTTCGAAGCTTGAATTACATTAGCACTGACTCAGAAAATTTTAGATGTTACTAATCTTGTTTCATTGTTAAAAGGTCCAGGTACTATACTGATTTCACCCCAAATCTAAGTGTAATTTTTATTTAGTTTTTTAAATGAATTAATTGTTGACATTTACGTTTATTGATTTAAATGAAATGAATAATCACATACAATCTGTTTCATGTGAACTTTATGGGCACTACCATAAGGATCAGCTGGTGCAAAAGCATATTTGTCCACTGATGGGAACACTACACATTTGTGTTGAATCATATTGTCGGCATATATGATTTAAGCCATCACTGTTTTTTTTTTTTTTTTTTTTTTAAATTTTTTTTACAAAGGTTATATACTTGATGAGTGGGCATGTACGAACACCTCTATACATCTTTAAAAAAAAATTATTTGCTAAAATACACATATGGAAGAGCACTTGTATGCCTATTTATGTACAAAAATTTTGGGTTATTACATTTGATTTAATACATTATGACATTTGGGGTGACTATTACACATTGGTGCACATTACTTTCTCATAATTGTAGATGATTATTCTCAGTGCACTGGGGTTTTGTTCTTATGCACTTTAAATATAAAGCGTATCCCCTCTTCAAAAACTTCTGTGCATTTATTCAAAATCTTTTGTGCATATAAGCTCCACTAAATTCACACTGACAATGGAACAAACTTTCTTTCACATTCAGTACAAACTTTCCTCTAAAATTAGAGCATCTTTCACCAGCATACTAGCATTGAAACGCCCCAACAAAATGGGATTAGTTGAATGCAAATATCAACACCTCCTTGAAGTTTCCTGCGCATTGCGCTTCCAAGCCAATTTAGCTTTATCGTTTTGGGGGATGTATTTTGACTGCCAATTACCTCATTAGTTGAATGCCAACACCCAATATAGATGGGAAACCCCATATGTAATGCTTTTTAGCTGTAAATCATCTCATGATCATCCGTAAGTTTTTAGATGTTTATGCTATATCCACACTCTTCATTCCCATCATCATAAATTTACACCTCATGCCTCTAAATGCATTTTCGTAAGGTATACTTTTGGTCAACGTGGATATCAAGTTTATGATCTTGAGTGTAAATGCATCTCCACCTCTAGAGATGTCACATTCGTCAAGATCAATTTTCCTTTCAAGAACCCGAATGCCACAATTCATGAACGAACCAAACATATAAAGATTTATTGTCATCTTATCTGTGAAAAGGTATCCTCCGGAGATCTACACACTTCTTATGTGCCTATCAGTCTATAACTTGCAGACATTTTCACCAGTCCTTAGTCACGACAAATTTTATCTTTTACTCAGCAAGTTTGGTATTATAGATCATCACACGCTAGCTTGAGGAGAGAATATTAGACAAAATTATATTCCCTTTGCATATCAGGAAAATTTTAACTTCCTTTGTGTTTCCTTTCGTATTAGATATTATTAGGATTAATTGGTTGTCATTTTTTCCTTTTTTGGCCAAATCGCTTTTATATATCCATAGGTTCCCCTCTCAATGAAATACAAAAAACTCAATTTTCCACTCAAATTCTCCTCCTCCTTCTACATTGTAACTGAATTAGGAATGAGAGAGAGACAGAGAGACCGAAATACAAAATGTTTCAGAAATGAAGCCAGATCCCCTGTTTCCCACAAACAGGGAAAAACATGATTGTTGCTATGTGATCGGGCCACATGATCACATACTGCATTTAATGCAGCAGTGTTGATAATGTCAGTGATGATGTGGACCAATCACAATGCACAAAAACAGGAAAATCCTGTTTGGCAAGCAAAGGATCCGGATTCAAAATGAAATAATGCTACATTGAAGTCATACAGCGAAATGTATAAAAAAAAAAAAGAAAGAAAAAAAAAGGAGAAAAAAAAAAAAGCCATCCTTGGTGGCATTTGATGATAAGAGAGGGTATGTGTCGGATCTTGAACCAGTCCTCTCCCTCCTCTCTCACCCTTTCTTTGAATTCTTCCGGCATCTTTTTTATCTCCAATTCTCGAAGGGTGGTGACATGTCCCAATCCATCAGGAACCATTTTCAATCTTCTGCACTTAAGAATCTCTAAGAATCTAAGATTGGGCATCGATCCTTCCTCCACTCTCCACTCCTCTAATTCAGCCAAGTTAAGAATCCACAAATGGTCGAGCCGAGGAAACCCTCCAACAGAGCAGAACATTTCCTTGAAAGATCCCACATCACACAACGTAAGCATTCGAAGGTATGGCAGCTTCTCCAGCACTCCCATCGGGTCTTGTTCTAACTGGGACTGCTCCAACTTTAGCTGGGTGAGATTAGGGGGGAATTCATGCAGGGATGGTAATTTCTCTAACATTCCACTCAAACTCATATTATACAGATGCTGATGATTTGAGAAGGACGCCAAAGGTAGAATCAAGTTGCATCCCCAACTCAAGCCACAATGATCTAAGATGGTTCAATTTACAAAGGAAATGGGATAATGACATTTTGAAATCTCCCACTATTCCCAATTCTCTCAAATTGGTCATTCTATCCAACCCTTCTTCTATCCAGCTGCCTGCCTCTACTACTGCTAGAGTCTGGAGATTACTTAAGCGATGGAGTTGCATGCTTTCACTGATTTTACATTTCTCTGAAGTTTTCGATAGCCGTAGATGCCGCAACTGTTTCATCTTCCATACATCATCTGGTAGCTTGTTGACGTTTGTATGCCGTAGATCAAGAGTCTGTAAATTGGAGAGGCGGGTTATGGTGGATGGTAGACTTTTTAACCAGCGCACCTTGAGACAGAGATACCTCAAGTGGATTAAGTACCCAATTTCATCAGGGAGATCAGAGATTCCATGGATTTGGAGATGCATCACCCTAAGAAATTTAAAAGCTCCAACAAGAATTATCAACTGCGGTTTCTCGAGCATTTCTCTATCTCTGTTGAAGTGCATTTCTCTATCTCTGCTGAAGTGCAACAAAGAGCGGAGATGTGGAACGGAGCGGGTAAGAGAAATGGACTTACTGATATCACCAGAACTAATTGCAAGTCAGCATGCTTTCGTCGGTGATGTAGACGCTATGTTCCTGTACACTTCCAGAAATATCTCCTCCTTGGCTTTTGCTATTGAGAGGTCATGTAGAAGATCATGAATACAGCATGTTTTAGCTGTTCCATTGCTCTTCCTTTCTGCTACCTGAATCAAGCTTCTGTTGACGATCTCATTGAGATAATCCTCAGCAACATCCCCCACTTCTTCTTCTCCTATTCTCTGTACAAAACCTTCTGCTATCCACATCTTAATCAATTTTGCCACAGGGATTTCAAAGTCCTCAGGAAAAGCTCCAAAATAAAGAAAGCAGGGCTTCAAGTAATAGGGCAAGTCATGGTAGCTCAACGCCAATATCCCCAATATCCCATCTTCTTTGCTTTCATGTAACCACCATTCCACGCGTTTAAGCACTTTATCCCACTCATTCACTGACTTCTCTTTCCTCGATAGGATGCCTCCTAATACTGCAATAGCTAGAGGTAAACCTCCACATTTCGCAATGATCTTTCTCCCCAATTCCTCCAGATTTAGAGGGCATGAAGGAGCAAGATTTCCAGGAAGTGCTTTCTTACAAAACAATACCTAGCTTTCACTTTCATCAAGAAAACGTATTTTATGAGGCGTGCTCCGTGCATCTGCATACTTAGCTATTTCTTCTTTGCGAGTCATGAGCAGCACTCTACTGCCCTTTGCCTTATCTGGAAACGCAACGACCAAACCATCCCAAGCATCTCTAGTCCATATATCATCGATTACTACCAGATATCTCTTCCCTTCCAAGTACTAATAGAGCTTCCTCCCCAAAACTTCCTCAGAAGTTGTATCCATTTCGTCTCGTGAGAGGCTCGTAAAGTAATTTATAATACTTGCTAAAAGCTCTCTCACATGATATTCTTGTGACACATACACCCAAGCATGAAAATCAAAACTCTTCTTTACATGGATGTTATTGTAAACTTTCTTAGCGAGAGTAGTCTTACCTATTCCTCCCGTTCCAGTAATCGAAACAACCGCAAGTTGCGCATCTCCTTCAATCAGCTGCCCCACCAGCGTCTTTGTCTCATCTTCAACACCAACAACATCGGCTTCCTCGACGATAGGAGCCCTCTTTTGCCTCCATATCTGGTTTTGATTTGAAGAAGAGGAAGCTTCTTGTAATGCTGGTATATTGCCGATGCCGTAATCTGATCTGTTGGATGAAATCTCATTGAGCCTTCTTTCTATGTTGCTGATCTTCTTTCCAACATTGTGGATGGTTGGTATGTCTTTGATGCAACAAGCAAAACTTCGAATGGATCTCTTGAATCCAGCACTTGTTTCTCTTCGTTGCTTTTCAATGTTGAAGATGTAGGAGTCGATGATGTCCTCAGCATCATAAGCTGCTCCTCTTATTTGAGCTACCCAAACCTTTAGTCTGTCATTCTCTCTGCGATTCCCATGGAGGTCTTTGAGTAAGGCATGCATCCATTCAAGTTTGTCTCGAAGTGATCTGATCCCTCCATCTACTCCGAGTAGCAATTCTGCTTCTTGAGTTAGAAAATCATTCAGTCTTTGTATAACGAACTGAACTGCAATATCAGCCATTATCTCTCTCTGTCTCTCTCTCCTTCAAATGAAAAGATATGAAAATGGAAAACTCGTATTGACCGCATATGTTGTGTGGTTGAGTGCCCGACCGTCTGTGTTGAAGGCAGGTGGGATTCTGGTGCCAACGCTTCTCATTGGTCCACGTGATCGCTGATGACATCAGCTGAGTTCAGCTAAAACATAAGTACCTTCCTGGGAGCGTGGATTTGGAACCCATGGATTCGGAATCCGTAGGATTTGAAACCCCCTGGATTTGCAATCCGCCGAGTGTGTTTGGCACCATGGAGTGTGAATTAACTTTAATCCAAAAGTATCTGTACATGGTAGGGGTTTAAATTTAATTACTAAATTAACTTTAATATATCTAATTAGTGAGAGATGTAATTTTTGATACAATGGATGTGATAAGCCCGCTGAAATATATGTTTTGCCTGAAAATCAAGAAATTCCAAGTCTTGGATGGGCTGCAAGCACAAGATCATGTTCGAGTGACTAATCAATAATTTTTAATTGTTGATTAACATGGACAATGTTTGGACAGTGCTAGACAATGTTTGGACGGTACTGATTTACATGGACAATGTTTGGCAGGTGCTGATCATCATTAGTGAGCCATGTACTTAATATAATGATAATATAGTAACACATATGTTACACCTGCAACTATTGAAATGACTTTAAGTGTAATCCAAGCTTTTATCGGATTGCAAACCCCCTTTAAAAAAAAGATTCGAAACCCTTGGATTTGAAATCCAGTTACTTTATGCTGCCAAACCACCTAGGGATTTGAAACCCCCTCACATCCCCTCCGGTGCCAAACAACCCCTAAAAATACGTACTTATTTGCGGTACGCTGGTAGGAAAACGCACTAAATTTTCTCTCTCCTATGCTGTATCTATGATGTCCACCATTGTAATATGAGTCCAAAAACGAGGTGGCTCCAAACCTGAAGAGGATACTGTACCGTAAGTTGCGGAGATTCAACGACTATTGTTGAAACCTTTCTGATGATTAACTTCACGTTCATTTGCCATCTAACTTTGATAACGCAATGTAGACTAGAATCAATGGAAAACACAAATATCAGCTTAGCCTTTCATGGCTTTGGTAAGTTTTCAACGGTAGGCGTCTAATTTCTACTGTTTCCAATGTTATTGCCAACTTAAGCTTTGAATCTACCTTGTTTTAAGGTTATGTCTTAAAATAATCTTAAATTTTTTTTTTAAAAAAAATCATTTTAGGACATAACCAAAAAAGAAAGTAAATTAATTAAATATGAAGTATATTAGGCCACATGAAGTAGTGGGATTGAACTCCAACAGTTTCTGGAGCTGATTGGGATGTTTATCTTCCATCCAATATAATGAATATAAAACACGAATATTAGCTTGACTTCAAACCTTTCTTAGCCCATTCAAAGTTTTCAATGATAGGCTTTCAATCTCCGTTGTTTCCTGTGGTGTGGTTCACTTGAGCCTTTAATTTACATATTTTTTGAGTTTATGGCCTAAACTAATCTATCAAAATGAATGGACGGCGTGGATAAAACATATACATCAAATGTGGGCCTCACGGGGCGCTCAACGGGACCGTCCATCTTTAGGTACACGTGAAAAATACCCTTAACAAATCCAGTCCGTCCATCAATTTTGTAAGAAGACAATAGGATATGAATATAAAAATTAGGCATTCCTTGACGCAAAACTACAGGTCACAAATATCATCCTTATACAAAACTTCTGTGGCCCCACAGTTTCCAATGGTGGACGTTCAATCCCTGTTTCATGTGGTGTGGCCCAAATGAGTCTTGGATCTGCTTGAGTTTTACATTCCTGCCCTATTATTCTCTTGCAAAACCGAGGGAGGGAGTAGATTTGTGATCGTCATCTCTGTGAGTCCCCCACACCCTCCAACTATAAGAACTTTCTGTGCCCCACCGCGTCAGAAAAAGTTACTGTAAGGGAGACGGATTGGCTACTCCCCTTGACACCAGCCACTCGGTGGGCCCCACCATGATGTTCCTCTTTCATCCATCCCGTTCATCCATTTTTACAGATCATTTTATGGATTAATAAAAAAACTATATGGATATAAATCTTAAGTGGGCCACACCACAGGAGAAAAATAATGAATGGATATTCACCTTTAAAATCCTCCTAAGGCCTAATGTACTGTTTATTTGACATCCAATCCGTTGATTTGGTCATAAAGACCCAGATGAAGGGAAAAAATAAATATCAACTTAATCCAAAACTTTTATGGCCCCCAAAACGTTTTTAATGGTCAAAATTCATTTAACACTTTTTCCTGTAATGTGGTCCACTTGAGATTGAGATATATTTCATTTTTTTTATTTCATAAAATGATATATACAAATAGATGGACGGCATGGATGACATACATACATCATGGTGGCCCCACAGAGCACCGACCACCAGCCGATGGCTGGTGTCAGGGGAGTACCCAATCCGTTCCCTACTGTAAGTCCCCAGCAATCGACTCTTTTACCACTCTCATGCCTCCTCAGCCATGTGAGGGTCAAAGCAATGAATCCGGTGTAACAAAACCATCCATGAAGTGGGTTTATCCTTGGATCCTCAAAACTCACCCTTAACATAAACTAGAAACGCCGTACAAAGTAAAAATAATGACTTATAAAATATCATCTACACGATCTTAAAACATGTTGAGTGGCCCACCAAAGGCATCAATCAAAATCATATTCTAAATAAGGAAATAAGTAAACATGAGTAATTGTTTCAATGGTTTAGATTCATTTATTTCTTCCAACGTGTTTACAGTACAGCGTGAGTAAGCAGTATAAAGTTTGTACTTCAAACCATTCTAATAATTGCCAGAGCAACTTTAATAGTTTCGGACCAAATAATGCGAAATGGATATGCATTGGATTCCATGAATGGATGAGATTTGGAATCATGCGAATTATTGGAGAGCGTAGGGAACGGGGATTGCGTCCAACCCCGCCTGTATCCGGAAATGAATGGGCAGGAGCTTTGAGCGGCCACCTTGATGTGTGGATCTTATCCACATTGTCTATTGATATTGTTTCGTATTATTTTAGGTTATAGGCCTAAAAATGAGGCAGATCCAAGGTCAAGTGGAATACACGATGGGGATTAAACTCCTACCGTTGAAAACTTCCTGGGGGTCACAGAAGTTTTGAATGGAGATAATATTTGTGTTTTATCTTAATCTAGGTCTACGTAGCTTTTTGAATAGGTTGGATGGAAAATAAAAATCACGGTGGGCCTTAGAAAAGTTTCAACAGTAAGAATCATTATCGCTGACGCTTCCTGTGGTGTGGTCCATTTGAGAATATGATCTCCCCCTTTTTTGTGATTATATGCTAAAATGATACGAAAAAATTAACGGACGGCGTGGATAAGATCCATACACCATGGTGGCCACTCAAAGCTCCTGTCCGTTCCCAGTTGGTAACGGGCGAGGGTAGGACGCAGTCCGCGTTCCTGCCTAGGGGTTGGTAAGGGGGAACGGATTGGCTACTCCCCCTGACACCAGCCCCGGAGCTGATGGTGGGTGCTATGAGGGCCCACCATGATGTATGTGTTTCATCCATTCCGTCCATCTATTTTTCTAGATCAATTCATAATAATACACAAAAAACGAGGATACCCAGTCTCAAGTGCACCACATTACAGGATACAATGTTGAATGAACTTCGACCGTTAAAAATATTTTGGGGGTCATAGAAGTATTGGATCAAGTTGATATTCGGTTTCTCCCTTCATCTGGGTCTTTATGACCTAATCAACGGATTGGATGTCAAATAAACAGTACATCGGGCCTTAGGAGTATTTAAATGTTGGATATCCAATCACTATTGTTTTCCTGTGGTGTGATACACTTGAGATTTATATTCGTCTCATTTTTGGGATAAAAACATAAAATGATATTAAAAAATGGACGAAGGGAAACACATACACCTTGGTGGGGCCCACAGAGTACCGACCACCGGATCCGGGGCTGGTGTCAGGGGGAGTAGCCAATCGTTTCCTTGGTGAGGGACGTTGATTGCTTGCAAAGTCGTGAATGCCTTGCAGTCGACGCAGGGTACATAATTCGTCCCATTGTGGGCCCAACGTGGTGCATGTATTTTGGAAACGTATTGGCTACTCCCCCCGACACCAGGGGTGGTCGGTGCTCTGTGGGCCCCATCATGATGTATGTGTTTCATCCATTCCGTTCATCCATTTTTAAAGATCATTTTAGTGATTTGTACTAAAAATAAGATGGGTATAAATCTTCAGTAGACCACACCATAGGAAAAAAAAATAGTAATTGGATATTCATCATTTAAATCCTCTTGAGGCCCAATGTACTGTTTATCTGACATCCAATCGGTTGATTAGGTCATAAAGACCCAGATGAAGGGAAAAATCAAAGATCAACTTGATCCAATACTTTTCTGGCCCCCAAAAAGTTTTTAATGGTCAACATTCGTTAGACATTGTTTCCTATAATGTGGTCCACTTGAGGTCGTTATATATCTCATTTTTTTGTGTAATACCATAAAATGATCTATAAAAATAGATGGACCACATGGATGAAACACATCCATCATGGTGGGTCCCACAGAGCACCAAACACCAGCCATTGGCTGGTGGCAGGGGGAGTAGCCAATCCTTTCCCAAGTATTTTATCCATTCACTGCTTCAGGTACGTCTAAGGTCCGGAGCCAAAAACCAAAGTAGACAATTCAAATCTCATGTGGACCGTACCACTGGAAAACAATAGTGATGGAATGCTCATCACTCCCACTTGAGATTTAGATTAACTTATTTTTGAGCTCATTTTTTACAATGAGCTGTTAAAAAGGATGGACAGCATGGATAAAACACAAATATCACATATCGCATGGTGTACTTCCCACTGCCAAGCATAGAAGTCATTCAACTTTTGAGATCATTTTAAGACACGGGCTAAAAAATGAGGTTAAATTCAAAACTAAAATTGACTGCACTGCGTAAAGCAATGAGTACAATGGCACCCATGTTTGTCTTCTTAGGGCTGATTATAATGTTTATTTTTTATCCAACCAGTTCATAAAACTAATGGCCTTATCTAAAAAAGGAAAATGTACCATGCGCTCGAGCTCACAATAATCTTATCGTGAGGTCAAGCTGTGTGGGTACCACTGTAATGTGTGTCAACCATCAATACCGTGCATTTGATGGGTCCCCTTTAAATTATGGGATATGCCAAAAATCAGCCATAAACGGAACTCAGGTGGGCCATACCATCTAAAATTATGTGAAGACACCGTTAAAACATATAAAAGCACTTGGTGGGGCTCACCTGAGTTTTGAATGCGGCTTAAAATTGGTATGTCCCCTAATCCTAGTGGGACACACATAATGGATGGGCTGGATTTGCAAACCACACCTCGGTGGGACCTAAAAAATGATTATGAATATTTTAATGGTGCACGGCCCCTCCACTTCTGTATGTGGTGTGGCCCACACAAGTCACAGATTGACTTAATTTTTGAGACGTAGGTCCACGATGGAATGATGCATTTGACTGATGGGATAGATGTTCGAAATGCATCACGGTGGGGCCCACACAGCTTGACCGCATGGGACGAAGCGGTGAGCTCGGGCGCATAGTACATTTTCCCATCTAAAAAAGGCTTGCTCTTTGGAAGATCTATCTTGTGTTGTAGGCTTGCATGAAGGTTTCAATAGTGATGGAATCCTGGAAGAGGTAAAGGAGTAATACGTTATGTTGATTAAGGTCATATAAAGAGGTGTACACGAGTCGAGTTTGGCACAACTCGACTCGGCTCGGCCACTAACTGACCCAGCTTGAACTTGGCTCGGCTTGGTCCTCGAGCCTGACTAGATAGTTCAGCTTGGTTCGGTCAGCAGCTCAGCTAGTTTGAGCCGAGTTCAAGCCAAGATTGAGCTTGTGTGACATTTTCACAAACACGTGGAGCATACTTTCAATTTTTTATATTGTATGTAAAACAACAGCAGTTGTTTATAGGTATTTTATCAAACACCTTGTAGGTAACATCAAAATCATGAAAAAATGGTATTTGTTTCATATACATATCTTCCTTGCGACTGGTCAACACTTCGTTAAGTTATTTTATCAAACACTTGATGAGCAACATCAATATCAAAGTAATCGAGTTATCAAACTGGTTTGATCCCAATTCGATTCGAGTTGGGGTTCCATCCAAGTCAAGTTGAGCTCGGATAAGCTCGTGCTCAGTTCGAAAATTTTCCAAGCTCAAAAATCAGCTCTACTTACCTTGAACTCAGTTTCAAACCAAGTTGAATCGAGCTTTTTTGAGTCGGGTGCGCTAACCGAGCTAACTCGGTTCATGTACAACCCTAGTTGCATATGGCCTAGACGAGGGGCTCACCTATTCACCACCTGATCCAAAACTGACGTGAGCCCCCACCACCCTGGACGGGGTTTATCACCGTTCAAACCTTCTTAGGTGTGACCTATTGTCCAACAGGGTCCCCCATCCTACATATGGCGTATAACCTTGCGGTTCATCCAATTTTCCAGCTTATTATTGGTGTGTATCCATGGATCAGTGGGGCCCACACAACGTGTGCATGATACTACTCATCCATCCATTTTGCCAACCCAGTGGATGGGCCAAATCCTAATCTCAGATGGACCGCATTTCAAGAAACAGTGTGGGATCGACGTCCACTGTTGAAACCATTTGTGGGCCCACCATAATGTTTGTTTGCCACTCAACTTAGGTTGGATCCACTGTGGAATCCCACCATGATGTAGGTTTGTTATCCAGGTGGCCCACCTGATCTAGACACGGAAATGGGCCACAGGCCTTGGTAGGCCTACCAAAAATGAAACAGATTCAAGGCTCAAGTGAAATGCACTCGAGGCATAATTCACGTGACATCTTGCAAACATCAGACTGATCTGACAAATATGAACTATTTGATCAGTGTTTCTTAATATGGACGGTTGAGATACTCTAAATGAAATAGGTCCAATTAACAATTTTATCCATCTATTTTTTAGGCCATTTCATGGATTCTCATTATTCTAAAAAACCACTTCTGTTAAGTAATTGTAATCATCCCATCGTAGAAAATAAGACACAAAATCAAAGATCAATTGGATCATCCAATCGTCTCTCTGTACACACACATATAGTGGAGTGCCTTTGAAATGGACTCTAACGCAACATTGAAATGGACTCTAACGCAACAGAGCCCCCCTCCCCCCCCCCCCGAATTAAAACAGAGGAACATTGCAATACTAAAATGTTTCTAAAATAAGGCTAAATTGAAACGTGATCCTCCAAGGATTGAAATGTATAACTTAATATGGAATTGCAAGGAACCGTACGATGCACTGAGTATGGAGATGAATAAACTGATTACATGGCCTACTTGATTGGGATGTCATCGTCATACGCTTGATTGAACCTGATTGGGACGCCATTACTATAGGCTTGATTTTGTATTCTTCTGCACACTATATCCTTAGAGAAGTACTAGGATGAGAATGAAAGCTTATGTTGTATGTATGCTAGCTTAGAAGGTTAAGAAGTTTGGAACCCATTGAAACTCTTCTCACTAATGCTCTACATGCTTTTGGTAATTCCAATCGAAATAAAACAGTGCGTATCCCTTACATGATATTAGATATAATACAACTGAGTGGGACACTTGACAGGTATTTTCGGTCACATTATCCAACTCTTAGGGCAATACGCAACATTGATCAATAAGGCTTATCTTATAGAATTCTTACCTAAAAAAAATTATAGTAATAAGAAAAATAAAATAAAAATAATGAAAAAAAAAAATTAAAAAAAAAAAGAAAGAAAAAAGAAGCCATCCACTCTTATCTGATGATAAGAGAAGGTATGTGTTGGATCTTAAACCAGTCCTCTCCCTCCTCTCTCACCCTTTCATAGAGATTCGACAACCATGTCAACTTCAAATTTTGAAGGGTGGTGAGATGTCACAATCCATCAGGAATCATCATCAAATTTCTACAGTTTTCAATCTCTAAACATCTAAGATTCCGCATCCCTCCCTCCTCCTCACACTTCTATTTCACCCAATTCAATATTCAAAACTTCGACAACAAAGCAAACCACTTCCTTTCCCATGTAAGCTTTCGGGTGTAATATGAGAATCCGAAGGTTGGGCAGCTTCTCCAGTGTCCCCATTGGGTCTTGCTCTAATTTGGAACCATGCAAGAGTAGCTTGGTGAGGTTAGGTGGGAATTCATGCAACTACAGTAGTTTCTCTAAGCATCCAATCAAATACATCTTATATAGATATGCTGATGATTCGAAAAGGATGCAAAAGCTGGAATCGAGCTTTGAGAACTCGTTGTAGCCACTATGATCTGAGGTGGAGTAATTTAAAAATGAAACTAGATAATCCCAAAGCTTAACTGATGTATAACGTGTCACAGAGATATTCCCAGCATGGTTGAGCCACAAGGAGATGGACCATAAATTGATCATAACTTTTGATTCGGGTATCGTTACAGGGCGTACAACCTATCAATCTTTACTGAAACAGACTATCCAAGGTGAACCGACTCACAAAGTGGGTCGCATCTGTCCGTTTCATCAGAAAACGCGCGCTTCTAGCTCAAAAATGAATTTTTAGAAAAATTTTACTATTTTTAGTAATTCTAATTTTTTTAATATTTTTAGAGTTTTAGATTTTTTTTTTCCTTTTAAAAATAACTTTTAGTTATACTAGGACTCTTCTAGAGAAAGTTTATTTGTAATTTTTATTTTTAGAAGTTAGGCCTTAGAAGAGTTTTATTAGAATTAGGATTTGTATTAGAGTTGGAATTGTGCTATTTTTGATAATTATGGATTTTAGTTTATTTTTTTCTATATTAATGGTGTAAGGAGACACATTAGACAATTATCAATTATTTGTCAATTAATTTTGAATTTTATTAGAATATATTTTTATTCTCTTGCTTTCTTTTCTCGTGGATTCGAGAAGTCTCTGTGAGGAGTCTAGAGAAGCTCTGTGGATTCAGAGTAGTTATCCTTGAGGAAGACGGTGATCGGCCTCATCACATTCATCCCTGCATCATTAACTCTTTCATTGTCCCTACGCTTCCCATCAAAGTCCTTGAGGAAGGCACGTATCCATTCAAGTTTGATTCGAAGAGATTTGACATGCTCATCTATTCCGGCTAGGAAATATGCTTCCTGTGTTAGAAAATCGTTCAGCTTTTGTATGACGAATTGAACAACACTCTCTGCCGTTCTCTCTCTCCTCCTCTCCTGTCTCTCTCTCAATAGAAGTGCTAGTATGTTATGAAAAAGTCTTCTAGCTCCAGTTTGCTCAAGAAGTAGTAGAATTCGTTTTGCATCTGTCATTACTCTACATCAACAACATGTGGGGCCCACTTGGAGAAAATGATCTGAATTGTTCATCTCTAAGGTCTATTATTATCCTTAAAGGATGATCACGGCCATCACTTGTGGTTTTGAATTTAAAACATTGAATATTTTATTTATTTATTTATTATTTTTTAACTCACACCCACACACACCACAATGGAGGTGGATCCAAAACTCAAGTGGGGCTGCACTAGAAGAAACGGTGAGGATTTAGTGATCACTGTTTAAAACATTTAGAGTTTTATATCAGCTAAGTTTTTAGTGTTTTCACTTCATTCCAGTGGAAATGACCTTATAAAGGGATTGGATGGCATACAAACATCAAGATATCCATCTTACGAAGGTTTCAACCTGATTTTTGGTCTCAAGTACTAAAATGACGAGGGAAAACGGACGAACGGTCCAACATCACGGTGGGGTCCACCTAGCATCCTCTTGCGACATGACCATTGATTGTCTAATGATTCAAATGGTGGCCCATCTGTTGATGGCTCTGGCCTTAATCTTGTGCCAGATAATTTTTTACAGTGGGCCTGCTGCTTTCATGTTGCTGACGTCCTACACTAGTGGCATGATCGTGGTAAAGATATTGCGGTCTACAAGCGGCATTATAGATAAACATTCGTTGACTAACCTTGATTTGAAAACTTCATCAACTTGCTAATAGATTATCCATTTGAGTAAGAAAGGCTACTAACCACATGAATTTGAGTACCTTGTTGCGCAGCACGCCAACAACACAGTGGGCCGAGATCCAATCTCAGGCCTCACCCACAAACGATAAACAGAAAGGAATATAAACTACAAACAGATCAAAGCAATCCAAACAAACCACAATACAAGATATACGTAGAAAAACCCCAAACTAGGGTAAAAAACCACGGACGCAAACTTCCACTATGAAGAAACAAAGATTACAAGGCAAAATACTAACCTCTCCTTTGGAAGAATAGAGAAAACCCTTAGCCTACACCTTTAGAATTATTTTTCAATGTTCCTCATCTCATGCATACCCTAGAAAAAACCCTAGGAACCTCTATTTACAGTTTAGGCAACTTACCTTCCGCATCCCGGTTGCGAAAGGACTCAAATCCGTAGTTTCGCGGAACAAACTGCGTAACCTACAACCGGTCCTGGCTCCGCTATAACCGGTCGTAGGCCCCTACGACCGATCCTAGCTCTCTTACGATCAGTCCTAGGCCCCGGAAAAAAAACAGCACAACTCGCTGGACTTTGAGTCGTGCCAGGGCTCGAACCCACGATCGGTCGAGCGCCTCCCACGACCGGTCGTGGCTCCCCCACGACCGGTCGAACAGGCCCCACGACTGGTCGTAGCCGTCCTACGACCAGTCGAAGGCGGCCCAATGTGGCTCCATATTCTCAACAATCTCCCACTTGGAGACACATTGCCAAAACCTTCGTCTTCTTCATCCGGAGTGCACCACCTCCCCGTCTTCAAGCCTGAAGACCAATCAAAGCTGAACAGAGCTTCAGCTTCTCCCTTGTGACCGCCTTGGTCAACATATCTGCAGGATTGTCACTCGTATGAATCTTCTCCAGAATAATCGATCCATCTTCCAGTAACGAACGTATGAAGTGATATCTGATGGCAATATGCTTGGTCCTTGAATGAAAGGCTGAATTCTTACCCAAGTGTATTGCACTCTGATTGTCACTGTACAGCTTGCAATCTACTTGCTTCTTACCCAACTCTTCCATAAAACCTTGCATCCACATCATCTCCTTGCATGCTTTTGTAGTCGTAATATATTCTGCTTCTGTCGTACTGATAGATACTATCTTTTGTAACTGAGAGACCCAATTGACTGCAGCACTGCCCAGAGTAAAGACATAACCTGTAGTGCTTCTTCTGTTGTCAATATCTCCTGTCAAATCTGAATCCACGTAGCCTTATAGCTTGATTTTCGATCCACCATAACACAACCCTACATCCTTAGTACACACAAGGTATCTGAGGATTCACTTCAGAGCTTCTCAATGTTCCTTCCCGGGGTTGTTCATGAACCTGCTAACAACTCCCACTGCTTGAGCAATATCTGGCCTCGTGCTCACCATAGCATACATGAGACTCCCAATCGCTGACGCATATGGGACTTTGGCCACCCGTTCCTCCTGTGTCTTTGTACCTTGCTCATTAGATAGCTTGAAGTAGTTGGCTAATGGAGTGCTAACCGGCTTAGCACCTCCCATATTGAATCAATCAAGTACCTTGGCTATGTACTCTTCCTGTGACAAAACCAGTTTCTTGTTTTTCCTGTCACGCTTTATCCTCATGTCTAGAATTTATTTTGCAGCTTTTAAATCCTTCATGGCAAATTCTCTAGACAATTTTCTTTTGAGATCTGAGATGTCTTTCATGCTTGAACCGGCCACAAGCATATCATCAACATACAGAAGAAGAATGATGTACGACGTATCAAACTTCTTCAAGTAACAACAGTGGTCTGCATGACATCTCCTAAAACCGTTTCCCGACATGAAACTATCGAACTTCTTGTACCACTGCCTCGGGGCTTGCTTCAGGCCATATAGACTTTTCTTTAGTCTGCACACCTTGTTCTCATTACCTGGTGCTACGTATCCTGTCGGCTGATGCATATATATTTCTTCTTTAAGATCCCCATGAAGAAAGACTGTCTTAACATCTAGCTGCTCTAGATGTAAGTTCTCTATAGCCACTATACTCAAGACCTTGCGAATCATAGAAATTTTCACTACCGGTGAAAATATTTCAGTGAAATCGATACCTGCCTTCTGTTGAAACCCTTTTACAACCATTCTCGCATTGTACCGTTTCGAACCATCATGCTCCTCCTTCATTCTGTAAACCCACTTGTTATGAAGAGCTTTCTTACCCTTAGGTAAAGTGACTAGCTCCCATGTACGATTAGACTCAAGAGAGTCCATCTCCTCATCCATGGCTTACTCCCACTTAACCCGTGTATCTGACTGTAATGCCTCTTCAAAACATTCTGGCTCACCATTATCTGTCAGCAGTAGATAATGTAAGGAGGGTGAGTATCGGACCGTGGGTCTCCTCTTCCGAGTAGACCTCCTCACAATCGGTGTCTGTGGCTCTGCCTCATGATGCTCCTGTGCATGATCATCCTGTGGCGTTGTAACACCCATGTCCGGTAACTCTTCCAACTCTACGAATTCCTTTTTCTCGGCCTATTTTCTTGCACACTATCCTTATGCATCACTTTTTCGTTGAAGACTACGTTCTTGCTTCTGATGATTTTCCTGTTTTTTGCATCTCAAAACATGTAGCCAAAATCATCCTGCCCGTAGCCTATAAATGTGCACCTCGTTGACTTCACATCCAGCATGTTTTTGTGTTCTGCATCAATGTGAACATATGAAGTGCAACCGAACACTCTGAGATGTGTAAGGTTCACTTCTTTCCCAGTCCACGTTTCTTCTGGTAGCCCACCATCCAGTGGTGCTGAGGGACTTCTATTGATAAGATATACGATAGTATTCACAGCATCTGCCAAAAGGTCTTGGGCAACCCTGCATGTAACCTCATGCTCCTGGCGCGCTCAAGGATGGTCCTGTTAATGCGCTCAACCACACCATTCTGTTGTGGTGTCTCTGGAATCGTTTTCTGATGTTTGATTCCACTTGCTGCACAATACTCCTTAAATCTCTTATCACAATATTCTCCCCCATTATCAGATCCGAGACACTTTACTGTTTTATCTGTCTCATTTTCTACCATAACTTTTCACTTCTTAAACGCATCAAATACATCAGATTTATGCTTTAAGAAATAAACCCATAGTTTTCTACTAGCGTCATCAACAAAGGAAACAAAATAACGTGAGCCACCAAGAGATGATACCTGTGCCGGTCCCCACACGTCAGTGTGAACAAGCTCCAATAGATGCGTATTTGGATCGCGTCCTATCTTCTTGAAGCTTACCCTCTTCTGCTTGCCATATACGCAGTCCTCGCAGAATTTCAAGTCAAGAGACTTCAGCCCTGGTAGCTTTCCTTTTGACAACAACACTTTCATCCCTTTCTCACTCATATGTCCCAACCTCTGATGTCATAACTGCCCATTCACTCCAGTTGATGCGACTGAGAGTGAACCATACGATCTTGAAGTCACGTACAAACTGCCTTCCTTTTTGCCTCGAGATATCACTAAGGCACCTTTTGTGATCTTCCAGGAATCACTGGTGAATGTCGTCACATAACCGGTATCGGCCAACTACCCCACTGAGATCAGATTCCTTCTCAAACTCGGTACATGTCTGACATCCTTCAGTTTTAAAACCATTTTGTCTTTCTGATTGACCTGAACGTCCCCCTTTCCAACAATACTGCACGGCTCATCATCACTCAGGTAGACTCTCCTAAAGTCACCTGACACATAATCACACAGAACTTCCTTACATGAAGTGGCATGAAACGAAGCACCCGAGTCTATAACCCAAGACTCATTCCTCGGATCAAGAGACAAGATCAACGCCTCTGTGTCGCTCTCATCAGACAGATTCACTGAATCCTTCTCGCCTTGAGAGCTTCCATCTTGTTTCTTAAGCGCCTTGTAATCACGTTTCATGTGCCCCTTCTTGCCGTAATGCCAACACCCGTCTTTATCTTTTGGTCCCTTGGACTTCTTCCTTGACTTAGAACGCCCATGTTTATTACCTCATCTATTTTGCAATCTTTCTCTTCCTTCAACGTTTAGAGCATTCCCTGGATCCCCTAAAACTCCTGATGCCTTCCTTCTAGATTCTTCGCTGAGAATCAGACCGGCCACATCATCAAATTTCAGCTTTGTCGACCCTAAAGAATTACTCACAGCAATCATCAAACCATCCCAATTGTCTAGCAGACTGGATAAGATCAATAACGCCCTAACCTCATTGTAAAAAATGATGCCAACGGATTCCAACTGGCTCGTGACTGTATTGAACTCGTTTAGATGTTCAGCCACGCTCCCACCATCTGACATCTTCATGTTGAATAGCTGTTTCATAAGATGAACCTTGTTGGATGTTGAGGGCTTTTCATACATGGTGGCTAGGGCTTCCATTAATTCTTTTGTCGTTTTCATCTTGGATATATTAAAGGCGACGCTCTTAGACAAAGAGAGTCGGATCGTTCCTAAAACCTTCCTATCTAGTAAAAACCATTCATCATCTGTCATCTTTTCTGGTTTCTTCTCTTTTCCTTCTAGAGGAATATAGAGGTCCTTCTGATACAGATAATCCTTCATCTGCATCTTCCAGAAGGTAAAGTTTGAACCATCAAACTTCTCAATTCTAGTTTTTTCATCTTCCGCCATCGCTCCCAATAGAACTAAATCAATAGCTCTGATACTAGTTGTTGCACAGCACGCCAACAACGTAGTGGGCCAAGATCCAATCTCAGGCCTCACCCACAAATGATAAACAGAAAGGAATATAAACTAGAAACAGATCAAAGCAATCCAAACAAACCACAAGACAAGATATACGTGGAAAGACCCCAAACTAGGGTAAAAAACCACGGATACAAACTTTTACTATGAAGAAACAAAGATTACAAGGCAAAATACTAACCTTTCCCTTGGAAGAATAGAGAAAACCCTTAGCCCACACCTTTAGAATTATTTTTCAATATTCCTCATCTCATGCATTCCCTATAAAAAATCCTAGGAACCCCTATTTATAGTTTAGACAACTTCCCTTCCGCATCCCGGTTGCGAAAGGACTCAAATCTTTAGTTTCGCGGAACAAACTGCGTAACCTACGACCGGTCCTGGCTCCGCTACGACCGGTCGTAGGCCCCTACGACCGGTCCTAGCTCTCCTACGACCAGTCCTAGGCTCCGAAAAAAAAACAGCACAACTTACTGGACTTTGAGTCGTGACAGGGCTCGAACCCACGACCGGTCGAGCGCCTCCCACGACCGGTCGAACAAGCCCCACGACCGGTCGTAGCCGTCCTACGACCGGTCGAAGGCAGCCCAATGTGGCTTCATATTCTCAACATACCCCACTTTGGTGTGCAGCCAAAGTATTGATTTTTATTTGGCATTTCAGTCAGGCCTAGATGGGTTTCACTTGGATGCATGATCCAAACCGTCCACCTTGTCGGTTTAATCGTAGATGGATGATTATCTAAAAATCAAAAGGTTTGTTCATTTTACATAGGCACCAGAGGAAAAAGTAGCTTGCCTTCTCTTGGCAATAAATAAAGAGTGCAGATTGTCTGGGTTGAAGCCACAGGCAATTCCAGTCCCGTCGCTTCTCATTGGTTCACGTTCATTTCCAATAACTCGGCCAACAAGAAAATCCCCATTTATAGATTGCTAACTACACAACACAACTTTCAACTTTCAACGGGTAGCTTTTTCTGGGTGCCAACATGATTTTTGTATTATATCTAACCTGTCCATCAATTTTTCCACATAATTCTAGGGCATGATCTTAAAAATGAGGTGTGTCTAAAACCCAAATGGATCAGGCCACACAAAGCAGTGAGGATTGAATAAACTACCGTTGCCTACGGACTTATTTTTCATCTCACCTTCACATAAGGTCACACGTATCCGGAGTTGGGTAGGGGTCAACTCGAATGGGCAAACTTGACTCATTCGTACTTGTTCAAATCCAACTCGATCCAAACCAATTGGGTGAGTCGATCCGAATAGAGTTGACTTCGTCCAATCCGAAATCAAAATAAGGCAAGTTCGAGTCACCCAGTAACTCAAATTGATCTGAAACTCGACTCATATATATATATATATATATATATATATATATATATATATATATATATATATTAAAAAATCACAAATCTAATATTTCAGATCTGAGAATCCGTGTAGCTGATGGAGAGGCTGCAATTCTGACAAGTGAATCTAGGTTTTGAGTTGTGATTTTAGCCCATGGATACCCGCTGCACCCGACCCGACTTGGTGCCAACTCAACCCGACTCTGTACTTATAATTGGGTCGGACTCGGTCCATATTAGTCCAGGCTAGACCCAGACTTGGATCGGGCAAGGCATGCTGGACTCATACCAAGTCGGGTCAAGTTCGGATCAGGTTTATTTCAAAACCAAATAGAGTTGGGTCAACCCTAACTTGATCCAACTCTACTCATGCCTAGCTTTACACATACTTAGATGAAGTTAAAATACAAATATTTGCTTGATTAGATCCTTTCATGGCCTCAAGGAGTTTTCAACAGTAGCATTAAATCATAATGTGTGAAATCTACTGTAGCTGCATTGTTTTTGGGTTTGTATCTTAAAATGATTCCGAAAAAATAGATGGACGGTGTAGATCCAAGAAATACATCATATTGGGGCCATGTAAATTTCACACTCCAAAAAATTGGGTTGCTTGTTGTGTGGTGCAGGAGAGCGGATTAGGTGAGTTCGGGCCTCACCCAAAAAAGTGCAGACCTTACAGCGGGGCTCACTTTGATTCGTGCATTCTTGTCTAGTACAGGGAAAAAAAATAAAAATCCCATAACCTCACATATTATAGTTTTTTTTTTCTAAATGCTAGCGGAGAGTGTGGATGTGGCATCTATCAGTGCCAGTTCAGGCCAGAGAATGACAATCGAGTAGCACTGGAATTACCCATGAAGAATAAACAGAAGATTACATATATTATTCTCTAACATTTCACAAGATATATATATATATATATATATATATATATATATATATATATATATATATATATATATATATATAGCAATCCACTCAATTAAAACCATAATAACAAACATCCAGTACAGACGAACGAATGTGGTGCCCTGGCCGAACTGTACTTGGGCGGACGGTTCTGTTACGGAGTAAGAATTCGACTTCTGTGGGCCCCTATGACACGCTAGTGACCAGCCAATCTCCATCAGCCACATCCGAAGATAAGAGAGGGTATGTGTCGGATCTTATACCAGTCCTCTCCCTCGTTCTCTCTCAACCTTTCTTTGAGTTCTTCCGCAATCATCATCAGATTCAATTTTTTGAGGGTGGTTACATGTTGCAATCCATCGGGAAGCATCTTCAATCTTTTACAATTAATCATTTGTAGAAATCTAAGATTCGGCATCGCTCCTTCCTCCACTCTCCACTCCTCTAATTCATCTGCGTCAATACTCAAACTTTCGAGCTGCAGAAACCCTCCGGCGGAGCAAACCATTTCCTTTCCCATGTAAGCTACCTGGTTCAATATCCAGCTGCGTAATACGAGAATCCGTAGGTTCGGCAGCTTCTCCAGCGTTCCCATTGGATCTTGCTGTATTTGGGACCCACTCAAGTTTAGCTCGGTGAGGTTAGGTGGGAATTCATGCAGATCCAGAAATTTCTCTAAGCGTCCGTACAATCTTATCTTATATAGATGCTGATGATTTGAGAAGGACTCAAAAGCTGGAATTGAACATCCATCTCTTGTCATTAGCGTTAATGATCTGAGGCGAACCAATTTACAAACGGAATGGGATGATGCCATTTTCAGATCACGCAATTCCAAATCTCTCAAATTGGTCAGTTTCTCTAACCCAGCTTCTATCCAGCTGTCTGCCAATCCTACCTTTAGAGTCTGTAGATTGCTTAAGCGATGGAGTGGCGTGCGTTTCTTGATTGAACATCCCGATCCTAGCAGTAGGTGTCGTATCTGTTCCATCTTCCAAATATCATCCAGCTGCATGCTGAACTCCGAAAAGCGTAGATCAAGTGTTTGTAAATTGGACAAGCGGGTTATAGTGGATGGTAGCATTTGAAGTACATTGAGACGTAGGTACCTCAAGTGGATTATATACCCAATTTCATCTGGGAGACAAGAGAGCCGTACATTTTGGAGATGCATCACCCTAAGCAATTTGAAACCTACTAATAGGATTTTCAACTGCGGTTTCTCCGGCATTTCTCGGATTCTACTGAAGTACAACAAAGAGCGAAGGTGTAAAGTGGAGCGGTTAAGAGAGAGAGACTTACTGATGCCACCATACGTAATTGCAAGTCGGCGTGCCTTGGTCGGTGATGTAGGTGTTATGTTCCCATGCACATCCAGAAATCTCTCCATCTTGCCTTCTGATATTGAGAGGTCACGTAGAAGATCATGAATACGGCATTTTTCAGCAGTTCCATTGCTCTTCCTTCTTGCCACCTGAATCATGCTTCTACTTATGAGCTCGTCAACGTAATCCTCTGCAACATCCTCCAGTTCTTCTCCTCCTCTTTGCTGCACGAACCCTTCTGCTATCCACAACTTAATCAAGTTGTCCGCTTCAATTTCAGAGTCTTCAGGAAAAGCTCCAAAATAAAGAAAGCAGGGCTTCAAGTAATAGGGCAAGTCATCGTAGCTCAGGGCCAATATGCCCGAGACGGAATCTTCGCTTTCATTTAAATGCCATTCGAGACTTGTAAGCACTTTGTACCACTCATTCACTGATTTATCTTTCCTTGATAGGACGCCTCCTATTACTGCAATAGCTAAAGGTAAACCTCCACATTTGGCAACAATCTTTCTCCCCAACTCCTCCAGATTTGCTGGGCATGGAAGAGCAAGATTTTCAGGAAGTGCTTTCTTACGGAACAATGCCCAGCTCTCACTTTCATTAAGAAAATGCATTTTATGGGGCATGCACTGTGGGTCTGCATACTTGGCTATTTCTTCATTGCGAGTGGTGAGCAGCACCCTGCTGCCCTTTTGCCTGTCTGGAAATGCAGAGACCAAACCGTTCCAAGCGTCTCGAGTCCATATATCATCAATTACCACCAGATATTTCTTCCCTTCCAAGTTCTCATAGAGCTGCTTACGCAGGTCTTCCTCAGGTGTCGTCTCGCTTTCATTTTGTCCCAGAGATTTTAGAATGCTCAGCAAAATCTCTCGCAGTGGACGTTCTTGAGACACAGACACCCAGGCATGAAAATCGAAATTCTTCTTTACATCGATGTTATTATAAACTTTCTTAGCGAGAGTAGTCTTACCTATTCCTCCCATACCAGTGATCGAAATGATAGCACGCCGCACATCTCCTTCAATCAGCCGCCCCACCAGTGTCTTCGTCTCATCTTCAACACCAACCACATCGGCTTCCTCAGCGACGGGAGCCCTCTTCTGCCTCCGTGTATAGGTTTGATCTGAAGAAGATGAAGCTTCTCTGGATGCTGATATATTGTCGATGCCGAGCTCTGGTCTGTTGGACAAGATCTCATTGAGCCTTGTTTCTATGTCGCTGATCTTCTTTCCAACCTGGCGGATGGCTGGGATGTCTGTGATGCGACGAGAAAAACTTCCTAGGATTCTCATTAATCCAGCACTCGTCTCTCCTCGCTGTTTTGCAATGTTAAAAATGTAGGAGTCGATGATGTCCTCGGCATCATAGGCTACTTCTCTTATTTGGCCCACCCAACGCTTAACCACAACATTGTTTCTGCGCTTCCCATCGAAGTGCTTGAGTAAGTCACGTATTTCTTCAAGTTTTTCTTCAAGAGATGTGACCCGCTCATGTACTCCTGCAAGGAAATATGCGTCCTTTGTTAGAAAATCCAGCAATTTTTGTACGGCGAACTGAACAGCAATTTCTGCCATTCTCTTTCTCTCTCTCTCTCTTCTCCAGAAGTCTCTGTGTTTAAAGCAAGCCTTTCATCAACTCCTCTCTTCTCTAGAAGTCTCTGTGTTTAAAGCAAGCCTTTCATCAACTCCTCCTTTGAAAGGAAGAAAGAAGATTTCTCCGTAAAAAAGCCAAAGCAAAGGCTCCTTTTGCTTTAGAATGAGACGTCCATGGATTCTACTGTATGTAGGCCCACTCTCGTATGAGACGTCCATGGATTCCATCGTACGTAGGCCCACTCTCATTTGCTTTAGAATGAGACGTCCATGGATTCCAGTGGTGTGTAGGCCCACTCCCATTGAAATATGATTGGAATCTTTGAAAATTCATATTTGTATATCAACACGTACGCATCATCAATGACTGCATTTAATGCAGGAAACCTCAGTTTGTGGTGGCAAGCAGAGGGTCGGATAAGATTATGAGAAACTGGGAAGCGGATTGGCTGCGTGTCGTGCGACGGCGGGCACTGACGTTCCTCGAACTCCGAGTTGTACGAACGGTTCAAAGGAGATCAAAGTTACGTAGATCCACGGTGATGTATTTGTTATATCTACACCGTTAATTTATTTTTAAAAATTATTTTAGAGCATTATCCAAAAAACAAATCTTATCCAAAGATCATAGGGACCACATCACAATTAGCAATAGAGATAATGATTCTAACTGTTAATAAATTTGTATGCCCACCATAACATTTATTTTTGATCCAATCTGTTCATAGGGTCGCAAAGCCCCGAACAAAGAAGAAAAATAATTTTTATATTAATCCAAAACTTTTATAGCCTTAAAATGAATTCAATAGTAGATATTTACTCCGCACTACTTTTTGTAGTGTGGTCCACTTGATAGTGAGATCTGTCTTAACTTTAGCCTCCAACCTTAAGTCTCCAACCTTACGAGGAGCCGACAAAATGAATGAACGGTTTTAATATAACACATACCCTATACTTAGATCCACAAAACTTACCAATGTGAAGACTGCAGCTATATATATATATATATATATATATATATATATATATATATATATCATGTGCGGTACACCTGCCAATCTGCCGCGAAACAAAAAAATAACCAGCTTTATATATAGCTTGAAACAACAGCGGTTTGGCTGGTGTACCTCACACTATGTATATATAACTGCTGAATTAATTTCAGTAAGCTTTGTAGGTAGTTATAAGCTATATATTATATCCAAAGCCTCTATCAATTTGGCAAGCTCATCTTAGGGGTTGAGACGAAAAATAAGACATAAATATCAAGTGCATCACATTGTAAAAAGTTGTGAGGATTGATCGTCTACAGTTGAAACCCTTTTTGGGTTTATAGAAGTTTTGGATTAATATGAAATTTGTTTTTTCTCTTCACTTAGGTCTTACAAACAAATTGATGGAAAATAAACGTTATGGTGGGTTTTACAATTTTTTTTAACATTGAAAATCATTATCTCTATTGCTATTTGTGGTGTGGTGCAGATTATCTTTGGATATGATTCATTTTTTGGATAATGCTATAAAATGATCTCTAAAAATAGATGAACAGTGTAGATATAATAAATACATCACTGTGGGACCCATGTAACTTAATTTGCTTTGAACCGTTCGTATAACTTGGAGCTCGAGGAGCATCAGTGCTTGTCCTAGCACGATACATACCTACAGCAGCTATATAGCTGGTGTGTGGTACACTAGCCAATCTGCTTTAGCTTAAAACACATGCTTTATATAGCTTAAAATGCACACCAGCTATATAGTTGATGTATTAACATCAACAAGTTCTGTGGCTCTAATCATGAGGTGTGCGCTATATCCAAACTGTCCATTCATTTGTCTGGCTCGTCTTAAAGATTGATACGAAAGACAGATCCAACTATTAAGTGGACCACACTGTAAAAAGCAATGGGTTATTGAACGTCTACCATTGAAACCCTTTTAAAGGTCACAAAAGTTTTGGATCAATATGAAATTTGTTTTTTCTCTTCTTCTAGGTCTTTGTGACCTTATCAAAATATTGGATGAAAAATAAAATTTATGGTGGGCCCTACAAATTTTTTAAGGGTGAAAATATTATCTCATTGCTATTTGTGGTGTGGTCCATTTGATCTTTGAATATGATTATTTTTTGGATAATGATCTAAACTAATCTTGAAAAATGGATGAACGATGTGGATATAATAAATACATCACTGTGGGGGCATGTAACTTTGATCTCCTTTGAACTGTTCGTACAACTCGGAGCTCGAGGAGCGCCATATAGTTGGTTTGTGGTACACTAGTCAATCCTCTTTGTCCAACTCCACAAGTTTACTGTGTTATTGGCGTGATATACATTATATCAATCTTGTCGTTCACACTACATTAAATAGTGAGGTTGAACCTTATTAAAAACATCATAGGGCTACAGAAGTTTTGGATCAAGCTCATATTTGTATTTTTCTTCTCATCTAGGTCTACTTAACCTTATAAAAAAGTTTGATGGCAAGTAAATATTATGGTGGGCATTATGAAGTTCTTAATGGTAGGTGATCAATAACTACTGTTTCCTATAATGTGGTCCACTTAATATTTGGATCATCTCATGTTTAAGCTCATACCCTAAAATGGCCCAACAAAATGGATGAACAGAGCAGAAGTAACACATACCTCTTTGTGGCCCAATCATCCTGCAGCCAACCACTACAGGGAATCTGTGTTCGCAATCCCTGCGGCTGTAATAGTTCAAAAGAGTTTATAATGCAAATTTTGGTGACTTGCATTGAGAAAAGGCGTTCGAAATATAATACTTAGGCAGCATGTGACACTTCATACTCATCATGTGATATACATTAGCTCAAAGTAAAACGACTAGATTGTGAAACTCACCCCCATTAACTCACGATTAGAATGAAGTCCTTAAGGTTGAAGTTACTCTGCTCCACTCGCAATTAGAGGAGGATGCCATCAAGCTCAATAGGGCCCAGACCAACCTGAAATGAGCCTATTTTCAAGAGAAAATTTTTTGGAAGCAAAAATCTAGGATCAATTGGCTATTAGAAGGAGACAGGAATACGCGATTCTTTCACGATTCCGTGCTAGACAAATGCCGAAGGCTGAAAATTTTTAAGATGAAAAGAGTCACAGGGGAGCCAATAGAGAAGACCGAAGATAATGGGGAGGAAGCAATTTCCTTCTTCAAGGACCTTTTTTCCTCCAACTCTTCCAATCGTACTGGGGATATGGTCAACTGTATCCCCCGTCTCGTTACAAGACAGATGAATGCAGATCTCAAGAAGCCCCCTACGATTGAAGAAGTCAAGGGGGCCGCGCTATCCATTCCGATCGATAGCGCCCCATGGCCTGATGAATTTGGAGGAGCTTTTTATTGATCATGCTGGGAGATTATAAGGCAGGATCTTTATTGTAAGACCCATATCCTAGTCCGTACTGTTCCGTCAACTCCCACGATCCTCCCGGTCAAATTTCGGCTACCTGCGACTGATGATTGACGTTCGTGCTCGACCCTAAGTCGTATTCTGTATATCTTAGTTAGTTCAATCTGAGACTTATACCAATGTTGTCACGCCCCAAACTCAGAAACCGGGCTCACAAAATTCTCGATCGCCGAATCCGGCGCCAACAGCCTCCGTAGAACCCCATTCTCGGCTCCTAGATCCCATTCGCCAGGTTCTGATCCTGGGATGCTACAAGGAGGATTTTAAATATCAGTTTGATTCGTAATAAGCATAACCAAAGGCATAACCCACAAACAACAACTAAGAACTCCATTACATTTCCACTATGATTAAAAACTTTACAAGTACAGTGGTAAAGAACTAAAACTCCAAAATGCTCAGCAACGTGCTCCTGCCTCAGCGCTGCTACGAACCAACGTCACCGGCACGCAACGGTCGTGTATAAGCTTACAGAAAGCTTAGAGGGTGGTGAAAGTGTGTGCGCAAGGTAGTAATATGAACATGCAATGTTAGAGTAAAGCGGAATATGCAGATAGAACCATAATACCATGAGTTGTACCAAGGCTATGCAATGCGAGACATGAATGGTATCGGCCATCCCAAGGCCATGCGATGTGTAATGCAACTCAAACATACAGATCCTCATCTATGTCCACACATCAATACAGCTCAAATATGGAATATCACCGGGGTCTAGTACACTCTAAACCAGATTGCCGCCACATCGCGCGTAATAAGGTAAGTGGAAGAGACCACACTATCCGTCTGCCAATATTGGGCGCGACTCGTCGACAGCGGACCCATTCCTCGAGCTGGTCAAACTCAGCCTAGGATTGCCCCCTACACTCGGGCGGGTAAGGCCGTACCCTCTTCCAATCGACCACGACACAGTGGAGAGCGTAACCGTCTGGTAATTGGCACTCAACGCTCATCTACCCACTCGGTCTAGACGTTGGAGCAACCTCTTGGTACCATAAGGGTTTAGGGACTTTCACCCAGGGATATCTATAGTACCCCATGTAGAACAAGATTTTCGGTATCCAATCCTGCCAACCACGATCTGTCTGTGGAGGCTACGGCCCCGATGTCGGTAGGGCGTACAATAAACATGTCACACAAATGCGGAATGCATGAATCACGCTATCCAGTCATGCAACCAATCCTGCGCATACCGTGCACTCATGTAGGGCAACACCGCCTAACCGGGAGCCCATAAACAACCTGTCCGAAGGCAAATGCTATGATCAGACAATTCTCACGTCAAGCATACATATGATGCGTATGATCATGAGTCATGAAACTATACTAAACATGATGAACTATCTTACAATGCAGATGGACCTGGACGGTCTATACACAGCAAGTATGGCCCAGTAATGGGCCCTAAGGAGAGTCGTAATGTGGACATCTAACCAACATTACACTCGCAATGTGGACGTCAAACCAATATTGCTCCCAAGGCACGATCGCCGTAAACACTGCCACATAATTTGTATTGGGAACACACATTGCAGTGGACCTTAGGTACATCTCATTGGACCTTAAATATATCTAATAGGCCATGATATATGGGCCTTGTATTTGTCAAATGGGCCACATAAATGGACCACACCAATGGACTTTAGGTATATTGCAATGGGTCATAACCCGTGGGCCTTGGATTGCATCAATTGGACCTAGTCACATGAGTCTAATATGTATCAAATGGGCCACACCAATTGGGCCCCCCACATGTACATCAAATGGACCTCAACCCATAGGCATTATATGAGTTCAATGGGCTAAACCCCTAGGCCTTATGGTACATCAAATGGGCCTAAACCCGTAGGCCTTGCATAAACCAAATGGGCCTAAACCCATAGGCCTTGTATAAATTAGATGGGCCTAAACTCATAGGCTTTATATAATTCCAAGTGGGCCTGGTCTCATAGGCCTTGAGGTATAACAAATGGTCCAATCCCATGGGCCTTACATCCAAATCAAAGTAGGCCCCAATAACTGTCACAATTACATTTAAGATGAGCCTCAAATCATACCAAGATGGGGTCTATTTGGACTGTGGCTCTGGCTCATTCTTAGACTCATTCCACAAAATGATCCAAAAAAAAATGGGTGGACAGATCAGATGCAGCACCTGCATCGATGGTGGAGGCCCACATGAAGGCCCACTATCATGTACATTACATAATATAGTATAATATATATATATATATATATATATATATATATATATATATATATATATATATATATATATATAGGCACACACGTCTCACCCCACTCATACACACACCCACACGCATGCATTCACATACCACAGCGGGCCCACCGTCTGCTGGACGGTGGGGGTGGAACACAACATCAGGGTGAGTACCACCGTCCGCCTGGACGGTGGGTTTATTTGCAATCCAACACTGTGGGTCCCATGTGGGGCCCACTGTAATATTTATTTGGCATCTAACCCATTGATAAGGTCAAACAGACCTGGTTGAAGGAAAGATACAAATTTCAGCTTGCTCCAAAACTTCTGTGGGCCCCAAAAAGACATCAATGGTAGATATTCAATTCTACTGTTCCCTGTGGTGTGGGCCACCTGAGTTCTGGATCGAGCCTAAATTTGGAGGGGGCCCACCTGAGGATGGGACCCACCTCATGAACGGCTTAGATAAGGCATATACATCATGTGGGGCCCACGGCAGCAGCTGTGGCTAGCTGACCGCCCGCCCATCATGCGCTGGCAGCGCTGTCAACGCTCCTTCATTACTTCTCTTTGTTTTTTTTTTTTGTTGTTTTATTGCCTGCGAAATCTCACAGGTGGGGCCCACTGCTCGAAAATCCGAATCGTCCAAAAGATCTTAGGGCCCACAAATGCCGTACAAGTAAAATTTTTGAGTTTAAATTGGAGTGTAGAATCAATAAAATGGGCCTTAAAAGCCTTTGAAAGGACAGAAATACCATTTTCTATGGTATGGCCCGCCTGATCATCAGATTGATCTCATTCTTTGGTTCAACGCCTAAAATGGCCTTGAAAGCGGAATAGGCGGCATGGATTTAATACATTCATCAGGGTAGGGCCTATGAAGGGGGCTCACCCCAAACCCCCCCCCCCCTTTTTTTTACACAGGAACGTCCAGCGTCCCAGACGCTGGACATGTAGGTCTTTAAAAAAAAAAAAAAAGGAAAAGAAGAAAAAGAGCATTTATGGTGGGCCCTGATTAGGTGGGCCACCACTGTTTGATGATGTGGGTCTAACATTTAAGGTGGGCCCCACTTGAAGAAAACTTGGACTAAATAATTGCTTCAAGGTGGGGGTCCATTCAAGTGAGCCACATAAAATAAAATAAAATAAAATAAAATAAAAAGCAATAAAAAGGGAGTGAGAGAGAGATGGAGAGTGGGACACGCCTTGTGATGGAGGGACCCCGATATTATGGGCCCTCCCTTAAGAGAAAATCATACAATAAATGGATCCCTTGTACATGGGACCATCGAAAATGTAAATCAACGGTGGAGATCCATTCCCCACCGATATGGACGATCTAGATGACCTTTCTAAATGAAATAAACATCATGATGGGGTCCATGGAGAATGGCCCCATCATGGAATGATCATGATGATCCAAGTGGTCCATCGACCACCTCTTAGGGTCCCAAGTGAGATCCACACCATGGATCGGTGGGCCTCACTTGGCCCATCATAAAAATAAAGAGAAACTACCCTATAAAGGCACCCATCGTCCGATCTTCTTGCTCCTAGAGGTTCCTTGGCACCTTGGCTTCAACTTCAATGGATGAGATGAAGAATGGAGGGTTGAGATGGGAGATTTTGGGATGAAGAGGTGGGCCACTTGGAGCTTAGGAGAGTTTGGAAAACTCCATAAGTATGGAGCTTGGAAGTTGCTTGGAGGTTTGAAATGAGAAAGAGAGAAAGAGAGAGAGTGATGTAAGGGAGAGAGAGAGAGTGATGGATGGATGTGGTGAGTGATGGTTGTGTAAGAAAATATTGACTTTTGTGACTTTTGTGTAAGAGAGGTATGGGTGGTGAAGACTTTTGTGGCTTTTTGTGTAAGAGAGGTATGAGTGGTGAAGACTTTTGTGGCTTGGGAAAATGGAATAAAGTGATGTGTACTTGACATGTGATGGATTGATGGGTTGATTGATTGATGGGATTGATGTGATTGATGTGACACATCGTAGAGATTCTCTTGGTTTTCGCAACGCGCGGCGTTTTCTCGCACCGAACGTTGGCCCACATCTCTTGACCAGGGTATCGCCTCGGCACGCGAGTCACAGTATCGGAACCGCGGCGACGACGCGGTCGCTATGGTATTGGTCTCGGGTTGAGTCGACTCGGTTTGTCGGCACATGAATCAGGGTCGCGCGTCGATATCGGTTAAGGGTCGAAGGTTGCCGGAATTCGACCAGTAAGACTGCGAAAGTCTACGGAAAGGTACGGACTAAGATACGGGTCTTACAATTGCGACCGTACCGTCGTCGCAGTTCCAACGCTGCGACTCGCTCACCGATCCGATACCATGGCAAGGAGATACAGACCTACGTTCAGTTTGAGAAAAATACCGCGTGTTACAAATCCCAAGAAAATCTCTACGACATGTCCCATCCATCCCATCAATCACCTCTCATGTCAAGTACAAAGCACCCATGCTTCCTTTCTCCACAAGTTAAGCAAACCCAAAAGTCAACAAATCCATCACCTCACCCATCACTCACATCCATCAATCTCTCTCCTTACATCCCATCTCTCTCTCTCTCTCTCTCTCTCTTTCTCTACACCATTTTTCAAGCAACAAAGGAGAGAAAGAGTGTGGACGTTCATGATTTTTCTAGTGAGAGAAAAGTGATTTTGGTGGCCCACTTTTCCATCCCAAATTCTTCATCCTAGCCATCCATTTCTCATCTCCACCATCAAAGTGAAGCATAAGGAAAGTGACTTTCCAACGGACCAAGAAGATTAAATGGTGGGTGCTTTCATAGCCTAGTTTTTCATATTTTTTTAAAGATGGGCCAAGTGAGGCCTACCGATTAATGGTATGGATCTCACTTTGGACCCTAAGATATGGCCGATGGCCCACCTTGATTATCAATATCATTCCATGATGGGGCCATTCTCCATGGACCCCATCATGATGTTTACTTTTAGTTTGAAAATAGGGTCATCTAGACCTTCTATTTCGATGGAGAAAGGATCTCCACCGTTGATTTTTGATTTTGATGGGCCCACATGTAATGGGACTCACTTGATGTTTGATTGCTTGTAAGGGAGGGCTCATAGTGGCGGAGCCCTCCATCCTGCGTGTCCCACTTTTCCCCTCTCTCTCTCTCTCTTTATTTTTTTATGTGGTGGTGATGTAGTTATGTGGTCCACTCGGATGGACCCCACCATGAAGTATATAGTTTATCCAAGGCATGTATAGGTGGGGGCCCACTTTTCATATCTGTTGTATCCACACTACCCATCATTTGATGGCCCACATGGACATCCCACTTGGAATGCACCACCGTCCAGCGTCCTTGGACGTTGGACGTGGACCAGGAAAACACAAATATTGGCTTGGTTCAAGCCTTGGAGTGGACCACTCATACAGGCCTCACCTTGTTATATGTATTCAATCCACGCCGTCCATCGTATTTACCAACTCATTTTATGCGTTGAGCCAAAAGGTGAAGCTGATCCAACTTTCTGGTGGGCCATACTTAGCAAACAATGATATACATCATTTAAATTCACTTGGTTTCTTTCTACACGCTGAAATATAATGGATATGAGGCTCTTTTGATATGTCTCGAGCCGTAGAGAGCAATGGATGGAGCGGATTTGGTTGATACGGGCCCCACGCCTGAAAAACCTCAGAAAAACCTTTTTTCAAAAAAATAAATAAAACAAACAGCACCTGCTGCTGTTGTTGTCAGCAGCGCAGGCTGCACCAGCGGCGGACGAGCGGATGGTGGGCAGGGACCCACAACCCTGTGCGTGGGCCCCACCATGATGTATGTTCAGTATCCACATCGTCCACTTGATAGGACCCCTCCTCAGGTGGGTCTCCTCCAAAAATGAACCATATCCAAGACTCTGGTGGCCCACATCAGAGGAAACAGTGGGGTTGAGCGTATACCATTGAAACTCTTTGGAGTCCTAGAGTTTTGGATCAATAAGATATTTGTTTTTACTCTCCGTCCGGTCTGTGTGACCTCATCAGCAGGTTGAATAGCAAATGGACATTTTGGTGGGCCCACGTGGGACCCACAGTGATGTATGTGTTCTACTCACACCGTCCATTGCTGTGGACGGTGGAACCCACCTATATGTATGTATTTTATCAATGTCGTCCAGCCGCTGGACGGCGGGGGGATCCCACCATATGGTATATGTTTCATCCATGCTGTCCATCTATATGGGGCCCACCCCATGTGTGGGCTGCACCTATGATGTGTGTGTGTGTGTGTGTGTGTGTGTGTATATATATATATATATATATATATATATATATATATATATATTATCATTTATATATTATATTATATAATGTATACATGATGGTGGGCGTTTATGGCGCCCTCCTTGCTGTATGTATTGTATCCAACTGTCCATCCAATTGGCAATACGATCTTAGGCTTAAGACTAGATATGAGGCAGATTTATTAGGTGGACCACACCTCAGAAAAACAGTGGAGAGATGAATGCTTACCTTTGAAGTCCTATTAGACCACAACAGTTTTGGATTAACTTGATGTATGTTTTTCCTCTCAACCAAGTTTGTGTGATCTTATAATCAAATTGGATGGAAAATAAATGTTATGGTGGGCCTTGAGAATTTGATGGTGGAAATCATTCTTGCCACTGTTGTTTGGATGTGGCCCATTTGATATGTATAAGGCCCATGGACACGGTCCACTTGATGAGTATAAGGCCCATTAGTGCGGCCATTGTTGTAGCTTAGTTGATATATATGAAGCCCATTGGAGAGGCCCATGGACATGGTCCACTTGATGAATGTAAGGCCCATTGGTGTGGCCCATGGACGCGGTCCACTTGATGTATATGGGGCCCATGGGTAAAGGCCCATTGTGATGTATTATGGCACATGGGTTTAAGCCCATTGTGATGTATTATGGCCCATGGGTTGAGGCCCATTGTGATGTATTTGGGGCCCATGGTTTGAGGTCCATTGCGATGTATTAGGGCCCATGGTCTGAGGCCCATTATGATGTATTTCCGACCCATTTGGCAAGGCCAATTGTGATGTATTTCCGCCTCATATGTTGTGGCCCATTGTGATATATTAGGGCCCATGGATTGAGGCCCATCTTGATTTATTTGTGGCCGTCTTTTGAGGCCCACCTTGGTATATATGAGGCCCGTTTGACATATTGGAGGCCCATGGGTCGAGGCCCAATGAGATTTACCTAAGGCCCATTGAATGTGATTCCACCATGGTGTATGTGTTAACCTTTATGGCAAGTCGTGCCTTGGGAGCAATGATGGTTTGGCGTCCACATTATAAGAATAATGTTGGTTAAATGTCCGCATTATAACTCTCCCTAGGGCCCATTGATAGGCCCATACTTATTGTGTGTAGGCCTTCTAGGCCTATCTTCATTGTGAGAGTAGTTTATCACCTTATAACATGCTTAGTGTAACTCCATGATTCATGCCCATACGCATCATATGTATGCCTGATATGAGGAATGTTTGATCATAGCATACACCATTGGGCAAACCATTTATGGGACTCTTTATGAGACGGAGTGCCCCACATTTCGCTCAATATGGGCAGGATTGTTGCATGACTAGTTAGTGTGACTAATGCATCTCGCATATATGTGACTTGATCATTGTACGCCCTAGCGACATCAGGGTCGTGGCCTCCACAGGTACATCATGGATGGCCAGATGAGACACCGAAAATGCTTGGTTCTAGCACTATGGGCACGTAGGATGTCCTTGGGTGAAAATTTCAGAACCTCCTTGGTACTAGGAGATGCTCCAACATCTAGACCGAGTGAAATATAAGCATCGGTGCCTATACCATGAGGTCGTGTCTCCCACTGTGTCGTGATCTGTTGGAAGGAGGTGTGGCCTTATCCGCCTGAGTGAGGGGGCTATAAGCTAGGTTGAGTATGACTAGCTCGTAAATGGGTCAGCTATCGACGTGCCGGATAGGTATTGACAGACTGTTGGCCAGGCGGATAGTGAGGTCTCTTACGCTCACTGGGCTGTGCAGCTAGGGAGGAGACAGTCAAAGTAGAGTATAATAGACCTCGATGATTTCTCAGAGAGGAACCGTACTGATATGTGGACTTGATATGAGGGCTGACATGATATTATGACACCCCGTCACTGTTGTACATGTGGGCGGACGCTGATGTGGGCGGGGCTGAGGCCTGGGCAAGCTACCACACTAGGCGAGCTACCAGCGGTTGGCAGGCTACTGTGCTGACAGGCTACTGAGTTGGAGTTGCATACTCATTCATTCATCCATTCACTATCCACTCGGGCTGACGGTGTGCATCTATTTGTTACGTGTACCTTCATAATGGTCAGGATTTTGGTTGGGGCGCGCGACTAACCTGAGATCAGGAGTTTACCACATTATGTTTGACTATCCAAATTTAGGTATGGGATTGGTTTGGATGGAATTCCCTTATGATGGACCCCGTAGCTTGCGATACTACGTACTATCATACCGACTTCACTCCAGCTTGGTCATTTCATTCGCATCGCATATTGTATTTCATCCACGGCATATGACATTTTGAATTACTACGTTTCTGCACTTATATGGCTTAGAAGGATTTGACAAGATCTACATATTGCATCGCATCTGCAGCATATAATATTTGGCTCATTATGATCTACATTGCGTACTCTGATATTATGTGATTCATGGACTTACCAGTATATTTCTGCTTACTCTGATATCGAATGATTCATGATCTTGTTAGTATTTCCATTTACCTCGATGATGTATGATTTATGGACTCTATTGTATACTCGGCACTTACCTTACACATACTTACACCACCCTTTAAGCTTTTGTAAGCTTCTGTACGATAGATGCGTGCAGGTGGCGTTAGGTTGCAGCAGCGTTGAGCTTAGAGCGTGTAGCGATTTTCAGGAGCTCTGATTTTGATATATGTATTTTCCTTTTAGTATTGTATTCAAGTGATTATATTAGTGGATATGTGATGATGATGATGTTGCCTTTATGATTTGGGTAAACTTGTGGTTATGCTTATTACAAGATAAATCTACGTTGAAAAATCCTCCTTGTAGGATTTCAGGATCAGAATCTGGTGTATGCTGCGCTGGGACTGAGAATGGGGTACTACGGAGGCTGTCGGTACTGGATTGGGTGATCGAGATTCCTGTGAATCTAATTTTCGGGTTTGGGGCATGATATTTATGAAGTAGCCAAGGACTTCTTTCAAGAGGGGTCGATTCCAAGAGCATTTCAAAGTACTCAATTATGCCTCATTCCCAAGAAAAAAATCCAGAATTCATCACTGACTTCAGACCCATCAGCTTCTGCAATTGCATAATGAAGATTTTTTCCAAGATCATGACGGTAAGGTTAGCAAACATTCTCCTAACGTTGATTTCCGAGGAGCAGGGTGCTTTTGTCCAAGGAAGATCCATAATCGAGAACATTTCTATTGCTAGAGAGATGGCCTTTTAGATTGACCGCAAGGTTTTCAGTGGCAACTTGATAATCAAAGTCAACATGGAGAAGGCTTACGACTGTCTTAAGTGGGGCTTTATCACTCAGGTGCTCAAAAAATTTGATTTTTATCCTCAATGGATATCGGGAGTTCAGCGTTGTTGGGAAGATATTTGGTTTTCCGTGATTATTAATGGCAGAAGCTTTGGCTTCTTTAAATCCTCTAGGGGCTTGAGGCAGGGGGATCCGCTTTCTCCGTCCATCTTTATCCTTACGGTTAAAGTTTTCAGTAGGGTCCTGTCCAAGCTGTTCTCTTCCGGATGTTGCCAGCCTTACAAATTGCCTCAGAATTGCCTAACAATCACCCACCTTTTTTTCGCTGACGATACCATTTTGTTTCTTAATGACAGGTTATCTAATGTGCGATCTCCCCCTCTTTTACATCAACTTACCCGGAAGATTCTCAACAAAATTGATGGTTGGAAGGCCAAGCTTCTTAACTAGGCGGCCAAGCTGGTGTTAATTAAACACGTTTTGACTGGTATTCCTATCCACATGCTCTTGGCCATAACCATTCCCAAATCCATATCCAAATCAATCGATTAGGCGATTGCAAATTTCTTCTGGGGCTCTTCTGAGAGATGCAAGAAGATGCACTGGATTAAATGGTCGTCTTTGTGCACCCTTATTTAGGAAGGCGGTCTCGGCATCAGAACTTTTGGAGACACCACGCAGTCGTTCAGGATCAAGATGGGATGGCATCTCCTTCAGGGTAAGTCTCTTTAGGCTAACTTTCATTCAGCAAAATATTTACAGAAAATTGTTGCAGTGAAAGGAACAAATGGTTTAGCCAGCTTATCCTCTTAGAAAGAGATATTCAGATCTCTGCAATACGTTATTCACCATTCAAGATGGTTGATAGGGGAAGGGAAGATTAACATTTGGTCCTAGAATTGGATGGGTAAAGGCCTTCTTGCTGGTGCGGTCGTCAAGACTATCCCCAATCATCTCAAGGATGTATCAGTTAAAGACGTCTTTGCTCAGTCGGCTTCTCAGAATCTGACAAAAATTCAGCCGTATATCACCTCAGCAGCAATGCAGACTATATCAACCCTCCCAATCGCAATAACCGAAAGGACTGATCAGCTCATTTGGGATCTATCTGCGTCAGGTAAGGTCTCAGTCAAATCGGCTTGGAATGGCATCAGGCAACACTTGCCTACTCTCACTTAGATCAAATGGATCTGAAACAAAACCATCTCCCCAAAAATGAGCATCTTCGCCTGGAAAGTCATTCATGAAGCTGTCCCAGCAGGGGATCAGGTTGTGCAGAATCATGGCGTCATGTTAGCTTCTCACTATGAGTGTTGCATGCAAACTCCAAATCGTCTCCAGATCCTGCCAGTTGCACTGACCCAGTCTCCACATACGCTATCACAGACTTCTTCAAACCAACATCGAGCTCAACAACCCACGAATCAATCAAAGGATGAGATTCTTTCCAATGGTCACCAACAGGATTACACTAGCCTAAGCGACCATCTCCTCTCGCTAATCACTAGCCCACACAGTTGTCATTTGCAAGTAGCTCTCTTTTAAAGTACGCCGAACAGGGGTCAGCCGGATCCCTCTGTTTCTGGATCTGCTAGAGTAGAAAATCTGGACCACCTTTTTAGCCAGAGTGAAATTGTTATTCGTATTTGGAGCTATTTCAGCCGTCTTTTTTATGTTTCCAATTCCCCAAACCATACAATTCTCTAGCGTATTCAGATTTGGACTACCAAAGCTAGTAAGAAATTCAAAATCTCTTATCTCATTGGTCTTGCCCTCAACATCATCATATGAGAGATTTGGATTAGCAGAATTCAAACTCGGTTTGAGGGTCATGCAATGTCGGCAAATCAGATCATCTTTAAGGTTAACCGATGGTTGAATGAACTCGGATCAAGCATTCCGGCTCCAGATAGGAACTCCATGAAGGACACCATCACTCTTTAGGCCCTCAGGATCAATAAAGCTTAACTTCCTCATGCTAGAAAATACATCAAAGTCAATTGGTCAAGGCCCACTCAGGGTTGGTTAAAAATGAACGTTGATGACTCTTCTAGGGGTAACCCGAGTCCGAGCGCGGGGGGGGGGGGGGGTGTGGTTTGCCGAGATCACCATGGCAACCTTATTTTTACCTTTGACAGAAACTATGGCCATACTACAAACACTATTGCTAAGGCCCAAGCCATGCTAGATGGCGTCACGATATGCTCTAATCTGGGACTTTCCAATATAATCGTGGAATCTGATTCAATGATCATTGTTAATTCGGTTGAAAATCCTTTCTGCTACAACTCTTGGAACATCTGGTACAAGTTGGGAGAAATTCAGCTCTTTCGGCATTCTCTTAATCTTCATTTCAGCCACATTTCCCGAGAAGGGAATTCGATTGCAGATGCCTTGGCCAAAATGACTAGTGAAGGATGCCCAAACAGGTTGTATAATTCACACGCCGCCCTTCCGAGACTAGTGCGTGGGTCCCTAGTCTTGGATAAAGTTAGTATTGGGAACATTAGGCTTATGTAGATGGGGTTCATTTTGTTTCTTCATTTTTCCTTTTCCTTCTCGGGAAATTATTGTGCAGTTTGAGTTATATGATAGGAGAGGTCCTCTCCTTTTTGTATGGACCCTCCTAAATGGCTGTAAATTTTCCTGTGAAATGAAACCTTCAAGTTAAAAAAAAAAAAAAAAAAACTCACGGTCAGAAATTCCTATTGTTTGAATGATTGCAACCTGCGATCCGTGAACTTGTGCTTATTGAAAGACAACTATTGTATTGATCAATTTGGAGCCATCCAATAAATGTTCATCGGTCTAAGATGAAAATAATAACACAAGCTTATTTCTTTTACTCATGATATATCTAAACCATGAGGTTGTTGTTTGGGTGGTTTAATCTTTGTTTATTTTATGCTGCATATGCTATTGATGTGGCCAATATTTTCATCGGTTCAATATGTCTCCTAAGGTATATGGCTAATCTAACCATTAATGATAGGAAACATAAGATGGAGAGAACAATTCCAAAGTCGACAACGTTGAACATGCTAAGAATGATGTTGAAGAAGGTAAATAGACTTATGAAAATTATGACAAGTCTCTGATGGTGAGGAAGTTGTTGTACATGTTGAAAATTGAAATAAATCCACGACACAACATTTTTCAAACGAAGTATACAGTGAATCAAAAGATTCATGATCTAATTATAAATGGCGGTAATAGTGAAAATATTGTGTCGAAGAATATGGTAAAAAAGCCGCAACTAAAGAGAGAAAAGCACCTCACTCCATACATGATTGGATGCATTAAGAAGGTCAGGAAAATAAAAACAACTAAACAATATCTCATTCTCTTCTACATTAATAAATACTATAAGAACAAAGTAACGTATGACATAGTTGATATGTAAGTTTGTTACATATTACTTAGTCGAAACCATAACAATACGTTATTGATATCACACATAGAAATCAAAATAACATATTTATTAATTTTTATTTAAAATGGTATAAAATTATCCTCACCATTATGAGAACCAAAGAACCAACTCAAGGTTTGTTGCTATATATGTTTCAATGTCTTTTGTTTGATTGGTAAGGCAACGGAAAATCTGATGTAGACATGCACACCCTCTCGTTAATGGTTGGTGTAGGAGAGAGAAATGTGGGGACCAAGAAGGAGAGAGAAATCTAAATAAATCAAACCCAGCCCAAGAGAAATTTATTATGCACCTAGATTCATTCATCTAATTAATGTCCTGCAACTACACCTTTGACCAAAGAAATGACTAAATGGTTGATACTTTATTTCTAAAAAATGTGATTCCAATGCATGCACTTGAACATTTTATTTTTATTTGTTTATTTAATGAGGAACTTTCATTGATGAGTAAAGAGAATTACAATAGCCCAGATTTCAGAACACCCCAGGAGAAAAAGGACCTGAGGAAGCCTATCATATCACTATACAACGGTGAAATGAGGCGAAAAAAAGAAAAGAAAGCAAAGAGCAAAGAAGAAGATCGAACATTGGATTCTTTGCATACACCTGACTCAATCTAAACTATCCAAATTGCTAGGTTTATTGTAGATGAATAATAAACCAAAACTTATGCTTGAACTAATGTTCTAACTGAGCAATCCATGGGTATTTGATGGACGGTTGAAATGAAAACTAATTTACTTTGAAACTCAACAAGTAAATGTCCACTAACTAGTGGTTATGATGGTCCAATCAATTTCATAAGGGGGTTATGACCTACCAAACCCAACGGGTGGTTTAGTTTGATATAGGGGTCCACCATTCCAAGGGCTTAATTGTAGTCACATGCATGGCACATGTACTTGAGGAAAAGAAAAGAACAAAATATCCATGAACTAGATAAATCAATTGATTTGAAATAGATTTGGATTTGGTAAATTCCAGGTCCATTGCTTGAGAACCCAACTACAAATCCATTGCATCATTTACTGAAATGAATTACCAATTTTGTTTTAATATTTACTACAAAATTCATGAGAAATTTATGTTTTACCAAATAATACCTCTATGCTGTACTTTCGAGGGATGAAATTACAAAAATAATGCTCTCATTTTTTTATCTTTATTAAGTAATGAAACTTGAGACTTGATCCTAGTATGAATATATCATTCAATCTATCAAATGTATGCACTACACCAGGGTGATAACATGGTTAAAATATTAGGTCAATCGGATCATCAGATGGGCTACACTTGAATTGCAATATTTTGAAGGGTGTACATTACTTCCTATGGATGTGCCCGCCTTATGATTAGATCTGCCATATTTTCAGTTCTGTCGCATAATAACGGAGGCGTGCATCTATTGAATAGGTTGAATGTGAAATAAATACCATGTGACCCCACAACCATTGCTTTTGGATCACGTGATTAAATATATTTGAGTGAGCTTTTTGTTTGGCCTATAAAAGGCGGTCATTATATATTTTTTCATTTTTGACCATGTAATAATGTCCACTTATCCAATAGCCTGATAACCAAATAATAATCTTCTTTTTTTTTTTTTTTTTTTAATTCCTGATACATTTAAAGTTGGAAATATAATTCAGACTATTTAACATGCATGTAATTTCTATGTAATTTCAGTTCTAGCTTCATGACTCGGTGGTAAACAGACTCTATTTCAACACTAAGACCGGATATTAAGTGCCCATCTCAACAGGCCGACCATAACCCAAAGGCCCACCATCAAACATTCTTGATTGTCCAAGGAGGAGTGAAAATAGCCTAATTTTTATGGCAAAGGATCTAAACAGTGTGGCCGCCTATTGAAAGGTTGGATCTCACACCCATGTGCCATATTGGCAAGTATGCTTGCATCTGGATGAGTTGGGCTCTCTTCCCTTATTTTCTATGTATCTTCTTGACAGGTCTACCACGAATTGTTAAAGGTTTGTAAGGATGTGGAAGGCCAAAGATATTCTAATCAGTTAAATGAGAGACAAATAACTAATCTATTTTCCTATGTCAAAGGGAGGGCTTGGCATCAGAAGTATGGGGGATGTCATGAGAGCTTTCAGGATTAAAATGGACAGAAATCTCCTAGAAGGGAGGTCTCTTTGGGCGAGATTCATGATGACTAAATACATCATCAAATTCATCCATTTCGGAGGAACAAATTCTGCTGCGAATTTAACCGTCTGAAAAGATATGTCCAAAACTCTCATGTTTGCACTCCTTCACTCTAAATGGCTCCTAGGCGAGGGAAGAGTTAACTTCTGGACTCAAAACTGGTCAGGGGAAGGCTTTCTTGCTGGCCCAGCAGTAGGCCCTATTCCAAATCATCTCAGACATGCAACGGTCAAGGGATTTTTCTCCCCAATTGGTAGATTTAGTTTACATGACATCTATGACATCCTTCCAAGTCCCACCTTTCAGTCTTTGAGGGACAGTCCTGTCCCGCTGTTTAGCAGGGAAGACACTTTGGCGTGGAACCTGACAACATCCAGCAGATTTACGCAAAAGTCAGCCTGGCATGGCGTTCGTCAGCAACGGCAGAAGCCCTATTGGGCATTGTGGGCTTGGAATAAGGCTCTCTGCCCCGCCCAAAATCAGTTTCTTCCTTGGAAAAATTATGCAAAATGCTATCCCTGTGGATGTGACTGTCCAAAAATCAGGCATGTGTTTGGCCTCTAGGTGCGAATGCTACTGTCGTGAGTATGGGTCCATGTTGACAATCCGCCCCCCTAACAATGGAGCTGATTGGGGGCTCTTGCACCCTCATCACCAGGGCACCTTGTAGCGGCAACTAGCTTAGAACAGAGGCTCTGTTTCGATCAACAGAGACTCGACACCCCAGACCTAGGATTTCCCCACCAGCACTGCTGAGTGATCTTCTTAGTAGCCAGCGAGTAGACCTTCCCAATTGTAGCCTCCTCACTACAAGAATTCCTACTTTTAGCAACGGAAATTTTCGTCTCTAAAGGTCAACATTTCGTAGCTAAATGTTTTTAGCGACGAAAATTTTTGTCGCTCAATTCGTTGTTAATACACCGTCACTACAAACTTTCAGCAGCCAAAAAGTTAAAGTCGTTGCTAAATGTAAGCTTTTTAGCAACGAAAATTTCGTCGTAATAAAAACTGTAGAGGACTTTTAGCAGCGAAACGTTTCGATGCAAAAAATAATTGTACCACTTTCGCTACTTAAGAAAGTTGTGGAGGACTTTTAGCAGCGAAACAGTTCATCCCTAAAAAACTATAAAAACCTTTTAGCAGCGAAATATTTCGCTGCAAAAAATTATGCCACTTTTAGCAACGAAAATTGTCGTTACTAAAAAATCTTTGGAAAACATTTAGCAGTGAAAATTTTCGCTGCTAAAAATATATTTTTATTTTTTACAGCGAATACTTTCGCAGAGAAAAATACTATAAAGACTTATAGCAACGAAAATTTCGTCCCTATAATATTTTAACAAACGTTTAACAACGAAAATTTCGTCCCTATAATATTTTTAAAACTTTTAGCAATGAAAATTTCGTCCCTATAATATTGTTAAAAACGTTTAGCAACGAAATCTTTCGTCACTATAATATTTTAAAAACTTTTGGCAACGACAATTTAGTGCCTATAATATTTTCAAAATCTTTTAGCAATGAAACGTTTCGTTCCTATAATATTTTAAAAACCTTTTAGCAACGAAAATTTCGTGCCTATAATATTTTTAAAATCTTTTAACAACCAAATGTTTCGTCTCTATTATATTTTCAAAAACTTTTAGCAACGAAAAGTTTCGTCCCTATAATATTTTCAAAATCTTTTAGCAACGAACATTTCGTCCCTATAATAATTTTAAAAATTTTTAGCAACGAAAATTTCGTATTTTAAAAAACTTTTAGCAATGAAATTTTTCGTCGCTAAAACAATATAGCGGCAAAAAAATTCTTTGCTAAAAGTCTGTTTTTTTTTAACAATATCCGATTGAAATTTTCGTGCAAAATACCTGATAGACACCTGTTGCAATATATTTCATCATATTCATCCTGATATACATGTTATATCATCATATTCATATTCACATATTAATATACACCTGTTATATCATAAGACACCTGTCAAATTTCATCATATACACATTCCAATCCATCTAACCCAAACTAGTAAATCCTTCCAAACATAAACTACGTACATTCAAACACAACCAATCTTATACGCATCACAGTCATTTACGCATAAATACATAAAAGTTTAACATCATAAATAAAAAAGAAAAAATTATAAAGCTTAAGGTAAATGTGGTGGGGCATCGGTAGGTAAGCGTGCAGCGAAAGCTTGAAACATCTCCATCATCCGTCGCTCATGCTCCACCCGCATCTCATCTATCTTCCTCTCCTGCTCCTCCTTCTGCCTTGCCAGTTGATCCTCCATCTTCCTCTCCTGCTCCTCCTTTTGCCTCGCCAACTGATCCTCCATCTTCCTCTCCTGCTCCTCCCTCTGCCTCGTCAGTTCCTCCATCATCTTCCTCTCCTGTTCATCCCTCTGCCTGTCTAGTTGATCTTTGATGTCATCGACAACAACCTTTAGCTGCTGAACCTCTCTCTCTACGGTATCAGCTCGGCATACGGCGTTGTCGCCAACTACGACGGATCGACTGGAAGCAGCTCTAGTGGGTGCCATGAGCTTGGCACCATGGCCAAGCCCACGGACATATCTAGAACGGGTGCCAAGCACCTGACTCAGGATCTCTGGCTCACTCCGCTGAGTACCATCGGGAGTGGGCTGACTGCGTAAGGTGTCCATTTCCTCCTGTAATTAAAACATGTGAATTTTCATAATAAATGAAATTATTATAATTTAATACAATTAAATTTAACAATGTAATAATTTTTACCCAAATCTCGCTGGCTTTAGGATGTACCCAAGATCCACCGCCTGCCGACAGTGAGTCCCTTTGTAGAATTCTACTGGTCCGGGCTCCTGGCCAGTAACGGAATCTCACTGCGCAATCGAAAGGAAAATAAAGTTAATATAAATGCATGAAAAGAATATAAAAATTATCAGTAATTTCTTACCATGTCGTGACGAAGGCATACAAATGACTTTGAACTAGCTACGTGGTTCACTTCTAACTTTCTCCTGTTGTCAGAATTTATTTTTCTCCTCTTCTGAACACATTATACATAATGCATTGTTATTAATTACGAATTTAATTATTACGTTAAGATATCGTAAATATGCAAATATTACCTGAAAAGAATCAGACGAAAAACTATCGCAGAGTATCTGCCAGTCCTCACGGGTCACATGAGGCGGTGCAGACTGTGCGGGCTCCTTGTGGCTCGTGGACCGCTTGTACTGCTGGTATAACTTACCACGGTAAGCCTTGAACCGCTCCTTCATCATGTCGTCGACGACATAGGATATGTGCGGAACACTCAAATCCAAGTGAAATTTATCCTACAGTTTCGTAAATAATAGATTAAGACAATAAACTTATTAAGAAAATAACTTACTCGTAAATGAACTTTTATAAAATAAATTAGAATTCATAAGGTTAAGGTTAAGGTTAAGGTTAAGGTTTAGGTTTAGGATAAGGTTTAGGTTAAGGTTATGGTTTAGGTTTAGGTTATAGGTTATAACTATAGGGAATTGAGAATAGGTTAAGGTTTTAGGTTTATGAAATCGAGTTCGGGTTCGGGTTTAAGTTTGGATTTTCAAGTTTAGGTTTAGGTTTAGGTTACGGAGTTGAGATTAGGATTTGGTGTAGGTTTAGGTTTAGAGATTTGAGAATAGGTTAAGGTTTAGGTTTAGGAAATCGGGTTCGGGTTCGGGATCAAGATTAGGCTTGAGTTTTCAAGTTTATGTTTAGTTTAGGGAGTTGAGATTAGGTGTAGGTTTTGGTTTAGGGATTTGAGAATAAATTTAGGTTTTAGGTTTAGGTTTAGGTTATAGGTTATAAGTGTAGGTTATAAGTTTAGATTTAAGTTACGTTATAGGTTAAAGTTTAGGTTTAGAAAATCGAGTTCGGGTTTGGGATCGGGTTTAGGTTTGGGTTTTCAAGTTTAGGTTTAGGCTAAGTAGTTCAGATTAGGATTAGGTGTAGGTTTAGGTTTAGGAATTTGAGAATACATTTAGGTCTTAAGTTTAGGTTTAGGTTATGGTTTTGGTTTTGGTTATAGGTTATAGGTTTAGGATAAGGTTTAGGTTTAGGTTTAGGTTTAGGTTATAGGTTTTGGGATTTAAGAATAGTTTTAGGTTATAAGTATAGGTTTAGGTTATGTTATAAATTTTAGGATTTGATAATGAGTTCGGGTTTATGTCATAGGTTTTGGTTTTGGTTTAGGTTGTAGGTTTTGGTTTATGTTATAGGTTATAGGTTTAGGTTTAGGTTTAGGATATAGGTTTTGGGATTTGAGAATGAGTTCAGGTTTAGGTTTTGGTTTTGGTTTAGGTTATAGGTTTAGGGATATGAGAATGGGTTCGGGTTTAGGTTATAGGTTCTGGCTAATGTTATAGGTTATAGGTTTTGGTTTTGGTTAAGGTTAGGTTTAGGTTATAGGTTTTGAAATTTGACAATAGTTTTAGGTTATAAGTATAGCTTTGGGTTAGGTTATAGGTTTTGGGAATTGAGAATGGGTTCGAGTTTAGGTTATAGGTTTTGGTTTTGGTTTAGGTTATAGGTTTTGGTTTATAAGTATAGGTTTAGGTTAGGTTATAGGTTTTAGGATTTGATAATGGGTTCGGGTTTAGGTTATAGGTTTTTGTTTTGGTTTTGGTTATAGGTTTTAAAATTTGACAATAGTTTTAGGTTATAAGTATAGCTTTGGGTTAGGTTATAGGTTTTGGGAATTGATAATGGGTTTGGGTTTAGATTATAGGTTTTGGGTTTGGTTTAGGTTATAGGTTTTGGTTCAAGTTATAGGTTTAGGTTTAGGTTAAGGTTAGGTTTAGGTTATAGGTTTAGGGATTTGGGTATAGTTTTAATTTATAAGTATAGGTTTAGGTTAGGTTATAGGTTTTGGGATTTGATAATGGGTTCGGGTTTAGGTTATAGGTTTTGGTTTTGGTTTAGGTTATAGGTTTTGGTTTAGGTTTTAGGTTATAAGTATAGGTTTAGGTTAGGTTCTAGGTTTTGAGATTTGATAATGGGTTCGGGTTTAGGTTATAGGTTTTGGTTTTGGTTTAGGTTATAGGTTTTGGTTAAGGTTTATAGGTTATAGGTTATAAGTATAGGTTTAGGTTAGGTTATAGGTTTTGGGATTTGATAATGGGTTCGGGTTTAAGTTATAGATTTTGGTTTTGGTTTAGGTCATAGGTTTATGATAAGGTTTAGGTTTAGATTTAGGTTATAGGTTTTCGGATTTGAGAATGGGTTCGGGTATATGTTATAGGTTTAGGTTTTGATTTAGGTTATAAATTTTGTTTTAGGTTATAGGTTATAGGTTTAGGATAAAGTTTAGGTTTAGGTTTAGGTTATAGGTTTTGGGATTTGAGAATGGGTTCGGGTTTAGGTTATAAGTTTTAGGATTTAAGAATGGGTTCGGGTTTAGGTTATAGGTTTTGGGATTTGAGAATGGGTTCGGGTTTAGGTTATAGGTTTTGGTTTTAGTTTAGGTTATAGGTTTAGGGATTTGAGAATGGGTTCGGGTTTAGGTTATAGGTTTTGGTTTTGGTTTTGGTTATAGGTTTTGGGATTTGAGAATGGGTTCGGGTTTATGTTATAGGTTATGGTTTTGGTTTAGGTTATAGGTTTTGTTTTAGGCTATTGGTTATAGGTTTAGGATAAGGTTTAGGTTTAGGTTATAGGTTTTGGGATTTGAGAATGGGTTCGGGTTTAGGTTTAGGTTTTGGTTTTGGTTTAGGTTATAGGTTTAGGGATATGAGAATGGGTTCGGGTTTAGGTTAAAGGTTTTGGTTAATGTTATAGGTTATAGGTTTTGGAAATTGAGAATGGTTTCGGGTTTAGGTTATAGGCTTTGGTTTTGGTTTAGGTTATAGGTTTTGGTTTTGGTTTAGGTTATAGGTTTTGGTTAAGGTTATAGGTTATAAGTTATAATATAGGTTTAGGTAAGGTTATAGGATATAGGATTCGATAATGAGTTTGGGTTTAGGTTATACGTGTTGGTTTTGGTTTAGGTCATAGGTTTAAGATAAGGTTTAGGTTATAGGTTTTCGGATTTGAGAATGGGTTCGGGTTTAGGTTATAGGTTTTGGTTTTGGTTTAGGTTATAGGTTTTGTTTTAGGTTATTGGTTATAGGTTTAGGATAAGGTTTAGGTTTAGGTTTAGGTTATAGGTTTTGGGATTTGAGAATGGGTTCGGGTTTAGGTTATAGGTTTTGGGATTTGGTTTGGGTTATAGGTTTAGGGATTTGAGAATGGGTTCAGGTTTAGGTTATAGGTTTTGGTTTTGGTTTAGGTTATAGGTTTTGGGATTTGAGAATGGGTTCGGGTTTAGGTTATAGGTTTTGGTTTTGGCTTGGATTATATGTTTTATTTTAGGCTATTGGTTATAGGTTTAGTATAATGTTTAGGTTTAGGTTATAGGTTTTGGGATTTGAGAATGGGTTCGAGTTTAGGTTTAGGTTTTGGTTTTGGTTTAGGTTATAGGTTTTGGGATATGAGAATGGGTTCAGGTTTAAGTTAAACGTTTTGGTTACTGCTATAGGTTATAGGTTTTGGGAATTGAGAATGGGTTCGGGTTTAGGTTATAGCTTTTGGTTTTGGTTTATGTTAAAGGTTTTGGTTCAGGTTATAGGTTATAGGTTATAAGTATAGGTTTAGGTTAGGTTATATGATTTGGGATTTAATAATGGGTTTGGGTTTAGGTTATAGGTTTTGGTTTTGGTTTTGGTTTTGGTTTAGGTCAAAGGTTTAGGATAAGGTTTAGGTTTAGGTTATAGGTTTTGGTTTTGGTTTAGGTTATAGGTTTTGGGATTTGAGAATGGGTTTGGGTTTAGGTTATAGGTTTTGGTTTTGGTTTAGGTTATAGGTCTTGTTTTAGGTTATTGGTTATAGGTTTAGAATAAGGTTTAGGTTATAGGTTTTGGGATTTGAGAATGGGTTCGGATTTTGGTTTAGGTATTGGTTTTGGTTTAGGTTATAGGTTTAGGGATATGAGAATGGGTTCGGGTTTAGGTTATAGGTTTTGGTTAATGTTATAGGTTATAGGTTTTTCTTTTGGTGAAGGTTAGGTTTAGATTATAGGTTTTGAGATTTGACAATAGTTTTAGGTTATAAGTATTGCTTTGGGTTAGGTTATAGGTTTTGAGAATTGAGAATGGGTTCGGGTTTAGGTTATAGGTTTTGGTTAATGTTATAGGTTATAGGTTTTGCTTTTGGTTAAGATTAGGTTTAGGTTATAGGTTTTGGGATTTTCTAATAGTTTTAAATTATAAGTATAGCTTTGGGTTAGGTTATAGGTTTTGAGAATTGAGAATGGGTCCAGGCTTAGGTTTTAGGTTTTGGTTTTGGTTCAGGTTATAGGTTTTGGTTAAGGTTATAGGTTATAGGTTATAAGTATAGGTTTAGGTTAGGTTATAGGTTTTGAGATTTAATAATGGGTTCGGGTTTAGGTTATAGGTTTTGGTTTTGGTTTAGGTCATAAGTTTAGGATAAAGTTTAGGTTTAGGGTTAGGTTATAGGTTTTCAGATTTGAGAATGGGTTCGGGTTTAGGTTATAGGTTTTGGTTTTGGTTTAGGTTATAAGTTTTGTTTTAGGTTATAGGTTATAGGTTTTGGATAAGGTTTAGGTTTAGGTTATAGGTTTTGAGATTTGAGAATGGGTTCAGGTTTAGGTTATAGGTTTTGGGATTTGAGAATGGGTTCGGGTTTAGGTTATAGGTTTTGGGATTTGAGAATGGGTTTGGGTTTAGGTTATAGGTTTTGGGATTTGAGAATCGGTTCGGGTTTAGGTTATAGGTTTTAGGATTTAAGAATGGGTTCAGGTTTAGGTTATAGGTTTTGGTTTTGGTTTAGGTTATAGGTTTAGGGATTTGAGAATGGGTTCGGGTTTAGGTTATAAGTTTTGGTTTTGGTTTAGGTTATAGGTTTAGGGATTTGAGAATGGGTTCGGGTTTAGGTTATAGGTTTTGGTTTTGGTTTAGGTTATAGGTCTTGTTTTAGGTTATTGGTTATAGGTTTAGCATAAGGTTTAGGTTTAGGTTTAGGTTTTGGGATTTGAGAATGGGTTCGAGTTTAAGTTTAGGCATTGGTTTTGGTGTAGGTTATAGGTTTAGGGATATGAGAATGTGTTCGGGTTTAGGTTATAGGTTTTGGTTAATGTTATAGGATAGAGGTTTTGGTTTTGGTTAAGGTTAGGTTTAGGTTATAGGTTTTGGAATTTGACAATAGTTTTAGGTTATAAGTATAGTTTTGGGTTAGGTTAGAGGTTTTGAGAATTAATAATGGGTTCGGGTTTAGGTATAGGTTTTGTTATTGGTTTAGGTTATAGGTTTTTGTTAAGGTTATAGGTTATAGGGATTTGAGAATAGGTTTAGGTTAGGTTATAGGTTTTGGGATTTGATAATGGGTTTAGGTTTAGGTTATAGGTTTTGGTTTTGGTTTAGGTCATAGGTTTAGGATAAGGTTTTGGTTTAGGTTTATGTTTAGGTTATAGGTTTTCAGATTTGAGAATGGGTTCAGGTTTAGGTTATAGGTTTTGATTTTGGTTTAGGTTATAAGTGTTGTTTTAGGTTATAGGTTATAGGTCTAGGATAAGGCTTAGGTTTAGGTTTAGGTTATAGGTTTTGGGATTTGAGAATGGGTTCGGGTTTAGGTTATAGGTTTTGGGATTTGAGAATGGATTCGGGTTTAGGTTATAGGTTTTGGGGTTTGAGAATGGGTTTGGGTTTAGGTTATAGGTTTTGGTTTTGGTTATAGGTTTTGGGATTTGAGAATGGATTCGGGTTTAGGTTATAGGTTTTAGGATTTGAATTTGGATTCAGGTTTAACTTATAGGTTTTGGTTTTGGTTTAGGTTATAGGTTTAGAAATTTGAGAATGGGTTATAGGTTTTGGTTTTAGTTTAGGTTATAGGTCTTGTTTTAGGTTATTGGTTATAGGTTTAGGATAAGGTTTAAGTTTATGTTTAGGTTATAGGTTTTGGGATTTGAGAATGGGTTCGGGTTTATGTTTAGGTATTGGTTTTGGTGTAGGTTATAGGTTTAGGGATACGAGAATGGGTTTGGGTTTTGGTTAAAGGTTTTGTTTACTGTTATAGGATATAGGTTTTGGTTTTAGTTAATGTTAGGTTTAGGTTATAGGTTTTGGGATTTGACAATAGTTTTAGGTTATAAGTATAGCTTTGGGTTAGGTTATAAGTTTTGAGAATTGAGAATGGGTTCGGGTTTAGGTTATATGTTTTGGTTTTGGTTTAGGTTTTTGGTTTTGGTTAAGGTTATAGGTTATAGGGATTTGAGAATAGGTTTAGGTTAGGTTATAGGTTTTGGGATTTGATAATGGGTTCGGGTTTCAGTTATAGGTTTTGGTTTTGGTTTAGCTCATAGGTTTAGGTTTAGGTTTAGGTTATTGGTTTTTGGATTTGAGAATGGGTTCGGGTTTGGGTTATAGGTTTTGGTTTTGGTTTAGGTTATAGGTTTTGTTTTAGGTTATAGGTTATAGGTTTAGGATAAGGTTTAGGTTTAGGTTTAGGTTTAGGTTATAGGTTTTGGGATTTGAGAATGGGTTCGGGTTTAGGTTATAGGTTTTGGGATTTGAGAGTGGGTTTGGGTTTAGGTTATAGGTTTTGGTTTTGGTTTAAGTTATAGGTTTTGTTTTAGGGTATTGGTTATAGGTTTAGGATAAGATTTAGGTTTAGGTTTAGGTTATTGGTTTTGGGATTTGAGAATGAGTTCGGGTTTAGGTTATAGGTTTTGGGATTTAAGAATGGGTTCGGGTTTAGGTTATAGGTTTTGGGATTTGAGAATGGCTTCGGGTTTAGGTTATAGGTTTTAGGATTTGAGAATGGGTTCAGGTTTAGGTTCTAGGTTTTGGTTTTGGTTTAGGTTATAGGTTTAGGGATTTGAGAATGAGTTCGGGTTTAGGTTATCGGTTTTGGTTTTGGTTTAGGTTATAGGTCTTGTTTTAGGTTATTGGTTATAGGTTTAGCATAAGATTTAGGTTTAGGTTTAGGTTTAGGTTTTGGGATTTGAGAATGGGTTCGGGTTTAGGTTTATGTATTGGTTTTGGTGTAGGTTATTGGTTTAGGGATATGAGAATGGGTTCGGGTTTAGGTTATAGGTTTTGGTTAATGTTATAGGATATTGGTTTTGGTTTTGGTTAAGGTTAGGTTTAGGTTATAGGTTTTGGAATTTGGCCATAGTTTTAGGTTATAAGTATAGCTTTGGGTTAGGTTATAGGTTTTGAGAATTGATAATGGGTTCGAGTTTAGGTTATAGGTTTTGGAATTTGGCCATAGTTTTAGGTTATAAGTATAGCTTTGGGTTAGGTTATAGGTTTTGAGAATTGATAATGGGTTCGAGTTTAGGTTATAGGTTTTGGTTTTGGTTTAGGTTATTGGTTTTTGTTAAGGTTATAGGTTATAGGGATTTGAGAATATGTTTAGGTTAGGTTATAGGTTTTGGGATTTAATAATGGGTTCGGGTTTAGGTTATAGGTTTTGGTTTTGGTTTAGGTCATAGGTTTAGGATAAGGTTTTGGTTTAGGTTTAGGTTTAGTTTATAGGTTTTCGGATTTGAGAATGGGTTCGGGTTTAGGTTATAGGTTTTGGTTTTGGTTTAGGTTATTGGTTTTGTTTTAGGTTATAGGTTATAGGTTTAGGATAAGGTTTAGGTTTAGGTTTAGGTTTAGGTTATAGGTTTTGGGATTTGAGAATGGGTTTGGGTTTAGGTTATAGGTTTTGGGATTTGAGAATTGATTCGGGTTTAGGTTATAGGTTTTGGGGTTTGAGAATGGGTTCGGGTTTAGGTTATAGGTTTTGGTTTTGGTTATATGTTTTGGGATTTGAGAATGGGTTCGGGTTTAGGTTATAGGTTTTAGGATTTGAGAATGGATTTAGGTTTAACTTATAGGTTTTGGTTTTGGTTTAGGTTATAGGTTTAGGGATTTGAGAATGGGTTCGGGTTTAGGTTATAGGTTTTGGTTTTAGTTTAGGTTATAGATCTTGTTTTAGGTTATTGGTTATAGGTTTAGGTTTAGGATTAGGTTATAGGTTTTGGAATTTGAGAATGGGTTCGGGTTTATGTTTAGGTATTGGTTTTGGTGTACGTTATAGGTTTAGGGACATGAGAATGGGTTTGGGTTTTGGTTAAAGGTTTTTGTTAATGTTATAGGATATAGGTTTTGGTTTTAGTTAATGTTAGGTTTAGGTTATAGGTTTTGGTATTTGACAATAGTTTTAGGTTATAAGTATAGCTTTGGGTTAGGTAATAAGTTTTGAGAATTGAGAATGGGTTCGGATTTAGGTTATAGGTTTTGGCTTTGGTTTAGGTTTTTGGTTTTGGTTAAGGTTATAGGTTATACGGATTTGAGAATAGGTTTAGGTTAGGTTATAGGTTTTGGGATTTGATAATGGGTTCGGGTTTCGGTTATAGGCTTTAGTTTTGGTTTAGTTCATAGGTTTAGGTAATAGGTTTTTGGATTTTAGAATGGGTTCGGGTTTAGGTTATAGGTTTTGGTTTGGTTTAAGTTATAGGTTTTGTTTTAGGTTATAGGTTATAGGTTTAGGATAAGGTTTAGGTTTAGGTTTAGGTTTAGGTTATAGGTTTTGGGATTTGAGAATGGGTTCGGATTTAGGTTATAGGTTTTAGGATTTGAGAATGGGTTTGGGTTTAGGTTATAGCTTTTGGTTTTGGTTTAAGTTATAGGTTTTATTTTAGGTTATTGGTTATAGGTTTAGGATAAGGTTTAGGTTTAGGTTTAGGTTATTGGTTTTGGGATTTGAGAATGAGTTCTGGTTTAGGTTATAGGTTTTGGGATTTGAGAATGGATTCGGGTATAGGTTATAGGTTTTGGTTTAGGTTATAGGTTTTGGGATTTGAAAATGGGTTCGGGTTTAGGTTATAGGTTTTCGTATTTGAGAATAGGTTCGGGTTTAGGTTATAGGTTTTAGGATTTGAGAATGGGTTTAGGTTTAGGTTATGAGTTTTGATTTTGGTTTAGGTTATAGGTTTAGGGATTTGAGAATGGGTTCGGGTTTAGGTTATAGGTTTTGGTTTTGGTTTAGGTTATAGGTCTTGTTTTAGGTTATTGGTTATAAGTTTAGCTTAAGGTTTAGGTTATAGGTTTTGGGATTTGAGAATGGGTTCGGGTTTAGGTTTAGGTATTGGTTTTGGTGTAGGTTATAGGTTTAGGGATATGAGAATGGGTTCGGGTTTAGGTTATAGGTTTTGGTTAATGTTATATGATATAGGTTTTAGTTTTTGTTAGGGTTAGGTTTACGTTATAGGTTTTGGGATTTGGTAATAGTTTTAGGTTATAAGTATAGCTTTGGATTAGGTTATAGGTTTTGAGAATTGAGAATGGGTTCGGGTTTAGGTTATAGGTTTTGGTTTTGGTTTAGGTTATAGGTTTTGGTTAAGGTTATAGGTTATAGGGATTTGAGAATAGGTTTTGGTTAGGTCATAGGTTTTGGGATTTGATAATGGGTTCGGATTTAGGTTATAGGTTTTAGTTTTGGTTTAGGTCATAGGTTTAGGTGTAGGTTTAGGTTTAGGTTATAGGTTTTCGGATTTGAGAATGGGTTCGGGTTTAGGTTATAGGTTTTAGTTTTGATTTACGTTATAGGTTTTGTTTTAGGTTATAGGTTATAGGTTTAGGATAAGGTTTAGGTTTAGGTTTAGGTTATAGGTTTTGGGATTTGAGAATGGGTTCAGGTTTAGGTTATAGGTTTTTCGATTTGAGAATGGGTTCGGGTTTAGGTTATAGGTTTTGGGATTTGAGAATGGGTTCGGGTTTAGGTTATAGGTTTTAGTTTTGGTTATAGGTTTTGGTTTTGGTTATATGTTTTGAAATTTAAGAATGGATTCGGGTTTAGGTTATAGGTTTTAGGATTTGAGAATGGGTTCAGGTTTAGGTTATAGGTTTTGATTTTGGTTTAGGTTATAGGTTTTGGGATTTGAGAATGGGTTCGAGTTTAGGTTATAGGTTTTGGTTTTGGTTTAGCTTATATGTCTTGTTTTAGGTTATTGGTTATAGGTTTATGTTTAGGTTTAGGTTATAGGTTTTAGGATTTGAGAATGGGTTCGGGTTTAGGTTTAGGTATTGGTTTTGGTGTAGGTTATAGGTTTAGGGATATGAGAATGGGTTTGGGTTTTGGTTAAAGGTTTTAGTTAATGTTATAGGATAAAAGTTTTGGTTTTGGTTAAGGTTAGGTTTAGGTTATAGGTTTTAAGATTTGGCAATAGTTTTATATTATTAGTATAGCTTTAGGTTAGGTTATAGGTTTTGAGAATTGAGAATGGGTTCGGGTTTAGGTTATAGGTTTTGGTTTTGGTTTAGGTTATAGGTTTTGATTAAGGTTATAGGTTAGAGGGATTTGAGAATAGGTTTAGGTTAGGTTATAGGTTTTGGGATTTGATAATGAGTTCGGGTTTAGGTTATAGGTTTTTGTTTTGGTTTAGGTCATAGGTTTAGGGTAAGGTTTAGGTTTAGGTTTAGGTTATAGGTTTTTGGATTTGAGAATGGGTTCGGGTTTAGGTTATAGGTTTTAGTTTTGGTTTAGGTTATAGGTTTTGTTTTATGTTATAGGTTATAGGTTTAAGATAAGGTTTAGGTTTAGGTTTAGGTTTAGGTTATAGGTTTTGGGATTTAAGAATGGGTTCGGGTTTAGGTTATAGGTTTTGAGATTTGAGAATGGGTTTGGGTTTAGGTTATAGGTTTTGGTTTTGGTTTAAGTTATAGGTTTTATTTTAGGTTATTGGTTATAGGTTTAGGATAAGGTTTATGTTTAGGTTTAGGTTATAGGTTTTGGGATTTGAGAATGGGTTCGGGTTTAGGTTATAGGTTTTGGGATTTGAGAATGGGTTTGGGTTTAGGTTATATGTTTTGGTTTTGGTTATAGGTTTTGGGATTTGAGAATGGGTTCGGGTTTAGGTTATAGGTTTTAGGATTTGAGAATGGGTTCAGGTTTAGGTTATAGGTTTTGTTATTGGTTTAGGTTAAATGTTTAGAGATTTGAGAATGGGTTCAGGTTTAGGTTATAGGTTTTGGTTTTGGTTTAGGTTATAGGTCTTGTTTTAGGTTATTTGTTATAGGTTTAGCATAAGGTTTAAGTTTAGGTTTATGTTATAGGTTTTGAGATTTGTGAATGGGTTTGGGTTTAGGTTTAGGTATTGGTTTTGGTGTAGGTTATAGGTTTAGGGATATGAGAATGGGTTCGGGTTTAGTTTATAGGTTTTGGTTAATGTTATAGGATATAGGTTTTGGTTTTGGTTAGGGTTAGGTTTAGGTTATAGGTTTTAGAATTTGGCCATAGTTTTAGGTTATAAGTATAGCTTTGGGTTAGGTTATAGGTTTTGAGAATTGATAATGGGTTTAGGTTTAGGTTATAGGTTTTGATTTTGGTTTAGGTTATAGGTTTTGGTTTAGGTTATAGGTTATAGGGATTTGAGAATAGGTTTTGGTTAGGTTATAGGTCTTGGAATTTGATAATGGGTTTGAATTTAGGTCATAGGTTTTGGTTTTGGTTTAGGTCATAGGTTTAGGTTTAGGTTTAGGTTTGGGTTATAGGTTTTCGGATTTGAGAATGGGTTCGGGTTTAGGTTATAGGTTTTGGTTTTGGTCTAGGTTATAGGTTTTGTTTTAGGTTATAGGTTATAGGTTTAGGATAAGGTTTAGGTTTAGGTTTAGGTTATAGGTTTTGGGATTTGAGAATGGGTTGAGGTTTAGGTTATAGGTTTTGGGATTTGAGAATGGGTTTGGGTTTAGGTTATAGGTTTTGGTTTTGGTTTAAGTTATAGGTTTTATTTTAGGTTATTGGTTATAGGTTTAGGATAAGGTTTAGGTTTAGGTTTAGGTTATAGGTTTTTGGATTTGAGAATGGGTTCCGGTTTAGGTTATAGGTTTTAGTTTTGGTTTAGGTTATAGGTTTTGTTTTATGTTATAGGTTATAGGTTTAAGATAAGGTTTAGGTTTAGGTTTAGGTTTAGGTTATAGGTTTTGGGATTTAAGAATGGGTTCGGGTTTAGGTTATAGGTTTTGGGATTTGAGAATGGGTTTGGGTTTAGGTTATAGGTTTTGGTTTTGGTTTAAGTTATAGGTTTTATTTTAGGTTATTGGTTATAGGTTTAGGATAAGGTTTAGGTTTAGGTTTAGGTTATAGGTTTTGGGATTTGAGAATGGGTTCGGGTTTAGGTTATAGGTTTTGGGATTTGAGAATGGGTTTGGGTTTAGGTTATATGTTTTGGTTTTGGTTATAGGTTTTGGGATTTGAGAATGGGTTCGGGTTTAGGTTATAGGTTTTAGGATTTGAGAATGGGTTCAGGTTTAGGTTATAGGTTTTGTTATTGGTTTAGGTTAAATGTTTAGAGATTTGAGAATGGGTTCAGGTTTAGGTTATAGGTTTTGGTTTTGGTTTAGGTTATAGGTCTTGTTTTAGGTTATTTGTTATAGGTTTAGCATAAGGTTTAAGTTTAGGTTTATGTTATAGCTTTTGAGATTTGTGAATGGGTTTGGGTTTAGGTTTAGGTATTGGTTTTGGTGTAGGTTATAGGTTTAGGGATATGAGAATGGGTTCGGGTTTAGTTTATAGGTTTTGGTTAATGTTATAGGATATAGGTTTTGGTTTTGGTTAGGGTTAGGTTTAGGTTATAGGTTTTAGAATTTGGCCATAGTTTTAGGTTATAAGTATAGCTTTGGGTTAGGTTATAGGTTTTGAGAATTGATAATGGGTTTAGGTTTAGGTTATAGGTTTTGATTTTGGTTTAGGTTATAGGTTTTGGTTTAGGTTATAGGTTATAGGGATTTGAGAATAGGTTTTGGTTAGGTTATAGGTTTTGGAATTTGATAATGGGTTTGAATTTAGGTCATAGGTTTTGGTTTTGGTTTAGGTCATAGGTTTAGGTTTAGTTTTAGGTTTGGGTTATAGGTTTTTGGATTTGAGAATGGGTTCGGGTTTAGGTTATAGGTTTTGGTTTTGGTCTAGGTTATAGGTTTTGTTTTAGGTTATAGGTTATAGGTTTAGGATAAGGTTTAGGTTTAGGTTTAGGTTATAGGTTTTGGGATTTGAGAATGGGTTTAAGTTTAGGTTATAGGTTTTGGGATTTGAGAATGGGTTCGGGTTTATGTTATAGGTTTTGGTTTTGTTTATAGGTTTTGGGATTTAAAAATGGATTCGGATTTAGGTTATAGGTTTTGGGATTTGAGAATGGGTTCGGGTTTAGGTTATAGGTTTTGGGATTTGAGAATGGTTCAGGTTTAGGTTATAGGTTTTGATTTTGGTTTAGGTTATAGGTTTAGGGATTTGAGAATGGGTTCGAGTTTAGGTTATAGGTTTTGGTTTTGGTTTAGGTTATATGTCTTGTTTTAGGTTATTGGTTATGGGTTTATGTTTAGGTTTAGGTTATAGGTTTTGGGATTTGAGAATGGGTTCAGGTTTAGGTTTAGGTATTAGTTTTGGTGTAGGTTATAGGTTTAGGGATATGAGAATGGGTTCGGGTTTTGGTTAAAGGTTTTGGTTAATGTTATAGGATAAAAGTTTTGGTTTTGGTTAAGGTTAGGTTTAGGTTATAGGTTTTGGGATTTGGCAATAGTTTTATATTATAAGTATAGCTTTAGGTTAGGTTATAGGTTTTGAGAATTGAGAATGGGTTCGGGTTTAGGTTATAGGTTTTGGTTTTGGTTTAGTTTATAGGTTTTGGTTAAGGTTATAGGTTATAGGGATTTGGGAATAGGTTTAGGTTAGGTTATAGGTTTTGGGATTTGATAATGAGTTCAGGTTTAGGTTATAGGTTTTGGTTTTGGTTTAGGTCATAGGTTTAGGATAAGGTTTAGGTTTAGGTTTAGGTTATAGGTTTTTGGATTTGAGAATGGGTTCGAGTTTAGGTTATAGGTTTTAGTTTTGGTTTAGGTTATAGGTTTTGTTTTATGTTATAGGTTATAAGTTTAGGATAAGGTTTAGGTTTAGGTTTACGTTTAGGTTAAAAGTTTTGGGATTTGAGAATGGGTTCGGGTTTATGTTATAGGTTTTGGGATTTGAGAATGGGTTTGGGTTTAGGTTATAAGTTTTGGCTTTGGTTTAAGTTATAGGTTTTGTTTTAGGTTATTGGTAATAGGTTTAGGATAAGGTTTAGGTTTAGGTTTAGGTTATAGGTTTTGGGATTTGAGAATGGGTTCGGGTTTAGGTTATAGGTTTTGGTTTTGTTTATAGTTTTTGGGATTTGAGAATGGGTTCGGGTTTAGGTTATAGGTTTTGGTTTTGGTTATAGGTTTTGGGATTTGAGAATAGGTTTGGGTTTAGGTTATAGGTTTTAGGATTTGAGAATGGGTTCAGGTTTAGGTTATAGGTTTTGGTTTTAGTTTAGGTTATAGGTTTAGGGATTTAAGAATGGGTTTGGGTTTAGGTTATAGGTTTTGATTTTGGTTTAGGTTATAGGTTTTGTTTTAGGTTATTGGTTATAGGTTTAGGATAAGGTTTAGGTTTAGGTTATAGGTTATAGGTTTTGGGATTTGAGAATGGGTTTGGGTTTAGGTTTAGGTATTGGTTTTGGTGTAGGCTATAGGTTTAGGGATATGAGAATGGGTTCGGGTTTAGGTTATAGGTTTTGGTTAATGTTATAGGATATAGGTTTTGGTTTTAGTTAAGGTTAGGTTTAGGTTATATGTTTTGGAATTTGACAATAGTTTTAGGTTATAAGTATAGCTTTGGGTTAGGTTATATGTTTTGTGAATTAAGAATGGGTTCGGGTTTTGGTTATAGGTTTTGGTTTTGGTTTAGGTTATAGGTTTTGGTTAAGGTTATAAGTTATAGGGATTTGAGAATAGGTTTAGGTTAGGTTATAGGTTTTGGGATTTTATAATGGGTTCGGGTTTAGGTTATAGGTTTTGGTTTTGGTTTAGGTCATAGGTTTAGGATAAGGGTTAGGTTTAGGTTTAGGTTATAGGTTTTCGGATTTAAGAATGGGTTCGGGTTTAGGTTATAGGTTTTGATTTTGGTTTAGTTTATAGGTTTTATTTTAGGTTATAGGTTATAGGTTTAGGATAAGGTTATAGGTTTTGGGATTTGAGAATGGGTTCGGGTTTAGGTTATAGGTTTTGGGATTTGAGAATGGGTTTGGGTTTAGGTTATAGGTTTTGATTTTGGTTTAAGTTATAGGTTTTGTTTTAGGTTATTGGTTATAGGTTTAGGATAAGGTTTAGGTTTAGGTTTAGGTTATAGGTTTTGGGATTTGAGAATGGGTTCGGGTTTTGGTTATAGGTTTTGTTTTTGGTTTAAGTTATAGGTTATTGGTTATAGGTTTAGGATAAGGTTTAGGTTTAGGTTTAGGTTATAGGTTTTGGGATTTGAGAATGGGTTCGTGTTTAGGTTATAGGCTTTGGGATTTGACAATGGGTTCAGGTTTAGGTTATAGGTTTTGGTTTAGGTTTAGGCTATAGGTTTAGGGATTTGAGAATGGGTTCGATTTTAGGTTATAGGTTTTGGTTTTGGTTTAGGTTATAGGTTTTGTTTTAGGTTATTGGTTATAGGTTAGGTTTAAGTATAAGTTATAGGTTTTGGAATTTGAGAATGGGTTCGGCTTTAGGTTATAGGTTTTGGTTTTGGTTTAGGTTATAGGTTTAGGGATTTGAAAAGGGGTTCGGGTTTAGGTTATAGGTTTTGGTTTTAGTTTAGGTTATAGGTCTTGTTTTAGGTTATTGGTTATAGGTTTAGGATAAGGTTTAGGTTTAGGTTTAGGTTATAGGTTTTGGTTTAGGTTTAGGTTTTAAGTTTTGGGATTTGAGAAAGGGTTCAGGTTTAGGTTATAGGTTTTGGAATTTGAGAATGGGTTTGGGTTTAGGTTATTGGTTTTGGTTTTGGTTAAGGTTATAGGTTTTAGTTAAGGTTATAGGTTATAGGGATTTGAGAATAGGTTTAGGTTAGGTTATAAGTTTTGGGATTTGATAATGGGTTCGGGTTTAGGTTATAGGTTTTGGTTTTGGTTTAGGTCATAGGTTTAGGATAAGGTTTAGGTTTAGGTTTAGGTTATAGGTTTTCGGATTTGAGAATGGGTTCGGGTTTAGGTTATAGGTTTTGGTTTTGGTTTAGGTTATAGGTTTTGTTTTAGGTTATAGGTTATAGGTTTAGGATAAGATTTAGGTTTAGGTTATAGGTTTTGGGATTTGAGAATGGGTTCGGGTTTAGGTTATAGGTTTTGGGATTTGAGAATGGGTTTGGGTTTAGGTTATAGGTTTTGGTTTTGGTTTAAGTTATAGGTTTTGTTTTATGTTATTGGTTATAGGTTTAGGATAAGGTTTATGTTTAGGTTTAGGTTATAGGTTTTGGGATTTGAGAATGGGTTCAGATTTTGGTTATAGGTTTTGAGATTTGAGAATGGGTTCGGGTTTACGTTATAGGTTTTGTTTTGGTATAAGTTATAGGTTATTGGTTATAAGTTTTGGTTTACGTTTTGGTTATAGGTTTTGAGATTTGAGAATGGGTTCGAGTTTATGTTATAGGTTTTGGTTTAGGTTTAGGTTATAGGTTCAGGGATTTGAGAATGGGTTCGGGTTTAGGTTATAGGTTTTGGTTTTGGTTTAGGTTATAGGTTTAATTTTAGGTTATTGGTTATAGGTTAGGTTTAAGTATAGGTTATAGGTTTTGGGTTTTGAGAATGGGTTCGGGTTTCGGTTATAGGTTTTGGTTTTGGTTTAGGTTATGGGTTTAGGGATTTGAGAATGGGTTTAGGGATTTGAGAATGGGTTCGAGTTTATGTTATAGGTTTTGGTTTTGGTTTAGGTTATAGGTTTAGGGATTTGAGAATGAGTTTGGGTTTAGGTTATAGATTTTGGTTTTGGTTTAGGTTATAGGTCTTGTTTTAGGTTATTGGTTATAGGTTTAGGATAAGGTTTAAGTTTAGGTTTAGGTTATAAGTTTTGGGATTTGAGAAAGGGTTCGGGTTTAGGTTATAGGTTTTTGGATTTAAGAATGGGTTCGGGTTTCGGTTATAGGTTTTAGTTTTGGTTTAGGTAATAGGTTTTGTTTTAGGTTATAGGTTATAGGTTTAGGATAAGGTTTAGGTTTAGGTTTAGGTTTAGGTTATAGGTTTTGGGATTTGAGAATGGGTTCGGGTTTAGGTTTAGGTATTGTTTTTGGTGTAGGTTATAGGTTTAGGGATATGAGAATGGGTTCGGGTTTAGGTTATAGGTTTTGGTTAATGTTATAGGATATAGGTTTTAGTTTTGGTTAAGGTTAGGTTTACGTTATAGGTTTTGGGATTTGACAATAGTTTTTGGTTATAAGTATAGCTTTAGGTTAGGTTATAGGTTTTGAGAATTGAGAATGGGTTCGAGTTTAGGTTATAGGTTTTGGTTTTGGTTTAGGTTATAAGTTTTGGTTAAGGTTGTAGGTTATAGGGAATTGAGTATAGGTTTTGGGATTTGATAATGGGTTCGGGTTTAGGTTATAGGTTTTGGTTTTGGTTTAGGTCAGAGGTTTAGGTTTAGGTTTAGGTTTAGTTTATAGGTTTTCGGATTTGAGAATGGGTTTGGGTTTAGGTTATAGGTTTTAGTTTTGGTTTAGGTTATAGGTTTTGTTTTATGTTATAGGTTATAAGTTTAGGATAAGGTTTAGGTTTAGGTTTAGGTTATAGGTTTTGGGATTTGAGAATGGGTTCGGGTTTAGGTTATAGGTTTTGGTTTTGGTTATAGGTTTTGGGATTTGAGAATGGGTTCGGGTTTAGGTTATAGGTTTTAGGATTTGAGAATGGGTTCAGGTTTAGGTTATAGGTTTTGATTTTGGTTTAGGTTATAGGTTTAGGGATTTGAGAATGGGTTCGAGTTTAGGTTATAGGTTTTGGTTTTGGTTTAGGTTATAGGTCTTGTTTTAGGTTATTGGTTATAGGTTTAGGTTTAGGTTTAGGTTATAGGTTTTGGGATTTGAGAATGGGTTCGGGTTTAGGTTTATGTATTGGTTTTGGTGTATGTTATAGGTTTAGGGATATGAGAATGGGTTCGCATTTTGGTTAAAGGATTTGGTTAATGTTATAGGATATAGGTTTTGGTTTTGGTTTAGGTTAGGTTTATGTTATAGGTTTTGGGATTTGGCAATAGTTTTAGGTTATAAGTATAGCTTTAGGTTAGGTTATAGGTTTTGAGAATTGAGAATGGGTTTGGGTTTAGATTATTGGTTTTGGTTTTGGTTTAGGTTGTAGGTTTTGGTTAAGGTTATAGGTTATAAGGATTTGAGAATAGGTTTAGGTTAGGTTATAGGTTTTGGGATTTGATAATGAGTTCGGGTTTAGGTTATAGGTTTTGATTTTGGTTTAGGTCATAGGTTTAGGATAAGGTTTAGGTTATAGGTTTTTGGATTTGAGAATGGGTTCGGGTTTAGGTTATAGGTTTTAGTTATGGTTTAGGTTATAGGTTTTGTTTTAGGTTATAGATTATGTGTTGAGGATAAGGTTTAGGTTTAGGTTTAGGTTTAGGTTTAGGTTATAGATTTTGGGATTTGAGAATGGGTTCGGGTTTAGGTTATAGGTTTTGGGATTTGAGAATGGGTTTGGCTTTAGGTTATAGGTTTTAATTTTGGTTTAAGTTATAGGTTTTATTTTAGGTTATTGGTTATAGAGTTAGGATAAGGTTTAGGTTTAGGTTTAGGTTATACATTTTGGGATTTGAGAATGGGTTCGGGTTTAGGTTTTAGGTTTTGGGATTTGAGAATGGGTTCGGGTTTAGGTTATAGGTTTTGGTTTTAGTTATAGGTTTTGGGATTTGGGAATGGGTTCGGGTTTAGGTTATAGGTATTAAGATTTGAGAATGGGTTCAGGTTTAGGTTATAAGTTTTGGTTTTGGTTTAGGTTATAGGTTTAGGGATTTGAGAATGGGTTCGGGTTTAGGTTATAGGTTTTGGTTTTGGTTTTGCTTATAGGTCTTGTTTTAGGTTATTGGTTATAGGTTTAGGATAAGTTTTAGGTTTAGGTTATAAGTTATAGGTTTTGGGATTTGAGAATGGGTTCGGGTTTTGGTTATAGGTTTTGGGATTTGAGAATGGGTTCGGGTTTAGGTTATAGGTTTTGTTTTTGGTTTAAGTTATAGGTTTTGTTTTTAGGTTGTTGGTTATAGGTTTAGGATAAGGTGTAGGTTTAGGTTTAGGTTATAGGTTTTGGGATTTGAGAATGGGTTCGGGTTTAGGTTATAGGTTTTGGGATTTAAGAATTGGTTCGGGTTTAGGTTATAGGTTTTGGTTTAAGTTTAGGTTATAGGTTTAGGGATTTGAGAATGGGTTCGAGTTTAGGTTATAGGTTTTGGTTTTGATTTTGGTTATAGGTTTTGTTTTAGGTTATTGGTTATAGGTTAGGTTTAAGTATAGGTTATAGGTTTTGGGATTTGAGAATGGGTTCGGGTTTAGGTTATAGGTTTTGGTTTGATTTAGGTTATAGGTTTAGGGATTTGAGAATGGGTTCGGGTTTAGGTTATAGGTTTTGGTTATGGTTTAGGTTATAGGTTTAGGGATTTGAGAATGGGTTTGGGTTTAGGTTATAGGTTTTGGTTTTGGTTTAGGTTATAGATCTTGTTTTAGGTTATTGGTTATAGGTTTAGGATAAGGTTTATGTTTAGGTTTAGGTTATAGGTTTTGGTTTAGGTTTAGGTAATAAGTTTTGGGATTTGAGAAAGGGTTCGGGTTTAGGTTATAGGTTTTGAGATTTGAGAATGGGTTCGGGTTTAGGTTATAGGTTTTAGTTTTGGTTTAGGTAATAGGTTTTATTTTAGGTTATAGGTTATAGGTTTAGGATAAGGTTTAGGTTTAGGTTATAGGTTTTGGGATTTGAGAATGGGTTCGGGTTTAGGTTATAGGTTTTGGGATTTGAGAATGGGTTTGAGTTTAGGTTATAGGTTTTGGTTTTGGTTTAAGTTATAGGTTTTGTTTTAGGTTATTGGTTATAGGTTTAGGATAAGGTTTTGGTTTAGGTTTAGGTTATAGGTTTTGGGATTTGAGAATGGGTTCGGGTTTAGGTTATAGATTTTGGGATTTGAGAATGGGTTCGGGTTTAGGTTATAGGTTTTGGTTTTGGTTATAGGTTTTGGGATTTGAGAATGGGTTCGGGTTTAGGTTATAGGTTTTAGGATTTGAGAATGGGTTCAGGTTTAGGTTATAGGTTTTGGTTTTGGTTTAGGTTATAGGTTTAGGGATTTGAGAATGGGTTCGGGTTTAGGTTATAGGTTTTGGTTTTGGTTTAGGTTTTAGCTCTTGTTTTAGGTTATTGGTTATAGTTTTAGGTTAAGGTTTAGGTTTAGGTTTAGGTTATAGGTTTTGGGATTTGAGAATGGGTTCGGGTTTAGGTTTAGGTATTAGTTTTGGTGTAAGTTATAGGTTTAGGGGTATGGGAATGGGTTCGGGTTTAGGTTATAGGTTTTGGTTAAGGTTAGGTTTTGGTTATAGGTTTTGGGATTTGACAATAGTTTTAGGTTATAAGTATAGATTTGGGTTAGGTTATAGGTTTTGAGAATTGAGAATGGGTTCGAGTTTAGGTTTTAGGTTTTGGTTTTGATTTAGGTTATAGGTTTTAGTTAGGGTTATAGGTTATAGGGATTTGAGAATAGGTTTAGGTTAGGTTATAGGTTTTAGGATTTGATAATGGGTTCGGGTTTAGGTTATAGGTTTTGGTTTTGGTTTAGGTCATAGGTTTAGGATAAGGTTTAGGTTTAGGTTTAGGTTATAGGTTTTCGAATTTGAGAATGGGTTCGGGTTTAGGTTATAGGTTTTGGTTTTGGTTTAGGTTATAGGTTTTGTTTTAGGTTATAGGTTATAGGTTTAGGATAAGGTTTAGGTTTAGGTTATAGGTTTTGGGATTTGAGAATGGGTTCGGGTTTAGGTTATAGGTTTTGGGATTTGAGAATGGGTTTGGGTTTAGGTTATAGGTTTTGGTTTTGGTTTAAGTTATAGGTTTTGTTTAAGGTTATTGGTTATAGGTTTAGGATAAGGTTTAGGTTTAGGTTTAGATTATATGTTTTGGGATTTGAGAATGGGTTCGGGTTTAGGTTATAGGTTTTATTTTTGGTTTAATTTATAGGTTTTGTTTTAGGTTATTGGTTACAGGTTTAGGATAAGGTTTAGGATTAGGTTATAGGTTTTGGGATTTGAGAATGGGTTCGGGTTTAGGTTATAGGTTTTGGGATTTGAGAATGGGTTCGGGTTTAGGTTATAGGTTTTGGTTTAGGTTTAGGTTATAGGTTTAGGGATTTGAGAATGGGTTCGAGTTTGGGTTATAGGTTTTGGTTTTGCTTTAGGTTATAGGTTTTGTTTTAGGTTATTGGTTATAGGTTAGGTTTAGATTTAGGTTATAGGTTTTGGGATTTGAGAATGGGTTCGGGTTTAGGTTATAGGTTTTGGTTTTGGTTTAGGTTATAGGTTTAGGGATTTGAGAATGGGTTCGGGTTTAGGTTATAGGTTTTGGTTTTGGTTTAGGTTATTGGTTTAGGGATTTGAGAATGGGTTTGGGTTTAGGTTATAGGTTTTGGTTTAGGTTATAGGTCTTGTTTTAGGTTATTGGTTATAGGTTTAGGATAAGGTTTAGGTTATAGGTTTTGGTTTAGGTTTAGGTTATAAGTTTTGGGATTTGAGAAAGGATTCAGGTTTAGGTTATAGGTTTTTGGATTTGAGAATGGGTTCGGGTTTAGGTTACAAGTTTTGCTTTTGGTTTAGGTTATAGGTTTTTGGATTTCAGAATCGGTTCTAGTTTAGGTTAAGGGTGTGGTCCCTGTAAATATAAATACAAATATAATCACGGTCTGTCCAAAATGTCAGGCCCTTCCAATGTCATCCATAGGAAAGGGATAGCTTCATCATGGTCATAACAGCGGTTCTCACTTTCCAGTGACCTCCGCTCTTCCGGATTGCTCCGACGCACATCCGGGTCTGCTCCATTAATTTCAAACAATTACATAAACATGTGTAACACCCTGAATTTTGGTTAGCCTAGGATTAGACGTCCTTAGGTAATGGATCAACTAAAACACCTGAGAAATCGCTCAGAACCCAATTCCATAGCCAAAGAAACCACTTAGGATTAATTCCTTTAGAAACTAAGCATAAGTTAGCTAGCGCAACGCTAGAGTAGCTGGAAAATAGTCCCTGATTACTTTAAATACGTTCTACAAGACCCAAAACTTGTAGAATCCATGGTGCTATAATGCTCTATAACCTCAGATCAAACTCTAAACCGGTTTGTTCTCTGGACCTCTTTGAAACTTTGTATTGGATCTATACTGTGCGTCGAAAGTCTGATACCTACTATCTTAGACCATTAGAACCGCCTACCTGGAATTGACAATCATTTTAAAAATTAAGTCCAACCGACATTCGCAGGCTATTTCATTGAGCTTGGACTAAAGAGAGTAAGAATAGGGACAGATTTGGAATTTAAAATTCAAATCTGGCACACAACTTGACGTGTCAGTATTAAGCGTTCTAACCGTCAGAATTCAGTCAAATTACACCCTCGGATCAGGAAAAATTTCTATTTCATATCAAGAGACTTGCAGCCCTGATCTACGTGCGGTGACCGCTGAACTGAAACTGGACCGCCACGTGCAATCTGCGAATCCTGCCAGACTGAAAACTTGATGTGTGCTAGATCCTGTATGCATGAGCTTAAGTCCGATCGCGTTCAGCCAGGGGACCACCAGAAATGTCCTTTTGGACCGAAACAGTCCCGAATTGGATATACCTCAAGTATACTTTGTTCCTAAGCCTATTTTGGGCACATTTGGGCTTATAAAAGGGCTTGAAACCCTCACTCCTCTCTTCCATCCGAATTTGCAAAAAAGTCCTAGATTGGGAGAGAGAAAAGGTGAGAGTTTATGAGAGAAGGTGGGAGAGAATTCCCTGCTGCTTGTGCCACGTGCTGCAAGTGGTTAAGCCACGCGCTCTAATCACTTTGCTGGTGATTTCTCCACTTTTCTAGGTAAGAAAATATCCTAATTAGTTGCTGATTTACTGATCCTTCGTTTCCATAGCGAGATAGCTGATGCATCTTGTAAATTAGGTTGTCTAGTCGCCGTAAACGAAGCGTATACGCTCTGTTCGAATCGCTTCACCTATAAGAGAAAAGGTGCGGATATTAGACACTTTGATTGACTGTTTTCAACTCTTTCAATGTCGTTTAATAGTAGATTATCGACGGCGACGCCGTTTGACATGTACAACATGCTGTCCATTTCCTGTTTCGTAAACCGACAAAGAATATGAGATTTAGGGCATTTTAGTCATTTGTAGGAAGTACTGTTTTCATTCATATTTTGCTGATGTGATTGACATGGCTTATTGTCACATTAGAATGTTAGGAATACGTGCATAATTAGTTTGGTGAAGAGATTCGCCTAAATGCGCACTTCGGGTCGACATACTATATGTAGACTTAAGTGTGTAGTGTAAGTGTTTGTATAAATGATTGTATTAGTATGTATTGAAGTAAATAGTGTTATGAATTAATTTGAGATTGATTTCTCAATTAACATGCTGGTGTAAATGGTTTCCTACATGTTAGCCATATGCATGATTTCATTATATGTATGAAATGCATGTGCTTGATGATTTACTTAAGATTGTATGTTATAATATGTGCTCGATGATTTCATTATGATTTAGTTTAAGATTGAATTCTCAATTAATATGCTGATGGAAATGATTTCCTATATGTTGGCGATATGCCTAATTTCATTATATGTATGAAAGGCATGTGTTAGATGATTTACTTAAGTTGTACGTTATAACATGTGTTAACATGCTCACATGGTTGTATTTTATTTTCAATACTCTTACACGATTGCTGATGTGGATTCATGATTGTTTGGGACTATACCTAGTCCAGACAGTCGGTAACCGAGCAAATTCGTGGTTGGCTTATCTTTGCTACGAAGGACGCGTCGATGAACGCGAGTCGTGTTTGGAGTTGGCGGCAGTGGTTAGGCCACGCGAAGTGTTTTACGCATTTCATGTCGTTCGACTTAAGATGCGATCGTGCTAGTTGAGCCCGTCAAGTAACCCGACTGACCGTTGTATGTTCACCCTATATGAGTCATACTGCTTGAACCTAGGGTACTGAACTTACCATTGTAAACCCTGTTAACCATGGTACCTTGATCCACGAAGACTCATGAGCCGGGCATGGTGGTATGGGACACCATGGTCGAGCTGTCGGCCTACGCTAGGGCCACAAACCTCCCCGTAGTGACCAGTGAGCACCTATGACTCGTGAGCAGATTATGGTGGTATGGGACACTATATTTTTACTGTCGGCCTACATTGATAAGGTGATGGGGGAGCGGAGCAACGAGTGCGTGCAACAGCCCTGGCAGCCCTTTGTAGTGACCGCGAGCGTATTCTGAGTCTACGGGAGGCGACGACCCTTCAGTAGCAGTAGAGTATAGTAGGCCTGTTTTGATAAGGTGATGGGGGAGCGGTGCAACGAGTGCAAGCAACAGCCCTGGCAGCCCTTACAGCGACCTACAAAATATACATCGTATGAGATTACTAGGAGTGACGACTCTAGACAGGATTGTGTTGGGATTGATATAAGGGAAGTACCTTAGTTTCTCAATCCTGCTGTTTGAATGGACTAATAACAACTCGACAATCATATCATCATTACATTGCATGTGCCTGGAAGATGTGGAGCACTGAGCGGGATGCACGCATGCCGCGGACGAAGATGGTGTCGTATGAGGGAGAACGTCGGTGAGGGCATCCATCATGTCATGTCATATTGCATTAACAACAGTATTAGGATTGTTTGATTTACTACTTTACTATTATCGCATGATTGATTTGATAACATGTTAATCTCTGCTCTCTTATCCCACTAAGTTGATCACTCACTCCCACGTTACGGGATGGTGTTTTCGGACACCCACCAGTCCCTATTGTGATTGCAGATGATGGCGCGGCCTGCGAGGCGGAGCTGGATTTAATGATGATGAGGAGGATCTGTCCTTTATGCGTGATCTGATTGACGGGATTACAGGGAGGTTGATTAGATGCCTTGACACTTGTCATTTTATATCTTTAGCGCACTCATGTATATTCGTTTTGTTTACTTTTGGAGTATACATGTATGTATATAACCTGGTAACATGTTCACACTCTGGAGACATACAACAGTTTATATATGTTATACATACTATCACAGTCTTCCGCTTGCTAATTTAACGGTCTCTAGAGTATGATATGATGTTTTAGATTAATCCTACTCATGTTTATTATATTAACACAGACAACATTCAATCATACGCATTTATGATGCGTAAGTGATGTTCTGGAACTCGGGAGTGGAGTTTTTACTCGACCCCCGATTTTCAGGATGTTACAACATGGCCTATCTAAATGGCCAGGCCCCTCCAATGCCGTCCATAGGAAATGGACAGCTTTATCATGGTCATAACAGCGGTTCCCACCTTCCAAGGACCCCCGCTCTTCCGGATAGCTCCGACGCACATCCGGGTCTGTTCCATAAATTTCGAGTAATACATATATAAATAAAACACATAACATATAAATTTACCTGAAGGCGCTGACGGATGAGCTGCCGCACATCATTTGTCATGTCTGCCGAACGGGAGGTGATGGCGGGGATCATAGATCGGCATAAGACACCGATCTCTGAAGTAAACAATCTGGTATTGTTCCCAACAGGTCTAACACAGTCCCATGGGAACTCTACCATCACCCTACCCTCATGTGTAAGTTACTGTAAAAGCAACCCACGCGTGGGTCCACGTCCTCATCGGCTGGTCGACGACGCTGCTGCAATAGAAATATGTAAGTATAAACATAAACCAAAGTCATTAAATATATATATATATATATATATATATATATATATATAACCTTACATGCAGTGCCTGGTGTATGCGTGACTGAGGGATCCGAGGACTGCGATGCAACATATGGCGGCGATGCTGGCTCCGTCCCATCACGGGTAGAAGGGGTAGATCAAGTGCGCGAACGATGTACTCTCCCACCTGGTGCCATCACTGAATATGTGTGAGCTACGAACTTATAAATTTAAATAATGTCAATACAAGTGAAATATACTAAAACATTATACAAGTAGTGTTCACGGTACAATGCATTTATGCTTATGCTTAGAGAGATGATTAAAATATGATTAGACCATTACACTATAATGCAAGCAGAATATATTAAAACTGTAAACTTTAATCTATAACCCTGTTAAATTACATTACACATTGTCATTCTATATTAAAAGTACATATTCGAATTGAAAAATGACATGTAAATCATGTGTACATTTGATAATCGTCGTCTGTATCACTATCGCTTAGGACTATTTCTTCTTCACGATCACTATCGCTGATCAGTATTTCCTCTTCATCGTCTGCAATGGATCCCTCAATGAAACTGCTATCATCTCTAACAATGTCACGTACTATTGAGGCATCAACATGATCAGGTGGCACATCATCTCTGTCCAGTTGCACCAGATCAATATCAACACTTGAATCAGTCCTTGTATCCACAGACGGCACGTCTTCTTGATATGCTTGTTCAACCCTAGACGTGTCATTTTTCCCGTCCTCGCTATCATCAACTTCTGGTTCGGGAACGTCAAATACGTTCTTGGGCTTTATTTTCTACACCACGTGCCAAGAGCTGCCTAACTTGGTGTCAGCGAGGTAAAATACTTGTTCGGCTTGGCTGGTAAGGACAAATGGGTCGTCCTTAAACCACTTTCGAGATAAATTTACGCTCGTAAAGTAGTTATCAATTTGTATTCCCAACTTCTTATTTCCAACGCCCTACCAATCGCATCTAAATAAGTACACCTGCTTTCACATACAATAATTCAGCTCAATAATATCCGTCAAATTTCCATAAAAGTCAATTTCATCCTCCTTATTCGTTCCCTTCACAACCACCCCACTATTTTGTGTGGACCTGTACTTGTCACGTTCTTCGGTATGAAATCGAATCCCGTTTACAATAAAACCTGTATATCTAGATATACGTCTATCAGGGCCACACGCCAGCGAGTATAGTGTATCAGACGCATTCGCAGAGTTGCTTATGCGCAACGTCTTCATCTATTATCATGTACAGAATATAATTATTTAGAGATTTTCTTAGGTTCAAATAATGTGCAATACAACGAAAATTCTAAGTGTGGAGAGATACGATGTGAAATCTTACACGTTTTTCAAACCATTGTGAAAACTGATCCTGATGCATTCGATTATAACTTGTGGGGAATTTGGACTTCATCTCATCTAGGTGTTCGCTACACATAAATGACACGCCATCAACAAGAAACATTAAGGTTTTCAGTTTACAGAGAAAGCAATAATCAGGTGGAAGACTTACTCCAAGTACGATTCTATTTCTTCACAATTATGCAACACATACCACCTCGCCTTTGCTAGATCCCCAACGTCCATATCTTGAAACGTCGGGGATCCTAAAGGACGAATGTTATGTGCAAACACAGATATGAGTCCTTGTTCATGCTTCTACCCTTCATCGGCATTCCGATCTTCTCGGTTGAATCGAGTCTCAATGCCACGAAGATACAATGAGCAAAATGTAAGGTACTCATTATCAATGTACGCCTCAGCTATGGATCCCTCCGGGCGTGCCCTGTTCCTCACAAATCGTTTAAGTGTGTGAAGGTATCTGCACACAAAACTAATATGTTAACAGGCTTTTAAACATGGATATATGTAGTTTACGGAATGAAAAAAAAAATTAATAGGTTCTACCACCTTTCGATCGGATACATCCAACGATATTGTACTGGGCTCGCAAGCTTCGCCTCGTGCGGTAAATGAATCGCTAGGTGTACCATGACATCGAAAAATACAGGTGAAAATATTCTTTCAAGTTTGCAAAGGATTACGGCAATGTCCTTCTCCAGTCATTTAATAACATCTACATTTAACGATTTCAAACACAAATCCTTAAAGAATATTCCCAACTAAATCAACGCAGCATTGATATCCTTGCTCAAGAATCCACGAATAGCAACCGGTAGTAGGCGTTGCAGAAGGACATGACAATCATGACTTTTCAGGCCTGTTACCTTACAGTCTGTAACGTTTATGCACCGAGATATGTTTGACGCATATCCATCGGGAAACTTCACCGATCTCAACCATTCACATAAACGCTTTCTCTCTAGTTTTGTCAATGTATAGCAGGCTGCTGGTATAATATACGAATTTTCATGTGGTTGCAAGTATAACTCTTTCCTTAAACCCATTTCTTGTAAATCCAATCAAGCCTTGACACTGTCCTTTATTTTCTTCTCTATGTTCATCAATGTTCCGAAGACATTATCACATATATTTTTCTCAATATGCATGACATCTAAGTTGTGTCGCAATTTCAGATCACTCCAATAGGACAACTCAAAAAAGATGCTTTTCTTCCTCCAGTTATATTCCAGTACTATACGTTTCTTCTTCTTCAAGTGCAATGCCTTACCAAATGTAACTTCTCCAATGTTACTCAGTTGTTGTATCACATTTTCTCCAGATAGCTCTTTCGGGGATGCCCTATGATCTTGTTTGCTATCAAAGATCATCGTCTTCCTGCACCAACTATGATTGCTTAGAAGGAAGCGACGATGGCCCATATAACACATTTTTCTACCATGCTTCAATGACAATGAACAAGTCTCAATACCACATGTAGGACAAGCCAACTTGCCCTTCGTGCTCCACCTAGATAAATTTTCATACGCAAGAAAGTCATTTATTGTCCACAAGACCGCTGCGTGCAATCGAAATGTCTATCCTGCAAATGTGTCATACGTTTCTACACCTTGACTCCACAACTCGTTTAAATCATCTACTAACGGTCGCAAATACACATCAATGTCATTCCCAGGTGACCTGGGCCCAGGAATAAGCAATGACATCATGAAAAATGACTCCTTCATACACCACCAAGGAGGTAAATTGTAGGGCATAAGTACCACTGGCCACATACTGTACGAGCTACTCATATTACCAAATGGATTAAAGTCATCACTTGCAAGACCTAGTCGAACATTGTGAGAATCCTCTACAAACTAGTCATGTTGCTTGTTAAAATTTTGCCAGGCTTCAGAGTCCGCAGGTTGCCTCAGGGTACTATCATCATGAACGCGTTTCTCCTTATGCCACCTCATATCTTCAGCCGTCTTACGAGACATAAACAATCTTTACAATCTGAGTTTCAATGGAAAGTACTTTAACACCTTTTATAAGATTTTCTTACGTCCAGATTTGTCATACTTCCACCTAGACTCTCCACATGTTTGACACCGATCATCCTTATCATGCTCTTCCCTATACAATAAACAATCATTTATACATGCATGGATTCATTCATAACCAAGGCCCAAGTCTCGCATCAAGGATTTTGCCTCGTAATGAGACTTGGACAATATCTCACCAGCCGGTAATGCTTCTTTCAGCAACTCAAGCAACATGTCGAACGATTTGTTACTCCAACGATTTATTGTCTTCAAATGAAGTAACTTTGTAAGAAAATTCAACTTGGAGAAGTTCTCACACCCTGGATAAAGTGGACGTTGTGCATCCCTCAACAACCTACTAAACTTATCTGATTCGACATCACCCGTTGGAGGAATATCTTGGCTACTGCTTGTCGCTGTAAAATCAGTATCCACAGTTGTTCCCCTGAACACATCAACTATGATATCTTGTATTTCGTCAACGTCTTCACCCTCGTCATCCGGCACAATTGGGTCTTCGTTGACTTCAGTGGCCTCATCTCTATGGGTCATATCTTCACCATGATGGACCCACCAAGTGTAACCCGGGTCAATCCCAACTATGAACAAATCATCCTCTACTTTGTTTAAAGTCTTGTATATCAAGTTCATGCATTTTCGACATGGACACCTAATCCTATTCCCTGAATCTGCCCCATTTCGCGCAAATTCCATGAACTCTTAAACCCCTTGTTTATACTCTGGGCCAAACCTGTTCTTAGCTCGCATTCAACTCTTATCCATCTCTACAATGAAAAAACTAGAGTTAGTCTACGAAGATAGCTTTAAGATTAGGCTATGTTATAGGTTTAACTTATATGTTTAGGTTTAGGTTAAGGTTATGAGTTTAGGTTAAGGTTATAAGTTTAGGTTTAGTTTATAGTTCTAGGTTTTGGGTATGGGAATAGGTTATAGGTTATGGGATAAGGTTTAAGTTATAGGTTATAGGTTAAGGTTCGGGTTCGGGATCGGGTTTAGGTTATAGGTTATAAGTATAAGTTTAGGTTTAGGTTTTTAAGTTTAGGGTTAGGTTTTTATGTTTAGGTTTAGTTTTTGGTTAATGTTTAGGTTTAGGTTATAAGTCTAGATTTAGGTTAAGGTTAAGGTTATAAGTTTAGGTTAGGGTTATAAGTATAGGTTTAGGTTATAAGTTTGGGTTAAGGTTATAAGTATAGGTTTAGGTTATAGGTTTAGGTTTAGGTTATAAGTTTTAGATTTAGGTCATAGGTTTAGGTTTAGGTTATAGGTTTAGGTCATAGGTTTAGGTTTAGGTTATAGGTTTAGGTCTATGTTTAGGGAATCAGGTTCAGTTTCGAGTTATGGAACAGGTTTAGGTGTTCTCAAGTATTATCTACTATTGAACCTAGTATTATCTACTACATACTAGTACCATACAACTTATATTGGGACATCATACCATAAGTTACAAGATTTTCATGTCCCCCCTAACCAAGGTATCCTCCATTGATAACATATATATATATATATATATATATATATATATATATATCATAAGTTGTTTATTTTCATTTACATTTGCAAATACATTCATCATCCATCCTAGAAAATTGAAACAAGTACTATCAGTTTATGATGAACAGTTGAAAAGGAAAATCATGCATCTTATCTTACCCGAACATAAGTAGCGGTTCCCATCTTCTAGGAACCCCCACTCAACATCCAGATAGTTCTGACGCACATCCGGGTCTACTCAAACATTTTCTAAGATAATACAATGAAATCCTAAATTAGTTACTCATCCAAGATTGGATAGATTGTAATACTTTCATATTCCTATTTAAACGTCCACGCCGAAAATCCGGCATCATCTCTCCATGCCTCTCTAGATAAGTTTATCTTACGTTACATTCTGATGCCAAATATCTATAGCAGTGTAAAGATATTTGGCATTGGATAGGGAACGGAAGAAAAATATCCAGAGAGAAATGAGGAGATGGACCATGGATCAGGCATGAACATTGAAATAGATTATATGAAAGCATACTATCCATCTAACCTTGAACTGTCCAAAATGGGACAATTTGAGCGATTTCTATGCCACCAAAAATACACCACGTCTATGTATGGCCCCATAGAAATCCTCAAACGAGTAACTAATTATCTAACTTACAAGTTGGACCTGAAACGCAACTAGTAACAATTTCAAGCAAGCTTATCCATTTGAGAAGTAGAAAATGTCATATCCTATTGAATGAACTGAATCAATTCAGTTGTTTATCCAAACACATCCTAAACAGATAAACTATGCAAGAGATATGCCAGCAATTTTAAAAAGAAACACACCCCACTTCTTAATTTTATAGTAAAGAATAGAAATGAATTCTCTTTGATGGTTAGGATCATCCAATAGGAGAACCAGATAGAGCAAAAGCAAACAAGAACTCCAGATGATAGTAAGATGCTATACCAAGATTGTTGCCCTCTAACAGTAACACTAACAGGTCAAGTCGACACACATCTCTAGACATGGCGATACATTCAGCACATGAAGGAGACATAAACAGTCAAGTCAGCTAGCATAATACATGTACTAAAATAATATGCTGAATGTGGACAGTACCATAATACATGTCATGTGCACAGTAGTCCACCTGATGAGTGGGACCAACCCAATGGTCAGGTCTCCTTATATACACATAAAGATCTTTTACTGATACTTCCATTGGGGCCTTGCAACAGTGCCCGTTCATGATAATTATGTATCAGCAACTACGATATGATCAAGCCGATCACTTATAGAGTATGGGGTACAGATTCTTTGAGGATGAAAAACATTACCATTTTTCAGAGGTTGTACAGATTACATTTAGAAGATTTGAGCAGGAGTCATTCATGGAGCTTAATCCAAGGTTCTAGTTACAAACAGACACGGTCCATTTTAGACAGGATGCACCCATGCTTCGATAGGATCAAAAGACGTACATATGCAGGGGATGGTATCATAATTCATTGTAGTTTCCATCTTTTTCATTATTTCATTCAAATTCCATTTTGTTTGAAAGGGATGATCACCTACAAACAGTCATAATTTCAATTAAGCTAGAAGCGACAATAGGTTCCAACATATAAAGTTATACCACATCCAGGCCATGCAAAATATGGGCCCTACCAGTGAGATCACTAGATGATAGAATACAGCCTGTTTGATTATTAGGAAGGCTGAAAATGTCACTGACTTATATTAGCTACTAAAGTGATGTCACTGACTTATATAACCCTACCATTAATTATGTATTTTATGCACACTGTCCATCTATCTTGAGATATCATTCTAGGGCTTGATCAAGAGAATAGAATGAGAGAGTGATGCACCATTGAAATCTTCTAAAGGTCCACCGTGATGTTTATTTGAGATTCAACCTGTTCATAAGTTAACACGGACATTAAATACATGAAAAGAGTAAAAATCAGCTTGATTGAAATCCAAGGGAAAAGAAGAAAAAGGGATTCTTGGGTGGTCCCCTTGCATAGGCCCCACCCTGATGTTTATGTTCGATCCAAGCCGTCCATCCTCTTACCCACGGCATTTTAGCCGTTGGGTAGAAGTTTGGAGCTGATCCAAGCACCTGGTGGGCCGTAGCGTCAAGGATCGCGCCCTCACCATTCAAACTCTATTTTCTTATTTTATTTCACTTCCAAGCATCAAAAAAATTCAAACTCTGGACTCATTTGGACGGCCTTGAGTCGCTGATCGCAATGGCTGGAGTGGATTTTCAGGTAGCGGGCCTCATGTGCGATTTTTGGCAAAACAATAAAAATAAGGAGAGAGAGAGGATGAGTGAGGCAGCCTTGCTGCTTGCGTCAGGCGCTGGCAGTGCCTGCACGGCCAGCCGGGCAGACGTACGCAGGGGCCCACGGCCCTGCGTGTGGGCCCCACCGTGATGCTTATTTATCCTCCAATCCGTTCATGAGGCGGGTCCCATCATCAGATGGGCCCCCTTCAAATCTTAGACTGATCCAAAATTCAAGTGGCCCACACCACTTGAAACAGTGGGATTAAGAGCCTACCATTGAAATCTTGCTTGGGGCCCACAGAAGTGTTGGATCAAGCTGAAATTTTTGTTTTCCCTCCATCTAGGTCCGAGGGGCATTATGAATGGCTCAGATGGCATTTGGGCATCAGGGTGGGCCACATCCGTGGATCCCACCATTAATGTATGTGTTTTAATAAACCGTCCACAGCCGTGGACGGTGGGATCCCACCATGATATAGGTGTTATACTCCACCGTCCAGCGGACGGTGGGCCCCCCCCCCCCCCCCCCCCCCTCATGATGTATGTGCCCTATTCTCACTGTCCACTGGACAGTGGGACCCACTATGATGCATGCGATGCATCCGAACCATCCATCCATTTGAACTGTTTAAGGCCTTTGGGTTAAGCCCATTTGGACTGTAAAAGGGCTATGGGTTAGGCCTATTGAATTATAAAATGCTTATGGGCTAGGCCCATTGGATTCATTTTAGGCCTAGAGCTTAGGCCCACTTGATGTGTTATAAGTCCATGGGACTAAGCCCATTTGATGTACTTCAAGGCCCATGTAATTGGGCCCCTTTTTGTTAAAATTTTAAAGCCCATAGAAGTAGGCCATTTGGTATATTGTAAGGCCCATAGGACTAAACCCATTTGATTATAAAAGGGTCCATGGGATTAGGCCCACTGGACTTATTTGGGAACCATGAGTTAGGCTCATTCTATTTAATAAAGGCCTAAGGGTTTAGGCCCATTTGACTCATGTTAGGCCTATGGGTTGAGTCCCTTTTTACGTACATGAGGGGGCCCAATTGGTGTAGCCCATTGGTCACATGTTAGACGCATGAGACTAAGCTCATTTGATGCAATCCTAGGCCCATGGGTTTGACCCATTGCAATGCACATATGATCCATTGGTATGGCCCATTTATGTGGCCCATTTGATGAATAAAAGGCCCATAGGATATGGCCATTTGATATATATATGAAAAGCCCAATGGGGTGAACCTAAAGTCCATTGTAATGTGTAATCCCAATACCGATTATGTAGTGATGTTTAAGAAGATCGTGCCTGGGAAGCAATGTTGGTTTGACGTCTACATTGCGAGTGTAATGTTGGTTGGATGTCCACATTACCACTCTCCTTAGGGCCCATTACTGGGCCGTACTTATCGTATATAGGCCGTCCAGGTCCATCTGCATTGTGAGATAGTTCATTTTATTATGTTTAGTACAGTTTCATGACTCATGATCATACGCATCATATGTATGCTTGACGTGAGAATTGTCTGATCATAGCATTTGCCTTCGGGCAGGTTGTTTATGGGCTCCTGGTTAGGCAGTGTTGCCCTACATGAGCGCACGATATGCACAGGATTTGATGCATAACTGGATAGTGTGAATCATGCATATCACATTTGTATGACATGGATATTGTACGCCCTAGCGACATCAGGGCCGTAGCCTCCATAGACGCATCGTGGTTGGCAGGATTGGATACCAAAAATCTTGTTCTATATGGGGTACTATAGATATCCCTGGGTAAAAGTCTCTAAACCCTTATGGTACCAAGAGGTTGCTCCAACGTCTAGACCGAGTGGGTAGATGAGCGTTGAGTGCCGATTACCAGATGGTTATGCTCTCCACTGTATCGTGGTCCGTTGGAAGGGGGTGCGGCCTTATCCGCCCGAGAGTAGGGGACAATGCTAGGCTAAGTTTGACCAGCTCGAGGAATGGGTCCGCTATCGACGAGTCGCATCCGATATTGGCAGACGGATAGTGAGGTCTCTTCACACTTACCTTATTGCGCGCGATGTGGCGGCAATCTGGTTTAGAGTGTACTAGACCCCGGTGATATTTTATATTTTGAGCCGTATTGATGTATGGACATAGATGAGGATCTGTATGTTTGAGTTGCATTGCACATTGCATGGCCTTAGGGTGGCCGATACCATTCATGCCTCGCATTGCATAGCCTTGGTACGGCTCATGATCTTATGGTTCCATCTGCATGTTCTGTATTATTTGATATTTTCTGATCATATTACTACCTTGCGCACACACTTTCACCACCCTCTAAGCTTTCTGTAAGCTTATGCACGATCGTTGCATGCAGGTGACGTTGGATCGCAGTAGCGCTGAGGCAGGAGCACGTTGCAGAGCTTTTGGAGTTTTTGGTTCTTTACCATTGTATTTCCCTTTATGCTCATTGTACTTGTAAAGTTTTTGATCATAGTGGAAATGTAATGGAGTGCTTGGTTGTTGTTTGTGGGTTATGCCTTTGGTTATGCTTATTACGAATCAAACTGATGTTGAAAATCCTCCTCGTAGCATCCCAGGATCGGAACCTGGCGAATGGGAGCTAGGAGCCGAGAATGGGGTTCTACGGAGGCTGTCGGCGCCGGATTCGGCGATCGAGAATTTTGTGAGCCCGGTTTCCGAGTTTGGGGCGTGACATAACCTAAACCTTATCCTAAACCAAAACCTATAACCTAAACCAAAACCAAAACCTATAACCTAAACCCAAACCCATTATCAAATCTCAAAACCTATAACCTAACCTAAACCTATACTTATAACTTAAAACTATTCCCAAATCCCAAAACCTATAACCTAAACCTAACCTTAACCTAAACCTAAACCTATAACCTATAACCTATAACCTTAACCAAAACCTATAACCAAAACCAAAACCAAAACCAATAACCTAGAACCGAACCCATTTCCAAATCCCAAAACCTATAACCTAAACCCGAACGTATTCTCAAATCCCAAAACCTATAACCTAAACTAAAACCAAAACCTTTGACCTAAACCCGAACCGATTCTCAAATCGTAAAACTTATAACCTATCCCTAAACCTTAACCTATAACCTAACCTAAACCTATACCTATAACCTAAAGCTATTCCCAAATCCCAAAACTTAAAACCTAAACCTATACCTATAACCTAAAACTATTCCCAAATTCCAAAACCTAAAACCTAAACCTAATCTTAACATAAACCTAAACTTATAACCTAATACCTTAACCAAAACCTATAACCTAAATTAAAACCAAAACCTATAACCTAAACCCGAACCCATTCTCAAATCCCAAAACCTATAACCTAAACCTAACCTTAACCTAAACCTAAACCTATAACCTATAACCTTAACCAAAACCTATAGCCTAAACCAAAACCAAAACCTATAACCTAAACCCAAATCCATTCTCAAATCCCAAAACCTATAACCTAAACGAAAACCAAAACCTATAACCTAAACCCGAACCCATTCTCAAATCCTAAAACCTATAACCTAAACCAAAACCTTATCCTAAACCAAAACCTGTAACCTAAACCAAAACCAAAACCTATAACCTAAATCCGAACCCATTATCAAATTCCAAAACCTATAACCTAACCTAAACCTATACTTATAACCTAAAACTATTCCCAAATGATTTTTACCTATAACCTACCTATAACCTTAACCTAAACCTAAACCTATAACCTATAACCTTAACCAAAACCTATAACCTAAACCAAAACCAAACCTATAACTTAAACCAAAACCAAAACCTATAACCTAAACCCGAACGCATTCTCAAATCCCAAAACCTATAACCTAAACCAAAACCAAAACCTTTGACTTAAACCCGAACTGATTCTCAAATCTCAAAACTTATAGCCTATCCCTAAACCTTAACCTATAACCTAACCTAAACCTATACCTATAACCTAAAACTATTCTCAAATCCCAAAACCTATAACCTAAGCCTAACCTAAACCTAAACCTAAACCTATAAGCTATTACCTTAACCAAAACCTATAACCTAAACTAAAACCAAAACCTATAACCTAAACCCGAACCCATTCTCAAACCCTAAAACCTATAACCTAAACCAAAACCAAAACCAAAACCTATAACCTAAACGCGAACCCATTCTCAAATCCCAAAACCTATAACCTAAACCTAAACCTAAACTTTATCCTAAACCTATAACCTATAACCTAAAACAGAACCCATTCTCAAACCCCAAAACCTATAACCTAAACCAAAACCAAAACCAAAACCTATAATCTAAACCAAAATCAAAACCAAAACCTATAACCTAAACCAAAACCAAAACCTATAACCTAAACCCGAACCCATTCTCAAATCCCAAAACCTATAACCTAAACCTAAACCTAAACTTTATCCTAAACCTATAACCTATAACCTAAACTAATACCTATAACCTAAACCAAAACCAAAATCTATAACCTAAACCCGAACCCATTATCAAAATGTATAACCTATAACCTAACCTAAACCTATACTTATAACCTAAAACTATTCCCAAATCCCAAAACCTATAACCTAAACCTAAACCTTATCCTAAACCTATAACCTATAACCTAAACCAAAACCTATATCCTAAACCAAAACCAAAATCAAAACCTAAACCTAAGACCTAAATGTATTCTCAAATTCCTAAACCCAAACATACACCTAATCCTAATCTCAACTACTTAACCTAAACCTAAACTTGAAAACCCAAACCTAAACCCGATCCCAAACCCGAACCCAATTTCCTAAACCTAAACCTATACCTTAACCTATTCTCAATTCCCTAAAACTATAACCTATAACATATAACCTAAACCTATAACCTAAACCTAAAACCTAAATATATTCTCAAATTCCTAAACTTAAACCTACACCTAATCTTAAACCTAAACTTGAAAACCTAAACCTAAACCCGATCTCGAACCCGAACCCGATTTCCTAAACCTAAACCTTAACCTATTCTCAATTTTCTAAAGCTATAACCTATAACCTATAACCTAAACCTAAGCTAAACCTAAAACCTTAACCTAAACCTAAAGCCTAAATGTATTTTCAAATTCCTAAACCTAGACCTACACCTAACCCTAATCTCAACTCCCTAACCTAAACCTAAACCTAAACTTGAAAACCTAAGCCTAAACCCGACCCGAACCCGAACCCGATTTACTAAACCAAAACCTTAACCTATTCTCAAATCCCTAAACCTAAACCTACACCAAATCCTAATCTCAACTCCCTAACCTAAACCTAAACCTAAACTTGAAAACCCAAGCCTAAACCCGATCCCGAATCTGACCCGAATTCCTAAACCTAAACCTAAACTTGAAAACTCAAGCCTAAACCCGATCCCGAATCTGACCCGAATTCCTAAACCTAAACCTTAACATATTCTCAAATCCCAAAGCTATAACCTATAACTTAAACCTATAACCTAAACCTATAACCTTAACCTAAACCCAAAACCTAAACCTTAACCTAAACCAAAACTTATAACCTTAAACCAAAACCAAAACCTATAACCTAAACCTTAACCTAGGTTGAGGTTCTTTTTCTTTTCATTTGTCTGGATCATCTCTCATATGTTCTCTCTTTTCATTTATTTTTTTTCTAGGATTGTTTATGTTTGGATGGATGCAATTTATGTTTGGATGAATGTAGTTTATGTCTGGATGGATGCAGTTTATGTTTGGATGGATGCAGTTTATGTTTGGATGAATGTAGTTTATGTCTGGATGGATGCAGTTTATGTTTGGATGGATGCAGTTTATGTTTAGATGGATTTACGTGGTTTCATTTTAGATGGATGTGACTATGAATATGATGAAATATTTTATATAACAGGTGTATATCAGGAAAAATACAATGAAAGGAAATTTGAGATGAAATAATAATATAAAAAAAGACTTTAGCGACGAAAATTTTCGTCGCTAAAAGTCTAGGCGCATTTTTTAGCTACGAAAACTTTCGTAGCTACAAGCCCTTGCATTTTCTTTCCGCTCATTTAGCGACCAAAAATTTGGTTGCTAAAAGTCCCAGCTACGGATTTTTCGATACGAAAATTTTCATAAAACAATTTACGAAAATATTCGTACATAAAAGTAAACCTTGGGATTTTATATCAAAAATTGTTCACACATTAGTGACGCTAATTTCGTCGCTAAAAGTCGCAGACCCATTTTTCAGCTACGAAAATGTTCGTAGCTAAAATTCAAGTAGCCAGACATTTAGCGACGGAGAGTTCGTCGCTAAAACTCCCAACCACATTTTTGGTTACGAAAATTTTTGTTGCTAAAAGTAAACCTCTGCTTTCGTTTCTTTATGCTTAAAAAATTGTTCACAACATTTAGCGACGAAATGTTTCGTTACTAAAAGGGACTTTTAGCTACGAAATCATGATTTCGCCGCTAAAGTAAAGTTTCAGCAACGAATTGTTATTTCGTTGCTACAAGTCACTTTTAGCAACGAAAAAAAATTTTGTCGCTAAAAGTTTCGTCGCTAAAAACCCCTTTTCTTGTAGTGCCTTCTGCTTTGGGACCACAGCCACTGAAGTCTGGGCACATTTTTACCGTATCTTTGATGTCCCCTTCATACCCAATCAAACCATTCAACAAAGAATCATATATTAGTCATTAAGGGCATCCACCTTGACTCGCCTCAAGCTGTTATTAGGCCTGGCTCCTTCATTCATATGCTGGGAATTATGGCTGATCCGTAATGCTTCTCGCTTTGAAGGGGTCAAGATGTCAGGCCGTAAGGTTATCGCCCGAGTTAAATGGTTGCGGGAAGTTGTTAAGCCCATGTCAGACAACGACTCTCACTCCCTCAAGGACTCGGCCAGTCTTCAAGCCCTCTGTCTAGATACTGGCAAGGTGACCCCAGGCGTTAAACCTCTATTAGTTTAATGAAAAAGATTAATACTGGGCTGGGTCAAGCCGAATGTTGACAGCTCCTCTCGTGGGAACCCGGGAGAGAGTGGTGGAGGAGGGGTCTGTAGGGACTCCCAGGGCTGCCTAATCTTCGCTTTTCATAAGTATTATGGCCCTGCTACAAACACGATCGCAGAGGCCCAGGCTGTACTTAATGGTATATTTCTATGTAGCAAGTTGGGCTTCTCGAGCATCGTCATTAAATCTGACTCAAAACTTGTGGTGAAAGCAGCTGCTAACCCTTTCGCCAACTGTCCACAGAACATCTGGTACAAGATGGGGGTCATCCACCACTTGAGCCTCTCCCTCAACCTTTCATTCAAGCACATTTACCGCGAGGGTAATTTCGTGGCAGATACGCTAGCTAGGATGGCCAGTGAAGGTTGTGCTAAAACCTTCTTCAAATCTCGATCTGAACTGTCGAGGTGTATCAGGGGTTCCTTTGTAACACCCCGTACCTCTGGTAGACAGGTGTTACCCCTTTTAACCTACGTCAACAGAAGTCAAGATAAACTAATTAGACAATTTGAACTTCAACGTATGCAGGTCGGGACTTCCAATCACCAATGGAGCCATCTATCAAGGGGACCTAGGAGCTGAGACGAACTCCACGGTAGTCAAGAAGGTAACCTTGATTTATTTCCTTAAGTAAAGTAGTTCTTAAGTCAACTAATAGAAAGAGAAGGAATCAACGCCCTAGTAACTGATCCTCGAGGACTGGTAGATGACAAGACAAGCAGCCATTGAGCCCCAAACCCACCTTTGGCCGTTGAAATCGAGAACCAAGTCATTCTGGCCATTGGATTGACAATATTGGCCGTAAGATGGCCTGAAAAGCTCGATATGGCTCACCTAGGCCTTCGGCCCTGCCCCAAAATGGGCCGAGACCCCCACCTCAGGATTCTAAGATGAATGGACGAATTAGATTTGTCATGAACATCATGGAGGACCCCACACAGAGCGCGTGTACACCCATGCGCAAGTGCACAAAGTTCACTAGAACGACGGGCTCAGTCAAAGCAGGTTTGACCGAGCCAAATTCGAAAAATGGGAATTGGGTTCTCCTGACGTTTAGCCATTTCAAACTGTTGATTTTGATCCCCAAAGTGGCCCACCTAGGCCATTTTCTGAGCAATCCGAGCCGTTCAATCGAATCAAGGGCCCCAACTTAACAAATAGGTTTAGGATTTTAAGCCCATGTAAAGGGAAGTGGAAAATAGGTTGCCACCGTTCGCCATCTTGCACATGGCGGATACCTGTAAGATGGGACCCATATGGGACCGCATGGGTGGCCCATGATCGTCCTGATCAGGCCATCCCATCCGTCCATCTCTAGGGAGAGCCATGCTCACTCTTTTCTGGAAATGGCCGAGCAAGGCCTTCATATGGAAAACCAAAAGAAGAGACTTTTCTGACGCAGGGAAGGATGTGAGGTCGAGCACCGTCTTCCTCGAGATGATAAATATTCCGAATCCACGGAACTTCTCTGGACTCCTCACAGAGACTCCTCAAATCCACAAGGAAAGAAAGCAGAAAATAGAAAAGAATTTCTAATAATTTGAAATTGATTAATGAATTACTAAAAATGAGTTTACACCCCTTTAAATAAGGGAACCAAGCAACAGGAAAGAAATTAGACTCAAACTACAACTAAAACTCCTAGAATTCGTAACTTACTATTTATAGACGGTCGTGATGTCTACTAGTGCGCAAGGTTTTCAGCCAAAAATAGTAAGTTTCCTATTTGGCTTCACCAAACCGTTCTCCTAATTATCCTAAGCACTTTTCATGTTGGAACTCCTAAAGCCCAACGGATGAAGAGTTATACTCAAACTAAAACTTACTATTTATAGTAAAAATAAAAATAAAATGGGAAAACGACCGTCGATCAGGGCTTTTCTTGCAAATCTAGGCTGCACAACCCAGCATAGCTAGGTTGGTTGGCTAAAGTATCTCGTTCTACCCCAAATTCATATATTTTACGTCGGATAACTCATTCCGGATTGCGAGATACGTCCGATCTAAGGTCTGATGGTTCGGATCACTTCTGTCGCCGACCATGCCTTTTTTGATCCATCTTGGCCATGAAATTGTCCGTGACCCGCTCTACATCAAGAAAAGAGAGGACTGAGTTGAGTGCACGGGTCAGCTTAACTCACCCCGTTCTCATCTCGACTCGGTCAAGTTGGTGGCTGCCCCACCGAGTTCCGAACCAGGTAACATGCTGTTGTTCCTGTTTTCTTTTGTCCATTGAATCATAGCATGGTAGGTAGAATATGAGCTGAAAACCGAGCCAACCAATAGCTGTATTTTAGGATGAAAGCAGGCCAAACAATGGCCATGCGTCGAGATGAAATCAGGGCCCTGTTCCAGCCTTCACCATGGCTGTGCAACAGGCCTCTGGTGGACCATAAATAGGGTTGGAAACAGGCCTTACATAGGCCTTAAATCTAGTTGAAACTCGGTCTCAACTGGGCCTTCAATCCGATCAGAATCGGACCCCCTTAGCAGGCTGTGAAAACTGGAACAAAGAAACTCATGATTGGGCTATGTAGCTGGACTGTATTCGCCCTCCAGCTAGTCCATGAAGTGGGCCAAAGCAACCCACGTTTGGGAACGTGGTGTGGGCCAAAAATGGCGGTTGATGCATGTCAAGCCCCAAACTCAGAAACCGGGCTCACAAAATTTTCGATCGCCGAATCTGGCGCTGACAGCCTCCGTAGTACCCCATTCTCAGCTCCCGGCACCCATATACCAGGTTTCGATCCTTGGATGCTACAAGGAGGATTTCTACTATCCATTTAATTCGTAATGAGCATAACCATAAGTATAACCCACGAACAATAACCACAAGAACACCATCACAAAATCCACTATGATCAAAAACTTTGAGTACAAGGTGTATAAAGGGAAATACAAGCTAGTGCTAATAACAAAACTCCAAAAGCTCGACTGCACGCTCCTACTGCTACTATGCTACAGCTGCGTCCTGACGTCACCTGTACACATCAATCGTGCATAAGCTTATAGAAAGCTTAGAGGGTGGTGTAAGTGTGTGCGCAATACGAGCGTGCTCAGAATACAAGGTTAGAGTAATGCGAAATCATACTGATGAATACGTGAATGCAATCAACCGTACCAAGGCTATACAGTGAAAGATATGAATGCGATCGGCCATATCCAGACCATGTGATGCGAGATGCAACTCAAGCATGGCAATCCTCATCATATATCAGTACAGTTCTCATTTTGGATAATCACCGGGGTCTAATACACTCTACGCCAGCTTGTCGTCCCTATCCGAACACACAACTGGGAGAGCAGAAGAGACCTCACTATCCGCCTGCTAATATCAGGCCCGGCTCGTCGATAGCAGACCGATTCCTCAAGCTGGTCAAACTCAACCTAGAAGTTGCCCCCTCACTCAGGCGGGTAAGGTCACACCCCTTTCCAACCGACCACGACACAGTGGGAGACGCGGCCTACTGGTATACGGCCCTCGCGCGCTCATGTATCCACTCGGTCTCGACGTTGGAGTCATCCTCTGGTACCATCGGGTTTAGAGATTTTCACCCAGAGAAATCTATGGCGCCCGTATGCTAGAACCAAACATTTTCGATATCCAATCTAGCCACCCACGATGCATCTGTGGAGGCTATGGCCCTGATGTCGCTAGGGCATACAATAATCACAATCATACAAATGCAAGTGCATGAGTCACACTACCAGTCATGCAACAGTCCTACATGTACCATGCACTAGGGCAACTCCACCTACCAGGGAGCCCATAAACAGTTCGCCCGAAGGCATATGCTATGATCAGTCACTTCTCATATCAGTCATACATATGATGCGTATGATAATGAATCATGGATCTATACTAAACATGTATATAGAGATGGGCTCTGTGTATAACTGAGATGGGCCTAGACGGCCTACTTACTACAAGTATGGACCTATTAGTGGGCCTTAGGGAGAGTGACAATGTGGACATTTAACCGACGTCATCCTTACAATGTGGGCATCTAACCATCATTGTTCCTAAGGCATTACTCACTATAAATATCGTTATATGCCATGGAGGGATCATGCATTTGCAATTGACTTAGTTGCACTCAATTGGGTCTTAGGTACATCAATTAGGCCGTATCATATGGGCCTTACATTCATCAAGCGGATCACCTCAATGAGCCTCATCAATGGGCCTGAGGTCCTTTGCAATGGGTCATAACCCATGGGCCTTGGAATTCATTAAAAATGAGCCCAATCACATGAGCTTTATGTGCATCAAATGGGCCTAATCACATAGGCCTTATATATACCAAAGTGGGCCTCAACAATGGGCCACAAATACATCAATTGGGCCTACACACATGGGTCCATAAATAACAAAGTGGGCCTTAGTGGGCGGGCCAGAAATACATTAAGATGGGCCTTAACAATGGCCTTAAAATGATCTCAAAATGGTTGGACGGTTTGGATGAAACTCATGCATCATGGTAGACTCCCATGTGGGCCCACTATAACATTTATTTTCTAGCCAATCCTAGGCCCACTGAAATGCTTATTTGCCACCCAACCTGTTGTTAAGGCCGCGTGGCAAGGGGCCCACCAAAATGTTTATTTTACATCCCACCTGTTGATAAGGCCATGTAGCAAGGGGCCCACCAAAATGTTTATTTTCCATTCAAACCTGTTGATAAGGTCATATAGACCCAGGGCCCACCGAAATGTATATTTTCTACCCAACCTGGGTCCACTGTACTATTTATTTGCATCGAAACTGTTCATTGAATCACATGGCCTAGGGCCCACTGTAATGTTTATTGCCATCCAAACCTGTTCATAACGTCACGTGGCCAGGGGCCCACGTGATGGACGGCGTGGACACAATACATATATCTGAGTGGGGGCCACCGTCCACTGCCGTGGACGGACGGCGTGAGTAAAACACTTGCATGACAGTGGGTGTCACCACCCACTGTTGTGTACGGTGTGGTAAGCCACACATACCACAGTGGGTCCTATGTAGGGCCCACCAAGGTGTTTATTTGCAATCCAACCCATCCATTACGTGTGTCCCACCTGTTTGAGGGTTCACACCAAGTTTCAGCCACGTTCAAGATTCAAGTAGGCCTCACCAAGTGTTTTTATATGATTTAGGCATGTCTTCACATGATTTGGATGGTATGGCCCACCTGAGTTCATTTTGTGGATGATTTTTGGAGTCAACGCACCATTCAAGGGGACCTATTAAATGAACGGTATAGATGTAAAATATATATCATGGTGGAGTCTACAAGTGGGCTAATGCGGCCACCCTTTTTAATGTGGACGTCTCTGGACTCATGGCACAAAGTCATGCCAAAAAAGAAAATTATTTTTTTATCCTAGCTGGGACCCACATTAACCAGATCTACCCCATCATTGCATGTGTTCCACAAAATTAGGCGTCCAAACCAAGTTTCAGCCACGTCCAAATTTCAGATAGGCCCCACTAAATGCTTTTGTATGTTTCAGGCATGTCTTCACATGATTTTAGATGGTATGGCCCACCTGAGTTCCGGATTGCTCCCAAATTTTGGCTCAACGCCTAAATTAATCTGAGAAAGATGGTGGAAGGCTTGAATTAAATACATGCATTAAGTTGGGGCTTGCAAGAGTGGCCCACCATTTCCCTTCTTTTCCTTTCTTTCTTTTTTTTTTGGTTGGACGTCCAGACTCCTCCGGACGTCAAGTAGGCAAATGCATGCATGGATTTTCTTTATTTTTGTTTTCCTAGGTGGACCCACATTAAATAGATCTACCCCGTCCATTGCATGTGTCCCACAAAATTAAGGGTCCAAACCAAGTTTAAGGTGGGTCCAAGCTTCTGGTAGACTCCAGAAATCATTCTTCCAAGTTTTCAATGGAAAATACTACCATTTTTAATACCACGGCCCGCCAGATGATTGGATCGGTCTCATTTTTCGGCTCAATGCCTAAAATGATCCCGAGAATAGAATGGATGGCTTGGATCAAATATATACATCAAGGTGAGGCCATGTTGGAGTAGCCCACCATTTCCTTTCCCTTTTCTTTCTCTTTTTTTTTTTTTTTAAAAAAATATGGGGCCCACAATAAGATGATCCAAATCATCCAATATGTGTGTCTCATGTGGTGGACCGTTCATTCCAAGTTTAAGATGCATCCAAATTTCAGGTAGGCCCCACCAAGTACTTTTATATGATCAGGCATGTCTCCACATGATTTTAGATGGTATGGCCCACCTGAGAATCAGATTGGTCCCAAACTTTGGCTCAACGTATAAAATAGTCTAAGAAAGGTGGTGGACGGCTTGGATCAAGCAAATACCTCAAGGTGGGGCCTGCATCAGTGGCCCACTGTAAAAGTATACTTTTTTTTTTTTTTTAAGTGCAGTGTGTTAACGATGCCAGTCCAGCGTCCAGAGACGCTAGACGGCGTGCTTTAAATAGATACAACACGGTGGGTCCCACAGGGACATGGTCCACGTTCACCAAGGTGGGTCCCACATGATCGTGGCCCACCTTGCATGTACATATATATATATATAATAAATATCATTCATCTAATATGTAGTGGGCCACACCATTTGATGGATGAAGTAGATTTATCATGAATCCGTGGGGCCCACTTCATTTTAGGAGAAGGATAAGGAGAGAGAAAGAGAGAGAGAGAGAAAGAGAGAACAAGAGACGGTGATGGTGGGGCCCCGCCACCATGGGCCCCACATGATACAAATTACACATAAAAAAATGGGTCCCACCACCAAGTGGTTCCTAAAAAGAAATTTAACGGTAGATCACCCACCTCTAAGCCTCCTCCTTGCTCCCTTGGTCTCCAATGCTCCTTGCCTTCACCTTAGACGGTGGATGATGGACCTTTGATGGTGTAGATGAGAGATGAGAGGGTGGGCCACACTTGGCCTTTGGGAAAGCTTGGGAATGCTTGGACGTGTGGAATTTTTGCTTGGGAGAGATTTTGAGAATGAATGAGAGAGAGAGAGAGAGGGAAGTGATGGGTGATAAGGGTGATGGAGTGATGTGCTGTGATGGGTGATGGGTTTGGTGATGGATGAAGTGATGTGAGAGTGGACTTTGGATTGCTTGTGTAAGAGAAAGGTATGGGCATGACATGGGTTAGTTGTACTTGGGTATGGAGTGACTTGACTTGTACTTGACATGAGTGATTGATTGATTGATGGGACATCTCGTAGAGATTCCCTCGTGATTCGCAACGTGCGGTGTTTTCTTCGAATTGAACGCAGACTGACATCTTTTAGCCTGGGTATCGGGTCGGTGCACGAGTCGCGGCGTTAGAACCGCGGCGACGGTGCAGTCGCTAAGGTATAGGTTTCAATTTTAGCTGACTTTGGCATACAGGTCTCAGCTTAGGATCGCGCGCAAACATCAGAAAGTGGTCGAGGATTGCCGAATTCTACCGGAAGGATCGCGGGAATCGATGGAACAGTACGAACTAGGATACGGGTCTTACAATGCAAGTCATATGCTGGGCTGAAATCAGCCTTGGAACTGGGTTGAGATCAGCCCTAGAAACGAGCCGAAATCAGCCCAAGTTTTGGTCGAGAACAGGCATAAGGGGCCTGTGTGGTTCCAGTCAAAATAGTGGGCCACATCCCAGCCAGCCCAGTGGGCCGTACATGAAGTAAATTTCAGTGGGCCCTACTGCAAACCACAGTGGGTCGCACCACATAAAGCAGGTGGGCCTCACCCCATCCAGATGTCTGTGGGCCGCACCTGAAACATATCCTAGTGGGCCACGTCATAAATCACAGTGGGCCGCACCTGAGACACCTCTCAGTGGGCCACACCATGAACCACAATGGGCCTCACCGAGCTTTGCTTTGGGCCACCTTTGGACCGCAGATAGGGCAGCAGAGCTGGGTCAGAACAAGTCTGGCCCAGCCTAATCTTTGGGCCGTCAGTGGGCAAGTACAGCTGGGCCGAAACAAGTTCAGCCCAGCCCAGTAACTGGGCCACCGTTGAATAGTGATGGTTGGGCCAAACCAGGCCCAGTCCAGGCCATCTTGATGGGCTGCAATTGATGGGCCTAATCACTCTAAAAGGCATGCCTAATTAAATGGTATTATTTACAATCCCTTCAACCCCGCATTAAGACCTTATAGAGTTGTTACCTGACATAACTAATCTCTAGGAAACTACGTGGGTGACTTGGAGCCACTAACTGCACCTGAGGATTCAGATCTAGGGACAGACTATATTAACTCAGGTGATGATTTTCTTCTCCTTGGGCTTTCCATCCCCAACTAGACTAAGAGTAGTTGTTATAATGATCTAGAAATGTAAAGACATTTAATGGCGAGTTAGACTTATGGTGGATTGTTTTTAAATTGGTTACCTAGACACTGCTTCAGAGAATGATTTAATAGTTTGGAAATAGATTGCCTTTATTTGGTGTAATTGTTTAGATTAATGATTCTCATGATGTAGAAATAATTGACTTACCTGATGAGATTGTTTAGTACATTTGATTGTTGGGATTGAAAGCATGCTCTAGGGTCACAATTATACTTGGTTAGCTTGCTTGAAGATGCTTATTACATTTATCATTCAACTAGTCATTCGTTACATGCGCGATGTGTTAATTCACATAGGACATATTTTGGATTAGAAACTCATGATCACGACTCGTAGGAATACATGCAATGTTCTCTATTTCTTATTCATAAGTAAGTTCCATGCTATTACTTATGATACATATATCGTTGAAATCTCTTCATGGGAAACTCTAACTAAGGGGAGTTTGTGCTTGGGGTGTAACTAGACTAGTTACGATGTAAGTAGACCCCAACATGGAGGTTGTGGTTAGTGGTTTTTTATTATAGGGTTTACTATCCATGTATAATTTCACCTATCTGACTAAGGAATGAACCTTGCAATATTTACAATCACCGTTGTTTACTTGTCTTTAAATCATACATGCCGTCATGTTTTAATCGTCATACTTACAAATTTCGATATTCCATTCCAAGTCAGCAGATGGTGGTGGCCCCCTTCGCATTGGAATTGATTGACCATGTGTTGGTGGGTTGTACACACAGCCTAAGGCGGTAGTCTCATGGGCCGGGGATGGTGGTCATGGGACACTATGCCCAATCCGTTGGCCTACGTTGGGTCGTAATCTCCCTGTAGTAACCATGAGCTTATTTAAATTGACTGAATGTAATTAGACTAATAACGAGTTGGTTAATCATGCATACATCGCATTCGGACAATGTTGGATGGCTAAATGCTGTAGCATGTGCCTAATAGGATTTAGTCAGGGTATCATTTCACTAGCTCACAGACCATCGACTATTGTAAGATCCACATATCAGTCCGTACCGTTCCGTAGGATTCCGCGATCTTTCCGATCAAATTTCGACAACCTTCGACCCTTAACCGATATTTGCATACGACCCTGATTCGCACGTCGTTAACCCGATTCGACTCAACCCGAGACTTTACAATAACGACCGCGCCGTCGTCGCGGTTCCACTGTCGCGACTCGTGCTCCGAGGCGATACCCTAGTCAGGAAATGTGGGTCAGCATTTGGTGCGAGGAAAACGCCGTGTGTTGCGAAATCCAAGAGAATCTCTATGAGTTGTCACATCAATCCATCAATCTCAACATGTCAAGTACATGTCAAGTACACATCACCTTTCACCTTTTTCCAAACAAGCCTCAAAAGTCAAAAAGTCTCTTACACCCCCATGCATTTCTTACACAAATGGCTACAAAAGTCAAAAAAGGCTTCTTCCACCCATCACCACCACATCTATCATTCCATCAACCATCACTCTCTCTCTCTCCCTTTATAAGTCTCTCTCTCTCATTTTCAAATTCATTCCCAAGCAACAGAGAATACTCCATACGTATGAGCCTCTCCCTCTCTTTCAAGCTCCAAGTGTGGCCCACCTTTTCATCCTAAAATCTCTCATCTCAACCATCCAAACATCATCTCCTCTGTTGGAATCAAAGCTAAGGAGCTAAGGAATCCATAGGAGCAAGAAGATCGAACGGTGGGTGCTTTGTTAGAATAGTTTTCATGTTTTTAAGATGGGTCAAGTGAGGCTAACCGATCAATGGTTTGGATCTCACTTGGGACCCTAAGATGTGGTCGTTAGCCCACTTTGATCATCATGATCATTCCATGTTAGGGCTATTCTCCATGGACCCCATCATGATGTTTATTTTCTTACTTTAGATAGGTCATCTAGACCGTCCATATTGGTGGGGAAAGGATCTCCATCGTTAAGTTTTGATTTTGATGGGCCCACTTGATGTATGATTTATTGCAAGGGAGGGCCCATAATGTCGGGGTCCCTCCATCACACGCGTGTCCCACTCTCTTTCCCTCTCTCTCCCTCTCTTTTCATTTTTTTATGGGATAATGATGTTCTTGTGTGGCCCGCTCAGATGGACCCCACCATGAAGTATATATTTATCCAAGCTATCTTCAAGTGGGGCCCACTTTAAAAGCATTGTATCCACACCACCCATCATTTGGTGGCCCACGTGGGGCAGCCCACCTAAAATACATAGCCGTCTGGACGTAGAAAGGAAAACACAAATATCAGCCTTGGTTCAAGGCTATTTGGGTGGACTGCTCGTATAGGCCCCACCTTGATGCATGTTGTTAATCCACGTCGTTCATTCTATTCTCCAGATCATTTTACCCGTTGAGTCAAAGAATGAAGTCAAACTGGGCATCTGGTGGGCCATAGCATAGGAAACTACAGTGATTACCATTGAAAAATCGTCCTTTTGTTTCTAATCACCAAAATATATTCAATATTGGGCTTGTTGGGCTTGTATTAAGCTATGGGACCCAACGGATGGGTCAGATTCATCTGATGCGGGCCCTATGCATGAAAAATGGTGAAAATACAGTGATTCAAAAAAAAAAAACCAAGGCAGCGCCTGCTGCCTCTGACACAGCAGCAGCAGCAGCACGCTACGTGTGACGGGTGGGAGGACAGCCACCCACGGCTCCAGCTGTGGCCCCACCTTGATGTGTATTTGCCATCTAATCCATTCATACGATGGACCCCCTCCTTAGGTGGGTCCCCTCTAAAAATGAGCCACATCCAATGCTCAGGTGGCCCACATTGTAGAAAATAGTGGGATTGAACCTCTGCCATTGAAACCCTTCTATGGGCCACAGAAGTTTTGGATTAAGATGAAATTTGTGTTTTCCTTTCACTCATGTCCGTGCGACCTTATCAACGGGTTGGATGGCATATAAATATTGTAGTGGGCCTCACTTGGGACCACAGTGATATATGGGTTTTATTCCCACCGTCCAGGCGGACGGTGGAACCCACAAGATATATGTGTTTAATTCCTACCGTCCAGCGGATGGTGGAGCCCTGGTGCATGTGTTTTATTCACACTGTCCAATGACAATGGGGCCCTTCATGATGCATGTGCTGCATCCAATCCGTCCATCCACTTTATAAGCTCATTTTATGGCTTGAGCTAAAGAAAGAGTCAGATCTAAAGTTCAAGTGGACCCCACCATTCTATGTAGTGGTCACTGATGTTCACCATTCAAACTTTTTAGGGACCTGTAACACCCCAAATTTTTGCCAACCTGGGGTTAGACGTCCTTAGGCAACGGGTCAACCATAGCACATTGGTAACCTCTCAAAATTCGATTCCAAAGCCAAAGAAATCATGTAGAACCAAATTCTTTAGAATTCAACATAAGTTAACTAGCGCTATGCTAGATTAGCTATGAAATTCGCACTGATTTCTTTAAATATGTTCTGCAAGACCCAAAACATGTAGAATTAATGACGCTATAATACCGTGAAACCTAGGATCAAACTCTAAACCCGTTTGCTCGTAGGAACCCTTTGAAACTTCGTATTGGATTTGAACCGCGCGTCGAAAGTCCGATATCTACAATCTCAGACAGTTAGGACCGCTTAGCTGGACTTGATAGTCATTTCAAAAATCAAGGCCAACCGATGCTCTGAGGCTATTTCATTGAGCCTGGAGTGAAGATAGTGAGAAATGGGTAAAGATGTGAAATTTTAATTCAAAATCTGGCACGAGTTTTTGCGCATATTATTAAGCGTTCTGACCAACAGAATTCAGCCAAATTTCACCCTCGGATCAGGAAAAATTTCTCTTTCATATCATGAGACTTGTAGGCCTGATTTAGGTACGATGACCGCTGAATTGAAACTGGACCGCCACGTGCGATCTGGGAACTCTACCGATCTGAAAACTTAGTGTGGATAACATCCTGTGACCATGAGATTATGTCTGACCGCGTTCGGCCACAGTACCTCCCAAAATACTCTTTTGGATCGGAACAGTCCCGATTTGGTTATAACCCAAGTATACTTTGTTCCCAAGTCTATTTATGTTAAGTTTTAGCCTATATAAGGGCTTTAAACCCTCTCACAACCCTCCCATCCGAATTTGCTTGAAACCCTAGGAAAAGAGAGAGAAAGTGAGAGATTGTGAGAGAGCGTGGGAGAGATTTTCCTGCCACTTGCTATAGCTATTGCACGTATCGAAGCACCGCATTCAAATCACTTTCCTGGTGATTTTAACGCACTCCTAGGTAAGAAAAACCCTAACTACTTGCTGTTTTAAGGATTCTTTCAATTCAAATAGCGAAGTAGCTTATGTATCTTGTGCATTAAGTCGCCATAATGCCGTTGACGAAGCGTTGACGTTCGATTCGAATCGATACACTTCTACAAAAAAAGGTGAGGATGTTAGACGCTTTGATTGACTGATTTCAAAGCTTTCAATGTCGTTTAATAGTAGATTATCGATGAGAACGCTGTTTGACATGTAGAACATGCTGTCCATTTTTCATTTCGCATACGTACGGCGAATATGAGATTTAGAGTATTTTAAGCATTTATAGAAAATATTGTATACGTCCGTATTTTGCTGAAATGATTGTCATGGGTATTTGTCGTGCCATGATATTAGAAATGCGTGCATAATCTGTTTGGCGAAGAGATTCGCCCTAATGCATATATTGGCCAACATATGCTATGTGGACTAATGTGTGTAGACTAAGTGTTTGTTGAAATGCCTAAATCAATATGATTTATGCCTGCCATATATATTAAATGTAAGAACATGATTGTTGTGTATTAGACATCTCCTTGATATAAGAATTTGTCATATTATATGTTGAAATCAACTTACTTAATGTACGTTGGAGTTGTGTAGTCTAAGTGTTTGTATAAATGATTGTATTAGTATGTATTGAGCTAATGTTGTTGTAGGTTAGCTTTGAGAATGAATTCTCAATTAATATGATCATGTATATGATTTCCTCCATGTTATTATTGAATTGATTCCCTTATAGGTATGGAATACATGTGTTTGGCTGATTTGCTTACGTTGCATGTATAACATGTTGATAACATGCTTGGATTGTTCGTATTTCATTTCTATTACTCTCATATGATCTTTGATGTTGATTTACAAATGCTTGAGGCTATAACATAGTCCAGGCAGTCGGTAATGGATTAAATTCGTGGTTGGCTTCTATGTACCACGAAGGACGCGTCGATGAACGCGAGTCGTGTTTTGGGTTGGCGGCAGTGGTTAGGCCACACGAAGTGTTTCATGCACTTCATGTCGTTCAGCTTGAGATGCACTCGTACTAGTCGAGCCGTCAAGTAACCCGATTGGCCATTGTATGTTCACCATGTATGAGTCATAACTGCTTGAACCTAGGGTACTGAACTTACCATTGAAAACCCTGTTAACCATAGTACCTTGATCCATAAAGACTCATGAGCTGGGCATGGTGGTATGGGACACCGTGGTCGAGCTATCGGCCTACGCTGAGGCCACAAACCTCCCCGTAGTGACCAGTGAGCACATTTGACTCGTGAGCCGATTGTGGTGGTATGGGACACTACATTCGAGCTGTCGGCCTACACTGATTGGTGACGAGCCCTTTGTAGTGACCTCGAGCGTATTCTGAGTCTATGGGAGCGACGACCCTTCCGTAGCGATAAGTGTACAAGTAAGCCTGTATTGATAAGGTGATGGGGGAGCGGTGCAACGAGTGCGAGCAACAGCCCTGACAGCCCTTGTAGCAACCTACAAATATAACATCGTATGAGATTACTAGGAGTGACGACCCTAGACAGGATCTGTGTTGGGATTGATATAAGCAAGGTACCCTAGTTTCTCAATCCTGCTGTATGAAAAAGACTAATAACAACTCGGTAATCATTATCCATATCGCATTGCATGTGCCTGGAAGATGTGGAGCACTGAGAAATATAAGCATGCCACGGGCGTAAGATGGTGTCGTATGAGGGAATATGTCGGTGAGGGCATCCATCATGTCATTTCATGCATGCATTAATAACAGTATCTATGAATGTTTGATTGTTTGCCTTACTATTAACGCGTGACTGATTTGATAACATGTTAATCTTTGCTCTATTCTCCCATTGAGTTGAACACTCACTCCCACGTTATGGGATGGTGTTCCGGACACCCACTAATCCCTATTTTAGTTGCTGATGATGACACTACTTGAGAAGCGGAGCTGGACTTGTATGATGATGAGGAGGACTTCTCCTCCGTGTTCTGATCGACGGGATTACAGGGAGGTTGAGTAGATGTCTTGACACTTGTCATTTTATATTTTTGGAGCACTCATGTATATTCTTTTCTTTCCATTTTTAGAGTATACATGTATTTAATTAACCTGGTAACATGTTCACACTCTGGAGACTTACAATCAATTGTATATTTTATGTATTTATTACAGTCTTTCGCTTGCTAATTTAACTGTCTTTGGAGTATGATATGTTGTTTTGGCTTAGTTTAAATCTTGTTTAATGCCATTTTACAGACAACATGCATTTCTCATTATCTATGTTGCATAAGTGACATTCTGGAACTCGGGAGTTGGGTTTCTGCCCGACCCCTGATTTTTGGGGTGTTACAGGACCATAGTAGCTTTCTACTAAATTGATATTTACTTCCACTTCATCCATCACTATGTTAATGATCAGGTGGATGGAAAAAATATGTTATGGTGGGCCTTAGGAATTTTAATGATGGTAATTATTACCACCACTTATGTTTGGGTGTGGCCCATTTGATGTGCATGAGGCCCATCTTAACATACTTGTGGCCCGTGGTTGAGGACCACTTTGATATATATGTAAGGCCCATGGGTTGAGGCCCATTTGATGTATTAGGGGCCCATGGGTTAGGGCCCATTGAGATGTATTGGGGCCTATGGGTTGAGGCCCATTTGATGTACATATGGGGCCTAATAGGTGTGGCCCATTTTATACACATAAAGCCCATGTGATTAGGCCCATTTGATGTATTTAAGGCCCGCGGGTTATGACTCATTGCAATGTACATAAGGCCATTGGTGCGGCCCATTGATGTGGCCCACTTGAGGAACATAAGGCCCATATGATATGGCCCATTTGATGTATTTAAGGCCCAATGGGATGCACCTAAGGTCCATTGCAATGTGTGATCCCAACACGGATTATGTAATGATGTTTACGACGATCGTGCCTTGGGAGCAATGTTGGTTTGACGTCCACATTGCGAGTATAATGCTGGTTGGATTTCCACATTACGACTCTCCCTAGGGCCCATTGTTAGGCTCGTACTTGTTGTGTGTAGGCCGTTTAGGCCATCTGCATTGTAAGGATAGTACGTTATTTTATAACATGAATAGTATAGTTCCATGATTCATGATCATACGCATCATATGTATGCTTGATATGAGAAGTGACTGGTCATAGCATATGCCTTCGGGCAGATTGTTTAAGGGCTCCCGGTTAAGCGATGTTGCCCTACATGAGCGCACAATACGCGTAGAATTTCTGCATGACTGGATAGTGTGATTCATGCATTCATATTGTGTGTCACGGTTACTGTACGCCCTAGCGACATCAGGGCCGTAGCCTCCACAGGCATATCATGGATGGCAGGATTAGATACTGAAAATTTTGTTGTACATGGGGTGTTATAGATATCCCTAGGTAAAAGTTCTTAAACCCTTATGGCACCAAGAGGTTGTTCCAACGTCTAGACCGAGTGGGTATAGGAGCGCCGAGTGCCGATTACCATACGGTTGCGCTTTCCACAGATTCGTTGTAACATCCCAAAAATCGGGAGTCGAGTAAAAACTCCACTCCCGAGTTTCAGAACATCACTTATGCAACATAAATGTGTATGATTGAATGTTGTCTGTGTTAATGTATTAAACATGGGTGGGATTTATCCAGAACAGCATATCATACTCCTGAGACAGTTAAAGTAACAAGCGGAAGACTGTGATACATACATATAATATATAATTGATTGGAAGTCTCGAGAGTGTGAACATGTTACCAGGTTAAACATATACATGTATACCTCAAAATAGAAAGAAAGAATATACATGAGTGCTCTGAAAATATAAAATGACAAGTGTCTTGGCATCTAATGAATCTCCCTATAATCCCGTCGTTCAGAACACGCATAAAGGAGGGATTCTCCTCATCATCATCAAGTCCGGCTCCACCTCGCAGGCCGCGCCATCATCTGAAATCATAATAAGGACTGGTGGGTGTCCGAAAATACCGTCCCGTAAGGTGGGAGTGAGTGATCAACTCAGTGGAATAATAGAGCAGAGATTAGCATGTTAACAAATCAATCATGCGATAATAGTAAAGCAATTAATCAAACATTCCTAAATATTATTGTTAATGCAATATGACATGACATGATGGATGCCCTCACCGAAGATCTCCCTCATACGGCACCATCTTACGCCCGCGACATGCTTTCTTCCCACAGTGCTCCACATCTTCCAGGCACATGTAATGTGATGGTGATATGATTATGGAGTTATTATTAGTCCTTTTCATACAGCAAGATTGGGAAACTAGGGTACCTTACTTATATCAATCCCAACACAGATCCTGTCTAGGGTCGTCACTCCTAGCAATCTCATACGAGGTTATATTTTGTAGGTCGCTGCAAGGGCTGTCAGGGCTGTTGCTCGCACTCGTTGCACCGCTCCCCCATCACCTTATCAATACAGGCCTAATTATCCTTAAGACTACATCAGGACTCGTCCCCCCCATGCAGTGTCAGGATAAACTCAAGGTCACTACAAAGGGCTCGTTGCCTGATCAGTGTAGGCCAACAGCAAGAATATAGTGTCCCATACCACTATAATCTGCTCAGAGTAGGGTCTCACTGGTCACTACGGGGAGGTTTGTGGCCCCAGCGTAGGCCGACAGCTCGACCACGGTGTCCCATACCACCATGCCCGGCTCATGAGTCATTGTGGATCAAGGTACCATGGTTGACAGGGTTTCCAATGGTAAGTTCAGTACCCTAGGTTCAAGCAGTTATGACTCATACATGGTGAACATACAATGGCCAGTCGGGTTACTTGACGGGCTCGATTAGCACGAGCGCATCTCAAGCTGAACGACATGAAGTGCATAAAACACTTCGTGTGGCCTAACCACTACCGCCAACCCAAAACATGACTCGCGTTCATCGACGTGTCCTTCGTGGCAAAGATAAGCCAACCACGAATTTACTCGGTTACCGACTACCTGGACTAAGTATAGTCCCAAACATTTATGAATCCACATCAGCAATCATATAAAGGTAATGGAAATGCATTACAATAATGTGAGCATGTTAACACATGTTATAACATAAAACCTAAGTAAATCATCTAGCACATGTATTTCTTATATATGATGAAATCATACATATAGCCAACATGAAGAAAATCATTTACATCAGCATATTATTTGAGAATTCAATCTCAAAACTATTTCACAACACCATTTAATTCAATAAATACTAATACAAACATTTATACAAACACTTAGTCTACACACTTAAGTCTACATATTGTATGTCGACTCAAAGTGCGCATTTGGACGAATCTCTTCGCCAAACTGATTATGCACGCATTCCTAATATCCTAAGGTGACAAAAAGCCATGTCAATCATTTCAGCAAAATATGGATGCAAACAACATTTCCTACAAATGACTAAAATGCCCTAAATCTCATATTTTTCGTCTGCTTACGAAACAGGAAATGGACAGCATGTTGTACATGTCAAACGGCGTTGCCGTCGATAATCTACTATTAAATGACATTGAAAGCGTTGAAAACAGCCAATCAAAGCGTCTAAAATCCGCACCTTTCGCTTTAGATGTGTATCGTTTCGAACAGAGCGTATACGCTTCGTCTATGGTGAACCGGGAACCTAATACACACGTACATCAGCTACCTTGTTATTTGAATCGACAAAATCCCCAAATCAGCAAGTGGTTAGGGTTTTCCTTACCTAGAAGTGTGTTGGAATCGTCGGGAAAGTGATTGGAATACGTCGCTTAAGCACGTGCAGCAGCAGCAGCAGGTGGCAGGAAAATCTCTCCCACCTTCTCTCACAAACTCTCACTTTCTCTCTCACTCTTGCTAGGGTTTCTAGCAAATTCGGATGGGTGAGAGGAGTGAGGGTTTGAAGCCCTTATATAACCTAATTTCTTCCCAAATTAGGCTTGAGAACAAATTTACTTGAGGTCTAACCAATTCGGGGCTGTTCTGATCCAAAAGAGCATTTCTGGAGGTCCCCTGGCCAAATGCGGTCGGACTTAAGCTCATGGATACAAGATCTAGCACACATCAAGTTTTCAGACCGGTAGAGTTCCCAGATAGCACGTGGCGGTCCAGTTTCAGTTCAGCGGTCATCGCACCTAGATCAGGTCTACAAGTCTCATGATATAAAAGAGAAATTTTTCCTGATCCGAGGGTGTAATTTGGCTGAATTCTGACGGTCAGAACTCTTAATACTGACGCGTCAAGTCCCGTGCCAGATTTGAATTAAAATTTTCAAATCTAACCCTATTCTCACTCTCTTCACTCCAGGCTCAATGAAATAGCCTCTAAACGTCGGTTGGGCTTGATTTTCAAAATGATTGTCAAGTCTAACAAGGCGATCATAATGGTCTAAGATTGTAGGTATCGGACTTTCAACGCGCGGTCTAGATCCAATACAAAGTTTCAAAGAGTTCTCGAGAGCAAACGGGTTTAGAGTTTGATCCAAGGTTTTAGGATATTATAGCATCATTGGTTTTACAAGTTTTGGGTCTTATAGAACGTATTTAAAGCGATCAGGGATAATTTCACAGCTACTCCAGCGTAGCGCTAGCTAACTTATGCTTAGTTTCTAAAGGAATTAATTCTAAGTGATTTCTTTGGCTATGGAATTGGGTTCTGAGCGATTTTCCAGGTGTTTTAGTTGACCCCTTGCCTAAGGACGTCTAATCCTAGGTTGAAAAAAATCTGGGGTGTTACAGTCGTGGTCGGTTGGAAGGGGGTGCGGCCTTACCCGCCTGAGAGTAGGGGGCAAAGCTAGGCTGAGTTTGACCAGCTCGATGAATGGGTCCGATATCAGCGAGTCGAGCCCGATATTGGCAGACGGATAGTGAGGTCTCTTCCACTTACCTTATTGCGAGCGATGGGGTGACGATCTGGTTTAGAGTGTACTAGTTCCTGGTAATATCCCAGAGTTGAGCTGTATTGATATATGGACTTAGATGAGGATTGTATATTTGAGTTGCATTTCGCATCGCATGGCCTTGGTATGGCCGACATCATTCATGCTTTGCACCACATGGCCTTGGTATGGCTAATGGTATTCTTAGCTTTCATCAGCATATTCCACATTACTCCGATACTATATAACTGCATTACCACTTGTGCACACACTTTCACCACCCTCTAAGCTTTCTATAAGCTTATGCACGACTGTTGCGTGCAGGTGACGTTGGATCGCACCAGCGCTGAGGCTTGAGAGCGTGGCAGATTATCTTAGAGCTTTTGATCTATCATCATTATATTTCCTTTTATGCTCATTGTACTTGTAAAGTTTTTGATCATAATGTAAATGTAATCAAGTTTTTGGTTATTGTTTATGGGTTATGTCTTTGGTTATACTTTTTACGAATCAAACTAACGTTGAAAATCCTCTTCGTAGCATCCTAGGATCGGAACCTGGCGAATGGGCGCTGGGAGCCAAGAATGGGGTTCTACGGAGGCTGTCGGCGCCAAATTCAGCGATCAAAAAATTTGTGAGCCCAGTTTCCTAGTTTGGGGCATGACAACTATCGACCCACCTTTGGTGAGTTTGGCACTAGACATGTACTATGTACTTTCCTTGTGACCAGCTACATTGCATAGGTTTTGCCCAAAAGCCAACTGGATGATCATCCCTAGTTGATGTGCACTCATTTATCCATGGATTAATCAAGATTTGCATATTGTTGTGTTTTGTATGCTGCGTTGTTTTATGCTACATCTTGTCTAGGGCGGCTGTGCATAATGTTGAGGGAAAATCACACTGAGCTGGCCATTCATTCATCGATGTTCAACCATAAGAGGATGCAGGTACAGGAGCCGATGAATATGCAACAGACCCGAAGGCGGTGGCGGTTGGGGATGAGCTTTATGATGAAGAGCCGCAGTAGGAGGTGGCCACTTATTTTGGGCTAAACCAGTAGATTAGCCCTTTATAATTATTTTAGGACATTTAGAAATTTGAATTTTTTTAATTGGCCCCCAGCTGAGCGGGCCAGGATATTGTTCACATTTTGGAGAATATCTATGCTATGTTTTGTTCCACTATTTGCACTTTGATATTGATTTCCATTATTATTCAGTTAACTCCTGAGTTTTTGGGGTGCGAGTCATGTACTCGGGTTTTGAAAACCGAGGCGTTACATCCTTGGTCCTTGATAAGGTAGGGCTGGGTAGTCTGAGAGTCTGATATCATTTTGGGCTCTTTTGGTTTGTGTCTGCCAAATTGGGCTGAGCGTCTTTTTCTGCTTGGCCTTCCTTAGCTCGCCTTTACTTCTATTTGCCCATAGCCTTGTGGGTAAGCCAGTATATGATAGTTAGGGCCTTTTTTCTTTTTGTTAGGGCCCACCTGAAGGGATGTACATCTTTTCTCTTTTTGTTATTAATAATATTTTGGTGGCTCTGTTCCACCTTCCTTTGTAAAAAAAAAAAAAAAAAGGTGACCTGGCAATGTCTTCAAGATTAGGAGCTTAATATTATACAGGTAATGTGATGCCCTGTAACTTTGAAGCCTTACACTTGTGTATGGTTATTCCTTTTCTTTCACCTCTATATGTTGGTTGTTCTTTCTTTCTTATTCTAGATCATTGCTAAAAAAATGATTGATAGTTATCATACACATTAAGCAGTTACTTCCTCTCACTCAGTTTATCATACCCAATCATCAAGGTAAATGGATCGACCATGGTAGCCCTTAGGGCTAAAAGTCGGGTGGGTTGGATCGGGCTTGTGCTCAACCCTAGCCCAACCCAAACCCTAACCCAACCCAACCTTGGGTTGGGAATTCCCAACCCAACCTTGGGTTGGGAATTCCCAACCCAAGCGGGCTCAGTTGGGTTGGTCGGGTGAATACATGCTAATATTTTCATTATTAGATTAGTCTTATATTTCAATACACGTCTTATTTTTGTATTTATGATTTTATTAATTATATATGTAGTTATTTATTGTAAAAAAAAAATCATTTTTTCTAAACAAATAAGCTAAAATATAGGACAATTACTCCTTTAAAAGTCGTGTTGTGTAGTACGTGATCTATTTGAGAGAGAAAAAATCGGCATATCTTGTTAGCTTGAGTCATCGAAAATGATGTGGACTAATGAGACCCAACAACACTAAAATTTCATATGCCTTCAACATGGATGAGCTCAATTATAATTTATAAGTAACTTATATATTGATTGGGTTCAGGTTTGTTCGGGCAACCCAAGACCTCAACCCGAGCCCGATCCAAGTTTTATCGGGTTGAAGTTTGTATAGCCCAAGCGTGAGATCAGACTCGATACATTTTTCCCAACCTAAAGTCGATCATAAGTCGGTCGGGTTGAACCCACCCAACTTTCAACCCTAGTAGCCATCATTCCACATTCAACAGGCAATATTCATATAACACAATTTATGGGATGCGGCCTATACATGTGCTCCATATAAATTATTATGACCATTTGCAGTGTATATGGTGATAACCATGTTTCACAAAACTTCTAAGAAACTTTAAATAGTTTTCCATGAAGGAGGTCGCATTAGTGGCTAAGCTTCAACACAGGGATCTTGTTAGGCTCATGGGTTGTTGTTTGGAGGGCAATGAAAAGCTACTCATCTATGAATACCTTCTCTATCGTTGCATCAAAAAAAATACTTTTTTAATCAATTGCATTCATTTGTATTGAAGTTCGGAGTGAAGGCAATTATTATGGCGGCCATGTGAACCCTCTTTATCTTTGCCCCCTTGATTGGTTTTCAAGCTTATGCATATTTCATTATTTGACATGGAAGCTTACTGAAAGAGCTGAGGCCTTGGTGCAAAGAAAGAGTGCCATAGAAAAAGGTTCATTTTTTTAATGTTTCTTCATGCAAAATTCTCTATTTTCATTTTCATTGATGATTTCATTGAATTGAATTTGGGTTTCTTTGGAAAATGGTTTGGGATCTATTTGATAGTATTTTGATGTTTGTTGAGTTGAATTCTTGAAGAAGAGATTACCAAGAAAACGAGGCGGTTGATTGATAAACAACCTAATTGTAGTAGTGGCAAAGTTGATTCGAGTGGGAGCCATGATCTTGAAACACAACTCAAGCTTGATGGTACGGATTCCAAACAACTCAAATGGGTTTTTCTTTTATTTTCTTTTTTTCCTTTCTTTCTGGAAGATGACTCACTCTGAAATGGCATTTAGTTGTTTTGTTTCTTTGAATTTGGCTCTCCAAATTAAGCTAGAAAACAGTAACTTTCATTTTGGGTTTTTCAATTCCTAGGGCCTCAATTGCATAAATTCAAAACCTGAATCCAGTTTTGGAATTTTTTTTATTTTTATTTTATTCAAAAGTTTAGCATTTAGAGAGCCAAAGTTTCTATGACCTAAACATAGAGACTTGACCTTTTGTTGCGCAAATCTAGAAAGAAATAAAAGAGCTTCTTTTTTTTTTTACTTTTTTTTTTTTAGTTTCTTGCGCGAACAATGTAGAAAGAAATAAAAGAGCTAATTCAACAGTGAGATCTTGTTTAATCTCATGTCAAGGGCTCATCTCTTTTCTCAACATTTTCCAGGTAACTTAGTGCCTTTTTCTAAAACTATATCATTCATCTCTTGGTGAAATTGGTTCCTGTCAGTATACGTGAGAGACACCATTATATAATTTCTATCAAGTCATGTACTACAATGGTAAGAGATACCATTATTATTATTATTATATTAAATATGCAGCGGCCATGGCTATTGACCGTAGCCATTGATCTGGGAACGTAGTTGTTGGTAACGTCGGATTACTGCTACAGATCTAGTTCTACTTTTAGCTATAAATATTATCCTTAGTTGTATGTATATTTCACTACAGAAGCAATGCCTATTGATTAAATCCGTAGCCATTGGTTCTACGGCTATGAATTTAATCTACGGTACCAATGACTATGGTCGTGCTACGGATTATAACCAAACCATATATCTTTAGCTACAAGTTTTATCCATAGCCTCCCCCCCTTTTTTTTGTAGTGAATGCGGATAACCTCCATGGATCATGTGGAGGAAGTTACAGAAAGAGGATCACTCACCCATGAAAGATCTTGTCCCTATACAACTCTCTAAGATAGACCGAATACGGATAGTTTAGATTGGGTCAATGTTTGGTCCACAGCTCTAAGCCGAGATGACCGACCACCTAAGAGAGCATGCTGACATGTTCGCATGGTCTCATTAGGACATACCTGGGATAGATCCGAGGGTCGTGATCCACCGCTTAAATGTGGATCCCGACCACAAGCTCGTCTGACAGAAGAGATGAGCTTTCGATGCGGAGAAGTATGTGGCAATCACTAAGGAGGTCGATAAGATTCAAGCCGGTTTTGATTGGCTCACCAATGTAGTGCTAGTAAAGAAGGTAAATGGAAAATGGTGGGTCTGTGTCAACTACACCAACCTAAATAAAGCTTGCCTCAAAGATAGTTTCTCACTACTAATGATGGACCAGCTGGTGGACGTCATCATTGGGTACACATTGCTCAGTTTCATGGATGCATACTTAGGGTACAACCATATCACCATGTACAAGCATGACAAGTAGAAGACTACCTTCATCACAGATATAGGTTTGTATTGCGATCGGGTCATACCATTTTCCAAGCGAAGATTGGTGAACAAGATGTTTGCCAAGCATATCGGAAAGACTATGGAGGTCTATATTGATGACATGGTCGTCAAAAGCACCAATGTCGGGGACCACATAGCTGACTTAAGAGAGATGTTCAGTATCCTGAAGGAACACGGAATGAAGCTTAACCCAAGAAAGTGTGCCTTTGGCGTCAGTTCGGGGAAGTTTTTGGGTTTCATGGTCCACCAGAGGAGGATTGAGGCAAACCCTAATAAGACACTTAGCTATTCTACCAATGCAGAGGGAAAGACTAATGTAGGATAGGAATTATGCACGTTCCTAATGTATATGGACTGGAAGAAGCCCAAGGATAAATGTACAAAAATTTAGCATAGTTCAACTGCTCGACCTTTGTGGCCGACAGGTCAAAATTTTGCCAGAAATTCCAGATTGCTTACTGGCTTATTTTTTCTAGTATACACAGGTTGAAATACAATTCGACAGGTCAAAATATTGTTCTAGATTGCTTACTGGCTAATTTCTGTCAATTTAGAAATGTCGAAATATTGTTTTAAAAAATTACAATTTTCTGTTTAAATCTCTGGACACTTTTTGGAAGTTTCAACCTGTCAACTCAACCGGACGATGACAAGTCAACAGATAGCGAAAATTATACGTTTTCAAAAATAACTTCCTTATTTGATTAGGATTCTCTTATTTACAATTTTAAGGTATGTTTAGGGCTATTTAAGGCATATTAAACTCATTTTTTAATCATCATTCAATCAATAAATTCCTTAGAAGTTCTTCCATTTCTCTCGTAGATTCAAGAAACCTCTTGTAGATTCAAAAATGCCTTGTGGATTCAAGGTGCTTATCAATCGAAGAAGACGGTGTTCAACCTCATCACATCCTCCCCTGCATTAGTTGGTATCAGAGTGAGGACTCCCCTCAAGTCGGTGGCTTCTAATTATGGGTTGGGCACAACCCCATGAACGGTTCTCCAGAGAATTATCATTTAACGGCGACGGCTTTAGAGGTGGTGCAGCGAAAGAATCGGTAAGTTATGTAAGGGTAGTAGTGTCATCGATCACATGACAGAGTGTAAGACCCGTATCCTAGATCGTACCGTTCTGTAGACTTCCGCGGTCTTACCGGTCGAATTCCGACAACCTTCGACCCTTAACCGATATCGACGCGCGACCCTGATTCATATGCCGTCAACCTGTATCGACTCAACCCAAGACCAATACCATAGCGACAGCGCCGTCGCTGCGGTTCCAATGCCGCGACTTGCGCACTGAGGCGATACCCTGGTCAAGAGTTGTAGGCCGACGTTTGGTGCGAGGAAAACCCCGCGCGTTGCGAAACCCAAGAGAATCTCTACGATGTGTCACATCAATCCCATCAATCAATCAATCCATCACATGTCAAGTACACATCACTTTCACCCTTTCCCAAGCAAGCCACAAAAGTCTTCCATGCCCATACCTTTCTTACATAAATGCCTCAAAAGTCTTCCAATCTCATGCCTTTTCTTACACAAAAGGCCACCAAAGTCAAAAAGGTCTTACACACCCATCATCACCACATCCATCACTCCATCACCCATCACTCTCTCTCCCTTTACAACTCCTCTCTTTCTCATTTGCAAAAAGATCCAAGCAACACCTCCATACGTATGAGCGTTCTCCAAGTCTCTCCCTCTCTTCCAAAAACTCCAAGGTGGCCCACTTTTCTACCCCATCATCTCTCATCTCAACCCTCCATTCCTCATCTCATCCATTGAAGTTGAAGCTAAGGTGCCAAGGAACCCCTAGGAGCAAGAAGATCGGACGGTGGGTTCTAGATTATGCTAGTTTTTCATGTTTTTGAGATGGGCCAAGTGAGACCAACCGATCAATGGTTTGGATCTCACTTGGGACCCTAAAATGTGGCCGATGGCCCACTAGGATTATCATGATCATTCCATGATGGGGCCATTCTCCATGGACCCCATCATGATGTTTATTTCTTAGAAAAGGTCATCTAGACCGTCCATATTGGTGGGGAAAGGATTCCCACCGTTGATTCTAAATTTTGATGGTCCCATGTGTTAAAGGACCCACTTGATTGTATGATTCATTGCAAGGGAGGGCCCATAGTATCGGGGTCCCTCCATCACAAGCGTGTCCCACCCTCTCTCTCTCTCTCTCTCTACTCTATTTCTTTCTTTTTTTTTATTCATATTGTGTTTGTGTGGCCCACATGGTTGGACCCCACCTTGAAGCATTTATTTTGTCCAGGCCTTCTTCAAGTGGGGCCCACCTCATATATTGTAACCACATCATCCATCAATGGTGGCCCACCTCAACAAGGCCCACCACGATGTACTTCTTCAAGGACTCAATCGTCCAGCGTCTGGGACGCTGGACGTCCCTGTAAAAAAAGAAAAAAAAGAAAAGGGAAGGTTTGAGTGGACCGGCTCATGCAGGCCCCACCTTAATATATGTGTTCAATCCATGCTGTCCATCTCTTTTACCAACTCATTTTAGGCGTTGAGCCGAAAAATGAGATTTATCTGTTAATAAGGTGGGCCACACCATATGAAATTATATTCCTTACCATTCAAATACTATTAGGACCCACCTTGATGTACCTTCATGCCAAAAACACCAAACATTGGACTTGTTTGATGTATTTCTAGCCCGAGAATCCATTGGACGGAGTGGATTCTCAGGTAGCAGGCCCCACGTGCGAAAAACCACAGAAAAATGAGTTTTTCCCCAATTTTTGCAAGAGGCGGAGCCTCTGCCTCTGACATGAGCAGCAGTTGCACGCTGCTGCGTGCAGCATCAGGCGGGCGGGCGATCAGCCAGCCACCCACAGCTGCTGTCGTGGGCCCCACCATGATGTATATGTTTTATCTACGTCATTCAAATGGAGGGCCACCCCCTGAGGTGGGCCCCCTCTAAAAATGAGGCCGATCCGACGCTCGGGTGGCCCACACCATAGAAAACAGTGTGAATGAACATCTACCATTGAAAACTGTTCCGGGGTCCACAGAAGTTTTGGATCAAAATGAAATTTTTTTTTCTTCCTCATTCAGGTCCGTGGGACCTTACCAACGGGTTGGATGGCATCTGAACATTTTGGTGGGCCCCACATGGGACCCACGATGTTGCATGTGCCATGCATCCACCGTCTAGGCGAACAGTGGTACCACCGTGATATTTGTGTTCTGCCTCCACCGTCCAGTGGACAGTGGAGCCCACTAGCATGCTGAGTAAACTCTGTAGGGTCCACCCATCCCTCTTGATCCCAAAAATGAGATATATTCAAATTTCTTATGGACCTCAGCCCAGGCAATAGCCTGAATTGATTTCTGTCGTTGAAAATTTCTTGGGACCCACGGAAGTCTTGGGCCAAGCCTTAATGACCTTATCAATAATTTGGGTGGCAAATAAACAATACAGTAGGCCTCTAGGCCAATGGGTTTGGGCCCATTTGATATGCTCCAAGGACCATGGGACTAGGCCCATTTGATTTATTTAGGCCTATGGGTTAGGCCCATTTGATTTATTTAGGCCTATGTGTTAGGCCCATTTGATTTATTCAAGGCCTATGGATTTAAGTGGCCCATTTGATTTATTCAAGGCCTATGGATTTAAGTGGCCCATTTGAATTATACAAGGCTCATGAGATTAGGCCCATTTGATTGTAAAAGGCGTATGGATTTAGGCCCACTTGAAACACATAGGGCCCATGTGCTTAGGCCATTTTGATATACTTTGAGGACCACGGGTTATGACCCATTGCAATGCACATAAGGCCCATTGGTGCGGCCCATTTAAGTGGTCCATTTGATGAATAAAAGGCCCATATGATATAGCTCATCTGATATTTATATAAAGCCCAATAGGATGAACCTAAGGTCCATTGCAATGTGTAATCCCAACTCGGATTATGTAACGATGTTTACGACAATTGTGCCTTGGGAGCAATGTTGGTTTGACGTCCACATTGCAGGTGTAATGCTGGTTAGATGTCCACATTACAACTCTCCTTAGGGCCCATTATTAGGCCCGTACTTATTATGTATAGGCCGTCCAGGCCCATCAGCATTGTAAGGATAGTTCATTTCATTATACCATGTTTAGTATAGTTCCACGACTCATGATCATACGCACCATATGCATGCTTGATATGAGAGGTGACTGATCATAGCATATGCCTTCGGGCAGGTTGTTTATGGTCTCCCGATTAGGCGGTGTTGCCCTGCATGAGCACATGATACGGGCAAGAATTTGCTGCATGATTGGATAGTGTGATTCATGCATCTCGCATCGTGTGATATGGTTACTATATGCCCTAGCGACATCGGGGCCGTAGCCTCCACAGACAGATCGTGGTTGGCAGGATTGGATACCGAAAATCTCGTTCTACATGGGGTGCTATAGATATTCCTGGGTGAAAGTTTCTAAACCCTTATGGTACCAAGAGGTTGCTCCAACATCTAGACCGAGTGGGTAGATGAGCGTTGAGTGCCGATTACCAGACGGTTGTGCTCTCCACTGTGTCATGATCGGTTGGAAGAGGGTGCGGCCTTACCCGTCCGAGTGTAGGGGGCAATGCTAGGCTGAGTTTGACCAGCTCGAGGAATGGGTTCGCTATCGACGAGCCACGCCCGATATTGACAGACGGATAGTGAGGTCTCTTCCACTTACCTTATTGCGCGCGATGTGGCGGTAATCTGGTTTAGAGTGTACTAGACCCCGGTGATATCCCATATTTGAGTTGTATTGATGTGTGGACATAGATAAGGATCTGTATGCTTGAGTTGCATTGCACATCGCATGGTCTTGGGATGGCCGATATCATTCATGTCTTGCATCGCATAGCCTTGGTACGGCTCATGATATTTATGGATCCATTTGCATATTCCGCATTACTCTGATACTGCATGATCATATTACTACCTTGCGCACATACTTGCACCACCCTCTAAGCTTTCTATAAGCTTATGCATGACCGTTGCGTGCAGGTGACGTTGGCTCGCAGCAGCGCTGAGGCAGGATCACGTTGCAGATCGTTTGGAGTTTTTGTTCATTCTCATTATATTTTCCGTTATGCTCATTGTACTTGTAAAGTTTTTTATCATAGTGGAAATGTAATGGAGTTTTTAGTTGTTGTTTGTGGGTTATGCCTTTGGTTATGCTTATTACGAATCAAACTGATGTTGAAAATCCTCCTCGTAGCATCCCAGGATCGGAACTTGGCGAATGGACGTTAGGAGCCGAGAATGGGGTTCTACGGAGGCTGTCAGCGCCGGATTCGGTGATCAGGAATTTTGTGAGCCCGATTTCCGAGTTTGGAGCGTGACACAGAGGCTCTAAGGCAAGTCCATGTTCGTGGCAATGATCTGCCCCTGGTGGGTACTAAAATTTGTAATCGCTTCAATTGGAGGGCGACGCTGGAAATAAATCGCAGAATCACACCTGAGGAGGTGGGGTCCAATGATGAGGAGATTGATGACATGATCCTCTAACGTCCCGGACAAGGCTACAATCAAGTAGATTGGGCAAATCGAAAATTTTGGATGAAGATCGATATTTTCAATTTCAATGGCCAACTCCACATCAACGACTTCCTCGATTCGCTGCTTGAAGAGAACACATATCAAGGACTTCCTCGATTGGCCGCTTGAAGTCGAATGCACATCGAGGACTTCCTCAATTGGTTGCTTGAAGTCGAATGTTTTGACGCAGGGATGAACGTGACAAGGTCGAGCATCGTCTTCCTCCAAGATAACTACTCTGAATCCATGGAGCTTCTCTAGACTCCTCACAGAGACTTCTCGAATCCACGAGGAAAAATTAAAGGAAAATAGAAAATAAATTCTAATAAATTTGTAATTTGATTGATGAATGATTAAAAATGAATTTACAACCCTTTAAAAAGGGATACCAAGTCCTGGAAGAAATTTCAGAATTAAACTACAACTAAAACTCCATAAAATTTGTAACTTACTATAAATAGTAAATTTACTATTTATAGTAATTGTCTTATGTGGCTTAACCACGTTATTCTTCTAATTTTTCTAAACACTTTTCATGTTGGACACAACTCTCAAAGCCCAACGGATGAAGAGTTATAATCAAACCAAAACTTACTAAAAATAGTAAAAACGGAAATTAACATAGAATTTAACCGTTGATATGATGGAATCTCGCAAACTAGGCGTGGGCAACCCAGATATGCAGGGTTGGTTGGCTAAAGTAGCTCATCCTACTCCAAAATCATATATGGTATGTCGAGTAACTCATTCCGGTTTATGAGATATGCCCTGTTTAAAGGTTTTGACAGTTTTAATGACTTCCTCCTTTGATCGGGTCTTCTCTGGTCTATCTTGGTCATGAAAGTGTCTATGACCCGCTCTACATTAGTCCCCTATACTTTAAAAGAACTCGTCTTCGAGTTCTTATGCTGCTTCGATTCTTGATACTTGGTCCGGTGCACCGTAACGATACCTAGATCAAAAGTTATGATCAATTTACAGTCCACCTTCTTTTGGTCCAACCATACTAGGAATGTATCTATGATATGTTCTACATCAGATCCCTCCACTTGGAAAAAACTCGTCCTTGAGTTACTCAAGGGACTTGATTCATGATTCTGAGAGAACTTTTGATGTCGATATTTATTAGCTATTTTCTTGTACTTGACACAAGGCTCTTAAGTTGACACAATATATGTGCTTATGCTCTCCTTGACTTGGCTAGTATGGATCAGTTCCTTCACTTCTGCCTTTAAGATCTCACATTTCTTCTGATAATGTGGACAATTAGGCTGACTTATCCCTGTGACAAAATCAAAGTGGTTTTATATATCTCGTATAGGAGGTAATTTATTAAAGAGTTCATTGAGCACAATTTCCTTGAACTCTGTAACACTGATTTCAAATCACCTGAGATGTTCACAGGCTCCATATATTCTTCTTTTTTTCAACTAATGCATATATATCTCTTGTTTCCTCAACTTTAGAAGTCTTGGGTTGGTTCTCCGTTCCCATAGAGATGAGGCCAATCTTTCTACCGGCATTAGTAAATATAAATGTATTATCCCGACCTCTATGCGTAGCAATAGTATCAGTATTATTTTGTCATGGTCGACTAAGTAACATATGACAAATTTCCATGTCGACTACATCAAAAAGTACTTAACCTTTATAATTTTTACCAATTGAAAATGAGATAATGCATTGTTCAGTTACCTCTATTTTGTTAACCTCCTTGATCCATCCAATCGTGTATGGAGATGGATGTTTTTCTATTTTCAGTCGTAACTTTTTCACCATTAGTTTTGACACAAGATTCTCATTGCTGTTGACATTGATCACATTACAGACTTTTTGGATTACAGTGCACCTCATTCAAAAGATGTTGTCTTGTTATAAATATATTTTTACCTTTGGCATGTATAGTGACTTCTTTACAATCAAAGTGGTGGCCTGCAATTTACCATTATCTGATGGTGCTTTACAAAAATTGAGGTTGTATCGTATAACAACCACAGGCGGTTAAACATTACTTTGAGCTTGGGGAGAAATTAGTGTATCCCCAATACAATTGAGGGTTGTCTGCAGCCTTTGCATGGTTAACTGATTCTCTCGGTGGAAAGCTTCAATTTTTTCTGAAAGATAACGAATCTCTGGATCACCGTCCATAGAATTTTAGTTCATACCTTTATTATTTTCCATGGGCCCGAGGGGAGTCCTCGATACCAATTGACGCAGGGATGAACGTGATGAGGTCGAGCACCATCTTCCTCAAAGGTAACTACTCCAAATCCACGGAGCTTCTCTAAACTCCTCACAGACACTTCTCAAATCAACGAGAAAAAAAGTAAGGAAAATCAAAAGTAAATTCTAATAAATTCATAATTTGATTGATTGATGACTAAAAATGAATGTACAACCCTTTAAATAGGGATACCAAGCCTTGGAAGAAATTTCAGAATTAAACTACAACCAAAACTCCCTAAAATTTGTAACTTGCTATAAATAGTAAATTTACTATTTATAGTAAGTGTCCTATGTAGTTTAACCAAGTTATTTTCTTAATTTTTCTAAACACTTTTCATGTTGGACACAACTCCTAAAGCCCAATGGAGGAAGAGTTATAATTAAACCAAAACTTACTAAAAATAGTAAAAACGGAAATTATAAACATGGAATTTGACCGTCAATATGATGGAATCTCACAAGTTCGGCATGGGCAGCCCAGATACGCTAGGTTGGTTGGCTAAAGTAGCTCATCTTACTCCAAATCCATATATGGTACGTCGAGTAACTCATTGCAGTTTGCAAGATATGCATGTTTTAAGATTCTGATGGTCTTGATGACTTCCTCCTTTGATATGGTCTTCTCCGGTCCATCTTGGTCATTAAAGTGTCCGTGACCCACTCTACATTACGTTTCTTCGACTATATAGGCACTGTTGAAGAGAAGAAAGTTAAACTCGTGGCTTACAAGTTGAAGGATGCAACTTCAGTTTGGTGGGAACAACTTTTCAGATCGAGCGAACAAAACATATGAAGGTGTCAATCGACACATGGCTATAGATGAAGCAATTCTTATGCATGCAATCCCTCCTACAAGATTACGATCATGTATTATTCCGATAAAACTAAAACTATTGGAGGATAGCCGATCAGTGAGTGAAGGGTATGTCTTTGAAGCAATGAGCAAAATTTCATAGGGATCTCTTGAATCCAGCACTTGTTTCTCTTCGTTGTTTTTCAATGCTCAAGATGCAAGAGTCGATCACGTCCTCAGCATCATAAGCTGCTTCTCTTATTTGGGCTACCCAAACCTTAACTTTGTCATTCTCTCTGCGATTCCCATGGAGTTCTTTGAGTAAGGCATGCGTCCATTCAAGTTTGTCTTGAAGAAAAAAAAAAAAAAAAAAGTTTGTCTCGAAGTGATCTGATGCATCCATCTACTCCGAGTAGCAATTCTGATTCTTGAGTTAGAAAATCATTCAGTCTTTGTATGACGAATTGAACAGCAATCTCAGCCATTCTCTCCCTGTGTCTCCCTCCTTCAAATGAAAAGATATGTAAACGGAAAACTCATATTGACCGACATACGTGTGGTTGAGTGCCCGACCGTCTGTGCTGAAGGCATGTGGGATTCTGGTGCCAACTCTTCACATTGGTCCACGTCATCACCGACGGCATCAGCTGAATTCAGATAAAACATAAAAATACATACGTATTTGCAGTAACCCAGTTGGAAAATTATACGTATTTTCTCATTCTCACTGATAGGATTGCGTACTGCACAACAAGCGAACCTGATGTACTTTCTGTATCTGCGATGTCCACCGATCTCACATAAGTCCAAAAACGAGGTGGCTCGAACCCGAAGAAGACACTGTACGGTAAGTCTTGGGGATTCAACGAAACGAGGTAGCTCCAAACCCTAAGAGGACACAGTACGGTAAGCCTGGGGATTCAACGACTATTGTTGAAACCTTTCTGATGACTAATCTCATATTCATTTGCCATCGAACGTGTTTATAAGATCATCTATGCTAGAATAAATAGAAAACACAAATATCAGCTTAGCCTTCCATGCCTCCGATAAACTTTCAACTGTAAGCATTCAATTTTCATATTTTCCAATGACACGGCTAACTTGAGCTTTGGATCTCCCTTGTTTTGGTCTCCTGTCTTAAAATAATCTTTAAAATTTTTTTTTAAAAAAAAGAGATTATTTTAGAACATAACCAAAAAAGAAAGTGATTAATTAAAGATCAAGTAAAGTAAGCTACAGAAAGTAGTGGGATTGAACTCCTCACCGTTGCTAGAGCTGACTGGGATGTTTATTTGCCATCAAACATAGATGAAGGAAAAACATAAATATCGGCTTATTCAAAACCTTCCTTAGCCCATTAAAAGTTTTCAATGATAGGCTTTAAATACCTTTTGTTCTCTGTGGTGTGATTCATTTGAGCCTTTAATTTACATCTTTTTTGAGTTCATGGCCTAAACTAATCTGTCAAAATAAATGGACGGTGTGGATAAAATATATACATCACAGTGGGCCTCACAGAGCCCTCGAGACGACTGTCCATCTTTAGGTCCCGGTGGGTACACTTGATAAAATACCCCTAACAAATCTACTCCGTACATCAGCTTTGCAAGACGCCAATACGATAGGGATATAATATATATATATATATATAGAGAGAGAGAGAGAGGGTCATGCTCCCCTGTGCACCTATGCACGTGCGCACCTTTGCACACGTGCTAAGAGTGTCTAATATGAACGGTTCATGTGATGCGGAATCCCATGAAACTCCATATATATATATATATATATATATATATATATATATATATATATATATATATATATATATATATATATATAATAGGCAGTTCTTGTTGCAAAACCGCAGGTCACAGATATCATCCTTATACAAAACTTCCGTGGCCCCACGGTTTTCAATGGTGGACGTTCAATTCCTCCGTTTCATGTGACGTGGCCCACATGAGTCTTGAAACTGTTTGAGTTTTACATTCCTTCCTGCCCTATTATTCTCTTGTAAAACCGAGGGAGGGAGTAGATTTGTGACCGTCATCTCTGTGGTCCCCACACACCCTCCACATACAGGAACTTCATGTGCCCTCCGACGTGACGCGGATAAGCCACTGAACACGACAGCAGCGTCTCCCCTGCTATAAAGTGACGTCATCATGTTCTTTGGGTCCACTATGACGTATGTGTTGTATCCACACCATCCATCCATTTGGAGAGAACATTTTAGGGCATGGTCTAAAGAATGAGGTAAATACGAAGTTCAAGTGGACCGCACCACAGAAAATAGTGGGGACAGTGACCCACTATTGAAACCTTCCTAGGGCTTACCATGATGTTTACGTGAGATCCAAGCCGTTTATAAGTTACGAAAGACATGGAATAAGGGAAAACACAAATATCAGCTTGATCGAAAGCTTATGTGTCCCAAAGAAGTTTTTAACGGTAGACGTTCAATCCCTAATATTTTCTACAGTGATGTCTACTTGACATTTCTATCTTCCTAATTCTTTCTATCATGCCCTAAAATAATCTCTCCAAGAGTATGGACGGTGCGGATACAATACATATTTCATGGTGGGGCTCACGTAATCAGTAGCAGACTCGTTACTGTCAAGCTCAGTAGCTAACCCGCGTCCCCCGTGGGAAGAGGATCGGCTAGTGTACTTCACACGGGCTGTTGTATTCACGACAGCAAGCTCCCTGGGTCTGATGACGGTTATGTGTTATATCCAAACTGTCCCTCCATTTGGTGGGCCACGGAAAATAAGATAGATCTAACTATCAAGAGAACCTCACTGAAAAAAGCATTGGGAGATTGAACGTCTACCGTTGAAACCCTTTTTGGGGTCCCAGCAGTTTTGGATCAATATGAAATTTTTTTCTACTCTTCATTAAGGTTTTTGTGACCTTATAAAGAGATGGAATGGAAAATAAACATTATGGTGGGCCCTACGAATTGTTTAATGGTGAAAATCATTATCTCTGCTGCTATTTGTGGTGTGGTCCACATGATCTTTGGATATGATTCATTTTATGGATAGTGCTCTAAAACGATTAATAAAAATAGATGAACGGTGTAGATATAATAAATACATCACTGTAGGGCCATATAACTTTGATCTCCTTTGAAGCGTTCTCACAACTTGAGCTCGAGGAGTGTCAGTGCTCGTCTTCGCACGACACTACCTACAGCAGCCAATCCGCTCCTGTGTCGTACACCGGCCAATCCGCTTCGTCCCCAGCAATCGGCTCTTTTACCACTCCCATGCCTCCTCGGCCATGTGGGGGAGTCAAAGCAATGTATCCGGTGTATCAAAACCGTCCATGAAGGGGGACTTTCATTTATCCTTGGATCCTCCAAACTCACACTTAACTTAAACTAGACACACCGTACAATGTAAAATAATGCCTTATAAAATACTGTCTACACGATCTTAAAACATGTCAAGGGGCCCACCAAGGACTTCAATCAAACTCATCTTCAAAATAAGGAAATAAATAAACATGAGTAATTTATTTAATGGTTTAGATTCATGTGTTTCTTCCAACTTGCTTACAATTCAAACCATTCTAATAATTTCCAGAGCAACTTTAACAATTGCGGACCAAATAATGCAAAATGTATATGCATGATTTCATGAATGGATGAGAATTGGAATCATGCTAATTATTGGAGCGTGTACCATATCTGTTTAGTAAATGGACATGGATTGCCTCCAAACAGACACGGATGTGATGCAGTGAACGTTGAGTCATGATGGTATGGTTGAAGATAGAAAATATAAAATAAATCACTTAAATATAAGTTTAAGGTGCGTTAAGATGTTGTTATCTTTAAGGTGATATTCGCACCCTACTGGTAATTAAACTAATTTGCGAGAGGGTTACAGTAAATTTGCCTTTCGGATACAATAACCCTCTTCTCTTTAACTACCTGCAAAATCGAAAAACCACACCCCAAAAATACTTTTGCAGCGTACAACCCTGGCTTCTATATTGATATAATTTATCCCCTGAAAACTGTTTACAATTTACTGTCTGAAAATTGTTTACAGTTTAACGCCTAAAAACTGTTTCTTTCCAAAAATAAAAAATGTAGAAGAAAAAGAAAAAAATAGAGAGAAGATCATTTGAATTGTTGATTTTGGATTCACCCACAAATGGGTTTATATAAAATAACAAGAGATGCTTAAGATTCTTTTCATGAAAAGTCATGTTCTTCCATGATGTTTTTTCATCAATGGTGGTACCTTTTCTACGATGACATCCCTCCATTTCAAATTCAAAAAATATTCTCTTTACAAAGAGACATCACCATTCACACCAACAATCACCAAAGTCACAACCATTCTTTTTTCAAAATAAAATTTCTTTTCTTCTTATTTTGAAAAAACCCAACACATAATTCGTCCCTCTGTGAGCCCCACATAGTGCATGTATTTTATCCATCAATTGCTTCGGGTTATTTTAGGCCATGAGATAAAAAAATGAGACGTCCAATTCTCATGTGGACTACACTACAGGAAAACAGCACTTCCACCGGAGATTTAGATGTAACTCATTTCAGGGCTCATTTTTTTAAAATGAGCAGGTAAGATGGATGGACCTTATGCATAAAACACAAAAATATATTATGGTGCATTTACAGCTTCCCGCTTTTGAGATCATTTTAAGATATGGGTTAAACAAAATGAGGCACATCCAAAAATAAAATGGACCATATGGCAGAAATCAATTGGTACAATGATAGGCATGTTCGTATTCCTATGGCTGACCATAATGTTTATTTTTCCAGGTTGAACGTGATGAGGTCGATCATCGCATTTCTCAAAGATAACTACTTCGAATTAATAAACCTTATTTGGACTCCTCATAGAGACTTCTCGAATCCACAAGGAAAAATAAAAACTAAAAATAATTTTAAAAAGTTAAAATAAATTTATCAATGAAATAAATAAGTCTACAACACTTTAAATAGAGATATCAAGACTTGAAAGAATTTTAGGAATTAAACTATAACCGAAACTCTCTAAAATTCATGACTTACTATAAATATATAGTAAGTTATATTCATGGTATTTTCAAGAAAAAAAAAAAAAAAAGAAGTTATATTTATGGTTAAGTGTCATTTTTGACTTAACCATGTTATTCTCCTTATGGACACAACTCTTAAAGCCCAACCAATGAAGAGTTACAATCAAAGCAAAATTACTAAAAATAGTAAAAACGAAAATAAATAGGAAAGTCGATCGTGGCTATGCCAGGTTGGTTGGCTAAAATTGCTCGTCCTACACCAAAATCATATATGGTAGGTTGAGTAACTCATTTCGGTTTGCTAGATATGCATGTTTTAAGGTTCTAGTAGTCTTGATGACTTCCACCTCTGATTGGGGCTTCTCTAGTCCATCTTGGACATGAAAGTGTCCGTGGCCCGCTCTACATTAGGTCCCCAACGAATGGGCTAATTTGAAAAGGCCTTGTTCTTTGGAAAATCTACCTACCTTTATATGAAGGTTTCAACCTTGATGGAATCCATGAAGAGGTCAAGTAAAGGAGTAATACAACATGTTGATAAAGGTCGTGATGAGGGGCCCACCTATTCACCACCTTGATCCAGAATTGACGTGGCCCCCACCACCCTGGACGTGGGCTTATCACCGTTCAAACCTTCTTAGGTGTGACCTACTGTCCAACAGGGTCCCGGCCTCATCCTACATATGTTGTATAACCTTGCGGTTCATCCATTTTCCAGCTTATTATAGGTGTGGACCCATGGATCAGTGGGGCCCACACAACGTGTGTATGATACCATTCGTCCATCCATTTTGCCAGCCAGTGGATGGGCCAAATCCTAATCTCAGATGGACCGTATTTCAAGAAACGATAGGGGATTGACGTCCACATACGATTGAAACCATTCGTGGGCCCACCATAATGTTTGTTTTTCACTCAACTTAGACAAGTTGGGCCCACTGTGGACTCCTATCATGATGTAGGTGTGTTACCCAGGTGGCCCACCTGATCTAGCCACGGAAATGGACCACGGGCATTGGTAGGCTTACCAAAAATGGAACGGATCCAAGGCTCAAGTGAAATGCAATCGGGGCATAATTCACGTGCTAATCTTGCAAACATCACACTGATCTAACAAATATGAACTCTTTGATCAGTGTTTCTTAATATGGACGGTTGAGATACTCCAAATGAAATAGGTCCAATTAATAATTTGATCCATCTATTTTTTAGGGCATTTCATGGATTTTCATTATATATTCTAAAGAATCACTTCTGTTAAGTAATTGTAATCATCCCATGGTAGAAAATAAGACCCAAGATCCAATCTATCTTTGTAGACACATACAGTGGAGTGCATTTGAAATGGACTCTAACGAACCGAGCAAGGTCCATGACAAATGCCATTTCTACAATTTACAGATGGAAGGACACGATTCAGCTTGAAATAATAGAGAGCAACATTGCAATACTCAAATGATTGTAAAATAAGGCTAAATTAAGAGAGGAACATTTCAATACTAAAATGTTTCTAAAATAAGGCTAAATTGAAATCATAACGCAATCCTCCAAGGATTAAAATCATAACGCAATCTGTAAAACTTAGTGCAGAATTGCAAAGAACCGTGCTGTGCTCTAAGTATGGAGATCGAATAAACTGAATACATCGTGTACCTAATTAGGACGCCATCGCTGTAGGCTTGATGAAACATGATTGGGACGAATCGCTTTAGGCTTGATGCCGTCATTTTCCGCACCTTACACCCTTAGAAAAGTACTAAGATAAAAATGTAAGCTTATGTATATGTAGGTTTGGAGACTAGCCTTTTAATATAACTTAGACGGTTGAGGAGTTTGGAACCATCAAAACTCTTATCACTAAGGCTCCTCATGCATTTGGTAATCCCAGTCGAAATAGAATACTGCCACCGCTTTCATGATTTTAGATGTTTCACAACTGGGTGAGGTCCACTGGTATTCCTAGTCACATTATCCATAGGGCAACCAGGCCAGTGATTAATAAAGCCTACCTTATAGAAATCTTACATAAAACATTCATAATAATAAGAAAAAATAAATGAAAAAATAAAAAAGAAATAAAGAAAGAAAAAGCCACTATTATCAGATGATAAGAGAGGGTATGTGTTGGATCTTAAACCGGTCCTCTCCCTCCTTTCTCACCCTTTCATAGAGATTCAACACCCATGTCAACTTCCATTCTTGAAAGGTGGTGAGATGTAGCAATCCATTAGGAAGCATCTTCAAATTTCCAGAGTTTTCAATCTCTAAACATCGAAGATTGGCATCCCTCCTTCCTCCACTCTCCACACCTCTATTTCACCCAATTCAATTTTCAAAACTTCCAGCAATAGAAACCCTCCAACAGAGCAACCCATTTCCTTTCCCATGTAAGCTTTCAGGTGTAATATGAGCAAACTAACTTTACACATACCTAGATGAAGTTAAAATACAAATATCAGCTTCATCAGATCCTTCTATGGCCTCAAGAAGTTTCAACAGTAGCATTAAATCCTACTGTGTGTGATCCATTGTAGCTACATTGTTTTTGGATTCATTTCTTAAAATGATCTGAAAAAATGGATGGACGGTATAGATCTAAAAAATACATCATATTGGGGCCATGTAAATTTCACACCAGGAGAAATTCGGTTGCTTGTTGTGGTGCAGGGTAGCGGATTAGGTGAGACCAGGCCTCACCCAAGAAAGTGCAGCCCTTACCGGGAGGCCCACCTTGATTTGTGTATTCTGTATCCAACCTATTCATCCCTTCCTTTTTTTCTTTTCTTTTTTTTCAAATCATTTTAAACCATGATACCAAATTTTAAGAAGATCCAATTAGCAGGTGGACCATATTCCAGGAAACAGTGGCTATTGAATACCCTACCATTAAAAAATTCTTAGGGCTTACCTTGATGTCTCCTAAGTTTTAGTTTCCATCCAATTTGTCCATTAGTTAACATGGCCTTGGATGAAGAGTAAAAACAAATTTCGGCTTGATATAAAACTTCTATGGTTTATTAATGGTCAATCACCAGTATTTCTTATGGAATGGTACACCTAATACATGGATCTACTTCATTTTTGTGATAATGCCCTAAAATTATCTTGAAAAACCAACGAATGGGGTAGATACAGAATACACATGTCAAGGTAGGTACCATGGAAATGCCGCACTGTCTTGGGTTAGGATAGGGTTCCACTTAATCCACTCCCGTGGTGCAGACGTGCAGCAGATTCCAATTCCAGGTCAGTTGAGAAAACCGGAAGTGTTGACATGGGAAACTTTCATATGGGCTTCGTTATGACGTACATTTCAGATCCACACTGCCCATCCTTTTTTCCATAACATTTGATTGAATGAGACATAAACCGAGGTAAATCCAAGGATCAAGTGGGCCACACTAAAGAAATGGTGGGAATTGGACGCCTAATGTTGAAAATTTTTGGGAGTCTCGTAGGGCTCCGGTTAAGCTGAAATTTATACTTTCCCTTCATTTTTTGTGTGGTGCACTTGAGGCCTCATTTTTGGGGGTCAAATATCCACCGTTAAGAACTTTCTGGAGAAGTTTCGGATCAAGCTGATATTTGTTTTTCTACCTTCATCCACGTCTACATGACATTATGAATAGGTTGGATGGTAAAAATACATCACGGTAGCCCTTAGAAAGGTTTCAACTGTGGGTGTCATTATCACTGTAGCTTCCTTTGATGTGGTCCACTAGAGTTGTGGACTTGCTTTGTTTTTAGTACCAATCTTAAAATTATCTAAGAAAAGTGATGAACGGCGTGGATAAAACATTTACATCACTGTAGGCCCCACAGAGATGCAATCGCGTCCGTATTTTGTTAGCTACCAAGAGTCATCGACGATGACGTGCACCAATGAGAAGCGACGGCAGTGAATTTTCCTCTGCCTTGAACACATACGATCCGCACTCTTAACTCGAAAAAACAGAAGAAGAAAAGAGCAGAACTCTCAGGGCATCAATATGAGAGAAGCTCTCAACTTATGATTTTTTTACCAACGGAGATTGTGGTTGTGGCATCAATCGGTGCCTGTTCAGGCCAGAGAACGACAATCTAGTAGCACTGGAATTACCCATGAAGAATAAAGAGAAGATTACATATATTATTCTCTAACATTTCACAAGATCTATAGCAAGAAATCAATAAAGTAACACGAACCACTCAATTAAAACTATAATAACAAACATCTTCTACGAACGGTTCTGTAATGGAGTAAAAATTCGACTTCTGTGGGGCCCTCTGACACGCAGGCGACGAGTCAATCTCCATCAGCCACATCAGTAGATAATAAGAGAAGGTATGTGTCGGATCTTATACCAGTCCTCTCCCTCGTTCTCTCTCACCCTTTCTTTGAGTTCTTCGGCAATCATCGTCAACTTCAATTCTTTGAGGGTGGTTACATGTTGCAATCCATCAGGAATCATTTTCAATCTTTTACATCCTAACATTTCTAGAAATCTAAGATTCGGCATCGCTCCTTCCTCCACTCCCCACTCCTTTAATTCAGCTGCATGGATACTCAAACTTTCGAGCTGCAGAAACCCTCCGGCGGAGCAAACCATTTCCTTTCCCATGTAAGCTTCCTCTTCTTTACTCATCCGGATAGCGCTGGTGTGATGTTGGCGTAATCTGAGAATCCGTAGGTTCGGCAGCTTCTCCAGCGTTCCCATTGGATCTTGCTGTATTTGGGACCCAATCAAGTGTAGTTCGGTGAGGTTAGGTGGGAATTCATGCAGATCTAGAAATTTCTCTAAGCGTCCGGACAATGTCATCTTATATAGATGCTGATGATTTGAGAAGGACTCAAAAGCTGGAATCGAACATCCAGATCTTGTGATTAGCAATAATGATCTGAGGCGAACCAATTTACAAACGGAATGGGATGATGCCATTTCCAGATCACGCAATTCCAAATCTCTCAAATTGGTCAGTTTCTCTAACCCAGCTTCTATCCAGCTGTCTGCCTTTGCTACCTTTAGAGTCTGGAGATTGCTTAGGTGATGGAGTGGCGTGCGTTTGCTGATTGAACATCCCCAAGGTAGCAGTAGGTGTCGTATCTGTTCCATCTTCCAAATATCATCCGGCTGCATGTTGAACTCCGGACAGTGTAGATCAAGTGTTTGTAAATTGGACAAGCGGGTTATAGTGGATGGTAGAATTTGAATTACCTTGAGACGTAAGTACCTCAAGTGGATTATATACCCAATTTCATCTGGGAGACTAGAGAGTAGTACATTTTGGAGATCTATCACCCTAAGCAATTTGAAAGCTCCTAATAGGATTTTCAACTGCGGTTTCTCCACCGTTTCACTGATTCCACCGAAGTGCAACAAAGAGCGAAGGTTTAAAGTGGAGCGGTAAAGAGAGAGAGACTTACTGATGCCACCAGAAGTAATTGCAAGTCTGCGTGCGATGGTCTGTGATGTAGGCGCTATGTTCCCATGCACATTCAGAAATCTCTCCTCCTTCCCTTCTGCTATTGAGAGGTCGCGTAGAAGATCATGAATACGACATCTTTCAACCGTTCCATTGCTCTTCGTTCTTGCCACCTGAATCATGCTTCTACTGATGAGCTCATCGAGGTAGTCTTCTGCGACATCCTCCAATTCTTCTTCTCTTCTTTGCTGCACGAACCCTTCTGCTATCCACAACTTAATCAAGTCGTCCGCCCTAATTTCAGAGTCTTCAGGAAAAGCTCCAAAATAAAGAAAGCAGGGCTTCAAGTAATAGGGCAAGTCATGGTAGCTCAGGGCCAATATGCCTGATATCGCATCTTCGCTTTCATGTAGATGCCATTCGAGACTTGTAAGCACTTTGTACCACTCATTCACTGATTTCTCTTTCCTTGATAGGACGCCTCCTATTACAGCAATAGCTAGAGGTAAACCACCACATTTTGCAACAATCTTTCCCCCCAACTCCTCCAGAGTTGGAAGGCATGGAGGAGCAAGATTACCAGGAAGTGCTTTTTTATGGAATAATTCCCAGCTCTCACTTTCATTAAGAAAATGCATTTTATGGGGCATGCTCTGTGCATCGGCATGCTTAGCTATCTCTTCATTGCGAGTGGTGAGCAGCACCCTGCTGCCCTTTTGCCTGTCTGGAAATGCAGAGACTAAACCGTTCCAAGCGTCTCTCGTCCATATATCATCAATTACCACCAGATATTTCTTCCCTTCCAAGTAATCACAGAGCTGCTTACACAAGTCTTCCTGAGTCATCGTCTCCCTTTCATTTCTTCCCAGAGATTTTAGAATGTTCAGGAAAATCTCTGGCAGTCGATGTTCTTGAGACACGGACACCCAGGCATGAAAATCGAAATTCTTCTTTATATCAACGTTATTGTAAACTTTCTTAGCGAGAGTGGTCTTACCTATTCCTCCCATACCAGTGATCGAAATGACAGCACGCCGTGCATCTCCTTCAATCAGCCGCCCCACCAGTGTCTTTGTCTCATCTTCAACACCAACCACATCGGCTTCCTCGGCGATGGGAGCCCTCTTCTCCCTCCATGTATAGCTTTGATCTGAAGAAGATGAAGCTTCTCCCGATGCTGTTATATTGTCGATGCCGAGCTCTGGTCTGTTGGACAAGATCTCACTGAGCCTTCTTTCTATGTCGCTGATCTTCTTTCCAACCTGGCAGATGGCTGGGATGTCTGTGATGCGACGAGAAAAACTTCCTAGGATTCTCATGAATCCAGCACTTGTCTCTCCTCGCTGTTGTGCAATGTTAAAGATGTAGGAGTCGATGATGTCCTCAGCATCAGAGGCTACTTCTCTTATTTGGCCCACCCAACGCTTAACCACAACATTTTTTCTGCGCTTCCCATCGAAGTGCTTGAGTAAGTCACGTATTTCTTCAAGCTTTTCTTCAAGCGATGTGACCCGCTCATGTACTCCTTCAAGGAAATATGCTTGATTTGTTAGAAAATCGAGCAATTTTTGTATGACGAACTGAACAGCAATCTCAGCCATTCTCTTGCTCTCTCTCTCTTCTTCAGAAGTCTCTATGTTTAAAGCAAGCCTTTCATCAACTCCTTTGAAAGGAAGAAGGAAGATATCTCCGTAAAAAAGCAAAAGCAAAGGCTCTCAATTATTTCATCCTTGTGGTGTTGAATTTAAAACATTGAATATTTTATTTTATTTTTATTTTTTTTTTAATTCACACCCACACACACCACAATGGAGGTGGATCCAAAATTCAAGTGGGTTGCACAAGAGGAAACAACAGGGATTTTCATATGGCCACAGAGTTTCATATCAGGCTAAGTTTTTAGCGTTTTCACTTTCATCCTTAGAAATGACCTTATAAACGGATTGGATGGCATACAAACATCAAAATATCTATCTTAGGAAGGTTTCAGCCTGATTTTTGGTCTCATGTCCTAAAATGACTAGGAAAAACAGATGGACGGTCCAACATCACGGTGGCGCCCACCTAGTGTCCTCTTGCGACATGACTATTGATTGTCTAATGATTCAAATGGTAGCCCATCCGTTGATAGATCTGGCCTTAATCTTGTGCCAGATAATCTTTGACGGTCGGGCTGCTGTTTTCATGTTGCGGACGTCCTACACAAGTGGCATGATCATGGTAAAGATATTGCGGTATTATAGACAGACATTAATTGACTGACCTTAATTTGAAAATACCACCGACTGCTAGTAGATTATTCATTTGATTAAGAAAGGCTACTAACCACATGAGTTTGAGTAATTCTTCCGTGTGCAGCTAAAGTATTGATTTTGATTTGGCATTGCATTAAGGCCTAGATGGGTCTCACTTGGAAGCATGATCCAAACCGTCCACATTGTTCATTTAACGGTAGATGGATGACTATCTAAAAATCACAAGGTTTGTTGATTTTACACAGGCACCGGAGGGAAAAGTAGCTTGCCTTCTCTAGCCAATAAATAAAGAGTGCGGACGTCTAGCTAGGTTGAAGGCACAGGTAAATTCAGTACTGTCGCTTCCATTCGTCCACGATCTTTTGAAAGACTCAACCAACAAGATAATCCGGATTTCTCTCTCCCAAATAGATTGCTAACTACACAACTTTCAACTTTTAATCGTGTGTAACCTTTTTCTGATTCCCGCTATGCTTTTTATGTTAGATATACGGTCTTTCAATTTTTCCAGATAATTCTATAATTTTAGAGCATGATACTAAATATGAGGTACGTCCAAAGCTCAAGTGGATCACGCCACACAAAGTAGTGGTGTTGCCCTGTATACTATTTCCAATCATATGGTGGACCTGAATAACCAATGGCGCTAAATTTAGCCTAGGCCTGACGCAAGTGGTTGTTGGGGTGTATTTCACTTAAACATCATGATGCGGCCCACCCAAGCCCCCCAATCGTTATAGGACCCAATGATAATTATTAAATTAATGGTGTGGATGATTTAGCAGGTAGTTTTTGTTAATTACTAATAACAAAATAAAATATATAATATCATGGTTAGATAAGTCAATGACCTTCACAACTTATTTTCCAAAATTATAATTTTTTAAATTGAAGGATTCCCTTTGATTACATTGTAACAAAATTGAAACAAACGATTCAAAAATAGACAGTGGATGTTGCATGATTTTGTATGCATCTTTAAGAAAAAGGAAAAGAATTTATTTTTATTTTTTTCTTTTCTTTTGTCCGTTTGGCCTGATGTCATCTTCCACATAACATTAAAACGACATAAAAGTTAAAATAAAAAATTATTTAAAAAAAAAAAAAAAAAAAAAAGGTCCGCCTGCTAGAAACCTTTCCATGTGCCAAGCTTCCCATATGCCATAGGTGGTTATTTAAATAAGAAAAAGATAATGTACAATCTCGGGTGAGTGATCCAAGCCATTGATATGATGGACCCCACTGTGGATTACCTAAGAACGGGAAAGGTATTAACCTTCATTGGAAATAATATACAGCAGTAGTCTATACTCAATGAGTACGGTAGATTCTCGTTTTTGGTGGGGGTTGGTTTCACGTCCATGTCTAAGCTTCTGACTTGGAGAGATATCTAAAAGGAATTAATTATTGGACGCTTGGCTCGAGTTTTGCTCGGGTTTTTAGTTATGGCAAATGGGGTCCATGACCCACTGATCTGGGCCATTCAAATGTTGGGACCCAACGTTGATAGATTATGACCCAAAGATCTTCTATATATGGCAAAGCTAAGCGTTTGATTGATGGTCTACAAATGGACGCGGATTAGGTGGTTTTGGACGTTGTGGAGCCCAACTTGATTTATTTGTTTTATATCTACTCCGTCCATCTGTTTCCCGAGCTAATTTTATAGCGTGAACTAAAAAATGAAGCAGATCCGAAGCTCAAGTGGACCACACAACAGGAAACAGTGGGGTAATGACACCCACCGTTGAAACCTATCAAGGGCCCACCGTAGTGTTTATTTCTCATCCAACCTGTTGATAATGCCTGATCCAAAACTTTCGTGGGCCCGAGAATTTTTTTAATGGTGGGGATTCAATCACTACTTTTCCTGTGGTGTGTGGTCCACTTGATCTTCGCATCTGATTCATTTTGGGGTGAGGGAGGAAAACGGATGGACGGGGTGGATGTAAAACACATGCATCACTTTGGCCCCACAGCTGCCAACACACCACTGCTGGGGGTGGTGTTGGCAGCACAACTGATCCGCGTCCTCTTACCAATAGACGGCTAGGAATAGATATACACGAACAGTTCACATTTAACTGAAGTTATGGCCAAGATTATTGGCTAGGATCTTTTGATTCGCCGGAGTTTTTGTCTGTGGCCGATCCACGGTAGGATGCGGCGGACAGAAGATTCGGATTGATGAATTATATATCCCACTCGTCAATACTGAAAGCCCGATTGGAATGAGCTTTTATAACAACTGATTGCTTGATACGGTATCAGAGCCTCTTGCAAGTGTACGACTGATCATAGTGAAAATACGTGAGAAAATATATTATGATAGGCGTATTTGATACTCACGGGATTACACTGTCAAGGTCCCTCGGGCCTGTTTGGGAGAGTTGATTTGGAACCCCTTGGATGTGAAATCCTATTATTCAAATCCTCCTGTTGTATTTGGCACCTGAATTGGGAATGACTTTAATCCAAAAGTAGCAATGCATGTATATTCATAGGCGTTTGAATTTAATTACTAAATCATCTTTAATATCTCAATTTTAATATCTCTAATCAGTGACGTATGTAATGTTTGACACAATGGCCGTAATAAGCCTGCTGAAACATATGCTTTACCTAAAATTGATGAATTTTTAAAGTCTGAGATGGGCCACAAGCATAAGATCATTATTGAGTGACTAACCAATGATTTTTAGCCATTGATTTACATGGACAATGTTTGGACGGTGCCCATCATCGTATTAAAGTAATTATAGTGATGCAATTGATAATCTAACTATTTTTGGATATCATTAGTGGGTCATGTGTCTAATAAAATAATAGTACAGTGACACATATAACACATATAACTATTGAAAAGATTTTAGGTGTAATCCAAGCTCTTACTGTGGATTTCAAACCCCTTCTTTGACAATTATGGGATTTGAAATCCCCCCAAATCTATGGTGCCAAACGACCCCAATATATATTAATATGTCATCCTCTAGTGCTTTTAGATATGGTTAGTTGGCTAATTTCTTAAGAAATTAATTTAAATAGGCTTTGATTATGATGTCATAAAAGTGTTAACCTTAGAATTCTAGGCACTTTTTTTTTTTTTTGGAGGACAAAAAAGACCATCTACAAGTCGTGCCTTCCTACGATGCTAGCTTGTCATAAAAGTTGAGCAGTCCTTTTGAGAATAGGGTTTGGGTATCACTAAATCAATGATTGGGGCCATCCCTCGGTTGATCTAATCCATTCACTTTAATCTAATAGATGTGAACCCATAGTGGGTCATTTTAATTTTTTTAAAGCTATAAGTGGCCCACAACTGCATGAACGTTGTGCGTTAATTCCATACTATTTCCACCGGCGTGGTCTGTTCGAGATGAGTTCTACATTCAAATTTCATCCAATGGCCTGAAATTCAAACCATTTTCATGTGTACGGCTTAGATTTAATACAAGATTATCCAATGGACCCCACATAGGGTCTCATATGGGATTCAATAGGTGGGTCCTTTGCATGAGAAAAGGCCATTTGGTCTTTTCTTCTTTCTTCTTTCTTAGTTTTTTTCACGGGAGGGGACAACAATGAAGAGTCGAAGGTCTTGACGGCAATCCAGCAGGCTATGGCGTGGGATTGGTTCAAAAGGTGGCCACTTGGCCTTCTTTGTTTTTTTTTTTTTTTTTTTGGTTTTTGTAAAAGGGCAGACAGTGAGGATCACTGATATATCATGGATCGCTGATAGACACCGATCCGCATTAACTATCGGTGATTCACAGTGTGAATCGGTGATCTACATTAAATGGCCATTATTTACTTGCATTATATGCTTTATAACTATCAATCTTTTTTAATCCCATCCTTCCAACCTACTAATCTTGTTCCAGAAAGTAATCTCTTTGGTTATGGCTTCCGATGCTGCTAGTTGTTCCATTACTTTCGTGATTTCCATTTTTTAGTTAGATTTGTCGAACATGAGTCTTGTAGGAAGGGGTTGAGAAATTGCTCATCTCTAAGAACTTCATCCCTTTGAGACTACAGACACTCATGCGTAGGAATTAGTGGCCATTTTACAATAGTTTCGAGCCATTCTTCAAGAATTTCGAGAGGCCTAACAATTTAACATTATGATGACACAACGACTTCATGTTCATCATTAGGAACAACTTAGACAACTGTGAGAATACACTAACTATGTTCAAGCCATCATAGATGCCTACTGTAGGAACTACCGTAATGGCCGACACTCTGTCCAATAGCTCGTTACGCTCATACGTAGATGGAGATGTCAAATCAGAAGAGATAACCGCCTCGTAGAACTAAAAGGTCGTCTTCATGAAGTCAGATTTGCACTCCAAGAAGCTCAACATCAAATCACAAGAGCTTTATGCAAGTTTACTTGCTATAAACAGGAAGAGCTCGAAATAGTTTCATGGAAGGAGCAATTATCGCATATTGCAGTGGACTTGGCCAACGGCACCTCTCGATCTGAATTGGTACGAAATGTTAGAAATTAAGACGTCTTTTAAAAATAAAACAAAATTATATTTTATGCCTTGAATCGTCGATATAGAGTGTGTATTGCAGATACCCACAACGGGATTTAATCAAGCATGGAGAACCCCTTCATGCAATTAACAATTGATTTAATGCGAAGCGATTTCTAGTTTCTTCTTTGCTATTTATATATGATTATTTGTGACCATAACCCTCCTTAATCTCATCCTTTTAAGTTTGTAATCTTCTTGTAGAAAGTAACTATCTCTTGTTATGGTTCTGAAGCCGCTCATCATGTCGTTGCTTTCATTACTTCTATCCTATAGTTAAATTTTTTGTCTTTGAGTCTTGCAGGAAGGGATGGAGAGATTGATGCAAATATCAAAGAACTCCACCCCTTTGAAAATTAAGAAACTTCGGCGTAGAAAGTGGCCACTATTTTAGGATTGGTTCGAGCCATTCCTTCATCATTTCAAGAGGCCCGATAGTTTTACATCCTGATGATAAAACAACTTCGTTTTCATCAAGTTCTTGAGTAGATTAGACAAGTGATCGAACCCAAGGGTTAAAAACACAAAGTGCAGGGTTACAATGTAGTCTTAACTTGGCAAGACCCAGATCATACCATATGGACTTGTTGAGAACACATTGAAAGTTAAACATGTTTTATGGGTTTTTAATCCAACGTGAATTAAAAAAAAGGATTTAAAACAAAAAATAAAAACACTGAGGATGCAAGAATCCCCAATTAATAGAATATAATATTAATTCATCTTCTGAAGTTGATAACTCAACTAGAATCAGATTCCAATCCGTTCTAATCAAAAGATAACGTAGTAAATTCAACTAAAAAACATCCAAATAAGATTATAATTGAGATAAGTTGATCTATCACAAAGATCTAGGTAATTAATTGTAGAGAATCAAAAGCATCTATTGTACATGGAGTTAACAACATATCAATCGATTTTACACGTTGATTCCTTCCCCCAATCTAATAAGTCAATCACACAGAATCATAATTCAACTTTAAAAAACCAATAACTTTCATAAAAAATGAATTTAATATCAATAATCTATAAAGATGTTCATCCCTTAGCCTTAGCTAAGAGATTAGCCTAACATGACTAAAAAAAAAAAAATGAAAACAAAAAGTTCTAACTAGAACCGAGGTTGATACGGAAGAACGACGCCAGAGAAGCTTTGTCTTTACATTCTTTCCCCTCTAAACCCTAGATTGATGTTAAGGAATGTCTAAAACACTCCAATTTATAGTTTGGCAGATCCAATTTCTACACCGACTTGAGAATTTATGCAACTTACGCAGTCACCGTGTCCATTGATAGGAGCTTCGATAAGATCGAGACCTATCAAGGACCTGTCAATGGCATCGAAGATGCACTCGATGGATTGAGTAGAAAATAAAATTTTGTCCAGCAACAAATTTTCAAAATCTCAGAATTTCTCAATGGGATCGAAGGAACTATCCAACAACTAATCTATAAAATCTGAAATTTCTCGATATATGGTTTGATCTCATTGAGTCCTATCGATGGCTTGTTTATGGAATTGATGGGTGCTTAATTCTTCAGTTTTCAACTCCACTTTGATTCTTCACTTTTCACGCTATCGATACTTGATTTCTTTCGATCCTTGGCACTTAATGTTATTATGTACATCCAGTTTTCAACCTTGCACTCCTTTGAGCTTTAATTCCATCATTTTAAGCATTGATTTTTCTTTTATTATAAAATTACCTCACACGTAGAAAATGTAGCTTAGTATATCAAATTAACACATAAAAGCATAGAAAACTAATGCAAATAAGAGGATAAATATGAAATATTTGAGTCTTAACAAATGCGAGAATACCTTTAGGACGACCAAATCACTGCAGATGCACTCCGGACTTCTTACCATATTGCCCAGCAATTTTTCCTACTGCTATCTATGCTCAAAGATATATATATTGGAATGTCAAATCAGAAGATAAGGTTGCCTCGAAGAACTGGAAGGCTTTCGTTATGATGTTTGACAAGTATCACTATTAAGGGCCGAATTAATGGAAGATGCCGAACATCTCTTAACTAGGCAACAAACCCTCATTGTGAGAATATGTGCCTGCTATGAAGATGAAGAGGTCCAAATAATTACCTGGAAAGAGAATTTATCGATAGTTGTTGCAGTCTTGGTCGATTGGACCTCTCGATATGAGTGGGTGTAAAATTGACAAATTTAAGATGTATTTTGTCTTCTATATAAACAAACTTAAAAGTTTGCTTTTTTTCTTTATCTGTGGCCACACTTTGTCTTTTTTTTTGTCATGGAATGTGAATTGCTGGTACACTGAGAATCAATGATACACGGTGTGGATCGTCGATACACATTGTGGATCATTGATACATACTCTGGGTCGTTTATACACACTATGGATCGCCGATATTCATTGAATACACATGGATTTGCTTTAAATCCAACCAAGTAGACATAGTTCCAACATGTAGATATTGACCAGTCATACATTAAATAATGACCGATCGAAGTACTTGACTGAGCTATATCAGATTTTATGGTAAATGACCATTCATTCATTTTGTTGGACCGTACACGACGTTACTCAGTTGAATACTGCTTTTCCTTTTCTCCTACACCATATATATTATGTAGTAGGAACCAACACCCCAACTCATCCCTAATTCTCAAACTAATACAGAAAAATTCCATTGAACCATTGTGGCCATTGTCAACCCAACCAACGTCAACCTCCGGGCAACTCCTACCATATGCACATACGTAGGGTTGAGTGGGATCATTGGATACGTAAGGCAGAAGAATGGACATCTATTTGTAGGAGATACAATCTGCCAATACCCAAACAACATTCACTAAATATGAGACATGATACGCTAGAGGAAAAGAGATTGCGTTGGCAAGATTAATGATAGTGATCAGTAGGAAGGCAAGGGTGTGGGTTGATGGAGAGATGATTGATCCAGTGTATATATACGAATTGAAAATGTCAAACAAGAGTGACAGGAGTTCATCGAATTTTGAATGGCAGTTAATCATGGTTGTAAAACTCAATAGTATGTTGTTACGATATTAGATAATTATATATGTGTAATATTTTTAAAGTTCTAGGTTATTCTTTCATGCTTTTGGTGATGGTTTTTTGAATGGATGAAAAATGTAGGCATCGATGTTGTGTAATGATTTCTTAAAGTTTCATATTGCGAAACAATATTTTCTTTGAATATTTTATGTTTTTTTTTAACGCATGAGATAATAAAAGAATTTTGTAATTCACTGTGGATTGCCAATATTTACTATGGATTGTTGATCCACAATGAGTATCGATGATTTATAGCGAATATCGGCGATCCGCGGTGAATATCGGTGATCTCCGGTAAATATCGGCGATCCATAGTGAGTATTGGCGATCCACAGTCAATATTGCTCCATTACAACATTCCTCCATTATAATTTTAGTTTATTACAACATTCCTCCCTTACAATATTTCTCTATTAAAATATGGCTCAATTACAACATTCCTCCCTTACAACATGCCTCTAATATTACAACAATCATCCATTACAACATTCCTCTATTTCGACATTCATCTATTTCAACAATCATTCATTACATCATTCATCCATTCCAACATTATTCAATATCAACATTGATCACATTCATCCATTTCAACATTCGTCCATTATAAAAGAATAATTTAAATTTAAATTAGTAATTACAACACCCATGCACATTTTTGGCAAAAATCCAAAAATAGTGGAACAGAAAATGAATGCACTATACATTGCTACCTTTTGGCTTCTTCTTTTGGAATTAGTATCTATGAGTGATTGTTGTCCTATTAGGGGTCTTGAATCTATAACTTCTACCTCGCCTTCTACTTCTTCAACCTCAACCAATTTAGTTATTTGTATTTCAATCCTTCTTAACTATTGAAGACAATCGAAAGACAATGTCTCTATAAAATAAAAGATTTGGTCCTACAAGTCAATATCCAAGTTAATATTATTTAAGAGTTGATGAATAAGCAATAACGAATCAGATTGAGAAAGATTGCTTAAGAATCTCACTGGGTTGAATATGATCACCCAGTTGGTATCATTTGTACTCCATTTTTGTCATAAAAGACCAACGTGCATACATTTTTATCAAGGGTGTTATTGGGCCTCGTTTATGAGATATTTTCTTCAAGTTTGGCATTTCCAATATCACTACAAAAAAAAAAAAAAAAATGAAAAAACGACCAACGCTGATGGTAGCGTAGTGCTTTTCGTTGTCGGATTCGCCGACGGCTAAAAACCGTCGGCGAATCACAATTAGGGATGCTTTTACTTGTAACATTCAATCACCTTTGTTTTCGTGTGGTATAGTTCACTTGAGATTTAGATTTAGCTCATTTTTGGAATCTAAGTCCTAAAATAATCTTAAGAAATGGATGGCAGCGTGGATAAAACACATACGTCAAGATGGGGCCCATAGAGCACCAACCAATACCCACCTAGCTAGTGGCGGCGTCCCTCTCTCCCCTCAAAGTTACAAAATCCCTTACACCCCCAAAATCAGAAAAATCCCCATTTGCACTCAATCTCTCTCTCCCCAAAATCCATCTCTCTCTCTCTCTCTCTCTCTCTCTCTCTCTCTCTCTCTCTCAGGGTTTCTTCTCAAAAACTCTAGATCTAATTTCCACACATTGAATCAATCATCAGCTGCATAGGTCGTTCCTTTTCTCTTCTTTCGTTATGCAATGAATTGATAAGATTTTGTGTCTTGCTTAGATTCATTGCTGGCCACAGGCCCTATATGTACCTGTTGAGAAAAGTCTTAAATCTAAAGTTCTTGAGGTCGTTCGACTAGTCGTGGGACAGCCATGACTGGTCATGGGAGGCGCTTGACTGGTCGTAGGTTCGAGCCTTGGCACGACTCAAAGTACAGAGACTGTGCTGTTTTTTTTCCTGGTCTAGGACTAGTCGTAGGTGAGCTATGACTAGTCGTAGGAGAGCTACGACTAGTCGTAGGTTACGCAGTTTGTTCCACGATTTTGCGTGAAACTATGAATTTGAGTCCTTTCGCAACTGCGATGCGGAAGGAAAGTTGCCTAAACTATAAATAGGTGTTCCTAGGGCTTTTCTAGGGTATGGGAAAGCTTTCTAAAGGGATTCCAGGGAAATTAAAGGGTGTAGCAAGGGTGAGATTCGAGGTTGTTCAAATCGGGGAAGTCCTCTCTCTTTGTAATTTCTATTTTCATAGTGGAGATCTGTCGCTTTGTGCCGTGGTTTTTTTTCGAAAGAGTTTTCCACGTTAAATCTGGGTGTTCTCTGTGTTCTCTTGTGTGCTTGGTGCCATTGGATTGCTATCCTAGATCTAGATCTGTGTGATTCCACAGGGCCAAAATCCTCAACAAGTGGTATCAGAGCTATCGTTGGGGCACAGATCTGAATCTGAGGGATTAGTAATAATGGCGAGCACTAAGTATGAGATTGAGAAGTACTCAGGAAAAAATAATTTTGAGTTATGGAAGGTTAAGATGATAGCCTGTTAACCAAGCAAGGCGAAGATTGTGCTCTTGAGGAGCGGAAGTCTACTATGAATGATGATGAATGGAATACTCTTGATAAGAAAGCTTTATCATCGATCCGTTTATATCTCACAGATGAGGTTTTCTACAATGTCATGAGGGAGAAAACTGCGGCTATGGGCGAAGTTAGAGGATGTCTATACGAAGAAATCCTCAGAAAATCGCCTACACTTGAAGCGACGGTGGTATAACTTCAAGATGGCAGAGGGTGGAGATCTGGAGGCTCACATCAGCAACTTTAATAAATTGGTTTGCAAATTGCTGGATATGGAGGAAGTGATGAAAGATGAAGAACAAGTATATATGTTGTTGAATTCTCTCCCGGCGTCCTATAAGGCATTCAAGGACACTATGTGCAGCATGAATAAAACCCTGAATGTCAACATAGTTATCTCAGCCCTTCAAGGAAAGGCTATGAGACAGCTGAACAACGACATGGGGACATCTTCTGATGCACTGTTTACAGTGGGTAGGAATTCTGGACAAGGTATAGGTTCTTCTGGTTCTAGATCTAAATCCAGCGGCAAGGGCAAAGGAAAGGTAAAGTGCTGGAATTGTGGGAAGAAAGGACATGTGAAGAGGGATTGTGAAAATCCTAATTCGAAGAGGGAAGATTCTGAGGCTTCATGCAGGGAGGCCATTGTTGCCATGTCAGATGGATCAAGTGGATTTGATGGTGATGTTTTATCTGTGTTTTCACTCAGACGGTCATACGATGATCGTAAGGATAAGTGGATGCTAGACACGGGGGCATCTTTTCACATGACTCCTCATCGGAATTGTTCACTAGCTGCAGGGAGTGCGATGGTGGACAGGTATTTATGGGCAATGACATTGCCTGTAATGTTGTGACTGTTGGTTCTGTGCGCATCAGGATGTTTGATGGGGTGGAGCATACCTTGACAGATGTGAGGCATGTTCCTGATTTGAAGCAGAATCTGATTTCTCTTGGTGTGCTTGAGGCAAAAGGATACAAGTACACAGGTATTGATGGTGCTCTTAAAGTATCCAAGGGGGCATGGGTAATCATGAAAGCACAACGACTCGGTAACTTATACAAGTTGATCGGGAGCACTTCAAAAGGTGAAGCTACGGTGGATGTAGCGGATTCCACCTCTGCACGTGTGTGGCATGTTGGGCATGGCCATATGAGCGGGCAGGATAAGAAGGCTGAGACACACGGACAAGGATAAAGAGCAGGTGGAGCAGCCACCTGTGAGAAGAAACACACAGCATGATCGCGGGATATCGGCAAGGTACATGGATGACTCCAATATCGCAGGAGTATTCATCTTCTATTCAGATGGCTCTAGGTGAACCTGGTGCTGAGAAGTGAAAGGTGACTATGGGCGATTTGATGGATTCGTTATACCAAACCGACATATGGGAGCGGGTGGAGCTTTCAGTGGGCTGAAAAGTGGTTGGATGCAAGTGGATCTTCAGGAGGATACAGCATAGATACAGAGAGAGGTTGGTGGCGATGAGTTATACTCGGGGAGAAGGGATCGGCTTCTCAAAGATATTTGCGCCGACGGTATAGCAGGTATCTATTAGATCAGTGATTGGCACTGGTTGGCCAATGTGATCTTGAGCTGGCAGGAAGGATGTGGAGTCTGCACTTCTGCAAGGAAAAGTGAAGAGCAGATCTATATGAAGCAATCAGAGCGGTTCGATGTGAAAGGGGCTGAGAAAAGACTTTGCAGGAGGTCGTTGTTCGGCCTGTCGCCTAGGCAGTGGTTTAATTCCTTCATGGTAGGTCAGGTATTGTATGTTGATGACGTGTGGATCGCCAATTGTGACATGTCTGAAATTAATGTACTGAAGACTCGGGACATCCAAGATGAAGGATCGGGGGGTTGCAAAGATGGTTCTTGGCATTGAGACTGAAGGAGGAGTAGGCTTTGGTAATCACAGGAGGAATACCTTGTGTGTAGGTATTGATTCAGGATGTGATGGGCCAGGTAAAGCCGGAGAGCATTCCTTACGCGTCTCTCCTCAAGTTTTCCTCAAGACATGTCCCAAAACAGATGAGGAAAAGCAGGATATCTCATGAGCCTTATTCAAATGCGTTGGGCAGTGTATGCCATGGTCTGGATTGGACCGTTTATTTCACAGGTTATCAGTGTTGTGAGCAAGTACCCCGGCAAGCAATACTGGGTAGCAGTGAGATGGTAAGAAGACTGTCTTTTCTTTTGAGAATACAGGAGCAAAGGTGGTTGAGCACGTGGATTTTGATCTGGCAGACATGCTCACCTAGGTCATTCCTGTAGAGAAGTTCAAGTTCTGTGAAACTTCTCTGGGCTTGGCGATGGCGGAAAAGAAAGACGGAGTGTGCACAAGAAGCTATGATGTGATGCAGAAATAAAAGAAGAGGTCAAGGTACTACGCGGTTGAAGATTGAAGACTTGGTGGAGATTGTTGAGAAAAGTCTTAAATCTAAAGTTCTTGAGGTCGTTCGACTAGTCGTGGGACAGCCACGACTGGTCATAGGTTCGAGCCCTGGCACGACTCAAAGTACAGAGACTATGCTATTTTTTTTCCTAGTCTAGGACTAGTTGTAGGTGAGCTATGACTAGTCGTAGGAGAGCTACGACTAGTCGTAGGTTACGCAGTTTGTTTCGCGATTTTGCGTGAAACTGCGGATTTGATTCCTTTCGCAACTGGGATGCGGAAGGGAAGTTGCCTAAACTATAAATAGGTGTTCCTAGGGCTTTTCTAGGGTATGGGAAAGCTTTCTAAAGGGTTTCCAGGGAAATTACAGGGTGTAGCAAGGGTGAGATTCGAAATTGTTCGAATCGGGTAAGTCCTCTCTCTTTGTAATTTTTGTTTTCATAGTGGAGATCTGTCGCTTTGTGCCGTGGTTTTTTCCCAAAAGGGTTTTCCACGTTAAATCTGGGTGTTCTCTGTGTTCTCTTGTGTGCTTGGTGTCATTGGATTGCTATCCTAGATCTAGATCTGTGTGATTCCGTATGGCCAAAATCCCCAACAGTACCCTCCATCCAAGGTTTGATTCGTGTAGTCTTTAATGCGGGTATATTTCGATTTTTATTGCTTATTTTCTTTTTTGTCATTTATGTTTTTGGATTGCAGTTGAGAAGAGAAAAAAAGGAGCAATTTGAATTCCAAAAGTGGATTGGAGACCTCCTGCAAGAGGATCAAGACAGAAGATCTGGATTATGCCTTTGGTGTGAGATTGATTTTGATCTAATTAAACTTGAGATCTTCATTTCTTTATTAGAAGTACTTTTTGTTCCTTTTTAATTCTTTTCCTGGTGGAATGTTCGTTTAAAGCTTGTAACTCTTATCATGGTCGTGTTTGTTGTTGACCAGGAATTGTGGATCCTGTTTCACAAAAATTTTGGAATCCCTTGCGACATGATTCTCTTCTTTACAAAGTTATGAACTATTTGTTTCTTGCTTTGTGAGTTTTTTTTCTTTATTTTTCTTTTGTTTTCTTTTTTAATGGTAGTGGTGGATGGCACCACTGAGAAGTATGTAGAAATGAAAAAGAAAAGGATACACCTATTGAGTCAGGGTCACATCCACCTTATTCCCCGAAAGCTGTCACAAAATGGCCATGATTTTTCCTTTCTTTTATTTTTTTCATTCTTTTGAAGAAATTCATTTATTTATTCTTTTTTGTACTGCTTGGTAGTCTTATATATAACTTAATGCAGGTTTTGTGTCAACTTTTGCTTCCCCTCAAGGATCTTCACCCTATGAAATGCTGGCACTTGCTTGTGAGATGGTAAGCATGAGATAGGCCACTTTTGATTCCATAACATGCATGTAATATGACAATTGAAACAATTGCCTATAATAAAATGTAAAACAGGATGAGGTTTGCTGTAGAAATTTATGAATATGTAGTAACCAAGAATCATTTGCTTTATATTGCCAAATTTAAGAAACTTCTATTGATGGATGATGAACAAAAGCATTTAAAAGACTCTCATTTGGAAGACTCCTGTTTTGACTAATGCCATTTAGGTGTTTGTTGAAATGTTTGAGTGAAGTTCTATCCATTAATTTGAGATATTTTTGATGCATTGGTTTACTAGAGATCTTGCTATGTGGTTGAATTATCTTATTTTCAAAATTGAACTACAATCCTTTTGAATTTCGTACATGATTGTATTAGGCCACCAGGACAGTATACGCATAGTAGTTGTGCAGCCATTGAAATGTCTAGGTGAATGATTTAGCTATGATGCACACACATATGCACATTGCGCTTATTTTATTATTGCATTTTTATCCACATATCCATGTTCTTTTTTCCACCATGCAATCATATCAACCAAAAACCAGAAATTAAGAAGAACCAAGTCCCCATGTTCAATCAGATTTCATTCAAAGTCAACAAAAGAATCCTCATTCTCAGAAACAGACAGAAATGAAAGAAACCCCACACTATTTTACCATCACAAATTCAACAAAAAATAAAAATAAAAAAAAATTAATTCAAGTATAGCTCAACCCAAAAGATTGTATAGCTCTGTTCAAGTTTTTAAGTTTTTACAAGTGGAGCCCATGGTGCACTGATCCAAATAGATGGATGGCTACAATGGATGGTATGTCCTCACCTTTTCATGGTGGCCAACATATAGATGTCTAAGAAAGGAAAAAAAAAAACAGCAAGAGTCCACACCATGATACCATTCACATATCTTTAGTCAAGGAAGTAACCTATCATTCCTCGGGAAGAAACGGGGACGGCTCCTTATTCAAAAAACTGTTTCAAATGCAATACCCAATTGCTAACAAGGTTTTATGCTTGAAACAAAGGTAAAAAAACTTCCTTTCCTATGTTGCTTTGCTATTGATTCCATATAGCTTTTTCTTTCTTCTTTATATAGTTTCTATGATGATTTATATTATTTTATAAGGTTTCTGGAGACTATATGTGTATGACCACTTCGATCAGTTCCATTCTCAATTTCCACACAAACAAAGGTAAATCCTCAATTCTTAGTTCTAGATTCTTGATTTTTCCCCATTTTTTGAGATATTATTCTGCTGGTTTAGGCCGAGGAAGAGTGTTGAAAATCAATGGTTTTTCAAAAATAAATATAAAAATGAAAAATTCAGAATTTTCAAATTTTTGGGATTTTCCCACCAGAACTCCTTTTGAAAATTTTGAATAAAAAAGTGCAGTGTGTGCTTTGTCCCACATCGGAAATGGTTGAAATCTTTTTGTGGTTTATATGAGATATTGAGAAGTGTATTCTTACTGGGAGCTTTTGGAGGAGATGAAACACGCAAGCGCGTGCGCTCGGGCTCGGGCTCGGGCACGGGCACAGGCGTGGGCAGTGAGGCAGAGTGGTCGCTCATTCGCGAACCGGTGCGAGACGGTGCGATGGGTCTGGTCAGTGCCTTAGGGCGGTGTGGATCTGAAATGAGCCTGAGTTTTTATAGGTGACTGAGAACGGTCGGATATTAAATTCGAAACGTCCATCCGTTTCTAACAATGGATAGCTACCTTAAAAACCACAATGGTCCGAAAACGGACCGGCCATGATGATCCAACGGTCAGATCCTTTGATCCGATGACCAGAAACATCTATGATTAATGGAAAGGCCAGAAACATTTTTCAAACGTTTTGGACCATTGATAGCAGTCTAGCAACGGTCCACTACATGATGCCTATATAAACTAGACCATTCCAGTCCGATTTCATCATCTCAACACAACAATCTCCCTCATCATCAGATACGATCAATAGCCCTATTCTAAAATACTTAGAACATCTCCGTCGTCTGAGTATGCCAGAAGAAATCCACTGCGTTAAAATTGTTCCACAGTGGACCTGTCGTGATTGCTGAACGCTGGATCCAGAAGGCTTGTCTTATCCTGGAAGCAATTCACCTGTAACCCATCAGTAGTAGATAAGGGGGTGAATTACGCTTTAAGGACAACGTATTTGATACGTGATTCAGCCTAGTGAAATTGTTTTTTCGATTTATTTTTATCTTTTTGGTGTATCCAAAATCAGATTCCTAACAGAGTGTAGGTCCACTAGGCCACTCCTCTTCCCTTTTTTTTTTTCTTTGTTCATTTTTATTTTTCAATTTCAATTTTTAGTTTGAGACATATTAGAAATTACCATGAACAGATGATAAAGTAGAGTAATAGGAATCAGACTATCGTAGGACCATATATAATACAGTAGACATGGCACAGTTTTGTACCAATCAGGTCAACCCATATACTGACTTATGGCGCATGTATCAAAATCACACCTATTAGAAATTCCTCTCCATCTAATCATGGCCATCAAGCCAATGGAAAAATGAAATATTGACACTGAAATACTCAGTGGAGTAAATCGAAGAAAGTTGGTAAATAGGATTGTCTAATAGGGATGAGTTTTACATAACAAGGCCTAGTAGATGGATAAACCAGATTGATAATTCAACCTGCTAGTTGTGTTGTGGAAAGAAGGCCCTACCACATTAGATTCTTCCTCCTCAAACAGATGGTATGTATCATCATCTCACCCCTAGTCCACCACTGCTTGGGATGAAAAATGTATTAATATCTGGTGGATTAGTTATGGCAAGGTATCCCAACTATATCCGCACGTGTGCCAATGCCATAGCTTTGTGAGATGCATGACCGCATGATGAGTGAGGTTGCTTGAATTGTTGAGCTACCACATGTTAAGAGTGGTTCTACCCATGAATGGCCCTAGAGTCTCAACCTTAAGAGTGGGTTCCAATGAATTATGGCACTAGATTGAACGCTGAGCGTTGATTTTTCAATCAAATGTTGCCACAAAACAGATCATCTTGATTGTGGGAAAGAGACTGCATGGTGGGGACCACCCATGAACACAGATAAAGTACTTGCTTCTATATAGAGGCTTCTTTTTACAAATACAGTACAAATTTTGCTAGCTATGTGTTTCAGGGATCATTTGGCAATCTAGAATTTAGCAAATTCTCCGAGAAATTGAATCTGTTGGTTATGTCTGGAAACTGGGAATAAAATTCTGCAGAATCTAGAAATGTGCTTGGGAACTTGGAATTCAAAAACTTGGAATGTCAATTTATATGACAAATTAAAGAAATATGCACGTTTCCCTTGGGATTTGTAAGCTACCCCTCAGGCCAAGAATTCAAGAACTGGCCTTTTGCTGGAATTGGCTTGATAACTTGATATGATTGCATTCATTAGCTGATTCTCTCTCTATTATTTTTTTTAGCTGAAATGGTTAGTTTTTCTTTTATGTTCCTATGGCTAAATCAATGATGCAGAGGGTGAAATGACCAGTGTTTTTTTGGAAACCAATCAAGGCAGGTGTTGGAAATTGAGGATCTTGCTAATTTGAATCCTCTGTTTTAATGTACCGCATGACTTATTTTCCCTTTTTTGGAATCCACTTCTATATCCCTCTGTCATCTCTATATCTAGTTGTAGACAATTTATCAACATCTCATTAGTTTATTAAAAAAAAAACAATTTCTTCATCCTCAACTTCACCTAATGTTGTGGTATTTACATGTGCTCTAGTTTTTGATGTGTTTGTTTATCTATATGTCAGAAAGATGATCTTAGAACTGTGGTGTCCTATCTACGAAGCAACCCAAAAATTTCATGCATAGGTCTTTGGGGACGATCTATGGGTACTGTCCCAAGTTAGTTAATCACACAATCTTAGCAATTGATAATTTCTTGATTGCTGAATTATAGTATCTTGATCTATTAGCTGTAATTTCAAGGTCATTTGTGCTAATTTATTTCTACTTGTAAACATCTTCATTTGTATGCCTCTCTCTCTCTCTCTCATGTACATAGACTATCCTCTATTCTTGACATTAAGACTTATCTATTTCAATTTTGATCATTCATTCATACATTCAAATGGGAATAAGTCTGCTGCATGGATTTGTAATTTGATTCAGACACTTCTTACATCTTTGGTTGCTTTTTTCTCATCATAAAAATGAGTACAGGGTTAAAGAATCATAGCACATCATCCCATGCTTTATAATTTTTCAAAACTATGCTGTCATGTTTTTCTTTTTAGCTGATCTGTTAATGTCAGCAGGCTAATGGTGCAAATTGAAGAAGTTTGAATATCAAATAAAATAGGTTTGTAGATTTTTTCAAGATATTAGTCATTGTATTGAGATTTTTTTTTTCTGCTGCGCGGTATTGCTTACTGCCACTCTGATAGGGTTCTTCACTGAGATTTGAAACCTTAGAATTTGCTGATAGATAGATGCACTAATGCACTGAAGCTTGCAGACTTTGGATTAGCTAGGGCATTTGGAAATTCCTGTCTGTACGTTCACTCACGATGTATCTTTGTGCTGTCATCTTGAGCTTTCCTGGTTCTTGTTACCGTTTGTTAGTTGGGTTTTAGCACCTTACCAAGGAGATGGGTAGATAGTTCTGCCAACTCAGAGGTCAGATGCAAGTTCAAGGTCCTAATCAGAGGTCGGGCCCAGACGATCTGGGCTGTCGGTAAGAACATGGCGTTTCTGGTATTGAGGGGAGGCTACACTGTGCAGTGCATTTTGACCGTCACTCCGGAATTGGTCAGCAGGCAGATGGTGAAGTTTGCAGCTGGGATCAACTGGGAATCAATTATTGATATCAAAGGGATTGCCACCATTCCCCAAGTTCAGATCAAAGGGACATCGCAGCAGATTGGTAATCCTGTCCATTTGTTAGAGAATGTGTTACACTAACCAGTAACCACATCCCATGCAAATGACATGACCAAATCATAAAGGGATAATCTCGATGATTTGGATACCCTATGGATTTTTATTTTTTATTCAAGATCAAACCACAAAATTTCTTCACTGACGAAATAGAAAATAAAAATAAATAGGAAATGGGAAAGCTTCTCAACCTTGGGTCAGAGAATTGGGAAAATTTTAGGATTTGTTGGTGAGGTAGGATTGGGAAATAAAAAAGAAAAATAAAAGAAAAAGAATCCCAAGGAATGAAACTTAGTTGATACCAAAATATATGCATCCAAAGGACTGAAATAAATAAATAACAGTGCTGAAGATTCATGCTAGATTTAGGAATAAAATCTAAAATAGAGAGAAATAGACCAAGTCGAAACTCCAGTCCTCTAGCCGTATGCTAGACTTCATTCCCAATATCTTCTACCCTAATAGAAAGCAATCTTCAATTTATATCATAAAGAGTTGAATGTACATTTGGCCTTTGGTCTTATTTATAGAGTACCTTTTTATTTGAATGGTAATGAGAGAATTTTATTAACATGAAATGAGACGAAGACTGGGAGGAGGGGAGGGAGAGAGGGAGGATCTAATGCACCTTCAGTAGTCCAATGGTTTCCGGACAGTCCAGATTGATTATTGGAACGATTGTCCACAATCCACCTGGTGGACTGCACCTTGGGTTGCTATGAACCTTACCATCTGATCAGATCCCTATACATCAACTGTTAAAAAATGGCTATGCTCCATATTCAGCAGCCAGAAACCTGTTGATTGGGATGGTTAGGATAATCCAATCAAAGCAATTATCAGGTCATCTACAATCCTGGGGTGGGAGGGCACCAGGAGGATGTCCAGCCCAGTGGTCATACTGACCATGTCTCAATGCATGGGAGTTGCATCATTTTATGGTGCATATGAATTGCAAGATGCAATTGCTCACAAGTCATACCTCTACCTGTAAATTTGGAGTAGCACATAAAGTTGAATCTCATAGAACTTTCCATTGTGGTTGATGGAAACTATACTGCTCTGCTTCTGTATTATTTTCATACTCACTTAGACAACTCCTATATTTTGCCATTGGAAATTTTATTTTATTTTCTTTTCTTGATTTTTATCTCTTTTGTACATAAATTGAGTAAAAATTGGAAGTCGTGGTTCTGAATCCATTCACACTGCAGATATTCAGGCAGTTTTTGTTATCTAAAGATTTTGTTGCGATCCAGACTCGAAAGTTGATAGTAGGTGCAAGTGAAGGTGGTTCAGCTATTTTCAAGCTGGACTAGAAAGGGAAGCCTGCTTGCCTAGCACAGTCACCTCAGCTTCACAAGAAAATATCAATTTACCGTGATTTTGGACATGTTTTTGAGATCAATCCTATTTTCAGAGCAGAGGATTTCTACACGCATAAACATTTGTTTGAGTTTACTGGCCTTGACTTTGAAATGGAGATCGAAGAGCACTATTTTCAGGTGAGGTTGGATTTTGAGTTTTTTTTTTTTTTGGGTGGCCATTGGGAGTTGGCCCGTGTAAATTCATTGGTAAGAAATCATCTGTTAATGTAGGAACATGTGATGACCTAATCCTAAATGCATGTATAATAATCAAGTTAAAGAATGTTCAAATAAATACATGAATTAACTAACCGTTTTCAAAGGGATTAGGTAAAGCTCAACACAAAGATGAGGTCATTTCGTCAGGATCATGCCCCTTAGCATAAAATCACGTAAACAGTAAAAATAGAGGACTTAGGGATATGGGGATATCCCAGATCTAGCATAAGTCAGTTCACGGTCAAGTTTGGATCTGATTCTACTAACTAATCATCTCTCTTTTCCGTTTAAAGTAGAAGGACATATCCAGAGAAGAACGAAAAAGGTGAAGAATAAAGGGTTCGAGATGAAGAAAGTACATGTCCTTTATAATTAAAAGAAAAAAAGGCGGGTGATTCTTACCTTTTCTTACACATTGAAGATCTGGAAAGAAGGAAACCTGAAATCATGGTGGAATCCTCAACACCCAAGGGCCAATCTTGAAACCCTAATCTCTTGATGAAAGAGGAAGAAAAGATATGATATATTTATTCATTCAATAATAATTAAAATAGGGTTTCTCACAATGTATATATAAGCCATGCAAAAAAGTAAAAGTGCACTAAAGGCCCTGAAAATAAGAAAAATAACAAAAAGATGAAAAAAATAAAAAAGTGCAATAAAGTCCCTAAAACAAGAAAAAACAATTAAAAAACATCTAAAACTAAAACACCCGTATGGCAGGGTGTGAAATCTGACCCATGGATCTATGGTCAAGGTGTGGTCATGTCGTTCCTGCACTTATAGTGCATCAGAAAGTGTGTCCGATGGACACAACATCCATCCACATCAACTCTTTCGCTCCGATACTCTATCGGCAACGCCTCCTTCTCTGGTACACTCTAAAGGGTGCAGCACTAATGTCCGCCTTATCTGTGCACTTGCAGGTCCTAGACATGTCGACCATTTATTCGTTACAAAGTTTGACAATTTGAACGAGAAATGCCAGAAGGAACTCAAGGCAATTAGGTGGCAGTATCCATTTAAACCTTTCAAGGTCAATTTTCTTTGCTATTATGAGTTTCAAAATGTTGAAGTTCGTCTATATGCTCGTTGTCTCCATTGATCATTTACTGTTTGCCTTTGTTATAACCTATATATGTCTCGCCCTTTTATTAATAGAAAGCTGATCCTTGTTCCTGTGTTTACTGATTTTTTTAATTGGGTGAGGCAGTACTTGCCGAAGACCTTGCAACTCAAATTCCAAGGAGTTCAAATGCTTAAGGTATCTCTATGTTGATTGGTTCCCAACTTCCCTTTCTCACATCATCAACCGTATTTGTTTACTTTGGCTTGCTATTGTTATGGTTGATAGGTGCATGCCTTACGACATGGTATGAAACTTAGGCCTATGTTACTTAGAGATTGATGCATGTTGGTGTTGGACATCACAGCCATGTTAAACTAGAGAACATGCCCAAAAGTTTCACTGATGGGTGGCCCATAGCCCAATGCTACATCTATTTGGAAGGACAGATGAGTTAAACTTCGGAATTTCAATTTAACCCAGAGAAAAAAAAAAAAATAGGTCTTGTAATGCACGCATGTTTCTCTCATGTCCAACTCGAAAGTAACGTAAATGCATTTGGAGTAGAGACCCTCAATATGAATGCTAACGAAGGACACTATGATTTGTTTATTTCCATTTTGTTAGATTAGAAAGTGCAGTTCAATTCAATATTGCATCCAAACACACCCATACAAATAGTTCATTGACATTCCATTTGTGGTCTGCACATCTTTTATGCTAACAATGCAGCTATAACTTGTATGCATAGGATGCTGGCATTAAAGTTGATCCGTTGGGGGATCTAGATATAGAGTCGGAAAGAAAATTGGGGCAGCTTGTTCTAGAGAAGTATGCCTCTCTCTCTCTCTCTCTCTCTCTCTCTCTCTCTCACTTTTTGGTAGTATCCATTTAAAAATAATAATAATAATAAAGCAATGATTATCATACTTGTGGAAGATGAAGAGCTGATTTTTACTTATCAACATAGGTACAATACTGAGTTCTTCATCGCTATCCATTGGCTGTCAGGCAATTTTACACCATGCCATGTTATGATGACCCAGATTACAGTAATTCATTTGATGTCTTCAGTCAAGGTCTGCAAACCACGATTCCATGTGAATATGTAGTCAATTTACACCAGTCTCACCTTGAACTGCAATCCTCAATCCATGCTCCGGAACTTTCTTATGTTCTGAAGGATTAAAAAGGAAATGCCTGGTGTAGTGTTTGGATTTAGTGCCAAATAGCTGTTGACAGAGCAGCATTGGCATGGCATAGAAATTGAAACCTGCATTAAGCAGGCTTCCATTTTCCTGATTTTTCCACCCCAAATTCCTAGTGATCAGTTACGTAGAGGAAGGTCCAGAACATACCCACACTTTGTGGCTCTATTGAATCGTGTTAGGAACCAGGAGCTTCCAAACACACCCTTTTTTTTTTACATTGCTAGACCATCTAATCACTTTCTAGTAAGGGAAATGCTGGTAATGTTTTCTTAGGAGAGTAAGAAATGCTGCATTCTCTTTGTTCTTTAGTGTTAACTTGTTTTGGCTTTTCTTGAAGGTGAGGAGATCATTTCGGGAGCTCAGCGTGTACACGATCCTGACAACTCATGCAGTGCATGTGGTATTGATTTAAAGACAATATCAACATACATAGATTATTTCTAGTATGGTTTTTTCACTCTTGGTGAAAAAAACCATAAGATCATAAGGCCAATTCCAGCAATCGATGCATTTATGAAGATCATCATCCAAACCTCTACCCACCTTGTTAAGTATAGAAATCTTGATATATTTGTTTAGTTTTTGTTTGAATATATATATATATATATATATATATATATATATATATATATATATATATATATATATTCAAAACAACACTGCACAGGCATCATTAGTTGGGAGGCAAGAGGCATAACCTCACAACAGATTACATCACGAGTGCTTGGACTTTTGACTGTTCAGATACTTTAGTCAGTGATGATATGCTAAGAGGTGTTTCGGGTGGTTAAAGAAAGCGACTACAGGTTACCAGATATGCGACCTTCAGTGGAAATTCTTGTATGCTTACATTTGTATGCACGTGCACTTGTAGTCTTATTTCAAGTCCACATGCATGTTCCTGATAAATCACCTAACAATGATTTGATTGTTTATATGTTGTGGAAGTCATGCCCACTATGGCACATTTACATCCACATGCATGTTACTGATAAATCACCTAACAACGATTTGATTGTTTATACATTGTGGAAGTCATATGCCCACTATGGCACATTTACATCCACGTGTGGCACTGTTTTTTCTACTCATTTGAACCTATTGAATCGAATGTGGCTACTTAACCTATCAGACAATCGATGGATTAGCATTCTCGTGTAATTTTTTTACTGGGAAACACTGACGGTTTTTAGCCGTCGGCTTACAAATCGCCGACGGTTTTTTGCCGTCGGCCTTTTCCTTTTTTTGTTGTTTATTCACTCGTATGGTGGTGTTTTTGAACATATATTTGTATGCTCCTGAGACTACCTTATAGTCTTTATCATATTTGTATTCCATATTTTCTATTTTTGTACAAATTGTCTCATTATAAATTAATGGAATGAGGGAAGAATTATATCCTCAAATTCTCTAAATTACAATGTCTTTCCCAACCTGATTCCCTGTGGATTTTGTATTTTCTAATGGCTGGTCTCTCTTGATTTTGAATCATCCAAGATCATATTTTTCTTGTTGAATTGTGCTCTACGGACGTGCTAATTTTTATTGAATTGTGACCACCATTCATGGTAAATTTACAGGCTCTGCTAAAATTTCAGTGCTCACGATGTGTTGTTTTCTTCTTCTTTTTTATATTTTTTTATTTATTTTTTACTGATTTGACCTGTGTAGGATTTTAGCAATGAGTCTGACTATTATGAGCTCTTTAAAATATATTTTTCCCTAATCCCGAATTGTTATTAGGTAGTAATTGTCATGGTGAAAATTGGATTCTCTTACCTTTGTAACTTGATTTTAGACAGCGAACTCTTCACATACTAAAATTGGGCCAACTGCATAGAAAGGGCAAACAAAGGGCAGATTACGTGGATTGGATAGTCCTCGTTCATGGAGTGCGTACCACTGTGGGTGCTGAAACATCCTTGATCCATATCGTTCATGGGGTGAGTACCACTGTGGGTGGATCACTATCTACAATTTGCATGGATTGGATAGTCCTCGCCTATGATTGGAGGACCTTATCCTATTCAATGCTGATTGTTGCCATTATTCCTTCCTCTTCTTTCTTTTTTACTCTTTTTTTTTCCTTCTATAGGTAAACAAGAAGCTTGCACCTCTGACTTCGAAGCTAGAATTAGATTAGCACTGACTTGGAAAATTTTAGATGTTACTAATCTTGTTTCATTGTTAAAAGGTCCAGGTACTGTACTGATTTCACCCCAAATCTTAGTGTAATTTTTTGTTAGTTTTTAAAATGAATTAGTTGTTGACATTTACATTTATTGATTTAAATGAAATGAATAATCACATACAATCTGTTTCATGTGAACTTTACCTTCCAACGTGCCAAGTGTGTATGATATTCCAGCTGTTCATGAGATGGGCACTACCATAAGGATCAGCTGGTGCAAAAGCATACTTGTCCACTGATGGGAACACTACACATTTGTGTCGAATCATATTGTTGGCATATACGATTTAAGCCATCATTGTTTTTTTTACAAAGGTAATCTACTTGATGAGTGTGCATGTACGAACACATCTACGTATCTTTTAAAAAAATTATTTGCTAAAATACACACATGGAAGAGCACTTGTATGCCTATTTATGTACAAAAATTTTGGGTTATTACATTTGATTAATACATTATGACATTTGGGGTGACTATTACACATTGGGGCACATTACTTTCTCATAATTGTAGATGATTATTCTCATTGCACTAGGGTTTTGATCTTATGCACTTTAAATATAAAGCATATCCCCTCTTCAAAAACTTCTGTGCATTTATTCAAGAACTTTTGTGCATATAAGCTCCACTAAATTCACACTGACAATGGAACAAACTTTCTTTCACATTCAGTACAAACTTTCCTCTAAAAATAGAGCATCTTTCACCAGCATACTTGCATTGAAATGCCCCAACAAAATGGGATTAGTTGAATGCAAATATCAACACCTCCTTGAAGTTGCCTGTGCATTGTGCTTCCAAGCCAATTTATCTTTATCGTTTTGGGAGATGTATTTAGACAGCCAATTACCTCATTAATTGAATGCCAACACCCAATATAGATGGGAAACCCCATATGTAATGCTTTTTAGCTGTAAATCATCTCATGATCATCTGTAAGTTTTTAGATGTTTATGCTATGTCCACACTCTTCATTCCCATCATCATAAATTTACACTTCATGCCTCAATGCATTTTTGTAAGGTATACTTTTGGTCAACGTGGATATTAAGTTTATGATCTTGCGTGTAAATGCATCTCCACCTCTAGAGATGTCACATTCGTCAAGATCATTTTTCCTTTCAAGAACCCAAATGCCACAATTCATGAACGAACCAAACATATAAAGATTTATTGTCATCTTATCTGTGAAAAGATATCCTCCGGAGTTTTACCAACTTCTTATGTGCCTATCAGTCAATAACTTGCTGACATTTTCACCAGTCCTTAGTAACGACAAATTTTGTCTTTTACTCAGCAAGTTTGGTATTATAGATCATCACACGCTAGCTTGAGGAGAGAATATTACACAATTATATTCCCTATGTATATCAGGAAAATTTTAACTTCCTTTATGTGTTTCCTTTCGTATTAGATTTTGTTAGGATTAATTGGTTGTCATTTTTTTCTTTTTTGGCCAAATCGCTTTTATATATCCATAGGTTCCCCTCTCAATGAAATACAAAAAACTCAAATTTCCCCTCAAATTCTCTTCTTCTTCTTTTACATTGTAACTGAATTAGGAATGAGAGAGAGATGGAGAGAGACCGAAACACAAAATGTTTCAGAAATGAAGCCGGATCCCCTATTTCCCACAAACAGGACAAAATATGTTTGTTGCTATGTGATCGGGCCACATTATCACATACTGCATTTAATGCAGCAATGTTGATAGCGTCAATGGTGATGTGGACCAATCACAATGCATGAAAACAGGAAAATCCTGTTTGGCAAGCAAAGGATCCAGATTCAAAATGAAATAACGCTACATTGAAGTCATACAGCGAAATGTATAAAAAGAAAAAAGAAAGAGGAAAAAAAAAGAAAAAGCCATCCTTAGTGGCCTTTGATGATAAGAGAGGGTATGCGTCGGATCTTGAACCAGTCCTCTCCCTCCTCTCTCACCCTTTCTTTGAATTCTTCCAGCATCTTTTTTATCACCAATTCTCGAAGGGTGGTGTCATGTCCCAATCCATCAGGAACCATTTTCAATCTTCTGCACTTAAGAATCTCTAAGAATCTAAGATTGGGCATCGATCCTTCCTCTACTCCGCTAATTCAGCCAAGTTAAGTATCCACAAATGGTCGAACCAAGGAAACCCTCCAACGGAGCAGAATATTTCCTTGAAAGATCCCACATCACACAACGTAAGCATTCGAAGGTACGGCAGCTTCTCCAGCACTCCCATCCGGTCTTGTTCTAACTGGGACTGCTCCAACTTTAGCTGGGTGAGGTTAGGTGGGAATTCATGCAGGGATGGTAATTTCTCTAACATTCCACTCAAACTCATATTATACAGATGCTGATGATTTGAGAAGGACGCCAAAGGTAGAATCGAGTTGCATCAACTACTCAACTCTAGCCACAATGATCTAAGATGGTTCAATTTACAAAGGGAATGGGATAATGACATTTTGAAATCTCCCACTATTCCCAATTCTCTCAAATTGGTCATTCTATCCCACCCTTCTTCTATCCAGCTGCCTGCCTCTACTACTTCTAGAGTCTGGAGATTGCTTAAGCAATGGAGTTGCATGCTTTCGCTGATTTTACATTTCTCTGAAGTTTTCGATAGCCGTAGATGCCGCAATTGTTTCATCTTCCATACATCATCTGGTAGCTTGTTGACGTTTGTATGCCGTAGATGGAGAGTCTGTAAATTGGAGAGTCAAGTTATGGTGGATGGTAGACTTTTTAACCAGAACACCTTGAGACATCGATACCTCAAATGGATTAGGTACCCAATTTCATCAGGGAGACTAGAGATTCCATGGCTTTGGAGATGCATCACCCTAAGAAATTTAAAAGCTCCAATGAGAATTTTCAATTGCGGTTTCTCAAGCATTTCTCTCTCTCTGCTGAAGTGCAACAAAGAGCGGATGTGTGGAACGGAGCGGTTAAGAGAAATGGACTTACTGATATCACCAGAAGTAATTGCAAGTTGGTGTGCTTTCGTCGGTGATGTAGGCGCTATGTTCCTATACACTTCTAGAAATATCTCCTCCTTGGCTTTTTCTATTGAGAGGTCATGTAGAAGATCATGAATACAACATGTTTTAGCTGTTCCATTGCTCTTCCTTTTCGCCACTTGAATCAAGCTTCTGTTGATGAGCTAGATAATCCTCAGCAACATCCTCCACTTCTTCTCCTTTTATTCTCTGTACAAATCCTTCTGCTATCCACATCTTAATCAATTTTTCCACAGGGATTTCAAAGTCTTCAGGAAAAGCTCCAAAATAAAGAAAGCAGGGCTTCAAGTAATAGGGCAAGTCATGGCAGCTCAACGCCAGTATCCCCAATATCCCATCTTCTTTGCTTTCATGTAGCCACCATTCCACATGTTTAAGCACTTTATCCCACTCATTCACTGACTTCTCTTTCCTTGATAGGACGCCTCTGATTACTGCAATAGCTAGAGGTAAACCTCCACATTTCGCAACGATCTTTCTCCCCAATTCCTCCAGATTTAGAGGGCATGTAGGAGCAAGATTTCCAGGAAGTGCTTTCTTACAAAACAATACCCAGCTTTCACTTTCATCAAGAAAACGTATTTTATGAGGCATGCTCCGTGCATCTGCAAACTTAGCTATTTCTTCATTACGAGTCCTGAGCAGCACTCACTGCCCTTTGCTCTGTCTGGAAACGCAGCGACCAGACCACACCAAGCATCTCTAGTCCATATATCATCAATTACCACCAGATATCTCTTCCCTTCCAAGTACTCAAAGAGCTTCCTTCCCAAGTAGTACCCATTTCGTCTTGCGAGAGGCTTGTAAAGTAATTTATAATACTTACTAAAAGCTCTCTCACATGATATTCTTGAGACACACACACCCAAGCATGAAAATCAAAACTCTTCTTTACATGGATGTTACTATAAACTTTCTCAGCGAGAGTAGGCTTGCCTATTCCTCCCATACCAGTAATCGAAACGACAGCACGCTGCGCTTCTCCTTCAATCAGCTGCCCCACCAGTGTCTTTGTCTCATCTTCAACACCAACAACATTGGCTTCCTCGATGATAGGAGCCCTCTTTTGCCTCCATATCTGGTTTTGATTTGAAGAAGATGAAGCTTCTTGTAATGCTGGTATATTGCCGATGCCGTAATCTGATCTATTGGATGAAATCTCATTGAGCCTTCTTTCTATGTCGCTGATCTTCTTTCCAAGACTGTGGATGGTTGGTACGTCTTTGATGCAACAAGCAAAACTTTGCATGGATCTCTTGAATCCAGCACTTGTTTCTCTTCGTTGTTTTTCAACGTTGAAGATGTAGGAGTCGATGATGTCCTCTGCATCATAAGCTGCTTCTCTTATTTGAGCTACCCAAACCTTAACTCTGTCATTCTCTCTGCCATTTGTTGTAAAAAAGTTGATTTTATAAAATATATTTTAAATTAAAAAATATAATAAAATATATAGTGTTTGAAAAATAACTTTTTAGGGTTTTTTGAATAGTCCCACATAGGAAGGGAAAGAGAAGAAAAAGGAGTTTAAATGATAACGGTGGAGTACCTTATTATTTGCTCACATAGTTTGTGGACCATGGGACTTGCGTGTTTCAGTGTGACTGCACAAGTGCTCGGTGTGAGTGCGTGGGCATGTGAGGCAGTGTGGCTGTAGAGGCGCTAGTGGTGCACTTTGCACTTTGTGCCGGAGCGAGACGGGTGCGACAAAGTGGCTAAGGCAGATGGCTGGGTGATGGAGAAACTAGATGACTGAATGAGAGTCTTCCGAGATATATATAGGACTGAAAAAAGAGCGGTTGTAGAAAATCTGTAAGCAATAAGTGCAGGGTCCAGCTGAAACTCCTGCATGGATAGCCCAACAGCTATAAAATGGCTAGCTGCTGTCTCACAACAGTCAGCATGCAGGAGCTTAATGACCCCATGCACAACAATCAGAAAACGGCCATAAAACGGCTAGTTTTCTCCAACAGTCAGAAAACGGTCATGGGATTTATTTCCCTGGACCATAACCCCCAGCCACTATAACCTTAGTTAAAAGAACAGACCAAAGGTGTGGTCTAGAACGGTTCAACTGAACCAGCAGCTGAAGACTTGACCAATGCAATGGTCTAAAACACTTTTCTTCTTTTTCTTTCTTTTGGGATTTTTCTCTTTTATTATAATTCTGTCAGAAATTGTGTAATAGAGTTTTATTTAGTGGGCTTTTGTGTTTGCTGAACGCAGACCCACACCAGGCTCGTCGTATCCTAAAAGCGGTTTGTCTATAACCTATCAGCATACTCAATTCACTTGAGTAGGGGTAAATAACGCTTTAAGGACAGCGTTTCATACGTGCTTCAGCCTGTCCTTAGTACAGAAATTATTTTATTCGGTTTCCACATTATATCGAAATTATATTAATCTGTATAAATTTTCAACAATTCTCATGGAGGTCTTTGGGTAAGGCATGCATCCATTCAAGTTTGTCTTGAAGTGATCTGATCCGTCCATCTACTCCCAGTAGCAATTCTGATTCATGAGTTAGAAAATCATTCAGTCTTTGTACAACGAATTGAACAGCAATCTCAGCCATTCTCTCTCTCTGTCTCTCTATCTTTCAAATGAAAAGATATGAAAACGGAAAACTCATATTGACCGCATATGTTGTGTGGTTGAGTGCCCGACCGTCTGTGTTGAAGGCATGTGGGATCCTGGTGCCGATGCTTCTCATTGGTCCACGTCATCACTGATGACATCAGCTGAATTCAGCTTAAAACATAAAAATGCATACGTATTTGCAGTACCCCAGTGGAAAAATATACGTATTTTCTCATTCTCACTGATAGGATTGCGTACTGCACAACAATCGAACTTTCAGTGCTGTATCTAGGATATCCAACGTGGCTCCGAAACCGAAGAGGACACTGTACGGTAAGTCGTGGGGATTCAACGACTATTGTTGAAACCTTTCCGATGGCTACTCTCAGGTTGATTTTCGAATCATTGGAAAATACGAATACGAGCCTTCCATGGCTTTGATAAGTTTTCAACTATATGCATTCAATTTTCATATTTTCCAATGATATAGTTAACTTGAGCTTTGGGCTCATGTTCTGGGCTCATGTCTTAAAATAATCTTAAAAATAAAATATAATAGCATTTTAGGACATTATCTAAAAAGGAAGTAGATTAACGAAGGATCAAGTAGACCATGCTACAGGAAGCAGTGGGAATTGAACTCCTACTGTTGAAAAGTTCTTGTAGCAGACTGATGTTTATTTGCCATCCAACATGGATGAAGTAAAAATGCAAATATTAGCACGAGATTCAAACCTTACTTGGCCCATTAAAAGTTTTCAATGATAAGCTTTCAATCCTCGTTGCTTTCTGGGGTGTAGTTCACTTAAGCCTTTAATTTACATAATTTTTTTGAGTTCATGGCTTAAACTAATCTGTCAAAATGAATGGACAGCGTGATAAATTATATACATCACAGTGGGTCTCATTGAGCCCTCAACAGGGGAAGCCGATTGGCTGGTGTACCACACACCAGCTATATATAACTATTGTACTTACGTCAGCAAGTTCTATGGGTCCCATCATGAGATATGTGTTATATTCAAACTGCCCGTCTATTTTGCGAACTCGTCTTAACGCTTGAGCAAAAAATATTCTTTTAAAAAATAATAATAATAACAAAGTCAGATCTAAATATTAATTGAACCACACTGCAAAAGGCAGTGGGGATTAAAAATATCTACCATTGAAACACTTTTGGGGTCACAGAAGTTTGAGATCACTATGGAATTTGTTTTTCATCTCCATCCGTGTATTTGTGACCTTGGATTGGATGGTAAATAAACGTTACGTGGGCCCTATGAATTTTTTAACCTCGCTGTTATTTTTGGTGTGGGCGTTTTGAGCTTTGGATATGATTCATTTTTTGTCTAATTTTCTAAAATGATCTTAAAAAATGGATGAACGGTGTGGATATAATTAATACATCATTGTGGGGGCGGTGTAACTTTGACCTCCTTTGAACCGTTCCTACGGAGCCTGAGGAACATGGCGCTCGTCTTCGCATGGCACGTATCTACACCAGCTATATAGCTGATGTGTGGTGCACCAGCCAATCCGCTTCCCTCAACAGGACCGTCCATCTTTGGGTACACGTGAAAAGATACCCGTAACAAATCTACTCCGTCCATCAGTTTTGCAAGACTACAATTGGATAGGAATATGAAATTGGGCAGTTCTTGAGACAAAACTGTAGGTCACAAATATCATCTGATACAAAACTTCTGTGGCCCCACAGTTTCTAACGGTTTCCCTGCTGTTTCATGTGATGTGGGCCACATGAGTCTTGGATCTGCTTGAGTTTTACATTACTGTCCTATTATTCTCTTGCAAAACCAAGGGATGGAAGAGATTTGTGACCGTCATCTCTGTGGTCCCCACGCACCTTCCCACTACAGGAACTTGCTGTGCCCCTTCGCGTCAGAAAAAGTTGCTGCGAGTCCCTGGCAATCGGCTCTTTTACCATTCACATGCCTCCTCAGCCGCGGGGTATCCGGTGTATCAAAACCGTCCATGAAGTGGGACTACTCATTTCTCCTTGGATCCTCAAAACTCACCATTAACTTGAACTAGACACACCCTACAATGTAAAATAAAGCCTTATAAAATATTGTCTACACGATTTTAAAACATGTCAAGGGGCCCACCGAAGTCTTCAATCAAGCTCATCTTCGAAATAACGAACGAAGTAAACATGAGTAATTTGTTCAATGGTTTAGATTCATGTATTTCTTCCAACTTGTTTACACTGCAGTGTTAGTAAGGAGGATAAAGTTTACACTTTCCAACCGTTCTAATAGAGAAACTTATCACTGTATGCCACCCTTTACCCAGCGTCTTTTATGAACAGTGAAAAACTTACCTTCCCAATCTACGCCTTATGCGTACAGACAGAGCAGTTGAGGACAAAAATACCCTTACTTTTCACATAGTATTGCACGTACGGACAGTACGTGAAAGGTCTAGGTTGAGAAGGCGACTTTTAGACTCTTCATAAAAGACGTGCCAAATGAATATGCATTATTGGCTAATGTATTGGATTCCATGAATCAATGAGAATTGGAATCATGCAAATTATTGGACGTGGATTGCCTGCAAACGAAAGGGACGTGGATTGCCTGCAAACGAACGTGGATGCTTTGCAGCCGGCATGGAGTGCATAATTCGTCCCTCAGTGGGCCCCATGTGGTGATTGTATTTTGTCCATCAAATGCTTCGGGTCATTTTAATTCATGAGCCAAAAAATGAGACATCCAAAACTCATGTGGACCACACCAAGAGAAAACAACATGCCTTAGGTCCTTTTAGGTCGTGAGCCAGAAAATGAGACATTCAAAGCTCACGTGGACCACACCAAGAGAAAACAACATGCCTTAGGTCCTATTAGGTCATGAGCCAAAAAACGAGATATCCAAAACTCATGTGGACCACACTACGAGAAAACAGTATGCTTCATGCCCTTTTAGGTCATGAACCAAAAAACGAGACATCCAAAACTCATGTCGACCACACCAGATATGCTTCAGGTCCTTTTAGGTCATGAACCAAAAAATGAGATATTCGAAACTCATGTGGACCGCATGAGGGGAAAACAGTATGCTTCAGGTCCTTTTAGGTCATAGACCAAAAAATGAGACATCCAAAACTCATGTGGACCATACGAGGAGAAAATAGTATGCTTCAGGTCCTTTTAGGTCATGAGCCAAAAAATGAGACATTCAAAACTCATATAGACCACACCACGAGAAAACAATATAGTTCAGGCCCTTTGAGGTCATGAGCTAAAAAATAGGACATCCAAAACTCATGTGGATCATACCACGAGAAAACAATATACTTTAGGTTCTTTCGGGTTACGAGCTAAAAAACGAGACATCCAAAACTCATGTAAACCACACCGAGTCACGAGCTAAAAAACGAGATATCCAAAACTCAAGTAAACCACACCACGGAGAAAACTATATGCTTAAGTTCCTTGAAAGTCATGAGCCAAAAAATGAGACATCCAAAACTCATGTGGACCACACCACAAGAAAATAGTATTAATTGAATGCTCATTACTCCCACCTGAGATTTAGATCTAACTTATTTTTGGGCTCATTTTTTAAAATAAGCTGGCAAAATGGATGGACCACATGCATAAAACACATATATTACAGATTGCATGGTGTACTGCCCTCTCTGGTGCATTAACGTTGTCCATCGTTTGAGATCATTGTAGGGCATGGGCTAAAAAATGAAACACATCCAAAACTAAAATGGGTCACGCAACAGAAAGCAATGGCTACAAATGAAACGCATGTTCGTCTTCCTAGGGCTAACCATGATGTTTATTTTTTATCCAACCAATTAAAAAGGTCCCCAACGAAAGGGCTAATTTGAAATGGACTTGTTCTTTGGAAGATCAATCTCGTGATATACGCTGTTATGAAGGTTTCAACAGTGATGAAATCCTCAAAGAGGTTGAGTAATTGATCAAGGTCGCGATGAGGGGCCCACCTATTCACCACCTTGATCCAAAACTGACGTGGGTCCCACCACCCTGGACAGAGGGTTTATCACCGTTCAAACCTTCTTAGGTATGACCCACTGTCCAACAAGGTCCCCCATCCTACATATGTTGTATAACCTTGCGGTTCATCCGTTTTTCCAGCTTATTATAGGTGTGGACCCATGGATCAGTAGGGCCCACACAACGTGTGCATGATACTACTCATCCATCCATTTTGCCAGCCAGTGGATGGGCCAAATCCTAATCTCAGATGGACTGCATTTTAAGGAACAATGGGGGATTGACGTACACTGTTGAAACCATTCGTGGGCCCACCATAATGTTTGTTTTCCACTCAACTTAGACAGGTTGGGCCCACCGCGGACTCCTACCATGATGTAGGTGTGTTATCCAGGTGGCCCACCTGATCTAACCACGGAAATAGACCACAGGCCTTAGTAGGCCTACCAAAAATGAAACAGATCCAAGGCTCAAGTAAAATGCACTCGAGGCATAATTCAGTGCTAGCTTGCAAACATCACACTTATCTGACAAATATGAACTATTTGATCAGTGTTTCTTAATACGGATGGTTGAGATACTCTAAATGAAATAGGTCCAATTAACAATTTGATCCATTTATTTTTTAGGTCATTTCATGGATTCTCATTATTCTAAAGAATCGCTTCTGTTAAGTAATTGTAATCATCCCATCGGAGAAAATAAGACCCAAAATCAAAGATAGATTGAATCATCCAATCGTCTCTCTGTACACACATACAGTGGAGTGCATTTGAAACGGACTCTAACGCAACCAAGCAAGCTCCATGATAAATGCCATTTCTACCATTTACAGATGGAAGGACACGATTCAGCCTGAAATAATAGAGAGGAACATTGCAATACTAAAATGTTTCTAAAATAAGGCTAAATTAAGAGAGGAACATTGCAATACTAAAATGTTTCTAAAATAAGGCTAAATTAAGAGAGGGACATTGCAATACTAAGATGTTTCTAAAATAAGGCTAAATTGAAATCATAATGCAATCCTCCAAGGATTGAAATGTAAAACGTAGTGCGGAATTGCAAAGAACCGTACCATACAATGAGTATGGAGATCAAATAAACGGAATACATCGCGTACCTAATCAGGACGTCATCGTTGTAAGCTTGATGGAACTTGATTGGGATGAATCGCTATAGGCTTGATGCCGTAATGTTCTGCACCTTACACCCTTAGAGAAGTATTAAGATAGAAATGTGAGCTTATGTTATATGTAGGTTTGGAGACTATCCTGTCTATATAGCTTAGATAGTTGAGGAGTTTAGAACCATTAAAACTCTTCTCACTAAGGCTCCACATGCAGTGGTAATACCAGTGGAAATAAAATATTGCCACCCCTTACACGATTTTAGATGTATCACAACTGAGTGAGGTCCGCTGATATTCCCGGTGACATTATCCAACCCCTAGGGCAATCCAGACCATTGATTAATAAAGCCTACCTTATAGAACTCTTACATGAAAAATTCATAATAATAAGAAAAATAAATGAAAAAAATAAAAAAGAAACAAAGAAACAAAAAATAAGCCATCCACTATTATCAGATGATAAGAGAGGGTATGTGTTGGATCTTAAACCAGTCCTCTCCTTCCTCTCTCACCCTTTCATAGAGATTTAACACCCATATCAACTTTAATTCTTGAAAGGTGGTGAGATGTAGCAATCCATCAGCAAGCATCTTCAAATTTCCACAGTTTTCAATCTCTAAACATCTAAGATTCGGCATCCCTCCTTCGTCCACTCTCCACACCTCTATTTCACCCAATTCAATTTTCAGAACTTCCAGCAACAGAAATCCTCCAACAGAGAAAACCATTTCCTTTCCTGTGTAAGCTTTGAGGTGTAATATGAACAAACTAGCTTTACACATGCCAATATGAAGTTAAAATACAAATATCAGCTTAATCAGATCCTTCTATGGCCTCAAGAAGTTTTTAACAGTAGCATTAAATCCTACTGGGTGTGATCCATTGTAGCTGCATTGTTTTTGAGTTCATATCCTAAAATGATCTGAAAAAATGGATGGATGGTATAGATCTAAGAAATACATCATATTGGGGCCATGTAAATTTCACACCCAGAGAAATTCGGTTGCTTGTTGTGTGGTGCAGGGGAGCGGATTAGGTGAGACCCGGCCTCACCCAAGAAAGTGCAGCCCTTACTGGGAGGCCCACCTTCTTTTTTTTTTAACACACGCGCACACACCCTCACACACTCACGCTGGTGTAATTTCACCACCTATATATGGATACTCAGACCCTTGACCGGGTGTTGAAACTCCTGAGAGCCTACCACCTGGGTAAGAGTAAGGATCCTACTGGGAGGCCCACCTTGATTTGTGTATTTTGTATCCAATCTATCCATCCGTTGTTTGTTTGTTTGTTTTCTAAATCATTTTAGAGCATGATACCAAAATTTAAGAAGATCCAATTAGCAGGTAGACCATATTCCAGGAAACAGTGGCAATCGAATATCCTACTATTAAAAACTTCTTAAGGCTTACCTTAATGTCTCCTAAGTTTTAGTTCCATCCAATTTATGCATAAGTTAACATAAGCCTGGGTGAAGATAAAAAATAAATGTCAGCTTGATATAAAACTTTTATGGTCTATTAATACCCAAACACGGCTATTTCTTATGGTATGGTCCACCTAATACTGGGATCTACTTCATTTTTGGGATAATGCCCTCAAATTATCTTGAAAACGGATGAACAGGATAGATACAGAATACACGTGTCATGGTGGGTACCATGGAAATGCAGCACTGTCTTGGGATAGGATAGGTTCCACTTAATCCACTCCTGTGGTGCAGGCGTGCAGCAGATTCCAGGTCAGATTAAAAAACCAGAAGTGTTGACATGGGAAACTTCCATATAGGCTTCGTTATGACGTACGTATCAGATCAACACCGTCCATCCTTTTTCCCATACCAGTTTATGGAATGAGAGATATAAATCGATTAAATCCAAGGCTCAAGTGGACCACACTACAGAAATGGTGGGAATTGGACGCCTAATGTTAATAAATTTTGGGAGTCTCGTAGGGCTCTTGTTAAGGCGAAATTTATACTTTCCCTTCATTTTTTGTGTGGTCCACTTGAGGCCTCATTTTTGGGGATCGATCATCCACCGTTAAAAACTTCCAGGAGAAGTTTCGGATCAAGCTGATATTTGTTTTTTTCTATTCATCCGCATCTACATGACATTATGAATAAGTTGGATGGTAAAAATACATCACGGTATCCCTTAAAAAGGTTTCAATGGTGGGTATCATTATCACTGCGACTTCCTTTGGTGTGGTCCAATGGAATTGTGGACCGGCTTCGTTTTTAGTATCATACTTTAAAATTATCCGAGAAAAACGATGAACGGCGTGGATAAAACACTTACATCAATGAGGGCCCCACAGAGACGCGTCCGTATTTTGTTAGCTACCTAGGGTCATCGAAGATGACGTGTACCAATGAGAAGCGATGGCACTGAATTTTCCTCTGCCTTCAACACATACAAATGATACAATCCGCACTCTTAACTCGAAAAAAGGAGGAGAAAAGAGCAGAACTCTCAGGTCATCAATATGAGAGAAGCTCTCAGATTATGGTTTTTTTTTTACCAGCGGAGATTGTGGTTGTGGCATCAATCGGTGCCAGTTCAGGCCAGAGAACGACAATCTAGTAGCACCGGAATTACCCATGAAGAATAAACAGAAGATTACATATATTATTCTCTAACATTTCATAAGATCCAAAGCAAGAAATCAATAAAAAGTAACACAAATCACTCAATTAAAACCATAATAACAAACATCTTCTGTAACGGAGTAAGAATTCGACTTCTGTGGGCCCCTCTGTCACGCAAGCGACGAGCCAATCTCCATCAACCACATCAGTAGATAATAAGAGACGGTATGTGTCGGATCTTATACCAGTCCTCTCCTTCATTCTCTCTCACCCTTTGTTTGAGTTCTTTCGCCATTTTCATCAACTTCAATTCTTTGAGGGTGGTTAGATGTTTCAGTCCATCAGGAATCATCTTCAATCTTCTACAACTAATCATCTCTAGAAATCTAAGATTCGGCATCGCTCCTTCCTCCATTCTCCACTCTTCTAATTCATCTGCCTCAATACTCAAACTTTCTAGCAGCAGAAACCCTCTGGCGGAGCAAACCATTTCCTTTCCCATGTAAGATTCATCTTTCCTTGTCTCGTGACGTTGGAATAATGTGAGAATCCGTAGGTTCGGCAGCTTCGCCAGCGTTCCCATTGGATCTTGCTGTATTTGGGACCCAATCAAGTGTAGCTCAGTGAGGTTAGGTGGGAATTCATGCAGATCCAGAAATTTCTCTATGCGTCCGCACAATTTCATCTTATATAGATGCTGATGATTTGAGAAGGACTCAAAAGCTGGAATCGAACATCCATCTCTTGTCAATAGCAATAATGATCTGAGGCGAACCAATTTACAAACGGAATGGGATGAATCCATTTCCAGATCTCTCATTTCCAAATCTCTCAAATTGGTCAGTTTCTCTAACCCAGCTTCTATCCGGACGTCTGCCTTTCCTCCTACCTTTAGAGTCTGGAGATTGCTTAAGCGATGGAGTGGCGTGCGTTTGCTGATTGAACATCCCCATGGAAGCAGTAGGTGTCGTATCTGTTCCATCTTACAAATATCATCCAGCTGTATGTGCTTTGGACAGATTAGATCAAGTGTTTGTAAATTGGACAAGCGGGTTATAGTGGATGGTAGCATTTGAATTACATGGAGACGTAGGTACCTCAAATGGATTATATGCCCAATTTCATCTGGGAGACTAGAGAGTAGTACATTTTGGAGATCCATCACCCTAAGCAATTTGAAACCTACTAATAGGATTATCAACTGCTGTTTCTCCGGTGTTGTAATGATCGGACCGAAGTACAACAAAGAGCGAAGGTGTAAAGTGGAGCGGTTAAGAGAGAGAGACTCACTGATGCCACCAGAAGTAATTGCAAGTCGGCGTGCCTTGGTCCGTGATGTAGGCGCTATGTTCCCATGCACATCCAGAAATCTCTCCTCCTTGCCTTCTGATATTGAGAGGTCACGTAGAAGATCATGAATACGGCATTTTTCAACCGTTCCATTGCTCTTCCTTCTTGCCACCTGAATCATGCTTCTACTGATGAGCTCATCAAGGTAGTCTTCTGCAACATCCTCCATTTCTTCTTCTCGTCTTTGCTGCACGAAACCTTCAGCTATCCACATCCAAATCAATCGGTCCACAGAGATTTCAGAGTCTTCAGGAAAAGTTCCAAATAAAGAAAGCAGGGCTTTAAGTAATAGGGCAAGTCATGGTAGCTCAGGGCCAATATGCCCGAGATTGCATCTTCGCTTTCTTGTAGATGCCATTCGAGACTTGTAAGCACTTTGTACCACTCATTCACTGATTTCTCTTTCCTGGATAGGACACCTCCTATTACTGCAATAGCTAGAGGTAAACCTCCACATTTCGCAACAATCTTTCTCCCCAACTCCTCCAGATTTGCAGGGCATGGAAGAGTAAGATTTCCAGGAAGTGCTTTCTTACAGAACAATGCCCAGCTCTCACTTTCATTAAGAAAATGCATTTTATGGGGCATGCTCTGTGCATCTGCATACTTGGCTATTTCTTCTTTGCGAGTGGTGAGCAGCACCCTGCTGCCCTTTTGCCTATCTGGAAATGCAGAGACTAAACCGTTCCAAGCGTCTCTCGTCCATATATCATCAATTACCACCAGATATTTCTTCCCTTCCAAGTAATCACAGAGCTGCTTACACAAGTCTTCCTCAGTCGTCGTCTCCCTTTCATTTCTTCCCAGAGATTTTAGAATGTTCAGGAAAATCTCTGGCAGTCGATGTTCTTGAGACCCGGACACCCAGGCATGAAAATCGAAATTCTTCTTTATATCGACATTATTGTAAACTTTCTTAGCGAGAGTAGTCTTACCTATCCCTCCCATACCAGTGATCGAAATGACAGCACGCCGCGCATCTCCTTCAATCAGCCGCCCCACCAGTGTCTTTGTCTCATCTTCAACACCAACCACATCGGCTTCCTCGGCGATGGGAGCCCTCTTCTCCCTCCATGTATAGCTTTGATCTGAAGAAGATGAAGCTTCTCCCGATGCTGATATATTGTCGATGCCGAGCTCTGGTCTGTTGGACAAGATCTCACTGAGCCTTCTTTCTATGTCGCTGATCTTCTTTCCAACCTGGCGGATGGCTGGGATGTCTGTGATGCGACGAGAAAAACTTCTTAGGATTCTCATGAATCCAGTACTTGTCTCTCCTCGCTGTTGCCCAGTGTTAAAGATATAGGAGTCGATGATGTCCTCAGCATCATAGGCTACTTCTCTTATTTGGCCCACCCAACGCTTAACCACAACATTTTTTCTGCGCTTCCCGTCGAAGTGCTTGAGTAAGTCACGTATTTCTTCAAGCTTTTCTTCAAGAGATGTGACCCGCTCATGTACTCCTTCAAGGAAATATGCTTGATTTGTTAGAAAATCGAGCAATTTTTGTATGACGAACTGAACAGCAATCTCAGCCATTCTCTCTCTCTCTCTCTCTCTCTCTCTCTCTCTCCTTCAGAAGTCTGTGTTTAAAGCAAGCCTTTCATCAACTCCTTTGAAAGGAAGAAGGAAGATATCTCTGTAAAAAAGCAAAAGCAAAGGCTCTCACTTATTTTGCGTTTTGCTTTAGAATGAGACGTCCATTGACTCCACTGTTTGTGAGCCCACTCCCATTTGCTTTAGAATGAGACGTCCATGGATTCCAGTGGATTACAGGCTCACTCCCGTTGAAATATCGCATGGAATCTTGGAAAATTCAAGTGTATCAATGCGATGGTACGCATCATCAAAGACTGCATTTAATGCAGCGGTGATGATAACGTTAGTGATTATGTGGTCCAACCGCAATTGCAGGAAATCTCAGATTTTTGAAACGGATTGGCTGCTGTACCACACATCAGCTATATAGCTGCTGTAGGTACGTGTCGTGCGAGAGCTCTGAGATGTACGAACGGTTTAAAGGAGATCAAAGTTACATGGCCCTAAAGTGATGTATTTATTATATCTACACCGTTTATGTAGTTTTGGAAATCATTTTAGAGTATTATTCAAAAGTAAATCATATCCAAAGATCACCTAGACCGCACCACAAATAACAGCAGAGATTATGATTTTCACCATTAAACAATTCATAGGGCTTCCCATAAGGTTCATTTTCATCTCTTAATAAGGTCACAAAGACTTAAATGAAGAAGAAAAACAAATTTCATACGGATTTAAAAATTCGGTAACCTCAAAAAAGGTTTCAATGATAGACATTTAATCCCAACTATTTTTTATAGTGTGGTTCACTTGATAATTATATCTATCTTATATTTTATGTCAAGCATTAAGACGAGGTCATCAAATGAATGAATAGTTTAGATATAACACATACTTTATGGTCAAACTCACGTAACTTGCTGACGTAAAACAGCAGCTATATAGCTGCTGTGAGGTACACCAGTCAATTCACTTCCAGTCAACGGTGGCAAGCAGAGGATCGGATTATGAAAAAACCCGCTTTATATGGCTTAAAACGCAGATTCTGAAAAAATCCAGCATTATACAGCTTAAAACACCTGCTTTTTTAAGCTTAAAACGCACACCAGCTATATAGCTTGTGTAGAGGTATGTGTTGTATGGAAATCGTTCATTCATTTGCCAAGCTCTTTTTAAAAATTTACAAGAAAAATAAGATAGTTCTAACTATCAAGTGGACCACATTACAGAAAGCAATGGGAGAGTGAACGTCTACCATTGAAATCCTTTTAAGAGTCACAAAAGTTTTAAATTATTATGAAATTTATTTTTCCTCTTAATTTAAGTTTTTGTGACCTTAAGAATAGATTGGATAGAAAATAAAAGTTATGGTAGGTCTTATAAATTTTTTAACAGTGAAAATTATTATCCTGCTGCTTTTTGTCATTATCCCACTGCTATTTGTGGTGTGGCCCATTTAATCTTTGGATATGATTCATTTTTTGGATAATGCTCTAAATTGATCTTGAAAAATGGATGAAGTGTGGATATAATAAATACATCACTTTAAGTACCATGTAACTTTGATTTCTTTTGAACTGAAGCAAATTAGCCAACATACCTCACACCAGCTATATAGTTATTGTAGGCATGTGATATGCAAAGATGAACATTACGCTCCTCGAGCTTTGAGTTGTACGAATGGTTCAAAGGAGATCAAAGTTACATTGGCTCCACAGTGATATATTTATTATATTTACACAGTTTATCTACTTTTAGAGATTATTTTAGAGCATTGTACAAAAAATGAATCATATCAAAAGATCTGAACCACACCATAAATAGCTATAGAGATTATGATTTTCACTGTTAAACAATTTTTAGAGCCCACCATAACATTTATTGTACATCTCATCCGTTCATAGGGTCAAAAACACCTATATGAAGGGGTAAAGAAAATTTCATATTGATGCAAAACCCTTACAACCTAACAAGGGTTTCAATGGTAGAAGTCCAATTCCCCTGCCATTTTTGCACTGTGGTCCACTTAATAGTTATATCTGTCTTATTTTTCGTCAAAGGCGCTCATTTATTACATCTTTGCTTTAGAATGAGCTGTCCATGGATTCCACTGTATGTAGGCGCACTCCCATTGAAATATGGAACGGAATCTTTGAAAATTCATATATGAACTGTATCGATGTGATTGGACACATCATCAAAGACTGCATTTTATGCAGCAGTATTGATAAGGTTAGTGATGAGGTACATTATACAACATTATACAGCTTTATACATGGGATCATAAGATCAGATTCTGAAAAAATCCTGCTTTATATAGCCTAAAACACCGGTTTTATGTAGCTGAAGACGCCCAAATCCACGGAAACGGATTGGCTACTCCCCCTGACACGAGCCCCGTGGCTGGTGATCGGTTCTCTGTGTGCTCCACCATGATGTATGTGTTTCATCCATTCCGTTCATCCATTTTTACAGATCATTTTAGGTCTTGATACCAAAAATTAGAAGGATATAAATCTAAGGTTGACCACACCAAATGACAACAATAGCTATTAGATATCCACCATTAAAATCCTCCTAAAGCCTAATGTACTGTTTATTTGACATCCAATCTGTTGATTAGGTCATACAGACCCCAGACGAAGGGAAAAAACAAAAATCAACTTTATCCAAAACTTTTATGGCCCCCAAAATATTTTTAATTGTCAACGCTCATTCAACACTGTTTCCTGCAATGTGGTCCCCCTGAGATTTGGATATACCTCATTTTTGGTCTCTTGCTGTAAAATGATCTGTAAAAATAGATGGACAGCATGGATGAAACACATGTATCATGGTGGGGTCCACATAGCACCGACCATCAGCCATTGGCTGGTGTCAGGGGGAGTAGCCAGTCCGTTTCCCAACTCCACAGGTCTACTGTGTCGTCGGCATGACATACATTATATCAATCAAGTCGTTCACACGATATGAAATGGTGGGATGAGACGCTGTTAAAAACAACGTGGGCCACGGAAGTTTTGGATTGTGGTTTTCTATTCATCTAGGTCTACCTAACTTTATAAGTTTCATGGCAAATAAATGTTATAAGTCTACCTAACTTTATAAGTTTCATGGCAAATAAATGTTATAGTGGCATTATGTAGTTCTTAATGGTGGGCGATCAATGACTACCGTTTCTTAAAGTGTGGTCCATTTATTATTTGGATTATCTGTAAGGCGTACATCTGTATGACCCAATCATCTTGCAGCCAAGTGCTAGAGGGAATCCGGGTCCTTACTCTTGCTCGGGTGGTAGACTCTCAGGAGTTTTAACTCCTGGTCAAGGGTTTGAGTACCCATGGGTGGTGAAATTCCACTAGCGTGGGTGTGTGGGGTGTGCGTGCGTGTGACTAAAAAAAGAAAAAAAAGCGCTGGAGGGAATCCGCATCTGTAGTCCCCGTGGCTGTAATAGTTCGAAGGAGTTAATAATGCAAATGTTGGTGATTTGACATTGGGAAAAGACGTTCGAAATATAATACTTAGGCAGCACATGACACTTCATACTCAGCCACTAATACATCATGTGATGTACATTAGCTCAAAGTTAAACGACTAGATTGTGAAACTCAGCCCATTAACTCACTGTCAGAAATTCTTATTCTTTGAATTTACCAATTTGGAACCGTCCAATAAATGTTCACTGGTCTAAGATGAAAATAATAGCTTAAGCTTATTTCTTTTACTCATGATATATCTAAACCATGAGGTTGTTGTTTGGGTGGTTTAATCTTTGTTTATTTCATTCTGCATATGCTATTGATATGGCCAATTTTGTCTTTGGTTCAGTGTATCCTCAGAGGTATATGGCTAATTTAACCATTAATGATAGGAAATAGAAGAGAGAGAGCAATTATGTAGTCGACAACGTTGAAGATGCTAAGGATAATGACGAAGATGGTATATAGACTTGTGAAAATAACAACACCGCTCTAATAGTGAGGAAGTTGTTGTACATATAGAAAATGAAAATAAATCCGCAACGACATAAGTACAAGAAAAATCAAAAGATTTGTGATATAATCATGAATAGCAGAAATAGTGAAAATATTGTGTCAAAAATTATAATGAAAAAGCTGCAACTGAATATAGAAACCACCTCACTCCATACATGATTGGATGCATTTAGCAGGTCAAGAAAATAAAGACAACTAACCGGTATCACATTTTCTTGTGCATTAATAAATTTTGTAAGGACAAAGTAATATATGTGACGTAGTTGATATGTAAGCTTGATACATGTTACTTAGCCGATCAGGACAATACGATATTGATGTCATGCATATAAACTGAAATAACATATTTGTTTTTATTAAAAATGGTAGAAAAATTATCCTCGTCACTATGAGAATAGAGAAACAACTCAAGGTTTCTAAGTGAATAGGTTGTCTCTCATAACCATACGAGATTTCACTAAAAAAAATATGAGGAAACAGGGAAAGATCGCTGTATTGGTTATAAAGGGAAAAGAAGTAGAACCATTTGATCAACAGTTTTTAACATGGATGACAAAAGTAATTTGCACAAAAGTAGGTCTAATTAATATTTTGATCCATCTATTTGCTAGGGCATTTCATGGATTCCTTATGATGCTAAAGAGTCACTTTAATTTGTTAGGCAGTTGTAGCCATTTCATCCATCGCTTAAAAAAGGAGTGGTGGTGGAAAATAATGTCAAATTAAAGATAGCTCGTAGTAAGATTTTTTGTATAACACTTGTCTTTTTATCCCTTACTCCACGTCCATTGCATGACCACTTCCTTGTATGTATAAAGAGAGCTACCAAAGCCATCTCCCACTGGCCAAAACTGTGGTTGCAACTTGAGTTTGGGTCAACCTAGACCTAACAGACCCAACCCAACAAAAGTTCAGGTTAGGCTGGCCGAGTTGTTTGGGTCCTCAAGTTGGGTTAAGGCTGCGAATTTGGGTTGGGTTCAAGTTGGGCAAATTTAATTTAGGTCGGAAACAATCACATGTATTTGGGTCAAGCGGGTCAGTTTAGGGACGAGTATAAAGAAATTCAAGTTGGGTTGGTGTTGGTTACCTTGAGTTAGAATGTTAGTTGGCTTGGATTCCAGGTTGGATCCTCCTGAGGTCGGATTTGGCTCAGTTTGATCCTCCAACAGCCCAACCAAGCCAAATCTGATTGCTTCCCTTGCTACAACAGTTCTCTCCCTTGCGTGCAATCGATTGATCCCGGGGATCAAGCTAGTTAGCTGATCACAGTGCTCAATCTTTTCACACTTGCCAATTGAATTTAGATGGTTTTGACCAAATGTGTAATTGACCATTTGATAGATGCTAAATTAATGGTTAGGATCATTTGATCAATGTAATTATTGGGCTACTTAGTCCCATCATTATAGGTTGATAAGTTGTATGGTCTACAACTAGAGTGATAGAGTGTGGGCTAATAGGCTAAAAATAGATAGTTCATGTTTTCATGCATTTCTAGGTTTTTAAATTATAAAATTATTGGGCACACAAAACCTGGTAATTGGAATTGCCAAATCTTTGGCCCACACAATTACTATGGATCATAATCTAATGATTGTTATATATATATATATATATATATATATATATATATATATATATATATATATATATATATATATATATATATATATAGCACAATTAATACGATTTAACTCCTCAAGATCCACATTGTATAAATATACATAATAGAATTCCTAGTAAATCTTTACCAGTCTCATAACTAGTTCACACACACACACACACACACACACACACACACACACACACTCATGTTAGCACAATTAATACGATTTAACTCCTCAAGATCCACATTGTATAAATATGCATAATAGAATTCCTAGTAAATCTTTACCCGTCTCATAACTAGTTCATTGATCTCACAGGAATAACTTTTAGGCCGATAAACTCATAAAAGAATCAGATTTTTAGGGGATTTTTTCCATGAACACAAGTTCTTTAGTAAGTCTTCATTCAAGGTAGCCAAACAACACTTAGAACCCGGTATGTGTCGAGGACTTCATTCCCTTGGACCTGGTCTGTGTCGAGGACTTCATTCCCTTGGATTTATGTTTCTTAGGATATGTTAGGGCTGATCTAGTATTTTTTAGGAAATGACTAAATTTTGTGTAGCAGGGAATAACTAAATTTTGTGTAGCAGGGTAGGACGTGAGGTCGAGCACCGTCTTCCTCAAGAGGATAATTATTCCGAATCCACGGACTTCTCACAGAGGCTTCTCGAATCCACGAGAAAAGAAAGCAGAAAATAGAAATAAATTCTAATAAATTTGAAATTGATTAATGAATGAATAAAAATGAGTTCACAACCCTTTAAATAGGGGTACCAAGCAATGGGAAAAAAAATCAGAATCAAACTACAACTAAAACTTCTAGAATTCGTAACTTATTATAAATAGTAAACTTACTATTTATAGACGGTCGTGATGTCTACTAGTGCACAAGATTTCCGATCGAAACGTACAATAAGTTGAAGAATAAAATGATTGGACCGGTACCAATCATCCAAAAGATCAATGACAACATTTATGTTGTGGATCTTCCAGATGACATGGCGATCTCACGGACTTTCAATGTCGTGGACCAGACAGAGTATCATGAACCAGAGCAAGATGAGAACTTGAGGATAAATTCTTTTGAGGCAGAGGAAACTGATGTAGAGCGGGTCACGGACAATTACATGGCCAAGATGGATCAGAAAAGACCCGGTCAACAACAGAAGTGATCCAGATCATCGGACCTTAAATCGGGCATATCTCGCAATCCAGAATGAGTTATCTGACGTAAAGTATATGATTTTGGGGTAGAACAAGACACTTTAGCCAGCTAACCCTGCTACGCCGGGTTTCCCAAGCCAGATTTGCGAAATACCGCTAGATCGACAGTCGTTTTCCTATTTTAATTTCGTTTTTACCAAAAATAGTAAGTGTCCTATTTGGCTTCACCAAATCGTTCTCCTAATTTTTCTAAGCTCTTTTCACATTGGACGCAACTCCTAAAGCCCAATAGATGAAGAGTTATAATCAAACTAAAACTGACTATTTATAATAAAAACAAAATTAAAATAGGAAAACGACCTTCAATCTAGAGGTATTTCATAAACACGGCTTGGGTAACCCAGCATAGTAAGGTTGGTTGGCTAAAGTAGCTCGTTCTACCCCAAAATCATATATTTTACGTCTGATAACTCATTCTGGATTGCGAGATACGCCCGATTTAACGTCCGATGGTCTGAATCACATCTGTTGTCGACCGGGCCTTTTATGATCCATCTTAGCCATGTAACTGACCGAGACCCACTCTACATCAGTCTTCTTTGCCTTAAAAGAACTCGCCTCGAGTTCTCATCTTACTCTGGTTCATGATACTCGGTCAAGTCCGCGACGTTGAAAGTTTATGAGATCGTCATGTCATCTAAAAGATCAACAATATAAACATTGTGTTGAGGGTCAAATATTGCGTATTAGACCCCAGATATTGTCTGGATTTACGAACATAATATTGCTTAACGGCTGATTTAATCGTGTTTATGCTGTAGGTTGATTTTTCAAGCGTGTGACTGAAAAGGGTGCTAAAATTTTGGATTTAACATTCTGATAATCACCAGGGCAAGGGACGGACTTCAGAAGACTAAGATTAAGGGATTTACACGGTCAGAAATTTGAGAAAACTAAGAAACTGAAGCTCAAGTGGCCTGAAACGCATCCAGAATGCAAGATCATAGGGTTCCCGCCATCCGATTGTCTCGAAACTTCATACATGAGATGGGGGCCATAAATTAACCATACATATTAAATTTAAGCCATTGAAGATCTTGGAAAGTGGGCCAATGGACAGATCAGCTCATTAATCTTCAATTTGGGGCCCACCTGATGTCTGAAACTGCCTCAATTTTAGTCCCAACGGTTTAAATAATATGAGAGACAGGATGGACGGATTAGATTTCTCAAAATCATCAAAATGGGCCCTGTACATGCAGCGTGTACATCATATACATGCAAGTCCGTAGTGCACAAGAGCCACTAACCAGCGACTGCCCGACCGACTTAAGGAAAAAACAGAAATTTTCGTTTTCCACTGCAGCGAACGGACGGCTCTAGTCCATTTTCCGGATGATTATGGGCCCCACACATGCCCTTTACGTCTGATCCACACCGTCCATCTTGTAGACGGCTGTGAATACTACAAAATCTATGTGATATTTTTCAGCCATGCATACACACGTGTGCGTTACAGAGGCCATAAAAGGGCTATCCTGAGACGTTTAAAATTGATCTTTTAGTGATTTCTTCTCTGGGCTTCGTCAATGGACGTTCAAAACCACCTATTTTTTACTGAAATTTCGTCCTTAATCTAATGGACGGGGTGGATTTCTTCAAAAATGATTCTGTGGGGCCCACCGTCACAAAAGTGAAATAGTGCGAAAGGTTTCGCACATCCACAACTTTTTCAGGCAATTTTGGCCCACCATCTTTGATCATATGGCAGATCTTAACCGTCTATCATGTAGAGAACCCAAGAAAGTACTAAGAGATGGTGTTTCTTTGAAATTTGAGCGAGGAAAGTGGCGTATTTCGAGGCACCGAACTTGGCTGCGAAAAAGCTTTCACTAGTCATGCATAGCTTTCCAAATCCAATTTTCACCACTCCAGCAGTTATATAAGGAGGTTTTGGGCATGGAGATCATTCATTCAGGTCTTGGGAGGAAGATCAGAGCTTAGAGGGGAGAAACGTGGAGCAGTCCTGGTCGTGGAAACTAAGCAGGAGAGAGAGTTGGTTTTTTTCCTTTTTATTTTGATTTAATTTTATTTTATGGTTAGCCTAATTATGATTATGTGTGGCTAAACCTCTTAGCTAGGGCTAAGAGGTGAAGCTTGTAGCGTGATGGGAGACGTTTAATTATGCCTTTTGTTTAATATTGAACTGATTTTGATTTAATTTTATTTTGGAAATATTTTTAGTTCTTAATGGTCTGTTGTGACTGAAATTACAATGGGTCTGCGATGCTTTGAATATTTCTATTTCCTTTTCATGTTTATGACGTCAGGAAGCCCTGTTGTTCACCATAATCTCCTGAGCATGGTTGGATGTCGGTACCCTTCCTAACTTTCATAGCATGTGATTAGTTGGTAATTAGTTTAATTCTGTTGTTTGCCATAGTCTCTTGGGCATGGTTTGGTGATGCAATCCATTCTAATTCATATACCTTTCATCTCTTTGAAAACTAGATCAACGGCAGTTCAGTAATTTTCATGATTTTTGATGCAAGCATAAGTTCTCCCTGATCCCTACAAGTGGATCCTCTGAATTCCTAGTTTCCTTACCTCTGATTTCTCCTATAAGTTTTAGAATAATAGTTTACAATTATTCCTCAATTTATAATTCAATTCAGATTTCATCTCATTCTAGTTCTATTTCCAGTTAGTTTTAGATAACGTGCAGTTTCAGTCCCTTGGGATTCGACCTCGGTCTTACCGAGTTTATTACTACATCACAACCCTGCACTTGGGAAGTGAACACATTGTTATTGATCTTTCGGATGATTGGTACCGATCTAATCTTTTTATTCTTCAACTTGTTATACGTTCCGATTAAAAATCTTTCTTTGCGCAGATGGACCATTACTTAGTCGCCCACCTTGAACACATTTTATCGTCGATGCTTGTCCACTTGCTCCTTATACTTTTCGTTCGAGGCATGTAGCTTGGTCTGTACCTCCGCATGAATGCCCATGATCCTGTCTGCTATATGTTTTACTACGATGCTCATGCTTGGGAGATTGGGCAGAAGGAACAAGTCTAGTGTGTGGCGAGGTACTCATCTGTAAATAACCTGGAACGAGAATTTTCCTATCAAACGATTTACCATGTTGTTGAATGCAAACTCCACTTAAAACAAGGTCAAATCCCACTGCTTCAGTTTTTCTCCTGAAATACATCGAAAGAGGTTTCCCAACGTGCAATTCATAACCTCGGTTTGCTCGTCAATCTGTGGGTGATAGGCACTGCTGAACTAAAATCGTGTATCAAATCGAATTCACAAAGTCCACCAAAAGTGGCTTATGAACTTCTTGTCACGGTCAGAAGTAATAGCCTTGGGAACCCCGTGTAGCCACACAATTTCTCTGAAAAATAGATTCGTCACGTGTGTTGTATCAAAAGTCTTCTTGCATGTAATAAAGTGCGTCATCTTAGAGAAACAATCTACTACCACGAACACCGAATCCAATCCACATTGTGTTCGTAGGAGACCAAGTACAAAGTCCATAGATAAATCCTCCCAAGGGCCGTCAAGCACGGGTAACGGAGTATAGAGGCATGTATTATGAGATTGCCCCTTGGAGTTCTAACAAATATAACAATGTTAGACTACATTTCCCACATCACGTATCAATTGTGTCCAGTAATACCATTCTTCTACAAGAGCTCGCATCTTGTCTCACCTAAGGTATCCACTAAGGCTACCTCCATGTGGCTCTTGAATTATCTGTTCACTTAGCGAACTGTTGGGGATGCACAGTCGATTTTTCTTGAAAAGGAACTCATCTTACATATGTAAGTCACCAGGGTGACCTTCTTGGCATCTAACCCATGCGTCATTAAAGTCATCGTCGTTGGCATATATGTCTTTGAGGCACTCAAACCCGACAACCTCATTGCTCATAGTGATTAACAAAGTTGCATGGTGACTCAGCGCATTGGCTACTTTGTTCTATTGCCCTGACTTATGTTTTAGCACAAATGTGAATTCGTATAAAAATGAGATCCATCTATCATGCACATGGTTAATGTTAGCTTGAGTATTAATGAATTTGAGAGCTTGATGGTCCGTGTAAAGTATGAATTCCCTTTTAATCAAATAATGTCATCAGTGTCGCAGTGTCTGAACCACCGCGTACAACTCGATCTCATATGTAGACCACTTCTTGCGTGCATCGCTAAGTTTCTCACTGTAGAAGGTTAACAACCTACCTTCTTAAGACAAAACTCTCCCAACCCTGACATATGAGGTATCACATTAAACTTCAAATAATTTGTCGAAGTTGAGAAGTACAAGAACCGGGGTCGTGGATAATCTGCGATTGATTTTGACAAAGCTTTCGTCGGCTTCATCAGCCATTGAAACTGCCTTTTTTCATGCAATCTGTGATTAGTGACACAATGGTACTGAAATTTTTTACGAACCGATGATAGAATGTCATCAATCCATAAAAATTTTGTACTTTGTGAATATTTGTGGGAACCGACCATTCTCTGATTACCTTCACTTTTTCCTCATCCACCCGAATGCCCGTGGATGTTATGATAAAATTCAAAAATAATAGGCCATCAATTATTAAACTGTACTTTTTTAAATTGAGATACAGTTTATTTTCAGTGAGCACTTGAAGGACTTTCTTGAGGTGTTCCATATGGGTGGTTTTCTCTTGACTGTATATCAAAATATCATCGAAATAAAATGCAATGAACCGCCCAATGAATGGTTTCAGAATTTGGTTCATCAATCTCATGAATGTGCTAGGCGCATTCGAAAGACCGAAGGGCATGACCATCCATTCGTACAATCCTTCCTTGGTCTTAAAGACCGTTTTCCACTCATCACCCGGCCGTATTCGAATCTGATGGTAATCGCTCCTTAGGTCCAATTTAGATAATATTTTTGCACCCTCTAGTATGTCTAGCATATCGTCCAACCGTGGTATAGAAAACTTGTATTTTATGGTGATTTTCTTGATAACCCAGCTTTTGACACACATGCGCTAACTCTCATCTTTCTTTGGAGTTAATAGAGTTGGTACAGCACATGGGCTCATGCTTTCTTGAATAAAACCCTTACGGATCAGCTCCTCTACTTGCCCCTGTAGAATCTCACACTCATTTGATAATGAGAACGATTGGGTAAACTGGATCCGAGGGTAAAGTCGATACAGAATTGGATATCCCACATGAGGGGTAACCCATCGGGAAGGTCATCGAGCCAGATTTCTTTGAATTCATGTAACAAGGGCCTTAATATTTCAGGGATGATGGTAAGCTCGAGTTCTTCCCCCTTTATAATTAATGCATAAGCATGTCTTATTTCTTTAGTTTCTTCTATGTAGTCTCATATGGTTAAGAGAAAATGACCCTCCACTTTAAAAGTTTTAGGTGGTCCCTCTAGATCCATAGGGGCCAATATGGTCTTTTGACCATCCTTAACAAAAATATATATGTTATCTCGCCCTTTATGAGTAGCGTCACAATCAGATTGCTAGAGTCAACCGAGTAGTATGTGACATGCTTCTATGTCAATCACATCACATACTACTACATCTTTATAATGTTTCTCAATTGAAAAGGATATGGTGCACCATTCAGTTACTTTTGTTTCACTGACCTTCTTGATCCAATCGATTGTATATTGGGATGGATGACACTCTGTTTTCAATTGTAATTTTTCTACCATGACCTTGGAGACGATGTTCTCACTGCTCCCACTGTTAGTGATCACGTCACAAACCTTTCGATTCACCGTACACCTAGTGCAAAAGATGTTATGCCGCTGTGGATGCACTTTTTTTCTTAACGCATATAATAGCCGCCTCACGACGAGTGACTCACCATTATCTTACTGAACCCAAATTTAATCATCTGCCTCGTCCTCGGTGGTATGCCCTGGTTCTTCAACATCTAGATCTTCATAAGCGTTATTAGCACTATTATCATTGATGGCGAGGTTCGTCACTTTTCGCTGCGGACAAGTATTTGATAGGTGGTCCGGTTGGCCACAACGATAGCAGTTGTCGGGCCCTTGTCGAGCATAAGTGTTCGGGATTCTATTTAAACCAGCAGCAGTTGATACACCCCTTTGGGGTCTAGCTTACCTGATTTCCTAATCTCGGCTCTCAGACGTAAAAAGTTAAGTGCGTGCTCCTACTGGCTCCTTCCCCTTGGGCTGTGGAGTTTCTTGGGGTGGACCTGCCGCAGCGATCCTTGCGGTAGGATAGATCCGTGTGTTAAGATGTTCAAGTTGCGCTTCTGCCCAAGTAGTCAACTTGATCGCATCATTCATCATCCAGACGGACTGCATCTGGACCCGATCTTGGATCGTCATACACAATCCACCGTTAAATCGAGTGGCTTGCTACGATTCAGTCTCAACCAAATCATTACGCGCCCCCAAGCGGTAAAATTCTTCTGCGTATTCTCTTACTGACCAACTACCCTATTGACAATTTTGGTATTGTTGGAATAGTACTTGATCGTAATCACTAGGGAGGAATCGGGCACGTAGTAACTACTTCATCCGCTGCCATGTGCAGATCAGTGCTTTCATCTGCCTGGTTCGTGCGAGTTGCAGTTGTTCCCACCAAGTTGAAGCTTTATCTTTCAATTTGTAGGCTAGAAGCTTGACCTTCTTTACTTCAGGGTGTCCATATAGTCGAAAAATCGCTCAAGTTCAGAAAGCCTATCAAGGAAATTCTCAATGTGTAGTTAGTCATTGAAGTTAGGAATATCAACCTGCATCTTAAATTATCGATCTATTTTATCTACTCGATCGCTACTTTGTCTGTGTTGTCGGAAGATTATGTCGTCGATCTCCTCTTCACTAGATCCCCTTTCTTCAGGAATAACCCTTGGATGCACTGCTGTACTATCCTGTGATTAGGGTGATTACGAGTTTCAGCAATTGGTGGTGGAGGATTACCACCAGGAACACAGAGTTGTCCTAGGGTTTCCGCCAAAAGATCCGTTATGCGGTCGATGAAAGCCTACAGCCCTTGCATGGTTTGCTGATTCTCTTGTTGTACTGCTTCAAAAGCTGTTGTCATTAAAGGTAAATTTCTTGGAGCACCGCCCATGGGATTGTTGCCCGACCTGTCGTTAGAAGTCATTTATCCAAAGAAAAATCTCGCTTTGATACCAAATTGACGCAGGGAAGGACATGAGGTTGAGCACTGTCTTCCTCAAGAAGATAACTATTCCAAATCCACCGAACTTCTCTGAAGTCCTCGCAGAGACTTCTCAAATACACGAGAAAAGAAAGCAGAAATTAGAAATAAATTCTAAAAAATTTGAAATTGATTAATAAACGAATAAAAACAAGTTCACAACCCTTTAAATAGGGGTACCAAGCAATGGAAAAGAAATCAGAATCAAACTACAACTAAAACTCCTAGAATTCGCGACTTACTATAAATAGTAAATGTACTATTTATAAACGGTCGTGATGTATACTAGTGCACAAGGTTTTCGGCCAAAAATAGTAAGTGTCCTATTTGGCTTCACCAAACCATTCTCCTAATTTTTCTAAGCTCTTTTCACGTTGGACGCAACTCCTAAAGCCCAACGGATGAAGAGTTATAATCAAACTAAAACGTACTATTTATAGTAAAAACGAAATTAAAATAGGGAAACGACCGTCGATCTGGCGGTATTTTGCAAATTCGGCTTAGGCAACCCTGCATAGTAGGGTTGGTTGGCTAAAGTAGCTCGTTCTACCCCAAAATCATTTATTTTACATCAAATAACTCATTCCAGATTGCGAGATACGCCTGATTTAAAGTCTAATGGTCTGGATCACTTTTGTCGTCGACCGGGCCTGTTCTGATCCATCTTGGCCATGTAACTGTCCGCGACCCGATCTACATCATTTTAGTTGTTTGATACACCAAGATTTCTGAAAAAGGAAAAAAAAAAAAACAATAAGTACAAATTTTTGTTTTAATTCTCCAGGTTTTTCATTCCCTATTGCTAAGCTAGGACAAAAAAATTAAACACTTTTTTAATAAAAATCAAGAAATTACTAAGCTGAAAAGTATAAAAAGTATCAAGCAAAACCCCTCTTAAGACCTCAAGATATGAGGCGATGACTTTATATATTTTTATTTTCAATTATGACAAGTGGAGCGTGGACTCCAATAATCAATAAAATTCTCTTACCAACTCACCTAGGCTTTTCTTTTATCTTTTTATAGCCTTTTACTTGAAAGACTACTGACCAATGACCAAACAATTTACATCTAGTTTTCATCTTATTAATTTCCTGTTGGGGTTGTTTCTAAATTCCCTCAAACGTATTTTAGGGAACTCACATGCATAATATAATTATGGATTGCATTCCTCATCTTATTCTTCCTTCTTAAATCCCATCTCGCATCTTCTCATATCCTCTACTCTCTTTGAGGCATAATCTTAAATCATATTGATCGCACAAACGTTGTTTGATTGGCAGCTACCATATGAATGACCGAAAGGAAAACATTTAATGATTTACTTAAGACCAAATCACTTCGTTTAACATCAATGTAAATTTTTTATTATGTCACATCCCTAATGGATACAATAGTTTGTATGGTTTGGATTGTTTTACATATATGTCATCTATATGTCTAGATGTTGCATGTATAATCCTCCTTAATCTTCAGTGGACATGTCTCAATTCTTATACATTCAAATTTTTCCATGTTTGCATGGTGAAGGCACTTATTACAATGGCAAAGACAAGACAGGAGGCACTGTCACATAGCTCCTTAAAATCCTATTTTACTAGCAGCAGCCCATATCTTTGCAAGTCCACCTTGGAATAAGCCAATTCTACGAGTGCTCTGCACTGAGCCGCGAGTTCTGTGTACAAGTTCCAAGGCAAATAAATATTATGGTGTATATTATGAAGTTTTTAATGGTGGGCAATCAATGACCGCCGTTTACTACAGTGTGGTTCACTAAAGATTTGGATTATCTCCTGTTTAAGCTCATACCGTAAGATGGCCTAGCAAAATGGTTGAATGGAGTAGATGTAATGTACCACTTACACCTGCGTGGCCCCAATCATTTTGCAACCAAGCGCAAGGGAATCCGCGTCCGCAATCCCCGCGGCTGTAATAGTTCAAAAGAGTTAATAATGCAAATGTTGGTGACTTGACATTGAGAAAAGACGTTCAAAAATATAATACTTAGGCAGCACGTGACACTTCATACGCAGCCACTGATACAACATGTGATATGCATTAGCAAGTCAAACGACTAGATTGTCAAACTCACTGTCAGAAATTCCGAATGTTTGAAGGATTGCAACCTCGGATTCGTGAACATGTGCTTGTTGAAAGACAACTATTGTATTTATAAATTTGGAGCCGTCCAATAAATGTTCACCGGTCTAAGATGAAAATAATAACATCAGGTTATTTCTTTTACTCATGATGTATCTAAACCATGAGGTTGTTGTTTGGGTGGTTTAATCTTTGTTTTTTTTAATGCTGCATATGCTATTGATGTAGCTAATTTTTCCATCGGTTCAATGTGTCTTCAGAGGTAGATGGCTAATCTGACCGTTAATGATGGAAAATGGAAGATGGAGAGAAAATTTCCAAAGTCATTGACGCTGAAGATGCTAAGGATGATGATGAAGAGAGTAAATAGACTGATGAAAATCACGACAAGTCCCTGATAGATAGGAAGTTGTTGTACACGTCTAAAAAGGAAATAGATCCACACCAACGCAACATTTTTCGAATGAAATACATAATGCATCAAAAGATTTGTGATTTAATCATAAATGGCAGGAGCAGTAAAAATATCCTGTTAAAGACTATGGTGAAAAAGTTGCAACTGAAAATAAAAAAGCAACTCACTCCATACATGATTGAATGTATTAAGGTCATAAAAATACATTAAGACAACTAAAAGATATTGCATTCTCTTCTACATTAATATATATTATAAGGCCAATGTAATATATGACATAGTTGATATGTAAGCTTGTTACATGTTACTTAGTCGACCATGACAATACAATATTAATGTCACACATATAAACCGAAATAATATATTTATTTTTATTAAAAATGATAGAAAACTTGTACTCGTGCCACTATGAGAATGGAGAACCAACTCAAGATTTCCAAGTAATTGAATTGTCTCTCATAACCATACGTGATTTTATTAAAGAATATAAGGAGATCACAGGGTGAAATCTATGCATTGGTTATAAAGGAAAAAAAAATAGAACCATTTGATCAACGGTTTTTAACATGGATGTCAAAAGTAATTTACACGATAGTAGGTCTAATTAATATTTTGATCCACCTATTTGCTAGGGCATTTCATGGATTCCTTATGATGCCAAAGAATCACTTTTGTTAGGTAGTTGTAGCCATTTCTTCCATCCCTTAAAAAAGGGGTGGCTGTGGAGAATAAAGTCAAATTAAAGATTGTATCATCTAGTCAGTAAGATTTTTTGTATAATACTTGTCTTTTTATCCCTTACTCCACGTCCATTGCATGACCACTTCCCTGTATGTATAAAGAGAGCTACCAAGGCCATCTCCCGCACTGGCCAAAACTGGGGTTGCAACTTGGGTTTGGGTCAACCTAGACCTAACTGACCCAACCCAACAAAAGTTCAGGTTAGGCTGGCCGAGTTGTTTGGGTCCTTGAGTTGGGTTAAGGTTGTGAAATTAGGTTGGGTTTAAGTTGGGCAAATTCAACTCAGGTTAGAAATAATCATGTATTTGGGTCAAGTAGGTGGGTTTAGGAATGAGTATAGGGAATTTCTGGTTGGGAATTCATGTTGGTTACTTTGAGTTAGAATGTTGGTTGGGTTGGGTTGGGTTGGGTTGGGTTGGATCGTCTTGAGGTTGGTCTCACTCGGGTTGATCTTCAACCCAGCCCAACCCACCCAATCGGATTGCTTCCCTTGCTACAACAGTTCTCTCCCTTGCAATCGATTGATCCTAGGGATCAAGCTAGTTAGATGGTCACAGCGCTCAATCTGTTGATACTTGCCCATTGAATTTAGATGGTTTTGACCAAATGTGTAATTGACCATCTGATAAATGCTAAATTAGTGGTTAGGATCATTTGATCAATGTAATTATTAGGCTACTTTGTCCCATCATTATAGGTTAATGTTAAGGGTCAAATATTGCATATTAGACCCCAGCTATTGCTTGGATTTACAAACATGGTAATGTTTAATGGCTCAATTTAATCGTATTTGTGATGCAATGTGTATTTACGAGCTTGGACTGAAATAGGGCGCTTAAAGCATAGATTTAATACTCCGATGACACCAAAGGCAAGGGACAGACCCCAGGGGACCAAGATTGATGAATTTACATGCCAGAGATCTGAAAAAAATCATGAAATTGAAGCTCAAGCGGCCTGAAAGACGTCCAGAATGCAAGATCATAAGGTTCTCACCATCCGTTCGGCTCAAAACTTCATACAGGGCCTGAATATCATAAATTAACCGTACACATCGAATTTCAAGCCTCAGATCCCTGTGGAAGTGGTCCAATGGTTAGATCAGCCCACCAAATCTTCGATTTGGGGCCCACTTGATACCTGGTATGCTTCAAGCTTGGTCTCAATCCCTTAAAGGGGGTGGCAAAGAAGAAGAATGGAATGAATCTCTCATAAACATCAAGGTGGGGCCCACTAACGTGAGTGCATGTGCACAGCACGTGAGCACCCACCGGGCACCGCGCCAAGGAGCTCAGTCAGCAGGTCATTGACCAAACTCTCTTCCTCAACCGTCTACGAAAGCTGCAAATAGAGGCTACGGTCCTTTCTTGTGGGCCACCATCACAATTCAAAGGTCCGATCCGGACCGTCCATCAGAGTCCAACAGGTCCACTAACCATGACCTAGGTGTTGAGGGTCAAATATTGCATATTAGACCCCAGATATTGTCTGGATTTACGAATATAATGCTGTCTAATGGCTCGTTTTCTCATTCTTGTGTTGCAAGGTGATTTTATGAGCATGGATGGAAAAAGGATGTTAAAAGTTGAGATTTAACGATCTGATGACACCAAAGGCAAGGGACGGACTTCAGAGGACCAAGATTGACGGATATACACGGTCAAAAATCTGAGAAAACTAAGAAACTGAAGCTCAAGTGGCTTGAAACGCATCCAGAATGCAAGATCACATGGTTCCCGACATCTGATCGGTTCGAAACTTCATACATGGCCTGATGACCATAAATTAACCGTACACGTCAAATTTCAGTCGTTCGATCCCTGTGAAAGTGTCCCAATGGCTAGATCAGCCCACAAATCGTCCATCTGGGGCCCGCTTGAGATCTGGATATGCGTCAATTTTGGTATCAACGCCTTTAAATGATTGAAACATCAGGTGGACGGAACAGATTTCACATAAGCATCACAACGGACTCCGCACTTGAGGTGCGTGTACACCATGCACCCGCACGCTGGATGTGCATTATACCAGCTAAATCGGTCAGCGTTGTGCTGACCGATTCTTCTTCAAAAAAATTTAAAAAAAAAATTTCTCACAGAGGACGCGGTGCGTCCGTCGATTTTGTGTAGTGGGACCCACACATCATCTTTTCAGATGATCTGAACCGTCCATACTCTCGATAGGGGGGAAAAACCCTCACCTAGCTGTCCTTTTGATCCCATGCACAGGTACGGACGTAGATGGATGGAAAACGTAGGATGGACAGCTGGGTTACAGATTCTGTGGGCCACACCGAAAATGCTCCAAAAACATCCCTTCCTGGACGGTTTTTTGTCCTGAAGCCAATGGACAGTGTGGATTTTTCAAATTAAAGCTAAGTAGACCCCACCGATCATCACAGCGGAAGAAGCTTCCATTTTCGCGTCCGCGTAATGCACGGTCGCTGGCCGTTTTGCGGAAGCTAGTGGGCCCTACACGTGCCCTGTAAGCTCAATCCGAACCGTCCACCGTGTAGACAGTCGTGAGCACTACAAAACCATGTTTACACTTTTCATCCATGCATGCACATGTGTGAGATACAGGGGCCACAAAAGGGCAGCCCTGTAGCGTTTAAATCTAGTCTTTTTGTGATTTCTTCTCTGAGTAACGTCAATAGACGTTCAAAACCACCCATTCTTGACTGAAATTTCATCCTGAATCCAATGGACGGGGTAAATTTTTCAGAAAATGCTTCTGTGGGGCCCACCGATCACAACAGCGAAATGGTGTGAAAGGTTTCGCACATCCGCAAAAACTGACTTTTTCAGGTGGTTTTGGCCCACCATCTTTGATCATATGGCAGATCTGAACCGTCTATCATGTAGAGGACCCAAGAAAGTACTAAGGGATGATATTTTTTTGGAATTTGAGCGAGGAAAGTGGCGTATTTCGAGGCACCGAACTTGGCTGCAAAAATTACACTCCGTGTCCTGCTACAACTCTGTCACTGACTCCAGCCTTCCAGCAGCTATAAAAGGAGATTTTGGACGTGGGGAGCATTCATTCAGGTCTAGGAAGGAAGAAGAAGAGAGACGTGGAGGCTCGGATAGGGACGTGAAGCAGAAGAAAAAAGAGTATTTTCTTTTTATTTTTTTAGTTTATTTCAATTGTGGAGATTTAGCCCATTCATGTTTAGCTAAACCTCTTAGCTAGGGCTAAGAGGTGAAGCTTGTAGTGAGATGGGAGATTTTATTTTATTTTTATTTTTATTCATGAATTGACGTTGATTTTAGTTGATTATTATGGGAATGTTTTAGGTTTTTAATGGTCTGTTGTGACTGAAATTACAATGGGTCTGCAATGGCTTTGAATATTTTCGTTCTCCTTAATGTTTATGATGTTAGGAAGCCCTGTTGTTCACCATAGTCTCCTGGGCATGGTTGGATGTCGGTACCCTTCCTAACCTTCATACATGTGATGGGTTGGTAATTAGTTTAATTCTGTTATTTTCCATAGTCTTTTGGGCATGGTTTGGTGATGGAATCCATTCTAATTCATACATCCTTCATCTCTTTGAAAACTAAATCAACGGCAGTTCAGTAATTTCCATGATTTTTGATGCAAGCATAAGTTCTCCCTAATCTCTATAAGTGGATCCTCTGAATCCCTAGTTTCCTTTCCTCTGATTTCTAAAAATTTTAAATTAATATTTTCACCATTATTCCTCAAATTATATTCAGTTTAGATTTCATCTTAGCCTAGTTCTAGTTCTAATTAGTTTCAGAATACATACAGTCTCAGTCCCTTGGGATTCGACCTCGGTCTTACCGAGTTATTACTACATCATAACCCTGTACTTGGGGAGTGAACACTAGGTGGAAATTTTCTAAGAAGCAGCATGTATCGAATTTCGATCGTCGAAATGTAAGACGAATGGCAGAGCAAAAAACCATGTGGGCCACACCGAATCTAACCCAAAACCAGTCATTTCCAACTGATTTTTCGAGCTGAATCTAATGGACAGTGTGGATTTTTTAAAACAACCATGCTTATGGGCCCCACCAACGTCACAACGCATGTTTGCGCGAGCTCTGTTTCGCAACCAGAACTAAAGTTCCAGGTCGGCCATCATGGACAACTCTTCATGATGATCCGAACCATTGATCTGAAAGGCAGCCAAAAACCATCCATAGGGATGCCCTCTGGTCACAAAAACGCACTTGTGTGCGAAGATCAAATTCTCACGCAAGTGATGCACGTGTTGTGTAAGTTACTGCCTACCACTGCGTAAAGAGCTCTTCTCCACCGACTCTCTGAACTAGCCGACCTCCTGACAAATATAAAAGAGAGAGGAGAAGAAAGAGAAAATTCATTAAGTAGCTGGGAGATTCAAGCCTGGACGTCTGCACAAGAGAGTTTGAAAATTTTTATTTCCTTATTTACTATTTTCATCTTTTTTATGATTTTTGGGGTTAGCCTAATCATGTCTATACTAGGCTAAACCTCTTAGCTAGGGTTAAGAGGTGAAGCTTGTAGCGTGATGGGGAGATTTTTTTTTAGCCTTTTGTTTAGACTGAACTGATCTTGAATTTAGTTTAATTATGCGGAATGTTTTTTGTTTTTAATGATCTGTTGTGACTGAAATTACAATGGGTATATGATAGCTTTGAGCATGTTCCTTTCCTTATTTTGATTATGACATCAGGAAGCTCTATTGTTCACAATCGTCTCCTGGGCATGGTTGGATGACGGAACCCTTCCTAACTTTCATATATCTTGTTAATTGATTACCAATTAGTCTAATTTTGTTGTTTACTTTGTCTCCTGGGCATAGTTTGGTGACGAAATCCATTCTAATTCTTATACCTTTCATCTCTTGAAAACTAAATCAAAGGAAGTTCAGATTTGATATCCATGGTTACACCCTCCAACTGGATGAAGATGGGACTCTAAGTCCAGTTAAGTTCTTAAATCAAGCATAAAGATCTCCTTGATCTCTACAAGTGGATCCTCTGAATCCCTAGTTTTCTACCTCTGATTTCTCTAAGTTTTAGATAAATATTTCACCATTATTCCCTCAAATTCATTTGATTTAAATTTCATCTTAGTCTATTTCTAGTTCTACTTAGTTTCAGAGTACGTATAGGTTTCAATCCCTTGGGATTCGACCTCGGTCTCATCGAGATTATTACTACATCACAACCCTATACTTGGGGAGCGAACAAGTTTTTTGCATCGTTGCTGGGGACTGACGGTTACGTTTTTCTGAAATTAATTAGTCTTAGGATTAGTTTAAGATTAGGTTTTAACTTTATGTTTAATTTTTTTCTAAATATAAAAACTAACTTGCTTCCTGTTTTGTAGGATTTTTGATAGGTTTTCTTTACTTTCTCTATTATCTAGATTAGGTCTTATCTTCTAGAAACTAACTTAGTTTGTTTTGCAGGTTCTTAAGTTAGGACTTCAAATTTGGTAACTTCTTTCCTACCCTTTTTTTCTTTTTAAGATTTTTATTTTTTTTTCTTTTAAGCTTAGGTTTATAATCCGAATTGAGGGCTGTAAGTGTTTCATGCCAAAGTGGGCTCGTGACAACACTCGACATCTCATGACTGAAGGACGATTGGTTAAGGTGTTAACTGTCTATCGCAGGACTAGACACCTCTCGAGATCCCCAGAGTTAATTGAAGTAATGGCCACAAATCGACTCCCTTCACCTAGAGTGGAGGACACTCAGGATGAGAATGAAGTGTATCTAGCACTCTCGCCTCATACTTTACAAGATTATTTACAACCAGCGGGAGTGAGTATACCCCCATGCATGATTTTTTCTGAAAATACAGGACATATGGACATCAAGCCAGGGGTTTCCAACTCCTTTCTAAATTTCATGGGCTTGAATTAGAAAGTTTATACTTACATCTGAAAGAGTTCAATGAGATCATAGCCACTTTATACTTTCCTAATGTATAAGTCAGGATGAAACTTTTCCTTTTCCTTGAAGGAGAAGGCTAAGACGTGGTTACATTCACTGCGTCCTAAATCCATTAGCGCATGGAATAATATATAGAGGGAATTCATAAAGAAATTTTTTTCACATCATAAAATGGTTACCCTTAGAAGAGCAATCATGAACTTTGCCCAAAAGTAGGATAAAACATTCTTCCAATGTTGGGAAAGGTTCAAGGATCTTGTCAGTTCATGCCCACAACACGGCTTTGAAATATGGCGCATTACAAACTTTTTTTATGTTGGACTGACATCTTACATGCGTCAATTGGTCGAGACAATGTGTAATAGAGAATTCATGAATAAAGACGTCGATGAGGTATGGGATTACCTCGATAGACTTGCTAAAAATGCACAATCATGGGACCATTATCCAAAATCGAACACCATGTCTAGGCCGACTCAATTTATGGAGAAAGGTGGATTGTATCTCCTGAAAGAAGAGGATGATCTCAATTATAAAGTGATTAATCTCATTAAAAAATTCAAGGCCATGGAAGGAATGAATGATGAGGTTAATGAAATTGTTTGCAGCATCTATGATGGCAACATTCACACAACTGAAAATTGTCCTACAATATCTACCTTTCGAGGAGTGTTGAATGAACAAGTCAATGCCTTAAATAACTATCAAAGACCTTTCAATGGATCTACCTCTAATACGTACAATCTTTGGTTGGAAAAATCATTCAAATTTTAGTTGGAGGAATGGACAAAGTGCTACCCCTCGAGGTTTCTTTAATTAAACTGCACAACAACAACAAGAGAAACCTCAAGAGGATCCGGTTTTAAAACATTTTGAAAAGTAAGATCTTTTCATTCAGGGTATGCTACAAGCCTTGCAAGACCTTAACAAAACACTATAAGGACTTAAGGCTAAAAATAAGATTGGGAATAAGGGGAGCCTCCCAACTCAACCTCTTCCCAATCCAAAGTTGTAATATGAAGTTGGCAACCCAAGCTCTTTAAATCAGATGGAGCACGCTAAATCCATCATCACTCTTAGGAGTGGGAAGATCATTGATAAAACCCTTCTGGTTAGGCTTGAAAAGCCTCAAGAATCAGAAGAGGACAATAATGATGGATCTAGTAATGCCCCACAAAAATTAGAACCGGAACTTGTAAAGAAGTCAGTTGCTCCATTTCCCCAACGGTTGGTTGCACCAAAACCTTTCTTTAACTCTCAGGATATTATAGAAGTATTGAAAGAAGTAAAAGTTAGCATTCCTCTACTTGATGTCGTGAAATAAATACCTTCATATGTCAAATTCATGAAAGACCTGTGCACGACCAAAAGACGGTAGAGTATTCAAAAGAAGATCTTCTTGATTGAGAAAGTGAGTGTTATCCTAAAGCAAGACGTGCCACAGAAATACAAGGATCCTGGTAGCCCAACCATATCATGTATGATCGGTAACTACCGCATTGAGCACGCACTTCTTAACTTAGGAGCGAGCGTCAATCTGATTCCTTACTCGGTATACAAGGGTTGGGTGAATTGAAAACCACCTTAACCATATTACACCTCGTTAATCTTTCTATTGGGATATTAAATTAATTTCTTGTGGGGAATGATCCACTACAGTAGCTTGCTGTTGGGATCATTGAGCGTCACCTTTGTGTTGCACTATCGCATTGGCCTGGCGCACCCCTCATAGATAAAAAAAAAATGAAGAAAAAAAACTCGCTGATTGTTCTGTTCATATACCAGGAGAGATAATTGAGGATGTATTAGTTCAGGTTGATAGATTCTACTACCCTGTAGATTTCATCATCATAGGTACTGAACCAGTCAATAATGGAAGCACTCAGATTCCCGTCATCCTTGGTCGCCCATTCCTTGTCACTTCAAATACAATTATCAATTGCAGAAATGGAGTCATGAGCATATATCTTTTGGGAATATGACATTGGAGTCAAACATGTTTTTTAATAACAGCTGAAACTCAGAGGATGATGACGATTTCCACAACATTAACATGATTGATTCTTTCGTGGAAGATAGAATGCCTCTCACCTTATCCTCTAACCCTCTAGAGATGTGTCTGGCACACTCCCATGACTTGGATGATGACATGATTAGGAAGACGTGTGTCTTGCTTGATACTGCGCCGGTACTTGAAGTTAACCAATGGAGGCCACAATTTAAAGAATTGTCCCAAACTAATGTCATGTCTCTACCGTCTAACCTCAAGCCACCGAAGCTTGACCTAAAACCTTTGCCCTCTGAATTGAAATATATCTATTTAGGTCAAGATGAGACATACCCGGTGGTGATCTCTATCCACCTAGAGAAAGAACATGAGAGTATGCTCATAGCTACTCTCATTGAGCATAAGGGAGCCCTGGGATGAACGATAACGGACCTCAAGGGAATCAACCTCTCGATTTGTACTCACTGCATATATCTTGAGGATAATGCGAAGACCTCACGGCAATCACAACGTAGACTCAATCCTAACAAGAAAGAAGTGGTTAAGGCCGAGGTTCTGAAACTATTGGACGTAGGTATCATATACCCTATATCTGATAGTCAATGGGTGAGTCCAACTCAGGTGGTTCTTAAAAATTTCAGAATCACCATCATAGTCAATGCCAATAATGAACTCGTACCAACCAGAATTACTACTGATTGGAGAATTAAAAAGGCTAGCTGGTCATTCCTATTATTGTTTCCTTGACGGGTATTTGGGCTACAATCAGATTGAAATTGCCCCTGATGACTAGGAAAAGACCACATTTACATGTCTCTACGGCACCTTTGCCTACAGAAGGATGTCATTCGGGTTATGTAATGCCCCTACCACCTTTCAGAGACGTATGATGAGTATCTTTTCTGACATAATGGGAAAATATCTAGAGATCATCATAGATGATTTCTCTGTTTTCGGTTCATCTTTTAGCGAGTGCTTATAGAGTCTTAAATGTGTACTGAAAAGATGTGAAGAAAAGAATCCGGTACTTAATTGGGAGAAGTGTCATTTCATAGTTCAGAAGGGAATTGTCCTTGGGCATATCATCTCGTCCAAAGGAATCGAGGTAAATAAGGCAAAAATCGATCTTATCTCTAACCTACATCCACCCAAGAACATCAGAGACGTGCGATCCTTCTTAGGACACACAAGGTTTTACAGACGATTCATAAAGGACTTTAGTCTCCTCTCTCGTCCTTATGTAATCTTCTTCACAAGGATGCACCATACAAGTGGACCGAGTAATGTCGGGAAGCTTTCACCAAGCTTAAGGGCATGTTAACTACTGGACCTATCATGCAACCACCCGACTAGAGCCTTCCTTTTGACCTTATGTGTGACGCTTCTAATTATGCTCTTGGAGCAGTTCTAGGTCAGAGAAAAGATAAGAGGCCTTACGTCATTCATTACGCGAGTAAGACTCTAAATCCTGCCCAAGTGAACTACTCGACTTCAAAAAAGGAACTCTTAGTTATAATGTTCGCCTCGAACAAATTTAGGTCCTACTTGATCGGATCCAAGATCATTATCTACACAGATCATACGACACTCAAGTATCTTCTTTTTAAGAATGATTCTAAGCCCCGCCTGATAAGATGGATCTTTCTACTCTAAGAATTTGATTTGAAAATTAAAGATAAAAAGGGAATAGATAACGTAGTGGTCGATCACCTTTCTCGCCTTAATACCTCTGATTCCCTTAAGGCGACCCATATCAATGACATATTTCCTGATGAACAACTGTTCAGAGTCTCCTATTCACCTTGGTTCACTAATATTACTAATTATCTTGTCACAAGTTCCATACCGACACATTGGACTGCACAAGATAAGAAGAAATTCTTTACTGAGGTGCGCAACTTTTTCTGAGACGATCCATATTTGTTTAAATATTACCCAGATCAAATCTTACGAAGATGTGTGCTAAACGATGAACATCAGATTGTCATCTCCTTCTGTCACTCATATGCCTATGGTGGTTACTTTTCTACTAAAAAGACCACGTCCAAGATTTTACAGTGTGGCTTTTATTGGCCCACTATGTTTAAGGACACACATGAGTTTTGCAAGGCCTGTGAGCGTTGGTAGAAATTGGGAGCATTTTCACATCAAAATATGATGCCTTTGAATCTCATCCTTATCATTGAAGCATTTGATTGTTAGGGCATCGATTTCATGGGACCATTCCCCCAATCTTTTAAAAATTTATATATTTTGCTCGTCGTAGATTATGTCACTAAATGAGTTGAAGCAATTCCGTGCCGAAACAATGACCATCACACAGTCATTAAATTTTTAAAAGAAAACATCCTTTCTTGGTTCGGAACGCCTCGAGCCATCATTAGTGATGGGGGCTCACACTTTTGTAATAGACCATTCGAGAGCTTAATGAAGAAATACGGTATCTCTCATAAGGTGAGAATCCCATATCATCCACAGACAAGTGGACAAGCTGAGATTTCTAATAGGGAGATCAAACATATTCTGGAGAAAATGGTTAACCCTAATCGTAAGGATTGGTTAACCCAATTGACCGCTGCCTTATAGGCGTACCGTACTGCTTTTAAATCCCCTATTGGAACATCTCCCTTTAGACTTTTCTATTGAAAGGCTTGTCACTTACCAGTGGAGTTAGAACATAAAGCGTACTGGGCGATTAAAAATCTGAATTTCAATCTGGACAATGCTGGCTTGCTACGCAAACTTCAGTTGAATGAACCTGAAGAAATCCGGAATGACGCATACAAGAACTCAAAAATTTACAAGGACAGGATGAATGCGTTTCATGATTAACATATTCTACGGAAATCATTCACGCCAGGTCAGAAAGTCCTTTTGTATAACTCTCAACTACATCTCTTTCCAGGTAAGCTTCGATCTCGTTGGACCAGCCATTACATTGCTGTCATGCTTATCCTCATGGGATCGTCAAGATAAGAGATCCTGACAATGGTAATGAGTTTAAAGTAAATGGACATCGATTAAAGCCATTTATCGAGAAATTTGATTCAAAGGACATGTTCATGCCTCTAACTGATCCTGTTTATCGGGATTGATCTCCTAGTCGGATGGAGATATAGGTAGGTTTATCGCTTTCATAGGACTAGGGTAGTTTGCTTTATATTGTTATAGGATAGACGGTTTTATGTCATTAGGCTAGTTTGCTTCCTACATTGTTTTAGGATAGTTTGATTTTGTTAGTTTCACTCTTATGTTGAGCCGCTCTTATGTTGCGATCTCTATGAAAAAGCCTCTTGATTCCTTCATCCAGGTACTATCTTCTCATCACTTTTTCATACTTTCGTTGCCCCATATGCAATGCATGCTCATATTTTTTACATTGAGAACAATGTAGATTTTAGGTTGGGGGTGGGAGATTAGGTTACATAATCAGTGTTTTCTTGGTATTGAGCAAAAATTGTGAAAATTTTTAATTTTTTCTAGAATTTCTTGTGAATTTGAAGTGATTTTGACGGCCTTCTTGGATTTAGAATTACAAGATACGTGATGTTGATAATTTATAACTCTTAGATTCAGTTACCTATTAGATTTCACGATTAAGTTCGAATTGTTAATCCATGATTAGAAGTTTTAAACATTAATTGAGTCATGAATTCACAGGACACATCTCGCTTGCACATTAAGGTTTTAGTTCGATATTGAATTGTAACTTGGTGATCATTAAGCATGGATGGAACTAACCTGGGAAATTTGTCCATCATGTTTAAAAAGAAGAATTGAAAAAAAAAAAGAATGAATAAAAGAAAAAGAATACCCAACTAAAAAAAACAGTTGTTATCAGGAAAGGGTTGGGTATAAAATCTTCACCATAGGTTTGCTCCCTATAGGTGCGGATTCGATTCCCCTCCCCCCTCGATGGAAAAATCAAAAGCTGGAAGAATGAAAAAAAAAAAAAAAGAATTGTAAGGCAAGTTCTGGGTTAGGTTTTGGTTGTCCTAAAGACTCTTTTAATCATCAATGTTATCATGGAAATTGATGATTGAATTTCTTAATGATGATAAGCTGAGACGACACTATACACCCATGAAACTCATTGTTTAGAATTTTTTTTTATTAATGGATAAATATTTTGAACTCGATTATGAAGTTTACCGTGCACTTGAATTCAGGAGAAATTAATGCCCAACATTCATAAATCTTAGAATTCTGGGATCTGGATAGTTTTTCAAAAATCACTCGGGTTTAAAGAAATCATCCTGTAATGCTCAACTTATTTTTTTCGCATACTTTGCTCAGGTCTAGGAAGATGCTGGTTGGGGGTTATGTTGAAGGTCAAATATTGCATATTAGACCTCAGTTATTATCTGGATTTACGAACATGGTACTGTTTAATGGCTCAATTTAATCGTATTTGTGATATAATGTGTACTTACGAGCTTGGACTGAAACAGGGTGCTTAAAGCATGGATTTAACGCTCCGATGACACCAAAGGCTAGGGACAGACCCTAGGAGACCAATATTGATGGATTTACATGCCAGAGATCCGAGAAAATCATGAAATTGAAGCTCAAGCGGCCTGAAAGACGTCCAGAATGCAAGATCATAAAGTTCTAACCATTCGTTCGGTTCGAAACTTCATATAAGGCCTGAAGATTATAAATTAACCGTACATGTCGAATTTCAAGCCTCAGATCCCTGTGGAAGTGGTCCAATGGTTAAATCAGCCCACCAAATCTCCGATTTGGGGCCCACTTGATACCTGGTATGCTTCAAGTTTGGTTTCAACCCTTAAAGGGGGTGGCAAAGCAGAAGAATATAATGGATCTCTCATAAACATTAAGGTGGGGCCCACTGATGTAAGTGCACGTGCACAGCACATGAGCACCCACCGTGCACCATGCCAAGGAGCTTGGTCAGCAAGCCATTGACTGAGCTCTCTTCCTCAACCATCTGCAAAAGCTGCAAACAGAGGCTGCAATCCTTTCTTGTGGGCCACCACACAATTCAAAGGTCCGATCTGGACCGTCCATCAGAGTCCTACAAGTCCACTAACCACGACCTAGGTAAAAATTTTCTAAGAAGCAGCATGTATTAGATTTCGACCGTTGAAACGTAAGACGGACGGCAAAGCAAAAAACCATGTGGGCCACACTGAATCTAACCCACAACCAGTCAATTCCAACTGATTTTTCGAGCTAAATTTAATGGATGGTGTGGATTTTTTTAAACAACCATGCTTATGGGCCCCACCAACGTCACAGCACATGTTTGCACAAGCTCCGTTTCGCAACGGGAACTAAAATTCCAGGTGAGCCATCACGGACAGATCTTCATGATGATCCGAACCATTCATCTGAAAGGCAGCCAAAAACCGTCCATAAGGATGTCCTCTGGTCACAAAAATGTACTTGTGCGCGAAGATTAGATTCTCACGCAAGTGAAGCACGTGGCATTGTGGTTGTGTAAGTTACCGCCTACTGCTGCGTAAAGAGCTCTTCTCCACCGACTCTCTGAACTAGCCGACCTCCAGACAAATATAAAAGAGAGAGGAGATGAAAGAGAAAATTCATTCAATAGCTAGGAGATTCAAGCCTGGACGTCAAGAGTTTAGAAATTTTTGTTTCCTTATTTACTGTTTTCTTTTTTTTTATGATTTTTAGGGTTAGCCTAATCATATCTCTGCTAGGCTAAACCTCTTAGCTAGAGCTAAGAGGTGAAGCTTGTAGCGTGATGGGGAGATATTTTTTTTAGCTTTTACTTTAAACTGAACTAATCTTGAATTTAGTTTAATTATGTGGAATATTTTCAGTTTTTAATAGTCTGTTGTGACTAAAATTACAATGGATCTGCGATAGCTTTGAGCATGTTCCTTTCCTTATTTTGATTATGACGTCAGGAAGCTCTGTTATTCACCATCGCCTCCTAAGCATGGTTGGATGACGGAACCCTTCCTAACTTTCACATATCTTGTTAATTGGTTATCAATTAGTTTAATTTTGTTATTTACTTTGTCTCCTGGGTATGGTTTGGTAATAGAGTCCATTCTAATTCTTATATCTTTCATCTCTTAAAAACTAAATCAAATAAAATTCAAATTTGATATTCATGATTACACCCTCCAACTGGATGAAAATGGGACTCTAAGTCCAGTTGAGTTCTTGAATCAAGCATAAAGATCTCCCTGATCTCTACAAGTGGATCTTCTGAATCCCTAATTTCTTACTTCTGATTTCTCTAAGTTTTAGATAAATATTTCACCATTATTCCCTCAAATTCATTCGATTTAAATTTCATATTAATCTAGTTCTAGTTCTACTTAGTTTCAGAGTACGTACGGGTTTTAGTCCCTTGGGATTCGACCTCGGTCTCACCGAAATTATTACTATATCACAACCCTATACTTGGAGAATGAACAGTTAATAAATTGAATGGTCTACAACTTGAGTGATAGAGTGTGGGCAAATAGGCTAAAAATGGATGGTTCAAGTTTTCATGCATTTCTAAGATTTTAAATTATTAAATTGTTGGGCACACTAAACCTGGTAATTGGAATTGCCAAATCTTTAGCCCACAGTTATTTACTGTGGATCCTATCCCTATTGGAATTGCCAAATCTTTGGCCCACACAATTACTATGAATCATAATTTAATGATTGTCTTACATATTACACTCATGTTAGTACAATTAATATGATTTAACTCTTCGAGATCCACATTGTATGAATATGCATAATAGAATTCCTAGCAAATCTTTACTAGTCCCATAACTAGTATATTGATCTCACAGGAACAACTTTTAGGCTGATAAAGTCATAAAAGAATCAGATTTTTTCCATGAACACAAGCTCTTTAGTAAGTCTTCGTTCAAAGTAGCCAAACAACACTTGAGAGCCCATCCGGTCTCTGTTGAGGACTTCCTTCCCTTGGTTATATGTTTCATAGGAAATGTTAGAGCTGATCTAGTATTTTTTAGGAAATGACTAATTTTGCGTGGTTGATACACCAAGATTTCTGGAAAAAAAAAAAAAAAAAATCAATAAGAAGTTTAAAATTTTGTTTTAATTCTCCAGGTTTTTCATTCCCTATTGCTAAGCTAGGACAAAAAAATAAATAAATAAATAAATATTACGAATGACTAGGAAATGGAATTCCTGAAAATTGAAAAACAACAAAAAAGTAGTTATAAAAGAGGAAAAAAAAAAAAAAAAAAACTTTTTATAAAAATCAAGAAATTACTAAGCTGAAAAGTATAAAAAGTATCAAGCAGACCTCCTCTTAAGACCATAAGATATGAGGCGATGATTTTATATATTTTTATTTCCAAATATGACAAGTGGAGCGTAGAGTCCAATAATCAATAAAATTCACCACATTTCATTATTTTGACTTTTTTAAAAAATGGAGTACAGGATTGAACGATACGAAGATCTCAACTATTGGCCAAAACAGAGACAGTTGAGAAGAGAGAAAAATGGTTAAACGTTCAACTAAAAAGATTTTCCAAGATTGGTTGATAGGGTCTTCAAAATTAAAGAGCTTTTCCATAATGAGACATCCACTGTGTGAAGCAACTTACCAATGGTCAAAGCAACAGATCAGTAGTCTGTATACCAAACTACATGCCTACTTGTTAAAAGCAGTGATTTAAATAATATATCAGTATCACATGGAAAATATCGCAATATCGCATATTGCGTGTATCAATATTTGAGGGAAATGTTGTAAAATAATGGAAATTTTCAACAAGGTGATGTTTGTTTACTATGGTAAATACCTGAAAATAGGTATTAAATATTTCCCACCATTCTCAAGGCACGTTTTCATTTTTGAAGGCTAAAATTGAAGTTGAATATGAATTTCATGTGGAGCACACTGTGATGTACATGGCTTATCCATGTTGTCCATCCATTCTGCTAGCTGATTTTAGGGCATGCCCCCAAAAATGAAGCCAATCGACGGCTCAAGTAGACCACATTACAAGAAAGAGTAGGATTTAAATGCCTACTGGGCCCCAAGAGTTTTGGATCAAATTGTTATTTGTGTTTTCCCCTTATCCTTGTCTGGATGACAAATAAAAAGTCTTCTGGACCTGCGTAGAAAAAACATTTCACCAATAGAAATTTTACTGACCGCTGTTTCTTGTGGTTTGGACCACTTGGGCTTTAGATCTACCTCATTTTTGGGCTCATACCCTAAAATGTTCTAGTTAAACATATGAACGGCGTGGATGTCTTACAGCATGATGGGGCCCACAAATTTGAGCTTGTCCTTTTTAGACTGATTTTCAAGTTGGAATACTCACAAAAACTAAATATGCGTCGGAAGTAATAATGACCCTTTTTACCATGCATGACGAAAAAAAATAAAAACAGAAACAAAGAAAAAAAAAATTTGGAAGCAGGAGAAGAAGAAAGCGTATGAGATCTGGATATTGAGAATTTGAGGCCACAATTTTACTAAATACTAATTCAAAATAACAGTCCCAACTGAACCTAAAAAAGAAAAACCAAAACCCTAGTTTTCCTGGAACTTTCGGTGAAGGAAAAAAAAAATGAAAATCATTCTCAAATTCTCGCGCTTTACATAATCAACACAAAGACCCTCGGCAGTGGCACTGTTGACGAGGAGTCTACTTCTCTATACAAACATGCTTTTTCCTACCAGCACCAAGTCCATACAATTCTGCACAACTGAGAGAGAGGGATGATGGTCATTTACAACTGCTCATCAACACGGAATTGATGACATGCATGACTAGGCGGATGCTGTTTGCTTCCGCTGCCGTGGTGGTGGGGACCGTCCGCTGGTGGCCTAGTATCTGATAAACCTGCTCAAAGATGGGCCGGACATGCACCGCGATCATTGGGTCCACCGGATTAATGGCAATAGCTACATCCCTCATCCACTCCAGCTTCCGGGGCATCTCGTTGGCAAGATCGCAGGCGACCTGCTGGAGAAGGGCAAGGAGAACTCCTTGGCTAAGAGGGAGGGGAACCGTGGATAAAATTCCTGCTAAATCAACCTGGACAAGGGACAATTTGCAGATGCAGTCAGATAATTAAGTTTCGTATGCACTATGTGCAAGAAGAATTGCAGAGCCCTAAAAGCATGTAGGTTACATGCTTTAAAATCTCAGGCCAGTGTGATAAACATCACGTAAAACGCATTGTCTGATAGGGATGTATATGTTCTAAAATTCATGACATTGCAGATGCATAATAGTACATATGGTTGTATGTGTATTTTTTCCAGGTGCTATCTAACTCTAATGCATCTTAATAATGAGATTACAATACTATGGGTTTTCTTTTTTCATTATGAGGTGTAACCAAATTTTTTATTAAAACAGAACCAAAGATGGAAAAACAATATAAAAGCCAAATTTTCACCCAATTATCCCCAAAAGACTCGTTACTATCATTCCAGATCGATAGACTGGCTAGAGGAGCAATCTGCCATCAGTTCTCTTTTTTGTTCATTTCTGCTGAAGTGCCACAGACTAAAGAATCCCTTAGTGCGAGGTACACCAAAAAGAAACAAAATTCCACCCAATCTTCTATGCAAACGCTGCAAGATTTGCAGATTCCACATCGCACAGGCGCCCACTCAGAATGATCATTTCACCACTTCCTAAATGGTCAACCGAGAGAACCTTTTTTTCAGACCAACCACCCAATAGCTAAAACACGCATGGAGATCCCAAGTAGTTCCATAAAGTGGGAGGGCACCATCACGTTAGATGAGATAGGAGCGGATATAGATGAGTCCAAGAGGAATTGACAAAGAAACCTTTGAAATAATCAGAATTCCATTTCCATCTCTCCTCCAAAGCAGCAACCTGGTTTTCCACAAGAGGTCCGCAAGGCCAATACATTTTCATCAGAGAGATTGTACAAAAGAGAGCGACCCATACCACCTGACCTAACACACTGAAATGAGCATTCCCTTTCACCATACCACCTGTCTTAAAAACGGATGCAAGCACCATCTCCAGAATGAAAATGCATCAATCTCTTCTAGAGACTGTCCTCTTGTGCCCCAAATCACCATAACCTTTTTGCCAAGAGCGATCCCTCAAAACTCCTTCAGCTTGCACATCTCACCCTCATACAACCAGATGACACCCGTGTTCTATTTTGAGGCCCTCACCATAGAAACTCTTAATTCTTCTGTGTGCACATCTCACCGTAATCAACCAAATGAAACTCTTTTATAATTTCAGGCCCTCACCAGAGAAACTCTGAATTCCCCAACCTCTTAACCACACTTTCTGAAACAATGGCATGTCATATGAAGGCATATTAGCTGAACCTGACTTGATCTAGTAACATGACCAGTTGACCACCCAAAGTCAGGTGCCGACTTTTCTAGCCTGACAATTTCTGCTCCATCCTCCCCAGAAACACATCCCATAGATGCTTAGCTGTTTTTCCAATGCAAAGGGGAAGACTGATGTAGGACGAGGATTAAGCACGTTCCTAACGCACATGGACTGGAAGAAGCCCAAGGAGAAATCGACAAAAATTCAGCATAGTTCGACCAGTCGACCTTTGTGGTCAACAGGTTAAAATTCCGCCAGAAATTCCAGATTGCTTGCTGGCTTATTTCTGCTAGTTTAGACAGGTGGAAATACAGTTCGATGGGTCGAAATATTATTCCAGATTGCTTGCTGGCTGATTTCTGCCAGTTTAGACAGGTTGAAATACTGTTTGACAAGTCAACAGGTCGAAAATCACAGAATTTTCTGTTTAAATCTCTGAACACTTTTTGGCTGTTTCAACCTGTCAACTAGACCGGGCGACGACAAGTCAACAGACGGCGGAAATTACACGTTTTTCAAAAATAGTTTCCTTGTCTGATTAGGAATCTCTTATTTATGATTTTAGGGATAGTTTAGGGTTATTCAAGGCATGTTAAACTCATTTTTTTAATCATCATTCAGTCGATACATTCCTTAGAAGTTCTTCTACTTCTCTCATAGATTCAAGAAACCTCTTGTAGATTCAAAAGTTCCTTGTGGATTCAAGGTGTTTATCGATCGAGAAAGACGGTGCTCAACCTCATCACGTCCTTCCCTACATCAGTTGGTATCAGAGCGAGGACTCTCCTCGAGTCGGTGGCTTCTAATGATGGGTTGGGCGCAATCCCATGAACGGTGCTCCAGGGAATTAACCTTTAAAAGCGGCAGCTTTGGGGGCGGCACAACGAAAGAATCGGCAAGTGATGCAAGGGCAGCAGTGTCATCGATTGCATGACAGAGGCCCTAGAGCAACTCCGTGTTCGTGGCAATGATCCGCCCCTCAGTGGGTGCTAAAATTTGTAATCGTGCCAATCACAGGGTGATGCCAGAAGTAAATCGCAAAATCACACCTAAGGAGGTGGGATCCAGTGATGCGGAGATTGATGACATGATCATCCAACGTCCCGAACAAGGCGGTAATCGGGTAGATCAAGCGAATCAAGAATTCTAGATGAAGGTCGATATTCCCAATTTCAACGGCCAACTCCACATTGACAATTTCTTCGATTGGCTGCTTGACGTAGAACGCAATCGAGGATTTCCTCGATTGGCTGCTTGAAGTCAAACGTTTCTTCGACTATACGGATATCGTTGAAGAGAATAAAGTTAAACTTGTGGCTTATAAGCTGAAGGGTGTAGCTTCGATTTGGTGGGAACAACTTCAGATTGAGCAAACAAAACATATGAAGGCGTCAATCGACACGTGGCCACGGATGAAGCAATTGTTGCCCGCGCAATTCCTCCCTCGAGATTACAATCAGATATCATTCCAACAAAACCATAACTGTTGGCAGGATAGCCGATCAGTGAGGGCCTAAGGGGTTATGTACAGAAATCCTATTGTTTGTCGGCGAGAGGCAAAGATAGCCAATCGGTGAGGGGTTATGCAGAGAATTCCCATTGTTTGAAGGCAAGAGGCGACCTAGTCGAGGCGGAGTCACGACAGGCCACTAGGTTCGTCAATGGCATACAAGTGGCCCCTGTGGAAGCGGAGAACTAATCCAATACTTCTAAAGTGAACGAGCAACATCTCGTAAACGAACGCAATTTCATCAAACACTCTATGGAGAGTCCGGAGACGGGAGTGATGGTAGTACTAGCAAAAAAGAAAGCAGATGTAGAGTCCGTGACTGTTCCAAAAGATGTAAAACTCGTGTTGCATGAGTTCAAGGCAATTGTGCTCGCCGAACTTCTCGATGAATTGTCCCCTATGTAGAAGATTGGTCTTTCACAGGTTGAGTATGTCTTCAACAACACGAAGAATCAATTTACTGACCACGCCCAATTTTAGGTTGTGTATGCCCGAGTTCCTAAACCTACACTCAACTTGTTTCCATTGCCTAAACTACCTAGAACGTGATGCGGAGAAGAATATGGCAGTTTGGGTAGCAACTATTCGTGTTGGTGTCCCGGAGAGATCAGGGAAGCCTACTGCAAAGTACAAGGAAGATGCTAATAAATATTGGCACTCGAAGTTGAATACGTATTGTGAACCAAGTCCGTAGAAGAACTCAAGGAAGTTGAACACGTATCATGAACCAAACTCAAGGACAAGGTTTTTTCAAGTGGAGGAGTTTGATGTAGGACGAGGATCAAGCATGTTCCTAATGCACATGGACCAGAAGAAGCCAAAGGAGAAATCGACAAAAATTCCACATAGTTTGACCGGTCGACCTTTGTGGTCGACAGGTCGAAATTCTAGCAGAAATTTCAGATTGCTTGTTGGTTGATTTCTGCCAGTTTAGACAGGTCAAAATATTGTTCCAAATTACTTATTAGCTGATTTCCACTAGTTTATACAGGTCGAAATATTGTTCCGACAGTTCGACAAATCAGGTCGACGGATCGAAAAGCACATAATTTTTTGTTTAAATCTCTGGACACTTTTTGCATATTTCTACCTGTCGACTTGACCGGTCGATAGACGCCAAAAATTACACGTTTTTTGAAAATAGTTTCTTTATTTGATTAGGACTCTTATTTATGATTTTGGGGTTTGTTTAGGATTATTTAAGGTATGTTAAACTCGTTTTTTATCAATTATCATCCAATCAACAAATTCCTTAGAAATTCTTCTATTTCTCTTGTGGATTCGAGAAACCTCTTGTGGATTTAAGAGTGTCTTGTGTATTTTATCGATCGAGGAAGATGATGCTCGACCTCATCACATCCTCTCTTGCGTCAAAGACCAAAGTAGCTCGGTTCAAAACTACAGTTGTCATTAATGAAAGACATAATGATGGGTAAAGTCTCCTGCTTTGGTGGTTAGGAAAAAATCATGGGTTCGGCCGAATTTGTTGAGAAAAAAGAAGGGGGGCTGTCTATTTAGATGATGCATAAGGACCAACATATAAGAATTGCCTAACCACAGCAGATTTAGCTGGGCCATTTGCCGTAGAATTAGCTTCCCGTGGTCTGAGATATGGGAAATTAAACAATGAACAATCAAGTCCACCAGAACAGGAACACAAGATTAATGGCCATTAGCTAGCATATGGAAGTAAAAGGCCGTTCAACCTGAATTAACATTTGGTAGGATACATAAGTGTGTGGCCTTGGCTTCATTTTGAACTTACAAAGCAGTTGGGGCGATAGACAAGAAAACTGAAATGGCATTGTTGTCAGTTTTACACTCCACACTGAATCGAACAAAATATTCATTTGGTGGAAAAGCATTTTTCCCATTCACAATTTACTGATAAGAACCATCAACAGCAAACATGGGTCCGCACCGCAGTGGAAAAGCATTTTGCTCATCCACAATTTACCAATAAGAACCATCGACAGAAAACAAGGGTCCGAAAAGAATTGATGATCAAGGTTTAAACATCTATGGATGATGCAAACAAATTCATACAAGCATAATTGAGAAAAACATTGGGAGAAGATTTTGAGCAGGTTGTAGGTTTTTGTGACATCTTGGCACTCTTTCAATAAAATTTTTGTTGCCTTTCAAAAAAAAAAGATAGAAAATGGTATACATTCCAAGTTTGAAGATGTTGAAGGGACTGTAAATCATTTCACCTGACGTTAAGGATCATACTATGAAACCCTTCATCATGAACACAGGCAATAGAACAAACGCCTCGCAGCTACAAGCGTGACCAGGGAAGATGTGCCCAGTTAGAGACGGGGATAGAAGCAAGCCTTCCCAGTACAAGTACCACACATACAAATCTCTCTTCCACATTACTCATGGGAACTACCTAAGTAGCTACACATTACTCGAGAACAAGTGTGACAAGAGTCATACGGAGCTTGTTGCACACTAACAACAGAACCAAAATCCCTGCAGGGTTTGGTCCTGGAACAATAACCCAGTTCCCATTTCAAAATGAAAATATTGTTTGTTATAAAAGTGCAGTAAGGATGAAATGCAGCTGCCTGCCTCCAGCCTACCTAACTGAATGAGATTTCCTACTTAAACCCACTCCGCCATGATGCAATTTACCATCAACCAAGTGTTGGGGCATGTTTCCAAGAATTTCTAGGAAGCCCATGTGCCGGAATTTTGTTGGGAGGAATTATATGATCTTGATGCACTCGCGATGTGAATGGTGTCCTAGTGCACCCGTCCATACAAGTGGAGCCACCCACTGTTCAGTCCAAAAGTTGATATGTTGGGTTAGAGTCCCACATATCAATTAGTGGGCACATATCGATTGTCCAGATTGAAAGATCTTAAACCTTCAGTGAAGAGTACATCCGAGCACCATTCCAGAGGAGGGTTGAGTCAGTCTCCTTATGGCTAGACGACCATTGCATGGGGCCCGCTTGGCCGTATTCACATTCCTAGCCACATTGAAGACCCCACGTGCATGTTCGTGCATCTTTGAAGGCCCCACACTAGGAAAATGCATGTGGCCTGCATAAAGGAGCTTGATGGACACATTTGGACCGTTAGATTTCAACCATCAACCATTCTAACAGTTGGATTATCAACATATAACATCTTGATCATGGACCCCAGGGGCCACGAAATAGTTTAGTTGTTTAGTTTCTTTACATGTTTCATTATTTTTTGTATAGCTCATATTTGTGTTGAGATCAGGGAGTTAGAAACAACTTTTAATTCATAAGCGTCTTTATGTTAAGAATCTTACCTGAAAGAGTCTTGTTGTAAATGGTCTTTTATGAGACTATAAAGGGCTGGACGTCGCCACCCTATTCGATATGCATGTTATGAATGAAAGAGATTTCTATCATTTTGCTTAGAGAATGAGCAAATTTTCATCCTGTGATTGGATTAATGGTGTGAAACCATGGGGAGCATTTCCTTAGTTATCTTTTCTATTTTTTTCTCTTCTCAACAAATTATCTTCTCTCATTTTTTTCCTTCTTCATCTCTTCTTTCTTTTTCTTCTTTCTTCTTCTTTTAAAGCCCCATTCTTCTTCTTTCTACAACCCTAATCATCCAAACCTAGTTCTTAAAACCCTAGTTTTCAAACCCCTAATTCTTAAAACCCTAAACCTAAATCTCTAAAACCTTAACCCTAATTTCCCCAAAATCTCTTAATTTCACCAAACCCTAACCCCAAAATTTCCAATTTCCAAAATCCCCAATTTTTCCAAACCCAAATCCCCAGATTTTGAAAATTCCTTGACCAAATCATAAATCCCTAATTCCCATAACCTGGAACCCATATTCCCAATTCTAAAAACCCTAAATCCTAGATCCCTTGACCCCAAAGTCTGGAATCCTGACCCGAAACCTCCCAAAACCCCAACCCTAATGTTCCAAACCCTAATTCCTTTGAGCCTAGAATAGATACCCCAAACCCATTTCCCACATTCCCTAGCCTTTAAACAGCCCTAACACGTCAAAACTCTTACAAGACATATGATTTCCATTGAATTCCGATTTAACCCTATGCTAGGATGAGGGTTCTCTCTCCCATAAGTCATAGTTAATCAACAATTTATGAGATTCGCATTGCCGAACTGTCATAGGCTTGAATTTGGACATGTCGAGCAATTGAAATTTCTGATTTTTGGTAAATTAACTTTATTTTGTTGTCCTATTGCTCTAGTTAATCTAGTTAATCATATTGGGTTAGATCATTCCATCCTACATCATTCGATCAGTGGTATCAATTAAGAAAACAAGAAACAATCTGAAAAGGGAGAGTTCAACCATGGGCAGAATGTGTAGGAACTGGGGATGTCATGACGCCACCAACATGCGTATGCACCAGGACACAATAACTCGATCTTTCCTTGGATATGCTAGATTTTGAAAATGACAATTTATCTGGAATCACCAACTGCCAATCAAAAGCCAATGCTATTTAACCCTTTCAAATGAGAAATACTTAACCCGTCCATTGCTCATAGATTGGTTTAGATTGGAAAAGGACCATTATTCAACACTATAGTTCATCTGACTTAATATTCGGTTTTCTTTTTTAATCTAAAAATCCAAAAACATTAACATACCTGAGAACATAACCACGATACAATAGAGACATCGCTTCTTTGAAGGGCTGCGGTGAATGCTTCCTCAAATTTTCGTTCGTTTATCAATACTTGTAGCTCTTTCTTTGGATCCAAAGGTGGTTCAACCTGTTACAAAGAGATGGCCAGCTCAAAATCAACCATAAATACTTATCTAAAGATCCAAGAGACAGGATGGTATTCTCCAAATGTGTGGCAGATCTGAGTCATTAGTGACATGGCCCGAAAAGCAGGCCAGTCCAGTCATCAAGCAGGTTCCATGCTGACAAAAAAGTGGACTGCACATATTTGAGTACATTCTTTTTTTATTTTTTGAGGAAACAATAAATTTATTGCAAAAATCAAAGATGAGAGTCAACGCCAAGAACTGCAGGAAGCAAGATCAAAGGAATCAACGGATACAAACAAGAACAAAGGAAACAATTTAAGAATTAAAGCCTACATGATGATGTCCAATTTAGCCATCCTGAATGCCTCGATAGGGCTTTGTTCGCAATTGCAAAATCATCTGTCATTGTGGCTACACATCGACCACAGATCAATTAATAGTCTCCATAATGCTCTCCCTTTGAGTCATGCTACACACACATGCCATTCTAAGGAGCCAATTGAGAGAGGCATCACCATCAACATTGGAAAACATGGAAAATTCCTTCTCGGACAACTCTAGCAAAAGACTAAGGCACTCACACATAGTCCATATCCTCCATACACTTGATCAAACCCACATTTGGAATCACCCTGTCTTTTTTGGAGAGTATCAATAGTGAAAACCCTATTCCTACCCACCAGCTAGCTAAAGCCTAAATGCGATTACCACAGGGAGACCCGCAAACAACCATATGAACTTCATCAGGTTGCAAGAAACCCAGGAACAGGGGGAGCGGATTGACAAATAAAAAGATTGAATGGAGGATCTACCCAACCAAATAGAAACAGGAGAAGGCATCTTGCCCTAGCAGAGACCTCTTGAGCCCTTGAGAAAACCCTTCTATGATCCATTCACCATAAAAGAATATCATCTCAAGTCGACACATTCTTGAATCCATTTTCTCCATCTCACAGTCACACCACATCCCGAGTAGCCCAACATATAATCTACAACTTCTATCAACATGGTCATATGCTCTCTCTAAAAAAGATGTGCAGTCATGAGCAATCAATACTCCATATATGATTTACTTGCCATAAATAAGGCCCTCTTGAACTTTAAATATAACAATTCCCAACACTTTACAAAATCTTATTGCCCAAGTTTTAGAAAGGATTTTAACAGACGCCCGATCTAACTAATGGGTCTGAAATCAATCAAGTTCAACACCCCTACTTTCTTCAGAATGGCAATGATAAAGGAGGCTCCCAACTCACTTGATAAGCAGCCTTTCCTGTGGCACTTTGAAATGAAAGCCATCAAAACACCCTCACCTCTTCCCACGAAATATAATAAAATGCAATGAGATTCCATCCAGACCATGTGCCTTATCCCTTACTGCAAAATGCGATGAGATTCCTAGAGACGACACCACCAGTTTGACATGTTGAAACAGCTTTTCCAAGCTTTTTGTTTCCTCACCAAAAATGTGACCAAAAGGCAAGTTATCTACATTAGGCCACCCAGCCCTCCACCTGATGAAGATCTATGCAGAAATCAACAATAGAGCTACAAAAAGTATCCCTTTCCTTGAATACAATTGCATCTACATCTTGCATAGCAATCACATGAAAGAACTCCGTCTTCCTGTCACCCTCTTTAAGCCAGACTGCCCTAGAAAGCTCTCCATTAGATTTCTTCTTCCTTGTAACTTTTTTTTTAACAGTTAAGAGTAAGCAGATAGCAACTTCTTATACTCCTCTAATGAAGGCTCCATTTCCTCCTTGACATCCAACAATTAAATATCTTGAAGAATTGTAACTTCCTCAAACTACCCAAAGTGGTCTTTCTTCCAGATTGCTTTAATCCTCTCTTTGAGAAGTTTGAGTTTCCACATAAAAGCCCAATACCTTCCCAACCCTCGACCAAGGAGTTCCACCAATCCTTAACATGCTGGATGGATACCTCATCCTTGAGCAACAAGAGTTCAAAACAAAAGGATATTGGACCTCAGTTATATTCATTAGCTTCTGGGATGTGCAATGATTTAAAACTAGACACAGTACGCCATGTTGTTCCACAAATGGGAACAGCATCCAGCCAACTAACACCCCAAAAAAATGCCAAGTGTGGACATAACCAAACCCTCCTAGATGTGATACCAAGAATATTTCACATCTACAAAAAGGAGATCACATCTACAAAAAGGAGACTCATCAGTTTATTTTCATCCACCCTATCTGGAAAGTCCATCACACTTCTAGTGATACGATTGCATTTTGAGCATCTCATAAGAGAACCCCATAACACTGAAGTCACCCCCTATACACCACAGGACCTGTCACCTATGTTTCACATCATCCAATCCAAGAAAGAATGCAAAATGCTGGATTAGATGGTTTGGCCCATATACTAAAGAGAAAACCCATCTGAAATCATCCGCAGCATGTTTCAAGTGAACTGAAACTGAAAATGAACCTGCCAAGCAGTTCATACATCCGAATTCCAAATGACCACCGTTCTGCTAGCTGTCCCTGTAGCATCAAGTATCACCCAATATTTCCTCCTCACTCATGCCTCTCCAATGTTTGATTTTTTATTTTTTTTCCTGAAGAGCCATCAAATGTACCTTTTGGCCCTTACAAAACCGTTTGATCTGGGCTCATTTATAAGGACAGCACAACCCCCAAATATTCCAACGTAGCAACCTCATAAGGAACACACGCGGATCCCTTCCCCTTTTGTCTCCTCTAAGCATCCCTCTCCCTTTATCATAATTAATAGACATGACTATACCACAAAGTTGTCGCCTTTGCTTGAAGTTTTCTTTAAGTGCCTTGGGTATAATTCTGCTATCTTCTGAGCTCACTTCTCTTCAACCAATTTAAATAATGCAAAAAAAACCCTCATCATGGTCCCTGAAGGAGGAGCCCTAGGAGCTTCCCTACAAGTCCCATGACATCTTTGATCCAACAACCCCACACAATGTGATGATTCTGCCGCCCATGAGCCTGCTAAGCAAAGAGGTGAAGCTTCGTGATTTGGTGAATACAAGGTACCCCCACAGCCTCAAGCTTCTGATGTGATTGAATTTGAACACCCAACTCCTGCAAAACCACCTTACCATATAGAAAAGGTCTATCATCCGTTGTATCCCTTTCAGGGTGTCCTGTATCCATTACGATACGAGCGTATCGGTAACGGTCGTGGCCGTAATGGTCACCCCCCCCCCCCCCCCCCCCACCCCTTCTCGATTCTGTAGCCGTAACAGGCGTTACAGGGCGTAACGGCGCCGTTACTACCCCATAACGGACATTATGGGGCGTAATGGTCAAAAAATGGCTTTTTTTTTGCTTTTTAAGGTTTGTTTTTTCACTTTTTTAAAAACTTCTTCTAAACTCTTCTTAAATCATTCTATTGCTATTTTTGACCACTCTTAGCTTGATATTACAAATAAAAACAACTTATATTAAGGATTTTCTTGATTCGAAGCTCTGTGGGCCATTTTTCAAAAATTCCTCAAAAATGGGTATTTATATTTTTTATTCAATGTTTTGTTGTTTTAATGGTAGAATATGATGTGTTAATCATAATAGAAGATATTAATGTCCATTTTACAGATTATTGTTATCATTTTATATTTTTTATAATTTTTTTATTTACGCACTATTTTCGGCCCTTTTTTTTAATTCGAAAAATTATTTTTTATTGAATGTTTTGATGTTTTAATGGCAGAATATGATATGTTAATCATAGTAAAACATGTTAATGTTCATTTTACAGATTGTTATTGTCATTTTATATTTTTTTATGAATTATGAAAAATAATTGCAAACACCTACACATGTAAGATATTTTCATATTACATTCATTCTAAAATATTTATTATTGATAGTAGATAGTTAGAAAATTAAATATATGAGTTTTGCAGTCAAATCCAGGTTGTCTGGTTCATAAATTCATCACACAGTCCGATACAACTCACCAAAGAATGGACCGTTACACCACCATAAACATGTTCCAATTTATAAATGAATGCATATTTGGAATGCTTAGAATATTCCAGATTTAATCCATATTTTTTCATATTTTATTGTCAAAAAAAATAAAATTTGCACCGTTACGCCCCTGTATCGCCATTACACCCCCGTATCCGTATCGATATCGGAGGGCACCGTTACGCCAACCGATACCGATATGGGATACCTTGATCCCTTTCATGATTTGAAGTGGGATAATTAACATCATCTCATCCTCAGCTGCATCATGTACTCGAATAGCAATTAGCTCCCCATTAGCCATCCGTGAATCAGACCCAGCATAGAGAGGCTCCACTCATTGACTTGCATCCTCACCTCACTGAACAGATCCAATGACTGAGGCACAGGAAGATGAGGACCAAGGCTTATTACAAGACTCACATTGGTCATTACCGCCAATGCGAGGATCTTATGGAGAATGGGATTGCAAAAGCTGCATGGCACATACCTTAAGGGCCTGTTTGATTTTCTAATTACAGAGGTAATTCAAGGTAAATGGGTAATAATTATTTACCCTTGTATTTCTGGTTGGATTTCCAAGGTGATGTTGACCACTACCTTTCATTTATAGCACTCCTCACATCACCCAAGGAGAAAATTATTAAATCGTGGGGCCCACCATGATGTTTGTGTCTTATCCACACCGTCCATCCCTTTAGCCCACTCATTTTAGGGCATGAGCCAAAAAATGAGGCAAATCCGAAGATCAAGTGGACCACACCACAGGAAACAATGGGAATTGAACTCCTACCATTGAAAGCTTCTTGAGGACCCCATAAGTTTTAAATCAAACTAATATTTTTGTTTCCACTTTATCCATGACTGTGTGACCTTATGAACAGGTTGGATGACAAATAAACATCAATGTGGGCCCAGGGGAGACAACAACTTTCAACCATTGAAATCTTAATGATCATTGTTTCCTAAGGTGTGGTCCACTTGAGCTTTTGATTTTCCTCATTTTTGGGCTCATGCCTTAAAATGTATTTTTTAAAAGGATGGATGGTGTGGATAACTCACATATATCATGGTGGGGCCCACATATTTAAATCAGTAATAACAGAGTTTGTATAGACCGATTTTCGAAACGTAATTCTCAGCTAATTTCAAACAGGTGGAGTAAGTAATAATTACTTATTTCTGTGTATTTACCGTGGGATATTAAAAATCAAACAGCCCCTAAGCATCAACCATGCAACTGCTAGGTATGGCCTTTTTAAGAACACCACCGACCTGGAAACTTGAATAAAAACCTCAGAGGAGAGCCCTTGATCTACTTTGTTCCTGCGCAACCACCTTACCATATAGCAAGGTCGAAAAAGCCAGTCACAAGATGGACCTTAGAAATCAACCAATGGTCAGGATGCCCAACCATGCCAACTGAACTTGCCACCTGGCCTGGACCTGCAGAAGAAGCCATCCCTAGTGGTCTGACCTATCTGAATGACTTATCACAAGACAGCACCCCTCCCACAAGCAGAATTCACTACAACTTTGCCAAGAGCACAATGAAAAGACAATGTCTGATTGGCCTGGACACATGCAATCTTATCAAAGACATCTTCGCCATGAGGATCCAATTAAAAACCTGAAATGCCAACTGTCACCTCCATCCCCTCACATGACAGCGAGTCACAATGACCAACTTAGAGCCCAATAGATTTGTGACATGCCATTACACCAACTCCTAGAAGTCCACAACCTACCGATATGTTTGCAACTTCATCCCAATTGAAATGATGAGAAATCACATCCTTCTCAGCAGCCTTGCTCAAACCTCAAGGAGTCACAATCACTGACTTGGAGCCCAATTCAGACTTGAAATGCAAACTATCCCCTCCATCTTCCACATGACAGCAAGGTGTCACAATCACCGACTTGGAGCCAGTAGATTCGTGACATCTTAATACATCAACTCTTAGTAATCCATGATCTACTAAATACTGATAGGCTTGCACCTTCTCCGTTGTGCTCAAGTGATGGGAAAACTCATCCTGCTCAGCAGCCCCACCTAACCTCCCTCCAACAACTAAGCATCTGGTTTCTGGTACCCATCCAGCTCCCAAAGAACTTTTAACTGTGGCCCCACCAAACCTCCACAGTCACCAATAAGGGAGATAGCCTTTTCTTCCTGATTCAAGTACAGGGCGAATCCAATCTCATCGGAACTCTCAAATTTAAGATCAATGGCAAAAAATTCTACAATGCAAGAACAAAATGATTGTGGCACCTCCTAAATCCATATTCCAACAATAGCCCTCAAATCTGGAGCCACAATTCTTCTTTGGCAAATGGGAACCAATCAAACCACCTGCACATGGATTTGATCATGCCGTCCCAGAAGAAATCTACCTGCGTACAGCAAGCTTTCAATGTCTGATTGAGTTAGTAGCGAAATCAGCCTATCACAGACATTGATCCCTTTCATAGAGCAACCACCACAGCCATCGATCCCTTTGATAGAGCAATCACCACAGCCATCTCCAAGATGGATGAGCCTTCTACCACTAAGGCCACCACACTCCATTACAAAGATTTCAAGGAGTTCAACAAAAATTCAGGTAGAAGACTCACCATCCTCCTGTCATTCTCATTTTCCAGCCATACAAATCTCTTATCCCTAGGAGTGTCATCCTTCACCTTGATAGCTTAGGCCTGACCGTAAAACCTCATAGGACAACTTCCCTGACATAACAAGGCGCCCTCTTGACGAGCTCTCCACACCAACATGCCTCAAACCACTATTAACCCTGCATTCATTTCCGGCAGGGGATGAATGAAGGAACCCTTCTACTCCCATTACAAACCCCGAGCCCGAATTTAGCTGTGTGAACCACCAACCTCCTGCCGGAAAAACAAGGGCCATTCATATGAGAGATGCTCTCTCTGCACCTTCAATTGCTTTGAAACAAATAAAAGTGAAGTCTCAAATGATGGTTGATCTGCTCATCCGAGGGATGAACATCTCCATAACCCTGCTGAATCTCCAGCCTGAAGAAGTTTGCCTTCGACCATTTCTTTGGAAAGTTCTCAACAGTGTTGGCAACATACCATATGCGAATTTCCCCTTACGCTTACCTGCAGCATCCTTTCCCTCTTCTGGTATTGACCAGAATGTAGACCTAATCTATCCCCAGCACAACTGGTAACCAAAAAAAAAAAAAAGGAGAAAGGAGAACAAGTGAAGGGCAATTGACAACAACGACGATCATATATCTACCATCTATATGTCAAGGAGAGACTAAACAATCACCAGACACTACCAATACACTCTGGCCCACCCATATTTGGACCAGCCAAATTTATAGGCTACAGCACATAAATGGTGGGGCCCACCTGATGAAACTGGATCTCACACAGCTACATTTGCAAATTGGAGAACAGAATTTAGAATCCTACTTTCACTAGGAAGAGATCTAATGTTCAAGAAAATCAAGAGCCTCCTTTTGGAACCCTCAAATCCTTTCGAAGTTCAACCTGCAACTGAAATCAAAAACAGCAAAGAAATAAAAAAGACACGAGACAGTTGAATAGACAATACCATGTCATGGAGACCAGCCAAAGGTCCATTGCTTTGTTGCTTAGCCAAGGGATTTATTCCACTTTGGTTTGCTCCAGCAGCCATGAGAGCTAAGATCTTGCGCTGGCCATCAGCCAATTCACTAGATAAGGTTCGAGTGAGCGATGTCGCGGAACTCATTGCTTCCTGCAGTTCATGGAACTCATTACTTATTGACATGTGGAGATGATAAGGTAAGTGTCTGAAGTTCTAAAAATATCATGTATTGAACATAAACATTTTAAAATATAACAAACACATCGAATACAACAATTAGAGTCCAGGTAATGAAACGTTATTAAGGAAAATGGAATTATAAAGGAGTACTGCAGTCCTGAAGTCTCAAAACCAAACACAGAATGTGCCGTGCTAATGAGCATCGACAACAGCAATTTATCATACCCTTAATGCAAGTGCCAGCGGAGAATGTGCAAGCTCAAACTGCTGCTGAGCAGCAGACAGATGTTCAACCATGCCTTTCTGAAAGACAGCATCAACTTGCTCAAACATTGCCTTACATGACATCTCAAATGCAGGAATCAATGAAGATTCTAGGCTTGACCTTAAAGTGTCCTGCACATACAAATTCCATACAGCAATGCATTAGACCAAAAGAAGCTCTGGAAAAGGAAACAAACAATCACTTATTTTATCTTTGGAAAAGGGGAGGGGGGAGGATCTGTTAGTTTCATTTTATTAAATCAATAGAAAAGTCTGTTTCATGTAACATACCATCTAGCATTGCACTGGACCAAAAGAAGGAATCACTACTATGTTCAAAGAAGAGATATGTATGTACATATAGAGAGAGAGAGGAAGAAAAGATCAGTTAGTTTCATTTTATTAAATCCATAGAAAAGTCTACTTATATATATATATTGATGCAGGACATGAAAATTAAATATGATATGCAAGATTTTAGGCTTTAAATCAAACTAATTCAGAAACATGCACATAAGATTTCCACAACCCACACGAAAGTTCAAACATTCAAATAAGGAAAATCTGTGCAGGTCCAGGCCTACAAATGCTAGGGCTGAATCAATAAAAATTATTAACCAAACGATATTCAAAGGAAAGTGAAAATCATCCACAGATACACAGCAATCAGTCCCTAAACCAAGGAATTCACTAATTTCAATTCAAAAAACCTTAGGATTAGAAAATGGGCAAATAAACTAGAAGTATTGCAATCTAGGGTTAGGGTTAGGGGAAAGAGGTATGAGAGGGGTAAAATAGACGGGAAATCTGAACATAGAAATAGTCCCCGCACGCGGACTGCGGGTCAGGCCTGTCGCACATGGGCAGGGGCCTGGCTGCACATACGAGGGAGTCCCACACCTGGAAACCGACTCCTTGAGTCTGGTCGGCCAAGGGTGGGCTCCAAAACCCCTAAGTTTCGGGTCGATCCGCGCTACGACTGTGCATGATACTCTACCGAAGTTTCAGCCCTCCTGCAGGGCCAGAATCTGAAATTCTGTTGTAAAGAGAAAAAATGTTGCAATAAAGGACAGATTTGTAGCATACATGGTGGTAAGAGATGAGAAGTAGAGATGGTAGAGGATGAGAGCGAATCGGGATAGATGTGTCTTCGCACCACGGTAGTTAGCCCTTCGATAAAGAAAGGGCTTCGCACCCAATTGGATTTCCACAACTCAAGAACTCAGAGGATTAGGAAAACGCATAATTTTTATTAAACTTCAATAATCCCAAAAGGCTACAAGGGATGTCTATTTATAAGATAACCCTATACTCCAAAACTCGCACCATGTGCCCAACCTATTCCTTGTCGATGAAGTAAACCAAAATAAAAACTAATCAAAAAAATATAAAGCGTCCATGATATTCTAAATAACATTAATAAGCAAACATAAAATATGAGATTAATCAGACTAGTGGGCCACGATCATGAGATCTCATGATGGGCTTTACTTGACTACCGGGCCCACTCCAACGAACCAAAACTTAGTCTTCTAACTGACAAAGATTGAACTGTTTGGAATTGTAGCATCATGACCAAATCCGAGAGGTATATTGTATATATATACACTTAGGATATTGTAGGTTACAAGAGCATTGAATTTACAAACAAAGAGAGAAATAACAACCTAATAACAACCCTAACAAAAATTTGTTTTGAAATTTAAAATACAAAAGAGAGACTGTAGATCAAGTTTGTCAAGGTTGTTAGAGAAGATCAAGGGATTTGACTGTCTTTCTCAGTGATCTCAGTCAAAGTTATGGATGTTTTCTGCTGCTTAACATCCCCCCGCAAGCTGGAGGCCCTCCCTAAATATCATCATCGATCCAAATCGATGGTGGGGCCCTCCGTCTTCTTGCGTACGTGCGTTTGAGATGGTGTGCGATACGAAACCCTTCGAAAGATACTAAAAAATTGAAATTTTTTACAGAATACTTTGTATCGATCGAAATATCGCCAAATATCATTTGATATGGCTAAATATTGTTATAAATATCATGTGATATCAACGATACTATCACTTTTATTGGGATTTTATTACTTTTTTCAAGAAATTTGCTATACAACACCTACCAGGGCTACTGTACCCAACTCCCGGATGTTGGGAGAGCATCATTATCCAAAAAAAAAAAAAGTTTCAACGGTAGATTTTGGTACCTGTAAATAAGATCGCCCTGATCGGAAGCTGTTTGATGGGCCATTCGAATCGAAGCCTCTAATTTGGAGAGATTTGGGCGCAAAATCCGTCGAAATCCTCGAAATCATCGGGATTTGGGAGAGATTTTAGGGTTCCGGCGTTCCGAAACCCTCTTTGCTTCAAAAAAAAAGGGCCCCGAGCCCTTATTTATAGGAAGCGGACAGACCGGTGTATCGCACATCACCGACTAGGATGGTGTGTTGACGCCACCAAGTTATGTGGGTCCCATCATGAGGTATATGTTATATCCAAACCGTTCGTCCATTTGGCGAGCTCGTCGTAAGGCTTTAGCCGAAAAATAAGACAGATCCAAAGATCAAGGGGACCACACTAGAAAAAGCAGAGGGATATTGAACGTCTACCATTGAAACCCTTTTGGGGGTCACAAAAGTTTTGGATCGTATGATATTTGTTTTCCTCTTCATCAAGGTCTTTGTGACCTCATGAATAGATTGGATGGAAAACAAACGTTATGGTGGACCCTACAAATGTTATAATGGTGAGAATCATTGTCCTCACTGCTATTTGTGGTGTGGTCCAATTGAGGTTTGGATGTGACTCATTTTTGGGCTCATGATCTAAAATGATCTCTCCAAATAGATGAACGGTGTGGATATAATAAATACATTATTGTGGGGGCCATGTTAACTTTGATCTCCTTTGAATTGTTTGTACAACTCGAGGTGGACGATCGTTAACGCTCGTCTTGGCGGCTTCGCATGAAGTTCATGCGCTGGAAACTTAGGTGGGGTCCACCGTGATGTTTGTGAGAAATCCACCCTGTCCATCCGTTTTTTGAGCACATTTTAATACATGGGGCCAAAAATGAGCAGGATCCAAGACTCAAGTGGGCCGAAAACGTGAGGATTGAAGGTCTATAGTTGAAATATTCGTGGGGCCACAGAAATTTTGAATCAGTCTAATATTTGTTTTTTCAATTCATCCCAGTAGTAATGACGTTATGAACGGTATGGATGGAATGTACACATCACTGTCGACCCAAGAAGGTTTCAACGGTAGAAATTTCCCTACCCACCTTTTTCTTTAGTGCGGCCCACTTGAGTCTTGGATCCTACTCAATTTTTACCTCAATCTTAAAATAAGATCACAAAACTGATGGATGGAGTAGATTTCTCACAAATATCACGATGTGCCCCAGTCCTACAAAAGAATTTAGTTAAAAAATCTGCATCCCATCTTCACACAACACATACCCATACCTCACTGATGGGTGGTACACCAGCCAATCCACACCCTCCATCCATTTTCATTTTTTTGAAAGATAACGCAAGTTGTATTAAGAGAGGTAAAAAAAAATTTTTTAAAAAAAAAGCAAAAAAACAAGAGAAACAAAGGGAGTAGCTGGATTGCTAAGGGGGCAGATAAAGCCACACGCCGAGAAAACACAAATCAAAGTCCTTCAGGGATTCAATGTTGAGGCTCAAATATTGCATATTAGACCCTAGTTATTACCTGATTTCACAAACATAAGTGTTTGTACTACAAGGTGAAATAAGGAGCCTAGACTAAAAAAGGGTACTAAAAGCATGGATTTAACACTCCGAAGTCACCAAGGCAAGAGATGGACCCCAGGGGACTGAAATCGAAGAAATTACACGCCAGAAATCCAAGAAAATCAGGTCACTCATGTTAAACGGGCCCGAAAATCGTACAGAAAGCAAGATCACAGGGTTCCCACCATCCGTTCGGCTCGAAACTTTATATATGGCCTAAGAACCATAAATTAACCGTACACATCAAATTTCAGCCATTGGATCCTTGTGGAAGTGGCCCAACGGACAAATCAGCTACCAAATCTCTGATTTGCGGCCCACCTAATATCTGGATATGCTTCAATTTTGGTCTCAACCTGTTAAACGGGATGCCAAAATAAATGGAAGGCGTGGATTTCTCATATACATCACCGTGGGACCCTCCTGTGCATTGCACATGTACAGCGTGGGTGCTCCAGCCACGCACTAGTTTTCAAAAAAATTCTAAAGACTCAACAGCGTCTAACGCACGCCGTCTAGTTTTTTATTGTGGGCCCCACCCATCATGTATTTGAATAATCCGGACCGTCCATTCGCCTCAGAGGATAGCCACGACCACAACCATGCTGAATTTTTGGTCCCATGCAAGCGAACGCGCGAATATCTCATCCAAACGGAGGACGGACGTAATTTCCAACTGATTTTTCGAGAGGATTCCAATGTACAGAATGGATTTCCTGTCCGACATCAATCATGGGCCCACTAGCCATCACAGCGCAGGATGCGCAGCTCTGTTTTGCAGAAGTGGCTTGCTGACGATCCAGGTGGGCCACCACGGATGGCTCTACATGAATATCCAAACCGTTCATCTGAATGGCAGCCAAAAACCGTCCGCAGGGACATCATCCCTTCACTAAAATGCACTTGTGTGCGAAGGCCGGGTCCAACACAAGAACGACTTGAGTAAGAAAAATTCCAGAAGCTTCTTCTGCGTAAGCTATTCACTGCCTCTGGCTGCGAACGTGGAGTCAGTTTTCCACTCCAACCGACCTACACCTACTATGAGGAGAAGAACGTGAGGGGGAGAGGATCATCTTGATCTGGGATGTGGAAACAGTGGAGCAGCTTTTCTAAACAGAATTTTTCCTCTCCTCTTTTTTTTTTGTTGATTTATATTTTTTTTAGAGATTTAGTTTAATCATGGTCATGATTTGCTAAACCTCTTAGCTAGGACTAAGAGGTGAAGCTTGTAGTGAGATGGGAGACTTTTTGTTTATGTCTTTTATTTAAACTAAACAGATTTTGATTCTAGTTTGATTATAAGGAATGTCTTTAGTTTTTAATGGTTTGTTGTGACTTAAATTACAATAGATCTGCGATAGCTTTGAGTATTTCATTTTCATTATTATAATTATGAAGATAGGAAGCCTTGTTGTTCACCATCGCCCCTTGGACATGGTTGGATGATGGAATCCTTCCTAACATTCATACATCTCTTAGATTGGTTGTGGATTGGTTAAATTTTGTTGTGTACTTTGTCTCATGGGCATGGTTTTGTGATAGAATCAATTCTAATTCTCAGCCCAAATGGAGGAGATGAAGTGAGCACACCCTCCATCCATTTTCACAAGTAATTTTAAGGCATGAGCCCAAAAAGGAGACAGATGTAAGATCAAGTGTACCACACCACAAGAAAATTCGGTGGCAATGATGTCCACCATTGAAGCTTTTTAAGGCCCACCGTAATGTTTATTTGGCATCCAATCTATTCATGAGGTTTGACAAACCTGGATGGGAAAACATAAATATCAGCCTTATACAAAAAATTTATAGCCCCAAAAAAGTTGAATGGTGATCATTCAATGACCACTGTTTTGTGTGGTGTGGTCTACCTCAGATTTGGATTTGCCTTATTTTTCGGCCCATGCCCTAAAATGATATGTTAAAATGAATTCCAATTGAGGTTTGGATATGACTCATTTTCTTGCATATCTTTATACATTTATAAATGGTATGCATCATATTTGAATATATTTACCTTAGTTTAATCAGATAACGCATAACTTGGTACCTTATACAAAGGAAATTTATTATGCGCACTTCTTTTTTGATATTTTATGATTTAAAAGTGTATATAAAGGTCTTTTAAAATAATCCCTGAAGTTTCATAAAAAAATTCAACCATTTTACTAATGTTTCCCCATGTATTCCAAAAAGTGTGATAAATTATGCGATACATACGATATATCCCGTGCGATAACCGATACGTATTTGTATCCCAATGTTGCCATACATTGCACAATACCGATATTTCAAACACTGCCTACAACCCATTGGTTAAACCTGTCCAAGGAAGAGACGTTTAGGTAGGAGCAATATTTTAAAAGCTAACAGTCTAGGGGTAGTAATGCAAGTTACAAACTTACAATGCAACTGGTTTTAGCTGAAAATTCATCTATCTACATTGATAATTAATGAACCTAGTAACTGAATAGAACACTCCAAGCTTCCTAGTATGAAGTTGTGACAATTATACAGCCCAAATATCAACTGCATGTATATATAATATACAGCCACAGAAGAGTTCTTTCTCTCTTATCTTTCTTTTTTTTCTGATAATTAGGACATAAAATAAATCTTATTCATGAAAAACTCACACACCTGAAGGGCTTGTTTGCCAGAAGTTTGAAACTGTGCTTGAATTTGCCGAGCTACTGTAGCTTCAAGCTTCGAAGAGACTGACTTCTCCAGCTGACCCGCTGCCTTGTCTCCCACCCCTCTCTGCAATGTCAAGCATAATTGAGATCATGATAAAGAAGGAAAAAACTTGTGGGAAAGAGGGTCTAGCACTTTATCAGAGTTACGTTTCAACCTGAAATGATTCAGCAATAGCAGAAGAAATGATCTTCTCTATGATGGGGGTAATTGTGCGAGCAACTGCTGGCCCTATTGAAGATATTTCTTTCTTCAACGTCTTCTCTAGTAAGGCTGGTAAGTCCTTGTTCCAGTTCGAGATTGAGCTCATTATCTGCTGTATACGGTCCCTTTCTAACTTCTGTTTTGCATTCTCCTCTTGGATACGGGCCCACAAAGCATCGGTGTTTGCCTTGACAGCTTTTTCCATGGACCGGCCAAGAGCCGTCTCTACTCTTCTGCCTTCTTTGTTAACAGGGACTGCCACTGTCGCAGTCATCTGCTTCAGCATTTCCTTTTGAAGGGTCATCATCTGCAAAGAAAATCAATCCAATTTTTGAAAAGAATTAGTGTAGAAATACATAGTCAAAATCATGAAATGATATTTCTAGATAGGCCAAAAACAAGTTTTGCAGATGCATATATTTATGAATCTGCAAAATTGTGTGTGTGGGGACATTAGCAACATCCCCAATGCTTTCAAGTGACATGTGGAATGTCTAATCGGTATTGGGCCATTCATTCACATGGCAGCAAGCCATGGTTAAAAAATCAAAAAGATTAGATAATCATAAATACACAATCAACAGCATGGAAAATGGACAGTAGAGATTGAGTAAAGAAAAAAAAAAAAGGGTCTGAACATCATCTTGAAACATCTATGCAATAGATTGAACTTTGTATTGTTTATGATTCCAAAGTAGCACTTTGGTGATTCTAAACATGTGATCTATGACTCGTAAAAAAATGCACGGCTGTAACAAGTTGGCCCTATTCAAAGGGCTATGATTATCTAATCAGCATGATGTTTTCACCATGGCTTGCCCCCAATTTTATGAATGAATGAATGGCCTAGATCAATGATTGGACACTCCATGTGTCCCTTAAAAACATTGGGGACATTGCAAATGTCCCCATGAAGGTGGGACCTCCAGATAAGCCTGTTAATATACATACATACATATACACATACATACATACATACATAATAGACTGTGTTAAAAATATTTATAAAAACATTGGTGCAAATGAGAAAGATTAGATCAATGAAATGTTGTGTTTTTTAATTGCAACATGTCAATGTTTGTGTCAATAAAAATGTGTGGTGTGGCAACTGAAAAGAAAGTTGGAGCAGCCAAGGCTAGAGAGTTTGGGAAGATTGGATATTTTTATTGATTAAATTCTTTTTTTTTCCTTAGACTGGAATCAATTTCTAGGGGTGTGATTCTTCTAGAAACCCGAGGGTGAGATCCCTCTAGGCTCTATTTGTGGTAAGAATCCACTATTCGATCCCATCATTCTATTTATCTATTTTCCTGCTGAAATTTGAAAGTGCATAAAGATGAACGAATCGAAGGTGGTATGTTTCCCCTAATTTTCTATTAGATTCAATTCCACTTTAATTTGGCCCCTCGGTTCAGATCATCTCTGTCAGTGCAATTTTCCTGGAAAAGCTCCATGCCCCGAGGGGTACACAATTTGGGCAAACTTGACATGCATGCATGCCATGTAATGGAGGACAGGTCACAACGGCACAAACATTAGAGTCAAGCATAGTTTTAGGGTAGTAACAACAAAGACAGCTTTTCAAGTGTCAAGTTTTTCTTGGAGTATCAAAAACACATTTCATTCTAACTGCCAAGTGGAGGGGAAATTAGGTGTGACTAATATCCTTCAATGCATGTGTTAAAATGCCCATAACAGAAATTCAAAGTGGTCACCTGGTTCTGCATATCCATAATCTGACACAAGGCAGCTTCCATAGGACCACTTGAGCTGCTACCTGGTTCATTAGAAGAATCAGTAGAGTCAAAAGTGCTCGGAGAAACTGAAGATGGGCCCAAATTTTGAGAGATTTTTTCTTTTGGTTTCTTTCCTTTCACAGCTGATGAGGGCGACTGGGCAGCTGCTGATACAGTAGCAGACTCAGCAACCGATCCAGCCACACCATCCTTCACAGAACCTTGAACCTCATCCTCACCTCCATTTGGAGGCTGCTCCATATCCTCAGTAATACCCACATCTTCGACAGGGTGATTCTCCTCCATGCTCAAAATTTCTGTGGGTAATGAACTGCACTCTCTGGCCATATCAATGTTAAGATCTGAAGCCTGGGTGTAAAAGGTTCTTTCTCTTTTCTCTGGGCAAAGAACACGCTCTTCTCTCTGAGGATCAAAGTCCTCATGACCCAATCCACTCTCACCCACAACTTTAACCACCTCTACACTCTCTACATCATTGCTAACACCCACATCTTGAACCTCCATCTCTCCCCCTTTCAGGCCATGTGTTATATGAGTGTTCTCAGAGGAAGAAACAGCCGTTGACAATATTTCTGCCGGAGTTATCAGGTGGGTCGGGTGCTTGAACATGATAGGAGGATTCGGCACCATAGAAATATCATTTTTCCCAACTTTAGTTTCATCCTTTCCAGAACTGTCATCTAAGGAAGGCACATCAGGCATGTTTGAAAGAACAGGATCAACTGAATAATCAAGAACTGGCTGGTCAGCACCACGATCACCACGTGGGGGACCTGGCTCAAAGCCATTTGATGGGCTCTTTATACCAGAGAGTCTTCCAGACAGCCTTGGACTCAAAGGAAGAGGGGGAGACGCAACAGGAATGTTTTCAGCATCAGTACTGGGAGGCAACAAAGCACTTGGTCTAGATTCCATGCTTGAAGTAGCCAGTTCAATGCTAGGAAGCTCAGGAGCACCTGAAAATATAGGATATCTAGCTGCCGGTGCACTATCAGATCTGCTTACAAGTGGTTTTGGCGCGCTACTTCCAATGGGCATCTCAGCTGGTGCATTTCCAGGAGGTGGCTCCAATGCATTGAACCCACTAGAACTGGGTGCCTCAAAAACATGAGAGATGCTGGAATCCTTCTCGTTGCCCAAATTCTCCATTGGTGGCGGCAAGCACTGAGATAAATCCAAAGCATACTGTTGAATAGCCTGCGTCTGCACACAATAAATCTGAACAACATGTTCCCCATCAGGTGAGGTGTCACTTGTTCCTGTAAGACTCAAAATAGGCATCGTGACGGTAAATTCAGTTATATAGTCCATGCGTGTAGCTGATGGATATGGACCATAGTCTAAATGTATGGCATATATAGCATTCTTCTTGGCATTGGCAAGCAAAATAAGGCCTGCACGTGGCAATGCAACAACTTGATTGAAAAAAGCCTCTTCAGCTCGAGGTTCAGCAGAACTTCTCAATTCCAAGGTCTGGGTGCACTGCCAAGATTCAGCATCGCTGGGCAATAACCAGCCTTCTGGGCTAGCGGATGCCCACACCTTCACTTCTCGATTTAGATGGCCCTGCAAAAGAAATCAGGAAAAGCCCAGCATTCATTTCCTAGGCTAACATTTGCCAACACTTCATTAAGAAGAGCATAAGAATATAGTCTTTATGAAAACAAAAGCATAAAAAAGTCCTTGCAAATCGAAGGGAAGATCTAACCAGTGTACAGCCCACCAAATTCCTCATCTGGTGCACTGCACTCAGATTCAACAAATGCTGCAACAAACAGTCCATGATCCAGACCACTCATTGGGACACTATGTACTCTAGCTACCATGTGCGTATTTGCAGCGGGGGGGTCTGCATTTGTGCATATTTATTATATCAAGGGTCACCAAGGGCTGTATGATCCAACCTTTCAAATCCTTTTTGTTAACAGTAACAAATTCTATTAAAAACAAAAAACAAAAAGATGTAGAAAAGAGTCAAGGATTGGTCTATGGCAAGTGAGCCTCTCATGACTCCCTCACAAGCCCCACTGAGGCCAAGGAACAACAAGCACCCAAACAAACCATATTCAATGTTAACCATGGCCAGCATTCTTTTCTACCTTCCATTTGCAGGCCATTCATAATCATGGTTAAGACCATCCGACCAGTGGGATTTATCTACTGTGGCCAACTTAATGTAGTACTAGGACCTGTCCAAATAACTGTCCATTTCACGGGCTGTTATATCAATGTCCAACTTGAGTAGAAGCACACCACATAAAGAAAATGGCATACGCTATTCTGATTAGACTGCCCCAAAGCAAACAACCTATATGTTTTAACAAAGAAACAAAAATAATTCCTACTTCACAAACTATTTTGAAGACCCCTAGTGGTATAACAGCGATATGGTGCCTGATTTATATCAGCCTGATCACAGCCCTTTTTAGTCCATTACAACAAGTATCTTGCTATTTTTTAAATTATTTAATAAAGATAAAATAATAATTACATTTAAAAAAAAAAAAAAAAGGTAACGAGAGAATATATTAAAAGAGGGAAAAAGAGAACAATGGACAACTGCTGAGGTAGCAGGAGCCAGCATTACAAGCCAAGAAAAAGAAGACTACAGTCTTTAAGAGAAGAAACAGTTGCTGCCCATTCAATAATGAAAGATTTAGCCCTAGAACCCACAACCCGCGAAGAGGATTGCGAGTTGTCGAAACATTTGTCATTCCTTTCTTTCCAAATCGCCCACCAAATGGCTAGAATTACAATTGAAAGTGAATCAAACATATTTGTGATATATTTAATTTTTTTTCAAAAAAAAATGTTGGTTTGGAACAGTCATAACAGCCAATATATGCCTGATGTATATTTTCCACTATCCATCAAAAAAGATGTATATTAAAAATGATTTTGCATTAAAAAAATTCAATAGGTGAGGGCAGATAATGTCTCGCCTCATAACAGATTTGACCCCTGGCCATTATAAACTGTTATCAGACTAAAAACATTGGGAATTCTAGAATCAAGGCACTGTGAAGTTAAAACAAACATGCTCAGACCAGTTATTTATTGAAAGGTGCAGTAATAAAAATAAAATATAAAAAAATTGAAGGCGGGGTAGCCCATACCGCTGTGATAAGAAAAATGTGTTCAGGGCGATGAGGTGCTGTCAAGAATGTAACTGAGTTAACAGGTTGGCCATCGTGTGGCCTCAATGTTAAAAGTGGCAATGCCTTCCGGTCTTCCCAAATCTTTACCTGTTACAAACCAATCAATCAAGATGATACCTAAAGGTTCCAAATCACATAGCACATTTCAAAAATCGCAAGATTAAAAATAAATGACTTCCCAGCCAATAAGACCAACAGATATCTTACAGCCAAGAATATCAACTTCCGCATTTTCTTAGAAAAAGGAGCATAGAAAAAAATTGAAGAGCAACTAAAAAATAAAAAAAAATAAAATAACACAGAAGAGAAAATGGTTGCCATGGCACTCTCAAAGAATAAAGAGAAACTACTTACCAAGAGAGACCAAACACATGCTCAATATCAGTAAGTCTAAGGGTCTTTTAATCAATAAATAAAATTAAAAAAGGAACCAATCATTGAAAAATAGCAAGTATGCAAACAACATATAAAACAACAAGGGGGAGAAAATTTGCAGGAGGTCACTTGTTATGCAGACAAGACCTGAAATCACCTCAACCGGGGAAAGGAAAAGGGAACAAACAAATCCCCCAAGGGTAACAATCCCTCCATAAAATCCATGAGCTTTTCATCAGCTGCCACTTCATCAACAGGGGAATTCCCAAAAGACTGGGGGGTCCCTTACCATTGATGAAGAGGTAACCTCATCCTGGGCTAGAAGAGCAGCAAAAAGCCCGGATCTCTAAGGGGCTTCTACCAAATCAAAGTTGCTGCAGTCACCGTCGAAAATAACTTCAGCATTTTGAAACAAAAGGCTTTCAAAACAGGTTTGTATTATCCTGGAATACAGGTTTCCAGTCATTGTAGCTGGAACTTAGCATGTACAATCTGTATCCAGTCTAACATGAAAAGGAATGCTCCAAATAACAGATGAATCATGATCAGAGCCCAATTCGGATAATGTTTAGCAAAGCAACCTCAATCCCCTGATCCAAAAGCCATGGTTTGAAGGCATTGGCTAAATCTGTGACCCTGCAAATACGTTGTACCTGAAAATGATACACCACACTTAAAGCCACAATTTTAATGAACCTGCACAGCTCATGATCATACTACATCCAAATCACTTGTTGTAGATTGACTTTGATCAGCTAATGTAGATCTTGTCTAACAAATCACCTCAATACCCTGAGCCAAAATCCATGGTTTGAAGGCATTGGCTAAATCTGTGACCCTGCATACATGTTGTATCTGAATACTATTGGCCACACTAAAAAGCCGCAACCTTCAACGCTACGTGCCCAGTTCCAGATCAATACTGCAGCCAATCTCCTCTTACACCCTAATGATGTTTTATCATCCCTAAATGAACATAAAAGAATGGCGTCTTGGGGGAGCACAGGGCACCAGAGCATATACACACACCCTTATAAATGAGGCTCACATACACAAAAAAAATCCAAACACCCAAATGCACGTGCATACGCACACACTCTATTACACAAGTGACACTGGCCACTTTAAATTTGATAGGGTATTTAATCGCTTATTATGGGCCTTGACAGGGTGAAAAGGTGGAAAAGGATTCATGTAGCCAACTCCAATTAGTTGGGTTAAGGCTTAGATGATGATGATGATGATGATGATGATGATGATGATGATTTAAGCACGATTTCTAACTTCCAATCATTATAGTTGGCTTATTCCACCTCCAGTTGGCATATAAAATATAGATGATAACTAGCAAATGGAGTGCTCCAATAGTTATTGGTTCACATAATCAAAGCTCACAATATGAATTTCAGGACTGGCGAGGAATGCAACCCAGAAGAGCATGATCCATCCATGCCATTTGATACTTATGGCCAAACACCTAAATCTCATTGACTATTCTGACAAAGATTCAAACACAGGAAAAGTGGTATCCAAACAACACAAAGATAGTGTCATCACGCAAGCAACATCTGCCTAGACCAGCATCTTTGCCATAACTTTCTTAACAGCAGTGTGCATAATATGAAGTGTGAAAATGAGAAACCTATGGTTGGATAGGATAAATTAGCTGAAGTCGCTCTGTACTACTACACTGAATTCCACAAACAGATCCATGTGAATTTCTACATCAAATTAATTTCGGAACTTCATGTTTGAAAATATATTTTAGTACAGATTTGTAATAAATTAGGTACAAATACAAAGACTCAAAAAGGTAGACAAATTTAGTTCTTACAACCACTGGCAAGCATATTTTACAAAATTATTGATAAAAATAAGTAATCTGCATCTAAATATTATAAATCGCAAATTTGAATGTCGGGCTTCCCACAAGAACATGACAAAAGAATTTTCAAGAATCTAAGCAAGCTACTAATCATCCTCAAAAGATTCGAGAAAAAATGGAAAGAAGTCCTCAGATGCAATATTTTGATAACCATTCTAGGAACCTGACTTTAGAGCACAGGATAAATTTCACGAGAAGCAATATCAATAAAACAGTTTGAAAGAAATACAAACCGTGCCATCTTTTGATGCAGAAACTAGCCGCGTAGTCATCCATTGACACATCGATAGATCTGTCACTTCACCATCATGTTTGCCAACCAATTGGACTCCATCAATCAGCTTCTCAACAGGGCATTTGAGAGGTTCCTCTGCAGAAAACACTTTACCTTTTCCGACTTTTGTTGTATCGATTTTCACCACATAGTTCCCAATCCCAACAACCAAAACTTCCTGTAAAATGGGGCCAACGGACAGATGGTATGAGTGATTGTCCAAAACTAGATGCAACTTTTAAATCTTATCATTTCTGAGCCTTGCAAAGACAACGGGACCTTTGGGTCCCTACCCAGATCAATGAATTATTACTTATTAGGTCATTCCTATGGCAGGTACCCCTCAGTTGGCAGGTGCCTTTGCTCTCAATCAGTGAAGCCTCACAGCCCTTGATGCTCCGGGCTTCGCCCCGAGATTTTACGAAACTAGATGCAACTACTAAATCTAATCGTTTCCGAGCCTTGCAAAGACAATGGGACCTTTGGGACCCCAACACAGATCAATGAGTTATTACTTATTAAGTCATTCCTATGCCAGGTACCCCTCGGTGGGGCCTTTACTCTCAATCAGTGAGGCCTCAAGCCCTTGATGCTCCGGGCTTCTCCCTGAGTCCCTACACTCTGACTTGCCTTGCCTAGCTTGCTATCGCTCACCAGCACTCGCTTGCCTTGCGATGCGCTGCGCTTGGGCTTCTCTCTCCTGGAAGCCCAACCGATTAATATTTTCTTTTTTTCTTTTCTTTTTTTTTTCATCTCTTTATTGGCAATCAACCATAACTTTGTTCTGGGACTATTAGATTAATGAGGAGATATACAGCATTCAGTTTAGCATTTGCTCAGACCATCAAATTGTACATGTCAGTCAGGCCATCTTTCTGTGATCTAAATCATACATGCAGTGGGTAACATGGTGGATTGGAGATACCCCCAAAATATACCCCAAAGAATGATCCTAACCTTCTGATTGGGCCCCAATTAAAACGAAAACCGTTGGTTCTACTGTTTTGATCAGGTGGCTAGGGTCATCTGATAGAATGTGGTAAGGTATCGCCCATCCCATTATGGGGCCCACCACACCAACAGCTTAGGTTCACAAAAGATGAGGCCCATCTGTACCAAACCACCAAACCTAGGTCAGAGCACCGTATAAATCCTCCTGATTAACAGTTCCATGATAAACTAAGCATTACCTGTTTGTGTGAGTGCCAACAGATTCGTGGATGAACTGATTCCCCATCTCCGAGTATCTGAATGGCAACAACAGCTTTTCCTGTTATCTGTGGCTTATCTTCTTCATCAGGGCCTTCATTTATCTTCCACACAAAAATCCTCCCATCCACACTCGCACTACACAAAAGCAAGCAAACAGCCAATAAAGAAACCAAAAAGTAAATGGAGAAGCACAAATAAAGAAATACCTAGCCAAAAGGTGAACATCCTCAGCAAAGAAAGCCATGTCAGTGACCCTCTGACAAAATCAACAATATCAGAAAGAATTAGTTACTAATAACAAAATCCATTAGACTAGCAAAACCCAATTCAAAGATATCCTGAATGAACAAAATCCAACCTACGACGCCACAGTTTTGTCAGTCAAATCTAACTCTTTGCAGCATAAAATAACCAAAAAGTATAAAATCATAACAAGACATGTTCTGCAAACACTAAGTTCAGAAGACATCAACCCAATTCATTATGGCTGTGTTTGGCTTGGCCAGTTTCAGAGTATTTCGCTGTATTTTTTTTATTTCTACTCTTAGTATAAATTCTAAAAATCACAAGACATTACCCTTGTAGATGCAAGAGAGCACTCTCTTTCCAAGACAACACAAGAGCCCCGTTTTGCAATTCTCATAATTTCTGTGAAATTCCACTAAGAGTTAAAATTCCAAATCCGCAATTCGTTCTTCACTCTCCCCAAATAGCCAAGACAGAAATGCAGCATTTAGCAAACTTCAACCAACAGATAGAAGTTCAATAAAGATTTCCATTTTTTTCACCGATTTCATTTAAGATCACGAAATAAAGTGACTGAAAAATAAAAACTCAATGCACCAAAACACAAAAAGATCCAAGAAAACAGCATTCTAACAAAACCTGATTGATGATTTACAGAATCTATCAAAAATTTTAAAAATAAATACAACATGAGCGTGACTTCTTAAATCAAATCATTCAAGGAAAAATAACATTTTAGTGAAACTCGATCAGTAAATAACAAAACAAAAAAAAAAAAAAAAAAAACCAACCTGGGTGTGACCTCGGAGCAAAGATCGCAGCGCGGTGTTTATATTCAGCACCCGGATCGCCCCCAGCTTCAACCCATAGCATATATACGTCCGGTTCACCGCGATCTGCCGGCCAACGACAAGCCCAGGATCTGACACGTACTTGGTGATCGGTGTGACCTCGAGCTGCTGCGGCTGGGCCTCCCCAGGCAACCGAACATCCACATCATAAGCAACCCGGTCGCCGATCAAATGCCGCCCTTTGGGCAGCTTGCTGCTCGGGACCCGGGCGGGCGGTGTGGGCAGCGGACCCGCGGAGCTGACAGGCGGGAGCATCGGGGCCGTCGGGGCGGGGCCTGGTGGGGGGTCGAGATTGGAAGGAGGGTTTGGGGTTAGAAGGGCCATAAGACGGGCGCCTGGGCTGGGATTAGGGTTGGGATTTGGGGTGGAGGTGAGGGGAGAGGGTGTAGGATAAGAGATGGGGCGATGTTGGTGCATGTTAGCAAGGGGGTCTTGGTGGGGGTAGTGGAGGTAGTGGTGGAAAGGAGGGGTTGGGGTGGTGGGAGGAGGGTAGGAGAAGGGGCCTGGGGGAGGAGGCGTAGTATAAGAAGGGGGTAGAGGATAAGAGGAAGGTGGGTTGGTGGGGTTTGGAGGTGAGGGATTGAAGAGCCTCTGCATGTCGTAGGGCGATTGCTGGTTAGGGTTTCCAGCTGAAGAAGCCATCGGAGAAAGGAGAGAGGGAGGGAGAGGAAATGGAGCTTTTTGAGAGGGAGAGAGAGAAGGGGCTCTAGAGAAGGGGGGGGGTTATCGTGCGCCTGGTATGCGTAGGTTAGGATGTAGTGGGACTTGAGAGCAGGGGCCATGGACATGCTAACGGACGCGCGCGGGTAAGATGGGATCAATTGGACGACAGTTGCCCGGAACCCCAAAGCACTGTGGGGCCCACCTTCGTGTTTATATTATATCCATTACGTACATCAATTTCTACAGTTAATTCTATGACATTATGCCAAACATGAGAGATATCCAACTCTCAAGTGGACCACACCATGAGAAAAAGTGAGTATTCAACGTTCAATGTTAAAACATTCTTGAGAGTCATATAAGTTTTGGATCATGCTGATATTTGTCTTTTTCATGCATACTTATGCAACTCACCTTATGGACGGTCTGGATGGCATGTAAACATCAACGTGGCCCCACAAAAGCTAGAATTCCATCCACCTTGTTTCTTGTGGTGTGGCCCACTTGAATTTTTGACCTGCCACTGGCCGATGTTGATGCTCTTTCTTCCACACCATCCATCCTTTTTTTTTTTATCATTTAAATGTATGATTAATAAAAGAGGTATATCCAAAAATGAAGTGTGACTGCTTGATAACCAAAAAAATATTATTAAACACCCACCACCATTTAAATCTTTTTAAATGCCACAAAAGATATACATCAAATTAATATTCGTTTTTTCCTTCATCTAAGTCTGTGTTTTATATAACTTAATCAACAGGTTATATGCCAAATAAATATTATAGTGGGTCTTGGCAGGTTTTTAATCATTATTATTTTCATATTATGTGGCCAACCTGAGATTTAGATCCCTCGTTTTTGCGTTGAAGCCGTAAAATGATACGGAGAAATGGATTGGCGGTGTGGATAAAACACATACATCATGGTGGGCCATATATCACCGACCAGTAGCCTCCTGACTGGTGGCTGCCTTAATATGAGATGAAAAATCGAGTAAACGGAGTGGATATGACACAAACATCAGTGGGCCCCATGTAGCTGGGGGTTACAAGGGATATGGTAACTCGAGGTTTCAGGCAAGTGGCACAAGGTATAACGGGCGAACCGCACGGGCCTACTCACGTGCCGGAGATTGGGCCAAGATGCACATGCGGCCACCTAAGGATGAGGAGGTGGGCCACAGCGTCTGAAAAGTAGAAACGGATTGGCTACTTCCCCTGACACCAGTCAATTGCTAGTGGTCGGTGCTCGGTGGGCCCTGCCATGTTGTATGTGTTTCATCCATGTTACCCATCTATTTTTACAAATCATTTTATAAAATGAGACCATTAATGAGGTATATCCCAATCTCAAGTGAACCACATTACAAGAAACAATGTTGATTGAGAGTCAACCATTAAAAACATTTTAGGAGCACAAAAGATTTGGATCAAACTAATTTTTGTTTGGGCGTGTATGACTTAATCAACAGATTGGATATCAAATAAGCAGTACAGTTGGCGTTAAGAGGATTTTAATGGTGGATATCCAATCACTATTGTTTTAATGTGGTGTGGACTACCTGAGATTTATATACCTCTAAGTTTTTGGATAAAGCCCTAAAATAATCTTTAAAATTGGATTAACGATTGGATGAAACACATAAATCATAATAGGGCCCACAGAACACTGACCACCAACCACGGGCTGGTGGCAGGGGAGTAGCCAATCCGTTCCCGTGAAAAGTCATTGGAAATCCATATTTAAGGTGCATTTGTGGCCCACTTGATGGCTAGCCCAATTTCTGCTGTCAAGTGTATGTTAAGAGCGGACCCCATCTGATGAATGGCTCCAATCTTGCCCAAGTGCGAGATGATGCTACTAGAGTAGCAGGGCGCCTTCAAATATGCGAATCTTGTTTGAATTTCGTGAATGCATCTTCTCATCTCAGTCGCGTGAGTTTTATTTATTTTTTATTCTTAGAATAATACAGTTTGCTGACACTCCCTACCCTGGACGATGAAGCCCATTGGTTAGTGATGTAGATGTTCGATCTGGTGGGCCCCACCATAGCGGGGGTTCAACACGAAATCATCAAAATGCAAGACTCCTTACGATGTAAGGCCATGGATCATGGATTATTTGATTCAGCCATTTTGATCTGGTGCCGGAAAAGGGGTCGTGGTCTTGTAATGGGAGAGACTTTTGGGGGATGGACATCGATGGCTGGGCCTACCAAGTCAATGGCCTGTATCATTAGACCACAGGCACCACGTGCACGATATCATCCAAGTAGGTTATGCATATTTGTTAGGTTGAGCACTTTGGGTGTAGATGGGTATAATTTGCTCGGGTCCATGGATTTTCATACCTGAACCATTAAGTGGACATGGGCTTCAGGCAAAAGATTGGTTCATTAATATTTTAGTAAGACATATGGGCATGTTAAAAGACCTAGTGACTTGGACCCATTGATTGATGTCTTCAATCTGTCGGGGAGTAGGGGATTTGATCACGCTTGGCTAGATCGATTCAGAATTTCCATTTTTTCACCATCTGCTCTTTGGACAATCAATTAAGGATTGCCTCGATTAATCGATGCTTAGATTGATGGTACATAATTTTATGTAATTGTATGGATGGTTTCATATTCCATGTGCTATACTATATATATAGGTATAGTCAAGATAAGGGTTATTTTAAGAGGGTTTTAAGTTGTCAAAAGACATGTTCTAGAGGAAAGATAGGGTTTTTTGAAGGGTTTTACATCTGTAAGTAAATTATCTCTTATAATATCATTTTTATAATGATTATTATCACTTTGTGTTCTTTTTTTTTTCCATTAGAGTTTTTCCATATAAAATTTGTGTGTACTGGTGCATGTTTGATTTGTCTAATCGTCGTGTAATTCAAATTTGGTTTTGTTTTCCCGGCTCCCCAACAAATAATATTAAAGTAATACGTTGAGATTTGAGTTTAGATCAAAACACGATCATAAAATGCGTCAAACGTGAAGTATGAAACAAACAAGTTCACTAAAAAAAAAAAAACTGCGAGAATGTGAAGATGAAAGGCCTTCTAATTCAACAAGAATTATAGTAGATACTAATTGGCATAGCAAAGTATCCTATGTGTATGACCGATGAAGAGTGGAAATAACTTGAGAAAGCAAAAACCTTTATTCAATTATGCTTGTTCGATGAAATCCTTTATAATGTCCTTGGTCAAAAGATCATTATAGGACTTTGGATGAAATTAGAAGATTTGTACATGACGAAATCTCTTAATAATCGTTTATATATGAAAAAACAATTATATAATCTGAAGTTGGTGAAAGGGTCTGATATTAATAAACATATCAACACGTTTAATCAATTTTATTTTTTTTAATTGACGAGTGTAGAGGTGTAGATTGACGAGGAAGATCAAGTCCTAATTCTGTTGAGCTCTCTTTAAGAATCTTACAAGAATATCGTAGAAATTACGTGATGTGGTAAGGAGACCATTAATGTCAAAATTGTCATCTCAACCCTTCATTCGAGGTACTTGAAAAAGAAAGACAATGGCGGTAGTTCCTTTATGAATGTTTTAGTAGCTAGAGGAAGAAATTCTGAGCGAGAGAAAGAAAACTCGTGATCTTGTTCCAAGTATAAGGGCAAGAAAACTATGAAGTATCGGAATTGTAGGAGATAATGACATATAAAAAAGGATTATCGGAATCCTAAAGTTCATAAAGGAGAAAAATCAGATGAAATGTCAAATGAGGCTAAAACAATAGAATCCAGTGAAAAGGTAGGTGGCTGTGATGTTACGAGCATATTCAAATCCAAGCATCTCAGTATCGAGTGGATTTTGAATTTGGGAGCGTCATACCACATGACCTTCCATCCGAGTTGGTTCACCAATTATAGCGAATGCAATGGTGGTTAGGAATTTATAAGCAATTGTTATTTCTATAATGTTGTTGGATCATGATTAATGTGTATTAAAATATTTGATGGAATTGAGCATATATTGATGAATGTGAGACATGTTCATAAACTGTGGAAGAATTTGATTTATTTGAGAGCCCTTAATGAACTTAGGTGTAAGTTCATCGAATTTGATTGTGTCATTAAGGTTTCAAATGGGCCACTCATTGTGATGAAAGCACAGCGAATTGGTAACCTTTACAAGCTAATCAGGAATATCATATCAAGTGGAGTTGTAATGTTTATAACAAAATTCACATTGGCACTTTTGTGGCATACATGCCTCGGCCACATGAGCGAGCATGGTATGAAGGTATTTGTTTATTGTTGCTTGATTCTTGTATTTAAAATTGTTGATTTTAATATATACAACCATTGTATATATAGTAAACAATCACGATTATATTTTTTAATTGAAAAAACATACAAGTAGAGAAATGCTTGATTATGTACATTCGGATTTATAACGGTTGGCGTCTGTGATTTTTGGAGAGAATTATCGTTATGTTTCACATTTATCGATGATTTCTCCAAAAAGATGTGGGTTTATTTTTCGAGAAATAAATTCAATATTTTCGTCACCTTCAAGTTGTGGAAGGAAATGATAGGAAAACAGTTAGGGTGAATTTAAAGATGTTAATGACAAATAATAGTGAATAATTCGCTTCGAATGAATTCAACCAAATTTGTAAACATAGAGAGATCGTACAACATAACATAGTCAGGCACACACCAGAGCAAAATGATTTGGTAGAACGAATGAATCAAACTCTCTTGAAGAAAGCCTAAAGTATGTTAAGCAATATTAGGTTATGTAAAAAGTCATGGATTGAGGCCATTAATACGACTTGCTACCTAGTGAATCAGTCTTCGTTTACACCAATCGGTTGTAAAGTTCCAAAAGAATGTGGGGTTGTCATGAAGTTAATTAATCAAGGCTGTGGGTATTTGGTTGTGATGGTTACTCTCATGTGTCGTTCATTGAAAGAGATAAGCTCAACCAAAGGGTGAAAAAGTCTACCTTTGTTGGTTATGATGATGGTGTAAAAGAATATAAGTTGTATGATCAGGTTACATGAAAGATCACGAGTAGTTATGACATCAAGTTTGATGATGATTCCGTGTTCTATAAAGATAAACATAATAAAATGGAAAAGTTAGTGATTATGATATCGAAGTTCAAAAATGTGAAATACACAGGTCAAAAATGAGCCGAATGAACAGGTATATGAGCAATGGAGCCGCCACCTATGAGGAGAAATCCACTTAAAGATCGTACATTACGAGCGAGATACAAGATTGCCTAAATATTGCATTTGCTCTCATTACAAATGAGAGGGATCTGTATACCTTCTAGGAAGTACTAAATTACCTAGATGTTAAGAAGTGGATGATGATGATGCAAGACGTGAATGAGACATGAGAACTAATGGAGCTTCTCATTTGACGTAAAATAATTAGATGTAAGTAGATTTATTGGAAGAAATATAATACGTACAATGCGAGATTGGTTACAAAAGGATATACTCATAAAGAATGTATCGACTTCAATGAGATCTTTGCACATGTTGTCAAACAAGTATCTATCAGGTTTGTGTTAGCGTTGATTGCCCAATGAGATCTTATGGCCTTAAACTCACCCCTTAGTTAAGGTAGTGTTTTGGACCCAACCTTGACCAATGGTCAAAAATTCACATTAAGAGCCATTTGAAATTGGTTCAAGAGAAATAATTCGCATTTAGAACCATTTATGATTAGTTCAAGTGAACTCATGGGATATTGTAACATGACCCATTTGGACTCTTAGTGAGAGCTTTCTGGTTACGTTGGGAGAAACTGTGTGATCCTCCACCACAAGACTTGATTCAATGCAAGTGGGGTCCAATGGTCAATGATCTGGACCATTGATCTCCTGGGCATCAACGTGATGGTCCATTACATTACCATTGGCCTACCAATTGGTTGTTAAAAGGCAATTTTTTTATTTTTTATTTTATTTTATTTTTTTGTTTTTAAATTGCAATATTGATGCATGCTTTACAAAAGAACACCAAAGATTGGATTGCTAGGATCAATTTTGAACATTCTCATGGCCCATCAAATTAACCATCTAGATCACCAAACCATGGGTTCCATTTTATAGGCGCTAGATAATTCCTTTGAATTAGAATGAGGATTCTTCCAAAGGTAGAATTACAGGCTACCAATGGGACAGATTTGTAGATCATGCAATGGACTGGACCCACTTAGCTGATCTATAAAGTTGAACTCATAGGCCCCACTAAGAAGGATGGTCCAGATTGATGATTGAACTGTCAGAGGCACAATAAATGGTCTTGGAATGATCATATTATCATCAATGAGACCTGAATTGTAAATATTGTCCAAGCAGTGTATTTTTTGGCCTATGGTCCATTCTTTGATTGGACTATCCTAACCATCTAATTAATTGATCTCTTCCCACTGAATGTGGGCTATTGTTTCTAGGGATTTGATGTCTGTTTGCATGTCACTGATGGACTAGAATCGTCCAAGCAGTGCGGTTTTTGGAGCATGGTCCATTCACCATTAGACATATCAAATGAAGGGTTTTGATCAAAATGCATGATATTTTCCATAGCGGGCAAGGGAAGGAAAGACAACTCCCATGCCTGAAGAGGAGTGGATCATATTTGGCTTGATTCACAAGGGTGGAACGTCTGCAGCTCTTATTTACTTGCATGATGTAAGGGATCTTTTTCACACCCTGATACATATCTATGGTAGACTGAGTGAAAGATACCTCGTTTCAACACGGAGGTCTTGGTATCGACTCCCTGATACATATCTGTGGTAGACTGAGTGAAAGATACCTCATTTCAACACGGAGGTCTTGGTATCGATTCCCTAGTGGGTGTGGCTAACAGTGAAGTGTGAACCAACAGTGGGATCGTATGGTTTAAAATTTGCGTTAGATTGCTGAAAAATGCATGTAAATCATTTTTTTACCTTTCAGCCTTATTTGAATTTTCCATTAAAAAAAATTGCAATTTCATTTACAGGCTCTCTATTTGCAGCCTAATGGCTGTATTTTTAATGTTTAGCACTTCATTTATAGGACTTAAACAATTTATAAGCTATCCAAACACAGACAATCAATTTATCTGTAAATCATTTATTGCTTACAACCAAACATGACCTAAAGGTAATTAAATAATCAGAGAACTTACTCAAGTACATATAACCATTATTTAATTGTCTGTGTGGGGTCCACCATCTTATGCATATGCCATCTAATGTACACATTGAGTCCAACTGTGACTATGGGATGCCCCAAAATTAAATCTATACAATCATTGTGTTCGCCGGTTGGACATCCACCCAAAAACTTTTAAATTCACGTGGATAAGATCAACCTTATCTTTGGTGTGTGCTAAGACGCTTTCAAATGGGTCGATTCCATACACAAATCACAGTGAGCCCTGTAGAGCAAATAAATAAGCTTTTTTCTACAAACATTCCAGAGGACATGGCCTCTTTATTAAGAGCCATTTAGATGTGTGGAGCTCTCAAATTTCGATTGTTGTTGAATTCCTTGAAAGAGAGTTTCATGAGAGTAGAAATATTTACCATTACTATCTTCCCTCTCTCTCGTATTCCCTTTCTGTTGAACTCAAAAAGTTCTTATAATTGAAGGGATCCATGCAACCTTCAATGCATTCAAGAATTGGAAACCCTCGAATGGAACTTGAGTTCTTAATCAAAGAGTTCCATGCTTCAAAGGACTCATATTACTCAAGATGTCACATTTTTAGATCATGATATACATGGCAGTGTGCTCCAAACAGTGGTCCTGCCTGATTGATTTTTGGATAAATGAAAACAAAAGAAAAAGTAATAAGAAGCAATGTTACATGTGGATCCATTTTTTATAGTGCATTAAATGCATAAATAGTTTTACAGATTTTTCCAAATGTCCTGTCTTTTTTAGGATCTATTTGATTAGCCGTAAATGCATATAAATGATGGTAAATAAGTAATGATTGACATGCATGGATTTTAAAAAGAGTTTTACATAAACTTTGTGGGCTCCACCATGATATATGCAGTTTATCCAAATTTCTGCGGGCGTTCAATCCCCTATGTTTCTGTGGTGTGGTCCACTTGGGCTTTCAAGTTGCTTCATCTTTTGGCTCATGCCCTGAAATAATATGAAAAAATAAATGGACAACACGAATATAGCATGTACATTATGGTGGGACCCACCTTAATGAGGTTTGAGTTTTCCCTAATTTTCAAGGTGAAATTTCAGACTTTAATCTAAACAGGAAACATTTGTCTAAATTACTTATTTCCCACTGTTTATATATATTTATAACTAACCAAACAGGTCATGAATGTATGATAGCTTCAAAATATCTCTCAAGAAGAGTTATTTTACATATACCCTAAAATACAGCTTTTGAAGCATGATTCAAATTATCAATATCATATCCATATAGTTGATCACCGGTACAACACCATGCTATTTGTTTTGGCTGATAAGACCAATCTGTTAAGTGAGTTTGAATCTTTCAAAGGTAAAAAATAAATAATAAAAAATCATCTATATCATTCTTGTATATATTTTTCTCAAATAAAAAGATATCATTGAACCCATGAGGTCAGTATTTTGTTTACATTTTAAGTAAATAACAAAACATGTATTATTATTATTATTATTCTCTTTATTTTTATTCGGTACTTAATTAGTATTGATTTATCAAGTCAGTGGTAACCGGCATACGGTACATATTGGTCAATAGAATTTGTATGGGCCCACATTTTTAAACCCCGCATGATTGGAGACTGTGCTGGAACAAAGCCAAGGAAACTAGAAAAACTTTATATGGTTAGTACCTTATCAAAGACAAGGCACGTTACAAAAATCTTTCCGAACCTATGGCTACTGCTATCCAACTTTTCTTTTCTTTCATGCTCCAAAAGTCTTTCCAATCCAAAGGCTCTAGTCATCCGACTTTTCTTTTCTTTCTTTTTTCTCTTTTAGTAATTGAATCTGAATCGTTGTGTATTGGATTATCCAATTGAGAAGAGTTGATAGATCCACTGTGGGGCCCACTATATCAATGGTCTGAATCTCTAAAGCATGGCACCACTTGTAAAAAAGAAGAAGTAATTATCCAATTGAGAAGAGTTGATAGATCCACTGTGGGGCCCACTATATCAATGGTCTGAATCTCTAAAGCATGGCACCACTTGTAGAAAAAAAAAAGTAAAAAAATATGGGAAACTTAGGTCTCAGGTTATATAATTGTTTTATGATAGGAAAGAATTACAGGGTACGCCAAAAACTTTAAAAAACTTGATATTATGCAAGTGGCCCGAAAATTAATACACCTAAACTTAAAGATACTTCTTATGATGCAAGTGTTCAAAAGAAAACCGTAGGCTACGGTTCTTCTATAGAATATTTATGGTAAGAGGAAGCATAGGATCCCTGATACCAAGCTTTGCAGCATAGGTGTGAGGGGTCCATCGTTTGATAATCAGACCACTCATCTCTTGCATCTCATCATGATAAATCAAGCACCTTTTAAGAGTCATGGCCTTTTCATTTGTGACCTACTAAAAAAATGGTTAAGATGGTAAGTAAAGCAATGGGCAACATTCAATTGAAAAATGATTCAAGATTGGTGGCTAGGATCTTTCAGATTGGGAAATTTTTGGTGCATGGCCCATCTACTGTGGGACTCAATAGTCTAATGGTCTGGATTACTGAACCACGGGCCCCACTCGTCAGAATTGAAAATTTCTCAAAGGCGTACTAAACCGCAGGGTGGGTATCTTATAGTTACTAATACGAATTTTGCGTCCGTCCTTACAAGACACGATGGGCCCGTCCATGTGAAAGTATACAAGCTCATGAGGGACAATTAAAACTTTAATACTCTAGTAGAATGAGGTGGATGATAAACGGGCACTTACAAATAGCTTTATCCATACGGTCCATCCCTTTTCTCAAATCATTTAATGTATGGGCTAAATATTGAGGTAGATTCAACACTTAAGTGGACCATAACAAATAATAATAAATAGTAAACTAAGGCTGCATTAAATGTTTACAGTATTAAAAGTGTTATAAGCAAGTCATCTTGTCAAGCATTTAATGCAATAATTATATGCTGTGTGGTCCATTTCAGCATTTGATCCGCTTTTTTAGGCTCGTAGCTTAAAATATGGTAGATAAATAGATACGTCATAGTGGGCCCCACATAAATTCGTGGATTCTTGACTAGAGATGATGTGGTAAGGATGGACAATCGGATCCCTATTGATTGGTGGACATTTATTGGACAGTAATACATGAAAACATCCAATGGATCTGTTTTCAACAAACGTCAATTAATTATACATCTCAGGACTGTTCAACCAAACTGCTTGTAGGACTGAATTAGCAATAATGGTTCCACACAATTTAATTGGTTTAATTTGATTTGATATGTACCATCAGTACAGTTTCTAAGTGTCTGTCTATCAACATTACAAGATGCCGGAGTAGCAAATAACTCGTGAATTTTATTGACACCGGCTGTGGATTGTGTCCTAACCCCGCCCGGATGGTAATTTGTCCGGGCAGGGCTCTGTGGGCCCCACCATGATCTAAGTGTTTTATTCACGCCATTCAATGATTTTTTCAGATAATTTTACTATCTTGACCTAAAAATGAGGCACCAAGGCTTAAGTGGACCACAAAGTGGGGATTGAACTTCCACCATTAAAAACTTCTTGGGAGTTGGAGAAGTTTCGGATGAAGCTGATATTTGTGTTTTCACTTCATCCATGTCTACATGACCTTATGAATAGGTTGTATGGTAAAAAAACATCACATTGGCCCTTAGAAAGGTTTCAACGGTGGGTGTCATTATCAATGCAGGTTCCTTTTGTGTGGTCCACTTAAGCCTTGGACCTGCCTCATGTTTTGGTGCATATATTAAAATTTAAAATTATTTGAAAAAAGTGTTTAATGGCATGGATAAAACACTTAGATCACGGTGAGGCCCACAGAGCCCTGCCTGGACGGATTATCTTCCGGGCGGGGGTAGGACACAATCCGTATCCATTAACACTGCTTGAAACCATCATAACCAACAAAACCATCATGCGAGTGACAACATAATGTTGTATTTGTTTTAAAATAATATTAAAAATTTGAATTTTCAAATTTCGGTGTTTTCCCTCCACATTTAAATTTTGGTGTTTTTGAGGTGTTGGTTTTGTCCCACATCGGATTTGACAAGAGAAATTCTCTTGTTTATATGATAGACTTTTTGCCTAGGGCTTGAGCCCCTTTCAGGGGGCATGTGAATTTGGTCCTGTGGGGGGGCTATGCCAATAGCTCTAATCTATGCCATTAACCACACACGCGCGCGCGCGCGCGCCGAGCCGAGCCGTGCCGCGCCGAGCCGAGTCCGAGTCCGCGTCCGCGTCCGCGTGCGCGACGCGACGGGACGGGCTGGGCTGGGCTGGGCGCGGGTGCGGGTGCGGGTGCGGGTGCGGGTGCGGTGTAAGTGTACTCGCGTGGGTGTGTGTGTGTGTATGGGTACTCGCAGGATTGTATGTGCGAGAGTGTACTCGCACTTGCGTCTTTTCGTTTTTAAACCAGAGAGATGCTTCCCTTCCGGTTGGTCGCCCCTGTTGGGTTTAAACCCAACGGACCTAACCTTTTGTAAAGGGTGCTTATGCACCATTTCGAAGTCTATATAAAGACTTCCGATTCCAGTTTCAACATACGAAAAATTCTCTGCCTTATAAAACTCTCTCTGATACGGTTTTGTTACTGAGTTCATTGCTGAGTCAACTCAGCACTTTCGGATTAAACTGCAAGTAGTTCGAGCCCGTGTACAGTGAGTGCACCGCTGGGACCGGGTCATAGTCGTTGTATCCTGGAGGTCGATTGCTCTGGAAACCTGTTGCACTTGGGACGCTGTCCAAGGGGAGCAAATTCGATTTCAAGCCGAGTGACTCAGTCACGCCTCGACTCAATTCAATAAGTTTTTCTTTCTCTAAATTTATTTTCCTTTTTTGGTTCTCGATTTTTATAGTCTATTTAATTCAACATTTTATCCAACAATCTTGAAATCGAAATTTGTGTTGAATTACATAGACTATGGCTACAGTAACAGTAAATGCTTCTACTGAGTTAGCCAAAATCGAACCGTTCGCTGGACAATCCTTTAAACGGTGGAAACAGAAATTGATGTTCGCTCTTACCACCCTGAAAGTTTCATACATTTTATCTGAATCATTTACTATAGATCCAGCAAATCAAAATGAAGTAACAGATGAAAATAATTGCAAAAATTATATTCTAAACTCTTTATCCAACGAATTATATGATGTGTATGCTTCTTACGCCTCTGCTAAAGATATATGGATTTCTTTAGAAAAGAAATACATATTAGAAGATGCAGGCGCTAAGAAACATGCAATTGCTAATTTCCTTCACTATGAAATGACAGACGATAAATCTGTCACAAATCAGATTCACGACTTTCAAAGTCTAATTCACGAACTATCGACAGAAGGAATTAAGTTGGATGAGGTGTTTCTGTCAGGAGCGTTAATAGAAAAGTTACCGCCCTCCTGGAAAGAATATAAAAATAGAATGAAACATAAGAAGAACGGTGTTTCTTTGGAAACCACTATCGTACACATACGAATAGAGGAGGCCAATAGAATCAGGGACCAAAAAGGAAATAAAAATGAGATAGATTCAAAAGCGAATCTTGTGGAATCAAGTCGAACAAATAATAAGAAAAAGGGCAACTGTCATAACTGTGGCAAACCTGGACATTATGCAAATGAATGCAGGCTCAAAAAGAAGAATGCAAACAATCAATTCAAGAAAAAGGGAAACTGCTACAACTGTGGAAAGCCTGGGCATCATGTTAAAACCTGCAGGCTTAAGAAAAATAAAGATAAGCCGCAAGCTAATCTTACAGAAACAGGCAATGAGTCTGACATAGTAGTGGCTGTGGTGTCAGAAGTCTTCCTTGTAAACAACTTGGAATGGGTGCTAGATACTGGTGCAACTAGACACGTGTGCAAGGATCGTAGCATGTTTACCTCCTACCAAGTGTCAGGAGATGATGAACAGGTGTTCATGGGAAATGCTAGAACGTCTCCAGTTGTAGGGAAAGGGAAAGTACTTCTGAAACTCACTTCTGGAAAGACTCTAATGTTAAATGATGTCCTCCATGTGCCTGACATTAGAAGAAACTTGGTCTCTGGTTCGCTCCTCAATAAGGCTGGTGTCAAATTAGTATTTGATTCAGATAAGCTTGTAATGACTAAAAATGGAACCTTTGTTGGTAAGGGGTACTGTAGCGATGGTTTATTTATTGTAAATGTATCCAATGATAATAAGAAAACATCTAGTTCTGTTTATATCGTTGAACCTTTTTATCTATGGCATAATAGATTAGGTCATGTGAATGTGGCATCTTTAAAGAAAATGAAAAGATTAGGTTTATTACCTAATATATCTAATGAAGAGTTTGAAAAATGTGAAACATGTGTAGAATCAAAATTTATTAGAAAACCCTTTAAACAAATAGAAAGATCATCTGTTCTATTAGAGTTGATACATAGTGATTTAGGTGATTTTAGAAATCACATGTCTAGAGGAGGAAAAAGATATTATATAACTTTTGTAGATGACTACTCTAGGTTCACTAGAGTATATCTATTAAGGAACAAAGATGAAGCTTTAGATGCTTTTTCTAAATACAAAATTGAAGTTGAAAATCAATTAAATATAAAAATTAAAAGACTTAGAACAGATAGAGGAGGTGAATATGAATCTTCTCAATTTAGAGAATTATGTGAAAAGAATGGAATAATTCACGAAACTACAGCTCCTTATACACCAGAACAAAATGGAATAGCAGAACGTAAGAACAGAACTCTAAAAGAAATGATGAATGCCATGTTAAATAGTTCAGGCTTACCCTCAAATATGTGGGGAGAAGCAATTCTGTCTGCTTGTTATATCCTAAACAGGATTCCATCTAAATCTTCTGAACAAACACCATATGAACTTTGGAAGAATCATATTCCTAGTTATAAATATATTAAAGTGTGGGGGTGTCTTGCTAAAGTAGGATTGCCTGAAACTAAGAAAAGAAAATTAGGTCCTAAAACGACCGATTGTGTATTTATAGGGTATGCACAAAACAGTGCGGCCTATAGGTTTCTAGTTTTAAAAACTAAGGATAATATTCTATATCCCAATACAATTATAGAAGCTAGGGATGCAGAGTTCTTTGAGAACGTATTCCCTATGAAATCTAAATCTATAGGAATAGAAAAAGTTAATGAATCAGATATTGCGTCTACTAGTAAAAATGCTTACGAGAAAGTAGTAGAAGAGATACAACCAAGAAAAAGTATTAGAGTTAGAAAAGAAACTAACCTAGGAGATGGTTTTTTCACATTCTTAGTAGAAGATGATCCTACAACTTATATAGAAGCTATTAACTCTCCAGATGCAACCTTTTGGAAGGAAGCAATAAATGATGAGTTAGAATCTATTATATCAAATAATACTTGGGAACTTGTAGACCTACCACCTGGTAACAAACCAATAGGCTGCAAATGGGTGTTTAGAAAGAAACTAAAACCAGATGGAACTATCGATAAGTTTAAGGCTAGGTTGGTAGCGAAAGGCTTTAAACAAAAGGAAGGAATAGATTATTTTGATACATATTCCCCTGTAACTAGGATTACAACTATTAGAGTCTTAATAGCGATAGCCTCCATATATAAACTAGTGGTACACCAGATGGATGTTAAGACTGCTTTCCTAAATGGAGACTTAGAAGAAGAAATATATATGGAGCAACCTGAGGGTTATAAGATATTAGGTAAAGAAAATAAAGTATGTAGACTAATTAAATCACTATATGGTTTAAAACAGGCTCCTAAACAATGGCATGAAAAATTTGATGGTGTTTTAAAATCAAATGGTTATCATATAAATGATGTAGATAGATGTGTATATAGTAAAATTTCTGGAAATGATTATGTTATCATATGTCTTTATGTTGATGACATGCTTATTTTTGGAACTAATATTAAATTAGTTAATGCAACTAAGAAATTCTTGTCATCTAAGTTTGACATGAAAGACTTAGGAGAGGCAAGTATAATATTGGGTATTGAAGTAACCAGGAAAAATGGTGTTATTATATTATCACAATCTCATTACATTGAGAAGATATTGAGAAAGTTTAACCATTTTGACTGTTTACCTGTCAGTACTCCTTATGATTATAGTGTGACTCTCATGAAGAATACAGAAAATAGTGTGTCTCAATTAGAATATTCCAGAATAATTGGTAGTCTCATGTATCTAACAAACTGCACTAGACCTGACATAGCTTTTGCAGTAGGAAGGCTAAGTAGATATACACATAACCCTGGAAAAGAACATTGGAATGCATTGTCTAGAATTTTGCGATACTTAAAAGGTAATATGACATATGGTTTACATTATAATGGTTATCCTACTGTATTAGAAGGATATAGTGATGCTAACTGGATCAGTGATTCAGATGAGACAAAATCCACTAGTGGATATGTCTTCACTTTGGGTGGAGGAGCAGTCTCTTGGAAGTCCACCAAGCAGACATGTATTGCTCGGTCGACTATGGAATCTGAGTTTATTGCTTTAGAAAAGGCTGGATCAGAAGCTGAATGGCTTAGAAATCTCTTAGCTGATATACCATTGTGGCCAAAGCCTGTATCGGCCGTATCTATTCATTGTGACTGTCAAGCAGCTATAGCGAAAGCAAAAAGTAAAATATATAATGGAAAAAGCAGGCATATTAGACTCAGACACAATATAGTGAAACATATGTTACGTGATGGAGTCATATCTATTGACTTTGTGAGGTCAGAAAAGAATCTAGCAGATCCTCTGACTAAAGGACTATCTAAAAAGTTAGTCAATGATACATCGAAGGGAATGGGGCTGAGCCTAATATATGAGCTGCCAGTGTCGGTAACCCAACCTATACAAGTGGAGATCCCATGAGATAGGTTCAATGGGTAAACAACAAAACACGAGGTAGACGATTGCACTGAGTTATATGAGCCCCTTCTATGGTGTACAGTGCGAGCAGCAACGCAGAAGGATGAGTTTTTAGAACTCTTAATGGATCCATAGCCATATATCTGGTGGTGTATACAGTTGCTGCATACACTTGATGGAATTCACCTATATGGGTGTGGAGGTGGAGGCCGCTTCCTATGAGAATCTAGGCGAATTCTCTAGAGCACTCATGAAATCCAGGTAATGGTGTATGGCCGAAACGCACCGAACCACAGAATCACTTGCAGAGGAAGAGTTGTGTGAGTGGCATGTACTTGCGATCTACATTAAAAGGATTCAGGTTCAAGACTATGGTGTCACCTGATTCCTGTAGACCTGTCTTGCTTACTCTAATGTCGGTTCAAGTCTATGGTGACACCGGCACCATTGCACAACTATTTCGCTTTAATCCGAAAGCATTTTATTTTAAAACATGTGGGGGATTGTTGTATTTGTTTTAAAATAATATTAAAAAATTTGAATTTTCAAATTTCGGTGTTTTCCCTCCACATTTAAATTTTGGTGTTTTTGAGGTGTTGGTTTTGTCCCACATCGGATTTGACAAGAGAAATTCTCTTGTTTATATGATAGACTTTTTGCCTAGGGCTTGAGCCCCTTTCAGGGGGCATGTGAATTTGGTCCTGTGGGGGGGCTATGCCAATAGCTCTAATCTATGCCATTAACCACACACGCGCGCGCGCGCGCGCCGAGCCGAGCCGTGCCGCGCCGAGCCGAGTCCGAGTCCGCGTCCGCGTCCGCGTGCGCGACGCGACGGGACGGGCTGGGCTGGGCGCGGGTGCGGGTGCGGGTACGGGTGCGGTGTAAGTGTACTCGCGTGGGTGTGTGTGTGTGTATGGGTACTCGCAGGATTGTATGTGCGAGAGTGTACTCGCACTTGCGTCTTTTCGTTTTTAAACCAGAGAGATGCTTCCCTTCCGGTTGGTCGCCCCTGTTGGGTTTAAACCCAACGGACCTAACCTTTTGTAAAGGGTGCTTATGCACCATTTCGAAGTCTATATAAAGACTTCCGATTCCAGTTTCAACATACGAAAAATTCTCTGCCTTATAAAACTCTCTCTGATACGGTTTTGTTACTGAGTTCATTGCTGAGTCAACTCAGCACTTTCGGATTAAACTGCAAGTAGTTCGAGCCCGTGTACAGTGAGTGCACCGCTGGGACCGGGTCATAGTCGTTGTATCCTGGAGGTCGATTGCTCTGGAAACCTGTTGCACTTGGGACGCTGTCCAAGGGGAGCAAATTCGATTTCAAGCCGAGTGACTCAGTCACGCCTCGACTCAATTCAATAAGTTTTTCTTTCTCTAAATTTATTTTCCTTTTTTGGTTCTCGATTTTTATAGTCTATTTAATTCAACATTTTATCCAACACATAATATGGGGAGTCTATGGGAAAAAATATAACATCTATCCAAAAACCTTCAAACTCATGTGGTGGCCCACACAATCCATCAACTTTCATGGTGGGCCCATCTTGATGAACATGTTAAATGCCATCCACACACCATGGTGGGCCCCTTCCACATCATAACAACTTATTCAATGAGGACTTGCCGAAAATCGGCCTTCGTGCAACGGTAAGCAACCTAATCATTTCCCCATGTTTTCATTCGAGCTTGTATGTGCATGGGTGAATCACTTATATTTGCTACCCGGTAAAGTTAGTATTCACCCTTCGCAGGGTTATAATTAGTGGTTGATTGACACCGTGAATTTGAGAGGATTTAAAATTTTTATAAGTTGTTTGGCACCATAAAGTAACAGAGGTTTCAAATCTCCTCAATCAAGAAGTTTGAAATCCAAAGTGAGACCTCTGATTACATCTAAAATCATTTCCATGATTGCATATGTAACATGTATATCACTAGACTACTAATCTACTAGACACATGACCCACTAATGATATCTTAAAATAATTAGATTATCAATTATATCACTATAATTATTTTAATAAGATGATCAGATGATAAGCACTGTCCAAACATTGTCAATGTAAATCAACGGTTAAAATTTGTTGATTAGTCATTCGGACGTGATTTTGTGCTTGTGGCCCATCCGAGACTTGGAATTTCATATTTTAGCAAGCTTATTACAACCATTGTGTGAAAAATTACATAAGTTCATTAATTAGAGATATTAAAGTCAATTTAGTAATTAAATTCAAACATATACAAATATACTATATATATCTACTTTTGGCTTAAGGTCGATTCACAATATAGAGTGCCAAGCAGAACAAGAGGATTTCAAATTTGGGATTTACAAGTCTCAAATCCACGCTCCCAAACAGGACAGTGGCGGGGCGCTAAAAGAATTCTAGACTTGCATCAAAAGTACGGTGAGATGACTAATTTTTAGGCAAAGGGCCTTTTAAGCCTTATCGCGTGTGGGTAAGTCCTGAAATGTTCCACTAGGTAGGCTCTACCCTAGCCCGCTACATAGCTCAAAATAACACTAATTGGCAGATCTTCACCGTCTGATCAGTGGCCTAGCTACTAATGGCAGAAGTCTTGTGATTTTGTGGGTGCAGATTGTCTGTGTTGAAGGCATAGGAAAATTCAGTGTTGCAGCTTTTTATTGGTCCACGTCTTTCCTGATGACAAAACACGCTCAGGTTTTGTGTGAAATTTCGTTGGCCTCACTGTGATTTATGCGATAGATCTACACCGCTTATCATTATTTTTTAAAGATTATTCCGAACTGAAAAACATGGCATATCCAAAACTCAGGTGGATCACACAGCAGAAAACAACAGAGATTGAACGGCTCATGTAGCCTCTTCATAAGGTGACATGGACATGGACAATGGGAAAACACAAATATCAGCTTGATCATAGGATTCTGTGGCCCCAATAAGGCATTCAACTCTCACTGTTTCTCGTGGTGTGGCCCACTTGAACCTTGGATTTACATCATTTTTTGTCTCATTTCCTAAACTGATATGGAAAAATAGATGAATGGTGTGAATCTTATACATATATCATGAAAGGGCCCATGGATGTTCCACATGTCAGCATTTTCTCACGGCCTGGAATTTGCTGCACCACATGCAGCAAGCAACTTTATTCACGTGTGAAATTTACATAGGCCCCATGATGCTGTATTTCTTAAATCTACATGGTCCATTTATATTTTTGGCTCTTCCAAAGATATGAGCCTAATAATAAGGAAGACCCAAAGCTAAGGTTGACCATACCACAATAAACAGTAGGAATTAATGGCCAATGTTGAAAACTTTCTTAGCCTTCTAATCAAGCTTATATTTGTATTTTACTTTCATCTAAGTATGCCAGACCTTATGAACAAATAAGATTGAAATTAAGCCTTTATGTTGACCTAAGAAGATTTCAATGACAGTTCTTTCAATCCTTACAACTTTAACCTAGTGTAATGCACTTGGGCTTTGGATGTACTAAATTTTGATCAAATGCTAACTGAGTTATCAAAATTTTTATTTTTTATTTTTTTAAATGATAAACAATGTAGATCTGATACAAAAAGGAAAGTTTCACACATTAAAAGTTGGGTAGGAATTTTCATTCATGCCAATTGACGTGTTTCAAGTTTCAACGCTCAAACCAGGGATTGAGTTTACTGTTTTACAGCTATAGACCATAAACTGCCATGCATCCCTTGATGAACGGTGTCGATTTTGTACACGTGTAACATATGTACAGTTCTCGGAAGATGGACCTTGGACAGTCTTTAGTGTTTGAACGTAATTGAAATGTCCAAATTAGGGACCCGATCGGGACGGAGCAGATCCCTAGATCACATGGATTACACGATCTCAGTCATCATAGTTCGCTTGTTGCATCAGAACCGTTCATCTTTTTGTAGCACCAGCTTGCATGGTAAAGATCGGTCTATTAGCCATCTTATTCTTTATTTCTTCACGTACGATGGATCCAAGATCCAATCTATCCATCAGAAAGGCAACTTTACGTTGATACCCTAGTACAATAATCAGATTGACCTGCTAGTCAAGTGGGCCACAGTTTGCAAAACAAACACAGCACCAAAACTTGGCTAGAGTTTTATAACCCATATACTTGTTTCCAATATCGGGGCATGCACCCTTAGTGACCAGATTTATTATTAAAAAAATAAATAGAAAGTCGAACCAACCTGATCGAAGGGATGAGATCTTGCATCCACGCGCTATGCTGATAAGGTTGTAAATGGGTTAGTGGACCCGATTGGGTACTCAGACCCAACCCATTTATACTGCTTGCATTTTTAAAAATAAAATTTTAAATTTAAATTTTAAGTGGAAAAGAGATCCACCAATCTCAATGTCCTTTTTTTTATGTTTGTTATATAAAATTTTCTAGATATCTTATAGTCTCCCAATGAATCCTATTTTTTTTAAGAGAACATAAGAGAGCGAAAGTCCTATCAAAATTAAAAGTACCAAAGAAAAACTCGTAGAAAAAAAAAAAGAAAAAAAAAAAAAGAAAGTGGGAAGGAGGATTTTTGGAATTCGCTTATTCAGGTTAGTGTATTTTATTTCATAATCAAACATCCATTGTGTAAGTTTAATTCATTCATGTGGAAAGGTATGCACATGACTTTAAGGCTGATGTGCAGAATGTGAGATTTTTTCATGATGGATAACGATTAATATGATCTGTACTGTTCATGATGTTATAAGACTTAATTATGAAATATTTTTAAGAATCAGACTAATTTGACACTTCAATAGACCGTACTGATTATACATCCATTAATTTTCTTCCTTAATCTCTGCGTAAGATACAACTTGGCACAGAGAATTATATGACATAATATGAAATGTATTATTAAATTATCATCATTCATTAGTTCTTCAAAATTAAAATAAATTAAAATATTAAATTCCAGATCGATCGGATCATTGGATGACCAACATTGATATAGAGAAATAATCGATAATGAATTCATGTAATCGTAAGATTGAAAATAATTTTTATTTATATAATTTTAGAAAATTCTAATTTAATTCAAATCGTTGGTTCACGGAATCATCACCATCGCATCAAGGTGAGTGATACCGATGTATTTTTCATCCATTACGTTAAATTAAGTGGATTGTTTGATATGTTGTATAATTACGTACCCTGATTTAATTGTCATGTACTCTTAGTTGATTTAGATGAATGTATGATTCTCATATTAATATAATAATAGTGATATGATTTGATTAATGTGTTAAACTATGTTGGTTCAAATGTGATAATTAAAATGATATATGCAATACATGATTCATGATTCTTTAATATACTTGTGTATCTATCAATTGCATGCACAACACGTACTAAATTTCTAGAGAACCTCCGTGTATGGTATCCTAGTAAAATCGTTACTAGAAGCTCACTATACTAGTGGAAACCCACTCAAGTAGTAGAAGCGGGCCTTCCCTATACTTATCAAATGGTAGAAGCCCGCCAAGGGATAAATGCGGGTTGACGGGTTTTCAAATTAGGCTAGTGGACGGATTCTCACTCAATGCATTGATGCATTAATTGCATAATATTTACATTTAAAAAATATATATATTGTGTGTGATTATTAACATTTTATTATAATTTGATATAAAGAACCATGTCGGAAATTCTTACTACGCCTGACCAGCTTACCCTTTATTGATGTAAAACCGTACAGATGTGAATGAGTATGAGCTAGTGGCTCAAGAACAGGAATACGTGGTTGAGCCGGAAAATGACTTAAGGGACATGTGACCCTACTTGACAAAGAAAGAATTTATTGTCTTAAACTAGTCATAATATTTTACTTTAATTATAATTGATTTTCTTAGATTGTCAATTAATTCTTTGAAATTATTGGACATATTTATTTCATTTATAAGATTCCGAATGAGAGGATCCTTAATTATGTTCATAATTGATTATTGGAATGGATGTTCATTTCTTATTTATGAGATATTGTTGAGTATGAATGAAATTTAGATCTACGGTAGAACTACTAGGTATATGAATAATTGTATAATGGAATGAAATTAGTACACTTTGTGTACAATTATAACTCAAAACTTGGGTCTGCGGGTGCACACTTAGTACTCAAATTTCAGATCGTGACATGACCCCATTTGTTAAATGGTGCAAATTTGGGTCTTAGAACAGATCCAATTGCTAAATGACTTTGGATTTGATTTCCTTTATATTAAGCTCAACCCAACTTAACATGAACTTATTTAGTAAATAGGCAATCCAGTCTATGTTGCAAGGGACCCATTCAGACTTGGACCATCCAGACATGGTTTTAAATCTAATAAAAATGCTTGCATACCTTAAAAAGTAACATGGAAAAATGTGAAATCAACCCTATGTTTGGTTGAGAATTTAACACACAACGGAATTCAAATCGACGCACCGAAAATGGTGGGATTAATGAATTAAGATGTATGCGGATCACATGTGAAAGACTTTTACAGGATGATAAGTGGGGTCTACCATGATGTTTGTGAGAAATTTGCCCTGTCCATTCATTTTGTTGGCCCGGTTTAAGACATGAGACAAAAAATTAGGTAGGTTAAAAACTCAAGTGAGCTATAGGAGAGGAAACATCGAGCATTGAATGACCACCGATGAAACATTCATATGAAAATCCCTTAACTAGGCCCGTTACACTTGCTTATAAGTGAGTCTGATTTAGGTTTATAAGCGTGTTCGAATCAGGGTCTAAACATCACATAACTAGACCCGTTAAACTTGACCCATTTCTAATGGGTTTGGGTGGATCACCTAGATTCATTTATAAATGGGTATGATGAGGTTAACTCAAATTCAATCCATACCTACCCATTTAGTAAAAGAGCATTAGTTTAAAATTTGGATCTAGACTTATTTAGTAAATGGGTGGGTTTGGTTTTGACTAAACCCACCCCAATCCTAGCTAGGGGTGTACACGAATTGAGTTAGCTCGGTTAGCTCGCTTGACTCGACTCGAAAAAGTTCGATTCGACTCGGTTTGAAATTGAGTTGGAGCCAAGTCGAGTTGATTTTTTGAGCTCAAAAAAGTTTCGAACCGAGTTCGTGCTTGCTTGAGCTCGACTCGACTTGGATCGAACCCAAGCTCAAATCGAACCAATTCAGTGACTCGATTATTTTAATATTGATGTTGCTCAACAAGTGTTTGATGAAATGACTCGACAAAGTGTTATATATGGTGTACCATTGAATGATGGAAGCAGATTGGGTGGTGCACCACACACCAGCTATATAGCTAGTGTAGATGCGTGTTGTGCGAAGATGAGCGCTGATGCTCCTCGAGCTTTGAGTTGTAGGTTCAAAGGAGATCAAAGTTACATGGGCCCACAATGATATGTTTATTATATCCACACCGTTTATCCATTTTTAGAGATCATTTTAAACTATTATACAAAAAATGTATCATATCCAAAGCTCAAATGGACCACACAAAAATAACAACGAGGATAATGATTTTCATTGTTAAAAATTTCATAGGGCCCACCATAACATTTATTTTCCATCCAATCTGTTAATAAGGTCATGTATTTGGTCAAAAATACATGGACGAAGAGGAACAACCAATTTCATATTGATCCGAAACTTATGTGACCCCCAAAGGGGTTTCAACGGTAGACATTCAATCCCTCACTGCTTTTTATAGTGTGGTCCAATTGATCTTCAGATCTCTCTTATTTTTCAGCTCAAGCCTTAAAAAGAGCTTGTAAAATGTATGGACAGTTTGGATATAACACATACCTCATCATGGACCCACATAACTTGTTGACGTCAATACACCAGCTATATACCTGGTGTGTCGTACACCAACCAATCCCATTAAATGATACTCTTGATGAAAATCCCAACAACGAGAATGAAGCCGAAATAAAATTCAAACAGATCTCCGAACCCTTACTTTGTAATCCGCGATCCGAAGAAGCAACACGTGGAAGAAGGCCTTACACGGCAGGTCCCATTTCTCGGAGCTACTGCTGGGCCGTCCATCTTCCAAACCGGCTTATATCCGGTGCACTCTCGATCACAAAACATCACAGTGGCCCCACCCATCTTCATAAGTCCCGGTGAAAGCCTTTCACAGGGAATCCGCGTCCCAAGTACGATTTTCGATGAACTGAAAACACACAAATGTTGAAACATGTTTGGTTGGTGTACCACAAGTCGGTGGTGTGTGTACGGCAAAGACGAGCGCCTGAGGTCCTCGAGTTACACGGGTGTATTTATTAGATCCACACCGTCCATCCATTTGGTGAGATCATTTTAGAGCATATTAAAAAAAAGACATGTATCCGAAGCTCAAGTAGAGCACACCATAAATAACAGTTGGGACAATAGTTACCAGTCTTAAAGATTTCGTAGGGCCCACCATGCTGTTTATTTTCCATCCAATCCGTTCATAAGTTCACATGGACGTGGATGAAGGAAAAAATACAAACATCAGATTAACCCATATACTTATGTAACCATCCTAAAGGTTTCAATGGTAGACATTCAATCTCCCATTGCTTTATACAGTATTGTCCACTTGATTTTTATTTTTGGGTTTAAGCCTTACAATGATCTTACTTGACAAATGGTTTGGATATAACACATACCTCATGGTGGGCCTACAGAAATTGGTGATGTCAACACAGGATGGAGGTCAGCGGTGTGGTAGACTAGCCAATCCCCTTCTGATGCGAATTGGTTAGTGAGTAACTCACTATTTTATCCCCTCCGTCCATCCATTTTAACAGATAATTTCAGGGCCTGAGATCAACATTTAAGCTTTTACAATGTTCAAATGGACCACATCTTAGTAAACAGTTGAATTGAACACTTACTGTTGAAAAATTCTTGGGAGCCATGGAGGTTTTGGATTAAGCTTATATATGTGTTTTCCCTTCATCCATGTTTGTATGATCTTATTAATAGTTAGATGACAAATAAACATCAATATGGGGCTTAGAAAAATTTCAACAGTGGAAATCATTATCCCCACTATTTCTTGTGGCATGATCTGCCTAATCTTTTGACATGTTTCAATTTTGATCTCAACCCCTTAAATTAGATAGAAAAGTAAATGGACACCTTGAATAGAACAAATACATTCAAGGTGAGCCCAACTAAGTTTCCTCTTTTGGTATGCTTTAATTTGAGCTGAATCCCTTAAATGAGATGGAAAAGTGAATGGATGTCTTGAAATAGAACAAATACATTCCATGTGAGCCCAACTAAGTTCCCTCTGTACGATGAGGCCATACTGAGTAACTCAATGGTCAATCCTGTTTCATCCACTTCCCGAGAACTTAAGCCATGACACATGAACTTTTGTGTATATACAAATGTTTCAACCATGGTTGTTAAATCCCCAATGTTTCCTCTCATGTGGCTCAATTGAGTTTTGGATCCACCTCACTTTTGATCACACGTCCTGAAATTAGCTTGAAAAGACACTCCAAGTTGATTTTATGAAGCGAATCAGCATGGCTGGTGTGCGGTTTCGACCGCTGATGCTACTCGAGCTCATGAGTTGTACGAACCGTTAAAAGGAGATCAAAGTTACATGGCCTTATAATGTTGTATTTATTATATCCACATCATTTATCCATTTTTTGAGATCATTTTAGATACTAACCAAAAAATGAATCATATCCTAAGCTCAACTGGACCACATCACAAATAGCCGTGCGATAATGATTTTCACCGTTAAAAATTTCGTAGGGCCCACCATAACATTTATTTTCCATCCAATTTGTTCATAGGTTCACAAAGACCTAGATGAAATGGAAAAACAAATTTCATATTGATCTAAAACTTTCATAACTCCCGAAAGGATTTCAATGGTAGACGTTCAATCTCCTACTGTATTTTGTAGTGTGGTCTACTTAATCTTTATATCTATCTTATTTTTTTGGTTCAAGTCTTACCATGCACTCGCAAAATGGATGGACAGTTTGGATATAACACATACCTCATGATGGCACCCACAAAATTTGCAGACGCCTACACACCAAGTAGATGGTTTATGGAACACCGTACATTCCGCTTCCTCATTTCCGAAACATCGGCTACTTCCCCGCGGCTAGCCAATGGTCGGTGGTTATTGCTCCGTGAGCCTCCCAAAAATGTATTTGATTCATCCATGCCGTTCTAATTTTATAGATCATTTTATGGTATGAGAAAAAAAATGAGATATATCTCAATCTCAAGTAGACCACATTATAGGAAACAATGTTAAAAGGGTATTGACTTTTAAAAACCTTTTAAGGCAATAAAAGTTTTGGATCAAGCTTATCTTTATTTTTTCTTTTCATATGGGACTGTTTAACCTAATTAATAAATTGGATGTCAAATAAACAATATAATAGGCCTTAGGAGGATTTCAATGGCGGATATCCAATCGCTATTGTTTTCCTTTGGTGTGGTCCACCTGAGATTTATATCCATCTCATTTTTTGTACCACAACCCTAAAATGATTGTAAACACGGATGAACGAGATGTATGAAACGAATATGATTGTAAACACGGATGAACGGGATGTATGAAACGAATCCATCGTGCTGGCGCCTAAGGAGCACCAACAACGAGGGGAATAGCCAATCCGTTTCCCATATTTTCACCAACACCACAGTGGGCCACCTAGCTTCTAGAGCAGGAAACGGGTGGGCTACTCCCCTGCCACCAGCCAATGGTGATGATTGGTGATATTTGGGCCCCATAATGATGTATGTATTTCATCCATTATGTCTATCTATTCTTTTTGATCATTTTATATTATGAGACAAAAAATTGGATGTATCCCCATCTCAAGTAGACTATATTATAGGAAATAGTGTTGAATGAACGTGAACCATTGAAAACTTTTTAAGGCTATAAAAGTTTTGTATAAAGATGATCTTTGTTTTTTCCCTTCATCTAAGTCTTTACGATCTAATTAGCAGATTGTATGTCAAATAAATAGGCCTTAGGAGGATTTTAATGATGGATATCCAGTCACTATATTTTCCCGTGGTGTGGTCCACCCGATATTTATATCCCTACCATTTTGGATTTAACCAAAATGATCTATAAAAATGGATGAACGGAATGGATGAAACACATAAATCATAGTGGGTCCCACAGAGCACAGACCACCAGCCACCGGGCTAGTGGCAGGGGAGTAGCTAATCTGTTTACCCCAGCGCAGTGACTTCCTGCGAAAGGCTTTTGCAGGAGATCCGCGTCTGGGTACCAGCCAGTCGCGACCGATATAAAGAGCCGTCCGTGCTGCCGGGAGACGCTTGCTTATCATTGCATTTTCCCCTCAGTCCCTTCCAATTCGAAGACGAGAACGGTTTTTGTTTGCAATCTTTTCATAATCGCAATCGACAGAAACCGTAAGTCTCTCTCTCTCTCTACCTTTCCGGTATTTCTAGGGTTAGGGTTTTGATTAAAATACTTCCATTTCACTTTAGAAATTTCGTCTTTTAAACAGAAATTATGATCAGTTACAGACGGAGAATTTCGATGTGGTAGAAATTAGGGTTAAAGCTGCTGTTCGTTCGGGTTTTATGAGTTCTTGGTTGGAATTTGGAATGACATGATACGTTGCCCCTGCATTTTTGCACATACACACGGCTTCTCGTTTCTTACAAGTGGAGCCCATGGTTTGGTAATCCAACCATTGGTATGCTGTGGCCTTCTGTGGATGGGCTCTGCCTCAAAGTTCTCCTGGACAGGACAGTATTAGGTAAAGATAGAACCGATGGTCCGTATTCAACTAAAAAAGGTCCTAATATTTGTTACTGGGATCGTTCAGTCGGGAAGATTCCCGGGGGCATGCGTCCATTCATGGTGGATTGTCAGAATTGAAAAACCGAGTATATTGTGTGAAGACGTGGGCCATATATCATGAAAATCTCGTCTCGGTTAGAGAAGATTTGGGGTGAAATTAGGGTTTTTTGGGTTGGATATTATATTAGGAGAGGTTAGGAATTTGCTAGGTGCCTATCAATGGGCTAGGTTTCAGGTCTGAAATTAAGCCTTGGTATGACCTGAAGGTAAGACCCAAGATCAGCTCCTGGTGATGGCCTAAATGTCCTTCACTCACATTTTTTTTTTTTTTTTTGAGGGGTAGTGATATTTTATTAGAGAGCAAAAGGCTAAAATTACAAAACCAATGATGATGGATTATGGGATCAAAACATCTAAAAACCAACCTCCCCTATCTTTCCTTAAAAAGTAAAATATAGCTATTATAAAGGCCTTACAAGACCTGGCCTAGTCACACTTTTCCTTCATTTATGCCGCAATTGGAAAGCTCGGCTTGCTTCAAAATGAGCTATTGTTTTTGTAGACCGTGTTGACCAGAGTCCAGCAAGTAGTGTAAGCATAAAATTTCCCCTTTTTCTACCACTAAAGCCAGAATACCATAGCAAAAAAAAGAAGAAGTCACCAATTGAGAGCGAGAAGCATGGTCAGTCATAAAGGCAGTTACTAGGCTGTAAAGACCATTATGTAAAGGTAACAGTGACAACCATTACACGTTATGGGGTCGTCAAGGCCGCAACAACTGTTATGGAAAAAATGATCTGTAAAGGCCATTACAACCCCCATAACGGTCCGTTATGCGCCCTGTAAAGGCCGTTATGGTCCATTACGTGGCTGATACAAGTTTATTATTATTATTATTTTTAAACATAGAGACCATAACAGCTGTTATGCCCCCATAATGGCCGTTGCACCCCGTATCGTAAAAGTAATGGTGGTGGACGTTATGGTCACTGTTACCGTTATGGAATACCTTGTAAAAAGCTGCAATGTATAAATAAGTGGAAACTGATTCTTCACCCTGAAACTTATTTGTTTCCTTCTAAGATTATACATGGCAATTTCTGAGCAACTTATTTGTTCAAACTGGACACCTGACGGTTAGAACACGGGGAGGACACTTGTATTTCCAGAGATGATGAATTTTCCCTCTTCCTAGACTGGGAAGCAGAAGCTGTAGCAGAATAGAAGAAATTTACCAACAGGTGACCTGGTTACTAAGTGTTCCACACTCATCAGTCCCCTTCCCCAACCGATGAGCTCCAATTATGGAGGAGATCCATGAGGCTGGCAAACTTCTCAAGTTCCTCATCAGAAAAAGTAATATGAAAAGAGGAGACAAACTATTTGATCTCTCACATAGGACACACGTTGGGCAATCATCACCTCCTCTCTAGAACTAAGATAGTAGTGGTGCAATCTGGTTATCGAGTAAAAGAGATCAAGATATCCATTAGGGATTGTAATCTTCTGTCTTAGTTTTGCCAAGTCGGGGTTTCTCAATAAAATTTTGTTAATTCTAAAAAAAAAAAAAAAAGAAAAAAAAGAAAAAAAGAAAAAGAAAAAAAAAGAGACCAAGATATCCGAATTGCAAGAATGTACGGACAACACAACACGCACAAGAATGTTAGAATATAGAGAGATGGACAACTTCATTGAAGTTATTACTAAAATTAGCCTCACAAAACTCAGAAGATGTAGTGCCTTCCACTTCCCAGAACAACCTCATTTATATATCCTAAAAGGCACTAAAATCCACGTGAATCTTAATTATGATTGTCCAACTATTAGATTGATTTCAAATTAATCTAATCTATCTAAAATAGCAACAACTTCATGTACAACGATTTGGTCAATTGGCCTAAAAATAGTGAAAGTAAATCTAAAAAATTATACCCAAAATCTTTCAAAAATCTTCAAATCATCAACCATATCTTCAAAATTAACGTCTCTAGTCTTTCAAAAATAGTAAATGGTAGTCTTTGAAATTTAGCCTCGTAAAACTTGCAGCAAACAATTCATGATTTAACATATCTTGGGCCTACGCCAGCTAGTTACATCGCCTCTCTTTCTTATCCCATATGGGCCGGGGAAGGCCAAGAAGAGAGGCTGAACCACGCATTATGTGTCCTCCCAAAACCTGATGGGAGCAGGATCTTTTATAGGGTAAGAATTCTCCCTCCTGAGAGTGTCTTCCATCTAAATCGAAGATTGTGTTTGGATTACTACCGAAGTGAATTGCAATAATTAATCAAACAAAGTGGAACTGACCAAATTACAATTGCCTTCTTTAGCAATTGTAATGATATAATGGGGTCCAAATTGTAATCATGTAGCTGTCATGTTGGACTTGAAAGGAAAGCAATTGCAATCTGAGGACTTGCTCTTTATGAGTATTAGGAAACAGCTCAGTATTTGTCATTTCCTCTTAATTAAACTAAAGGGTTGTAATTCAATTCACCTATGCATTTTTATCAGAGCCTAAGCCCGTCTTTGAAATCCTGAATCTATGCCTCATTTGCGTCAATCTTACACACTTCGGGCCTAAGAAAACTGATTGATCTTCCCTTTATCACATCTCCGAACAACTCACCAATACCCTATAGTCATGGTTCTCATTGGAGCTTCTAACAAAATTCAGTTCTTTGTTTCAATAGGCTAGGTGCATCCTACCTAGTCACTTATTCATCTAACTGTAGTATAAGCCCTAGGGGGGTGCTTGGCACATGGAATTAGATGATATTAAGTGAGATTTAACTTTAAATCCCTTGGTTTGAAAAATCATCCCTGTTTGGTTTATTATAGGTTTCCAACATTGGATCCTGTGTATGGAGTAGGGAGGGTTAGGGAGGGCTTTCCATAATTCAACTAGGATTTGCGAAATCCATGCGATTTTCTCCTAAAAGCATGAGCTAGGAAGTTCTTACGCTGGGAAAGGAGGTGGGGCCCACATTGATATTTGTGAGGAATCCACCCCATCCATCTGTTTTATAAGATCATTTTTGGGTAAGTGACAAAAAATGAGGTAGATTTAAAACTCAAGTGGGCCACACGAGAAAACAGTGGGGATTGAGTGACCACAATTGAAACATTCATATGGCCATAAAAATTTTGTATCATGATAAAGTGTTCCATGTTGTCACTCCCATGGCATTAAGAGACAATCCACTGACAAGTGCATTTATTGCAAAAAAGCAATTCTCCCACTTAATACCATCTAATTCCACGCGCCAAACACCCCCTAGGGCTGTCAACAGGCTGGGCCTGGGATAGGTCTCGGCCCGGATTTTGAACTGTTTCGGGGCGGGGCCATCAGGCCGGCCCTATTCAAAATTCTGATTTTTCAAGCCCGAGTCCGGTCCATTGATGCCCCTACTAAGCCCCTCTCTGGAATCCTCAAATCTGTGACTCATGAGCATCAACGCTTCAGACCTAAGAACACTGATTGATCTCTCCTTCACCATCTCTCAACAAACCACCAATACCCGATAGTCATTGTCAAATTGGAGTTATCGACAACATTTAATTCTATGTTTAAATAGACCAGGACTTCCAAGTTGCACATGTCGCTTCCGTCTTTCAGTTACCTGCATGGTTACTTCAAAAATTTCCAAGTCTGATGTAAAAGTGCTGTGGAATTCTTTTCGTAAGAGCTCATTGAATAGAAGAAATCATTTGAATTGATTCTCTTTCAATCTTATGCCTGCATTAAAGATTACAGATATGTATTTGATCTTGGTAAGATGTTGTAATCCATGAGATAACTGACAAATGTCTTAATCTTAGGTTCTGTTTGGGCAGAGGATCCCATTGGTGGCCTCATTCCCTTAAATTAGATTTGTGCGCTGAAGCGATTTTTTTTCCGCGTAATAGCAATTATATCGTGTTAGTATGGTGCAAGTATATCGTATTTTACCTATGTTGACTCCACAGAAAACTACCAACAACTCAATAAGATCAAAATTTAAGCACCCAAGACTATGCATGCAACTTTGGGTTCATACAAGTTGTGTTGTAATCAAAGATTAAGCCCCAAAGATTCCAAGGAGTTACAAGTGACCCCAAAAATTCTGCATGTGAAGCTCAAAACTGAAAATGTGGGATGCTTCATGACTCGGAATGAGATCCATGTGTATCTTGTAATTAGTGCTGGGCTCAATGGAGACAACCAGTTGTCAATCTTGAAGAAGACACTTTGGCAGTGATCCCAGCCCTTGTCTCCTTTGTGGCTTTTCTTATCCATTAGCTTGATGGGTTTTGTTTATTTGGTCTCTTGTAATAAATCTTAGTTGCCTATACAAAAAACAGAAAAGAAAATATGCAAGAGAAGTATCTGTGCATTTTTGGGTTTCCACTTTTTCTTTTTTCCTTTTTTAATTCATAAAATTGAGAAAATTAGGAAAGTTAAGGTTTTCTTTAATTGAGTTTTTATTCGGTTAGAGCCTAGAGGCTCAAAAGCCTCTATCGTAGTCGTAAAATCCAATTGTTAATTTCGAGCTTAGTTGCCATTAGCAACAAGAGTAGCCACAAAAGTTGAAAAATAAACTAGCTATGGCACAAAGCATCTGATATTATAGGATTTAAGATCTTAACAACCCAAACCTTTTAGTAATCATGACATTTTGAAATCAGAACATCACTGGCTATTTTTCAACCGTATACATCTACGATATTGTAAAAAACAAGCTATTTTACAACCTGAAGCATCCAGGAATTATGCAATCCTGAAGCACATTTACAACCTGAAGCATCTAGGAATTACACAATCCTGAACCACTCCTGAAGTGCCAAATTTGTGTGACTATAGTTCGAATTTTCAATTGGAGTAAGGAAATTGGAGAGACAATGGGATGAATTAGAAAATTGAGTATATTTTCAACATATAGACGTCAAGCTCCTTGACTAGATGCTAGTTCTTTTATAGTTTTGAATTGAGCAAGTCATGTGTAAACTAACTTAGGTGAAACCATTCAGGGTTGTTCAAAAATCAGATTTTAGAGTGTCAGAGAGTGGAGTAAGCTGTGTTATAGATGATGCCCTGTCATGTGTGCTTGTAATCTCGGCTGTGCGGTTGGCCTTTCTCTGCTTTTTAATGAAACGTTGTTGCCTTTAAAAGAAAAAAAAATAAAAATCAAATCCACTAATTTTCAGGTCGGGTTAATTTTTCCGCATGGTAAAAAAGACTTCAGACATGGCTATATGAACTTAAATGGAATAACTTATCAAGCCATGTTCGAAAGTCACCAAGGTGAGCCATGTGAGTCAACCAAGTAGTTAAGATGGTTCAATCGTCATTTTCAAATTAACTTTAGTAAAGTCAAAATGAGTTGCAATGGAAGGATTCCTACTGTTGAACTTTGGGACCCATCCTCATTCAATTTGCTTTGTTGCAAAGAGTCGAGCAAGGAAAGCACCATAAGAATCTCTTCTTTTCTAAGCAGATTTGCCAATGCATTGCCCCTTTAACCCTAGAGACCAAGTTTGAACCACAGAGCACTTGAGAACTCAGTGATGGAATAAGTGATCTACAGCTTCCTCCAAGGCATAAGAAACAAATGTAATGAACTAATGATCATGTTTCTAGTCCTCAAATTGTAATGAACTAATGATCATGTTTCTAGTCCTCAAATTGTTAATGGTAATAACTGTGGATGTGGGCTGTACAACTGTAAGAAACAAATGTAATGAACTAATGATCATGTTTCTAGTCCTCAAATTGTTAATGGTAATAACTGTGGATGTGGGCTGTACAACTGTACGCCCACCTTGATGAATGTAATAAGGGGCCGATACAGTAGCATGGCTCACCTAGTCTTGAGTTTAGTCCTTATTTTTCTTTATTTAGTTAAATAGGTACATTTAATATTCAAAGGTCATATTGTAAGTGACTGAGGGATAGTTTTGGGTTTTTTTTTTTTGACTTGATATAAAATAGGAAGAGAATAGGGGCGGGTAGCCCTAATAGACTCTCAATTCTTTTTCTTTCCCTTTTCTAATTCCTTTGTCTTTTACATGGTATGAGTGCGGATTTTATTTTGATTTCCACCGGTTTCTTCTCGTCTATCTCATCAATCTCATAAATTCTTCCTTTTTTTTTTTCCTCTTTGCTCTTTATTTCTTCCTTGCGCTGAAAATTCTCCAAAATACCTAGTGTTCTTTTTTTGTTTTTTGGTGTGTTGGGCCTTTGTAATGATTCACATATGAGAGGGTGATTGTTATGTTCATGATCACCGCTCATCTTGCGTTTGGTTGGAATGTGTAGGCTGATTATTTCGTCAAGCATAGTGTGTAGATCGTATGGAGCAATTGGAGCGTTCTTATATCTAGAAGAGTCGGCCCTCATTCATGTAAGCATTGTGGTATTTCTTTTTAATTTCTTCTTCTAATGGAGATGAATAGGTGATCAAAGATTTGGGCTCCTAAATTCATCTGATTTTTTAGGGGTTCAAATAACACTATAAAACTAGATGGAGCAAATTAGCTCCAGTGGTCTGGATCAATTTAAGTGTTTTTGATGGCTAAAGGAAAATTAAAAATATCTTCCCTTGGAGAAACTTGATGAAAGTGATATCTTGTATGATAAGTGGATCTAGTAAAAAGGTCAGATCATGAAGTGGTTGTAGGACAGTGTGGAAACATTTGTTAATAAGGTACCGTAAAGGAGGTATAGGATGCGTTACTAGATACATATTTATTCGATAAAAACATCTGTCGTACATATAAGTTGTTTGAAGAGATTTTTGCATTCCAACAAGGGGGTAAGTTTCTTGGTGAATATACACACCGATCTATAGCTCAATGTGTATTGCTTGGTTTTGTGGGTGGAGTCGGTGATAATTTTGCCACTGCATCATTTGTTGGATGAGATCGGTTTTGTTTGAACATCAGCTTGCGATCATGGATGAAAGATCCCCAATATAAACAAGACAAAACAAAAGCATTATTTCCTTTTGTCTTTTTATTTCTTTTCGTTTGGCCTGGAAACTATATGCAGTTGAGGCCCAAGGTTTGAAATGAGTGTGTTAAGTAAAGTATTGTTCACCACCTATACTGCTACTTATTGCCCTGTATCGCTTTGTATCGGGCTATTATCACTTTGTATCGGGCTATTTTGGGCTGGTATGGTGCCGGTGCACCCATATCGTTCATGGGTGATACCCATATGTATCGGGCGATATGTACCCCTTTTTGAATGCTACTTTAAACCCCTTTTCCATGATCGGGGCTGTTTGTCTGGTGGGGCCTTGTTTTATATCTGATATGCCCAAGAGATCTCTGCTGTTGGATGTAAATTTTATACTGGTATTCTTTTCTACCTTGGCTACTGCCTTGGTAGCCAATTAATAGAAGAGCTATCATCCTTCAAAAAAAAGAAAAAAAAAAGAAAAAAGAAAAACTCTGTAGTTGGATGATATTTGACTATCTAATTGGTGGCTTGAAAATGAATGGTTTAGCCAGTGATCCACTTCCAATGAGGAAACCTATTGATTTGGGGCCTGGAAGTTAGATGGTATAGATTGCTGAAAGATTGGCCTGCCTTTTCTTTTGCTGGCTGAAAAGAAAATCCTTTTTAGTTTGATCATGCATTGTATGGTTCCTGTTTTAGAGAAAAGGAAATATACAATACTTGGCTGCCCAAAGCTATGTATTTTTTTGGGCCCATGAAATACAGAGTTGAGTTCCATTTTTCACTGATCTCGACAGATTGTTTGTTGGATGCTATCATGAAGTAGCTATCTCAAAAATATCCACATTGGAAAAATCCTACCTATAAGATTGGTGGATTATTTCCTGTTGGAGGCCAACAGCTGGCCAGTCATTCATTTACAGTCCATTGGGCTATTAAGATTTTCCTAAAGTGGAGATTTTTCTTAGGATTGTCTTATCCTTGTGGATCAACGAAATTTGAACCCCATTTTTATGGATGTAGGGCCGACCAGAAAACCCATTATTCAATATTCAATATTCTAAATTTCATCTCTCTTTGATTTTTTTTTTTTTTTTTTTTTTTTTGGGCAGGTTGAAAATGGGCATTGAAGAACGTGGTTTATTTGAAACCTAACTTAGATTTTCAGAAGATTGTGGTTTCCCTTGGACTCATTTGGAAGAAGAAATAGAAACCTGGGAATAAGTAGTGAGTAAGGGAGTTTGCAAAGATTGGGACTATTAGCATTCCTTGGCTTCCCCCTGATTGCTTATGAGATACTGAAATCGAGAAAATAAATTGGGGGTTTATCTTTCATTGAATTTTGATTCCTAGTGGAGGATCTTCAAGAAAAACTACAAGCCTCTTGCAGCATTCGGGTTTCCTCTCTTCATTTGTTGGGTCTTTACTTGCAAGTTAGAATTATGTCTGTGACTGCAGGTGTTAGCGATACTGTAATCGCGGTTAGGGATAAGCTTAGAGGGAAGATTGGACAGACCAAGGTAAAAAGGTATTGGCCTGGTAAAGCCCCTGAATGGGCAGATGAAATTGAAGAAGATGGAGATATTAGAACAGCTCGAGCTGTTGCTCTTGAGAAAGCTTTTCCTAGCCAGGATGATTTGGATATTGAAGCAAAGGATGACCCCAGGTTGCGTCGTCTGGCTGAGAGTAAGATAGACAATAAAGAAGAGGTGAGGGCCGACCATCGGCGTATCCGGCAAGCTGAGATTGTTTCGACTATAGAGGAGGAAACCAGGAGGCAAGAAAGGTTGGATTTTGAGGAGGAAGATGAGGATGCATTGGAGGAAAGGAGGAGAAGAATCAGGGAGAAATTGCTTCAGAAGCAGCAGGAAGAAGCTGCACTTCTTCCGGAAGAAGAGGAGGAGGAGATAGAGGAAGAGGAAGAGGAGGAATCTGAGTATGAAACTGATTCTGAAGAAGAACAATCGGGTATTGCAATGATAAAGCCTGTCTTTGTCCCGAAGTCGGAGCGGGATACCATAGCTGAGCGTGAGCGGCTTGAAGCAGAAGAAAGGGCACTTGAGGAGTTGGTAAAGAGGAGGTTGGAATTGAGGAAGGTCGAAACAAAACAGATTGTCATTGAGGAGATTCGGAAGGATGAAGAGATCCAAAAGAATTTGGACGTGGAGGCCAATAATGCTGACGTTGAGACGGATGACGAGGTTAATGAAGCAGAGGAGTACGAGGCTTGGAAGGCTAGAGAAATTGCAAGGATCAAGAGGGATAGAGAAGACCGAGAGGCTATGCTGAAGGAGAAGGAAGAGATCGATAAGGTGAGAACCATGACGGAGGAAGAGCGTAGGGAATGGGAGAGGAAGAATCCAAAGCCCCTTCCTCCACCCAAGCAGAAGTGGAGGTTTATGCAGAAGTATTACCACAAGGGTGCCTTCTTCCAATCAGATGTGGATGATCATGTGGCAACGGCCAGTTCAAACGAGATCTACAAGCGTGACTTCTCTGCTCCTACTGGTGAAGATAAGATGGACAAAACTATACTGCCCAAGGTCATGCAAGTCAAGCACTTTGGGCGTAGTGGAAGGACTAAGTGGACCCATCTTGTAAACGAGGATACGACCGATTGGAACAATCCGTGAGTGCATTTTTCCTATTCTTGGATTTTCAACTTTTTAAAACTTATATTAGCTCCATTTCAGATATACCTCATCATCATTTCATGAATTAGATTAGCATTACTTTCTTCAGAGCATGGATTGCTGTTTTCTTTCTGGTTTTCCTTTTATGTTATCTATTGAGCAGTTTCTTATGATCTGGAAAGTAGTCTCTTATTTCAGTTAGTTGTACATGTATATGAGGGTAGTATATTATGCATGATTTTTTTTTTTTTTTCCCCTTTAAACTTCGGTTAAACACCCATAATAGAAAGCATCTCATCACTAATTCACCATTGATTGGAAGCTTTGACGAAATCAAACCATCAATGGAGGGCAGGGATCTTGTATCTTAGACAAATGCAACAGGAGTACGTTTTACAGGTACTAGCTGCTCACATGTGTCAACAGGGTGACATTTATGCAAGATCTAAGCTGGTCATCAGTTGGAATCCAATGTGTAGATGGCTTTAAAATTAGGCCTATCCGCTCATTTGGTAGGTCAGACATGTATCGTGGATGTGGAAGGTTGGCCCTTGTACATCTAGCCCACCTTACGAACAGACCAGATTGACTCGTGTGCCAGTCCAATATTGTAGGCCAGACATGCATCTTGGATGTGGATCTTTAAAAGAAAAGTATTTTTATGTGGACAGGTGGTCCTTGTACATGTAGCCCACCTTATCAGCAGAACAGATTGATTTCTGGGCCAGCATGTCTACATGGTGGGGCATCCCTGGATTGTGCCTTGGATGTTGCACATTTGTGGCACAATGGCACGTGTGAGCATGACAAATCTGGTAAGTGGGCTAGTACAGATGCACTTAGTGAGACTATATTTTATGATTGTCATTTGCTGTTCCTGTTACAGGTGGATGTCTGCCGTCCGCACACTGGGGTACATCAAAACAGCCCCTAAAAAAGGGATAATGACCAAATATCCCCTTCACAATGCTTCCCATTTGATCTGCACCCTCTTTTTATTTATATTCCTTCTCACCCCACACCTTGAAAAGATACTTCCTCAACGGTCCATAGGTTGAAGAAAATAAAAAAGACTGATGTTAAATTTCTATCTAATTCAATGTTCAAAAATAAATAAATAAAAAATCTATGTAATTCCCCTTGTGCCCTTATTGATGAGAGATATTTCTATAATAGTTTGACTTATTAACCTTACATATGGTATAGTTGCATGGCAATCCATTGCATTCAAAATCCTAGCTCAAATGTTGATGAAGCTTAACAAACAATTACAGCATGAATTCAATGATAGCTGTTCAATTTTGCAATTTGAATTTGCCTCAGAATTTTATTTTGACCATCCATCTGATGGCCATCAAACGATTGGTTAGGATAGCTTGATCAGTGTGATTTTAGACATGCTCCTTCCACTATGCCCCACAATTTGGATTGTTTGGATAGCCTTTCATGAGTGTCACATATGAGAAGTATGAGCCGGAACTATGTTAAAATGGTGGCTAACTATTACAGGAACACTGTCCGTATTTTCACTGGACAACTCTGGAGTACATTCCAATATATTGCAATACGAAACTTCTGGACTAGATTTCTGGGATGTAGGGCCATGTTTCAACGATCCAACACATTGATCCAATGGGATCTACAGCTAGTAGTGATTGCCTCGGAATTCTTCAAGATTATAAGATCCTAAATTGGCATACAAACATTGGTAATGGAGATGATCCATATTCAAAGAATAAGATCAAAGAGGCTGAAATATTTCAATCTAAAAGTTCTTTTTTCTTCTTCTCAGTATCCCCTTTAAACTTGAGGCCCGTCCTTTAAATGTTTTCGATCATTGATGACCTCTAGTCCCAAAGATATAGACGCAAGCATCCTGTAGCAATGTGTCCCCCCTTTTTTTTTTTTTTTTTTTGAGAATTGACTGAAGATTTCATTAAAAGGAAGGAGAAAACAGAAAGGGGAAAAGCCTGCTGAGATAGCTGGCCAATCACCCTTCAAAAAAGGCAGAAACATTACAAACATCCAAATTAACCACTTGACAAGCCCATTCGGTTATAAATTGAATGACCCTTCTAACTATGAAGTCCACCGAGTTAGAAACATCTCTGAAGCACCTGCTGTTCTCTCTTCCCAAACTACCCACCAGACGGCTAAAAGAGAAATTCTTCAAACCGTAGCAATGTCTTTGCCCAGAGAGACACCATGCCAGGCCGCAAGAAGGCGCTCCGTTGAAAGCGGGAACGTCCAAGAGACTTTGAAAGAAGAAAGCACAACTGACCAAACCTGATAGAAAAACGGACAGTGGATGAATAGGTGGTCAATCGATTCTTCATTTGCCATACAGCATAGACAAATATTGGAGATAATCATTCCCCTTTTCCTAAGATTGTCAATTGTAAGAACTCTCCTCTTCCCCACGAGCCAACCAAACGCTGCAATCTTAGGAGGTAGTTTGTACTTCCACACTTTTGCTGTCATCACCTCATCAGGAAAATCTGATTTGCTGCCGATACAAATATAAAGAGATTTTACTGTAAATAACCCCTTTTTATCAGGTCTCCAGACGAGACTATCATTTTGAAGAATATCGGGATTTCATTTACCGATATGATCCAGTAAGGCTGCATATTTACCAATTTCCCAGTCATTCAAATGCCTTCTGCATGGAGGATGCCAGACCACAGCATTACTATGAATAGAGAAGCAATCAGCGACCACTATGGAGTGAGAAGGGGCCAGACGATATAAGGAAGGAAATTCATCTTTCAAGACCGAAGAACCTACCCACAAATCTTCCCAAAATCTGATTTTATCTCCTTTTCCTATAGAGAAACTGATCCTCGTGCGTGCTTCTTTGCTGGAACCGAGCACACCTCTCCAAAGAGCAGACAATGTGTCCCCTTATTGCACCGAGAGTTCTACTACTTAAAGTGCCTCTTCTTCTGATTTTTTCTAGATATGTAGAGGATTGCCACTACCTATGTTCATGTAAGGGGGGCTGTGACTTGGGCTACCGAGCACTGTGTAGGAGTAACATGTAGCTGAACCACCCCATGCTTTATGGGACAGAATGTTGGGCAGTTGAGGAACAACGTGTTTATAGGATGTGTAGCTGAAATAAGGATGTTGGGACTTGGGATGGATGAGTGGCAAGACGAGGATAGAATTAGAAATGAATGCATTTTAGGGAGCTTAGGAGTAGCACCAACAGGTAATAAGATGAGGGAAAGTAGCTTAAATGGTTTGGGTATGCGCAATGGGGACCAAGAACTTAACTGGTTATGACTTGGTGCAAGTTGAAGGCTCTAGAAGGGAAATGGGAAGGCCCAAAATGACGTCGGTGGATCTAATAAGAGAAGACTTGAAGACCTATGGCCTAACTGAAATTTTGGCCCTTGATAGAGTGGAATGGCATAAAAGGATTCATGTAACCAACCCCATCTAGTTGGGATAAGGTTATGATGATGATGATGATGATGAATATATATCATCAAAAATTAAAAAGGTCGTTTTATACCTGTTTATACTATGGAAAGGCACAAATGATGTGTGTATGCAGTGAGACCCACCAATTCATTGTTTTGTTTGTGGCAGCACATGGACGATATGGCCATATCAGGCAGGCTAAAATCAGGCCAGTCATACATGAAAGCTATTCTATCCTTGGAAATTGAAACAGGAAAGAGAGTTATACTGCCTTCAAGAAAACTTCTGCAACTCTGCAATCTCCTCATAATCAGCATTGATAATCCAGAAAAGAGTATGGCATTGTGAGGAATTTTGTGACAAAATAAAACATTAATTGAAATGAAAAAGAAATAAAAAACAAAGATGGAGATGGATAATTAAAGCATTCAATTCAAGCCCCCCCATCTTGACTATGCCAACCAGAGAGGGTGGTTGGGTAATTCTTTGGCCTTGAGTCATGGGGTAGGTATAATGTCTAGTATTAGCATGGGCATGGCAAGATCAATAAAATGCCCCAGGTATTCCCATTTGATATTAGTGGATGGTATAACCCCTTTTAACCCCCTGATATATGACATTACTAAAATGCACTCAATTATTCTCATCAAAATATGTCGATAAAGGGCTCATTTTGGAATTGTGAAAGCACAAGTGCATTGGCCGTGCCTACTTTGGCTGCTGCTCCTTGCTGCTGCATGGTATTGATAATGTATATATATGCAGGCCTTTTGTGCCAAGCTGTTTTGAGTGAAAAGTTATCTTTACATTTATCTTGATGTTGGTTTTTCCTGTGATGCTTTCAGGTGGACCTACAATGATCCTCTTCGAGCCAAATATAATGCTAAAATGGCTGGCATGAATGCACAGATAACTAAGCCAAAAGGAAGCAAGAAGCTGAAGGATTGGGAGTCCCATTAATTTGTTATTCGAATCCACGTGGCTTGAAGTGTGAAAATCTACTTCACCCTGCGACTTCAAAGAGAAATGCCATTTTGGATTGTGTTTGTATAGACAGTGGATCTGTTTGCTCCATATGCTAGTGGGCAAATGCTTGTCTGAAGCAGGTGGCGTGTCATTTAGCCCATTTCACTTCCAGTCACCATTTCCATTAGAGTAGCAAGTCTCCTTTTCCACTGGAGTTCTATGCATTAATTTCTGGTATTTCATCAGATTTCAGTCTAAAGAATATCCAGGCACATTAATGGACTGTCTTTGTTCAGGCCATCTTTGATTGGAGGAATTATATGATCCTTGAAGTGTGGATATGTTTGCTATCTTCTGATTTTCATTTGTACAAATGGGGTCCATGGTTGGTGCTCTAGACAACTGATCTGACGGACACCAAAATGGGTGGACTGTGCCCTTAATGTCTCCTTGGTGGGACAGTTGTGACCCACTGATTGGTAGATGGTTAGGGAAAGAAATACTGGACTTTCAACATTCAAGAGTAAAAGAAGGGCAAGAATCATGGACCTCACCCATACAAACTGCATTGGATCAATGATCATATATATTAGGAAAGATAATGACCATATTATTTTGACTATCAGGATGTTGTGAACACTGTTTTTCAGTTTTGCTTTGACCACGTGTTGCATTGTTGATGTTGTGGGTTCCAATATGATCCTTTCTTGTATGTTTTGCTATTGTTCTTACTGATTCTTTTGGTAGATATATCTTTTGGAATACTGATGTTTTGACAAAAAAAAAAAACCAACATGAAGAATCTGGCTGACCTGTTCTTTGATTGGATGGCATGTGGAATGCAAAGTGTGATTTGTGTGAGGAATTTGACACACATCCTGATGTAGTATCCAGTGCATGATCAGGCGGTGGTCAACATGGACATACCAGCCCCAAACTCCAGACATATCCACCTATCAAGGTCCACACATATATGCCAAATAAAGGTCACTATTTTTTTTTATTTTTTATTTTTCTAATCATCCACATTCATCATGCTAGATGACTCTGAACTGATTCATGGGCCATGTTTGTCATCCCCCCCTCCCTAAAAAAAAAAAAAGAAAAAAAGTTGCAGACTTGTATCCTATGTACATGTGCTAAGTTGGCATGTCTGCTTGAATCTCCACTCGCGTGAATCCTTGGTGTTCACAAGCACTGTGAAACACTTGGGAAAAGGAACCAAGTGCAGCTGGTTGGTCCACCTGAGTGGCTCCTGGGCTAATTTTGTCAATACAAAATGTAACCTTGTTGAGGTGGACCAATCAACAGGGAGGGTCCGCATCCCAAGCATGATAACTAAGTTTTTTATTTTATTTTATTTTTATTTTTTATAATTTTATAATTATATATATATATATATATATATATATTTTAAATAATTCTTAACACATTGTTTGAAAATTACTTTCGATCGGTCTTATACATGACTTGTCCAAGTTTTTGTCAACTCGACCTACTTTTGTCTTGACTCTGTCAACCCACAGAATTGCAACTCCACCCTGCGTAAAAATTTGCTAAAATCAAGACAAAACTTGTTTTCTTTGCTAAAATCAATACCAATTCACACTCGGTGTGACTTTTGAATAATGCCCACTCTATGGTAGGGCCCACCTGATGAATGGTTCCAATCTAATGCGTAGATGCCACGTCCTGTTTGGATTGTTGATACTCACAGAGAAACATACTTTGGCCATCCAAACTATTTGTAAAGTTACATAGACCTGGATGAATGAAAAGAGGAAACAAAAATATCAGCTCCATCCAAAATTTGTGGCCCCAAGAGTTTTTCAACGGTGAGGGTTTAATCCTCATCGTGTAGTTCACTTGAGCCACTTGAGCCTTTGATCTGCCTCATATTTGGGCTTATACTCTAAAATGGATGGACAGTGTGGATAAGACCCATACATCACGGTGGCCACCCAAAGCTCCTGCCCGTTGACAGATGGAGACGGGCGTGGATAAGACGCCATCCGCGTCCTTTCTAGACTCATGTACTAATATGATCCTGAGAATCTGATGGAGGGAGTGGAAGTACATCACGGTGGGCCCTTCGGACCTTACGTGGGCTACTGCGTGGGTTACATGCATATTCACATAACTATTGAATTAGGATAAAACGAAATCGGATTGCGTACTGAGTTACTCAGTAGGCTTTTATCGTACTGAGTAAACTCAGTTGGGCGTACCGTGAATGCGTGTGGGTTATCCACGCCTTACATTCGTTTTTCCAGCTAATTTTAGTGGTTGAGCCGAAAATTGAAGCATGCCCAAAGCGCAAGTGGACCACACCACAGAAACAGTAGGAATAATGACTTCCACAGTTGAAACCTTGGTAGGCCCTACAGTGATGTTTATTTGTTATCTAACCTGTTCATAAGATCACACAGACAGATGAAAGGAAAACACAAATAACAATCCGATCCAAAACTTCTGTGGCCCCAAGAACTTTTCAACCGTATAATTTCAATTCACATTGTTTCCCGTGGTGAGTTCACTTGAGATTTGGATAAAATTTGTTTTTGTCTAGAGCCCTCAAATTATCTTTTAAAATGGATGGAGGGAGTGGATACAATATGTAAATCACGGTGGACCCTACAGAATTGAGTTACTCAGTACGCAATCCGCGTCCGGATAAAACAGCATCTCGTTTCCTAATTAAATTAGGAAACTCATTAAGCTTCCTTTTTAAATTAGAAAACCAAATTGATGAGCACGATCTACGGTATTCTTAGGGACGGGGATTCGGTGAGGCCCTGACCGTGGAGCCCACCTCGATGTACATGTTGTATATCAACACCGTCCATCCGTATATCCAGCTCATTATAGGGTTGGTTCCAAAAATGTGGAAGACACATATCTCAGGTGAACCACAGTGAGGATTGAATTCCCACCATTAAAAATTCTTGAGGGGCTATAAAAGTTTTGGATCAAGTTGCTATTTACGTTTTCAATTCATCCAAGTCTGTGTGACCTCATCAACAGGTGGGATAGAAAATAAACATTACAGTGGGCCCAAAGAAGTTTTTAATGGTGGGTGTTCAATCAGCACTGTTTTCATGTGATGTGGTCCACCTGTGATTTGGATCTGTCTAATTTTCAGTACTTTTATCTAAAATGAGCTGAAAAAACGGATGAATGGCATGGATATATAGAGGTGTGCCTCACGATCAGGATCAGGGCCTCACACACTAAGCTGTTACCCCTGCCGTGCGTAATCAGCGCATTATTCTTTAGATAGACGGATTACATCGTGTCCATGCGTGAGTATTATATGACTACTACCCTAACACAAAACATCGATTTCTACCGTAGCCGTCTCTTCTCCAGTGTCCCATATGAGGCCCACCTGACTTATATGTCAAGCTGGATTTTTGGATCTAAGCATAGAGAATTAAGGGCCCAATGCAATGGATGGGCTGGATGTGACTTGAGATTGGTGGACCAACTAGGGAAAAAAAAGAAGTAAAAGCAGCTATTCCCTCTTACCTTTTAGGAAACTGATTTCCCTTTTTTTTTTTTTTTTTTCTTAACACACGTACACACACCCTACACACTCACGCTGTAGAATTTCACCACCTATGGGTGCTCGAACCCTTGACCGGGAGCTGAAACTCTTAAGAGTCTACCACCCGGGCAAGAGTAAGGAAACTGATTCCTTTATATCGGTCTATATATACTCACAAAGCTATTCTTCCGTTAGAAAATCTCTCCCCTCTGTCTCTTTCCTTCAAGAAAGCTCTCTCTCTCAACATGGTTGAGATGGATAAGCTACCAGATGAGATCCTGATCGACATCCTCTCTAGACTGTCTTCCAATGCAGAGGCGTATGCACCACCTGGCGTACCATAATCCTTCAAGACCCTTACTTTGCTAACATGCACCTCACCCGAGCATCCCAACTTGACCTCCCTTCCCTAGTCTATACAGCTCACACCCACCCAGGTGATCCTCCGCATCTATACTTGCTCGATTTCAATTCCGACAACGGTCAAGATCACACACTCAACATAGAATCAACGGACCCAATCACCATACGCTTTGAACCACATATCAATTTTGAAACCATATTATCTTGCAACGAATTATTATGTTTATGTGATCATTTCAACAACGCAATGCAATCCAGTCACCAGAGATCATGTCACACTACCGCAACGGTGGGCCCAATCCACGAGTCACTGGTTCATACCTGGGTTTGGTTTTGATGCTACGACTAAAGAATACAAAGTTATACGGTTAATGTATATTGAGAAAGGTGGTGTAGCTTCCGATCTCATGGCTGAGGTATACACACTTGGGTCGGGTGCATGGAGAAGTATAGGAAGTGCTGGATGTCGAAGAATATCATTCTCCGGCCGGACTTTCTCCAAGCCCATAAACATTCATGGAGCTCTTCATTGGATAATCGAGCTTAATTTCAATCCAACCATTCCAGAAATTGTAGCATGGGATATAAGTGATGAGAAATTTCGCGTGGTTCCATGTCCAGAAGAATTAGACCTAGATAATGATTCCTATACGATGAGTCTAACGTAGATTAACAAGTGCCTTTCTATAATCTATTCTAACAATTTGACTCAATCTATAGATATTTGGATAATGAAGGATTACAATGTGAAGGAGTCTTGGACTAAAGAGGTTAGGGAAGATATTCCGCCATATAATCTTTGGTATATGGAGTCGTCTTTGATTAAAGCAGCTATCATTCAGCGACGCTGTAGACAGTGGGATGCATTGAACTATCGTTCAAGCATAGATGTTGTTGTAGAAGCCATTTATAGTTGTGAAGAAAGAGTTTTTAGAAGAGTCTATGAAAGGAATTTTCATAGAAGTGGATGCATTGAATATAGCACAGTGGATATTGCTACTCATGTGGGGAGCTTCATTTCTGTCAACCGTGGCAATTCATGGCCAGATAATGTGTGGGAGCAAATGGTGTCGCTGCCAGTCGCGTTCAATCTGCAAAAAGAAAGAGAAGATGGAAACAAGTGTAGGAACAGATACATTGGGTTGTTTTAGCATTGCCATATTACTTTAATTTCCGTAATAAAAATTAACTCTCTCTCTCTCTCTCTCTCTCTCTCTCTCTTCATGGTACTGTTTACCGACGTTGGGTATGTGGGGATCCTTGATTGCTAGTTGTATTCACGAATTCCCAACCGTCTGAGACCAAGGTGTGGCCCACATAAATCCTTTAATAAGTAAGAGTTCTTATTAATAAACAAAATGACTCAGTTAGTTATTCGGCTAAGACTCTCTGGTTGTGGAGAGGTTAGATCTATGCGGAATCTTTGTCATATAAATTGTTGGTGCCGTCTGGTTGCTCTAGATCTGATTTGAATGATAATACGATCCCTAATGCTAAAATGTATGAGGGCCTTAATTTCCAAATCAATTTGATCAACGGGTGGGCCACATCCATCAGATCTAATTGTAATCATTGAATCATATATCTAAATCTACGGTGGATCATTGGATGTATTAGATCTGATCTTCGTCGTGAATTCTGGATTATATCTAAATCTGCATCCAAAATTCTAGATGAGTTTGATCCTCTAGTGAGCCAAGATGATACCAAGGAAGGATTTGTATAAAACATGTATTGAAGTATATTATAGACTCAATTTATTGGTCCATAACTAATTTGAAAAGGTGGGAGCTAATGGATGGTTCATATCTGAACCATATGATCGGTTAATAGTTAAGACTGGAAATAAGGAAGAAACCCTAAAAGTTGTAAAATTGAATCGGTCCTAATCAAGTTTAACAGTGTCGATTGATCAATGGAGTGGTTCGATCGATCGAAAGTAGTGAAAAATTGGCCAGATACTTAAAACGGGATATTTATGATTAGATTGATCGATTGAAGAGGGAGTTCGATTGATTGAAATAGGTAAATTAATATGTCCAGAGATTTGATTTCAATTGAAGCAAGTTCGTTCGATCGATGGGATAATTTCGATCGATCGAAGAGGTGAAAAAGTGTTCAGAGAGTTAAGGGGAACATCGGGATATTTTTGGTTGATCGATGTGGTCTTCGATCGAACCTCGATTGATCGAAGCAATCCTTGATCAATGCTTTCCTGAAAAATTCAGATTGAATTCAGAATTTGGTATTTCAATTATATCATGTAATCGGGTAAATAACCTTTCATCATTCTAAGAACATTGGAATAATTAGATCTCCTTGGCTTAGTCAAGTGGGCCCCATATTGAAGAATAACCATTTCCAAACCATATGTAAGAATGAAATCTAGGGGAATTTAAATAGGTGGTTAGATCCTCCATTTGGACCCTAAATTGGGACTTGAGCAACTAAAGATATACTAATATACGGGTTTACTTAGAAGGAAATATGATTTGATTGTGCCATGTATTTAGGAGATTGTTAGTTGATTAGGAATTTACATCACCAAGATTCGATTCCTTTCTGTTATGATTAAAATACAATATTGCTATGTTTGGTCATATTATGATAATAAATGATGTTTGGATTAAAGTGATTTTATTATTGATTGTTTTGTGCTGATATATTATATCCATGAAATCATGAAAATTAGAATTGCCTCCCATACAGAGAGATGAATGTGATGATTTATATGTATGTTGATGCATTGAACATTCATTCCTTGTATTGTATAAAGCTTGTAGTTTTACACCTACTAGATGCACATGAGGAAGCTTGCCCAATGAGAGGTGGATGTGGGCCTTCCCCATGTCAATCAATGGTAGAAGCCTGCCAAGTACAGATGTGAGTTGACGGATATCCAACTTAAGCAAGTGAATGATTTCTATTTGTACCCATTTGATACATCATCGACATCATTTGAAGTATTCACATCATATACATGGGCCGCAGCATATTTATATTTCTATTTCTACACTTGGTTGATATGCTGTAATTGTGTGTATTATTTAATTGTAACGGACACAAACCATGATGAGTTCACTCACTCGACTTTGCCAGCTGACAGCCTAATGATGGAAAAACTGTATAAATGGAAGTGAAGTTGAAACAATGACCTAAGTACAAGACTGTTAGGCAGAGTCAGTGGATATCCACGTGAATGGTGGCCTTATCTAACGGAAGACGAGTTTACTGCATTGGAGTAGTAAAAATAGGCGAAATTTAAACTACTTATGATTTTCCTTATTCTTGCTTTGGAATTCATCATTGCTTAGAATTTCGAGCTATGGATGTCTTTAAAATATTTTCTTAATATTTTGTTCATAATTATGGACAATGATTTAATAAAATCTCAAATGGATGAACTGCAGTGTAATAACTAGTACCTTAGGAATATTAAGGATGTATGGGGATAAATGTTTGTGAATATTTGTGATGGATGTTGATTAGTATGTGGATTGTGGATGTTGATGAGAACTTAGAACATAGATGATTCTATGCCTCTGTTTAAAAGGTATGACTCATTGATTTAGGTGCACGCAGTGTACAGGTCTATGGAGTATAACTGGGATATGATGGTGTACACTCCGTATTTAAATTGTGGAGCATGACATAAGGCTTTATGGTCATGTAGACAATGTGTCAAAACTAAGTGTCTGAGATCATTAGATCAAAGAAGCTAACTCAGTAATACTTGATCAACTGGTCTAGAAGCTTGAGTTGTTATTTACGTTGAAGCGAGTATTCTACATCATTCATGAGCCTCCTATTCTTGACCCTATTAAAAATGAGGAACCCTTGACCACCTCTACCAAGTATGGTAACCGGGAAAGATATAACAAGGTGGTTAAAGTGTGTATATATATATAGATATAACAAGGTGGTTAAAGTGTGTATATATATACATGGCCTCCATTATTGACATGCTATGTAATTAGAGGCCTCCATTATTGACATGCTATGTAATTAGAGGCGGATTATGATTTTTGCCAGGGATATCTACCTTTGTATAAAGGGATAACATTATTTGGACTTAGCCGTCAGAAATGCTGAGTGTTTGAATCCGTTGACAATAAATGCTGACTTTTCCAATGGACCGTTTGGCAACTTTTAGCTGGAAGGTCAATGCCTGCGGTTTTTAGCCGTCGGCATTGTTCTTTTTTTGGTAATGACAACATCGATTAAACACATATATCACAGTGGGCCTCACAGGACTTGGGGCATGTTGTACCACAAGGAATATCCTATGGTGGGTGCCACAAGGACGTCACAGTGGGCCCTTCGAGCTGAGGCATTAAGGGCTCCCTGAATGGGTGGGTTACATGCATATTCACCTAATTATCGAATTAGGATAAAACAGTATTTCATTAAACAAAACTAGGAAACTCATTAATTTTCTTAATAAAAATATGGGGATTGATCTCTTACTGTTGAAATCTTTTTAATGCTTCGATGTATTATGCTGTACGCAGTCCGAAAATCCATTTACCAAAGAGGAAAATAGGTATTTTTTTTCCACAGTATAAATTCGTACGTATTTTCATTTTAAAAAATTTTCTCAGCTGATATCATAGGCGCTTACGAGGACCAATAAAAAAGAAGGCACGCGCATACGGGCGCCGATTGGCTACTGACAGGTTGAGTAGCGAGACTGCTACTCAAGTGACGTCACCAAATTATGTGGACCCCACCATGATGTATGTTTTGTATCCACGCCGTCCATCCGTCTGGAGAGATAATTTTAGTGTAGGACCCAAGGAATGAGTCACATCCAAAGCTCCATTGGACCCCACAAAAAAACAGTGGGGAGAGTGCCGCCACCATTAAAAACTTCTAAAGGCCACAAAAGTTTTCGATCATGCTGATATTTGTGTTTTACCTTTTTTAATGTCTTTTATAACTTTTGAACAGGTTGGATTTCGAAAAAAACATCCTGATGGGCCTTTGGAAGGTTTTAACGGTGGGCATCAATCTTCCCGCTGTTTTCTTTGGTGTGGTCCACTAAAGCTTTGGATCTGCCTAATTCTCTGATTTATACCTTAAATAATATCTCCAAATGGATGGACGTTGTGGATACAACACATGCATCATAGTAGGGTCCATAGAACTCGGTGACGTCACTTCAATGTGGACTCTCGCTACTCAACCTGTCAGTATCTAATTCGCGTCCCCGCATACCCAATGCCTTAAACACGACGCAGATTTCCAACGAAAGCCTTTTGCAGGAAGTTCATGCGAAAGGATACTGTGTCGGCCCATTGCAATGTATGTGAAAAATCCATTCCATCCATACGTTTTGCGAGCTTATTTTATAACGTGCGAGAAAAAATAAGTCGTATACAGAACTCAAATGGGTCACAAGAGAGAAGAGATGGGGGGAATAAATTCCTACCGTTGAAACCTTCCTAGGCTCCACTGAGTGTTGTATACATCCCACTGGGAATGACCTTTTACGGCCAGTGGGATGAAGTGAAAATAGCAAAAGGATAGCCTGATACAAAACTTTTACGGCCATAAGAATACTTACGGCCAGTGGGATGAAGTGAAAATAGCAAAAGGATTGAAATCTGCATCCATAAAGTTTTATAACCCAACTCAGATTTATAACCCACTCCGCTGTTTCCAGATGGAGCCTCTGCTCTGTGTGGGTAAGATTTATTTTTGGGAAACATGTAAAAGGTTGGACTAATCTGACCGATGGATTGGGTCTTGCACCTCTGCACCATGCTGGTACATGAGTGATGATTCCAGCATGTGTACACTGGGTAAAGCCAATAATCACATACAACATGTAATTCAGTACTTTTCTTTCAAGCTCACGTGTCACAATCAAAATAAAGATAAGAGACACCATTAAGATCAATCGGTCGAATCCACTATGAAAAATCTATAAAATTGAAATAATATATTTATGAAAATTTGTAAACTACAACTATAACCTCTTAATTATTCTAAGCAATATTTTTCACAATCTTTTGGTCATGAGATCACCTTATCCATACGTGCCCATGTGTCACATGGAGATAGCGTCTAAGATGCCTTTTAAGTGGGCTCTAGCATGGAAATTTACCCAAGGCCGATTTATCAAGTGGGCCATACGGTACAGAAACAATGGAGGTTGTATGTTCAATCCACATTTTTGCTAAGTGATCTAGTAGCTGGGCGGCTTGGATGGGCAAAGCAGATGGTTTTCTGTCCATTTAGATGCATTTCAACACTCCTTTGTAACACTGGTTGATTAGTCTGTTAAGCAAAAGCGAAAAAAAAAAAAAAAAGTGTGTGGACCGTTATAGTCTAGACCGGTCCACACGATAAGCTAACCAGTGTCGGGCAAGGTGGAAACGAGCAGGGTCATGGGCTAAGCCATAATTTCATTTTCAGGGCTCGGCCAGTCCAGTCCTACCAGACTGAGCCCTGCCCTTTTATCAATTAAGGTCCAAAATGAGACCATACAAACCACTTTCATTCATAAATGATAGGGCCCGTGTATTATGATCCAAGCCAGGCATCCCTTCAGCCCAACCATTGATGGGCCAAATACCAAGCTTGTTTTGATGTTGTAGTCAAGCGTATGAGTAACACATGTGAATTTCATGTGCGATCTATCTTCCCATCTTCTGGCCACAATATGGACGACTTTCGGGCTGTGCCAATGGGGGAGACTCACCTGAAAGCTAAATTGGCCTGTAAACAGGTCAAATCATTGAGTAGGGCCACACCTCTACATTGAGTTGAATCGTCAGCCAAACAATTATTTTGATGATGTGATCCATCTCATATGTTGTGGACTGAGCTTTTAGAGTGATCTTCAAGGTGGGGTCCACCTTGGACATGGCTTGGATATACCATGCACCTGACAAGGCTGCATGTGAAGTTTACATGTAGTTTCATGTAATTCTTGAATTAGTATAAAACAGACGTCACTGATTCTTTTAGTCCGAGTATATGTGACCTAATCAATAGTTTATATGCAAATAAACATTACAGTGAGCCCTAGGAAGTTTTCCTTTGATAAAGTCCAATTGAGGTTTGTGTGTGTCTATATATCTGGAAAAAGGTACTATGCGCTCGAGCTGATGAGTGCGTCCCATGAGGTCGAGCTGTGTGGGCCCCACCGTGATGCGTTTCGAACATCTACCCCATCAGTCAGATGTACCATTACATTGTGGGCCTAGGTCTCAAAACTCAAGTCAATCCGTGACTTTTGGGGGCCACACCACATACAGAAGTTGAGAGGGGCCGTGCACCATTAAAACATTCATAATCATGTTTTGGTCCCACCGAGATGTGGTTTGTAAATCCAGCCCATCCATTATGTATGTCCCAAGAGGATGAGGGGTCATACCAAGTTTCAGTAGCATTAAAACTCAAGTGGGCCCCACCAAGTACTTTTATATATTTTTGGCATGTCTTCACATGATTTTAGATGGTATGGCCCACCTGAGTCCCGCATACAGTTGATTTTTGGGATATCCCATAATTTAAAGGGGACCCATCAAATGCATGGTGCTGATGATCGACAGGCATTATGGTGGGGCCCACACAGCTCAACCTCATGGGAAAGACCCATCAGCTCGAGCGCAAAACACCTTTTCCCACATATATATATATATATATATGAGATTTGATAAATTACCATGTTTGACATGCAAGGATGTGACTCCTTGATGCTTCAATAACAAAAATCCTATTCCAAAATCATGTTTCATTATTTAAAAAAAAAAAAAAAAAACTGAAATCCTTTGACAACAATATTCCCCGCTAAATCTGAATACGACCCTACAAAATTATACTCCAAAAATATCTACCATAATGTCCAAAAGCATGACAGCAGCAGCACACATGCCCAAATGTGGACTCAAGGAGCAACAACAATCCGACCTGCAACTTGATCAAGGTCACGCTGACCGCTTGAGGTAATTCTCCTCCCGCCTTTCGGATCAATGTCAATTATGTTTAACTTCTGCAACTGCCGAAGGATATGACGAGCAATGGAATCGCTGCTCTTGCAGAAATGTGGTGGACGAGCCCCGTTTCTCTTGCGCCCACCATATATCCTCTGGAAACCACCAACTCCAATGCCCTGCCTCAGATATATCTTCCTTGCGATGGAAGCAGCTCTGATATGATACCAATCATGATCGTAGGGAGCAAGCTCCTTAAATGTGCCAGTTTTCACAGTATGAATCCTTTCCGGAGCGCTTGAGATGAGCTGAGTAAGCTTTCACGAAGTCGTGAGGGGAAACGTCCTTCACTGTCCTCGCCGCCTCCATCTCTCTGTTGCTGCTAGGGTTTTTATTTCTTCCCTTCCCTGTATCTACTTATTTTTTGGCAATGTCGTGTAGATAAATCACATATATCAGTTTATATATCATCGTGGGTGTGCGAGCTCGGCTCACCTTGCTGTTGAATTTCGATAAAACACGTATCTAGTTACCTAATTATGATTTGAATTTGAATAAAACACGTATCATTGTGGGTCCACGAAGCTCATTGAGCTCCGGCTCACCGGACGCGGATTGCGTCTCTAGCCCCGAACGGACGGTTCTGTGGGCGGGCCCACCATGATGTATCTGTACATCCAAGCCGTCCATCCTTATTCTAAGATCATTTTAAGATGCAATCACAAAAATGAAGCAGATCCAACGCTCAAGTGGACCACACTAAATAATAAGCTTGGTTTGCATTAATGCAAGAGTCATATACGGTGTGCCCCATTTGAGTGTTGGGTATGCCTAATTTTTGCGGTCGTTATTTAAAATGATATGCGAAAAGGGATGGACAGCTTGGATGTACAGATACATCATGGTGGGCCCACTCACAAAACTACCCGTTGCGGGGGCTAGAGACGGGCGGGGGTAGGACGCAGTCCGCATCCCGGCTTACCTTGCTCTGGCTAACCTTCAGGGCCTGTTTGGCCGGGCAGATCCCATGGTATTAGGAGGGATGGGATCAATTTTAAGGTAATGATGGTGGTGTCAGTGGATTGTCTTAAGATCCATGGAATTGCTTATAATCCGGGACAAGTTCACTGGGTCTGTTTTGCACGCCCTGCATATCCCAGAATTTTACCTTCCAATCCATCCAACCAAGGAATAGGATCAATTTTAAGGTAACGATGGTGATGTCAGTGGATTGTCTTAAGATCCATGGGATTGCTTGTATCCCAGGACAAGTTCACCGGATCTGTTTGGCTCGTCATGCCTGTCCCGGGATATTGCCGATCCCATCCCTCTTAATACCGAGGGATCTGCCTGGCAACAGGCCCTCGTGGACGAGGATTGTGTCCTACCCCAAGACGGTAATCGGCAGAACTCTATGGGGCCCACCATTACGCAAGTATATTATCCATGCCATTAATAATTTTTATATGATCATTTTAAGATATAAGTCAAAAATTGAAGTAGATACACAGCTCCACTAGACCACATCAAAGGAAGCTACAATGATAATGACACTCACCGTTGAAACCTTTTTAAGGGCCACCATGATGTGTTTTTACCACCCAACCTATTAATAAGGTCATGCAGACTTGGATGAAGTGAAAACACAAATTTTAGCTTGATCGGGCACTTCTCCATCTCCCAAGAAGTTTTTAATGGTGGACGTTAAACCCCCACTTTGTGTCCACGTAAGCTCTAGAACTATCTCAATTTTTGGTTCATATGTTAAAATGATTATATAAAAACGATTAACGGTGTGGATAAAATAATTACAGGATGATAGGCCCCACAGCTTTAGACGGACGCAATCCGTGTCCAACCTCTCGCCTCTTTTTCCTTTCAAGAAAGAAATCTCCCCACATTCACCGGTTTAAACGTTACCTTTTCAAAAAACCCTGTAAAACGACCAAATTTTGGACGCGGATTGTGTCTTACCCTGCCCTTACGGTAATATGTCCGGGCAGGGCTCAGTGGAGCCCACCAAAATATATTTTATCGACTCTGTTTATCACTTTTATCAGATCATTTTAAGGTCAGATACTAAAAATAAGGCAGGCCCACAGCTCCCATGTACCATACCAAAGGAAGATGCACTGATAATGACACCCACCGTTGATACCTTTCTAAGGGCCAAAGTGATGTTTTATTACCATCCAACGGTCCAACCTATAAATAGGGTCATGTAGACGTGGATGAAGTGAAAACACAAATATCAGCCTGATTCGAAACTTTTCCAGCTCTGAGAAGTTTTTAATGGTGGAAGTTCAATCCTCACTTTGTGGTCCACTTAAGCCTAGTACCTAACTAATTTTTTAGTTAATACCTAAAAATTAAAGATATGAAAAAATCGTTGAACGACGTGGATAAAACATTTACATTACGGTGGACCTCACATAGCCCTTCCTGTTCGGGCGGGTGTAGGACGCAATCCGCGTCCACCCGATTTTAGCTTTATTAGATAAGCTCGTATCCTACCTACGACATCCATCCGTTTTACGGAATCCTTTTAAAGCATGCGTCCAAGTCATCAAAAGATTACGTGGACTGTACAGCTGGGAATTGAACGCATCGTTTGGACGAGGGACGTGGATTGCGCCCTACCCGCTGGGACAGTAATCCATCCGGGCAGAGATCTGTAGGGCTCAAAGTGATGTAAGCATTTTATCCACACCGTTCATCGCTTTTATTAGACCAATTTAAGATATAATCCAAAGAACGAGGCAGGTCCACAACTCCAGTGTATCACATCAAAGGAAGCTGCTGTGATAATAACACCCACTGTTGAAACTTTATGAGAGCCACTGTGATGTTATTTTACCATCCAACAACATATTAATAAGGTCATGTAGACGTGGATGAAGTGAAAACACAAATATAATCTTGATCCGAAACTTCTCTAGCTCACAAGAACTTTTTAATGGTGCACGTTCAATCCCCAAATTATGGTCCACTTAAGACTTATAACTACCTAATATTTTTTATTGTATATTAAAATGATCTGAGAAAAACCATGAACGGCATGAATAAAACACCAAAATCACTGTGGCCCCAGGTAGGACGCAATCGGCATCCTTGGAAGAGAGGAAATACACAGAATAATTATGCATCGAATTTTGAACTTTACTTTTTGGTAAAAACAGGTGGGAACCAGTGTGTGAAATTTGTGGATCTCACTATGATGTATGTGATCGATCTACCACGTCTATCTATTATATCATATCATTAAAGGGAATTTGCTAAAAAAGTTTAGGTAAATTATAAGCTCAAGTGGACCACACCGCAGCAAACAAGGAGATAATGACGTTCCTCATTTAAATGTGAAGTCTTCCGTGGGTCTCACACTGATATGTATCTGTGATCTAACCTGTTCATATGATCATACAGACAAGGATGAAGGGAAAACACAAATATCAGCTTGATTGTTATCTCTCATGGCCCACGAGAAGTTTTCAATGGTGGGCTTTCAATTTACACTGTTTTCGTGTGTGGCCCACTTGATTTTTTGAACATGAAATGGAGAATTTGATGGAAGGAGTGGATGTCACAAGTATATCACGGTGAGCCCTTCAGAGCTTATCCATCCTTGTTTGTGTGAGTTACAAGCATATTCACCGGTTTATTGAGTTGGGATATAACAGTATCTCGTTACCTAGATAAATTTGGAAACCCATTAAGTTTCCTAACCAAATTAGAAAACTAATATACCATTGAAAGCCATCGCAAACCATTTTAAGACGTGCTCTAAAAAATAAGCAGATCTATATCTTAGTGGACCACACGGTAGGGATTTAATCCCCAGCATTAAAAACTTTTTGGTAGCCACAAAAGTTTTGAAGCAAGCTTCTTTTCTGTTCTCCCTCATGAAAGTCTGTGTGACGTGTTACACATAGACTTATATATACACGCATTCTTCCCTTAGAAAATCTTTCTCACCTCTCTCTTTCTTCCCTTTCAAGAAATAAAGCTCTTTCCGTTGGTGATAGATATTATTCTTACCTTGATTGTAGGATTTGATACCATGATATTTTTTGACAAAGATTGAATTTTTATTAAGAGTAATTACTCCTTTATACATAATACAATGCCAAGAATAGTGAAACCTAAGAATGAAATAAATAGTCAGATATTCTAAATATAGTCTAAATATACAGCCGAAAATCCTAAATATCTTCTAATCATATATACATTAGCTCAGGAAAGACTAAATCAAAGCCTACAATTAAGGCAAGAATAATATCTATCACTAGCGCGCGCACACACTCTCTCTCTCTCTCAACATAGTGAAAATGGGAAAGCTACCAGATGAGATGCCGACATCCTCTCCAGACTCTCTCAGGACCCTTTTAAAATGCAGGGGCGTGTGCACCACCTGGCGCATTATAATCCTACGCGACCCTTGCTTTGCTAACATGCACCTTACCCGAGCATCATCCCAAGTTAATCTCCCTTGCATCATTTTGAAAACTCACTCCCGTTCAAAAAAACGACTACAGCTGTATCTGATAGATTTCAATTCCGACAACGATCAAGAACACATTGATTTCAATTCCAACGATGATCAAGATCACACCCTCGACATAGTATCAAAGGACCCCATCCTCATCAGCATACGCTTTGATCCATGTATCAATTTCCGTATCATCTTATCTTGCAACGGCTTGTTGTGTTTATGCCATCATTACAACAACAACCCCATATAGGTCTGCAATCCGGTCACCAGAGATCTTGTTGCACTGCCGCAGTGGTGGGCCCCACACAAGGAACACAGGTTCATTTCGGGTTCGGTTTCGATGCTACCAATAAAGAATCCAAAGTAATACGTATAAGATATTCTGAGGAACTTGGTGTAATTTCCCATCTCACGGCTGAGATAAACACACTTGGGTCAGGTGCATGGAGAAGTATTGGAAGCTTAGGATGTCGAGTAAAATCAGATCCCAGGAGTTTCAGCCGCTGGCATATCTCTGGGCCTGTAGATGTTCATGGACCTCTTCATGGGATGATTGGGCTTAACTTATCCGTAAGTAATCCAGAAATTGTAGCATGGGATGTGAGTGATGATAAACTTCGAATAGTCCCACTCCCAGAGGAATTTGATTCTAATGAATCCGAACTGGGTCTAACCACGATTAACAATTGTCTTTCCATACTCGAGTTCCAGTGGTGGTGTCAAGCTGTGGATATTTGGATAATGAAGGATTATAATGTGAAGGAGTCATGGAGCAAAAAAATCAGTAAAGATTTTCCACCGAAAATTCGTTGGTATTTAGAGGAGTCTTTGAGTAAAGAAGCTGCCATCTGGGTGTTGAACCATTGTTCAAATATAAATATTATTGTAAAAGTAATTTATCGTTACAAAGAAAGTCTTTATAGAAATGCCTACAAAACACATTTTTGTAGAAGTGGATGCATTGAAAGTGATGAAATAGATATAGCTACTTGTTGTAAAATATTGATTTTAAATAAAAATATTTTAATAATAAAAAGTTATTTTTTGAAAAACTTTTGGGGCTTTGGGAATAGTCCCACATGGGAAAGAGAAGAGAAAGAAAAGTGGTTTAAATGATAATAGTGGAGTACCATAATATTTGCCTACCTAGTCCGTGGACCATGGGACTTGCGTGTTCCAGTGCGAAGCACTGGAACACCGCGCACGCGCACGCGCTCGCGCTCGGGCTCGGTCACGGGCACGGGCACGGGCTCGGGCTCGGGCTCGGGCTCGGGCTCGGTGCGAGGGCGTGGGCATGTGAGGCAGTGTGGCTGTAGAGGCGCTAGTGGCGCACTTTGCACTTCGCACGTGTGCGAGTCGCGGTGCGACTAGTGGCTAAGGCAGATGGTTGGTTGGACGAAAATCTAAAGGACTGAATGAGAGTCCCTTAGAATATATAGAGGGCTGAAAAAGAGCTGTTGCAGAAATTCTGTAACAGCTGTGCAATAAGTGCAGGGTCCAGCTGAAACTGCTGCATGGCTAGCCCCAACAGCTATAAAACGGCTAGCTGCTGTCTCACAACGGTCAGCATGCAGCAGCTTAATGGCCCATGCACAACGGTCAGAAAACGGCCATAAAACGGCTAGTTTTCTCAACAGCCAGAAAACGGTCATGGGATTTATTTCCCTAGACCATAACCCCCAGCCACCATAGCCTATAAAAGGAGGGCCTGGATAGGTTCCAAATCCATCTCAACTCACTCCATACGAATTTCAGAAAATAGCCTCTCCACTCATATATTCTAAGTGTTATCCAGCAATACAGCAAGGTGTCAACCTTAGCTTGAAGAACAGACCAGCGGAGTGGTCTAGGACGGTTCAACCGAACCAGCAGGCTGAAGATTAGAACTTAATCGAGCAAACCACTTTTCTATTTTCTTCTTTTCTTATTTTTGGGATTTTCCTTTATATTGTAATACTGCCAGAAATAGTGAAATTGAGTTCCATTTGGTGGGCCTTCGTGTTTGCTGAACGCAGATCCACACTAGGCTCGTCGTATCCTAGAAGCAATTTGCCTGTAACCTATCAGCATACTCAATTTACTTGAGTTGGGGCAAATAACGCTTTAAGGACAGCGTTTTCAGACGTGCTTCAGCCTGTCCATATTATTTTCGGTTTCCATATTATACAGAAACTACAGTAATCTGTATAAATTTCACAACAATCTTAAAGCGTTATTTCTAAAATGGAAGCCGATAGCGTTTCATCTATTAAATTGATGAATCAGGACTTGATACGTCTTGATCGGTTCGATGGAACCAATTTTACAAGATGGCAAGACAAGCTGAAATTTCTCCTGACGGCGCTGAAGATCTACTACATACTAGATCCAAATCTGCAAGCATTGCCTGAAGCAACCGACAAAGACACACCTGAGCAAGTGGCTGCCCGTGCTAAAAGAGCCGAAGATGAACTATTGTGTCGTGGACACATTCTGAACGCACTCTCCGACCGCCTGTACGATCTGTACCAACAGACATCATCAGCAAAGGAGATCTGGGCCGCACTGGAATTCAAGTACAAGGCTGAAGAAGAAGGGACCAACAAATTTCTCATCGCCAGGTATTTTGACTTCAGCATGGTAGATAATAAACCGCTGCTGCCCCAAATCCAAGAACTGCAGCTAATAGTAAACAAAATCAAAGCGATCAAAATCGATCTTCCTGAATCATTCCAAGTTGGGGCTATAATCGCTAAATTGCCACCAATGTGGAAAGACTATAGAAAGAAGTTGCTGTATAAAACCGAGGACTACACACTGGAACAAATCCAGAAACACCTAAGGATTGAGGAAGAATCCCGTAACCGCGATAAAAAGAATGATAACGGGAATGCCTCGTCCAAGGTACATGCAGTAGAAAACACCAATAACAAGAATCCCGAGAAAGATGATTCCCTAAAACCCAATAAAGGGAAATTCAAGAAAAACGCCCAAAAGAAGAACGGAAAGTTCAAAGGCCCATGCCATGTCTGTGGAAAAATCGGGCACTATGCTCGAGTATGTCGATATCGCAAATCTAAAAAAGAGGCAAGTGCAGTAGAAGAAGGCGATATCGTGGCTATGATCACTGAAGTGAATACCATCCAAGGCAAAGTTCCAGGCTGGTGGTATGATACTGCCGCTACAGTACATGTGTGCTACGACAAATCAGCCTTCAAAACCTATGAGGAATTGACCGATGGTCAAGAAGTCCAAATGGGTAATGAAGTCCGATCGAAGGTCGTCGGCAAAGGAACTGTCGAACTGATATTCACTTCTGGAAAGAAAGTGATTCTAACTAATGTACTGCACGTCCCAGACATGAGGCGAAACTTAGTTTCTGGGGATCTTCTGGGAAAACCAGGTATAAGGGTGGTATACGAGTCAGGAAAACTGATTCTATCCAAGAATGAGAATTTTGTTGGAAAGGGATATGCTTGTAACGGGATGGTTAAGTTTTCTCTGAATGAAAGTAGCACTTCTGCGTATATGGTTGAATCTGCTGGACTGTGGCATGATAGACTAGCCCATATAGGGTATAGTACTTTGAAGTTCATGGCTAAGAATGGTTTAATCTCATACACAGATAATGAAACTAATAAATGTGAAGTGTCCATACAATCCAAAATGACGAAAAAACCTTTTCCAAGTGTTGAAAGATCGTCTCAAATTTTGGATCTTGTGCACAGTGATATCTGTGAGTTAAACGGCATTCTTACTCGTGGAGGTAAACGGTACTTCATAACCTTTATAGATGATTGCTCTAGATATGTGTATGTTTATCTATTAAAGAGCAAAGATGAAGCATTGAACATGTTTAAGATATATAAAGCAGAAGTAGAGAATCAACTAAGTAAGAAGATAAAAATTCTCCGTAGCGATCGAGGAGGAGAATACTTCTCGAATGAATTCGATTACTTCTGTGAAGAACATGGACTGGTACATCAATGTACAGCTCCATACACACCTCAACAAAACGGAATAGCTGAAAGGAAGAATAGAACATTAGTAGAAATGGTCAACTCAATGCTAATAAAAGCAAAGTTGCCACTAAATCTGTGGGGTGAGGCACTGCTTGCAGCATGCCATATAATAAACAGACTTCCGTCTAAAAAATATAAAGTATCTCCATATGAAACATGGAGAGGTAGAAAACCTAACCTAGGATATCTTAAAGTGTGGGGGTGTCTTGCATACTGCAGAACTCCTGACCCAAAAAGAACCAAGTTAGGACCAAGAGCTATTAAGTGCGCCTTCGTAGGGTATGCACAAAATAGTAAAGCTTATAGACTTCTAGACATGGAGTCTAATACAATTATAGAATCAAGAGACGTTGAATTCTTTGAGAACTCACTATCCTTGGAGTCAAAGGATAATGAAATTCAAACTCCTAATAGAGAACCAAATAGCACAGCTCCACATATAATGGAAGCTCCCACTGAACCTCGTAGGAGTCAAAGAACTAGAATAGAGAAGAGTTTTGGAGATGACTATATAGACTCACAACGCATCATTTTTCATCTGGTAGAAGCAGATAGAGAAAATGTTATAAGACGAATACCTATAGTAATGACTATAGAAGATGATCCTAAAACATATAAGGAAGCTGTATCCTCTAGAGACTCAGCTTTTTGGAAAGAAGCTATAAATGATGAAATGGAATCTATACTATCAAATCAAACATGGGAACTAGTAAACTTACCTCCAGGTTCTAGACCCATAGGTTGCAAATGGGTATTTAGGAAGAAATATTACACTGATGGGACTATCCAAACCTTTAAAGCTCGACTAGTAGCTAAGGGTTTTAGACAAAAAGAAGGGATAGACTACTTTGACACATACTCACCTGTAGCTAGGATAACATCCATTAGGATATTATTTGCGCTAGCTTCCATACATCATCTTCACATCCACCAAATGGATGTAAAGACTGCTTTCCTGAACGGTGACCTCAATGAGGAGGTATACATGGAACAACCTGAAGGTTTCGTTCTACCAGGAAATGAAAACAAAGTATGTAGATTAGTCAAATCGCTGTATGGATTAAAACAAGCACCTAAACAATGGCATGAGAAGTTTGATTCCAAAATACTATCTCATGGTTTCATGCATAATGTAGCTGATAAATGCATATATTCTAAAAAAGATGGTAGTCATATCATTATTATCTGTTTATATGTTGATGATATGTTAATAATAAGTAATAAAATGGAAGGTGTGACTGAAACAAAGAAGTTTCTTTCTTCCGTATTTAAAATGAAGGATCTTGGACAAGTTGATACCATCTTAGGTGTCAAAGTTAAAAAACATTGTGGGGGTTATGCTTTGTGTCAATCTCATTATATTGAGAAGATACTAAACAAGTTTAACCATCTAAATATAAAGGAAGCAAAAACCCCATTTGATCCAAGTATCAAACTAAAAGAAAATACTGGAAGAACAGTTGCACAATTAGAATATGCGAGTGCTATAGGAAGTCTTATGTATGCTATGCAATGTACTAGACCTGATATCGCATATGCTGTGAGTAAACTTAGTAGGTTTACTAGTAACCCCAGTAATGAACACTGGAATGCAATCAGTAGAGTCCTTGGTTACTTAAAAGCAACCAAAGACTTAGGACTATTTTATTCAGAGTTTCCTGCCGTATTGGAAGGATATACCGATGCGAGCTGGATATCGAGTGCAGGGGACAATAAGTCTACTACAGGGTGGGTATTCACTCTAGGAGGTGCTGCTGTATCTTGGGGATCCAAGAAACAGACTTGCATAACGCACTCGACTATGGAGTCTGAATTTATAGCCCTAGCTGCAACAGGCAAAGAGGCTGAGTGGCTAAGGGATCTTCTATTAGAAATTCCTTTTTGTGTAAAGCCTATATCGGCTGTATCACTACATTGTGATAGTGAAGCCACATTAGCTAGAGCCTATAGCGGTACTTATAATGGCAAGTCTAGACATATTAGTCTTCGACATGATTATGTCAGACAATTGATTCAAGATGGAATCATTGCTATTTCATATGTGAAATCAAGCAATAACCTGGCAGATCCTTTCACTAAACCTCTACCGAGAGAGGTAGTAAAGGCTACATCTAGAGGGATGGGGTTGAAACTCTTCAACCAAAGTTCCACCAGTGATGGTAACCCAACCTAAAATCAGAAAATCTCTAATCTTGGGTTTAATGGGTAAGAACAAGTCACTGATAAGTGGAAAGTTTTCAGCACTAAATTATATAACCTCATCCATAATAGATAAGTGCTGAGCGTTACGAAAGAGGGTTGAGTCTTAGAACTCTTAATGAATTCCAGTCTTTAGGACAAGTGTCTTATAGTAACGGAGACACTGGAAGGATTTCACCTATATGAACGTAGAGATGGTGCCGTCTCTCATGAGAGTTAAGAGTTTTCTCTCGGGATCGTTCACGAATTAGGATAAGCACATGGCCATTAATTGTGCTGAGCAAGATTGTGGGAACTCTAACAACACATAGCAAATATGTGTGTGGTTTCTCCAACTCTGTTATCTAGAAATAATTGGTTCAAAGCTGCGGCTACCAGTCATTTCGATAGAGTTTTGAGATACTTACACTAAGGGAAGATTAAAATCGAAAGATATTTTTCTTTATGCATATAAGCTAATTATTCTGGCAGTATGTTTAACCGAGAAAATATTTTTATAAAAAATCAAGTGGGGGATTGTTGTAAAATATTGATTTTAAATAAAAATATTTTAATAATAAAAAGTTATTTTTTGAAAAACTTTTGGGGCTTTGGGAATAGTCCCACATGGGAAAGAGAAGAGAAAGAAAAGTGGTTTAAATGATAATAGTGGAGTACCATAATATTTGCCTACCTAGTCCGTGGACCATGGGACTTGCGTGTTCCAGTGCGAAGCACTGGAACACCGCGCACGCGCACGCGCACGCGCAAGCGCTCGCGCTCGCGCTCGCGCTCGGGCTCGGTCTCGGTCTCGGTCACGGTCACGGTCACGGTCACGGTCTCGGGCTCGGTGCGAGGGCGTGGGCATGTGAGGCAGTGTGGCTGTAGAGGCGCTAGTGGCGCACTTTGCACTTCGCACGTGCGCATCGTGTCGCAGAGGGTCGCTCCCTTCGCGAACCGCAGCGAGACGTGTGCGAGTCGCGGTGCGACTAGTGGCTAAGGCAGATGGTTGGTTGGACGAAAATCTAAAGGACTGAATGAGAGTCCCTTAGAATATATAGAGGGCTGAAAAAGAGCTGTTGCAGAAATTTTGTAACAGCTGTGCAATAAGTGAAGGGTCCAGCTGAAACTGCTGCATGGCTAGCCCCAACAGCTATAAAACGGCTAGCTGCTGTCTCACAACGGTCAGCATGCAGCAGCTTAATGGCCCATGCACAACGGTCAGAAAACGGCCATAAAACGGCTAGTTTTCTCAACAGCCAGAAAACGGTCATGGAATTTATTTCCCTGGACCATAACCCCCAGCCACCATAGCCTATAAAAGGAGGGCCTGGATAGGTTCCAAATCCATCTCAACTCACTCCATACGAATTCCAGAAAATAGCCTCTCCACTCATATATTCTAAGTGTTATCCAGCAATACAGCAAGGTGTCAACCTTAGCTTGAAGAACAGACCAGCGGAGTGGTCTAGGACGGTTCAACCGAACCAGCAGGCTGAAGATTAGAACTTAATCGAGCAAACCACTTTTCTATTTTCTTCTTTTCTTATTTTTGGGATTTTCCTTTATATTGTAATACTGCCAGAAATAGTGAAATTGAGTTCCATTTGGTGGGCCTTCGTGTTTGCTGAACGCAGACCCACACCAGGCTCGTCGTATCCTAGAAGCAATTTGCCTGTAACCTATCAGCATACTCAATTTACTTGAGTTGGGGCAAATAACGCTTTAAGGACAGCGTTTTCAGACGTGCTTCAGCCTGTCCATATTATTTTCGGTTTCCATATTATACAGAAACTACAGTAATCTGTATAAATTTCACAACACTACTCATGTTGGGAGCTTCATTTCCGTCAATGGTGCCAATTCATGGCGAGATGGTAGGAACCAATCGGTGAAAGGAAAGAGAAGGTAGCAAGCTAGAGGATGCATGCCATCTTCCAAACTCTTTGTTGGACTCACTTATAGCACGGATGACCAAAGTCTGAGAGAAGCATTTACTAGCTATGGAGAAATCATAGAAACAATAGTTATAATAATGGCTAGGAAGACGGGCAGATATAGAGGCTTTGGTAAAAATGGATGGAGAGGATTTACATGGCAGGATAGTAAGAGTGAACTATGCAATTTATAGGATGGGAGTATTCCGTGGTGGTGGTGGCAGCCCCGGCAGCAGCTATGGTGGTGGTGGAAGTAGTGGGTAGATTTCGTATCAGTTTCATGCGCTTCTTTTCTTTTTGTTTTTGGTTTGCAAGCTTTAGCTACGGGTTCTGAGATTTGTGTCGATGGTGAGTCATGAGTTCCATGAGCTTTGAAAATCTGGGTAGTCTTTGGCATTACAATAGATATTACTTTAATTTCTATAATAATAAGATAGGTGGTATTAAACTGGAACCCTTTACATGGGTCATATTATCAGGTAAATCTTCTCTCTCCCTCTCTCATGCTTTGTATGCACACTTTCTTGATTTTCATGCTGAATTTAGCACTTGTGGATCTCTAATCGTCGTTTGTGTTCGCTAATTCTTAACAATATGAGACCATGGTGTGACCCATTCCACCACCCAATGAGCCGCCATGGCCCACCGGCCGGCCACATGAATCAGCTCACTCTCTCTGTAGTTTTATAATCCCACTGCTGTTTCCAGTAATGTAGGCTCTACCCTGAGTGGGTCTGATTTATTTTTGGGAAACATTTAAAAGGTTGGACCAATCTGAGAGATGGATTGGATGCACCTAGCAAAGCCAATGATCACATACAATATATAACTCACTTTTCTTTAAAGTCCATGTGTCACAATCAAAAGATAAGAGCCACCGTCAAGATCGTGCTAAACCAGATGAACTCATTAGGTGCGTCACACTAGCAACACTGAGTTACATTGTAGGCTGTTCATTGATTTTGATGATTGAGTCGGCATTTTGAGCAACAGTACCAAGGTCATGAATACCGGTCTTATGTGGGTGTAGCAACCCGGCTGCAGACCCCAGGTTCTTGACTTCAACTAATCCCATCAAATTCATTCAAAACACGTTAAACAGGTAACTATTGGACCAAAATGGAGCAATCTGACAGAATCGATCCTGCCGGGGACAGTTTGGACAGAACCGGCTCTGCTGGGCCAGTTCTGATTTTTAAAATAAAAGTAATAATAATAAGGGACTTGCCGATCCAAGAAGCACCGTTTTTGTGTAGTTGCAGATACGGCGCTGGCTCCGCCGTTTCTATGCAAAGACGGCCCTGGCTCTGCTGTCTCTCTTTAGAAGCAGACCCGCCTCCACCCCATGTGGGTTTTAGCCGGTCTCCAAATATCTTGACTGTTCGATCTGAATTTTTTTTTTTCCTTTTTCTTTCAAACCTGTCTGCTGACTCACCCGATTAGTCTGGGATCACAGCAACCGAGCCTGTAAATCCATCCTGATGTGCCTCTTTCAAAATATCTAATTAAATGGGCTCACACTCACAGAGAGAACAAGATAAAAACTCAAGAGAGAGAGGCTGAGAGGAGATTTAGGAGAACTCTCTCTTTCGTCGAAGGGATCTGAGATACAAAAAATGGAGTTAGAAAGAAAGGAAGAAAGGGCGAGCCAGGGCCATCCACCGTAACCTTTACCACATGCTCTGTCTTCCTTTTCGACGGAAGGAAGAACGTGATGAGGTTGTTTACCATCTTCCTCAAGAATAAGTACTCTGAATCTATAGAGCTTCCCTGGATTCCTCACAAAGACTTCTCGGATCCATGAGAAAAAAACACGAAAAATAGAAAAAAATTCTATAAAATTTATAATTTGATTAATGAATGAAAAAAACGAGTTCACAATCCTTTTAAATAAGGATACTAAACCATTTGAGAAGTTTTTGAATCAAACTACAACTAAAACTCCTAAAAATCACAACTTACTATAAATAGTAAACTTACTATTTATAGACAGTCGTGATGTCTACTAGTGTGCATGTTTTTCAACTGAAAATAAAAAGTGTCCTATTTGGCCAAACCATGATGTTCTCCTAATTATTCTAAGCACTATTTGTGTTGTGCACAACTCCTAAAGCCCAACAGATGAAGAGTTATAATCAAACAAAACTGAACGTGGATGGTTCCTTTAGAGGGAATCCGGGGCCTTCTGGAGAAGGAGTTGGGAGAGACGATTCAGGAAGATTCCTCTTTGGGTTTGCCCACGGTTATAATATTGGCACAAATATGACGGCCAAATCTAAAGTCGTTTTGGATGCTCTTGTGCTGGCCCACCATTTGGGCTATTCCAAAATCTTGTTAGCAAGCAATTCCATGGTGGTGGTGAAGGCCCTTGCTGATCCTTCTAACGCCTGCTGGCCGATCTGGTACTGGAAGGCAAGAGTCGCCCTACTCTTCCACTCCCTTCACCTTCAAATTGTCCATACTCCAAGAGAAGCAAACTTGGTCGCAAATGGTTTGGCCTGTTTGGGGAGCACGGTCCATTCCAACACCACTTTTCTATCTCTTGACACTCTCCTAGCTGCCAACAAAGGTCTCCTGTTCCTCGACAAAGTCAGCCTCGGCTCCCTACGCTTAGCCTAAGCTTGCCCGTTTTCCCTTTTAGCCCATATGATAGGAGAGCCTTTTCCTTTTTGTTATCGGCCCTTCCCAAAATTTGTAAGCCCTTAGTGGCATGTTCATGATCGATGCATATAATTTCTTGCAAATAATAATAATAATAATCTAAAACTTACTATTTATAGTACAAATGGAAATAAAACAGGGAAACAACCGTCAATCAGGCTTAGGGAACCCAGAATAGCGGATCAGGTGGCTAAAATAGCTCGTCCTACTCCAAAATCATATATTTTATGTCCGATAACTCATTCTAGTTTGCGAGATACATTTGTTTTAAGTTCTTACGGTCCGGATCACTTCTATCAATGACCGAACCTTTTCTGATTCATCTTGGCCATGAAACTGTTCACGACCCACTCTACATCACTTTTACCGTCTCGACCTTTCTATTCGTTTTCTTTCACTTAGAAGTTAAAAGGCAAGATCTAATAAAATACAAATCTCTATTTCCATCCACATTCTCTTATAAATGAAAGTGTTTACTGGTGCTTATATCTTATTTAGTTTTCCTTTTTATTTTCATACACTTGTACTAGTAGGCTTTGCTCTAACATCATCAAAGTATACTCTATAGTTGTCTCTCCTGAAGATCTCCTCTATCAAAAAATGTGATTTAAAGTAGTAATTGAATTAGTTCAACATTATTTCTTTTCTTTTTACACCTTCATCAAAACTTTACATTCTTTGTTTTCCATTTCGGTTTTAGTTTATTTATGATTAGTAGGATACTGTTATATGTGTAAATCCTAGTTTCTTACCGGAAGTTTCTTGAATCCCTTATGAAAATGTATAACTCAGCAAAGTAGAGACTGCGTTCTACATGAATGGAAAAGGGTTTTTCATAACTGCGGCTCTTACTCGAAATCCATGGTCTAGACCAAATTAGGAGTTACTCAAGTCGAGAATTCTTTCATTTTCTCAATATTAAGGTGATTCCGAGGATTTTAGCCAACCATGAATTTTGAAGCTTATCTTTGGCTACCGACGACTCCAAAACAAGGCTTAGTCGGGCCAATCAAATCAATCACACCTCCTTCCAGGGCTCAATGTCCAAGGATACGAATATGTTGCATGGAAGTGTTATGAGCGGCATTTATATTATCACAACTCTTTTTTTTACCTCAACCCTTCCGCGAGTTCAAGCATTGAGGTCATAGTTATGTGTTTCACTAGATATGGATAGACTTTGGATGCGATTGCCTGAGTCAACCGTGCACATACTGTGATGCGTGTCGAACATCAACACTGTGCATTTGTTGGTTCCCCTTTAAAAAATCATGTAAAAACATGCTTAAAACATATAAAAGCACTTCGTGGGGCCCACCTAAAATTTGAATGCTTCTAAAACTTGGTCTGACCCCTCATCCAAGTCGGACACACATAATGGATGGGCTGAATTTGTGAACCACATCTCGGTAGGCCCAACAAATGATTATGAATGTTTTAATGGAAGGGTAACCACTCTCAACTTTTATATGTGGTGTGGCCTACAAAGTCATGAATTGACTTGAATTTTAAACCCGAGGCTCACCATGGAATGGTGCATCCGACTCTAAGGGGTGGATGTTCAACACACTTCACGGTGGGGCCCACACAACTCGACCTCATGGGAAGTTCCCATGAGCTCGACCACACGGACACACACACAGACACACACATAACTCTATGTATATATCCATCGTCTAACTCCATGTTAGTTATAAGATGGTCTGACAAAATTAGACAACTCATGAGTGCTGGGAGTGAGAATCTACCCTAGAGAGTTCACAGTGGGCTCCACTATGATGCATGCATTTTATTCATATTGTCCATCCATTTTTCTAGTAAATTTTAGGCATGTGTTCGAAAATGAGGTGGATCCAATTCTTGGGTGAACCACACCACATGAAATTATGGTGATTGGATACTCACCTTAATCTAGATTGAAACAAACAAGAGAAAGTGAAAATCCAAGCAAACCCATATAAAACACAATTTTTACATGCATAAGCCTTGTGGAAAAGAAAACACAGCATAAAGTGATAATCAATATAATATTCAAAGAAGATTACAAGGATGTATAGAATTTACAACCAAAATATTAGCTCTCTCTCTCTCTATCAAAAACAACAAAAAATCGTTACTCTTTTAACCCCGACATAACTAACCTTAAAAGTCACCATTTCATTAGGTAAATGTAAAAAATACTCCTTCAAGGGTCCACTAATACTTGGGCCTTATTAGCGTGTAAAACTTGAGTTATATGACTAAAAAAAAAATGAATAGATCCAATAATGATTTGTGTCACAATTTTAGTAAGCCCCACCTTATTGTTTATGTATAATCCACCTCAACCATCAAGTATGTCACACCATGTTAGGTCCATTGTCCTAAAAAAAACTCAATTCATATTGTTAGTAGGCCACATAATTGGCAATAGTATATAAGGCAAGGCTTACCTTTGAATTGTTTCCCTTAATGTGGTTCACTTGAATAATGGATGAGCTTGATTTTTGTGATCCATGCCTAAATATTGGTTTGGCATCTGATGGTTGAAACAGATTTTATATAATCATCACGGTGGCCCTATAAAATTTGAGGGTAGATGTATCTCTTGCAACTATTTCTTTTGTATGACCCACCTAATAAGGAAGCCTGGTTTTTTCCCCCTTGACCTAACATAGGATTATACATCTAATGGTCAGAATATATCTCACATGTTACGGTTGGCTCCTTAAAAAAATTAAGGGTGCGGATCCCTTTGATTTACAAAATTGGTTCATATTTGGCTTGGGCTTAAGTTGGCCCTCTGTAAAGGTTCTGGGCTGGGCTTGGGTTATGACTTTAATGACCCATCGTAGGCCTAAGCTCGGGTTGGGCTTAGCTTGGACTTGGATAGAGATTGGGCCGGCCCTAACTCAGCTGCTGTTATCCCAATACTTGCTGCAAATAGACAGTTCCTTGTTAATAAAAATAAGCAAAAGATTAAATCCTCCAAATGTTGGCTCCCAATTCAGATACATTTTGAGTAAATTAATTAAACTTATGTTATTATTTGCATCTTAGAATGTACTGTTTGGAATTGTACATATCTTTCAACAAACATATGTCCAAGATTCAGAGGTTATAGTCCTTCAAACGTTAGGAATTTCTGACCAAGAGTTAGCAGCGGCGAGTTTCACTTTTAATTTGAGCTAATGCACATTAGATGCCTAATGCTTTGCTGTCTGTGCATGAAGTGTCACATGCTGCGTAAGTATTATATTTCAATATGTCAGCTGCAGAACACTTGTCATAATAATAATAATAATTCTTCTTATTATTATTTTAACTAGTACGATCATGTGCAGCGCCCATGCGACCGCTGGGATTACCGACGCGTACTGCCCAAGTAACATAGTGCGCACGCTATAAACTTTAGTGGGACCATTGAGATATATGTGTTAAACACGACCATCTAGCTATTTTTTTCAGCTCATTTTAGGACAGGCTCAAAAATTAAAGCATATCCAAGAATTAGGAGAGCCATTCCATAGGAAAAAGTGGTGACTGAACCTACTGTTAAAAACTACCTAGGGCCCACCATAATGTTTATTTGCCATCCAATCTGTTTATAATCTTACAAAGACATGGATGGCCATTCCATAGGAAAAAGTGGTGACTGAACCTACCGTAAAAAACTACCTAGGGCCCACCATAATGTTTTATTGCCATCCAATCTGTTTATAATCTCACAAAGACATGGATGAACGGAAAACAAGAATACTAGCTTCATCCATAATCCAACACTTGCGGGCCCTCAAGAAGTTTTCAGTGTAGGCATTCAATTCTATATATATATATATATATATATATATATATATATATATATATTTCATGTGATATGGCCCACTTGCACTTTGTATATCCTTCAATTTCGGGTTCAAATCTAAAAACAGCTGGAAAACGGCTAGATGGTGTGGATGACACACGTAAGCTCTTGATACGCAATCGCCCACGGGTTGACTGCAGTGCTCATGTGACTGCGGGAATCATGGAGGCGGATTTACAGCAGCGACCATGTGACCGGGGGACTACGAACGCTGATTGATTGCAGTGGACACTCGTAGAGATACCGGTGACAAATCCATTCCGTCCATCAGTTTCTAAAGATCGCAATAGGATTGGGTTCAACACATTGGCCGTGGAGTTTGGTTGTTTTATGCTGCATAAAGCAGATGTTGTAGAGGATTCCATTCTAATAATAGCTGGTAGTAGGCTTACGTACAGTGGAATCGAAGGGACTTTAATACATTTGAAAATAGATAGTCGGTGGGTGCGGATTTGGTGTTACCCGGATAACACGTTAGCTGATGTCAACTTCCTCTGACTGGGAGCTAGTGGGGCCCACTGTTATTTGTGAGAAATTCACCCCCTTTCATCTGTTTTTTTATTCAGATCATATTAAGATAAATTAAGACATGGGCTGAAAACTTATATAAATCCAAAACTCAAGTGAGCCACACGGAAGATGATTGACTATGCACCGTGGAAAGATGTGTGGGGCCACATAAATTTTGAATGGGGCTAATTTTTATGTTTTCAGTTCATCCTAATTATAGGGATGGTATATAAACATAAGGGTAGATCTAGGGAAGTTTCAATCGTAAGAATTTACCTTCTTATGACTAACGGCACACTTAAGTTTTGGATTTATTTCAATTTTGAGCTTATCTCCTAAAATATTCTTACAAAACTGATGAACGTGGTGGATTTTCCATAAACATCAGGTGGCCCCACTTAGCTTTCTGCCGCAGAAATTTCTTGCAGAAGGATTTCACTGTAAATCCACATGATCTTGGGCATACCTTGATTTTTTTTTTTTTTATATGCACGCCTTCCATCCCTACTTCCGGATCATTTTAAGACGTGGGCCAAACCTTAAGCAAATCAATTTCAGGTGGACTACACATTAAGAAACATTGGTGATTAAAATCCCACCATTAAAAGCTACCTGGGACCCCCTCAGTGCCCACTGTAATGCTTATTTTCCACCTAACATGTTGACAAGATCAACCAGACTTGGGATAAAGGGGAAAAATACAAAGATTAGATTGATCCAAAACTTTTATCCCCACAGTAAGTTTTTAATAGCCAATCACCACAGTTTCCAATGGTGTGGTCCACTTGGATATGCTTACATTTTGGTATCAGGTAATAAAAATGAGATGGGAACGGATATATATATGTGTGTGTGTGTGTGTGTGTGGGAATGGTACTATGAGTTCGAGCTATGTGGGCCCCACCATGATGTATGTTGAACATCTACCCCATCAATTAGATGCACCGTTCCATAGTGGGCCACTGCTTTAAAAATGAAATCAATCCATGACTTGGGTGCTCCACACTACATACAACAGTTGAGAGGGATTGCACTCCCATTAAAACATTCATATTAATTTTTTGGGTGCACTGAGATGTAGTTCAAAAATTCAATTCATCCATTATGTGTGTCCCACTTGGATGAGGGGTTGAGCCCCACAAAGTGCTTTCATATATTTAGGCATGTCTTCACATGGCTTCCCATGAGGTCGAGCCATGTGGGCCCTATCATGATGTATGTCGAACATCTATGCCATCCATAAGATGCAAAATTCCATGGTGGACCGCGAGGTTAAAAATCAAGTCAATTTATGTATTGGGTGGGCCACGCCACATGCAAACGTTGAGAGGGGTTACCCTCCCTTTCTAACTTTCATAATCATTTATTGGAACAACTAAGCTGTAGTTCATGAATCCAAACCATCCATTCCATTGTGTATATCCCACTTGTATGAGAGGTCAGACCAAGTTTCAGCCGCATCTTGAATTCAGGTGAGCCCCTCCAAATACTTTTATATGTTTTATGTGTGCTTTCACATGGTTTTAGATGGTATGGCATACATAAGTTCCATATATGGTTGATTTTTGGCATATACCATAATCTAAAGGGACCCATCAAATGCACGGGGTTGACGTTCGACACACACCACAAAGCATTTTACCTTCACCGCATGAGGTGTGTGTGTATATATATATATATATATATATATATATATATATATATATACCGACCTCTGACGTGTTAGCCGAGTAACGCCTAATCCACCACCGTCCGGTAGAGAGAGAGAGAGAGAGAGAGAGAGAGAGAGAGAGACGTGGCTTTTACACGAAGAAATCGAGTGTCCTTGCTTTTGGAGGGAGATACATTCTTCTTAAAGGTTGAGTTGATGAAAGCCTTGTTTTAATTACAGAGGCTTCTGAAGGAGAGAGAGAGAGAGAGAGAGAGAGAGAGAGAGAGAGAGAGAGAGAGAGAGAGAGAGAGAGAGAATGGCTGAGAGTGTTGTTCAGTTCATAATACAAAAACTTACCGATTTTCTAACGCAGGAAGCAAGTTTGCTACTCGGAGTAGATGAGCGGCTCAGATCGCTTCGAGACAAACTTGAATGGATGCATGCCCTCCTCAAAGACGTCGATGGGAAGCGCAAAGAGAACGAAAGAATCAAGTGTTGGGTGGATCAAATAAGAGATGTGGCCTATGATGCTGAGGATGTCATCGACTTCTACATCTTGAACATTGAAAAGCAACAAAGAGAGACAGGTGCTGGAGTCATGGGATCCATACGAAGTTCTGCTCGCAGCATCAAAGACATACCAACCATCCATGATGTTAGCAAGAAGATCGGTGACATAGAAAGAAGGCTCAATGAAATCTCATCGAACAGATCAGAGTACGGCATCGACATTATACCAGCATCTGGCGAAGCTTCATCTTCTTCAAATCAAAGCCAGAGGTGGAGGGAGAGAAGAGCTCCCATCGTGGAAGAAGCCGATGTGGTTGGCGTTGAAGATGAGACAGCGACATTGGTAGGGCGGCTGATCGAAGGAGATGTGCGGCGTGCCGTCATTTCGATCACTGGTATGGGAGGAATAGGTAAGACAACTCTCGCAAAGAAAGTTTACAATAACATCCATGTAAAGAACAGTTTCGATTTTCATGCTTGGGTGTATGTGTCTCGAGAATATCAAGTGCGAGAGCTTTTACAAAGCATTATAAATTGCTTTACATGGCTCTCACGAGATGAAATGGAGAGGACACCTGAGGATGTCTGGTGCCTGAAACTCTCCAAATACTTGGAAAGGAAGAGATATCTGGTGGTACTCGATGATATATGGACCAGAGAAGCTTGGCATGGTTTGGTTACTGCATTTCCAGAGATGCTAAATGGCAGTAGAGTGCTGCTTACCACTCGCAATGAAGATATAGCAAGGTATGCAGATGCACGGAGCACGCCTCACAAAACACGGTTTTTGAATGAAAACGAGAGCTGGGATTTATTTTGTAAGAAAGCACTTCTTGCAAATCCTGTTCCTGAATGCCCTCCAAATCTAGAAAAGTTGGGGAGAGAGATTGTTGAGAAATGTGGAGGTTTACCTCTTGCAATCTCAGTATTAGGAGGTGTTCTATCAAGGAGAGAGCAGTCGGTGAATGATTGGGAGAAAGTGCTTCGAAGTATGGAATGGTGGCTGAATGAAAGCGAGGATGGGATCTCAGGCATGTTGGCCCTTAGCTACCATGACCTGCCGTCTTACCTGACTCCATGCTTTCTTTATTTTGGAGCTTTTCCTGAAGACTCTGAAATCTCCGTGGCCCAACTGATTTCGTTGTGGATAGCTGAAGGGTTCGTGCAGCGAAGAGGAGAAGAAGAAATGGAGGATATTGCAGATGATTACCTCGACGAGCTCATCAATAGAAGCATGATTCAGGTGTCGAAAAGGAAGAGCAATGGAAAAGCTGAAAATTGTCGTATCCATGATCTTCTTCGCGACCTCTCAATATCAAAAGCCAAGGAAGAGAGATTTCTGTCCGTGTATGGTAACAAAGCTTCTACATCACCGATCACGGCACGCCGGCTTGCAATTACTACTTGCCATGGCATCAGTAAGTACATCTCTCGTAACCGCTCCACTCTACACCTCCGCTCTTTCTTGCACTTCAGTAGAGATAGTGAAATGCTCGAAACACCGCGGTTGAAAATCCTCTGTGGAGCTTTCAAATTGCTCAGGGTGATGGATCTCCGATACATATACCTCTCTAGTCTCCCAGATGAAATTGGATACCTAATCCACTTGAGGTACCTATCTCTCATGGAGACCTATTTAGATAGTCTACCATCCACCATCTCTCGCCTCTCCAATTTACAGACTCTCGATCTGCGAGATACACGTATCTATGTTCTACCAGATGATATTTGGAAGATGGAAGAACTACGGCACTTACTGCTACCATATGGTTGTAGAATCAGTGACCATACGCCACTCCATCGCTTAAGCAATCTCCAAACACTATCAAGAGTAGAGGCAGGCAGCTGGATAGAAGATGGGTTGGAGAGACTGACCAATTTGAGAGAATTAGGAATAGCAGGAAATCTGAAAATCTCATTATTCCATTCTGTTTGTAAGTTGGTGCGGCTTAGATCATTGTTGCTATCGGAAGGTCGTGGATGCTTGATTCCAGCTTTTGCGTCCTTCTCATATCATCTCCATCTATATAAGATGGAATTGAGTGGACGTTTAGATAAATTACCTGAACTGCATGAATTCCCACCTAACCTCACTGAGCTATGCTTGAAAATGTCCGAATTAAAGCAAGACTCGATGGGAATACTGGAGAAGCTGCCGAACCTTCGGATTCTCAGATTACTGTGGAAGGCTTATATGGGAAACGAAATGGTTTGTTCTGTCGGAGGGTTTCCGCTTCTCAACGTCTTAAATATTCACATGGGTGAAATGGAGGAGTGGAGAGTGGAGGAAGGAGCGATGCCGAATCTTAGGTGTTTAGAGATTGAAGATTGCAAAAGATTGAAGATGCTTCCTGATGGATTGCAACATGTAACCACCCTTCAAGAATTGAAGTTGGTAGATATGCCTAAGGAATTCGAAGCTAGGGTTAGAGAGGAGGGAGAGGACTGGCTTAAGATTCGACACATACCCTCTCTTATCTGTATGCAAATTGTGTAGTGAAGGTTTCAGTGGTGGGCTTTAATTCCGAGTGTTTTCTTTGTTGGGTCCACTTCAGCTTTGGAAATGTTTCAATTTTGGGCTCATGGGCTGGAATGAGCTGGAATAATGGATGGACGACGTGCTTTAATATAATTTCATGCTTTCATTTTCTTATTCTTTCTTTCTTTTTGTTTAATCCTGGGAGGATCTAGGACTGATGTACAATTCACTCTGTGAACTCATCTTTAGAGCTGTTTGGTTTTCTAATTGCAATGATAGATGGTTATAAATCAGTAATGATTATTTACTCTTGTAATTGTAATTGTGTTTCTGCATCACTGATGACCATAATGGTGATTTTCCTACATTGTTTGTTTCAATTGGACATTTTGTATTGTGTGTTATTCTATGTATATGTCTTCATCTTTTAATTCAGTCTCAATTGTATCTAGTCACCTGTACAGTGTAAATGGTGAGTAGATTAGGTGCTGCCCTGCCCTCAGCCAAGACTGGCCATTACTACGGGCCCACCTTGATGAATGTTTTCTATATCCAAAACGTTCATCTGCTTTTTCAAATTATTTTACGCGTTAACCCAAAAACTGAAGAAGATCCAAATGTCAGGTGAACCATATAGGAAACATGTGATGAAACGCCCTACCACTAAAAACTTCCTGGAGCCCACCTTAATATTTCCATAATGTTATTTTCCATCCAGATAAGGTCACATAAACTAGATAAAAGAAAAAGTAAATATATCAGCTTGATTTAAAACTCATGTGGCCAATTAATGGTCAATCACCATTGTTTCCTACAATATGGCTTACTTTGAGAATTGGATCTGCTTTATTTTTGTCTCATGCCTTAAAATGATTAAACAAAAGGGATAAATGGAGTGGATATAGAATACATACATCAAGGGTCCCATGGTAACGGCCAGAGTCTTGGGTGTGGCTGGGAAGGCACGTAATCTACTCCAGTAGAAATGGAATTTCTCTTGGAGCCTGCCCGGGAGCTCCTTACAGTGCTCCTAGTTGGGAAGCGGATTAGCTTGTGTACCACATACCACCGACTTGCCTTGTGTGTATGTGTCAGATGCTAGGAGAGATCCCGGATGTACAAATGGTTTAAATGAGATCAAAGTTATATGGCCCCAAAATGATGTATTTATTATATCCACACTGTTCATCAGTTACACTAGATCATTTTAGAGCATTATTCCAAAAATGCATCATATCCAAAGCTCAAGTGGACCACACTATAAATAATAATGGAGACAATGATTCTCACCATTAAAATATTCACAGGGTGATGTAGAGCGGGTCGCAAACAATTTTATGGCGAAGATGGATCAGAAAAGGCACGGTTGGCGACAGAAGTGATCCGGACCATCGGACCTTAGATCGGACGTATCTCACAATCCGGAATGAGTTATTCGACGTAAAATATATGATTTTGGGGTAGAACGAGCTACTTTAGCCAACCAATCCTGCTACACCGGGTTGTGCAGCCCGGATTTGCGAGAAACCCCCTGATCGACGGTCGTTTCCTCGTTTTAATTTTGTTTTTACTATGAATAGTAAGTTTTAGTTTGAGTATAACTTTTCATCCGTTGGGCTTTAAGAGTTGTGTCCAACATGAAAAGTGCTTAGGATAATTAGGAGAACGGTTTGGTGAAGCCAAATAGGACACTTACTATTTTTGGCCGAAAACCTTGCGCACTAGTAGACATCACTTCCGTCTATAAATAGTAAGTTTACTATTTATAGTAAGTTGAGAATTCTAGGAGTTTTAGTTGTAGTTTGAGTTTGATTTCTTTCTTATTGCTTGGTTCCCTTATTTAAAGGGTTGTGAACTCGATTTTAAGAATTCATTAATCAATTTCGAATTTATTAGAAATTATTCTTATTTTCTACTTCCTTTCCTCGTGGATTCGAGAAGTCTCTATGAGGAGTCTAAAGAAGTTCCGTGGATTCGGAATATTTATTATGTTGAGGAAGACGTTGCTCGACCTCACGTCCTTCCCTGCGTCAGTTTGGTATCAGAGCGAGGTTTCTCCTTGGATCGATTGCTTCTAACGACGGGTCGGGCAACAATTCCATGGGCAGTGCCCCAGAGAATTTACCTTTAACGGCGGCAATTTTCGAAGCAACCTGCGTCCTTCCCTGCGTCAGTTTTAGTTGTATTGTGTGTTATTCTATGTATGTCTTTTATCTTTTAATTCAGTCTCAATTGTATCTAGTCACCTCCATAGTGTAAATGGTGAGTAGATTAGGTGCTGCCCTGCCCTCAGCCAGGACTGGCCCCACCTTGATGAGTGTATTCTATATCCAAAACGGTCATCTGTTTTTCCAAATTATTTTACGCATTAACTCAAAAACTGAAGAAGATCCAAATGTCAAGTGAACCATGTGATGAAACGCCCCACCACTAAAAACTTCCTAGAGCCCACCTTAATATTTCCATAATGTTATTTTCCATCGAGATAAGGTCACATAAACTGGATAAAAGAAAAATAAATATATCAGCTTGATTTAAAACTCATGTGTCCAATTAATGGTCAATCACCATTGTTTCCTACAATATAGCCTACTTGAGAATTGAATCTGCCTTATTTTTGTCTCATGCCTCAAAATGATTAGACAAAAGGGATAAATGGGGTGGATATATAATACATACATCAAGGGTCCCATGGTAACGGCCAGAGTCTTGTGTGAGGCTGGGAAGGCATCTAATCTGCTCCAGTAGAAATGGTATTTGTCATGGAGCCTGCCCGAGAGCTCCTTAAAGTTACACAGTGCTCTTAGTTGGGAAGCGGATTAGCTTGTGTACCACACACCACCGACTTGACTGGTGTGTATGTGTCATATGCTAGGAATGTGTCATATGCTAGGAGAGATACTGGATGTACAAATGGTCTAAAGGAGATCAAAGTTATATGGCCCCAAAATGATGTATTTATTATACCCACACTGTTCATCAGTTACACTAGACTATTTTAGAGCATTATTCCAAAAATGCAACATATCCAAAGCTCAAGTGGACCACACTATAAATAGTAACGGAGACAGTGATTCTCACCATGAAAAAATTCATAGGGCAACCATAAGGGTTTCAATAGTAGACGCTGAATCCCCCACTACTTTTTGCAATGTGGTCCACTTGATCTTTGGATTTGTCTTATTTTTCAAATGGACGGACGGTTCCAATATAACACATACCTTATGATGGGACCTACAGTACTCGATAAAAAAGAAAATTAAATATTATGTTAGACCCTGCAAATGTTTTAATGGGAGAATTATTGTCCCACTCTTATTTGTGGTGTGGTCAGCTTGAACTTTGGATACGGCTCGTTTTTGGGCTTATGCTCTAAAATGATCTCGCCGAATGGATGAATAGTGTAGATATAATAAATACATCATTCATGGGCACACGTAACTTTGATCTCTTTTAAATTGTTGGCGCACCTCAGAGCTCAGGAGCGTCAGTGCATGTCTTCCCACGGCATGTACCAAGACCAGCCAGGTCAGTGGTGTGTGGTACACTAGCCAATCCACTTTTCGCATTCTCAAGAGAATCTGAGATCGATTTGGACGGGACATGTCCCATTTTATACCATTCCTAGTTTTTATTTATTTATTTTTTATTTTAAAAGTCTAACGTACCTAAATCCAATTAACTGTAAGAGAGAAAAACGCTTCCCGGAAAAGATTCCTCCTCTCCTTTTATTTTATTTTATTTTAATTTTATATATTTTTAATGAAAGCTGAGTGAAAGTAACATTTATATGCTAAGTATTAGACGGAATGAAGAACACAATTTTGGAAAATCTCAAACTTTGTAAACTTCTGTTTTATAGTTTCATCTCAAAATCATGACTAAATTAATTCTTGATTTGGGTGTCAACAGTGTGAATGCTAGTGGTGTCGTGGATAGCACAGTGGGCTATATTTACTATTATAATTATGAATTGAGTAATGCCATTATATAATATGAGGGATCCGAAACACAAAGACTGGCCATCCATTCTACTGGACATTGGCCAGTGGGGCTCATTTTTGAGTAACCACCAGTAGGTGTGTCCCACAAGAGTTTTTCCTCCTTTCTTTATTGATTTCTCATGTTGGTTATTGTTGAATATTCGCACTTTAGATTGGATAAAAGTAAGATCACATGAGACTCTCATGGATAACATTTAGCCCCATCCAAACGCCTTGATCCTCCCTTATAAAAGTGGATCGAGGAGTTCTCTTATTTAATTTATTCCAATAATTACGAAAGTTCCGGAGAAAAAATGGAGATATAATATTATGTAGATTTTGTCAATCTGTCCCACCCTTAGATCCAAGCTATAATTCATAACTTAGAGCTATCTTAACCGTGGAATCAGAAAGGTGAACCTCATTGCTCCAACAAAAATTAGGTGGAACATTGGATATGTGTCGGTCATCTTCAACTTTTGCGAAAGTCCCAAATTGAGTAGACTATTAGATCCTATGGGCCTACTCTTTCCGGTTGACTCTCTATGATATCAGTGTGACTCAAGGGCAACTCTTCAATTCAATGTGAAAGGATATATATAATTGAGGTCAATGGCTCTTTTCAATTCTATTCCAAACTTGTATTTTAATGTATTTTTATTTTAATACTATCGATCATTATCAATGTACAAAATACTTTATTTGAGATTAATAAAAAAGAAATTAATATTAGAAAATATGCATCACAATTATGTAGTTCAATAAAGATTAAGAGTTGAGCATTTAATATCTAGACTAACATCCTAATTTCAAAGAAAGAAATTTTGATATTATTTAATTAGGAGCATCAAAACAAGTTTTATTGATATCCTAAAAATAAAAATAAAAATAAAAGAGGGGAGAAAGGGATGTTGCCCTCGAGTTGACAGCAACAATGACAACCCCCCAGTGCCATTCTCTCTCTCTCTCTCTCTCTCTCTCTCTCTCGCCACAAGCACTGAAAACCCCCATTGCACCCCCTCCTCTCTATCTATTGTTGGGAATTCAAGGAGGCAAATTCTGAATTTGGATCACATGAGATTAAGAAAAGTTAAACAAAGAAATTACAAAGCACACATAATTTTTATGTGAAAAAACCCTTTGCGAGAAAAAACCACGACGTAAATCGACAATGATAAACAATGCACAAGAGATGTATTACTTATCGATTCAAGAAAAACTCCAAAAACCTTACCAAACCTTATCTTCGATCTCCCTTTGCACACAACAATCCTAAAAACATTCTCAATACCCTAATTCTCGATTACGAACCCTTAAATAGATTTAAACTGAATTAGGAAAAAAAAACTATAATTTTGCAAAACTATACAAGTGGGTCGATGGGAGCTTCGATCAAATTGAGTGTCATCGACAACCCCTCATGGGATCAAAGCTATCCTTGATCTGGTCAATTTAGACTAAAAAATTATCTAGTGAGCAAAAATCAATAATTGAGAGTTTTTCGATCAAATCGACTAGGTATTCAATTAGATCAAATTACCCTTTTTATGACTGATTTAAGACATTTGTTCAATCTCTACCATATCTTTAATCCGCATGTATCACAACTTTAAGCTCATCTCTAATTACATCAATTATAGCTACATCATCATCGTTGCTTTTCGTACACACTCAATCCTTATCAACCTTCTGACAGATTTAGAGAAGTCGAACAAAATCGAAAACTCTAAATATTCTTATTCTTTTTTCTTTTTCTAATTTACATTTTCTTTAGCCTAGATGTGCTTTTTTTTTTTTTTTTTTTTGAATGTATTTTTCTGAGCTGGATGAAAAAAAAAGTTTTATATTTTTTAAACAGGGGAAAAATTGACTGGCATAAAGGTTTGAAATTCCCTCCTCACACGTGGCAAATACATCTGGTAATCGGGACTGCTCTTGTGGTGGGTCTTCACTTGGATAAGTTACATCCCTAACATAGATGGTATTGGGTCTTGGAATCCATCTGATTAGGGGCCATCTAGAGGAATGTTATAGCATCTGTCTACATTCAATCAGAAGAGCCCACAACATAAGGTCTGTAAGATCCGTCTGACAAATAGATTTGTGTAATAATTTTAATATTTATCTTACGGCCCATCTACTATGTGTCCCACCCGATTAGCACTTTAGGCTTTTAAAATTTTTTGCACACTTATGCATTAAGATGGAAGTGTGGTGGAACTTGTAAGTACAAAACGGCATGTTATCATTCTTGGATTATTATATTTCATTTATTTTCTTAAATTTTTTATTTGACAAGCTAGTGCATTGAAGGCCCAGCTCCATTCCCTCCACTAGCTTCGCTCCGGCACACATGGTGATTGTTGGTTTGACTTACTTAATGATGATTGATTAAAATAATACAAAGATGCCCACCAATAAGAGGAAATCGATTTATCTATCAAGTGAGGGGAAGCGGTCCACTATGATTTATGGGTTTTATCCACACCATCCATTCGTATTTTCAGACCATTTTAGGGTATGAGTCCAAAAATTAGGGAGGTCCAATGCTCAAGTGGACCGCACCACAAGAAACAGTAGCGATGATGAAACTCATCCTTGAAACCTTTCTAGGTGGCACCATGATTTTTATTTGCCATCCACCTTATTCACGAGGATAAATAGATCTGGATGAAGGGAAAACACAAATATCATATTAATCAAATAGACTCGGATGAACGGAAAACACAAATATCACATTAATCTAATACTTCTGTCCCTCTCGGAGAGTGTTTTTAAATGCCACTTTTTACCCTGTTACGGAGAAAGTTTTTAAATGCCACTTTTTACCCTGTTACTGTTTTTGAAGAGTTCGGAACTTACTTTCCCAAAGAGAAATTGACCACTGTAAATGCAACTTTTTACCCTGTTGCTGTTTTTTAAGAGCTCGGAACTTTCTGACTCTGACGTTGGACGTAAGACGAGCATTTGAGGAGACGGATTGGGTACTCCCCCTGACATGAGCCCAATGGCTGGTGGTAGGTGTTCCGTGGGCTACCATGATGTATGTGTTTCATCCATTTTTACATATCATTTTGGACTTGATAAAGAAATTATTGAAATATAAATCTTAGGTAGACTATATCATAGGAAAATAATAATGATTGGATATCCACCATTAAAATAATCCTAAAGCCCACTGTACTATTTATTTGACATCTAATATGTTGATTAGGTCATAACGACCCAGATGAAGGGAAAAAATAAATATCAGCTTGATCCAAAATTTGTATGGCCACCAAAACGTTTTTAATGGTCAACATTCATTCAACACTGTTTTTTGTATTGTGGTCTACTTGAGATTGAGATATATCTCATTATTTCTTTAATATCATCAAATGACCTATAAAATAGATGAATGACATGGATGAAACACATACATAGTGGTGGAGTCCACGGAACACCAACCACTAGCTAATGGTGGGTGGGAGGGACAGTATCCGTTTCCAGCATTTGAGGACTAAAATACCCTTGCCTTCGGGATTGGTGGATGTGCGAAGACGACGCTCGGACGCGGCGTAAACGGATTGGCTACTCCCCCAACGAGTGCTGGTGGTTGGTGATATGTGGGTCCCACCACGATGCATGTATTTCATCCATGCCGTCCATCTATTTTTACACTTAATTTTATTACATGAATCTAAAAATGAGGTATATCCAAATCTCAAGTGGAACACATTACAGGAAAAAATGTTGAATTAGGGTTGACCATTAAAACATTCTGAGGGCTATAAAAGCTTTGGATCAAGCTGATCTTTGTTCCGTGTCTCTGTATGACCTAATGAAAAGATTGTTGGATGCCAAATAAACAGTATAGTGTACCTTAGGAGGATTTTAATGGTGGATATCCAATTACTACTGTTTCATGTGGTGTGGTCTATCGGAGATTTATATTCCTCTCATTTTTTAGATCAAGCCATAACATGATCCGTAAAAATGGATGAACGAAATAGATGAAACATATACATCATAGTGGAGCCTACAAAGCACTGACCACCAGCCACGGATATGAGGAAAGGGGGAGTAGCCTTTCTGCGGATTAGATACTGACAGGTTGAGTAGGGAGTCTACTACTGAAGTGACGTCACAAAGTTCTGTGGGCTCATTATGATATATATGTTATATTCACACCATTCATCCATTTTTAAATATCATTTTAGGATATGAATTAAAGAATAAGGTAAATAAAAATTTATAGTAAATCCCACCAAAGAAAACAGTGGGGATAGTGATTCCAACCATTGAAACTATCATAAGGCTTGTTTATTTGAAATCTAACCTGTTTAAAAGTTAAATAAAAGACATGAAATAAGGAGAAACATAAATTTCAGCTTGATCTATAACTTTGTGGCCTTTAGAAGTTTTTAATGATGGTAGTCACTGTCTCACTGCTTTCTGTGCTAGGGTCAACGGGAGATTTGGATTTAAATCAATCTTTAGATATTGCCATAAAATGATCTCTTCAAATAGATGAAAGTTGTGGATACAAAACATACATTGTTGTGGGGCCCACAAGCGTCAGCGCTCGTCTTCGCACACCAGCCAATCCGCTTCCGAAAAGAAGGCAAAGGTATTTTGGTTATCAATTACCCGTTCGTGCGTTCAACGTCTAATTTGAGAAGGTATGTTTTGAACTCTCCAGCAAGAAAAGGTAAAAAGTGGCGTTTAGAGTCGTAAATTTATCTCCCAAGTGAAGTTTCCTATAATACATTCCGATGTATTGCAATGGGATACATCGGCACTTACCCTTTGGATCTGCATGATCTATGAATGATCTAAACCGTTTATATGATGGAATGCATAAAATATAACCAAAGAAACCTCTTTTACCGGAATATTTGAACCTGATCGTTTCACCTTTTTCTTTTGATCTGCATGATCTATGAACATTTCGCAGTTTACGTAGGTTATCAGTTTTGTTAAGTAGGACCCATGTTTTTAAAATCCATACCGTTGGTCTGATCTGTATGATCTAGATAGACCAAGTTTAAGTATTTTCTAGCTTTGAAAATCTCAACCTTTGACGTAGAGATAGACGACAATGGTGGACATTGGATTCCAAAAAATTGTTCTAAGATTGAATGATCGGATTTTACAGTGCAAAATTTTGTTGGTTGTGGGTTTCAATAGTACAAAGGTGGGCCTCAATAGATCAAAGGTCTGGATTAGGCTTCCACTTTTCAGAGATAGAAACTCCAGTAGAGCGTAGAAAGATTAGCGAAGATTCCATCCAAATAAAACCCACAACCTATCCGCTGGGAAAGTTCATGCGTAACTTCTACCCTCTCCCGCTGGGAAAGTTCATGTGCAACTTCTATCCTGTCAGAGCTGAACACGAGTCGAGTTAGCTCGGTCAGCTTGCTCGACTCGACTCAGAAAAGCTGGCTCATCTCGGTTTGAAATTGAATTCAGATCGAGTCTAGCTGATTTTTGGAGATTGAAAAAATTTCAAGCCGCTTGATTAAGTTTAACTGGACTTGACTTGGATCGAGCCTCGACTTGAATTGACTTGGATCGAATCAGCACGGTGACTTGTTTGGTATTGGTGATGCCCACGGAGTGTTTGATAAAATGACTCACTTAAGTGTTAGCTCAAGTGTGTACTTTCTTTGTGGGATTGGCTAGTGGCCGAGAAGGAATGGAAGTCAAACAAATTATTATTCAAAAAAAATTATAGATAATAAGTCGGCCTTTATATTTTAGTTTTGATGTTGCTCACGATTGGATGAAATACATGTAAAGTGATAGTAACATTATATATTTTTAAAAAATTGAAGGTGCACTTTATATGTTTGATAAAACGCCATGTAAGTTTGAACTTAGCTTAAACTAACACAAGCTGCTGACTGCACCAAGCTGAGCTGGGCAGTCAGGCTCAAAGGCTGAGCGAAGCCGAGATCACGCCAGGGTTAACTACTGGCATAGGCACAAGCTCGACTCGTGTAACGAAAGTCTTGTGAAAGTTCCTCCGTAACTACTACATATTTTATTTAATTTTTAAAATCTTTTTGGACTTCGGAAAAAAACTTCTTCTGCAACCCTTATTCAACATGGGAAACGAATTGTCATTGATGCAGCAATTTCTCATAAACTCAGTAACTCATGCTTTCATTAAAAAAAAGAAAAAGAAAAAAGAAATCGAGAGAGAGAGAGAGAGAGAGAGAGAGAGAGAGAGAGGTACAGATGGATCTTTCTAGGATGTTTCCTCGCCGTTTCTTGGATTTTGCTAGTGGCTTATTTCCCACCTGTATAAAACAATAGGACGTGTGCCTTCCAAATCAGTCTCGGGGCTTCAGAATGCGGACTTTTTTCCTTTTTTTTTTTTTTGAGGTTCGTATTTCTTATTCTTGTTCTTCCTGTATGGAACTGTATAAATTCTTCACTGTTCTGGGAATTGATATTCACACCCTTGTTTTCGATACGTACACTCCCTTTTTCTAGTACTGTTGCGTCTGCATTGGAATGTAGGGTCCAAATTCCAATTATGTCTGAGTTTGCTTGTTTCGTTTATATGAATGAGGATTTTCTGAGGAGGGTTTTTCTTGTTGGCGTTTGTGGAAATGAATTCTTCTGTGAAAGGTACACTCGCTATACAATTCCACAGGCACCAACAAGAAAAACCCACCTCAGGATTTGTTTTTTCTTCAGTTTTGTAGAGCGTGACTTGGTGGTTGAACCAATTCGGTACTACCTCAGGTTCTAACCGAATTTTTATTGGATGGTGTTATGGTTTGATTCTTTTATGGGAAGGTTTGGTTGAATTACATTTTGTTTTTTTTTATTTTAAAAAATAATAATAATCTTTCTTCTACGTTTCGGTTTTAATAATCGGTTTGGATTTTCTAGATAGATGTGTCTGAATTTTTATTTTTTTTTGAGAAGAGATAATGTTCTTTTGAATTTTGAATTTTTGATGGCTAGCACAGTTTTCTAACTTCATATTTCGTTGTCCATGAACTGAGACGTGCAAAATAAGTGTTTGGGATGCCATATCATGGTACCTTTTTCTTCTTCTTGATATGTTATGTTATATGGTTTGGCGCCAGTCTGAAGATAATTTAGGTCACTTTCCATTGAAAATTAGTTTCAGACACTGTATTTACTTATGATTTGAGTTTGGTTTTTAATGGGCTCAGTGACTCCAACTGAATCTGCTCAAATTGGTAATTAATGTCTACTCAAAATTCTACTGTCTGATTTTAGTATAGCTTTTCTTCTTATAGAATCAGTATCTTCTTTTAAAGACAAGAAACCTTTGAAGGAATTCTCTTTGAATTTCAAGTGTTGAGGTACAATAATTCTATCGGTATCTCTGATTTGCTAGGATCATTTTAGTTTCTAGTTGAATCAGCTTGATTAGATTCTGTGGATTATAAGATGCAAATGCTTTCTCCTTTGGTTCATTTTTTATGAGTGGGGCCTGATATTTTGATCTAAAACAATGGTCTGTTGGAGCCCACAGGGATCGTGCCCCAAAAATCTCCCCTCACTGCCACCAGTCTTGGATCCTTTCTGTTGACTTTGGACCTTTGATGAACTTCTTCTTTACCATCTATTTCTGGGCCTCAAATTGAATGGTCCAGATTGGCCTATTGAGGTTTTTTTTTTTTTTTTCGTGGGGTTATGGCCCATCTTTGAAGGGCCCCACTTGTATGAACGAAGACCTTGCCAAGGAACATATAATTCCTTCATTTTAGATTCCTGTTCTTCAGTAAAGTTGCATGATGCCTGTGTAGTTTTACTCGATTGGAAACAGGATGTTTGTTTAGTACTCTTCATTTATTACTACCCATATTCATACCGTGATTAAGTTAAATAGGTCTTCTCTCTGCCATGAATCTCGACTCACGAGATTACTGACGAGGTTCTTCTTTCCTGTGTCCTTTTATCCAAATGACAAAAATTCAGAGCAAACTACACTCGTTTCTAAAAAGAAAACGTTTCAATAACTCTGTGGCATCAGTTTTTGTTCTGCTATGTACCAGTATGACATATTAAGCTAGGTAATCTGATATTTTGTGCAGACATAGGCTGTGATCAGACAGTTCTGTTGGTGATAGAAAGCCATTTGTCAGAATAAAGCTATTGATTCTGTTAAGCATATAGAAATTTTAGTAGTAATCATGGGAGGGAATAGCTCTAAGATGAAAAGCCTTTCCTATGTTATCAACCATATAAAATCCAAAGTGCCAAGCAGATCGCATAGCAAGTATTCAAGGATTGCCAATTACTATGAGTCGCACGGTCAGGTATTCTGACACTCTTTTCCTTTCTCCTTGCCACTTTTTCTTGAATTATTTGAGAAGCCATGTTTGTAACTAACTGAAATAAACAAATGGTGACCATAGATTTGTAGAGGAATTAGAAAGTCCCATTCATCAGATGATTCACTGCATGTATGCCCCATGGTTCATTGATCCAAACTGCTGATCAGATGTTCCTCACTGTGGAAGAGGAATGCCTTGGAACATCCCAGATTAGATGTTCCAAACACTTATCTTGGTGGTCTAAAGATGTAGACAGAGTACCTCATCATTCCATATTTCATTATGACAAGTTCAAATATCAAAGGCTTAATGATGTCTTATTTGGTATATTTCCTGGTCATAACTCATCTACTGTCAAAGCTGGCAGATGAACGGCTTGAATCAGAGAATACCATGGGCCTCCCAAGCAGGTAATCCTCTATGTTAGCAAGCGAAGGGCCAGGAAAGCTAGCCACAAGGGATTCATCTGGTGTTGTACTGTGGAACCAAACACCCAAATCTTAAACGCCATAGCCCTAATTACTTGTAGTTTCCTTCGTTAGCATTCATTTTGATGGTCTAGCCCCAACTTGTAATTTCATTCCTTTGACTTGAAAGAGCAATAACTGCAATTTTTTTAGGGCTACTTCCTCATTATGAATACTAGGAGAAATCATCAATCTTTGTCTATTCCTCTTGATTAAGATGAATGTTTACAATTCAATTCACTTGTGCATTCAAAGGCAGCCTAAACATCCTTCCATTTTGAAGATTACTTAGCTGGTGTATTTGAACCACATGAAAGCTGCATTTTCTTGACATGGATTTCACATTATATTATTTCTTTTTCAGGTGACAGCAGCTCTTGCCAATGCGGGTCTTGAGTGTGCCAATCTCATTGTGGGTATTGATTTCACTAAGAGCAATGAATGGACTGGTAAGCTCCTGAATCTCGGATCTGTGGTTCATTTTTTTGATGTTCTTTCTCAAAACCATATGATACCTTTCTTTTAACTAGATAGAAATGACATTGGTAACGGGAATAGGATTTCAAATCTTGCTCTTACGACATACTGATGTGGCATGTCTCTGGAAGGTCTGGGTTGTTCATAAGGTTGTGCCCACCATGTGCATGGCATGGCCCTACAATTCAGCCCGTCCTATCAACGGGCAGCCCTGACATGTACGTTGCATGTGGACTATCAGCAAAATTTTCAATTGTCTATTTTTTATACATATGTAGCCTACCCAATGTTTGGGCCAGCCTGACTTTTCCTCCATGGCACGTACAAGGTGGGAAATGAAAAACCATGCCAGATCTCTCATTCACATTGGCATGTTTAGATCGAAGGATTAGAACTCCTATTGGTAAAAGTCATTGCATTTCTCTACTTCAGGTTCAATTACTAAATGCTTGTTACCTTTGCATGATCAAATTCCTATTGATATGGCATAAACTATATATTGCTTTACATTGTTTGGTTATTTGGACCCTCGAGACACTTATGGCCGATGTTGTTGCTGTCAGGTATAAATTCTTTCAACCGTCGGAGCTTACATCACATCGGCGATTCACAAAATCCATATGAACAGGCAATATCTATTATTGGAAAGACCCTTTCTACCTTTGATGAGGATGACCTTATCCCTTGTTTTGGATTTGGAGATGGTTAGTCATATATGCTCTGCTTCACACAATCTGTTTCCTCATAGGGTAGTAATAGAGTCCTGACAACAATATTATAATCCACAACTACGGTGATGGTGTTTGCCCTCCTACAGTACACATGGCTTGTACCACAAATCCGAATCACCCAAATAATGGACATAGTGTAGAGGACTACTCCAAAAGCTACAACAGAAGTATCCTGCTAATTGGCTGATCAGTAGACACCTAATGGGCAGTGAAAACTAAAATTAGTAAATGGTCCAAATTCAACAAACAAATTTCCATTTATTTTGGAAAGCATTGTCTAATCAATATGATTTTGGGTATCTGAACAACATACAATGGGTCCCACCATTTGGGTGGTTCGGGTTTAAGTTACTGTGTATAGGAGGGTGCTCTGTGCCCTAGTTCTCCTACAATGCCTAGCATCTTACCATTGGCCTTCTTCAGAACAAAGCATGTTTGACTTTGGAAGAATATTTGGAATTTCTAGGACTAAGGGAGTGTCTTTATCTCTGTCTTGCAGCATCAACGAATGACCAACAAGTTTTTAGTTTCTTCCAAGATGGACGGCCATGTAATGGCTTCAAGGAAGCACTGGACCGATATAGAGAAATAGTTCCACATCTTAAGCTATCTGGTTGGTATATCTTCTACTGACAAATGCGAATTGCATACGACTTACTGCATGAGTTTCGATGGGGACACGTCAGGTAGGTTGTGAGATCTGGGTGACTTAGCCTGGGCCTGACCATATACGGGCAAGGCCCAAAAATCAGGCTGGTTGGATGATCTTGACTACTCAATTGAGGAGAAAAACAAGATGTTGATTTTGGCCTATGTTCTGATCTTGTGTTTAGGATTCTCTAAAGAAACTGATTTTTTGGCCATGTCCTTTATACCGTGGGGCCTGCTGGATGAGTGGTCTTGATCTTGCATGCATCTGCTACGGGTCTTGAAGGGATTTGATTCCTTTACTTTGTAACAGGACCAACATCGTTCGCTCCAATTATTGAGACTGCTATAGGCATTGTGGAGAAGAGTAACGGTCGGTATCATGTGCTTCTGATCATCGCAGATGGACAGGTCTGTTTTTGTTCTCCCTGTGTTTTAGAGCCCAGACAGGATGCGATGGTCTGACTGGAACCACACACTGAAATTCACATGGGTCAACCTGGTGGGCCACTTCTATTAAGCGAAAGAAAAATTCACGTGTCAAGGTTCAAAACCATGATGTCTACTCACTAATCAAATGCCTTAACCACTGTTCTGGGTGTGGGTTGCTTTCTATTTTCATTTTTTTAATGATATTAGATTATAGAGATTCTTGAGCCAGAACAGATCAACAAAGGTCTGAGCTGGTGGACCTAAATGCCCATGGAAATTGGTTGTGGTCTGGTCTGGGTTTTACATATCTTTCTCTGGATGCTTGTTAACTTCTTCTTCTTCTTCTTTTTATTTTTTTATTTTTATTATTTTTCTAGTTATGGAATGTAGAATGTGATATGTTTGGTTGACTTGAGAAGAAGAATACTGGATCCTTGCTAAGACTGCTCATGAGAATGGGATTTTAAACCCTACTCTCAACTGGCACGTGTGTGAGATCCATGCCGTTTTCAAGTGGGCTCCACCACTAAGTTCATGTTCTGTTTCCTTTCGTAGTTGTAGTAACTCTGGTGCTTTCGGGTGGTAGACTCAGGAGTTTCAACTCCTGGTCACGGGTTTGAGTACCCATAGGTGGTGAAATTCCACCAGCGTGAGTGTGTGGGGTGTGTGAAAAAAAAAAAAAAAAAAAACTCTGGTGCTTTCGGCTGCTAAATACTAATGCTCTTGATGCTTACTTAATGTAGGTGACCCGAAGTGTGGACACGTGTCATGGCGAAGAAAGTCCACAAGAAAAGGATACAATTGATGCCATTGTCAAAGCTAGGTAATTACTGGAAGCCATGTGTTGTGATTTTAACAGTTTGGATCATCTGAACATTTCTGATTTTAAGTATTTTTGCAGTAACTACCCTTTATCAATCGTTCTGGTTGGTGTTGGCGATGGACCTTGGGATATGATGCGTCAATTCGATGACAATATACCTGCTCGTGCATTTGATAATTTCCAGGTTATATAAATCCAAACTATGAACAGTTCTGAAACTGAATTGTGTGTGGAATAACAGTCATATAAACAGCTTACTTTCCCATTATTTTTTTTATTTTTTTTTAAAGGGGCTCATATACATAGAACTATTGCTTTTATCCCTTGCAGTTTGTGAATTTCACGGAGATAATGGGGCGAAACATCCCCTCATGCAAGGAGACAGCGTTTGCTCTAGAGGCATTGATGGAAATACCATCACAATACAAAGCAACAATAGAACTCAAACTTTTGGGGTATTAACACATCTTTTGGGAGTCATGAGTTAGATTTAAATTAGTTGAGGAATTCTAGTTACTAGTAACCATCTACAAGCGCCAAAAATAATCACCTAATGTGTTAGCAAGATCCAGTCGATTCATAGGATGGGCCCCAACAGTTACTTTGTGCAAAACGAGGCTGGTCTATTCATCAGACAAGTCAGGTGTACGAAACAAAGGATAATTGAAAGAAGGGATAGCCCATGGTCCACATTCAACATATATGTGAGGTGAGCTGATGAGTGGACCTGTCCAATTGGCCCAGACCTCACACATGTGCCATGTTTGCACACAGGGATGCATGCTGGTAGCATTCAAACTATTTTCCAAGCTAATGAGCAATTATTGTATTTTTTTTTTTTTTAAATTTTTTCAGCTGCCCGAAGGGAACACCAGTGAAGGGTCCTCTCCCTCCGCCACCACAAATTTCTCAACTCGACAACCAGGTATTACATTGTAAAGTAAGATGTTTTGGTGTGTGTTTAGATGAAAGAATGCAGTGATGAACCCTCCGTGATAGATGCCAAGGAATTCTAACTGTAGAAGCCCATCCAAAAATGCCACTAGAAAGTGCCCGTACACACCAATGTGGCACACTTGCACAATATCTCAACTGTTTCGTCAGTCCCATGATGGATGTAACTTGGCCCAAAAGTCAGGCCTGTCCACTAATCTGTAAGTTAGCCCAAAAGTCAGGCCAGTCCACTAATAAGTTAGATCACCCCTATGCTGAATGTGAAACTTAGCGTGCATGATGATTTGACTAGCTTGATTTTTGGGGTAAGTTCTTTCACTGTGGGGCACATCCCGATGAACGGCCCAGATCTCATGCATGAACGGCCTAGACCTCACCCATGTAACTTGTATTTGGCATTTGCTGATAGCTTGTCTGTGAGTGCATTCAGTATTGGTAATAACTAATGAGCTTATTAAGCTGATGCATTCACGTTGTCAGACAAATGCGTCCAATGGCACATGCACAATATGGTGGGCCCCAAAATTATTTCTATGGTATGCATCCCATCCCATTATTTTCTGTTTCTGATGGCACACACAATATATGGTTTCTATGGTGTGCATGTGATCCTAGTATTTCTTGTGGTGTGGCCTACTTGAGTTTTGGATTGCCCTAATTACTTGGCTCAAGTCCTAACATGAGGTTTCACAACTATTGGACAGTGTATGTCACATAAATATCATGGTAGAAAAATGTTCACTTTTTTTATTTTGCAAAAGGTCAATTTGTAATTAAAAATTGAATAATCTCAAGCTCTGATTGTGTACATGCGGCAATTGTTTGCGAATTGTTTTTTTTTTTTTTTTTTCTCACATATATGCACCAAACATATTTATTTTCATGTAAGCAATTCTCAATAAATAATTGCAATTAATTGTTTACTAAAATCTTATGCTCACTAAAAGCAATGGGCCTATTTGTTTGTTTTTTTTTAAAGTGTTTGTTGCAATTCTAATTCCTAAAATCGCTTCTAGTAGAGTTGAATGTGTTTGACTAGGGTCCCGAATTAATTGCATACTAAAAAAATTATGTCAATAGGTCTTAAAAAAAATAATAATTAATTGTGCAAGATTGTCCTCTATATGTGACTCAAGTCAAACAGTTAATGTATTGTTGGAGCATTTGAATAAAGAAGAACTTGGTAACGGAGCTCAAAATGATGGTTCATTTTCTATGCATGAACTGTACAAGTTATCATCATAACATGATAGGACTGGCATGGATTGAGTTGGAAATGGCTGCTACTGCAGTAAACTTTTATAATAGAATACTTGATTTAGAAAAGTGATAGTTGATGGTAGTTGTGGATACGCTTATGACCATGATATGAATGTGAAATTCAGTTAATGTAAGTAGTTATGCTTTCTTACTGCGTTTTTATCAGCAGCTTAGACATGCATACATGATTCTAACATGTTCTGTATGTTATCAAATTAATTACAATTGCAATGTCTAGCCTAAAATTCGAGGATCATGGTGTTGCAGATATGTGAAGCAAGTGAAAATGATACATCATCACCCATGAAGAGGAACCAAGAATCTGTCCCTTTGAAATCAACTAGAAAGTCCCCAGCTAAAATGAGAAGAACTACCAGGAAATCTAAAGAAAATGTTAGGACCAATAACACACTTCCGGGAGTTGGATCAAGGAGGACGAGGGACCTGGAAGATTCAATGTCCAACACTCACGACAATCTGATTCCTTCACCCAAAGGAGAGAATGCCGACTATCAGAGCCCTGTAGGAAATGACAACTACTCTGCGAACAAAAAAATCACCACCATTTCGAGGAAGAAGAGGAGAACTGGCATTTAATGTGAAATCATCAGGACTTCGATAGGGAAGTTCGATGAGATGAAAACACCTAGTTCCTAGAATGTGTATGAGAGTAAAGACATGTTGCATATGTCTAGAATTATTCCCACATTGGAGCTGGCAGATGGCCTAACCGGGACGAACTCATGACTTCTGCCAACACTCTTTAAAGATGAACATTATGGAGAGTAGTATTTCTTAGGAGGCTCGAATGGTTGTAAATGTTGGTGAGGGCCTGCCAGCCAGATCTTGTCTAATAGTCATAGACCATCTGATGCTTTCAAAGCTCTCGTTTTTTTGGATTGTATGGTTTTTATGGTTGCTATGTGTAAAGTAAACAGTTGGACTTTTGGGTTTTTAGACAACTATATATCCATGCAGGTGTGTGCTTTAACAAGGTGTTTTTTGGGAAGTGGAGAGTTGATGTAGAGTGGATCGCAGACACTTTCATGGCAAATATGGACCAAAGAAGACCCGATCAGATGTGGAAATGATCCCGACCATTAGAACCTTAAATCAGTCTATCTCACAAATTGGGATGAGCTTTTCAACTTATTATATATGATTTTGGGTAGGAGAAGCTACTTAGGCCTACCAACCCTACTACATCGGGTTGTCATGCCGGATTTGCGAGATTCCATCAGTTTGACAGCAAATAGTCCCGTTTATTTTCATTTTTATTATAAATAGTAAATTTTAATTAGAACATAACTTTTGATACTTCGAGTTGTAGAAGTCGTGCCCAACATGAAAAGGGCTTAGGAAAGGTAGGAGAGTAACATGGTTGGGCCAAATTAGACGCTTACTATTTTTGGCCAAAAACCATGAAGTCTAGTGGAAATAGAGTAGGAATAGAGGTCATCTATGCTGACTCCGAATATTTGGGATTTCATTGGTATGGACGGCCCCCTCCCTCCTTCCATCTATTCCTATCTTCCCCAGGAGGTCCTTGATTTCCTATTTTGGGGTGGGTTCTGTCTATCAGATGAGGTTGAAGATTGCTTCTTGCCATTCGAAACTTTTGGTTCCTTTTTGGTTAAGTCGGCTTGGGAGCTTAGTAGAGAGTTCAAGCAAAGAAAGGGCTGGGCGAAATGGGAATGGCATCTTATAACGCCCCTGAAAATTTCCATGTTTGTTTGGAGATTACTGAAGAAAGTCATTCAGGTGGAAGTTTCTGTCAAAGCTAGAGGGGTGCAGCTAGCCTCCAAGTGTGTTTGCTGCGTGGGGCATCCAGATTGTCGGCCCATGTGAGACCCTCGATCAGACATTGCTCCATGGGATCCTTGCGGCTGAAGTATGGGCCCATTTTGGGGCTATCTTTAACCTCTCCCCCATGATCCAGCATTGGGTTGAAGGTATACTGACACAATGGTGGCTCCATTCAGCTCCGCAGGGGCGCAACTCAGGTTTGCAAGGGCTCGCGCCAAGCTCTATTCTCTGGGAGATCTGGACTTCCAGAAACGCTGCAAAGTTTGATGGGAAATCTCCTCTAGCATTAGCAGTTATCGCTCGTGTGAAGTGGTGGTTATCCTTGTTGTGTAATGATAATTCCATATCCACGTGGTAACCTAAGGCCAATCGTTCAGTTCTCAAGGATTTGGGCATTGAATGTTTCATGTTGGTTAGGAAAGATACAGAGATTGTGAAGTGAAAAAGACCGCAAATTGGTTGGGTCAAGTTGAACGTTGATGGTTTTGCTAGGGGCAACCTAGGCACATTGGGAGGTGGTGTAATTTGTAGAGGGGATCACAGAGAGCTTCTTTTTACTTTCTCGATGGAGTACAGAGTAGGCTCCAACTCCAGAGCTAAACTCCGTGCTGTATATAACAATTTAGCCATCTGGCATCAGTTGGGGCTCCCTAAGGTTGTTGTCAAATCGGATTCCAAGATGGTGGTGTCTCTTTTAAATGGTGGGTCGAATCCGGGTTAGCAATGGAAAAATTGGCTGCAGAGGATCAACAGGTTAAGGAAAAACGTTTTCGTGAGATTTCTTCATGTTCTCAGGGAAGGAAATGGTCCGGCGGATGGGATGGCCTGCATGGGGTTGGAGCTTCAAGTTTCCATTTTCACCAATAATGTCGCCGATATGCCCCCTATGGTCAGGGGTCTTTTGTTCCTTCATAGGGTTGGGCCAGGCGTTATTAGGTACGTCCCTTCAGGAAGTCCAGTTGGGTTGGACGGGAGTATCCATGTACGTAGCTTATGATAGGCTTAGCTGGGGTGTTTTTGCCCCTGGTCAAGCCCGAATGGTAGGTGTGTTGTACATGTCTTTTCTTGATTAATATACCACACTATTAAAATTAAAAAAGATAAAGGAAAAAAGAGTTTGCTATTTATACTACTAAGTCACGTCTTTAGAGTGTTTGAGTTGGAGTGAGTCCAAAACTCCATACCAGGTTTAAATTTGAGCTCGTTATTTAAAGGGTTTTAATTTTATTTTTCTATCATTAGTCAAACTATTTCAAATTTATTCAGAATTATTCTTACTTTTGTCTGTGGTGGATTGAAGGAGACTTTATGAGAAGTCTAGAGAACTCCGTAGATTCAGAGTAGTTATCTCCTTGGGAAGACGGTGATCGACCTCATCACGTCCCTCCCTGCACAAAGAGGAGAGCTCACCATGATGTATGGTAGCATACACCCTAGGCTGCTGGCCCCACATTGATATGTGTATTTTACCCGCACCATACGTCCATTGGGCAAGGATGTGGGCCCACCTTGATGCATGTTCTTTTATACATATCGTCCATCCAGTGTGGGACCCACTGTAATACATATGTTTTATACACGCTGTTCGTCCGTTTTTCCCTGCCCATTTTCAGGCCTGAGCCCGATGGAGCGGTTGGCACAAACGTATGGGACCTCACTACGTGAAACAATGATGATTTTCGTTCACCATTGAAGATTTCTGGGCCCACATGGGTGGGCCAGATGCTGATTGCATCCAGGAAGGGCTCTGTGGGTCCCACTGTGATGTAAGTGTTTTATCCATTATTCATTGCTTTTCTCATGTCATTTTAAGGTATGATTCTACAAAATGAAGCAGGTACACAGCTTTAGTGGATCACACCAAAGGAAGCTATAGTGATAATGACACCTACCGTTGAAAACTTTCTAAGGGTCACTGTGATGTTTTTTTTTTTTACCATCCAACCTATTCATAAGGTCATGTATACCTGGATGAATTGAAAACGCAAATATCAGCTTGATACGAAACTTCTCCAGCTCCCAATAAGTTTTTAATGGTGGACATTCAATCACCACCTTGTGGTCCACTTAATCTCTGGACCTGCCTCATTTTTTGGTTTATATCTTAAAATGATATGATAAAAACGATGAACGGCGTGGATAAAACACTTACATCCACATCGCTGTGACGACAGCGTGACAGCTTGGCACGAACATTGTTCCCATGCGGCACGCTGATGTATGTGTTAGATAGACTCCGTCCTTCCATGTTGCCAGGTCATTTAAGGCTGTAATTAAAAAAAAAATTTAAAATTTAAAAATTTAAAACAAAGCAGATCAAATTTCAACCGGACCACGCTGCAGAAAACGGTGGGGATCAACCCACCGTTGGAGCCCTGCAGTGGGGCCCACCGTGAAGTATTTATACCACTCACCTTCTATTAAGGTAATCACGTGGCCCTGAATGAAAGGAAAACACAAATATCAGGGTGATCCAAAACTCCAGTGAACCCCACACTCAAGCAACGGTGGCTGCTGTCCACCGTTGAAAGTTGCTGTGGGGTCCACTGTGATGCCTACCTGCGAGGTTTGATAAGGTCCCTCACACCTAAATGTGGGTGGTGCCCACGAATGTGGCGGATGAAGCTCCAGTGGACTCTCCCACGCGAAAGAGCGGCAGTTAAACGCTCAACGTTGAAATCTTCTAATTCATATTATCTTTTATAATCCAACTAAAATCGATTTTAATTTGAACTAGAGCTGGGCAAGTATGATCCGTCCCGGTGGATCCGACCTGTTTTGAACCAAATCGACGGCCTGGATCGAATAAGATCAGTCAGATCCGACCGTTCATCAGATTGAGTTCGGATCTATGGTTAATCCGGACCAATCCGATCCATGTGGATCCGACTCAATTCGATCCTATCGGCACAATGTTTATTCAATACTATGTACTATAATGTTGTCTACTTGAGATTGAGGTATACCTCGTTTTGTTATTTTTTTTAATATCATAGAATGATCTAGAAAAATAAATGTACGGCATGGATGAAATAAAGACATCATGCAGATCCATGTAGCACCGACTATCAGCAGCCAATCTGTCTGGTTCGTTGCTTGAGGCACATCGAGCACCGAGCTGCGCAGGGGAAAAAGTTCTACCCTGTACAGCTCATGAGAGCTTCCCTGAGGTCGAGCTGTGTGGGCCCCACCGTGATGTGTGTCGAGCATCAACACCGTTTATTTGACGGGTACCCTTTAAATTATGGGATATCTCAAAAATCATCCGTATACAGAGCTCATGTGGACCATACCATTTAAAATCACGTGAAGACATTACTAAAACAGATAAAAGAACTTGGTGGGGCCTATTTAAAATTTGGATGCATCTTAAACTTGGTCTAACCCCTCATCAAAGTGGGACACACATAATGAATGGTATGGATTTGTGAACCACACCTCGGTGGGCCCAAAAAATATTATAAATATTATAATGGGAGGTTAACGTGTAACGTCCGTGAGGTTTCATGGAATGCCAGCAGTAGCTGGCAAGTGTACCAACACACCAGGGATGAAAGGTGGGCCTATCCGATACTATGGAATGCAAACGTTTTTTCCGTGCAAACGATTGCTATGACCCTTCTTTTACGACGTGTTGATGAAATCCTGTCCGTCCATCATGACTGCCATCTCACGCTTGATCAAAGCTCAAAAATCAGGTCAACCCATGACACATAAATGCTACACGAACAGGAACAATTGATCAAGGGTGGTGTCCCCTCTCAACTGTTACTGCTCATGTGTCCCACCATTAGAGTTATGGTCAGCCTGTATTTTGGGGCCATGGCCAAACGGGAGAGGGCACATGGGATGGTGGGAGTTGATGTCATGAGAACGTTATCCTTGCACCCGAATATGGTGAGAATGTTTGGGGGTGGGCCATCCCTATATAAAATTCGGATCGGAAAAATTCTAACCGTCCAAATTTAATGGTGTGGCACCGGTGATCAGTGGGCGGACGTGATTTCTGATAGTCCGGGATCGAGAAATGCAAACCACTTTTTGGCAAGGCCAGGTATTTTGTCAGGCCAGCAGGCAGGTGGTGATTCGACGTTAACAAGTTCTGTGGGTCCATCATGAGGTGTGTGTTATATCCAAACCGTCCATTCATTTGGCAGACTCGTCTTAAGGCTTGAGTCGAAAAAGATAGACAAATCTATAGATCAAGTGGACCACAATGCAAAAAGCAGTGGGGTTGAACGTCTACCATTAAAATAAATGATTTGATCCAAATTGTATTCAATCCGATCCGACTCAGTTTTCTTGACCGATTCAGACTCGGTTCGGATAAGGCTAGCACTGTCATGAATTAGATCAAGTTAGAGGACTCGGACTCGGTCTCAAATCGGATTGAATTTGGTCTGAGGATTGAAAGTTTTGGTCTAAGTCGAGTTGGACCTAATCTAGTTCGACTCGACTCGATGCCCACCGCTAATTAGAACCCGAATTTCAATTTGTTCTAATTGAAAGATCAAACTATCAAACTGATCACAATAATCCAACAACATATGAATTTAATTGAATGATGTTCTCATGAAGTACTCATAAATCAATAATAAGAAATTCAAAACATTTATTATGCCAAAAATTTATAAATTAAGAAATTTTACAGATTGATTCTTTATGTAATTAAGCTAAGTTATTGTAATTTAGAGCATTTAATGTACATAAAGTTCACAATGGATGCATAAGTAAAAACTCGAAAGCTTGTAAAGTAAATTAATCAAATCAAATTCAACTAATAATTATCATGAAATTCAATATCTGAATTAATAAATTAAATTATTGTAATGAAACTAGAAGTATCACCCATTAACCTTAGCTAAGAGATTACCTAACATAGCTAACTCTTAAACAAAATAAAAATAAAAAAAAAATCCACTAGAAACCGTAAGGAAATCGAGGTGGGAGAGTGTTGTCAATGTTCCACCCTAGTCTCTCTCTCTCTCTCCAAACTCAAGAAGATGATTAAGAACATTCTAAACAACTCTATTTATATATTTATTTCTATTTATATGTTTATATATTTATGATCCCAACTTTTGCACCGCCTCACAAAAATCATGTTTTTTATGCAGTCGCGCAAACTATTAATCGATCAAGCATTCTAAAAAACGTCCATCAACGAAATTTTTAAAAATTTGATCTGAATCGATCGATGGAACCTCTAACTTCGATTGATTGAAGTCACCTAAAGTTGTCCAGCAAACTCCAAAGATAAATCAATGAATTTTGATTACTCGACCTAATTAATTGAGACAACTCGACGTTTGCTCGATCGATCGTTAGTTGTTGTATTTCTTAAAATTTTCACTCTTTGATCTTTGATCTTCGATCTTTGATCGCTTTCTCATCCTTAAAACTTATTATTATTATTATTAATTTTTTTTGGGGCACTTCATATTATCTTTTCCATCCTTCAAATCCTCAATTCTTCTCCTATTCTTTTAAGCATTTAAATCACCGTTTTAAGCACATATTCCTCTATAGTTTCAAAGTTAACATAGCATGTAGAAAATATATTGTCACACCCTAAACCCGGAAATCGGATTCACAAGAATCTCGATCACCGAATCCGGTGCTGACAGCCTCCGTAGTACCCCATTATCGGCTCCTAGCATTCATATGAAAGATTCCGATCCTAGGATCCCACAAGGAGGATTTTTTTTTTTTTTTTTTGTACATTTAACTCGTAATAAGCATAACCACAAGATTACCCAATTCACAAAGGCAACATCATCATCACATACCCACTAATATAAACATTTTGAGTACAATGCTGGAAGAGAAATATATAAATAAAAAATCAAGCTCCAGAAGACCATTGAACGCTTCAAGCTCAACACTGCTGCAAACTAACATCACTTGCACGCATCTATCGTGCATAAGCTTATAGAAAGCTTAGAGGGTGGTGTAAGTGTGTGCACAAAGTAAGTGCCGAGTATTCAGTACAATGCCATAATCATACAATACTATAAATACTGGTAATCCATAAATCGTCCAATGTCGGAATAAGCAGAAATGCTGATAAGATCACGAATTATCAGAGTAAACAGAAATACTAACAAGATTAGAAATTATTCGAGTAAACAGAAGTACTAACAAAGTCATAAATCACACGATAACAGAGTAAGCGGAGATACTAACAAGTGCATGAGTCATATAATATTAAAATACGCAATAGAAATTAGCTATGCAAATGAGGAGTCATAGAGAGCCAAATAGCAGATGCAGATGATGCAATGTAATAGACATTCTCGATGAGTAACACAAATAGCGTTAGTCGTACCATATACCACGGATGTAATGCAACATGCAATACGAATGGAATGACCAAGCTGGAGTGTGAAGTCGGGATGATAGTACGTAGTATCGCAGGCTATGGGGTCCATCACAAGGGACTTTTATCCAAACCAGTTTCATACCTAAATTTGGATAGTCAGACTCAATGTGGTAAACTCCTGGTCTCAGGTTAGTCACGCCCCTCAACTGAAATTCTAGCCATTGCGAAGGTACACATAACAAATAGTTGCGCACCACCAGCCCAAGTGGATGGTGAATGAATAAATGAGTATGTAAATTCTGCTCACTAAATCCACATATCAGTATAGTTCATCTCCGGGATCATCATCGGGGTCTATTACACTATACGTCAGCTTGCCGCCCCTATCCGAGCACACAACTGGATAAGTGGAAGAGACCTCACTATTTGCCTACCAATATCGGGCCCTACTCATCGATAGCGGACCCATTCCTCAAGCTGGTCAAACTCAACCTAGATATTGCCCCCTCACTCAGGCGGGTAAGGTCACACCCCCTCCCAACCGACCACAATACAGTGGGAGACGCGGCCTACTGGTATACGGCCCTTATGCGCTCATATACATCCACTCGGTCTCCACGTTAGGGCATGTCCTGGCCACGGAGGTTTAGAAATTTTCACTTAGGGACATCTATGGCGCCCGTATGCTAGAGCCAAACATTTTTGGTGTCCCATCTGCATATCAATGATATGCCTATGGAGGCTACGACCCTGATATCTCTAGGGCATACAGTAGTCATATCACAAAATGCATGATGCATGAGTCATACAATCTAATCATACATCAATCTTGCGCATGCCATGCGCTCAGGTGAGATAACTTCTGCCTATCAGGGAGTCTCATATCATCCTACCTAATGACATATGTTATAGTTAGTCACATCTCATAACAAACATGCAGATGATGCGTATAGACATGTATCATGATGCTATGCTGTCACATACTCATAGTCGGTATAAACAATCGACCTCGATAATGTGGACATTTAACCAATATTGCCCCAAGGAATGGCCCACATAGATCCAAATATATAATGGGCTACGACTTCACACAAGGGCCTAATATACAACACAATGGGCCTTACTCAAGGGTTACATGTACACAATAGGTGGGCCCTGCTCATGGGCCTAACATACATCGCGATGGGCTCCTTCGGCTAGCCCTTAAATGCATTACAATGAGCCTTATCACCTAGGCCTCAATATACATCACATTGGGCCTTAGACACGGGTTGAATATATATCACGTCGGGCCTCAAATATGGATCGCATGTACATCACATTGGGCCTCGATAATCGAAATCGGCAATCGGCCATGACAAATCAAAATCGGTAACCGGCCTCCACCGATAATCGATCATTGGCCACGACGAATCGGAATCGGTAATTGGCTATCAAAATCGGTAATCGACCTCAATCGATAATCGGCAATAGGCCACAATAATCAGAATCGATCGATAAACAGAATCGACAAATTGGTCATGCTAATCGGAGTAGGTAATCGTCCTAACAAAGGGCCTAAGGGAAGGTCACAATATGGACATTAAACCATCATTGCCTATCAATGTGGCCATTTATCCAACATTACTCTCAAGGGGTGGCCCACATAAGGCCAAACGTACAGTGGGCCCATGGCCTCACACAATGGTCTCATAAATCAAGTGGGTCGCGACACATGGGCCTAATGCACATCGCTATGGGCCGCAACGTATGGGCCGAAAATACATCTCAATGGGCCTCATCATATGAGCAGAAATATATCACAATGGCCTCACTAAATGGGTCGAAAACACATCTCAATGGGCCACGACGTATGGGCTGAGTATACATCTTAATGAACCATGACCCATGGGCTCCAGTATATCATAATGGGCCGCAACCCATGGGCCTCAAATACAATAAGTGGGGCACATCAACGAGCCTCATATATACACCTCAGGTGGGCCCTGCTCATGGGCTTTAAATACATAACATGTGGGCCCTACACATGGGTCTTATACGCATCAAATGGGCCACGTATCTGAGCCTTAAACACATCAAATGGGCCATGCGTCATGGGCCCAATATATGTCACAATGGGCCTTGCATCAATGGATCGCACTAATGGGCCTCGTACACATTAAGTGGGTTGCATCAATGGGCCGCACTAATGGGCCTCGTACACATCAAGTGGGTTGCATCATATGGGCTGCACTAATGGGCCTCGTCCATGGGCCTCAGATATATCACAATGGGCCACGTTTCATGGACCTAACAAGACAGATAGGTGGCCCGCACATGGGCCAAGCACATCATGATGGGCCACATACGCCATAATGGGTCGCACTAATACATCAAGGTGGGCCTCAGGGATGAGCCACAAATATATTAAGGTGGGTCATAAAACATCATATTGGGCCTCGACAAAGGCCGTATATATACATAATAGGTGGGCCATATTCATGGGCCCTCAAATACACCACATGAACGACCATAAATATATCAAGGTGGGCCTTATTATATGGGTCACGCCAAAAATCATTTCAATACTTGTGTGTATAACATGTGTAGCACTACACCCATGGCCCACGTATGATAATCAACACGGTCCAAACATTATCCATGTAAATCGGCACCAACCAAACATTGTCCAGCACTATCCCAACATTATGGACGATGTGGATACAAAATGCGTACATCTAGGTGAGCCGCACAAGTGGACGGTATGGATGAAGCACGCACAACATGGTGGGCCTGTACAGTGTAGGCGGGCCCAGCACATGCAGCAAGCGAGCCCTGCGCCATCAAGACGGGTAGACAGTGCGGATATAAAATACATACATCGAGGTGAGTCCCACCATCCAGTGGGCTAAATGGTGTGGATATACAATACATTTATCATGGCGAAATCACACATTGAAATGGGCCTTATATACATCACATTGGGCCTTGACCCATGGGCCCCAAATACATCTAATGTGCCGCATCACAGGGACCTCATATATATCAAGGTGGGCCTTAACAATGGACCATAATTAGGGTAATTGGGCCACGATTATGGTAAGTGGGCCACACCACATCGGCCACATATATATCAAATGGCCCACACTCAAATATAAGTGGTGATAATGATTTTCACTATTAAAATTCCCAAGGCCCGCCATAATATTTATTTCCCATCCAATCTAATCATAAGATCTCAAGGATTTCAATGGTAGCCGTTCAATCCTCATTGTGCACTGTGGTCCAATTGATAAATAAATCTATCTTATTTTCGTCTCAAGCCTTAAAATTATTTTCTAAAAAAAAAAGATTGGATAGTTTGGATGTAACACATGCATCATGCTGGTCCACAACACTTGCTGATGTAAAAAGGCAACAGCTATATTGTTGGTGTGGGGTCCACACGTGGGACGATGTAGATACAAAATTCATACATCAAGGTGGCCCCACCCCCACACGTGCTGCACGTGTGGGGTGGGTCCCACACCCAAGAAAAAAAATAATGGACGGTGCTGAATATATCTCGCATACCGCGTGATCAGACCCCTGACGTCATTACACCTATATAGCTAGTGAACGTACTTGGCTGCTATGCCAGCTGGGTCCCATGTGGGTGGAGGCAGCACTTGGACCAGGTGGGTATCACAGCACCGTCCACACCTGGCGGATGGCGCAGATACAACGCATGCATAGGTGGGTCCCATAGGACTATCCAGGCACGGACGGCCTGGACATAAAACACGTATATCATGGTGGTTCCCACCTGTCCAGTTCATGGATGGTGTAGATGGTGGGACCACAACTACTTGCTGACGTCAGTGGGACCGACACAGCCTGGTGGCGTCAATACCCAGCTATATAATTGATGTTAAGTACCTAGCCAATTCGTTCGTCATAGGTGGGTCCCATGTGGGGCCCACCATAACGTTTGGTTTCCATCCAATCTGTTCAGAAAGATCATAAAGGCATGAATAAAGATGAGAAACAAATTTCATTTTAATCCAAAACTTCCGTGACTCAGAAAGATTTCAATGGTAAATGTTCCATTTACTGCTACTTTTGGTGGTGTGGATCACCTAAGCCCCATGTACAGCTGATTTTTGGAAAATCCCAGTCTCCAAAGGGGACTCATCAAATGTACAGTATAGATTTACAACATACATCGAGGTGGGGCCTGTTGTGGGGCCCACCTTCCCACCCTTAAACAAGTAACGTCCCTGATTGCTGCAGCGTCCAAAGGACGCTGACAACAACAGCGTCCCAAATGCCTATGTTTATTTATTTATTTTTGTTTTAGTAAGGTTTTTTGCATGTGGGGCCTACATTAGGTGAATCCAATCCAACCACTGGATTTCAGGACTTAAGACTGACCAAACAAGCCTAATATACAATGTATTTTTGGCAGTTAGAAACATCAAGGTAGATTTCAATGGTAAAAATCACTGTTTTCAACGCTATGGCTCGTCAGAAAATAGGATTGGTTTCATTTCTTGGCTCAACGCCTAAAATGACTTAGGAAATAGGATGGACGGTGTGGATTTGATTTATACATCTAGGTGGGGCATGCATGAGCGGTCCACCCAAAGCCTTTGAACCAAGCTAACATTTTTATTTTCATTTCTAACCTCCAGCGTCCAGGGAGGTTGGCGTCACATGGGTTGGGTTTCCTCCAGCAAGGTAGGGCCCCCACATGCACTCCGTGCTTCACTTTGGGGTGGGTCCACACTTGTGGGACCCACCTGTCTTGGATGAAGGGGACATTTGTGAATTTTCTCCAATTAGGCCCGCCTTAACGGACTGCTAGGTGGGCCCACTAGGTGGACGGCATAGATGTGAAACATATCACAAGGTGGGCCATGATCAAATACAAAGAAAAAAGGAGAGAGAATAGAACACCCACCTTTGATCTTTTTGGATTTCTTCTTCCATGAACACCTTTTAAAGCTCTGATGGTTGAGATTCAATGGTCAAGATGGATCATGGACGGTGGAAATGGGAGTTAGGAAGTGGGCCACATAAGGCCTCTCATGGAGGCTTGGACGATTCTTACATGGAGAATGAGAGAGAAGTGATGGGAGAGGGATAGGTGAAAGGTGATGGGTGTACTTGATGTAAGGGAAAGTTGACTTTGGAGAGGGGTGATTGTTCTTGGTGATGGTTGCTTGTACTTAACTTGATTTGATTGATTGATGTGATGTTTCGTAGAGATTCTCTCAGAATTACAATGCGTGGCATTTTCCTCGAACTGAACGTGGGCCCATATCTCCTAGCTCAGGTACCGCATCGGCGTGCAAGACGCGACATCAGAACCGTGGCGATGGTGCGGTCACTCTGGTACAAGTCTCGGGTCGAGCCGACTTTGGAATATGGGACACGTCTCAGGATTTCTCGCAAATGCCGATAACAGATCGCAGGTCACTGAAATTCGACCAGGAGGACCGTGGAAGCATACGGAACGGTATGGGCTAGGATATGGATCTTACATATATCTTATTAGATCAATTCAAACTTGAATGCATGAAAAATAAGCAATATTTGAATCTCAACAACTTCTACATGTATATGTCTTGTAGTTTCTTTTACATCTCCAAGAGAGATTTCTTATTTAGGACATTGTACATGACCTATAAAGGCCATGAAAATTTACTAATAATAATAATAATGATGAAAATAATAATAATAAAAGATTTTTTTAATCTTATTTTTATTTTCTATTTATTTTAAATCTATCTTATTTCATATCCTATCTATATCATTAACCTGTATACTTTAAATATATCTCTAACCCTCTCCCCATCTTTTAAGATTCAAACACCCAAATGTAAGAAAGAGTTTTAATTGAAATTAGATATTAACAAAAAGACTACCTGCGACAAAAGAGAAAAGGAGAAAGCGAGTTTTGGATTGCTTAGATCAGGTATGTATATCATCCTCCTTTTAGTATTTTTTTATATATTTAATGTAATGTGATTCGAAGTATGCAATGAACGGTGTGGATTAGCCACACGTTTATTGTATAAAATTATGGGTATATATAATGAAAAGGTGATGGGAGTCTAAAATTATATAATTGTAATTGGTGTGCATCTGATCAAATTATATTAGATCTGTACGGATCATATAATCCTTAAAGCCAAAATATATAAGGGCCTTAAATTTCAGATCAATCTAACCATCAAATGCGCCACATTAGTTAGATATAGAAATGTTTAATAAGAAAATCTTAGATTTTTGCGCAAGTGTGGGTATCACTTGGCGTAGAAGGTCGAAATGGGCCATTAGTGTATGTGTGGCTAGATCCACATAATTCATCCAATGTGTTAAGGAAAAACATAACAAGACCTTAAGAATCTGAATGATTTGATCATCTGATAGGTCACCCTAATTAAATAATTTTCAATCAATTTTATAATCTTAAAAAGAAAATAAAAGATAGAAAAATTAATTATTTGATTATTTTGTATCTGGCCACCTAGGATGTTAATCAAAGGTGAGCCCTACCATGTAATAAAAATAGATGAATAATAATATCATTGATATAATTGATAAGACCTTGAAATTCAATCCAACCTAATTACATTGAGGAGTTTATACTACTAGACTCAAATGAATAACCCAACTTGTCTCATAATTCATTAAAATTAAAATAAATTGTTTATGATTGTTTTATTGATTGATATATAGATTTGAATATTTGTTATGATAATTGTATGTTAAATTCATATGTGAATATTCTGATCGAGACAACTATGCCAAATATAAAAAATATGCATTTACATATCATCCATCATTCATTGCATTTGCATAATGCATGGTCGATTCTAAGGGCCTTCTCTGGAAGAAATGTCGATCTTCGTAGAGTGTTACCAAATGCGGGTTATGCCCAAGTCTACCGAAAGGTGGAAGCCTACCCAACGGGTGGATGCGGGTTGATGACCTCTAACCCAAGCAGATGGACAATCATCTCATCTGATGCATTCATACACCATTTTACATCCATATCATTGTATATACATTTTTGTATTATTTTAATTGCTATAATTATAAACCGTGCTAGGTTATTTCACTAGCCTAACCAGCTTATATTTTTATCGATGGAAAAATTGTATAGAAGAACCATTAGCAGATGATGTGGCGCAAGAACCAAAGGATTTACTGTATTGAACACAACCCACATGAAACATGGTCATACTTATCTAAAAATGAAGTGGCGACATTAGACAATTTTCGATTATGTGATTTATTTGTTAGCATAGTTCGATCAACGTATAACGCATATCAATATTGATTTTGAGATTTTAACAGATTATTTAGATTTATTTCATTGAAACAATGTTAGCATGAAATAAACATAATCATAGTATGATGGTATAATAAATGAATGATTTTTTTGGTTTATTTTATTTTATGTGCCGTCAAGATTTATCTATGCATGGTTAATTGGTGCTAGTGTTATGTATGTGTGATTGAGATTATGGTGGAACTTATACTGAATGTAATAATCACATTTGATTAAATTGATTAAGGAATTAAGTTAGTACACTTTGTGTACGAGTTACAAACTGAAACTCAGGTCTGAGGGTGCACACTCTGTACCCGAATTTTGGGGTGTGACATGACCTCATTTGATAGACATAGCCAAAGGTACTCACAGGCTTCTTTCCAAGTTTTCTCCAGTCATAATTTGACATCTTCTCTGGTTTGGTCTCAAATAACGCCTTACTCAACCCTTGGAATACTAAAATATCCTTAACATTCCTCTGCCATAAACTAAAATTGTTCTTCCCATCGAATTTCTATATATTAAACTTCAACCTTAACATCTTCACTGAATCCAAAACATCCTTAAACCTAATACTTTGATACTACCTTGTTGGAGTTTCGACTCTTATATCACACCATTATGATGTAATCCTGAGCCACAACAAACCCGGATCAACCTTAAGTATTAGAAATTCAAATTTAATACTACCATTATTTCATGCGCTTTATGTAAGCACGTATAATGAAGATAGAACCATCATAATAACCGATTACTAATAAAGCAATCACAAAAACACACGATATTTAACTTGGAAAACCCTTGCATGAAAAAACCACAATACAAAGGGATAAAGATCAATTATAATCAAAACTTAAATATTACACCATTCAACTTATTTTATTATAGATGCACTCAATCTCCCCTTGTGATGCATAACCTTAGAAAAACCCTAGCCCCATGAGAAAATCCATTCCCAAGACCTTACAAAGTGTTTTGGAAACCTCTAACCTTGCAAACCCTTGCCCTTAGAGAGAAATACTTGAAGATTTTAAGCCCTAATCGTGAATTAGGCTTAAATACCCTCACTTACACAACTTTGCATAGACCATCGGTCGGGTTGGATATAACCTTCAGTTGGATTGAGTCGAATAAAAAATGTGTAGATCATCATAGCGAGCAATCTATGATTCACCCATTTAATTCGGTTGGACAGAGGGCATTCTATTGGGAATTTATGTTGTGAAATCACATAGATCTAGATCTAGGATAGTAATCCAATGACACCAAGCACTCACAAAAGAACACACAAATTTAATGTGGAAAACCCTTACGTGAAAAAACTACAGCACAAAGCGATAGAATTTCACTATGAAAGCATAAATTACAAAGAGAGAGGACTTACCTGATTTGAATAACTTCGAATCTCACCCTTGCTACACCCTTTAATAACTCTAAAACGAATCCTTGGAATCCCTTTAGAAAGCTTTAGAATACCTTAGAATAGCCTAGGAAACACTCCTTTCTCACCGACCTTAGAACAATTCGGAACCCATCTCAAATTTATGCAGTCCGCGTAACCCTTGACTGATCGAAGGACCCCCTCGACTGGTCGAGCCTAACCCTTGACTGGTCGAGACCAAAAAATATCGCTTGTTGAACTTTGAGTCGAGTGGACCTCGACTAGTCGAACAGACCCCTCGACCGGTCGAGCAACACGAGAATACAAGATTTAAGACATCCGATTACAACATATTCCAACTGAACTAATAATGGCCTCCTTTGCTCAATCTGATTTGTAGAATCCAAGGTATCCACATAATAATCTCCACCTCAACTCACATATATTAAGTCACCTTGAAGATCTTCCGTGCAACCTACACCTTGAGCGTAGATCACTTCCTACATTCTCCACTTGGAACGCAACTCTATCTTAACCTTGTGTAAGAGTAATCAATCTCTTCATTGGTTCCAGGGTGTTTGCTTTCAGAGGTGAGTCTGGAAGATGATTGGGTAGTTTTCTGATGGTGTCCAATCCAAAGTGTTAATGATTGTCGGGAAAGGTATAGGTTCCTGCTTGCGGTGAGGTTGGATAATGACCGAGTCTCTGATGATTCTCTCTCTTACTACCCCTTTACCTTTGCCCTTGCCATGGAATGAGACTAGGGTGTTTGAGTTCTAGCTCCTCTCATGTCTAATGTTTATAACAGAGAATCAAGGAGGATGAAAGCCTGGTTGCTGGCTGCTCGGTAGTTGGTTGTTTGGCCGATATTTGAGTGGGCCTGCTCCCTTCTCTGGATCGTTTGCTTCAGGCAACCAGGCAGCATGGAGAATACTTCTTCACTTGAGTTCTTGCTTTGTCATTTGATTGTTTCCCAAGTTTCTAAATTCCTAAATCGAGCTCCCCAACCTTTTAAACATCCAAATTGGGGACAAATAGATAGGTCCGATTCAGAAATCTACATGATAGGTGAGGTCATCATCCTTTTTTGTGATGCCCACCTGAACATTCTAAACTTTTCCCTGTGAATATAATTTTCAATTAAAAAAATATTTATTAGTTAAAAAGATTGATCAAGCCCAAGCAATACTTGAACTTCTTTATGATTTTTGACTTTGTTACCATGTCTGTACCATTCTTATCTGTGTGAATTTTCTGAAAATGAATCTCTCATAAAAAAATGAGTTCTTGTATCTTGTGAAAACTCATGTCAATGTACTTGGTACTCGTGTGATACACTTGATTCATTGCCATATAGATAGTAATCTGATTATCATAATGTATTGAAATTGCCTCTTACTTCATCTCAATTTCTCCTATCAGACATTTCAACCATAATGCCTGCTCTAACGCCTTCATCATAGTCATGTATTTCACTTCAATCATAAACAATGTTATAATATATTGTAGCTAATGTGAAAACATAGCCCACGATGGATCTCCTTTTGTCAAGATCACTTTTATAATCATAACCCATGTAGAATACAATTCCACCCGAAGCTCCATGTCTCCCGTACATGTTCCTAGTGTTAACCGTGCCGCTGAGATACCTTAAAATCCACTTAACAACATTCCAATGCTCCTTTCCTAGATTCGTCATATATTTGTTAACCAAGCCAATTGCATGTGAGATATCCGATCTCATGCAAACCATCACATACATGATACTCTCTACTGTACTTGTGTATGACACCCATGGCATGTTTAAAATCTCCTCTTCTGTGCTTGTACACGACTTGACTGATAACTTGAAGCGACTTGATAAAAGTATATTAACTAGCTTAGAACTTTGCATATGAAACCTCTCTAGCACCTTCTATACATGACTCTTGTGAGAAAGCCATGGCTTCCCAAGCTCTTTGTCTTTGTGAATCTTCATGCTTATGATCTTTTTTATAGGTCTTAAATCCTTCATATCAAACTCTTTGCTTAAAATAGACTTAAGCAAGAGTAACTCCTTCTCATCCTTTGTATGAATTAACATATCATCAACGTAGGCATCAGTAGAATGTAGGACTCATCCTCAAGCACCTTATAATAAATGCAACAATCGTACTCACACCTAATGTATCTAACCTCTACTATGTAAGAGTCAAATTACTTGTATCACTATCTCGGAGACTGCTTAAGCCCATATAATGACTTCTTCAGCCTAAACACATGACCTTCCTTACAAAGCTCCTCAAATCCTTCAAGCTAGCTCTGTAAGTGACTTCCTTCAAGCTCTTATGAAGGAATGTCATTTTCATATCGAGCGCTATTTCATTGCTAAATTGGATTCTACTACCATATCCAGTAGCACCCTAATTGATGTATGTTTCACAACTGGAGAGAAAGCTTAATTGTAATATACTCTTTCCCTCAGTAAATACCCCTTTGCAATAAGCTGTACCTTGTACTTTTCACACACTTTATCTGTTAATGCTTTATTCTTTCTTAATGCCCATTTACACCCTATAACTATCTGACATTTTGGATGTTCTACCAAATCCCATGTTTGATTCCTATATAGAGATTTCATCTCCTCTGTCATGGCCAACATTTGCTTGTTGCCATCCTTTTCAAAATTTGTCACTTGAAATATGGAGAGATCTTCACTAATTGTGAACAATGAGAACAAAACTATATTCTCGAACCCATATCAAATTAGGGCTTTAATGATTTGTCTTTCCCTGTTTTTGCATACACTTTCCTGATTAACCTACTTATTATTTCAGTTAGTTTGTTGCCCTTGTAAAATATCACCTTCAATAATCGACTCAACTGATCAGTCCACTTGCACTGACAATTTCTTGATCTCACCATGTGTTTCCGACTTCCCTATAGCTTCCTTGTTGGTCTTCAACATTGATGCCTCATGGAAGAAGATATCTTTTCTAATGATCATCTCATTTGAAACTACATCACAAAGCTTATTCATCTTAATACATTTCTCATACTTGATAAAGATGCACTTCTTAAATTTAGGATGTAATTTTGACCTTTATCCACTTTGCACCTGAATGTATGCTAGACACATAAAGATCCTCATCTGTGAATAATTGACATCCTTTCTTGTCCAGGCTTCCTTTGTAATCTTGTAGTCTATGCTATAGATGGTGACCGATTTATAATGTAGTATGTCATATTTACCACTTTTACCCAAATGCTTTTAGGCAACCCTACATGCAACCACATACTTCTCACTATAGGGTTGTGTTCGTCCTCTCAGCGAGCCCGTTTTGTTGTGGGATTTCTAGAGTTAAGAAGTGCCTTGTGTGCACCTTTCTTTACGGAATTTTATGAATTTCATATCTTTGTATTCCATACCATTATTTGACATGAGACACTTAACTTGCCTTCCAATTTGCTTCTTTACTACCACCTTCCATTCATTGAACTTTCCAAACATATCAAACTTATACTTTAAGAAGTTGAACCAAACCTTCCTCGAGTAGTTACTTATGAAGCTTAGGAAGTATCATGCTTCTCCCTTAGATGGTACTGTTATTGCCCCAAAACATTAAAATGTATATAGTCAAGTACCTCACTGTTAGTATGTGTAGTAATCTTAAACCTTACCTTACATTGCTTCTCATAAATGTAATGCTCACAAAAATTCACCTTGCATGCATTAACTCCCTTGAATAGTTTCCATTTATGGAGTTCCATCATGCCCTCTCACTTATATGCCATAGCCATGTATGCCACAATTTAGTTTCATTTGTGTCAAATCCTGCATGTGAGGTGGTAACGACTTCACATATAATTATGCTCCTAACCAACTTGTATAGATTTGCAACCTCATGTTCATTCATTAACACCATTGCAACTTTGGTGACATTGATTACATCGCCGAATGTAGTGAACATGCAACTGTTCGTATCCAAAACTCCCAAGGATATTAATTTTTTCTTCATATCCAACACATGCTTGACACCACTTAGAGTCTGTATGACTCCATCAAACATCATTGCCCTAATGATTTCTATTCTAATGGCCTTACATGCCGTGTTATTTCCCATCAAGACACTTTCACCATCATAAGACTTATAGGGACCAAACCAAGTCATATCTGAGTACATGTGATACGAACAACTTGAATCGAGTATCCAAGTGCGTGAGAGATCACTAGTATTTGAAGAAACTGAGAGGAGGTCTCCTTCTGAGCTCTATTCCGCTATACTAGCAGATTCACATGTGTTCTTTTTTATCTTTGCTTTCCTGATTATGTTTTTGTTTCTGAAAATCGCTTTTGAAGTGTCGCTTTGCTCCATAATAAAAGTAATCGTCCTTAACCTTTGATAGATTTTTTCTTCCTGTTAGACCGGGATTGCTTTATGGATCTCCCACATCCCCGTTCCCCTTTTGTTATTAACTCTTCCACCTAAGAGTTCTCATCACTCTACTTCTTCTTTATCTCATTAGAAACGAGAGCCATAGTAATTTCTTTAAGTTTCACTATACTCTTCCCATACATCAGAGTAATGACGAGATGGTCATATGATGTGAGAACTGATGCTAGAAATATCAGCACTTTATCTCTATTTTTCAATCGTCACTCCGAACATTAATAACTCGCTACATACCTTCGTAAATGAATTTATGTGGTTCAGGAGATCAGATCCTTCCTTCATCCGTAGCTCAAAAAGTTATTTCTTCATAAACAACTTATTTGTGAGGGATTTCGCTATATATAGGTCTTATAGTTCCTTTCACATCTCTAAGAGAGTTTTATCATTCAGGACATTGTGCATGACCTTATCTGATAAATATAGACGGATGGTGCCCATGACCTCATTGTTGGGGGTGTTGCACAAAAACCTTAGGATCTCGCCTCCCAAAAATACTAGAATTATGGGATATAATAAAGCAATAAAATAAATCAAAGCGCAAACCATACGACACAAGAGATTTTACGTGAAAAACCCTCAAAGAGGTAAAAACTACGGGACCTCGTCCAGAGCAACAATTCACTATGAAGTAGAATGTTATAACCGATCATAAGCACACACCACTTGGATTAAACCTTCTTTACTCATGCAGGAGTGGATGAATAATAAGAGAATAAATGAAAAATGGAGAGATCTCACCGATCATGAAGACGTAAAAGTGCTAAGACGTCAACTACGAAGTAGATCACTTCTACGAGCAAAATCCTCCCTTCTATAAGCTTCCTCTCTCTCTTTTCTCTTTCTCTCTCACCTTGGCCATGAAAACACCTTAGCATAATAGCTTTAGAAAACCTTCTTAATACCCTAGAAAAGCCCTAGGCACCCCTATTTATACTTTAGGCAACTCTCTTTCGCACCTCTTGCAAAATCGCCTCAAATTTACACAGTCTGCACCAAATTCGGATTGAATCTACGTAACTCTCGACTAGTCGAGCCGGGCCCTCAATTGGTTGAGCGGCCCACTCGACCGGTCGAGCTTGACCCTCGACTGATCGAGCCCCATGGAATTCTAAAACAAATAGCTCATTAGACTTTAAGTTAAGCACCGCATCTCCTCTGAACCAAGGAGGAAAACCCCATCACTTATCTGATAAATATAGACGGATGTTGCTCATAGCTTTCTTCCTAAGTTTGCTCTAATCATCGTCCAACTTCTTCTCCAGTTCGGTCTCCAATAATGCCTTGCTCAACCTTGTGATGCTAAAATGTCTTTAACCTTCCATTGCCACTAAAATTGTTCTTTTCATTGAATAATTATATATCAAACTTCAAATCTGACATCTCTTATGAATAATGAATGTTCTTAAAACCTGAAACTCTTATACCAATTTGTTGGAGTTCTAACTCTCATATCATACCACTATGATGTAATCCTGAGTCACAATAAACCCGAATCAATCCTAGGTATTAGAATTTTAGATTTAATACCACGACTAATTCGTATGCTTTGCGAAAGCACGTATAACAAAGATAGAATAATCACAATAATAGATAACTAATAAAACAGTCACACAAACACAAAATATTTAACATAGAAAATCCTTTAGGAACAAATAGCGGCATAATGTGACAGATATCCACTATAATCAAAACCTTATATATTACACCACTCACCTTTTAATTACAAATCCACCCGATCTCTCCTTGCAATGTACAACCTTAGGAAAACCCCAACACTTTAAGAAAATTCATTCTTAAGTCGTTGCAAGTGTTTTGGAACCCTTTCGAATTCTAAATCCTTACATTTAGGGAGAAGACTCAAAACTTTCAAGCTCTATAACTGTAAATTAGACTTACATATTCTCACTTCAGCTGTAAGTCCAACTATATATAACCTTTAATTAGACTGAGTCAAACTTAATAATGGCTTCCTTTATTCAATCCTATTGCCAAAATCTAAGGCATCCGCGCAGCACAAGCCTTAATTTGCCTTAAAAAAGTTTATATCTTAAATAATCTTAAAAATTGAATGGATGACATAAGCAAAACCCGTACATTACAATGAGGAGTGCAAATCATCTGTTTTTAGAGCACACAGATTTTTTATGCCCTCATTTTTTATTGGTCCACGTCATTCAGCACTATAAAATAAAGAACTATTTACAAAATATTGATTGATTAACCCAAAAAATTATATTGCAACACTTTATCCTAAGGACGCATGTTATCTGCGACCGAGGATCTAGTGATATTGCCAGGGAAGCGGATTGCGTGGTAACTTACTACGCTTAGCATACTGCATACTGAGTAAACTATGTGAGGTCCACCATGATTTATGTATCTGATTGGCTCCGTCCATCCATTTTGAAATATAATTTTAGGGCTGAACCTAAAAATGAATTATATAGAATTTTCAAGTGGACCACACCATAGGAAACAATTGAATTAAACGTTTACTGTTGAAAAATTCTTAGGGGCCACGGAAGTTTTAGATCAAGCTTATATTTGTGTTTTCCCTTCATCCATGTATGTATGATCTTATGAATAGTTTGGATAACAAATAAACATCACTGTGGGGCCTAGAAAGGATTCAATGTTGAAAATTATTATCCCCACTATTTCCTGTGGTATGATGCACATGATCTTTGGATATGCTTTAATTTTGGGCTAAACCCTTTAAATTAGATGGAAAAAGAAATGGACAGCATAGATAGACCACATAGATTCATGGTGGGCCAAACTAAGTTTACTCAGTACGACAAGAGCCTGCTTAGTAATTCAGTACACAATCCAATTTCTAATGTCGGGACCACTTCCACGGAAGCGGATTGCCCAGTGAGTCACTCAGTACGTTGACCGTACTCAGTAAACTCTGTGGGGGTCCACCGTGATTTATATATTTTATCCACTACTTTCATATATTTTAACACGATTATAGAGCTTGTGAAAAAAACGAAGCATATACAATGCTCAAATGGACCACACCATGGGAAACAGTGTCAATTGAATGTCTACCGTTGAAAATTTCTTGAGGGCCACCAAAGTTTTGGATCATGCTTATATTTATTTATTTCCTTCATCTATGTCTTTCCAATCTTATGAAGAGGTTGGATGATAAATAAACATCACTATGGAGCCTGGAAAGGTATAGACAGTGGAAATCATTATTCCCACTGTTTCTTGTGGTACGGTTTACCTGAGCTTTGTATGTACTTCAATTTTGGTCTCAACTCCTTAAGTGATATGAAACAATGGATGAACAGTGTGGATTAACCACATACATTTACAGTGGGCTCAATAGAGTTTACTCAGTACGGTAAGAGCGTAATGAGTGACTCAGTATGCAATCTGATTTCCACTTCCACCTAGAGCTGGGCATTTCAAACCCGATACGGTGGATCCAACCCAATCCGACCAGATCTGACCCAACTTGAACTGAACCAAAGGCCTAGATCGGTGCGGATCGGGTAGCCCCGTCCAAATTCGAAATCTTTTCAGGTCAAGTTCGAATTGGACCTGATCTGGAATCCGATCTGATTGGATCTCATTCGGACTGATCTGATCTGGACTAGATGTATTAGTAAGTAATATATATTTATTAATTTACCCTTATTAAGAAGCCACAGGTAACTTTTTCAGAGAGAGAGAGAGAGAGAGAGAGAGAGAGAGAGATGGAGTTGAGTCAGTTAGAGAGCGAAAAGCAGAAAAGAGACTAGAGGGAGAGAGTGGTGGCATTCTTGTGAATAAGAAGAAAATGGAGGTCTTGGTTGCTATCGACGAGAGCGAAGGGAGCTTCTATGCTCTCAAGTGGGCTCTCGGCCATCTCTTCCCTTCATCATCACTGTCCGATCAGCGAGCCCAAGAAAGACCGACCCTCATTCTCCTTCACATCCAACATCCTTTCCAGCACTACATCTTCCCAGCCGGCATTGTACTCCCATAACTACACATGGTCCTCTTCTTACAGTGCTCCACGTTTGTGCAAGTTTATCTGGACCGTTCAGTAGGTCTATCCCACATTTCATGGCCCACCCATTCACCACGCAAAATTCAGAGGGTCAGATGTTGCAATCCATTCAAAACTTGGCCTTAAATCTGGACCGATCTGAACCGTGCCCCAATCCGATCCAACTCAGTTTTCCTGACTGAGTTGGACTCGGATCAGATCAGGTAATGCACATTTCGGATCGGTCCAAGTCAGGTGACCCGGACTCGTTCCCGGATTGGATTGAGTTAGGGTTAGGCCATTGAGATTTCGAATTGGATCGAGTTGGACCCAATCCGATCTAACTTGGACTGATGCCCAGCTCTACTTCCACCACCTTATTCAAATACACGTAGCTATGACTAAGATGGAGTGACGTCGGTGGGACTTTGACTGTGGCCCACCTCAAAGTATATGTTGTATGCATGGCTCTGTCGTCCATCCGTTTTGTCCTAAGATTTTAGCACATTGTCAAAAAAGAAGGATACACGAATCTTAGGTGGACCACACCACATGAAAGTGGTCATTAAATGGCCACCATTGAAAGCTTCTTAGTATTAATGTTTATTAGCCCACGAGAGAGTGGTCATTAAATGGCCACCATCCAAAACTTCGTAGTATCAATGTTTATTTGTCTACCATGAAGTTTGTGAGAAATCCACCTCACCCATTTGTTTGCTAGATCATGGATGGATAAGATGAATTTCTTTAAAGTCGTGGTCAATTAGCATTCCGGGTGTACACGAACCGAGCTAGCTCGGTTAGCTCACTCGACTCGACTCGAAAAAGCTTGATTCGACTCGGTTCGAAGTTGAGTTCGAGCTGAGTTAAGCTGATTTTTTGAGCTCGAAAATGAGTTCAAGCCAAGTTCGAGCAAGCCCCAGCTTAACTCGACTCGGATCAAATCCAACTTGAATTATCGTAATCGGAACCAATCATGTATCCATTCGTGCTTAGAACAAAATACTCTCGAATCATAGATGGCTGGAGCTTGGGAGTGGGTTTGGGATCTAAGGATAGATATTTGGGCTTGGAAGAAGAAGAACCTTTCTAATTGGGATTCTGCTTCTTCTTCTGCAGCTGCTTATTTGGGCCCATTGTTACTGTTATAGAAGAAGGTGGGACGTTCTCTCTCTCGTGTCTCTGAATGAAGGTTGCTGCCTTTTTGTAACATGTGCTGATCGCTACTCTCCGATATCAATTTTGAACCATTTACATCAGACTCGGATTCGATCGGGTCGGTACTGACCCCTTCAATATCGATGTATACGCACTTAATTAAAACCATTGCTTCATTAAAAAAAGTGAGTTTTTGAAGTCGCAGTTCAGGTGTTTGTGGAAAATGCCTCAATGGCGAACTCAGCTCGATCATGGCTCGAACTCGGCCCCAGTTGCTGACCAAACCGAGCCGAGTTGGCCAGTTGTTGAGGGTCAAATATTGCATATTAGACCCTAGTTATTAACTGATTTATGAACATGATACCGTTTAATGAACTGATTTAATTGTGTTTGTGATGCAGAGTGTATTTACGAGCCTGGACCAAAAAGGATGTTAAAAGCATGGATTTAACGCTCAGGAATCACCAAGGCAATGGACGGGACCCTAGGAGACCAAGATCGACAGATTTGCACGCCAGAGATCCAAGAAAATCGAGAAACTGAAGCTCAAGTGGCCTGAAAGACATCCAGAATGAAAGATCACAGGGTTTCCACCATCCGTTCAGCCTGAAACTACATACATGACCTGAAGACCATAAATTAACCGTATACGTTGAATTTAGGCAGTTGGATCCTAGTGGAAGTGGTCCAATAGACAAATTAGCCCATAGATCTGTGAATTGGGGCCCCCCTGATATCTGTATATGCTTCAATCTTGGTTTCAACTCATCAAATAAGCTAAAAAAATGGATGGACGGAGCAGATTTCCCAAGCACATCATGATGGACCCCACACGTATATTGCGTGTATATAGGGTACACATGCATGGGACGTGCACCGGACCAAGACCCAGTCAATCAGTGCGCTGACTCGACTCTGTGCAGATTCAAACGGCCGCTTCAACAGGGGATTGTGGACGACTTCAGGTGGGCCACCATCATCATATTTTTCAATGATCCATACTGTTCAAAAGCTTCAGGGGGTCAAACCGACCGTGCCCCAATCTTCAGACTGATTTCCATAGTTCTTTTGTGTACTTGAAACATTCAAATGGAGAATGGACGGTAGTATGAAAAACTCCATGGGCCACCAGAGATTCTATCCTAAACCGACCACATATGATCGATTTTTCGAGTTGAATCCAATGGACTGACTGGATTTCACCGCTTGCGCTGATCATGAGCCCACTGACCATCATAACGCAAGATGCGTAGGCTCTGTTTGCTAATGAGACCAACGGACGATCCGAATGGGCCATCTAGCTCCATAATCCGACCCCTCACGTACGGTTGGCGACGACTCATGCAAGCGGGAGCAAACGCAGGCTGTCCATCAGAAGATCCAACAAATCGGGAGAAGCAATGGCTCTATGACCCATCTAGTAATCCCAGATACAATCTTGGTCATTCAAACTTCTCCCATGAGCCAACCAACTAGAGAAATGACGCCTGAATGGTTCAGATCTTGCACTTGGAGCCCCTGGAGCCGAAAATTCATTTCCAAACGCAGATTGGTTGCATTCTGCGTTCTGCTGCGTGCGTAAACTTCTGTTGTGCGTAAGGGGCATTCTCCACCGCCTCTCCATGCGTCGATTCCAGCTTCTTATCTACCATCCTCCAGGTGCTATAAAAGAAGAAAAGAAGAGCAAGAGAGCGCAGCGAAGAGCGGGGGATATCAGGATCTGGTGTGGACGTGAATCAAAAGTCAGGGAGAGAGAAAGAGTATTTTTTTATAGTTTTATTTATGTTCCTACTGTTATTTCTTTTTTAGGATAGCCTAATCATGGTCGGCTAAACCTCTTAGCTAGGGCTAAGAGGTGAAGCTTGTAGCATGATGAGAGACTTTTCTGCTTGTACCTTTTGTTTAGACTGACTGATGATTGATTTTAGTTGATTAGTAGGAATACTTTCAATTTTTAATGGTTTGTTGTGACTGAAATTACAATAGATCTATGATGACTTTGAGTATTTCTTTTTTCTTTTTATGTTTATGACGTTAGGAAGCCCTATTGTTCACCATCGTCTCCTGGGCATGGTTGGATGTTGGTACCCTTCTTAACCTTCATACATGTGATTGGTTGATAATTAGTTTAATTCTATTGTTTGCTTTGTCTCCTGGGCATGGTTTGGTGATGGAATCCATTCTAATTCATATACCTTTCGTCTCTTTAAAACTATATTAAGTAAGTTTAGTTTAATTTCCTTGATTCTTGAAGCAGGCGTAAGATCTCCCTAATCTCTACAAGTGGATCCTTTGAATCCCTAGTTTCCTTTCCTCTGATTTCTATAAATTTTATAATAATACTTTCACCATTATTTCTTATATTGATTTGATTTAGTTTACATCTTAGTCTAGTTTTAATTCTACTTGATTTCAAATAAAGTACAAGTTTCAGTCCCTTGGGATTTGACCTCGGTCTTATTGAGTTTATTACTACATCACAACCCTACACTTGGGGAGTGAACACCTGTCTAACTCAAGGACTAAGCCGAGTCGAGTTCGAGCTGAGGTCAGCCAGTGGCCGAGCTGAGTCGAGCTGAGGCCAACTTAACTTGGTTCAACTTGATGTACACCCCTAATTGGCATTCATATAAAATTTTCTCTAAAATGTCTATCAACCCTTTTACTTTGTTGGGCAAATCAGTCACTTTGTCTAGTGAAATCTAGTCACTTTGTTTCATGTAATCCCGTTATTTTGTCGTCCACTGGCGAGGTGCAGATTCCTTCCTCAGTTATATGATCCACAACCACTGACGGGAGGAGGGAACGAGCTCTCCTTAGGTTAAGCTAGCCATAGGGCCTTATAAAATCTCGTACCTGGTTATTTTGACCCTAGGAGGATTGTTGAATCCATTCTGAGAGTGGCCTGAGTCCCAATTAGCTGTCACCCCAGAAATGTAGATTTCCTCTACCAATGATCCAATGGGAACTAGCTGCAACCTGAGGGAACTACGAGGCAATGTGTTTCTAACTTGGGGAGGAGAATTTAGATTGAATGGAACCATCTGCTGCTAAGATGTTCGCCTGATATTTGACCTTGACGAAGCTAGTCCAATTATTGATTTTCCCAGAGCAAAGGACGTTCCAGGCTAATTTCATTCTGAATGCTTTCATAAACAACGCGAGGCATTTGATCCCTAAACCTCCCTCCTCCTTTGGATGGGAAATGAGTCCCCAACTTAGCCAATGAAAATGCCTACGGGCTCCCTCCCAGCCCTAGAAGAAGTTAGCACATGCCTTTTCTAGCTTCTCGAAAAGGGATAAAGGGATCTTAGTAGTTGGCATAACATGAACCGGGATGTTATTGATGACGTGGTTGATGAGCATGGCTTGACCAGCTTGGGACAGCAGTTTGGTCTTCCATCCAGAAATTCTGTGTTGAAACTTCTCTAGCAGTGGTCTGAAAAATGACTTTAATGCTCTTCCTTTGAAGATTGGGACCCCCATGTAGGTGAATGAGGTTGTACCTTGATGGAAACCGAGAGTTCTTCGGATTGATCTAATCTTGGATTGTGATTGGGAGGAGGAGAGAATGAAGAGGCTTTTGTTGTTGCTGATTTTCTGGATAGAGGCTACTTGGAACATGCTGAGAAATTATGTGATTTTTACAAGCATAGGCTTCCCCCCGTTAGCGAGTAGAAATGTGTCATCTGCAAATAGTTGGTGGGTGATGACAGGGCAATATCTGCAAGTGGCATAGGGGAGGCATGAGCCATTTGTGAACAGGTGATGGAAACCTCGGCTGAGCACTTCTGATGCTAGGATATACAGCCCAGGGGAGATTGGGTCGCCTTGACATAAACATCTGGAAGAACGTAAGAAGCTGCAAGGTTCGCCATTAATAAGGACCGAAAACCAAGAATTAATCCAGTATTTTTCAGTCAAAGATATTCAGGTAGGATCGAAGCCAAAACGGTATAGTACTTCCTTAAAGAAGCTTCAGTCCATCATATCATAGGCTTTCTCCATGTCCAGCTTGATAAGAATGTTTTTCCCTCTAACATTCCTATCGATGTCCTTGAATAACTTTTGAGCGAGAGCACAATTCTCTGTTATGGATCTTCCTTGAATAAAAGCCCCTTACTCCTGTGAGACAATCTTGAGGAGAATCTTGCTAAGCCTGTCTACAATCAGTTTGGAGAAAATTTTGTAAATGAAATTACATAAACTTATGGGGCAAAAATTAGGAATTTTTTTTGGGTTTGTAGATTTGGGAATGAAGTAGATTAGTGTTGCTATATACGCTCTCGGGAGGGAGTCCCCTTTGAAGAAGGATATGGCCACCTAAAGGATGTCATGGCCTATGGTATCCAAGCAACCTTGGAAAAGGCCCCCGTGACTCGGGGCTCCATCTTAGGGGAGGCTGTTGACAACCAGCTTAATCTTGTCGATGGCGGATCCCGCATTAGATCCTGGTTGTCTTCAGCAGAAATCAACGATGGAATGGAGTAGAGTATGATATCATGGAGTAAAGCAGGTTCATCTGTTAAGAGAGAGGTAAAATATTCAGTTGCTACCCTCTTGATAGAAACTTATTATTGATGAGATTTTTGTCATATGCTCACGACCGGTCGAAGGCTGGTGCTCGATCAGTCGCGGGTTATTCGACTCGAACTCCATCGACGAATTAAGTTTTTTATCCGAGGTGCTTGATCGGTTGTGGGGGGTGCACGACCGGTCGTGGGTGTGCTCGACAGGTCGTGACCTCGACACGACCAGTCGTAGTTACACAGATTTGTTCTGCGTTTTTGCACGGATTTCATTTTACAAGTCCTTTCACAAATGGGATGTGGAAAGGAGTTTTTTAAAACTATAAATAGGGGTCCCTAAGGTTTTTTTAGGATATGAAAAACACAAGAGGGCTATCAAAAGTGTGAGAGAGAGAGAGAGAGAAAGAGAGAGAGGAAGCTTGAGAAGGGAGGTTATGCTCATGGAGGTTATCTACTATGCAATTTATATCTCAGCGCTTCTACGTCCTCGTAATCGGTGAGATTTATTCATTTTTCTTTTATTCTCTCATTGTTTATCCACTCTTGCGTGAGTGAAGAAGGTTATAACGTTCTACTTCATAGTGGATTGTTGATTTGGACGAGGTCCCATGGTTTTTTACCTCTTTGAGGGTTTTTCACGTAAAAAATCTCTTGTGTGATGTGTGGTTGATGCTTTGATTTATTTCATTGCTTTGTTATTCCATAATTCTGGTTTGTTCTGGAGGGATAAATCCTAAGGTTTTGTGTAAGGCCTCCAACAAAGTGGTATCAAAGCTAAGTTCATTGAACAGGTAGGATCGGTTTTGAATTATAAAAGGTGGCTCATCAAGGATGATCATCCTCAATGGTTCTAACTGGACCATATGGAAGGCTAAGATGGAGGACTTGCTTTATTGCAAGGACCTATATTCTCCAATTTTAGGCATATCAGCAAAATCTAAGGATATGTCTGATGATGATTGGAAGAAAATGACTGGAAGGCGGTGGAGTTTATTAGATAATGGTTGGACGATTCCATGTTCCACCATGTGTCTACAGAAACCTCAACCGCTAGCCTATGACTGAAACTAGAACGACTGTATGAGAGGAAGATAGACGGTAATAAAATTTTTCTGATAAGGCGACTTGTGAATTTTAAGTTCAAGGATGGTGGTTATGTGGCCGAGCATACGAATGAGGTCAGCAATATAGTGAACCAGCTCTCCGCTATGAAGATGGTCCTGGATGATGAATTGCAGACTTTACTTTGCTTAGTTCGTTGCCTGACAGTTGGGAGACATTGGTGGTGTCTCTAAGTAACTTCACGCCAGACGAAAAGATATCCATGAAACAAGTAACCAGTTGTCTCTTCAATGAGGAGACAAGGAGGAAATCTCAAGGGTCTACTCAGCAAGAGGCCCTTGTAACACAGGAATAGGGGAGATGAAAGAATAGGAAGGGCGAGAAGGCCCGAGATAAATCAAAAGATAAGTCGAGTAACAGAAAAGATGTTGATTGTAGGAATTGTGGCAAGAAGGGCTACTACAAGAATGAATGTTGTGGTAAGAAGAACGTCAAGAAAGAAAAAGGAAAGGAGAAGGAAGAGGAATCAGATTCCATTGCGGTCACTTCAGATGGCGACGTTGTAGTTATTCTTTCAGCAGATCACGATGTATGTCTCATGGCTACGAGTCATGACACTGACTGTGTGATTGACTCAAGAGCTTCTTTTCATGCGACTCCACGCATGAACTTCTTCATAAGCTAAAAGTCAGGTGATTATGGGATCGTGAAAATGGAAAATTCTTTCATATCGAAGATCGTAGGGGCTGGTGATATTTCTGTGAAGACTGATGTGGGCTGCACATTGGTTCTTAGGGATGTGAGACATATCCTAGACCTTCGCCTCAACTTGATGTCAACGGGAAGGTTGGATGATGATGGCTATGAAAGCCGGTTTGCTAGTGGGCACTGGAAGCTCATCAAGGGTTCGTTAATAATAACCAGAGGAAAGAGGTGTTGCACCTTGTACAAGGCAAGTGTCAGTGTATGTAAGGGTGAGTTTAACGCAGCGGAAGATTCAGCTATTGACATGTGGCACAGGCGTCTAAGCCACATGAGTGAAAAAGGGCTTCAGCTACTAGCGAGGAAGCGGCTCCTTCCAGACGTGACAGGTATGCCTCTTAAAACCTATTTGATTGTTTTTCAAGGAAACAATATAGAGTTTCATTTGTTAAATCTGCTTCTCATGTTAATAAAGTGCATGCATTAGATTTGGTTTATTTTGATGTTTGTGGTCCTATGAGGACAAAATCCTTAGGCAGGGCATTCTATTTTGTTACTTTTTATAAATGATGCATCTAGGAGGGTTTGGGTTTATACTTTGAAATCTAAGGATGAGGTCTTTGGTGTGTTTAAATTGTTTCATGCTATGGTCAAGAGAGAGAGACGGGTAGATCATTGAAGTACATCCGCACTGACAATTGTGGTGAATACATTAGTGACTTTCATGAGTACTGCAAGTCCCTGGGTATACGGCATGAACAGACGGTTTCCAAAACCCTGCAGCATAATGATGTGGCTGAGTAAATGAATCGCACCATTGTAGAGAGAATCAGATGCATGTTATCCCATGCGAAGTTGCCCAAGACGTTCTAGGGAGAAGCAATGTACACGGCGGTGTATTTTATAAAAAGGTCTCCATCACCCCTATTGAATGGAGAAGTACCTGAGAAGGTGTGGACTGGACAGGATCCATCAAACAGTCATCTCAGGGTGTTTGGATGCAGGGTATCCGTTCATGTACCAAATGACGAGAGGTCCAAGCTCGATATGAAGATCAAGCAGTGTGTATTCTTGGGGTACGGTGATGAAAAGTTTGGTTACAGATTATGGGATCCGACCAAGAAGAAGATGTCAGGAGCAGAGATGTAGTATTCTTTGAATATCAGTGTATAGAAGACATTGGTAAGCCAGAGAAGAACCAGCCTGGTTCAGGTGAGCTAGAAGACATGGATCCGATTATTCCTTCCATGGTGCCTGATTACGGGGGAGTACAGGAAGATACAGAGGACCAGGGAGTTTCTTCAGAAGATGGACCAAGGGATCAGCTCCCAATTAATCCACCTGTTGAGCCACAGGTGAGGAGGTTATCTAGGGACAGACAGCCGTCCAAGAGGTACTTGCCGCATGAGTACATTATGCTGACTGATGGAGGAGAGACAGAAGACTATTTTGAGGCCCTAGCCGACGAGCATAAGGGGAAGTGGTTGAAAGCTATCCAAGAGGAGATAAAATCCTTTCATAAGAACCACACTTATGACATGGTGAAACTGCCTAAGGTCAAGAAAGCTTTGAGCAACAAATGAGTGTTCAGAAAGAAAGTTGAGCAGAAGAATTCACAGATGAGGTTCAAGGCTAGACTTGTGGTGAAAGGGTTCGGTAAGAGGAAAGACATAAACTTCAAGGAGATATTCTCACCAGTGGTGAAGATGACATCCATACAGGTGTTACTTGGGTTGGCGGCTAACAAGGATATGGAGATAGAGCAGTTAGATGTTAAAATTGCCTTGCTCCATGCTGACTAGGAAGAAAGATCTACATGCACCAACTAGAAGAGTTCGAAGTCAAGGGCAAAGAACATATGGTGTGTAGACTGCGGAAGAACTTGTATGGGCTGAAACAAGTTCTATGACAATGGTACAAGAAGTTGGATTTGTTCATGTTACAGCATGAGTATGATTGAACAAAGTCGGACCACTGTGTGTTTACGCGCAAGTTTTCAGATGGTAATTTCTTAGTTCTGCTGTTATACGGTAATGACATGCTCATCATGAGAAAAGACATCAAGAAGATTAATAAGCTGAAACAGGAGTTGGGCAAGTCTTTTGTGAAGAAAGACTTAAACCCGGTTAAATAGATCCTAGGAATGGAGTAACCCGTGACAAAAGCAGTAGGAAGCTTTGGCTGTCACAAGAGCGGTATATTGAGAAAGTCTTGGAGCGGTTCAATATGAATGTAGCGAAGCCAATCCATACCCCATTAGATGGTCACTTTAGATTGAGCAACAGGCAATGTCCCAAAACGAAGGCAGAGGTGGAAGAGATGCAGAAAATACCCTATGTGTCAGCTGTAGGAAGTTTAATATATGTTATGGTATGTACACGGCCAGACATAGCATATGCGATTGATGTAGTCAGCCGGTATCTTGCCAATCCTGACAAAGAGCATTGAGTAGCGGTGAAATGGAGACTGTGGTATCTAAGAGGCTCATCCAGGTCGAGCCTATGTTATGGTGACAGAAAACCTATGTTAGAGGGTTACACAGATGCAGATACGGCAGACGACATAGACTCCAGGAAGTCTATATCGGGGTTCATGTTCACGTTTGCAAGGAGAGCGGTTTCTTGACAGAGCAAGCTATAGAGGGTCGTAGCATTGTCGAGGACCGGGGTCGAGTACATTGTAGTCACAAAGGCATATAAAAAGATGCTTTGGATGAAGAGATTCCTGACCAAGGCTTACTCAAGGGCAAGTTTGAGGTTTGTAAAAATCAGGCTGGCTTGAAGAAGGTGAATCCCTCCTGGGACAAAAAAAGAGAGTTTTGATGGGATTTTTGTCTCGTGTTTGATCGGTAGTGAGCCCTGCTCAACCGGTTGAAGGCTGGTGCTTGACCAGTCGTGGGTTGCTCGACTCGAACTCCAGCGATGAATTAAATTTTTTCTCTGAGGTGCTCGATCGGTCGTGGGTGTGCTCGACCGGTCGTGGGTGTGCTCGACCGGTCGTGGACTTGACATGACTAGTCGTAGTTACGCAGATTCGTTTCGCGATTTTGCGCGGATTTCGTTTCGCAAGTCCTTTTGCAACTGGGATGCGAAAATGAGTTTTCTAAAACTATAAATAGGGGTCCATAGGATTTTTCTAGGAGATGAAAAACACAAGATGGCTAGCAATGGTGTGAGAGAGAGGAAGCTTGAGAAGAGAGGTTATGCTCGTAGAAGTTATCTACTGTGCAATTTATATCTCAGCGCTTCTACGTCCTCATAATCGGTGAGATGTTTTCGTTTTTCTTTTATTCTCTCATTGTTTATTCACTCCTGCGTAAGTGAAGAAAGTTGTAACATTCTACTTCATAGTGGATTGTTGATCTGGACGAGGTCCCATGGTTTTTACCTCTTTGAGAGTTTTCCACGTAAAAAATCTCTTATGTGGTGTGTGATTGATTCTTTGATTTATTTCATTGCTTTGTTATTCAATAATTTTGGTTTGTTCTGAAGGGCTAGATCCTAAGGTTTTGTGCAAGGCCCCCAACAGGTATGACGTAATCTATCCATCTGGCAACTGAATACACTAAATGGACAACCTTGAGTGAGATGCTATATTATGGAAAAAGCTAGTGTTCCTGCCGCATTCTTTTAGTCAATTACGTATAAATTTATGCTTTTAATGAATTTCCTAATATAGTTTGATGGAATAAAATTGCCTTGGCATGATCTGTCTTTAACTTCTATACGTACAGGTTGGATCTTTTATATATATATATATATATATATATATATATATATATGTATATATATATACATAGAGAGAGAGAGGATCTTAGGAAGGTTTGAACGGTGGATATCACTTTTCCCACTGCCTTATTCTTCACGCCATAAAATTATATCTCCAAATGGATGTACGGTGCAGATACAACAAGTAACTTGGTGACGTCAACCTGTATCCAATCCGCGTCCAAACTGTTGGAAAATCCGATTGATTTTTCCCGGCAATCCTGCAAACGCGTACACGTATACGTGTGCAATGAGTAAGGGGTAGCGTATTAGCTCCTGAGCCCGACAGTCGCGGCTACTGAAGCGACGTTATCATGATCTTTGTCCCACCATGATGCGTTTATTGTATCCGCACCATCCATCTATTTGGAGGGAGAGATCATTCTAGGAAATGGCAAAGACATATCCTAGTAAATATCAGGGAATGAGCCAAATCAAAACGTTCAAGTGGACCCACTGTAAAAAAAAAACACAAAACGGGTGACTGACGCTCACCATTGAAACCTTCCTGAGGCCCACCATGATATTTACTTGAGATCAAACCAGTTTATAAGTTACCACAGGCATGGAAATTGAATAAGGTAAAACACGATTAATATAAGTTTTAAAATTTTGTCACCCAAAGAAGTTTTTAACAGTAGACGTTCAATCCCACTGTTTTTTTGTGGTGGGGTTCAGTTGAGCCTTTGGTCCGACTCATTTTTCTATTTTTTTTAATTATAGCCTAAAATGATCTCTCCAAATGTAGACGGTGTGGATACCATACCTGCTTCGTGATGGGCGCACAGAACGTGGTGACGTCACTTCAGTAGCTAGACTCGCTTTTGTCAAGTTACAGTGGACGCGTATTTCACGCGTATTCGCAGCGGGAGGAGGGATCTTTCCTGGGATATGTCTTTGCCATTTCTGCCTTATTTCCTGCCCAGAGTGGCATAAAACCAGTGTCATTCCAAATCATTTTCTGTGATTGAGAATGCGGATTTTTATTTTTTTAATTCTAGTCTTTCTTTGTTCTCCTTGTAGGAATTGAATCCTTCTTTATTCTGGGGAATGATATTCACACCCTGTTTTCGAGACGTACGCCCCCTTTCTGATACTATGCAATGCGTCTGCATGCGAATGTAGGGTCTAAGTTCCAATTATGTGTGAGTTCGTTTGTTTTGTTAGTATGAATTAGGATTTTCTGAGGTGGGTTTTTCTTGTTGCTGTGTGCGGAATTGATTTCTTCTGTGCTATGGTAGTTGATTTTTTGCACCCTTGTTTTTGAAAGGTGAACCCCCTTTTTTAGATAGTGTGCATGTCATTTGTTACCTTGTTTAGTGATGTGTTCATATTCATTTGTGTGGCATTCTGTTCCAGACTGTGGATTGTAAGATTTGGATTTTCTCATGTTTTGTAGAGCTTGTCTTGACTGTTGACTCAATTCGTTACGACACAGTTTCTAACCGAGTTGTGGTTAAATGGTGTAATGGTTTGATTCTCTGATGGGGGCGGTTTAGTTGAATTACATTCTTTGGGTTTTTTTTTTTTTTTTTTTTGGGAGGAGAGATAATATTCTTTTGAATTTTGGATTTTTAATGGCCATCACAGTTTTCTAATTTCATTTTTCACTGTTCTTGAACTGGGACATGCAAAATAAGTGATTGGGATGCCATATCATGGGACAGCCTTTTTTTTTTTTTTTTTTGATATGTTATATTATGTTTTGGTGCCCGTTTGAAGGTAATTTAGGTTACCTTCCATTGAAAATTGGTTTTAGGCACCTTTTATTTTTAATTTTAATTTTTAATTTTTAATTTTTTTTACTTTGATTTGAAATTGGTTCTTTTATGGGCTCAGTGACGTCAACTTACTCTGCTCGCATTGGTAATTAAGGTCCACTCAAAATTCTATCAGTTTTTCTTCTTATAGAATCCATGGCTTGTTTTAAAGATGAGAGACCTTTGAAGGAAATCTCTTTGAATTTCAAGTGCTGAGGTACAATAATTTCTGTTGGTATGTCTGATTTGCTGGGATCATTTTAGTTTCTAGTTGAATCAGCTTGATTGTCTCTGCTTGTGCCAATTAGTCTGTGGATTATTAGATGCAAATGGTTTTTCCTTTGGTACAGTTTGTAGGAGTGGGGTCAATGATTTTTGGATCCAAACCAATTGTCTGTTGGAGCCCATGGGCATCTTGCGTGGATGGGGCCTCAAAAGTCTCCTATCACTGCCACCAATCTTGGGCCCTTTCTGTTGAATGTGGACGTTTGATGTATTTCTTCTTAACCATCTATTTTTGGGACTCAAATCAAATGGTCAGATTGGTCTATTGAGGGATTTATTTTGAGGGGGTTATGGCCCACCTTTGAAGGTGCCCAACTGACCATGGGTCCCCCTTGTATGAAATGAAGACCTTGTCTAGGCACCTATAATTCCATTTTAATTTCCTGTTCTTCAGGACAGCTGCATCATGCTTGTGTAGACTTGCTTCTGCTCTTCATGGAAACGTGGGTATTGTAACCTTACCTGTTTAGGATTCTTGACATCGAAGAAATCCACATGTTCTAGATGAAATAAATACTACCCATATTCACAACATGGGAAGTTAAATAAGTCTTCTCTCTGCCATGAATCTTGACCCTTGAGATTACTAACAACGTACTCCTGGCATCTTCTTTCCTGTGTCCTTGCAGAGAAATGACAAAAATTCAGATCAAAATACACTCAGTTTCTTAAAAGAAACATTTCAATAATTCTGCAGCATCAGTTTTTGTTTCTCCGATGTACTGGTATGACGTATGAAGCTTAATTATCTGATATGTTGTGCAGGCATAGGCTGTGATCGGACGGTTCTGTTGGAGGTAGAAAGCCATTTGTTCGAATAAAGCTCTTGTTTCTGTTAAGCGTATAGAAATTTTAGTAGTAAACATGGGAGGGAATAGCTCTACTCTGGAATCCTATGATATCAACTATACAGAATCCAGAAGGTATTCCAGGATTCCCAATAACTACAACTCGCTCGAGCAGGTATTCTGACACTCCTTTCCTCTCTCCTTGTAGCTTTTCCTTGAATTCTTTAAATAAATGGTGACTGTAGATTTGTAGATGAATTAGAAAGTCCTATTCATCAGATGCTTCACTGCATGTGCAGCCCATGGTTTAGGGATCCAAACTGTTGATATGATGGTGTTCCTCACTGTGGAAGAGGAGTGCCCTGTAATAACCAATGATGTTCCAAACACTTATCTTGGTGGTCTAAAAATGTAGACCGAGTACACTTAACATTCAATATTTCATAATGACAAGTCCATATATCAAAAAAGGCTTGGGATTTTCTTCTTTGTCATATTTCCAGTACAGCACTCAGCTACTGTCAAGGCGGGCAGATGAACAGTTTGAATCAGAGAATACCATGGGCCCCCAAGCAGGGAACCCTGTATGTTAGAAAGTGAAGGGCCAGGAAGACCAGCCACACATCTTGTGTTATACTGTGGAACCAAACACCTAAATCTTAAATGTCAGCTGTAAATACTCGTAGTTTTTAGAGATAAGTTCACTACAGCTATTTCTTTTCTTTGATGTCAGTGTCTCATGTAGATCAGGCCAATCATACCATCCATTGGTCCAACATGGATCTGAGGAAACACTTACGAATTAAAAGAATCTCTATTAATGGAACTTTGTAAAGCATCAAAGCAAAAAAAATCTTTCACCTGTAACAGAAGATGATCATCGTAGTCAGCCTTCTACCTAAAATCTAGAGATGTAAGTTTTGGGTACCATTTGTTCCATGTCCAAGTACATGCAAGTTAGCATCTCACAGATTCAAGGAATCGGGCCAGTATGTTTTTTTTTTTTTTGGAAAATTACCCAGAATGGCCCACGTCTAAGTATTTTTTATTTATTGAATTGATCAGACCCCTTGTGGGGTTGGAAGTTGGAACATACCAAAAATTGTACTGTTAGATGCATGCAGACTGTTAGATGCATACGTGGGAAAATTTGACTTGTTTCAAATCTTGTAGCTCCCTATAGGAATTAACGTGGATGAGGCAGGATATAAGTATCTATCATATGTTGATAGACCCAATAGCTTTACTGGGTGCGAAAAGCATATACCGTGATACATTTGAACTACAACTGGTGATTTTTACCTTTAATTCTTTTTGTGTTATTGGTTTTTTTTTTTTATGTTTTAATTTTTTTAATTGTATTGTTCGAATATGTCAACAGAGCCTCAGAGTATTCAGATTGGTATTTTTTAAGACTATTCATGATCCTACTGGTGCATTTTGATGCAAAAACATTGAATTGAAATTATTGGCCCAATAGAAGCGGAACTGATGGGATTGTAGTTTCCTTCGTTAGCAATAACTTTGAGGGTCTAGCTCTAATTTGTAATTTCATTCCTTCGAAGTTTGACTAAAGCAATAACTGCAATTTTGAGTGCTACTCCACAGCTTTCATGTGGTTAAAATACACTAGCTAAGAATGTTTCCAATTTGATTCACTTGTGCATCCATTTGCAGCCTAAACATCCTTCATTTTGAAGATTACTTAGCTAGTGTATGTTAACCACATGAAAGCTGCATCTGTTTGATATGGATTTCACATTATATTATTTCTTTTCCAGGTGACAGAGGCTCTTGCCCATACTGGTCTTGAGTCTTCCAATCTCATCGTGGGTATTGATTTCACTAAGAGCAATGAATGGACTGGTAAGCTCCTGAATATTGGCTCTGTGGTTCATTTTTCTGATGTTCTCTCTCAAATCCATTTAACACCTTCCCCTTAACTAGATAGAAATGAACTTGGTAACAAGAGTAGGATATTGAATCTTACTCTTACCACATACTGATGTGCATGTATCTGGAAGATCTGGGCTGTTCATCAGGTTCTGCTCATCATGTGAGTGTCATAGCCCTACAATTCAGCCATTCCTATCAATGTGAAGTGCTGAAATGTAAGTTGCATGTGGACTATCAGCAAAATTTTCAACTGTCTATTTTTTATATATGTGCGGCCTACCTGATGACTGGGCCAGCCTAATTTTTGCTACATGGCACTTACAAGGCAGGACATGAAAAGCCGTGCCAGATCTCACATTCACATTGGCATGTAGGATTTAAGGATTAGAACTCCTATTGGGATAAGTCATTGCATTTATCTGCCAACTACTCATCAGATTACTTAAGGTTCAGTCACTAAATGCTTGTTACCCTAGCATGATCAAATTCATATTGATACGGCATAAACTATATATTGCTTTGTGTTGTTTGGTCATTTGGACCCTCAAGACATTTATGGCCAATGTTGGTGCTGTCAGGTCAAAGTTCATTCAACCGTCAGGGCTTACATCACATCGGCAGTTCACCAAATGTATATGAACAGGCAATATCTATCATTGGAAGGACCCTTTCTACCTTTGATGAGGATGACCTTATTCCCTGTTTTGGATTTGGTGATGGTCAGTCATATATGCTCTGCTTCTCACAATCTGTTTCCTCATAGGGTAGTGGTAGGGTGTTGGCAACAATATCATAATCTACAACTGTGGTGATGGTGGCTGCACTCCTATAGTACACCTGGTTTGCAGCACAAATTTGAACCATCCAAATAGTGGGCCCTAGTGCGGAGTATAGTCCAAAACTACAATAGAAGTATGCTCCTAACTGGCTGACTGGTAGACATCTAATGGGCAGTGAAAGCTAATATTAGTAAATGGTCCAAATTCAACAAACAAACGTCCATTTATCCAATGTCAGCATTGTCTAATCAATATCATTTTGGGTATCTGAACAATATACAATGGGTCCCACCATTTGGGTGGTTTGGGTTTATGTTACATGCTGTGTGTATAGGAAGGTGCCCTGTGCCATAGTGGTCCTATAATGCTTAGCATCTTACCATTAGCTTTCTTCAGAACACATAACATGTTTAAAATGGGAAGAATATTTGAAATTGCTAGGACTAAGGGATTGTCTTTATCTTTGTCTTGCAGCATCAACGCATGACCAAGAAGTTTTTAGTTTCTTCCCAGATGGACGGCCATGTAATGACTTTGAGGAAGCACTAAGCCGATATAGAGAAATAGTTCCACATATTAAGCTATCTGGTTGGTATATCTTCCACTGAAAAATGCTAGGGTGGGGCCCAAAAACCACTCTGGTTGGATGATCTTAACTGCTCAATTGAGGAGAAAAACAATCAATGTTGATTTTGGGCTATGTTCTGATCAAGTGGTTAGGATTCTCTAAAGAAACTTATTTTTGGGCCATGACCCGTATACTGTGAGGCCTACTGGATAAGTGATCTTGATCTTGCATGCATCTGCTATGGGTCTTGATGGGACTTGATTCCTATCCTTTGTAACAGGACCAACATCATTTGCTCCAATCATTGAGACTGCTATAGGCATTGTGGAGAAGAGTAAGGGTCAGTATCATGTGCTTCTGATCATCGCAGATGGACAGGTCTGTTTTTTGTTCTCTTAGTTCTTTATAACCCAGATAGGAAAAATAAAAATTCACTCTTCAAGGTTAGAAATCCATTACTTATATTCACTAATGCCTAAATGGCTGTGCTGGGAGTGGATTGCTTTATATTTCCAAATATTTTAATGATTTTGGATTATAGAGATTCCTGGCCAGAACAGATCAACACAGGTCTGAGCTGTTGTACTTAAATGCCCATTAATATGGTTTGTCATCCACTCTGGGTTTTACGTCGCCTTCTTTGGATGCTTATTACCTTCTTTTTTCTAGTCATGGAATGTGGAATGTGATGTTGATGAATGAATATTTGATCAACTTGAGAAAAATGAATGCGGGATTATACAGGGATTTTACATCTCTAGCTGGATCCTTGCTGGGGCTACTCATGAGAATGGGGTTTTAAACCCTACTCTTGAGGGGTGCAAGTGTGTGAGATCCATGCCATTCTCAAGTGGGCTCCACCACTGTGCTGATGTTCTCTTTCTTTTCGTAGTTGTCATAACTCCAGTGTTTTGGCTACCCAATTCTGATGCTCTTGATGCACACTTAATGTAGGTGACCCGAAGTGTGAACATGGATCCTGGCCATTTAAGTCCACAAGAACGGGATACCATTAGTGCCATTGTCAAAGCTAGGTAGTTACTAGAAGCCATGCTATGGGGTTTTTGCAGATTGGATCTTCTGAACATTTCTGATTTTAAGTATTTTGCAGTGACTACCCTTTATCAATCGTTCTGGTTGGCGTTGGCAATGGACCTTGGGATATGATGCGCCAATTTGATGACAATATACCTGCTCGGTCCTTTGATAATTTCCAGGTTATAAATCCAAACTATGAACACTTCCAAACCAGATTCTGTGTGGGATGACATTTGAAAAAGGCTCATATGCAATGAACTATTGCTTTTATCCCTTGCAGTTTGTGAATTTTTCGGAGATCATGGCGAAAAACATCCCCTCATTTAAGAAGGAGACAGAGTTTGCTCTGGCAGCATTGATGGAAATACCATCACAATACAAAGCGACAATAGAACTCCAACTTTTGGGGTATTAATGTGTCTTTTAGAAATCATTCATGACTATGATTTAAATTAGTGGTGGAATTCTAGTTTCAAGCAATCATCTGCTGCAAAAATAATCACCCAATGCATTTGCGTGATCTAGTGCATTCATGGGAAGGGCCCAACAGTTAATTTGTCCCAAATGAGGCTGGTCTACTCTTCAGATGACTCACTTGTATGGAACAGAGGATACTTTTAAGAAGAGATAGGCCACAGTCCTCATTCAGCATACATGTGAGGGGGGCCTGATAAGTTGACCTGTCCAATTTTTAGTCCTGCCTAAGAATGGCCTGGACCTCACATGTGTGCAATGTTTGCAGATGGGGATGCATGCTGGTATCATTCAAACCATTTTCCAAACTAACAAGCAATTGTTGTATTTTTTTTACTTTTTCAGTTGCACAAGGGGAACACCTGTGAAGGTTCCTCTCCCTCCACCACTGCCTCTCCCTAACCCTGCGCCACAGGAAATTTCTCAACTCAATAACCTGGTATTTACCTTGTAAAGTAAGATGTCTCCTCATGCATTTGGATGAGGGAATGCAGTGATGAACCCTCGATAGATATTAAGGAATTCTAATTGCAGAAGCCTAACCAAAACTGCCACAGCCCATACACACCAATGTTTCACACTTGCACAATATCTCAACTGTTTCACCAGTCCCTGTGATGGATATAACTTACTCCAAAAGTCAGGCCAGTCCAATAATCAGTTGGGATCACACTTATGTAAAATTTGAAACTTAGCACATGTGATGATTCGACTGAACTGATATTCGGGGTAAGGCACATTCACTGTGGGGTCATGATGTACGGCCCAGATCTCACATGTGTGTCATCTAGAGAGGTATGGGGTGCTTTTATTTGGCATCTGCTGATAGCTTGTCTGGGAGTAGCATTCAGCATTGATAATAACCAATGAGCTTATTAAGCTGATGCATTCATGTTGCCAAACAGGTGTGTCCGGTGTGCTTATGGAATGCCAAAGATCTTGCTTTTGGATGCGGGCATCGGGTAGAGTTACAGAACTTGCAATTTTCTCCAATGGAATTGATATCTATCTCCACTTTTTTTTTTTTTTTTTTGATGCACCATTTTTTTTTAATTACTTTTGGTTATAGAATGGTACAGCTTTGAACAAATGCATTTCTATTTTCTCATTGTGTCATGAGTGCTCAAACATTTTCGCCTTTATGTGCAGACATGCTACGAGTGTGGTCGAGATTTGCAGTCTTGTCCCATTTGTCGAAGCTATATAATCATGCGTATTCAATTATTTTTGATGAATTGAATCTTAATTAAAGACTGTTGATTCACTCTTTAAACTCTGTACTCTTGTGATTTTGATTTTGTGAGTTTTCTGTAAAAATTTCTCATCAAATAACAACAGACCTGTCATTTATCAGCATTGCAAGAGTTATGCATTACCTTTCTTTTTTCTTTTTCTTTCTTTTTATTTATTTATTTATTTACTTTTATATTTGTCAACTTGAGAGGATTTTGGGTGTCTTCTGGCAGCTAATTGGCCCAAATGGATAGGAAAGCCTCTGGCTCGTCATCATTGTCTTTTAACCCCGTGAGTCAGAAGGACATGGGTGGGCTTGAGTCAAAACCAGATCTGACTCGACCAAGTCTGATTTGACTCGACGAGTCGCATCTGACTTGGATGAGTCAGCAGTCCATGCTTGGTGTGTAGGTTGGCACCTTACGGCCTTGCTTTCCACCTCACTGGGTGCCTGCTGTAAAGCTGGATCTCAAGCCTGCTTGGCGGGTAGAGTGGCATCTATGGCCTTGCTTTCCACCCCCTCCCGTTTCAAGTTAATTTCGTCCACGTCTTTATATCCAGGAGGGTCTATAACCTGATGAATTGGTTGGATGGCACATACACAATATGGTGGGCCCCAAAATGGTTTCTATGTTGTGAATCCCATCCCACTATTTCATGTGGTGTTACCTATTTGATTTTTGGATTGCCCAAATTACTCAGCTGAGGTTACACAGCTGAATGACAGAGCATATCAAAGAAATTTCATGGTGGAATCTCACCTCTTTAACTTTTTGTCTTTTTTATTGAGGTGAGCTAATTGTTTAATTCAACAATTTAAATAGTTCCAACCAAGATTTGTGATACTTTTTTACTGAAAGGATTCATTTCTAATTAAAATGAAATAATCTCAACCTCTGATTGTGTACATGGGTGAATTGTTTGCGAATTGTTTTGTTCTAATATTTATGTACCTAACATATCTATTTTCACATGAGAAATTATCAATAAATAATTCTAATGATTGTTTATTGAAAATCAATTTTCACTTGCATGTTTATTTTACAAATGATCAGCAATGTAATGGAGAGGTGAGTGATTACAAATTGTTTTACCTATCTCCTGACAACATATGCATTTGACTTTCGATTCCCATGTTTCATTTATTGATTGTAATATCCTAATGATGACATTATTATATTAATGTCAAATCATCACCAAAATACGCTATCATGTTTGAATATGAGATTTTATTGGTAATTCCATAAACAGTGCAATGATTACAAATTCCTTTAACCGTCTCTTGAACACATGCGTTTGACCAGTGATTCTTGTGGTAAAATCATAATGACAACATATTTCCTTTCCTGTGGTAATTGGTGAAACAAATAGGGCCTAAGTGTTTGTGGCAATTTTAATTCTTAAAATTGATTTTACTTGAGTTGAATGTGTTTGATTAGGGTCCGAATTAAGTGCTTATTAATAAAAATATTATGAAAATGGATCTGTTTTTTAAGATATTTTTTTGTAGGATTGTCCTCTATATGTGACTCAAGTCAAACGGTTAATTAGCCAGAATGATCAAAATGAGGAGCCCCCACCATTCCATTTGGAATAAATACTGTTTGTGGTGAATTGAGAATTGAAAATTCAAATAAATCACACTCCAATTGTCTGGACACCACTGACTCTAAGAAGGAGCTTCAGTTACAGAGAATGAGTGTAAGACACCCTTTTCTTCTTGCAATCCAACTAATCTCTACTAAATGGCGTTAGTGATTCGATTCAGAAACAACTTTCTATAAGTTCTCATTGATTTTGCGAGGACCTGTGAAAATAAGATGGGAGTAACATAAAAGTGCAAGATATTTGATCTTGATATGTTCTTCTTGGAAATTGATTGCTTGCTTTGAGAGAAAGAAGATGGGAATATGGAAATCCATAGAGAAAAATTCCTTTCATGGTAGCATTACTAGAGCCTTTTTTGAAAGGCAATTGGCTAAGGCCTGTTCATTAGCCAATCATCTCTTCAATCCTCAATGTAACTGTCTTATCTGAGTTTTCTCTAGCAGGATCACCTGGAGAAGGGATACTTGCTTAGTTATTAAAGAGGAATTAAAAAACTCTGAGAAGATGTTTGAGGGGTCCCACCCAATGTCTTTGATAATATGAATAGAGGATGTACAGCCAAACATTCAGGTGGGCTCCACAAAAAACAACTGGCCTCACCTATCATATCGCCTAAACAACTACAAAATGGAAAAAGAAAAAGAAAGAAAGCTCCAGACTAGCCTCTCCATGCTGCAAGAAGATATACCCTGCACCACAGATCGGGGAGCAAAGAAAACCACAGCAAGGAGACATATCCCTCCTCCAATGATCGGGGCACATTGAAAAGCACAACTAGCTGCTGAAACCTTGCCTGCAGAAACCAGCACAAGAACTCCTATAGAGCTGAAAGAGATCCCTGCAGCTCTAAACCTCCCCCCAGACCGAGCTCTGCACCTGCAAGAACAGGACAGACCGCCTATCACCCCACGACTCCAGCAAGAAATGGATAGCAGACAGACAGCAAGAACAGGATAGCAGACCGTCCGCAACTGCCACCCCAAAACACCACTCGCAATGTAAAAGCCACCTGAGTTATGACTGCCAAACAACCAGAAATCTCCCAAACAACACTTCTTACCACCTGCACGAAACAGTAACTTCCTCCTGCCAGGAATGCCACTTCTCCCAAGCAACCGACCACGCATTTTAAAAAAAATAATATTAAATTATAAACACCTGGCCAAATCAAACTTCAGCCATTCCAACTGACCATCCAGACCCCAACATACAACCAGCACCACTGTGGTCTGTTGTATCAGCCTTACTATCGATGAATGACTACGGAAATTAGCATGCGCAATAATTGCTGGATTCAGATTTTCTGCAACACTGCCTATACTTCATGCTTAACAGATGAAACATTGGAGACTTTTCTGGTTGCTCGTATGCTAGGAGAGCCATAAAGTCTTCCAGCTTCTTGATATATTCGTCGACATTACCAAATGGTGACAACTTAGTCTGAGCAAACTCCAGAGCTTCTGTGCATTTTCTAGAGCAGACGAGCTCAACAAAAAGAAGGCTCAAGAGATCAAAATTGAGGAGATAAGGAGATTAGGAGTGTGGAATTAATTTAGATTACCAGATGGGAGTGTGTATTAATAGATTACATGTTCTTATGTTTAGGCCTGGTTGAGCACTTAAACTAGACGATCAAATCAAGTCTTTGATCTAAGGGAGTACAACGTCCTAATTTTTTATGCTTTAGCTTATCGTACAAGGGTACAGTAGTGGCTAACTGTTGGGGTCGGTAAAGTACTATGTATTTTTCAAAATTTGAGTATGGTATTGGCATGATTAAATGGAGTACAAGTTTCAGGTTGGCATGACCCTCATAATGAAAACCATTTGAAGACTCCGCGACCACTCTGACCCCACTTCAACCCAATTTGACCCTCTCGGACCCACTCCAACATGCACTCCAAGTGGTCGAACACATTTAGGTGAGTTGATATGGGCTGTTGGAGCGGCTCGAATAATTACTTCTGAGTGCCCAATGAGTCCGTGGTCCGTGATGGACCACAAGCCCAGTGAGATCTAAGGTTCTCTAAATTTTTATAATTTTCTAACCTTCCTATGTCGCGGTATAGCCCGTATGGGCTGATGCTAAGTATAAATGGTCATTTGACTTGGTGGCCTGTACTATGCCCTATCATGGCCTAACTGATCTATTCTAACGGGCTAATCATAGGTTAATTAACTTGTAGTACCCCACCATAAGCGGTTTAAACTAATGGTCCTACGGTAAATCCTATGTGGACGTCCCAGGAGACTGTGCTGGTTGGACGGGACGTTACACAACCTCTCTGGTTTCTTCTAACAGGTCAAGATTCACCACGATCTGCTTGGTGTTTTGATTCTCCTGGTAATTTCTGACCGGGCTGTTGGGAGGCCAATCTCAACTGGGACGATTGCCTCCGAGCCCTAGGATAGGGAGAATGGAGTTTCTCTAGTAGACGACTGAGCCGTAGTACTGTAGGCCCAGAGGATAAACGAGAGCTCCTCGGCCCAATTTCCTTTCACTTTTTCTAACTTCGTCTTAGGATGGTGCTTGATGACTTTGTTCACGACTTCCACCTGTCCATTGGACTGCAGATACCAGGGCAAAGAATAAGTGTTTGAGATGGTGAGCCCCTTGCACATGCCTCAGAACTTGTCATTGTCAAACTGCTCGTTGTTGTCAGATACAATGGTGCGCGGGATCCCTAACCGATAGATGATGTTCTTCCAAACGAAGTTGATTACTTTCTGTTCGGTGATCTTGGTCATGGGTTTGGCTTTGACCCACTTAATGGAGTAGTTGACCGCGACAGTAGCAAACTTCACTTGCCCTTTCCTTGAGGGCAGAGGTCTAATGATGTCGATCCCCCACTGAGCAAATGGCCATGGCTCGCTCATGGGGGTCAAATAGGGGCTCGCCCTCTTCCGACTTTGATAGTAGGGGAGGCAAACCCAAGTATTACTTTAGCTGTTGGAATGCCTGCTTGCATTCAAGGGTCCACTCGGCTTTTTTGTGACCTTTCAATTGCTGGAAGAAAGGGAGGCACTTATCCATCGCTCTAGAGATAAACCGACCGAGAGCTGCTACTTGACCATTTAGACACTGGATCTCCTTCGTTGTTTGAGGCGAGCTCATTTTGAGGAGCACCTTAATTTTCTCGGGATTCGCCTCGATGCCTTTGTGGCTGACTTGAAACCCAAAGAACTTACCCGAGTCGACTTCGAAAACACACTTGTCTGGGTTTAGCTTCATGCGGTACTCCCAGAGGATTGAAAATCTTACCTTGAGGTCTGCGAGGTGGTCTGATGCTCTTGATGAGCATATCATCGACGTAAACTTCTATTGTTTGACCGATCTACTTGGCAAACATCTAGTTCACAAATCTCTTGTATGTTGCCCCAACATTCTTCAAGTCAAAAGGCATGACCTGGTAACAGTGGATCCCTTTGTCAGTGACAAAGTAGTTTTCTGCCTGTCTGGGGGGTGCATCGGGATCTTATTATACCCAGAATAGGCATCCAGGAAGGAGAGTCCCTCATGTCTAGCTGTGCTATCCACCAGCTGATCAATCTGAGGTAAGGGGAAGCTATCCTTAGGACATGCCTTGTTCAGGTCCGAGTAGTCAACACAGACCCATCACTTCCCGCTTGTTTTCTTCACTAGGACCACGTTGGCGATCCAGTCCGGATAATGTTTTTTTTTCAATGAAGCTAATACTGAGGAGCTTAGAAACTTCATCGATTATGGCTGCATACCTCTCAACATCGAACGCTCTTGTTTTTCTGTTTCACTGGTTTATGATCCGGATCCACATTCAGCCTGTGGACCATAATATCGGGAGAGATTCCTAGCATATCTTCGTGCGATCACGCGAATACGTCTCCGTGCTATCGTAGGAAAGTTAGCATCTGAGATCTCTGCTCGGAATTCAACGATGTCCAGTTTTGGTCGGGTCGGCTTCCTCAAGCGGGATGATCTCCAAGTCCTCAAGGGAATCTTCCGTAATGTCGAGGACTTTGACGGTGGGGGCCTGTTTCACTGATCCTTTTCTTATAGCTATTGTATAACATCTCTGAGCTTCACGCGGGTCTCTTTAGAGGTATCCGACCCTACCTTCGGCGGGGACCTTCATCATCAGGTGGTATGTGGACACTACCGCCCTCATTGTGTTAAGGGAGGGTCGGCCCAAAATAACATTGTGCACTGATGACATATCGACGACTAGAAAGTCCACTAAAAGTGTGAGTTGGTGTTGTCCTTCTCCCACTATTACTGGGAGAGAGATGGCTCCCTTGGAGATTACCTTATCCCTGACAAAGCTGTGTAGAGGAGTTTTTACGGGTCGGAGGCAGGACCTGTCGATGCCCATTCTTTCGAATGCCTCGGAGTAAATGACGTCGGCTGAGCTCCCTGTGTTAACCAGGATGTGGAAGACTTTCCAATTGATTATGGTCATAGCCACTACGAGGGCATCATCCTGTGGGTGCTGGATTCCGCGCACGCCATCCTCCGTGAAAGTCAAGCTACAGGGGTTAACACAGAGCTCTTTCTTAGGCCTTTCGGCCAAATTGATATATTGCTCGAGGTCTGAACTACGAGAGTGGACTTTACGAGCCCTGTTTGAGTTACCTCGACTAGATGAACCACCATAGATGGTCCGAATTTTCGCAGGCTCTTCTACTGCTTTGCTCGGCTGTTCTTCTTTCTGGGCTGACCTCTCCTCCTTGGTGTACTAGCGTAGATGACCCTTGCGGATAAGGGTCTCGATTTCATCCTTGAGATCCACACATTCGCTAGTGTTGTGGCTGTGGTCGCGATGGAATCTGTAGTCCTTGGGCTTGTCCTAATTCTTCGTGTCAATCTTCATACAAACAAGCCAATTCAGAAGTCTTTGACCCCTAATATCTAACAGAATCTGCTCCATAGAGGTGTTGAGAGGAGTGTAGGAACGAAATTTACCATCGGGCCTCCGGCTCGGCCGACAATCACGAGGTGCTCGGTCATCAGGTTTTTTGTTGGATGACTAAGGTTCTTCATTCCTCTGCCTCTTTTCTTTTGACGATGTTTCAGCTATTTGAATGTTCCTATGAGAGTTGGAGAATTTCTCGGCATTGGTATACTTATGAGCCTTACTGATGAGCTCGGCCAGGGTAGTCGATAGGTTTTTTCCTATCGAGAAGGTAAACCTTTATTCTTTAAGTCCGCTAAACATGGCTAAAAGCGCCATTTTGTTGTTGTAATCTTTCACTAACAACACCTCCTCATTGAAGCGGGCAATGTAATTCTTCAGCGACTCTTTGTTTCCCTGATTGAGGGTAAACAAATGAGTAGTCGACTTCCGACTCTTCTTACTGGAGACGAACTGGGTAGGGAATATCCTGCTGAGCTCTGAGAAGGAGCTAATTGATTTTGGTTTAAGTTGTCGATACCAACTTCGAGCGGACCCGGGGAGAGTTATTAAGAAGGCTCTGCACATCATAGCATCTGTGGCTCCAGAGAATTGGATGACAGGAGGCATCCTAAACCTTGACGACATCGCCTCGTCCATGATTTCTGAGGTGAAGTGAGGCTCGGTCTCTTCCATCATCGTCTGTATTGCAATTGAGATGGATATAGATTGCCGTTTCTTCTAGAACGCCTTAAACTGGTCTCAGAGTTCTTTGAACTATGCTTCCAGAGGGTTCAGATTCTTAGCCACTGTCTCTAGGAGGGTATCCGCCACCTCGGATGTTCTACCCCGCCTACTCCTCTCCAGCCGAGGGCGGAGGTCAGTGGGGACCAAAGCCAAGGTGGCATGCACGTAAGATTGCTTGACATCTCGAGAAGGTTTTAGAATTCGAGCAGATTGTTTTTGAGGTATTACGTTGTGCGCAGGGTCGGGAGCGCATACAGATTGCGCTTAGGAACCTCTGACCCGGGAACTGACTAGCGGTGGTCGTTCCTCGGGTGCTAGAGCGACTTTCAATAGGTTTAACGATGGTTGTTGGTTCTACTACGCCTTCATCCGGTTGATCTCGTCCTTCAGTATCTAAAATTTGTTTTGCAGCGCCTTGTATTTTTCTCCTCGGCTCCAAGTCCATTGGGATGGTCCTATCAGAACTAACTCAGTATGCAGCAAAGAAGAAGATTGGTGTTGCCCGCTAGGTTCAAGTTGCACCACGATCGCCTTTTTCTTTCCTCTCGCCATTTATATAGTAAAACTTATTAGCTTTTTGTTATCAATTTTTCACAGACGGAGGTCAAAATCTGGACCACCCTCCACTCAATGCGGTGAACATTCGATGGACCCTAGTCCTGCACAAAAGGGTGAGCAAAGGAGACCCTGGCTAAGCCGGGGGACCCTCCAATGCCTAAGTCAAACTAGGAAATCTGGGTCTAAGTAGAGTGTAGAGAGAGTATGCGAGATATTGTGTACCTGTAGCAATAGGATCCCTTGGTATTTATACCTGCAGGTTGGATGATCTACGTCTGTTAATCTCGGCACGATTCGCTCAATCAGTGGGATATTGTGATCGTGGAGATTTCGTCCGTAATCCATGGATTGTATAGCGTATCGTGTCTTAAGAGAGTGCATCTGCGGATGAGATATTCGGTCACGTCCGCGTATGTCAGTTTCCTAGTTCAGCACTTGGAGTATCCACATCTGGCCTCAACCTTGGCCTCACCTGGCTCAAGGCCGAGTGCTAGTAGTCGGGACAGGTTGAATCCCCTTTGCTTCGGCTTTGGACCGCAGATTAAGATGGTCTTGGCTCCAAGCCTCGGACCAAAACTAGTATGTAGATTGACCTTTTTGTCGTCGAGTTATTAAACGGGGATAACGGCTCGAAGTTGAGATGTGCTGAGAGAGGACTCAAGCCCTGCTTATCCTTCATATATTCCTAAGATCTCCCCTCTAAACTCTGAGGTCCGTAGCTGGCTTGACTTGTCGAGTTGGATTTCCCTACAATAACATGTACAATAAAACAACTTCATTTAAACAAAATATAATGAATTCACGAATTTAAAATAATATTACAAAATTTAGTTTTGTTGAAAATTAGCTCATGAAATTGTTTAAAAATCAGGCTGTCAACTGTAATGGACTAAGATTTAGATTTTTAGAAAGGTCCAAGCTACATTATTTAACAATAGAGAAATTTATACCAGAAACCCCTAACTATGTTGAAATTCTTATTTTAACTTTGAAATTTTAATATTTAATCAATTCATTAATTAACTTGTTAATTTAATTCAACCATTTAACAACCAGATTCAATTTAACAATTTTATTACTTTAAAATTTAAATTGTATTTAATATTCATCAAAAATTTTAAAATAAATGAACATATTGCCAAATAATTTAATAATTTAAGATTAAAACAGTTAATTATTTAATTACCAATTAAGCTTAATGTTTTAAATATATATATATATATATATATATATATATATATATATATATATATATATATAATATTTAAATATATCTTAAAATTTTTAAAAATAATAATATATATCAACAATTGATAATAATGAACTCTAAATCAGAACATAATTGCTTAAATAAAATTCACATAATATCGATTAACTATCGTTTAATTACAAGTTAATACTTTTAAAAATAATTTCACCTAACCTTAATAAATTATAAGTATTAAACATTTTTTTTATAAGAAAATCAAGATATATCTTTGTTAAATGGCATATTTAAACAATTTCAAATTTTATCTAAATTTAATAAATTAGATTCAACTTTTGATTAATAAATATAAAATTTTTAGAAAATTTAATTAAGTTATATACTAGATTTTAATAAAGTTAAACAATTTACTTATAAAGCCTTAGTATTAAAATAAATTTAATAAGCTAATTTAATCAAATAAAATTCAAGATTATAAATTTTAATTTAAGATTATAATCAAGATTAAATAAAATTAATTATTTAATTAATTTTAATATTCAAGAAAAATTAGATTTCTCAACAATAAATTTTAAAAATATTTAATAACTCATTTGCATTAATTAAATTTATAAACAATAAAATAACACAACGATTAATCTAAATATATCTATAAATTTATATTACTACAAATTATACTATTTTAAGTGTGTGTGTGTGTGTGTATTCAATGGCTTGACTATCTCAAAATAGACACAATTCAAAATTTTATTCAGAGTTATAATTAAATAAATAAATTATCAAAAGATTTCTTTTAACAACAGTTAACATTCCAATTATCATTAGAATGCACCTCAGATTTATTAAGATATATTAATTTAAAATATTTCGTTTAATAATTTAAAATTCAAAATATCATTAGAATTTAAATAAAATCAACAAAAATTTCTAAATTTTCAGAAAATTATAAATAAAAATTCAAAGACAAATCTAAATTTCTAAATTGTTAGGAGCACCCACATTAATATCTAATTTCTGTTTAATTATATATGAATTAATTAAATCTGACAAATTATATTAGTAATAAAAAAATAAAAGAAATCATGAAGGAATGAAAAATTTTGAAAATTCAGATCAAGTAAGATTACCCACCTCTGTTGAGGAAAAAAAATAAATAAATTCAAACGTGACTCAAAACACTCGGTCAGCTTCGATCTCTCACTCGACTTCTTGTTTTCTCTCTCATTTTCTACCAAAGCCTCACCTTTCTCTCTTTCTCTCTCTAATGAAGAGAAGAAACAGATAGAAGGGGAAGTTGGGTTCACAGCGACATAGTTTGTGGCAGCGTGCCGCGTAATGGCACGAGTCGTTGATTTGTTTGTTGTGTTTTATTGTTATTATTATTTTTTTAATGCGGTGGACCTCACTAAACAATTATGACAAATCCACTCGTCCATTAGTTTTGCCTCGTCATATTAGGGCATAGGCCCAAAAATGAGGTTGATCCAAATCTCAAGTGGGCCACACTAAAGGAAGCAGTGGGGTTAGGTTTCCACCGTTGAAAAATCAAGTTGTTATAGGGCATGATTAGAGCTGGGCATCGGTCCAGATCGAATCAGATTACATCCAACTCGATCCGATCAGAGACTGAATCCGGGTCACCTGACTCGGACTGATCCGATGCATGGTTGGCCTGACCCAAACCGAGTTTGACTCAGTCAGGGAAACTGATTCGGATCGAGTTAGGTACAATTCGGATCGTATGAATTTAATCCAACTGTTTCATGTGGTGTGGTCCACTTCAACCTTTAATATACCGCCTTTTTGTGCTCAAGGCCTAAAATAATATGTTAAAATGGATGAATGACTTAGATAAAATATATACATTAAGGTGGGCCCCACATGGCTCTGAAAGAACTTTTAATCTACCGTATACACATTTTTACTAGACTTTTGATGTGCAGTACACCAAATGGCAGTGACTTGCTTTTCACACTAGCACAACTTTCGCATAATGACTTCTGTATCGACGTTAGCGAGTTCTATGAGTCTGATCATGGGGTATGTGTTATATCCAAACCGTCCATCCATTTGGCAAGCTCATCTTAAGGCTTGAGACGAAAAATAAGACAGATCTAACTATCAAGTAGACCACACGAATTGTTTAATGGTGAAAATTATTCTCTGCTACTATTTGTGGTGTGGTTCAAATGATCTTTGAATATTATTCATTTTTTGGATGATTCTCTATAATGATCTGTAAAAATATATGAACGGTGTAGATATAATAAATACATCATTGTGGGGCCCATATAACTTTGAAAACCTTTGAACCGGTCGTACAACTTAGAGCTCGAGGAGCCCCAGACACCAGTACTTGTACTGGAAACGGACTGGCTACTCCCCTTGCCACCGGCCAATGGCTAGTGGTCGGTGCTCTGTGGGCCACACCTTGATGTTTGTGTTTCATCCATGCCCTCTATCTATTTTTATAGATCATTTTATGTTATGAGAAAAAAAAAGAGGTATATCAAAATCTCAAGTGGACCACATTATAGGAAACGGTGTTGAATGAACGTTGACCATTAAAAACATTTTGGAGGCCATAAAAGTTTTTGATCAAGCTGATATTTATTGTTTCCCTTCATCTAGGTCCTTAGGACCTAATCAACAGATTAGATGTCAAATAAATAGTATAGTAGGCCTTATGGCGATTATAATGGTGGATATCCAATCATTATTGTTTCCCTATGGTGTGGTCCACCTATGATTTATATCCCTATCATATTTTTGTATAAAGCCCTAAAATGATCTGTAAAATGGATGAACAGAATGGATGAAACACATACATCTCCAGATCGAGTCGGATCGGATTGAGTCGGATCCAAGATTGGATTATCGATCATATTGGTCCGGGTAGGTATGGATCCGAACTCGACCTGAAACGCTTTCAGATCTGGACTACCTTACTTGACCCGCACCGATCCAGGCCGTTGGATCGGTTTGGATCGGGTTGGATCTGGTCAGATCGGGTCAGGATTGCCCAGCTCTAGGTGTGATCTAAAAAGTAAAGTATATCCAAATCTAAGGTGGACCACACTTACAATTAAAAACTTCCTTCGGGGCACCAGAATATTTATTTTTCATTTGAACGGTTTATAAAGTAAAAAGGACCTCGATGAAAGGACTGTCGAAATATTGGTTTGATTCAAAACTTCTAATGCCCACAGAAAGTTTTTAATTATGAATGACCACTGTTTGGAAGCGGATTGGCTACTCCCCCTGCCATCGACCGATGGCTAGTGGTTGGTGCTCTGTGGGCCCCACCATGATGTATAAGTTTCATCCATTCTGTCCATCTATTTTTTAGATTATTTTATGGTATGAGACCAAAAATGAATTATATCCCAATCTCAAGTAGACCACATTACAGGAGCCGGTGTTAAATGAACATAGACCATTAAAAACTTTTTGGGGGCATACAAGTTTTGGATCAAGCTGATCTTTGGTTTTTCCATTCATCTGGGTCTGTATGACCTAATAAATAGATTGGATGTCAAATAAACAGTACAGTGGGTCTTAGGAGGATTTTAATGGTGGATATCCAATCACTATTGTTTTCTTGTCGTGTGGTCGAACACTTATATTCCTCTCATTTTTGGCACAAAGCCCTAAAATGATATGTAAAAATGGATGAACCGAATGGATGAAACACATGCATCATGGTGGGGCCCACAGAGCACTGACCACCAGCCACGGGGTTGGTGGCAGGAGGAGTAGCCAATCCGTTCTCCCACTGTTTCTTGTGGTGTGTTCCACCAGTCCACCTAAGATTTGTATTTCCATTAATCTTTTAACCATGCTTTAAAATGAGTCTTCAAAATGGAAGGTACATACATGAAGGTGGGCCCAACAGTTAGGGATACACCCACTTGGGGAAGCGGATCGGCTGGTGTATCACACACCACCGATCTGGCTGATGTTAGCACGTGTCACCTGAAGACGGGCGCCGACGAGCTCAAGTTGCACAAACAATCCAAAGGAGATCAAAGGAACACGGCCCTACGATGATGTATTTATTATATCCACACCGTTTGTTCATTTTTCAAGATTAATTTAGAGTATCATACGAAAAATGAGTCATATCTAAAGCTCAAGTGGTGGACCACACCATAAATAGAAGTGGGACAGATATCACCACTCGTTATGCCCACCATAACGTTTTATTTTCAATCTGTTTATAAAGTCGCACAGATCCGGATGAAATATATATATATATATATATATATATATATATATATATATATATATATAGATCCAAACCTTTTGTGATCCTGGAAAAGTTTCAATGATAGACGTTCAATTCCCCACTACTTTTTACGATGTGGTCTACTAGATCTTTGGATCTTTCTTATTTTCTGGCTCCAACTTTACAACGAGCTCATTAAATGTAGAGAAGTCTTGGATATAACTCGTACGTCATGATTAAACCCACGTAACTTGGTGATGTCAACACACCAACTACATGGGTGGTGTGTGGTACATCAACCTATCGGCTTCCCCACCCAGGGGTCCACAGGGAAGTGGATATTGGCTAGTGTACCACACACCAGCTGTATAACAGCTGTAGTTACGTGTCGTGTGAAGACGAGCACGGATGCTCCTCGAGCCTGTATATCTACACTCTTTATCCAATCTTAGAGGTCATTTTAGAGCATTATTAAAAAATTGAATCATATCCAAAGATCAGCTGTACCACACCACAAATAGCAGTGGAGATATTAATTTTCACTATTAAATAATTCATAGGGCCTACCATAAAGTTTATTTTCCATCTAATCTGTTCATAAGATAAAAAATACTTGTATGAAGAGGGGAAATTTTTTTTTATATTGATCCAAAACTTCTGTGACCCTAAAAACTTCAATCCCCCACTGCCTTTTGCAGTGTGGTCCACTTGATAGTTCCATCTATCTTATTTTTCCTCTCAAGTCTTAAGACCAGCTCGCAAAATGTATGAACGGTTTGGATATAATACATACCTCATGATGGGACCCACAAAACTTGCAAATGTCAATATAGCAGGTACACCACCCAATCCGCTTCCATCTATAGGGAACGCGGATTAGGGGAACGTATTTGCTAGTCCCCTTGACACCAGCCCCACGGCCGGTGGTCAGTGCTCCGTGGGCCCCACCATGATGTATGTGTTTCATCCATTCCGTTCATCCATTTTTATAGATCATTTAATGTCTGTATCCTAAAAATAAGAGGGATACAAATCTCAGGTGGACCACACCACATTAAAACAATAGTGATTGGATATCCACCATTAAAGTTCTCCTAAGGCCCACTGGACTGTTTATTTTACATCTAATATGTTGATTAGGTCAAACAGGCCCAGATGAAGGGAAAAAATAAAAATCAGCTTGATCCAAAACTTTTATGGCCCCCAAAATGTCTTTAATGGTCGACACTCATTCAACACTATTTTTTGTAAGGTGGTCCACTTGAGATTGGTATATAACTCATTTTTGGTCTCATACCTTAAAATGATCTGTAAAAATAGATGGACAGCATAAATGAAACATATACATCATGGTGGGGCCCATAGACCACCAACCACCAGTCATTGGCTGGTGAGGGGGGAGTAGCCAATCCATTTCTGCATATGGGAACAGATTGGCTACTCTCCCTGACACCAGCCCCGTGGCTAGTGGTAGGTGCTCTGTGGGACCCACCATGATGTATGTGTTTATCCATTCTGTTCATCCATTTTTACAGATCATTTTATGTCTTCATCCAAAAAATGAGAGGGTTAAAAATCTCAGATAGACCACACCACATGAAAACAATAGTGATTGGATATCCACCATTAAAGTTCACCTAAGGCCCATTGCACTATTTATTTTACATCCAATATGTTGATTAGGTCATATAGGCTCGGATGAAGTGAAAAAACAAAAATTAGCTTGATTCAAAACTTTTATGTCTCCCAAAATGTTTTTAATGGTCGACGCTCATTCAACATTGTTTTCTATAATGTGGTCTACTTAAGATTGGGATATACCTCATTTTTGGTCTCAGACCTTAAACTGATCTGTAAAAATAGATGAATGACATAGATGAAACACATACATCATGGTGAGGCCCACAGAGCATCGACCACCAACCATTGGCTGGTGTCAGGGGAGTAGCCAATCCGTTCCCACGGACACCAGCCCCGTGGCTGGTGGTCGGTGCTCTGTGGGCCCCACCATGATGTATGTGTTTCATCCATTCCGTTCATCTATTTTTATAGATCATTTTATGTCTTCATCCTAAAAAACGAGAGGGATATAAATCTCAGGTGGACCACACCACATGAAAACAATAGTGATCAGCTATCCACCATTAAAGTTCTCCTAAGGACCACTGTACTGTTTATTTTTCATCCAATATATTGATTAGGTCATACAGGCCCAGATGAAGGGAAAAAGCAAAAATCAGCTTGATCCAAAACTTTTATGGCCCCCAAAATGTTTTTAATGGTCGACGCTCATTTAACACTCTTTTATATAATGTGGTCCACTTGAGATTGGGATATACCTCATTTTTGGTCTCATACCTTAAAATGATTTGTAAAAATAGATGGACGCATAGATGAAACACATACATCATGGTGGGGACCACAGACCACTGACCACCAGCCATTGGCTGGTGTCAGGGGGAGTAGCCAATCCGTTTCGGCGGATGGGAATGGATTGGGTGGTCGGTGCTCTATGGGCCCCACCATGATGTATGTGTCTCATCCATTCCGTTCATCCATTTTTACAGGTCATTTTATGTCTTCATCCAAAAATGAGAGGGATATAAATCTCAGGTGGACCACACCACCGAAAACAATAGTGATTGGATATCCACCATTAAAGTTCTCCTAAGGCCTACTGTCCCGTTTATTTTACATCCAATATGTTGATTAGATCATACAGGCCTAGATGAAGGGAAAAAACAAAAATAAGTTTGATCCAAAACTTTTATGGCCCCCAAAATGTTTTTAATGGTCGACGCTCATTCAACACTCTTTTTCTGTAATGTGGTCCACTTGAGATTGGGATATACCTCATTTTTGGTCTCATACCTTAAAATGATCTGTAAAAATAGATGGACGACATAGATGAAACACATACATCAGGGTGAGGCCCACAGAGCACCGACCACAAGCCATTGGCCGGTGTTAGGGGGAGTAGCCAATCCATTTTTGCGGATGGGAACAGATTGGCTACTCACCTTGACACCAGCCCCGTGGCTGGTGGTTGGTGCTCTGTGGGCCTCCATTTCGTTCATCCATTTTTACAGATCATTTTATGTCCTCATCCCAAAAATGAGAGGGTTATAAATCTCAGGTGGACCTCACCACATGAAAACAATAGTGATTGGATATCCACCATTAAAGTTCTCCTAAGGCCCACTACTGTTTATTTTACATCCAATATGTTGATTAGGTCATATAGGTCCAGATGAAGGGAAAAAAAAAATCAGCTTGATCCAAACCTTTTATGGCCCCGAAAATGTTTTTAATGGTCGACGCTCATTCAACACTGTTTTCTGTAATGTGGTCCACTTGAGATTGGGATACACCTCATTTTTGGTCTCTCATACCTTAAAATGATCTGTAAAAATAGATGAATGGCATAGATGAAACACATACATCATGGTGGGGCCCACGGACCACCGACCACTAGCCATTGGCAGATGGGCTGTGCTCTGTGGGCCCCACCATGATGTGTGTGTTTCATCCATTCCGTTCATCCAATTTTATAGATCATTTTATGTTTTCATCACAAAAATGAGAGGGATATAAATCTCAGGTGGACCACACCACATGAAAACAATAGTGATTGGATATCCACCATTAAAGTTCTCCTAAGGCCTACTTTATTGTTTATCTTACTTCCAATATGTTGATTAGGTCATACAGGCCTAGATGAAGGGAAAAAAATAAAAATAAGCTTGATCTAAAACTTTTATGGCCCCCAAAATGCTTTTTATGGTCAAAACTTTCAACACTATTTTATGTAATGTGGTCCACTTGAGATTAAGATATACTTCATTTTTGGTATCATACTTTAAAATGATCTATAAAAATAGATGGATGGCATACATGAAATACACACATCATGGTGGGGCGCACAGACCATCAACCACCAGCCATTGGCTGGTGTCAGGAAGTAGCCATTCATTTCGGTGGATTAGATACTCACAGGTTGAGTAGCGAGCTAGTCTGGTTAACGAAGTAACGTCAACAAGTTTCATGGTACCCACCATGATATATGTGTTATATCCACACCATTACATCCATTTGGGAATATCATTTTAGGTTATGATCTAAAGAATGATGCAGAACCAAAGTTATAGTGTATCCCATCACAGAAAACAGTGGGGAGAGTAATGCCTACCATTGAAAGTTTTCTAAGGCTCACTGTAATGTTTATTTGAAATCCAAGCTCTTCACAAGTTAACAAAGACACGAAGGAAAACACAAATATAAGCCGGGTCGAAAACATTTGTGGCCTTTAGAAGTTTTTAATGGTTGACATCACTATCTCTGTTGTTTTATGTGGTGGTGTCTACTGGAGCTTTGGATTTGACTCATTCTTAGCTTTTGCCTCCAAAATGATCTTGCCAAGTGGATGAACGGCGTGGATACAAAACATACATTATGGTGAACCCCAAAGAACTTTGTGACGTAACTTCAGTAGTGGGTCTCGCTAATTGACACCTGTAACAACAGGTACGCGAATTTCCTTGTGAAGTTATATGCGGAATTTTTGCGGAAGCCTTTAGAACCTTTAGCTGGATGTTCCTGCGCAGGGATAGGGGCACGGCTAGGTTTGTGGGAAATTTATCCGTTCATCCGTTTGGCAAGCTCATTCTAGGACAAGGGAGTAAAAATGAGATGGATTCAAAACTCAAGTGGACCACACGAGAGAAAAAATTATGTAAAGAAATACTTAATTGTTGAAATCTTCATGAATCCATCACGATGTTTATTTGCCATTCAAACCAATTATAAGGTCATTACTACAGCGATAAAGCAAAAATGCAAAAATTTTAGCCTAAAACGAAGCTTCTATCACAAAATTATATCAAGATAAATAATAATAATAATTATTATTATTTGTGTGTTTTCACTCCATTCAAGTGGAAATGACTTCATAAATGTTTTGGATAGCATATAAACACAAGGTGAATCTTGAAAGGTTTAAATGGCAGAAAACTTTTTTCCCAGTTTTCACTCTCACGTAGCTAATTTGAGTTTTGGATGCACCTCATCTTCGGTAGCATTTCCTAAACTGACTTCGCAAGATGGTTGGACGGGTGGATTTCTAACAAACATTACGGTGGGTCTCACCGGCATTCTAGTGCAGGAAGTGCTAGGATGCTAGGTGGGCCCATGGTAATGTTTGTAAGAAATCCACCTCATCCATCCATTTTGCAAGATCATTTAATGATATATTATTGAAAACGAGGTGGATCAAAACTCAAGTGAGTTGCACCCAGATGAAATAGTGGGGATTCAATGACCACCGTTGAAGCATTTTTATGGCCACAAAAGTCACGTATCAGGATAAATTTTTCATGCTTGTTACCTCATCTCCGTGGGAATGACCTCGTGAATGATTTGTATGGCGTATAAACACTAAGGTAGATCTGGGAAAGTTTCAACGCTTAGGAAACTCTTTTTCCAATTTCCTCTCTCGTATGGCACATCTGAGTTTGGGATCTATCTAATCTTAAATCACATATCCTAAAATGACCTTGAGATCTACCTAGTCTTAAATCACATATCCTAAAATGACCTCCCAGAATGGATGGACATGCTGGATTTCTAACAAACATTACGGTGCACCCCATTGGGCATCCCAACGCAGGAACTTTATGCTAGAGGTGGACACTAGGATTTTAGGCGGGGTCCACCATAGTGTTTGTGAGAAATCCACCCTGTCATCCATTCTGTGAGATCATTTCACGACATGCGACTAAAAATGAGTTGGATCCAAAACTTAAGTAAATCATAGAAGTGAAAATAATGAGGATTCAGTTACCATCATTGAAACATTTTTATGGCGGCAAAAATTATGTACCGGGGTAAAATTTCTATGTTTTCACTTCATCGCCATGGGAATGACTTCATAAATGGTTTGGATGGAATAAAGACACCAAGGTGGATCTCAAGAAGGTTTCAACGGTAGGAAACGCTTTTCTCGGTTTTTCCTCTCGTACGGTGTACTTGAGTTTTGGATCCACTGGATGGAGGGAGTGAATTTCAAAGAAAAATTATGGTGGTCTCACCCGTCCTACCAACGCAGAAACTTCGAGAGAAAGGCTTTTCAGGAAGTTCCATTTCAGGAAGTTCCTTACGTTATGGTGGCCCCACTCGTCGTACCAACGCAAGAACTTTCGGCGAAATGCTTTCCAGGAAGTTCCTTACATTACGGTGGCCCCACTCGTCATCCCAACGCAGGAACTTCCGGGGAAATGCTTTTCATGAAGTTCCTTCCATATGATGCTCGGTGGGGCAACTGAGATGTTTGTGAGAAATCCATCCAATCCATCCATTTTGCAATATCATTTCAGGATGTGTGTCCGAAAATGCGGTGGATCCAAAATTCAAGTGAACCCCACGAGAGGAGGGAGAGGAGATTCGGTGAGCACTGTTGAAACATTTTTATGGCCACAAAAGTTACCAATCAGGATAAAATTTTCGTGTTTTCACTTCATCCCAGTGGGAATGACCACATAAATGGTCGAGATTGGACTGATTTTTAAGCATCAAGGGAAGCCTCAGTCGACACACGTAATGGACGGTTTGGATGTCGTGAAAGACCTGGGATGAGCCACTGCAACGATTTCTGGTATACACTTAACCTACACACGTTTGCAGAGAAATCACCAAACAGAAGTTTGAAAAGTCTTGAGTTTTTCTAAAGTCTGTATTAACGTTCGTCGACGTGGCATGTTCTTAGAAACTCAGTTTCTATTTCTTTCGTTAAGGCAGCAACTTCTCGGAACTCAGTATGAAACAGGGGAGAGAGATCTTTTCTTGGATATGTACTATAGCCGTTTCCTGGAAATTTCTATCCTCGCTTATTTTTCAGTGTAGTATAAAACAGGAGGTGTCGTTCCAAATCAATTTCACTTGAGAAAGCGGTTTTTTTGAGGTTCGACTTTCTTTTTCTTTTTCTACCTGTATGGAATTGAGTTCTTCTCTGTTCTGGAATTGATATTCAAACCCTTGTTTTCAAGACGTACACCTCCTTTATGATACCGTACAATGTGTTGTATGGGAATGCACGGTCTAATTCTAATTATGTGTGGGTTCGTTTATTTTGCTGATATGAATGAGGATTTTCTTAGTTGGGTTTTTTGGTTGGTGTGTGGAATAGAATTCTTCTGAGCCATGGTAGTTGATTTTTGCACCCTAGTTTTTTGAAAGTTACACCTATTTTTTTGCTAGGGTACATGTCATTTGTTGTATTGTGTAGTGATATGTTCATATTCATTTGTGTGGGTGTTCTTTTCGAAACTGTAAATTGTAACCGAATTCGAGACAACTCGGTTTTAACCAAATTGTATTTCAATGGTGTTGTCGTTAGTATGAATTACATTGGCTGTTGGTTTTTTTTTTTTCGTTTTCGTTTTAATAATCCATATGGATGTTCTGCTGGATAGATAGGTCTGAAGGGTTTTTATTTTTTTATTTTTATTTTTAAAGAAACATAATATTCTCATGAAATTTGTATTATTTTTTTGTGGCTATCATAGTTTTCTAACTTCACTTTTCCTTGTTCTTGAACTGGAACATGCAAAATAGTGTTTGTGATGCCATATTATGGGACACACATGCACATATCCCACCATCATGCATTTAAAAAATCCACTCCAGCCATTAGTTGAGTGCATTAAGTTCATGCCTAGGATTGAAAACTCAGTCCCAACCGTGGTTGGGGTAGACCACAAGATTGGAAATAGTGTGTGGTGGGACTTACCCTCTAAACTGTCTCTTAGTATGGCCCCCACTTGTATAACCATTGGGCCTGATTGCTTGGTCCCAAGCCTAAATTTTAGTTTGGAATCTAATGATCTGGGTGGATGGAAAATAAATATTACAGGTGGGCTTATGAAGTTTTTAATGATTGGCGTTGAATCATTGTCTAGTGGTGGTCTACTTAAGATCTAGATCTGGTTTATATTTAGGTCAACGCTTTAAAATGTGCCTGTAAAACGGATGGACGAAGTGGATATATAACACATACATGAGGGTAGACCCATGGTCATGGCCTAACCATGTTGGGTGTTTTAACCATTGCTGACATTTTCGGCTGGATGTTAAAAAAATGCAGGACTTTAACATACACCGTAGCCATATGAATGGCCCACCTGAATCAGAGATCGGGCTAATGTTTGGGCTTTACAGTTAAAATAGGGTGAGTCACCCGGTGATTATGGTTGATTTTGCTTAAATCTCAGGATGCAGCCGACTTTAGCCTGCCACAGGAGGCCAGGCCAGGTCTCCGTATATATACATGTGTGTGCACCGTTGCACTCGTGTCATGGGCCTAAAATCCTAATGGTATATATGTGTGTGTGTAGAGACGGTCATCACTTGGGCACCTTATGTGAGCACCCATGTGTACCTTTGTACACGTGCTATCGTCATAAAATCTGAACGGTCTATATAATGCGGCACCCCTTGAAAGCTCACTGGCCCAACTTTCACTTTGATCCAAAACTCTGTTGGGCCATAGCAAATAGAGGTAACTGTTTCCTTTTGTCATGGCCCACCAGAGCTTTGGATCACGCTTAAAGTTGGGCCTGAAAAGTTTCATGGGGTTCCACATCACATGGACGGTTCAGATTTTACACTGACTTCATATATCACAAAAGTGCTCATGAGTTCTTGTGAGAGCCGGTGCACATCTAAGCATTTCACACACGTGTGTTATGTTATGGTTTAATGCCTGTTTGATGGTAATTTGGGTTATTTTCAATTGAAAATTGATTTCAGGTACTGTTTTTACTTTTATTTGAGTTTGGTTTTGATGTAGAGCAGGTCACGGACATTTTTATGGCCAAGATGGATCAGAAAAGGTTTTTTCGATAACAGAAGTGATCCAGACCATCAGACCTTAGATCAGGCGTTTCTCACAATCCAGAATGAGTTATCAGGCGTAAAATATATGATTTTGGGGTAGAACGAGCTACTTTAGCCAACCAACCTCGCTATGCCAGGTTATGCAACCCGGATTTGCGAAATACCCCTGGATCGGCGGTTGTTTCCCAATTTTAATTTCATTTTTACTATAAATAATAAGTTTTAGTTTGATTATAACTCTTTATCCGTTGGGCTTTAGGAGTTGCGTCCAACGTGAAAAGAGCTTAAAATAATTAAGAGAACGGTTTGGTGAAGCCAAATAGCACACTTACCATTTTTGGCCAAAAACCTTGCGCACTAGTAGACATCATGACTGTCTATAAATAGTAAGTTTACTATTTATAGTAAGTCGCGAATTCCAGGAGTTTTAGTTGTAGTTTGATTCTTATTTCTTTCCCGTACCCCTATTTAAAGGTTTGTGAACTCGTTTTTAGATATTCATTAATCAATTTTGAATTTATTAGAAATAATTTCTATTTCTTGCTTCCTTTCCTCGTGAATTCGAGAAGTCTATGTGAGGAGTTTAGAGAAGTTCCATGAATTCGGAATAGTTATCGTTTTGAGGAAGACGGTGCTCGACCTTACGTCCTTCCTGCAATAGGTTTTTATGGGTTCAGTGACACTGACTATGCTTGCAGTGGTAATTAATGTTCACTCAAAATTCTACTGTCTGCACCTTTCAAAAGAAAAAAAAATAAAAAATAAAAAATTCTATGCTCTGATTTCCGTATCAGTTTTATTTCTTATAGAATCCATGGCTTGTTTTAGAGATGAGAGACCTTTGAAGGAATTCCCTTTGAATTTCAAGTGTTGAAGTACAATAATTCTGTTGGTATGTTTGATTTGCTAGGATCATTCTAGTAATTTCTAGTGTTAAGTAAGTCTTCTCTCTTCCATGAAATATTGACTCTTGAGATTACTAACACCATGCTTTGGGTGTCTTTTTTCCTGCGTCCTTGCTTCCAAATGACAAAAATTCAGAGCGAACAACATTCGTATCTTAAAAGAAAAACGTTTCAATAAATCTAAGGCATCAGTTTTTGTTCTCCTATGTACTAGTATGATTTATTAAACCTTGTAATTTGATTTTTTGTGCAGTCATAGGCTTTGATCAGACGGTTTTGTTGGTGGTAGAAAGCCATTTGTTTGAGTAAAGCTATTGTTTCTTTTCAAGTCGTATAGAATTTTTAGTAGTAATCACGGGAAGGAAAAGCTCTACCATGGAAGGTTACCACCATTCATATACAAACAGGACTTCGTCATCATGGGGTAACTCGCCCAGCCCTTCCGATGCTATCCACCATAAAGAAAACGAAGTGGTGAGCAGATCGCGTGGAAAGTATTCAAGGATTGCTAATAACTATGAGTCGCTTAATCAGGTATTCTTACACTCTTTGCTTTCGCTTTGCTGCTTTTCCTGGAATTCTTCAATTAGCCGTTTTTTGTTACTAACTGAAAAATAAAATAAAATGGTGACTATTCATCAGATAATTTACTGCACGTGTGGTCTATGGTTCAAGATCTAAACTGCTGATCTGATGTTCCGCACTGTGGAAGAGGAATGCCTTGGAATATCTCAGTGGATGTTCCAAACACTTATCTTGGTGGTCTAAAAATGTAGACAAGATTATTTCAACATTTCATATTTCATAAATAAGAGTCCACATATCAAAGGCTTAGTATTGTTTTATTTGATATATATCCCGGCATCACTTGTCTCCTATTAAGGTTAGCAGATGAATGGTTTGAATCAGAGAATATAAGCAGGGAAACCTATACGTTAGAAAGCGGAGGGCCAGGAAGACTAGCCACGAGGGGGTTTAGATGGTGTTATATTGTGGAGTGAAACAAACCATCCATTGGTCCGACAAGGATCTTAGGAAACACTTACGAATTAAAACAATCTCTATTAATGGCTCGTGGTAAAACGTTAAAGCACAAAATCCTTAATGAACTACGCAAGTCTAGTGATCCACCTAACCACTACAAGAGTAGAGAGGTCTTATCCCTTTGATTCTATGGCAAGGATGGCCTTAATTTAGGATATATATGGCTTACATGGTATAAGAGTGGGCTAGATGGATATATATGATATTGTGCTTACCCTTTTTATTTTCTCTCTTAACTCTTTCAGGAGAGAACTCTTTACCTTTTTACATGGAAGCATTGAGTTTGGATGAAGTTAGAGGTTATTTGGTCCATCTCATATCCTTATCCAACTTAATCTTAAAGTTAAATTTGAATTTCAACTTCAATTGAGGGAAAACATGGGTGCAGAAAGGAGGGTGAATCTCTTTTGAGATCCACTCACTAGTGATTGCTCATAAGCGGGCCCCACGGGTCCATATCCAACATCTCCCACTTAATTACATTGTGAGATAAGAAGAAAAAAATGTCCATTTAACTCATCTCATAACAACTAAAACTACTCATCATGATCAAAAGAATTAAAGGCGTGGAAAAGTTATAACACTGCTATATTCTCATAGGTGTTTGAGTAATAAGTAGCTACTTAACTAGCACTTAATAACTCAAGCTTTACAATAATTCGTATGACTACATCAGATGGAATTAAATCTTGATTTAGAGTACTCAGCTAACATATGTATTTATCTAACTTATTGAGTTATTTTAAAAATTCAGTTTTCTCAATCATCGATTTGAATTCTTTTAAAGTAATGATATAATATATATACTTTTGAAAAGAATATCGTTTGAAAAATCAGTCATAAACTCAATATTGTCAGTGGATAAGTCTTCAAGTGTGTAATAATAGTTGTAGAAACTTGGTGTACATGTCATGGGATCTTCCTCATACAGATGCACAGTTTGGAATTGGTCAATCCACTTTCTTAACGTAATCGAGTATGCTAATCAAGGGCCTTTCATTTCATCATTGTACATGAAAGTAGAGATACTCAATCTCATACTCCTGCACAAGAGGATGGTATCATAGGAAATAAATAGTCACATATGAGACTAGCTACTCATACAATGTTGCAAAAATTAGATCAAATTAAAATAATTCGTAGGCAAAAGGTTCCTACACTTCACTACAATCCACATAATAAAGTAGACAATACTAAGTATATTTCGAGTTTATAACACACAAGTCATCTCACATGAGATATGACCCATCTCATATTCTCATGACATGGCTTCTATTCATGCTATGACATTAATTGTATGAATAACAATGAAGCGATTATGTTATTCAAGTTCATAACCTCATCTTTAATAGTTAAGGACTGAAAGTGGGCATGAATCACTCATATCATCATCCTCTATTATTCACAATAAAAGGTGGTTCACACTTTAGTATAAGAACATCAACTCAAATGTACCTCTCTTGTACATTCAGGGTCGGTCTACCTGTGTCACTAGGTGACCGACCTATCGATGAAGGTAGAGATCCTACGTGATATGAAGGCATGCAAATGTTGATGATCTACACACCTAGTAAATATTAGTGCTCGATACTCAATATTAATGTATTATTCATTAATGAAAAATTAAAAGTGCATGATACAAGCATATCACTCAAGCTTTCCTTAATTAATTCCATCTGCCTGACGTGAATTTAGAAAAGATTTCTAGCAATAGATTCATCATGGTATTAACCATTATCTTCTTAGTTGGAACATAATTGATGGTTACATTTTCATCTCTTATTTGATCACAAATGTAATGGTAGTGTTTGAGTTCTTTTTCCACGTCAATGGCAAATGTCTTGTCTATCCTCAGTGATATAGGCTCACGATACTTGATAAAATACCCAGACCTGATAGAAATTTGTGAACCCATACATATTCCTGAATTGCAATAATATGCAATGCACTTGGCTCCATATATGAGAGAGATTAAGATACGGAGAGAGAGAGAGAGAGAGAGAGAGAGAGAGAGAGAGAGAGAGAGAGAGAGAGAGAGAGAGAGAGGGGTTTGTAGGTGGCTAGCGATGGTGAGTCTAGTCCAACGATCAAAATTCCTATCTCATTTTTCTGTTAGGGTTTTAAACCACTAACAATCACACCTCCATCCTCTATTTATTTCTCAATCTCTTTAAGATTACAATAAAAAACCCATCAAACATAAATCTCTTTCTATTTTTCGATTTTAAATTCTTTCTTTCATTAAAAATTAAAATAAAATCTCTTCTCATTCTTCTTTCTTGCACAATGAAAATTCAGGGTTTCAACTAAACCTCGATTTTCATTTTTCAATGATAATATAAATCATAAACCCTCCAAATCTCTTTATTATTCAAATCCTCGGGGTCTCTTAATCAGATGCCATTTTGTGAACATTCTAATATGATATTCTTTTTATTATTATTATTAATTCCTCTCTAGATATTTTAATTCCATTTAATCATCTTGAAATAGAGAATTGAACAAAATATTTTAGATGCAGAGTATAAAGGAAATGACTGATAAGATTAAAATAAAAGAAGAGTATAAAGGAAACGACTGATAATATTAAAATAAAAGAACTTTAATTAAATAATTTTTTAAACAAAAGGGCCACTTAACTCTATGCAATTAATTCACTTAAATCAGAGATTTTCCATTCAACTACTTTGATACCACTGGAAGTTGGCTTAGCTCGCAGGATATGACGATCTACATAATATGAGACCTTTGCAAAAGTCGATGATGAATGATGTAGGTCCAAGTTGGGGATTTTGACCTGCGGAATCACACAGATCTAGATCTAGAATAGCAATCCAATGACACCAAGCACACACGAGAGAACACAGATTTAACGTGGAAAACCCTTGCGGGAAAAAACCACGGCACAAAGCGACAGATCTCCACTATGAAAATAGAAATTACAAAGAGAGAGGACTTACTCGATTCGAACAACCTCGAATCTCACCCTTGCTACACTCTTTAGAAACTTAAAAATCCATTTAGGAACCCTTGGAACCCCTTTAGAAAGCCTTGACATACCATCTCCCATCCCTAGAAAAGCCCTAGGAACACTTATTTATAGTTTAGGGAACTTTCCTTTTGCATCCCAGTTGCGAAAGGACTCAAAATCCGCAAAATCTGCGTTTCCGCAATCGCATCTGCGGAACTCCTCGATGATATCGAAGGTCTCTCGATAACAGCATCCATATAATCTGAAGGTCTCTCGATCATATCGACAAGACCCAAAAAACTGTTCAGCGACCAATGGTGAAAATTCTGAGAATTATCGATGTTATCGAGCCACTCTTGATAACAACTTCGATTCCATCTAAAACCCTGTCGATATCATCGATAGACCACCAGACAGATTTAAGACATCCATCCATAACAGTCCAGTGGTCCATTTAATCATTATAAGAGTGGAGAGGTCTAATCACTCATCTAATTCTATAGTAAAAATTACCTTGGATTATGATTTACGACTTGAATTGTCTGAGGGTGGGCCAGATGGACATATATGATATTGTACTCACCCTATATATATATATATATATTCTCTCTCTCCTCTCAAAGTTATAGATATTATTCACAAGAGAACTCATTTCCTTTTTTATAGGAAAGAGTCTGGATGTTCGGATGAGGCTGGAAGTTATCTGGTTTCATTTGATCTCACCGTTATCCAACCTAAAGTTCATAGTTAGATTCAAAATTCAACTTTAAACAATCGAGAGAAAATAGGGGGAATATGGAGTACGAATCTCTCATGGGACCCACCCACTAGTGGTTACCCACAATTGGGCCCCATAGGTCCATGTCCAATATTTGTGAATGCACAGGTACCCTCATGTGTACATGAACATATATACTTATGAAAATTTTCCTTGCTTCTGGTCCTGTAGATACCTGTCACAATTAGACCCGATGAGGCAATACATAATTATATATCTATGAAATGTTGATAGAAAGAAAAACTGTTATGAATATTAGGAGACATCATTGGTTTTTGCCTATTCCTATTCCTATTGATTAAGATGAATGTTTACAATTTGATTCCCTTGTGCATCCAAATGCATAAACACCCTTTTATTTTGAAACTTACTTAAGTAGTGTATTTCAACCACATGAAAGTTGGATTTGTTTGACATGGATTTAACATTATATTATTTCTTTACAGGTGCAAGCAGCTCTTGTCCAAGCTGGTCTTGAGTCTTCCAATCTCATCGTGGGTATTGATTTCACTAAGAGCAACGAATGGACCGGTAATTAAGCTCCTGAATCTTGGCTATGTGGTTCATTTTTCTGATGCTCTCTTCAAAACCATATGACACGTTCCATTTAATTTGATGTGACATGTTTCTCAAAGTTTTGGACTGTTCATCAAGTTGTGCCCATCATATGTGTCATAGCCATATAAGTAGACTAGTCCTATCAACGGGCAGTCCTGACATGTATCTTGCATGTGGACTATCAAAAAATTTTCAACAACCTATTTTTTATAAGGGATTTTGACCAAAGTAGCATTGTGGTATAGCCAAACACTCTCAAAATTGGCACCTTAAGAAAAATGCCCTAGTTGGCCCTTGACATCTTTTTTTTTTTTTTAAAAGGATGATATTGTCCCTTTTGCGTAGACCTTCTTCTTCTTCCTTTTTTGTTTTCCCAAGACTCGTCTTCTTCCTTTTCAAGCATGTCTTTTGGGGACCCACTACCACCCCCTCCAACCTATAATCACCATCATCAACTTCTCCAACATATGGGCACCACCAATAACTTCTATAGCCCTAAAAATGAGTGTTGTTTTTGCTCTAACGACTACATTTTTTTATAGATGAAAGCCATTGATAAGTGGAAGATATTTTGAATGAGTTTTTTATTTTAAATTTTTATAAATTAACATTTTCTTAAAGATGAAAGCCACTTTTGACTATTGATAGAGGGGGATGACCATGATTGTTGTCGTGGGGAGAAGTAATTGTCAAAAGGAATTTGACATGGAAATAAATGGTTGTGGTTATCATGTGGAAGACAATGAAGGGGATAAAATTTAGATTTTATAATGTATTGCCTTAAAATGCAATGAACATTTATCATTTGTTAAATGTTGAGGTTGTCACGTGTTAAAGGTCTGGCTGTGGTTGTCATGTGTTAAAGGTTGAGAATATTATGTGTTAAGGGTCAATGTTGTTATGTGTTAAGGGTTTTGGGGCCATCGTAGGATGTGTCGAATCCACTCCATTTATTGGATTTAAAATTTAATTTAATGTCATGGGACAAAGAATGAGTTACATCAAAAAGTTATATGGCCTTCAAGAAGTTTTCAATCTTTCTAATGGTGTGGTCCATTTTTGACCCTTTGATATGCCTCATTTTTTTACTCATGCCTTAAAATGATTTTTCAAAATGGTTAGACAATGTGGATAAAATACATACGTTATAGTAGGCCCCACAGGACCATTCATCTCTAAATAGGCCCGGCTACCCAACTCACGTCGTGGAATCCCAGCAAAAGCCTTTTTCAGCAAGTGCCATTAGAAGCTATGTTGGGCCCACCATGATATTGTTGGGAAATCTACTCCATCCATCTATTTTAGAAGATCATGTTAAGATATTACGACAAAAAAATTTACACAGATCTTAAACGCAAGTGGGTTACATGACTAGAAATAGTGGAAAGGGGTTGCTTACCATTTAAACCTTTTTAACCTCCACTTAGATGTTTATATTTAATTCAAATTGTTCATAAAGTGGCCCAAATGCTCATGTGGTCCTTACTATAGGGATGAATTGAAAGAATAAAAATATTAGCCTGATCCAAAGCTTCTACAGCCTCATGGATATTTTAATCATGGGCATTTATCTCCACTATTTTCTATTGTGTGGCCCACTTGAGCTTTGGATCTACCTCATTTTGGGCTCATGTCATAAAATGATTTGGAAAAACATTTGATCTCCGTGGATTTCTTAAATGTCCATATTTTTGGAGTGTTTGGCATTTCCACGATGCTATATGTTGGTCAAAATCACATTTAATAAGTGTGTGGCCTACTTGATAACCGGGGCAAGACTGTCTTTTGCTCCACGACAAGTACAAGGTGGGACACAAAAATCCTTGCCAGATCTTTCATTCACGTTAGCATGTGGAATAGAAGGATTAGAACTCCTATTGGGAAAATTTATTGCATTCCTAAGCCAACTAATCGATCCGATTGCTTCAGGTTCAATTATTAAATGCTCGTTATCTTAGTATGATCAATTTCCTGTTGAAATGGCATAAATTATATATTGCTTTGTGTCATTTGGTTTTTTGGATCGGCTAGACATTTACGGCCAATGTTGTTGCTATCAGGTCAAAATTCTTTCAACGGTCGGAGCTTACATCACATCAGCGATTCACAAAATCCATATGAACGGGCAATATCTATCATTGGAAGGACCCTTTCTGGCTTGGATGAAGATGACCTTGTTCCTTGTTTTGGATTTGGAGACGGTTAGTGTATATGCTTTGCTTCTCACAATCTATTTCCTCATAGGATAGTTATAAGGTGTTGGCAACAACATCATAATCCACAACTATGGTGATTGTGGATGCACTCCTACAAAAAACAAACTACAGCAAAGTATGCTCCCAACTGGCTGATTGGTAGGCATCTAATGTGCAGTGAAAAGTAAAATTTAGTAAATGGTCCAAATTCGACAAACATTCATTTATCTATATAAGGTCAGCATTGTCTAATCAAATATGAATTTGGGTATCTGATCAATATAGAGCAGGTCCCACCATTTACATGGTTCATGTTTAAGTTATATGCCCTGTGTACAGTAGGGTGCCCAATGCCATAGTTATCATATAATGCTCTGCATTTTACCATTGGCCTTCTTTAGAGCACATAACATGTTTAACTTCCGAAAGAATATTTGAAATAGCTAATGAAAGTATGTGCGGAAGAATGAGCCCTTAAGATCTAAGATCTGATGGTCTATACCATATAGGACCTCCACAAAACTAGGGGTGAATGGTCCAGGTCTAGCATTCCACCTAATTAACCATTGCTGGAGCATATGAGTCTAATCACCCCTCTAATTCTATGGTATAGATGGCCTCGAATAATGATCTACAACTTACATCATTTAAAGTTGAATTTGTAATTTGACAAAGAAAGAAAATGGATTAATATTAAAAAAGAAGATAAACCTCATGGGACCCACCCAATAGTGATTGTCCACAAGTAAGCCGCACCAGCCTATTTACGACAACTAAAACTAAGTGATTATTTTTGTCTCTGTCTTGCAGCATCAACACATGACCTAGAAGTTTTTAGTTTCTTCCAAGATGGACAGCCGTGTAAAAGCTTCCACAAAGTACTGTGCCGATATAAAGAAATAGTTCCACATCTTAAGCTATCTGGTTGGTATATCTTCTATAGACAAATTCCAATTGCATTTGACTTACTGCACGAGTTTCCATGGGGACATGTTAGACCGGCTGCATGCGAGATCTGGGAGATTTAACATGGGCCCAACCATACATGAGTAAGGCCTAAAAACAAGGCTGGTTGGATGAGTGCTCTCGATCTTGCATGCATCTTTACGGGTCTTAATGGGACCTGATTCCTATCCTTTGTAACAGGACCGACATCGTTCACTCCAATTATTGAGACTGCTATAGGCATTGTGGAGAAGAACAAGGGTCAGTATCATGTGCTTCTGATCATCGCAGATGGACAGGTATGTTTTTTTGTTCTCACTATGTTTTAGAACCTGGATAGGATGGGATGGTCTGACCGGCTCAACCTGGTGGGCCACTGGAAAGATTGACCCATTAAGGTTCAAAATAAATCATGACTTCTACTTACTAATCAAATGCCTAAACCACTGTGATGGGAGTGTACTGGTTTCTATTTCCAAAAATTTAAATGATTTTGGATTCTTGATATTGCCGGCCAGAACAGATCAACACAGGTCTGAGCTGTTAGACCTAAATGCCCGTGGAAATGGGTTGTCGTCCTATCCTAGTATTACAATGCTTTCTTAATATGCTTATTACCCTTTTTTTTTTTTTTTTTAATCCGGTTATGGAATGTGGAATGTGATGTCGAAGAGTGTATGTTTGGTTGCCTTGAAAACGATAAATTCTAGATTATATAGGGATTCTGCATCTCTAGTTGGATCTTTGCTAGGGCTACTCATGAGAATGAGATTTTAAACCCTACTCAAGTGATGCAAGAGAGGACATGATGAGGTTGATCACCATCTTCCTCAAGGATAACTAATCCGAATCCACGGAGCACTCTGAACTCCTCACAAAGCTTCCCCAAATTTACAATGGATACAAATAGAAATAATTCCTACTAAATTGGAAATAACTTATTGATGATAAAAAATTACAATCCTTTAAATAGGGAACTCAAACCTTGTAAAAAGTTTTAGACTCAAAACTCCTTGCAAATATGACTTATTATAAATAATAAACTTATTATTTATAAACTTTCTTGATTCCTATTAGACTTCATGGTTTTTAGCCAAAAATAGTAAGTGTCCAATTTGGCCTAACCACATTAATCTCCTAAAATTTTAAAGCCTTTTCATGTTGGGCACAGCTCCTAAAACTCGAAAGGATTAAAAGTTATGATCGAACTAGAACTTACTATTTATAATAAAAACTGAAATAAAATGGGCTTTTGACCATCAATCTGACGGAATCTGGCAAATCTGGCATGGCAACCCGGCATAGTGGGGTTGTTTAGCTAAAGTAGATTCTCCTACCCAAAATCATATAGGATATGTTAAAGAACTCATTCCAATTTACAAGACATGACTGTTTTAAGGTTCTGATGGTCCTGGTCACTTCTGCCTTTGATCGGGCCTTCTCTGGTCCATCCTTGCCATGAAATTATCCTCGACTCGCTCTACATCATCGAGTGGCACATGTGTGTGAGATCCATGCCATTCTCAATGTTGGACACGGTGGAGGATTTGAGCAAATCCAAAACCGTGTGAGAATTTTTAAGATAATTGTGCGTACCGTGTATGCTAGCTGTGAGATGCTGGCTGTGAGTTTTTTTTTCTAAGTTTAGAATATGAGGTGGGTGAAGATAAACAGTATATATTTTCTAGATTTCTTTCTAGATTTTTATATATTCTTTAGCTGCCCCTAGAATGAATCTAGACAGGGATAGTTTAGTCATTTTCATGAATAAGAAAGCCTATAAAAAGGCAGCTTTGTAATTCGATTTTCATTCAATTCCAATTCAATACAGCAGTTCTCTTCTCCTTCAAAAGGTTTTAGTTTTTTTTTTTTTTTTTTGGTGGCTGCAGCCACAGGTCAGGAAGAAGGTGGGTTTTAGACCCAACAAAGTGGTATCAGAGCCGCTGATCTTTGGGCCTGATCAGCCGTGAGAAGAAGGTCCTGCTGCACTCTGATTAGCCGTGAGAAGAAGGTCCTGCTGCACTCCCTGTTTTCAAAAATCAGATTGCAGTAGAAATATCTGTTTTAAAAAAATCAGATTACAAAAAAATCTGTTTGAAAAAAAGTTAGATTGCAGCAACAATCTGTTTAAAAAATCAGATCTAAAAAAAAATAATTCTGTTTTGAAATATCAGATTGTAGCCGCAGTTTTTTTAGAAAAATTTTTGTTTTTGAAAAATCAGATTGCAGCCGCGGCCGCAGGTTTTAAAAAAAATCTTTCTTTTTGAAAAAATCTGTTAAAAAAAAATCAGTTTTCAGAAAACTGTTTTAAAAAATCAAATTGGAAAAATTTGTTTTTTTCAAAAAAAATCAGATTGCAGTGAAAAAAAAATCTTTTTTTTAAAAGAAAAATCAGATTGCAAAAGGCCAAGAATCTGTCCACGATTCCACTGTTTAAAAAAAAAAATCAGTCATTTTTATAAATAGGAAAAGATGGCCAGCACAATACATCCTCAAATACCTAAGTTGTCTAAGGACAACTACGAAAACTGGTGCATTCAAATGAAAGCCTTGTTTGGATCTTAAGATCTTTGGGAGATCATCATTGACGGGTATGAAGAACCCACAACAGAACAAGAAGCAGCCTACACCGCCGAACAAAAAGCCAATATCAAGGATCAAAGAAAGAAAGATAAGAAAGCTCTTTTCCTCATCTATCAAGGGTTGGATGATTCCACCTTTGAATGGATCACTGAAGCAACATCATGTAATAAGAATGAGAGACCCTTAGCACCATCTTTAAGGGTGTTGATCGTATCAAAAGGGTTCGGCTCCAAACCCTTAGAGCAGAGTTCGAAGCGACTCACATGAAGGAAGGTGAGAATATTGCTGATTATTTTTTGCGATTGCTTGTAAATGTTAATAATCTAAAAAGAAATGGTGAGAAGATTGAAGATGTCCGAGTTATTGAAAAGATACTTCGATCCCTCACAACCAAGTTTGAGCATGTGGTTGTGGCGATCAAAGAATCAAAAGATATTGAGAAACTTTCTATTAAGGAGTTGATGGGATCGTTGCAAGTTCATGAGCAACGAATGCAGAAGAATGCCAGTTCCATGCTAATGGAACAAGCTTTGGAGTCAAGATTGACTCTGAATGATAACAATGGTGGACGTGGAAGTTCACAACGTGGTGGACGTTTTGCTAACAATCGCGCAAGAGGCAGAGGGCGCAGAAGCCAACAAAGCCATGACCAAAATCAGCAGAAAAATACCAATTTCTGTGGGAGAGGAAATGGTAGAGGCAGATCGATGCGTGGACGAGGAAGTACAAAGAACATCCAATGCTATAATTGCAACAAGCTTGGCCACTATGTATCTGATTGTTGGAGTAAGCCGGTAAATCAAGATGAGCGATCCAACTATGCCGAAGCATCAGGACATGAATAAGAAAGCCCCACACTTCTCCTTGCACAAGAGAAAGGCAGTGATCAGTAAGATGTATGGTATCTCGACACAGGTGCAAGTAATCACATGTGCGGTGACAAGAAACTCTTTGTGGAACTCACAGAAGGAGTTCATGGCGATGTAACGTTTGGAGACTCATCAAAAACACCAGTGAAAGGTAAAAGTAAAATCAAAATCTTTCAGAAGAATGATGTTCAAAACTATATCTCCAATGTGAACTATGTGCCCAACATGAAAAGTAACATACTGAGTCTCGGACAACTCCTCAAAAAAGGGTATGTTATACACATGGAGAACTCTTCTCTTTCCATAAGAGATATGCATGGACGTTTGATTATAAAAGTCTAGATGGCGAAGAATCGTATGTTTCCTCTCCATATAAATACAATGCTTGAGAAGTGTTTTTATGGAAAAGCAAATACTGATTCCTGGATGTGGCATCTTCGCTTTAGCCATCTAAACTTTAGTGGCCTGAAACTTCTGTCCTCATCAAGTATGGTGCATGGCTTGCCTGCTATTGAAGCTCCAGAACATATGTGTGAGGCGTGCACACTTGGAAAACAACAAAGGAACTCCTTTCTGAGTGGAGTATCCCGAAGAGCAAGAGGACCGTTGCAGTTGGTTCACACTGACATCTGTGGACCATTAGAGCCAATCTCTCTAGGAGGTAATAAATACTTTATTACCTTCATCGACGATTTCAGTAGAAAATTGTGGGTGTATGTAATCAAAGAGAAGTCTGCTGCTTTTACTATTTAAAAAAATTTTAAGGCCCTGGTTGAAAAAGAAAGTGGTCTTAAAATTAAAACCCTCCGATTTGACAGAGGTGGGGAGTACACCTCAAATGTTTTTTGAGAATATTGCAGGAAACATGACATTAGGCAGCAACATACTGCAGCGTACACGCCACAACAAAATGAAATTGCAGAACGGAAGAACCGCACCATCCTCGATATGACGAGGACCATGCTGAAAGAGAAAAATCTGCCAAAGAAATTCTGAGCAGAGGCAGTTGCCTGTACTGCTTATCTGCTCAATAGGTGTCTGACTAAGAGTGTCAGATTCCAGACACCGCAAGAAGCATGGAGTGGATACAAGCCAAGCGTGGCACACCTTAAGATCTTTGGGTGTGTCGCCTATGCTCAAGTTTCAGAAGCGAGAAGAAAGAAGCTTGATGATAGTGGCGAGAAGTGCATCTTCATCGGCTACAGCGAAGAGTCAAAGACATACAAGCTCTACAATCCACTAACCAATAAGCTGGTGGTGAGTAGAGATGTTGTATTCTGTGAAGAAGAAGCATGAAAATGGAACGAGGGAAACTCAGCCAAAGAAAAACAGGTCGAGGTCGAAGAATACGAAGAAGAGAGACATGTGAAGCAAGAGCAGACACCCACATCACCCCCTTCGGATCACAGAAGTCCAGGAGTACGCTCCATATCTCCTGGAAGTACTTCATCAAATCAGAATTCATCCAACACATCTTCATCCGATTCTCCTTCACCCTTGACTCCTGTTAAAATGAGAAGCCTCAACGACATCTATGCAGAAACTGAAGAAGTGAACTTACTCTGCCTGTATGCGGACCACGAGCCTCTCACATTCGAGGAAGCTATGAATGAAGAATGTTGGAGAAAGGCAATGGAAGAAGAGATTCATGCCATCGAGAAAAATTGAACATGGGAGTTGACCTCACTCCCTAAAAGCTAGAAGATGATCGGTCTCAAATGGGTGTACAAAATCAAGCGGAATGCCGATGGTAAGATCGAACGATATAAAGCAAAGCTCGTTGTAAAAGGTTACAAATAGAAATTGGGGTAGACTATGAAGAAGTTTTCGCCCCAGTTGCTCGCCTTGACACTGTACGAATGATTATCTCCCTTGCAACTCATCACAGTTGGATGATCTACCAACTGGATGTGAAATCCACATTCCTAAATGGGATACTAGAAGAAGAAGTATATGTTGACTAGCCTGAAGGCTTTATCATGTAAGGAGAGGAACACAAGGTGTATCGGCTGAAAAAAGCCCTGTATGGGTTGAAGCAAGCTCCTCGTGCTTGGAATGCACGAATCGACGGTTATCTTCAAGAGAATGGTTTTGTCAAATGTCCATATGAGCATGCCGTCTACACGAAGAAGAATGCTCGTGGTGATATGCTTATCGCTTGCTTATATGTTAATGATCTACTGTTCACTGGGAACAACCAGACAATGTTTGAAGAATTCAAGAAGGTCATGTTTAAGGAGTTCGAGATGACAGACGGAGGTCTGATGTCCTTTTTTCTGGGCATTGAAGTGAAGCAACAACATGGTGGTATCTATATATCACATAAAAAGTATGCTAAGGAATTACTTGAAAAGTTCAAGATGGATGATTGTAAAGCTGTAAATACACCTGTTACAACAGGCCTGAAGCTCACGAAAGATGGAGAAGGAAGAAACGTCGACTCAACCCTATTCAAGAGCCTAATTGGAAGCTTAAGGTACCTCATAATCACTAGGCCAGATATAGTTTACAGTGTTGGGCTTCTAAGCCGTTATATGGAAGCCCCAAAAGAGTCACACTGGCTAGCTGCAAAACGAGTACTGAGGTATATCAAAGGAACCATTGAATTCGGTCTCTTTTATCCATACGATGATGAAGCAATGTTGTATGGATACTCAGATAGTGATTGGGGAGGTGACCAAGATGAAAGAAAGAGCACTACTGGCTACGTATTCTATCTCGGAACGACTGCTTTCACATGGAATTCAAAGAAGCAGAGTGTGGTCGCCCTATCCACATGTGAAGCAGAGTACATGGCAGTATAGTCCATCGTCTGTGAGGGAATTTGGTTGAGAAATTTTCTAAAGGAGCTGAAGCATCCGCAGGAAGATTCAATAGTCATATATGTGGACAACAAGTCGGTAATTGAGCTAGCCAAAAATCTGGTACAACATGGAAGAAGCAAACACATTGATACCCGATATCATTTTCTGAGAGATCATGTGAAGCAGAAAACGATGAAATTAGAATATTGTCATACTACGGAACAGGTGGCCGATATTTTCACAAAGGCATTGCTGACAGACGCATTCAAACGACTAAGAACGATGCTCGGAATGAAGCCGGTTTTGGTTTGAAGGGGAGTGTTGGACACGGTGGAGGATTTGAGCAAAACCAAAACCGTGTGAGAATTTTTAAGATAGCTGTGCGTACCGTGTATGCTAGCTGTGAGATGCTAGCTGTGAGTTTTTTTTTTCCTAAGTTTAGAATATGAGGTGGGTGAAGATAAACAGTATATATTTTCTGAATTTCTTTCTAGATTTTTTTATATTCTTTAGTTGCCCCTAGAATGAATCTAGACAGGGATAGTTTAGTCATTTCCATGAATAAGAAAGCCTATAAAAAGACAGCTTTGTAATATGATTTTCATTCAATTCCAATTCAATACAGCAGTTCTCTTCTCCTTCAAAAGGTTTTAGTTTTTTTTTTTTTTTTGTTTTAGTGGCTGCAGCCACAGGTCAGGAAGAAGGTGGGTTTTAGACCCAGCACTCAAGTGGGTCCCACCACTAAGCTGATGTTCTGTTTCTTTCCATAATTGTCGTAACCGTGGTGTTTTCTACATCTCAATACTGATGCTCTTGTTGCTCACTTGATGTAGGTCACCCAAAATATGGACACGCATCAGGGCGATGTAAGTCCACAAGAAAAGGATACAATTGATGCCATAGTCAAAGCTAGGTAGTTACTGGAAGCCATACGCTGTGATTTTAACAGTTTCGATCATCTATACATTTCTGATTTTTAAGTATTTTTGCAGTAACCCTTATCCATCATTCTGTTTGGAGTTGGCGATGGACCTTGGGATATGATGCGTCAATTTGATGACAATATACCTGCTCGGGCCTTCGATAATTTTCAGGTTATAAATCTAAATTATACACACTTCTACTGTGTAGGATAACGGTCATATATATAAACTGTCTGACTCATGTACAAAGACCTATTGCCTTTATCCCTTGCAGTTTGTGAATTTCATGGAGATAATGGCACAAAACATCCCCTTATGCAAAAAGGAGACACAGTTTGCTCTGATGGCATTGATGGAAATACCATCACAATATAAAGCAACAATAGAACTTCATCTTTTGGGGTATTCACATGTCTTTTTAACAGTCGTGACTCAGATTTAAATGAGGAATTCTAGTTGCAAGCAACCATCTACAAGCACCAAAAATAATCACCCAATGCTTTTGCAAGATCCAGTCCATTAATAGGATGGGCCCAACAGCTAATTGGTCCAAGACGAGGCTACTCCACTCTTCAGATGAGTCACATGTATGGATGGAGCAGAGAATAGTTGAGACAAGAGATAGCCAGTGGTCCTCATTCAACATACGATACGAGGGGGGGGGCTGATGAGTGGACCTGTGCAATTTTTAGTACTACCCAAGAATGGCCTGGACCTCACACGTGTGCCATGTTTGCACATGGGGATGCATGCTGGTAGCATTCAAACTATTTTCCAAGTTAATAAGCTTTTTTTTTTTTTTTTTTTTTTGGTATTATTTTTTCAGCTGCACAAGGGGAACACCAGTGAGGGCTCCTCTCCCTCCGCCACCGGAAATTTCTCGACTTGACAACCAGGTATTACGTTGTAAAGTAAGATGTTTTCATGTGTGTTTAGACGAGAGAATGCAGTGATGAGCCCTCCAAGATAGATGCCAAGGAATTCTAACTGCAAAGCCCATCCAAATATGCCACAGGCAAGTGCCCGTACACACCAATATGGCACACTTGCATAATATCTCAATTGTTTCGTCTGTTCCCGTGATGGATATAACTTAGCCCAAAAGTCAGGCCAGTCCACTAATCTGTTGGATCACACTTATGTTGAATGTGAAACTTTGACTGGCCAGATTTTTGGGGCGAGGCACATTGACTGTGAGATACACACTAATGAACTGTGCAAATCTTGCACGCGTGTGTCATGTAGAGAGCTGTGGGGCACTTGTATTTGGCATTTGCTGATGGCTGGTCTGGGAGTAGCATTCAGTATTGATAATAACCAATGAGCTTATTAAGCCAATTAATGCATTCATGTTGTGAGACAGATGTGTCCCATGACACATACACAATATGGTGGGCCCTGAAATGGTTTCTATGGTGATGATCCCATCCCAGTATTTTATGTTTCTGATGGCACATACACAATATGGCGGTCCCAAAAATGGTTTCTATGGTGCCATCCCATCCCAATATTTCATGTGGTGTGGCATACTTGAGTTTTGGATCGCCCTAATTACTCAGTTCAGCTTTTCAAATTGATGGACAAATGGTATGTCACAAAAATATTCTGGTTGAAAAATGTTCTCACCACCAATGTTTTAACTCTTTTTGGTGGAGGTGGGCTACTTGGTTAATTCAACGAATTAATCAGTTCCATTATTTGTGACGTTTTTTTTTTTTTTGGCTGAAATGGTCCATTTCTAATAAAAAATTAAATAATCTCAACCTTTGATTGTGTATGTGGGGGAATTGTGTGACAATTGATTTTTTTTTTTTTTTCTTATGTATATGTATGAAACATAGTTTTTTACTCAAGTAATTCTCAATAAATAATTCTAATTGATTGTTTCTTGAAAATCAATTTTATGTTGCTAGAAGCTGATCATTCTCATTTAGACGGGATGGCTCATTTCCCTTAGAAGGTTATTGTCTTAGTCCCAATTAATGTGAAGTATTGTTGTAGCATTTGACTAAATTAAGAACTTTATAACAGAATTGATGATGATGCTGCCTCATTTTTTATGTATGACCCTACAAGTTATTATCATAACTGGAAGTATGGATGGAGGAGGAGATGGCTGTTACTGCAGTAAACTTTTGTAATAGAGTACTTGATTTAGGAAAGTGATAGTTGATGGTAGTTGTGAATATGCTTATGACCACGATACAACTGTACAATTCAGTTGAAACGAGTAGTGATGCTTTCCTAGCTTTTGCATTTTTATCAGCTTAGACATGCATATAACACAATTCTAACATATTTCGCATGTTATCAAATTAATTAACATTACAATGTTCAGCATAAAATTTGGCGATTGTGATGTTGTAGATATACCAAGCAAGCCAAGTTGATATGTCGTCCATGAAGCGGAATCAGGAATCTAGTCCTTCGAAATCAATTCGAAAGTCCCCGGCTAAACTTTCAGTCAAATCTGGGTCCGAAAATAGTTCCCAAAGCGGAATCATCCATTGGACCGATGAAATGGACAATCGCCTGATCGACATCCTCATGGAGCAGGTCACATTTGGCTGGAATGGTGAAAATCGGTTCCAAAGGGAGACCTTTCATAATTTAGTCGTGGACGATATTAAAAATAATGTAGGGATATCATTTACCTCCACAGATGTGCAAAACCACATTCGAACACTGAAAAGTATCTACTTCACTGTGCGAGATATGCTTAACACGAGTGGTTTTGGCTGGGATAGCGAAATGAAGATTGTCATTGCTCCAAATGAAGTGTGGGTGGAATATATCAAGGTGAGATGCGTTTATAAAATGCATGGTTTTTCTTTCTTTTTGTATGTACAAATGTTTCAATATATATATCCATAAGAAAAAATGATTTGTTGATTCTTTTTGTTAATAGTCACATCCATATGCGGACTACATTCGTGGAAAGTCAATTCCCAGATATGACGACCTGGCATATATTATAAGGAATGGCCAAGCGAGTGGTCGATATGTTACTACCAGCAACATACTTCCAGGGGTTGGATCAAGGAGGACGAGGGATCCAGAAGATTCAATTACCAACACTCTGAAAGTTAATAAAAACAATCTAGTTCTCTCATCCAATGATGGCGTGAATGCTAGCTATCAAAGCCCTTCAGGAGACGACAACAAGTCCGCAAACACACAAAGCACCATCAATTCAAGGAAGAGAATGAGAATCGACCATCCATGTGACAGAAATAGTAGTGCCTAAAATGTATGAGGGGGTAAAGACATGTAATGTATGTTTAGAAATATTCCTGCGTTGTAGCAGGTGGAAGGCCTAACTGAACCGAAGTCATGATTGTGAACAACATACTCTTTAAAGGATGAATAATATGGAGCAGTATTTCAATAATAAGGAGCAGTATTTCTTAACCTCCCGGAACAATGGAGCAGTATTCTGACAGTCCCAGACCATCTAATACTATCAAAAACCTCATTTGTTTTGGATTGTTTGGTTTTTTGGTGCTTTATGTGAAAAGCGCACAGTTGGACTCTGTTTTTGGACAATTATCAACGTGACACTGGAAGAAACTACTTCCAGACACATTCCATGGTTTTCCTGTGTAGAAATTCAAAGGTGTGTAGTTTGTTTAAACAGGTGCATTTTGAAATTATGACTGCAAAAAAAATATATATGATCTTCCAGAAACATTAACTGCAAAATTTTGTTTTTGCAGGTGTGTTGTTTGTTTAAACAGGTGCATTTTGAAAATTTGAAATTATGACTATATATGATCTTTTTGAGACCCAGTGGCTTTTTTTTTTTTTTTTTTTTTTTTTTTAAATTTTTTTATTTAAAGGTTAGCTTGTTAGTACACACCCATGTCAGTACACACACTCCATGTTAGCCACCCCATCGATACCAAGACCTCAAGTGTTGAAACGAGGTATCTCCACTCAGTCTACCAGTTGAGCTATGGATCTGGGTGCTTCGGAGACCCAGGTTGGTAAGACATCTTGAGGTCGTATGTTGTTGCGGCTGACAGTCAGCCGCTTGTTCTAAAAGCTTACCTTTTCCGAGAATCACAGGAACAAGGCCTCATACAAGCCGTAGGTTGAAAGGTTTCTCTACAACCGTGAAAGAAAAGAATCATATAGATAAATGAAACTAATTACAAAAATAACATTCTAGCAGAAGCCAAGGTCAAAAGGAAAAAAAAAATTGAAAAAAAGAATAAAGAAAAAAAGAGGGCTGTTTCAGTCCTGATCGCTTTTTAAGGAGAGCTTTGTCTAACCCTTCTTAAACTATGATATTGTTCATCTTAACTTTTCATAGTTTAAATTTTTTTATTTTTTATTTTAAGCCAAAACCACTCTACTATTTTTTTATTTTTTTTTTTGAAAGTTAGCTTTTTTTCCTTCCAAAAACAGAAACTTACACAGCAGAGCTGCGAAGAAAAATTTGGGTGCCCTCATAAACAAAAATTAAGCTGAGGGGACCTATCATAAGGGGCACTAAATGCCCACCTATGTACAAAAGAAAAAGGACAGGAGAGACTGAAAGGAAACTAAAATAGCTAACGGGGGACTCTGATCACCCTAATTCCGACCCTATCCAAGACAAGCATCCCACGAATAGGAGCTGGAAGTGAACTGGAATTGTGGTGGATTGAAGAAAGTTGGTGCAAACTCCAATCCGTCAGTGGGGCCATTCCCCTCTCTAAAAGTGTGGGAAAAGGAAAATTGGCCCATCCTCCAAAGATATTTGATTCTAGAAATCCAAGGTTTCCAATTCCAAGGAAACTTACAGGGAGAGGTGAGACACCCAATCGTCAACTTTGAATCAGACTCAACCATAACTCTATCCAAGCCTTGTTCCAAACATGACACCAACCCATCATGAATAGCATAGAGCTCTGCTAAATTATTTGAACCAACCCCATATGCCACCGAAAAACCAAATAAGAAGGAACCAGAAGCATTCCTACAAACCCCGCCCCCACCTGACGGCCCTGGATTAGAGAGAGCCGAGCCATCAACATTTAATTTGACCCAGTCGGGGGATGAGAATTTCCATTTAACCAGCACCTCACCATCACAAGACTGCAAGAAAACCAACTTCAAGGAAGGAGGTCGGAGAAGCCTCACAGAAATTTTAAAAATATCAACGTCTAAGATACGCTTTGCCCGCCATCTGACGCACGCCGCTGATTTCGTGATGGCCATAGGCGAGTTATCAAAAATTACCTGATTCTTGGAACGCCAAATCTCCCAAAGGATGAGGATAGGGAGCAGATCTCTGACATGCTTGGACGCTGCTTCTGGAGCTGCTGCTGATCTCCAATGGGCCAGTTTCCCAACAATTGAGTTTTGAACCAGATGGGGAACTCCACACAACTGACCGAGAGTGATCCCTAGGGATCTAGCAACGTGACCAAACAAAAAGAGATGTTCAATCGACTCCGATTGCGGATTGGCATTCATTTCTTGCAAGCAGCAAGAACACATAGAGGCGAGCGCAACTCCTTTAGCTTGGACACGGGAATCAACCGGGGTCGCCTTATGGGTAAGTCTCCACATAAAAACTGAAATTTTTGGGGGGATCTAGGCATGCCAAATCCAGCTGGCCCATGAAATTGAGGGGGAGGACAATCTCAAGAGGGACCAGGCTAACCGTAGAGTGAACAAACCTGAATTTTCAAGCGGCCAGATGCATTCTGAATTGTCATCAGCCATAGAATAACGACCACTGAACATTTCATCAATAATGTACTGAGGAAGAATCGAGTACACCCGAGAGCGGTGGGGAGGCCCTGAGCAACCAATAACGTCCTTTGCTTGTAAATTTTGTAGCTCTGGGGGAATAGGGCTGTCAACCTGATGCTGGAGGGGGCCCTCGCCCATCCAGTTAACTCCCCAAAAATTAATTTCCCCTCTACCCACATCCCACAGGACTGTCTCCTTCAAAAGGGGCAGTAGGGATCTGACTCGTTTCCACAGTGGAGACGCATTTGAGGCAGGAGGAGGAAGGACATCAAAAGAGATATCTGTAAAATGTTTACTTTGCATGAGGTTCCCCCAAGGACCCGGCTAGTCCCCAAATTGAACTGACCAAGCGAGTTTTAGACGGTGAGTGTCCATGACTTCTTTCAATCTCCTTACTCCCAGTCCTCCTTCGTCGGTGGGTTTGGCGATCCTAGACCACGACACCCAGTGGAATTTTCTTTTCCCTTCAACCCATCCCCAGAAAAAATTTGAAAAGCTTCTTTCCATCTTCTCAATCACTTGACACGGGATGTTCATACCTGCCATGATATGAATGAGAAAACTACCCAAAACATGCCGAATTAAAGTTAACCTCCCGGCTTGGGAAATTTGCCTACCAATCCAACCAGAAATCTTCCTATCCACCTTGTCCACCAAGAATTGCAGTGCTGAGGCTCTCATTCTGCCGATGCAAAGCGGAGCTCCCAAATATTTGATTCCTTCAGAGGCTTTCTTGAAACCAAGAATTTGCTCCATGGCTCTTATCCTAGCCGGGGTAAGCACCATAGAGCAAATGAAGGAGCTCTTCCTCGGGCTAATTTTCTGACCTGTTGCTTCCTGAAATAAGGTCAGGAACTGGTTGATGATGGTAAGGTTCTCCTTCTTTCCGTTGGTGAATAAGAGAATGTCGTCGGCGTATAGAAGATGAGAAGGGGTCGGGCTGCTTTGCCGCATAGCAAAAGGCTGACTACCACCACTAGCGATCATAAGATTGAGATTTACTGAGATGGACTCCATGGCAATGATGAACAACGCAGGGGAAAGAGCATCCCCTTATCTCAGACCCCTGAAAGATTTAAAGAATCCCGTTGGTTCTCCATTGATGAGAACAAAAAACCAATTGTTTCCCTAACAATTCTCCAAAAGCCGAACCCACTGCTGATCGAAGCCGAATTTAGAGAGAACTTGCTTCAGGAAGCCCCAGTTCACCGTGTCGTATGCTTTTTCCAAGTCAAGCTTGATGATGAGATTTCCGCCCTTGACTTTTTTGTTAATATATCTAATAACCTCTTGAGCGAGCGCAATGTTACCTGCTATCGATCTCCCCTGAACGAAGGCACCTTGTTCCTGCGATATCATCTTAGGCAATAGAGAACTTAGCCAATTAGCTACTACTTTAGCAAAAATTTTGTAAATAACATTACATAAGCTAATAGGGTGGAAGTCAGCAAAAGCAGAGGCCGAATGCGATTGGGGGATAAGAAAGATGAAGTTGGAGGTGAACGCTCTAGGGAGAGGGGACCCTGCGAAGAACTCCATTCCAGCAGCTAGGATATCAGCACCAACAATATCCCATCAAAACGAATAGAATGCCGCAGAGAAACCATCAGGACCCGCTGCCCCATCCTTAGGCAGAGAAAAGGTAGCCGCCTTGATCTCCTCTAAAGAAGGAGGGGACAACAAAGCGTCATTATCTGATGGAGTGATGACGAGGGGAATAGCCTGAAGAAAATCTGAGTGCTCACTTATAGGTTCAGATTTAAACAAATCATCAAAAAATCAAATAGCTTCGGCTTTTATGTTGGGAATAGACAAGACAGAATCCCTGGCCGCAGTTGTGATAGAGTTAATCGTAGCCCTTCTTACTCTTTCATTTACCGACGAATGAAAGAATAAGGTGTTCCTATCTTCCTCTTTAAGCCAAGAATTTTTGGATTTTTGCTTCCAGAACACCTCCTCCATCAGATGGAGCCGATTTAACTTCTCTCTCTTCCAAGAATTGATTATGAAGATCACTTGTAGGAGATGATTGCATCCTAAAGTCGATTCCCTCCAAATCCTCTTTCGTTTTCTGGATCTAATAGAAGACATTGTCGAAGGTTTCCTTGTTTCATACTTTGAGCAATTGTTTTATTTTCTTCAATTTTAGCTGAATATTAATCAGCGGTTGGGTGGAGCAATACCCACTCCATGCCTTCTGAATCACCTGCCAAAAAGAATCGTGCAAAGTCCACATCCTAAGAAATTTGAAAGGCCTTACCTAAAGGTGCTGTGAGGGAGGGAAGAGAAGTCGCAGCGGTGCATGATCCAAATTGACCTTGGGGAGATGTTCAACATGAAGAAGAGGGAACTTAGCCACCCAGCTGGAATTTAGGAGCACTCTATCTAATATCGCCCACCCACGGTCGGTACCTTGATAGTTATTACACCATATGAACCGATTCCCCACAAACCCTGCATCAAGAAGACCGAAATTATTAATCATCACCGAGAATTCCGCCATACTCAAATCGACAGGGGCATGGAGTCCTCTCCTTTCATCCATGCAGGTGACAGCGTTGAAATCTCCCGCAGCTGCCCATGGCCCTTGGAACGATCCACTAAGAGTTTCTAACTCATTCCAGAGAGATAGATGGGTTCTCTTAGAGCAATAGAAGAGAAGGTTAATGTGATCATCTGAGAGGACGAGGAAATGACCGCAGTATTCAACTGATTCTGGTAAAAAATCTAAAATTTTCCGCCCTGATCTTGATTAGAAACTGAGCAATGGAAATCCAATTTAAGGCCCAATGACACCCTCCTACTATCAAGTAGCAAGGGTTCAAGGATCGCCAGGAGATAAGGATGGTATTTATTGACCATCAGTTTGAGCGATTTTTTTGTAGGCGCGTTCCCCACACCCCGCGCATTCTTTATGATCACGTTATCCATTCGTAACACTACCAGAGTTCATTGCCGTCGCTTTAATTTTCACAGTCTGCTTTGGCGTTCACTCGTGGAAGGAAGTGAAGCTTTGTGCCTTCTTAACTGCTGACTGTTCTGATTTGTGGTAATCTGAAGAACCCCTGCTGACTTGTCTTTAGTTAACTGCTTACAAACACTCTCAGCAATGGCACAAGGAGAGTGGTGTTGATGTTCCTGGATGAAGAAAGCCGATAGATCAATTGTAATGCTACCTGAACTATCTTCTAGAACTTTGTTACTGACAACATCCTGTTGTGCGTTGTCATTGTCTCTCCATACCACCTTTCTGTGTGAATCCCGATTATAGGACTTCAGAAAATGCTGACTGCTTTTAAGGACCAGCTTACTCGGCACCTGGCTTCTAACTGAATTGTGCTAATGAAGGGGAGAACATCCCTCCGAGCGAGCTTTATTGTGGCTGAGGAAATAGGTGGGAGAGGAAGGGCAGATAGGTGAGGAAGGGCTGGTAGTCTGAATGACCTGGATAGGATAAGGGGAAGAGCAGGGAGAATCATCGCAGGTGTCATTAAAGAAGCCGAGAGAGGAGTGCATGGATGATCATCTTGAGATAGCGTAGGGGGCACGGAGGTAGAATCAGGATATTCTAGCAGAAGCGACAAAGGAGCTAGGTTGATAGAAGTAGGGGAGGTGGGAACAATATTGATAGGAGGGGCTGGTGGGCGAGAGGCCATTATCAAATAGTTATCCTGCGGCTGTGGCTGATCTAGCTGCGGGCTTTAGGGGGAGCCGAGCAGGTCCTGGTTGGGGTCGGGAGTAGAGTTTAAATTGAATAGGGCTAGGTGGTTGTGTGGAAATGAACTGGGTTTGGCTTTTCATCGAGCACCTGCAGGAGAATATTGGGAGGGCCCTTTGGGGTGAAAGAAGGCTTGGAGAATCCAATATTTAGTAGATGTAGCCTGCTTCACAGAGAGCTAATGACAAAGATCAGGTAGATTCGCCGGTTGCTCGTCCTCTAACTTACTAGAAATGGGGAAGACTTTCCCAAGTACCTCCATGAATCGAGGCTTTTGAAGGGGGAGCTGCGGAGACTGTTGAACATGAACTCTGACAAACCCTTGAAACACTCCCATCGTGGCTAAACCGTCTATCTCCATAACCTTCCCGAAGCTCTTGGCCGCACTTTCTATGGCATCAGGGAACCAAGCATGTGACAGGATACCGAAGATGCGGATCCAGGCCCCCTCTCCACGGGTTTCAAAATCCATCCAACTTCCACTCCTCTACAGCCGCAATCTTCATTTTCTTATGTAGTTTGTGATCCGCAGAAAACATCGATGTCTCATCTTTTGATTTAAAGCTCAGAAGGATCTGGCAAGGAGCTAGGCGAGTAAAATCCACCTGTTGGAAAAAATCCACCTGTTTAAAATTGTTTTTATTGAAATATTTTTCTACATCAAACTCCGGATTAGATGGTGTTGGGAAAAAAATATGAGTCCGGAGACTCGGTTATGGAATGGGCCAACTCTATTGACATTGTCTAAGAATCTGAGGAAATAGGTAGAACTGAGACAAGATAAAGCCTAAAGGAGAGACTTAGCTTGGAGTTGTATGGAATGAATCCTGATCGAAACTTAAAGAGTCAAGAACCATAGGTGAGATACATAAGACAGATAAAGTTGACTCGACTAAAGAGTCAGCAACGTCTAAAGGGGCCGATTAAGGTCCTAAATCTGAAAGCCACATGATCGACTATAAAACTGACCCATATTAGGCCGGTTGTAGGGTCAGCAATCGGATCAAGGAAGGACGTTGGACCCAAACCGACTCAGTTTAGTCCGACAGTAGGTAAAAAGCTCCATCCTTATAAGCCAGCCGAGATTGCAGGGTCTGTTGAGGCCGAGCCAAGCAAGGGAGAGACGGTGTAATCTCAAATACTGTCCCAAAGAATTCGTAGAAGGATCCCCAATCTCGAAAATCTCAGAATCAAAAAATATCTATAAGCGAATCCGTAAACGAGTTGCAAGTGAATCAAATCCCCCAAAAATCGAGAAGAGAATCTTCTTACGCCGGGACCTCTCCTTCCTATAAAAAGAGGGCTCTCTAGGATCAAAGGTATGCAGAAAAATATCCCTGAAAAACTCTTCCTGGACAAATATTGACTTAAGTATTGGAGGTTCCCCGGCTCTTGCCAGGATTTCCTTTCTTCCTCATTCTTGTGCAAGCGGGAAATGGAGGGAGAGACATGTTCAGTTTTTCACATCAACAGTTTGGCACCGTCTGTGGGAACGATACAAAACGTCATTTTCTACATTCAACCCAAGGAGCTGTAAACACGTTCTAATAGCGAGAACTAGAAGAACGGTTCAAGAAGAACCAGATGAAGCCGTCGTCACTGGACAGTCGGGTGTGAGCGTAGCTTAAGGGGCTCAAAATCAACTCAATTACCACTAAGGTTCCGCTCCTCACCCAGCAAACTCTGCCACAAAAAATGCACAGCAAAACTGAGGTAATGGGCGGTTGGATCGGGAGGTTTAGGAGCTCAGAGTCGATATAAATGTTATGACATAGTTGTTGGAACAGATGCATCGACAACAAATTCAACAGCTTCATCAAGGTCTCGCAGCAAACGTCCCGCAACAAGTTGTTGACCCACAGCCCACCGTTCGACGATCTCTTCCACAGCCGGGTCAGCACCATGGCCCGTCCGAACCAGCGCCCACTCATTCCGTAATTGTTGTGCTACCTCCCACTGATCTCCGACACGAGATTGATCAGAGGAGGCATAGCCGGCCTCTGGTTGAGGGTGTGGTTGAGAGTGATGAGCCTTGGAAAGCTGACCTCCAGGACTTCAAGAAAGAAGTGCAGGAAGAAATGAAAGATATGAAGCAGGGTCGGGATGCACGTCAAACCAGGCTCGAGACTAAAAAATCCCCCTTTCATTGATGAAATAATGCAAGCTCAGTTATCAGAAAGGTTTTGCCTGCTACAGATTACACCTTTCACTAGAAAGACTGACCTAACTGAACATATCAAGTGCTTATGGATGTACATGGAGTTACATGATACCTCGGATGCTATGATGTGCTGAGCATTTTTCCTCACCTTAGCTGACGTAGCTCGACTTTTATAAGACTCGTGTCTTAGTCCGTACCATTCCATAGGCTTTCGTGGTCTTCTTGATCGAATTCTGGCAACCTTCAATCCTTAACTATTATTTACGCATGACCTTGAGTCACACGCCGTCAACCCGAGAGTGTACCCTAGCGACCGCACCGTCATCGCGATTCCGATACCGTGACTCGCGCGCCAAGGCGATACCCATGCCAGGAGATGTGGACCCGCATTCAGTTCGAAGAAAACGCCACGTATTGCAAAACTCAAGAGAATCTCTATGACATGTCACCTCAATCCATCAATCAATCCCATCAAGGGTCAAGTACACATCACCTCACACCCATCCCCAAGCAACCTCAAAGTCAAAAAATTTCTTACAAGCCCATACCTTTCTTACAAAAATTATCCCCCAAAGTCAAAAAGTCTCTTACATACCCATGCCTTTTTCACACCAAGCAACCACAAAAGTCAAAAAGCTCTTACATACATCACCCACCACATCCATCACCCATCTTTCTCTCTCTTTTTACAAGTCTCTCTCTTTCATTTCCCAAATCACTCTTCCGCAACCAAAAACATCCCATGTATGAGCTTCCTAAGCTCTCATGGAGAAACTCTAGTGTGGCCCACTTCTTACCTCCTCACTCCCATCTCAACCATCTAAACTCTATTTCCTCTGTTGGAATCGAAGCTAAGGAGCAAAGAAGCCATTGGAGCCAAGAAGAAAAGATCTAAGGTGGGTGATCCATCGTTGATTTGCTATTATAAGGCCCACTTGTGATGGGACCCATTTTATGTATGTATTGTGATCATGGAGGGCCCATAGTGGCGGGGCCCCTCCACCACCATTCGATCTTTTCTTCTTTTCTTTTTCTCTCCCTTTTTCCTTTTGTATGGTAATGATCATGATAAGGTGTGTGGACCACTATGATGTTTGCATCTAAGCCATCTACCGGTAAACCCCATCCATGTGGGACACACCATGATGTTTGTATACCATCCTAACCGCCCATTTAGGACGTGGTCCACCCCACACATGTGGGTGGGGCCCTCCTTGATGTATTACCATCCCATCCATTCATTTGGTGACCCACCTGAGTAGGGCCCACCTCATATATATCCAGGCCCCAAACAGTCTAGCGTCCACGGATGCTGGACGTGAGTTGAAAACAAAAATATTTTCTTGATTTCAACAAGCTTAGGGTGGACCGCTCATGTAGGCCTCACCTTGATGTGTGGGTCTAATCCACGCCGTCCATTCCATTCCTTAGCTTATTTTAGGCATTGGGTCAAAAAATGAAGTCAATCCGATTTTCTGGTGGGCCATAGCATCGCAAACAGTGTTTCTACCGTTGAAATCCACCTGATGTTTCTATACACCCAAAATACCTTGAATATTCAGCTTGATGGGTGTGTCTTGAGTCATGGAATCCAATAGCTAGGGTGAATTTTGCCGATGCAGACCCCACCTAAGAAAAACCACAAGAAAACTGGTTTTTCAAATATATATATATATATATATATATATATATATATATATATATATATATATATATATATATATATATATATATATATATATATAAAACACAGCAGCCGACGCTGCTGCTGTCAAAAGTGCAGGCAGCGCCTGCTGCATCATTACGGGCAGGTGGACGGCAGTGACCCACAGCCCTCACCATGGACTCCACCATGATGTATGTGTTCACACCCCAAGTGTAGGGTTGTGATGTAGTAATAAACTTGGTAAGACTGAGGTCGAATCCCAAGGGACTGGAACTTGTACGTAATATGAAATTAAGCAGAATTAGAATTAGAATAAGATGAAATCTAAATCGAGTGTTTTTAAGAGAATAATGGTGAATAATCAACTAAAATCTAAAGAATTCAGGGGTAGGAAACTAGGGATTCAGAGTATCCACTTATAGAGATCAGAGAGATCTTATGCCAGCTTCAAGAATCATGGAATTTAACTAAACTACCATTGATATAGTTTTCAAGAGATGGATGTATATGCATTAGAATGGATTCCATCACCAAACCATGCTCAGGAGACAAAGTAAACAACAGAATTAAACTAATTACCAACCATTCACAAATATAAAGGTTAGGAAGGGTACCGTCATCCAAACATGCCTAGGAGACTATGGTGAACAACAGGGCTTCCTGACTTCATAAATATAAAGGGAAAGAAGATGCTCAAAGCTATCGCAGACCCATTGTAATTTTAGTCACAATAGACCATTAAAATCTAAAAACATTCCCATTAGTAAACTAAAATCAATATCAGATCAGTCTTAAACAAAAGGTACAAGCAACAGGTCCTCCCATCATACTACAAGTTTCACCTCTTAGCCCTAGCTAAGAGGTTTACCCCATAAACATGATGGAGCTAATTCTCACAAAATTAATAATAATTAATTAAAAAAATAACAATTAAAACCTAACAGAATACTTCTCCCTGTCTCCCTCTCTCTCTTTCTCCTGATGTCCCAGCCGTGGTTCGCCTCCTTCTCTTCTCTCTCTCCTTCTTCTCCTTTTATAGCCAGCAAGGCAGAGGTCGGTGCGCGGCTGAAGTCAGTTTGGAGTCAGAGAACCGATCCTATTTACGCACGTTGTGCAGTGAAATGCAAAACAGGTTGCGTTTGAATTGAATTTTGAAAGGTTGAACATCTGTATCCCTCAAAAATAACTTCTTGGATGGGGTTATGGATACCATCTCTCGCCTCTAAATGGTCTGGATCACTGATCCGACGGTGTCAGAAACACAAAGGGGCCCACAGCGGTTGGATTTCCCGGACATCTGCGAAACAGAGTGCGTAAGAAGTTATGCTGTGACAATGGTGGGGTCCATAATCAGTGTTATTTGGAAAATCCAACCCGTTCACTGGATTACCCTAAAAAAACCATTCGAAAATGACTAGTTTCTGGTAGTATTCGATGTGGCCCACAAGATCATATACTTCGCCGTTCCTCTTGTGTTTAACAGCTGAAAACTTACGACAGCTTGCATTGGATCAAAAGGACACCTAGGCTAGGGGCGTGACCTCCCTCTGGAGTGAATGGATGGTCTAGATCTTGCAAAAGGAGGATGAGTGGGGTTCACTAGAAAAAATAGATGGACAACGTAAATACGTTGTCCGTTCTTTCGTAGAGGAGAGCGAATGATGGGTCAGCCCCTTTGACCGACCATTACTGGTTCAGTGTATTTTGAGTGCACCGCCGCTGTGCACTCCCATTCACATAAGATGTGTATGTGAAATCTAAGCACCTTGATGTGTATGTGAAATCTAAGCACCTTGATGTGTATGTGAAATCTAATTCATCCATCTGCTTTGACACCTCATTTTAAGTGTTGAGACCAAAATTTAAGCATATCCAAAGATCATGTGGGCCCTAGTTTAACGATTTGTGGGCTGATCTGGCTATTGGGCCTCTTCCACAAGGATTTGGGATCTTGAATTCGACCTGTACGGTTAATTTGTGGTCCCTTAGCCATGTATGAAGTTTTAAGCTAAACGGATGGTGGGAACCCCGCGATCTTGCATTCTGGACTAATTTTGGGCAACTTGAGCTTCAGTTTCTCGATTTTCATGGATCTTTGGCGTGTAAATTCATCGATCTTGGTCCTATGGAGTCTGTCCTTTTCTCTGGTGAATTCTGAGAGTTAAATCTTAGCTTTTAGCACCTTATTTTGATCTAAGTTTGTAAATACACTCTGCATCACAAACACGATTAAATCGGCCATTAAACAGTATCATGCTCATAAATCAGGTAATAACTGGGTCTGATATGCAATAGTTGACCCTCAACACAACCCACAACTAGCATTTTGCTAGTCCTGAGCAAAGCATACAAAAAAAATAAGTTGAGAATTAAATGACAATTTCTATGAACTTGAGTGATTTTTAAAAGATAATCCATATACTAGAATTCTAAGATACATGAATGTTGGGCATTACTTTCTCCTAGACTCACTCGCATGATAGACTTCATAGTTAAGATCAAAGTATTAATCCATCAATCAGAAAAATTCTATACATTGAGTTCCATGGGTGTATAGTGTAATATCAGCTCATCAACATTAAGATTGAATTCGTTATTCCATGATATCATTGGTAACCAGCAGAGCATTCAGGACACCCAAAACCTAAATTAAAACATGCCTCATAGATTATTCTTCTTCTTTCTTTCAACCTTTGATTCTTCCAGTTAAAGTAATGCTAAGAAGGGGAATCAAATCCTCACCTACAGGGAGCAAACCTATGGTGAAGACTGTACACCCAACCCTTTTCTTCATATCATCCATGGGGAATTAAATCCACACCTATAGGGAGCAAACCTATGGTGAAGATTATTCGCCCAAATCTTTCTGAAGGTATCTTCTTTTTTTTCATATCGATCCTGTTAGGCATTTTTTTTCTTCAATTGATCATGACGGGCAATTTTCCAGGCTGGTTCCTTCCATGCTTAGTTATTACCAAGATAACCCTTCAATATCGAACTGAAACCGTAATGTGTAAGCGAGATGTGACATGTGAAATCATGATTCAATTAATGTTTACAACTTCTAATTCTGGATTAACAATTCACTTAACTGTGAAATCTAACAGATACTGAATCCAAAAGTTATAAATTACCAACATCACATATTTTGAAATTCTAAGTCACAGATGGATGTCAAAATCGCTTCGAATTCATAAGAATTTCAGAAAAATTTTCACAATTTTTACTCAAGGCTAAGAAAACACTAATTAGGTTACCTAATCTCCCACCCCAACCAAAAATTTACAACGTCCTCAATGTAAAAGAAATGAGCATGCAATGCACATGGGACAATGAAAGTAAAGTGATGAAAAGATAATACCTGGATAACGAATCGAGAGAGAGACTTTCCAAGGGATTGCAGCATGGAAGCTGGTCAGCACGAGAGTGAAAGCAAAACAAAAATAACAAAAATAAAATCCTACCTATACCACTTTCGCAGGTGCTCTCGATTGCATTTAGCATATGCAACAAGCCTTTAAACCCCTAGGTTGCCCCTAGTGGACGAGTTGTAGTCTTGTGAGGGTTTGCAACAATGTTACCTACAAACATTGAGTTAACTAACTAAGAAAATGAAATGGAATAAAAAGCTGGGTTGCCTCCTAGGAGGGCTAAGTTTATCGTCTTGAGCCAGACAAATAAAGTGAACTACCCTAGTCCTATGAAAGTGATAAACCTACCTATACCTTCATCAGATTAGGAGATTGATCTTGGTAAACAGGAGCAGTCAGAGGCATGGACATGTCCTCTGAATCAAATTTCTCGACAAATTATTTTAATCGATGTCCATTTATTTTAAACTCCTTGCCATTGTTGGGATCTCTTATCTTGACGACCCTATGAGGATAAACAGTAACAATAATATAAGGGCTGGTCTAACGGGATCGAAGCTTATCCAGAAAGAGATGTAGTCGAGAGTCATACAAAAGGACTTTCTGACCTGACGTGAATGATTTTCGTAAAATATGTTGATCATGAAATGCCTTCATCCTGTCCTTTTAAATTCTCGAATTCTCGTACGCATCGTTCTGAATTTCTTCAAGTTCATTCAATTGAAGTTTGCGTAGCGAGCCAGCGTTGTCCAGATTGAAATTTAGATTTTTGATCACCCAGTACACTTTATGTTCCAACCCCACAGGCAAGTGACAAGCCTTCGCATAGACAAGTCTAAAGGGATATGTTTCAATAGGAGTTTTAAAAGCAGTACGGTATGCTCATAAAGCATCGGTCAATCGAGTTGACCAATCTTTACGATCAAGGTTAACCGTTTTCTCTAGGATATGTTTAATCTTCCTATTGAAAATTTTAGCTTGTCCACTTGTCTGTGGATGGTATGGGGTGCTCACCTTATGAGAGATACCGTATTTCTTCATTAGGCTTTCGAATGGTCTAGTATAAAAGTGTGAACCCCCATCACTAATGATGGCTCGAGACGTTTTGAACCGCGAAAGGATGTTCTCCTTTAAAAATTTAATGACCGTACGATGGTCATTGTTTTGGCATGGAATTGCTTCAACCCATTTAGTGACATAATCTACGGTGAGTAAAATATATAAATTTCCAAAGGATTGGGGGAATGGTCCCATGAAATTGATGCCCCAACAATCAAATGCTTCAATGATAAGGATGAGATTCAAAGACATCATATTTCGATGAGACAATGCTCCCAATTTCTGACAACGATCACAGGCCTTGCAAAACTCATGTGTGTCCCTGAATATAGTGGGCCAATAAAAGCTACACTGCAGAATCTTAGCCGTGGTTTTTTTAGCAGAAAAGTGACAACCACAGGCTGTGAGTGACAGAAGGAGATGACACTCTGATGTTCATCGTTTGACACACATCTCCTTAAGATCTGGTCTGGGCAATATTTAAACAAATATGGACCATCCCAGAAATAATTGCCCACCTTGGTAAAGAATTTCTTCTTATCTTGTGCAGTCCAATGTATCTTATGGAACCTGTGGCAAGATAATTGATAATATCAGTGAACTAAGGTGAATGAGAGACTCTAAACAGTTGTTCATCAGGGAACATGTCATTGATATGGGTTACCTCAAGGGAATCAGAGGTATTAAGGTGAGAAAGATGATCGGCCACTATGTTCTCTACTCCCTTTTTATTTTTAATTTCCAAATCAAATTCTTAGAGTAGAAGGATCCATCGTATCAAACGGGGCTTAAAATTATTTTTAGAAAGAAGGTACTTAAGTGCTGCATGATCTGTGTAGATAATGATCTTGGATCCGATCAAGTAGGACCTAAATTTATTCAAAGTGAACACCACGGCTAAGAGTTCCTTTTCCGTAGTTGAGTAGTTTACTTGGGTAGGATTTAGAGTCCTAGTTGCGTAATGAATGACGTAAGGCTACTTATCTGTTCTCTGACCTAGAACTGCTCCAAGAGCATAATCAGAAGCGTCACACATAAGCTCAAAAGGAAGCTTCCAATCGGGTGGCTGCATGATAGGTACAGTGGTTAACATGCCCTTAAGCTTGGTGGAAGCTTCTTGGCATTACTCAGTCCACTCGTATGGTGTATCCTTTTGTGGAAGATTAGATAAAGGACGAGAGAGGAGACTAAAGTCCTTTATGAATCGTCTGTAAAACCCTGCGTATCCTAAGAAGGATCGCACGTCTCTGATGTTCTTAGGTGGAGGTAGGTTAGAGATAATATCGATTTTTACTTTATCTACCTCGATTCCCTTGAAAGAGATGGTATGCCCAAGGACAATTCCCTTCTGAACCATAAAATGCGACTTCTCCTAATTAAGTACCAAATGCTTTTCTTCACATCTTTTCAACACACATTTAAGCCTCTCTAAGCATTCGCTGAAAGATGAACCGAAAATATAGAATTCGTCCATGAAGACCTCTAAATATTTTCTCACCATGTCAGAAAAGATACTCATCATACATCGCTGAAAGGTGGCAGGAGCATTACATAACCTGAATGACATCCTTCTATAAGCAAAGGTGTAGTAGGGACATGTAAATACGGTCTTTTCCTGGTCCTCAGGGGTGATTTCAATCTGATTGTAACCCGAATATCCGTCAAGGAAACAATAATAGGAATGACCAGCTAGCCTTTTCAAGATTTGATCAATGAAGGACAAAGGAAAGTGATCTTTCCTCGTGACGGTATTCAACTTCCTGTAGTCAATGCACATTCTCTAACCAGTAGTAACTCTAGTCAGCATGAGTTCATTATTGGCATTGGCTACGATGGTGATCCCGGACTTCTTAGGAACCACCTGAGTTGGACTCACCCATTAACTATCAGATATGGGGTATATGATACCCACATCTAATAGTTTAAGAACCTCGGCCTTAACCATTTCCTTCATGTTTGGATTTAATCTACATTGTGATTGCCGAACAGTCTTCGCATTATCCTCAAGATATATGCAGTGAGTACAAATCGATGGGTCGATTTCCTTGTGGTCTGCTATCGTCCATCCAAGAGCTCACCTATGCTCAATGAAAGTAGATATGAGCATACTCTCCTGTTCTTTCTCCAGGTAGGCAGAGATCACTACCGGGTATGTCTCATCTTGACCTAAATAAATATATTTCAAATCAGAGGGTAAAGGTTTTAGGTCAAGCTTCAGCGGCTTGAGGTTAGACGGTAGAGGCATTACATCAGTTTGGGATAATTCTTCAAATTGTGGCCTCCACCAGTTAACTTCAAGTACCGGTATAATATCAAGCATGACACCCATCTCCCTAATCATGTCATCATCAAAATTATGAGAGTGGGCCCGACACATCTCTAAAGGATCAGAGGATAAGGTAAGAGGCGTTCTATCTTCCACAAAAGAATCAATTATGTTAATGTCGTGGAAATCGTCATTTTCCTCTGAGTTGCTGCCGTTATTGAAAAAGATGTTTGACTCTAATGTCAAATTTTCAAAAGACAGTGTAATAACCCAAATAAATCTTGACCGTTGAAATTTAACCATTGATCGACGTACCAAATTAGTCCGATGTGACCATCGATCTACAAGATCAACTGGTTCAATCTCAACCATTGATTTGGATGTATCCAATCCAACTGTACATTAACTAATAAATCCATTCAATGATACAACCATCAAGTTGTCCATCCATCTAAACTGACCGTCCATCTCACCACTAATCCATCCATCTATTATACCTTGATCCATCCATCCATCTATATCATCCATATACCATCAAATACATCACAAACACATCATGCACATCCATCCATCTATCCATACATCTATCCGTCCATCTATTGATCCATCTATCCATATACATCATCACAACCATAGCTTAATATGGGACACCGTGTATAACAATTTCATTCATGCACACACATGTGGCATGCACACATGAGATACATGGTGCACATGCACACTAGATTTCCCACCATGAACACTTATTTCATACACACCTCTTATATGAGTGACACCCATGCACCACATACATCACATGCACCTAATGTTCATACACGTGACTGTTCACTCCCCAAGTGCAGGGTTGTGATGTAGTAATAACTCGGTAAGACCGAGGTCGAATCCCAAGGGACTGAAACTTGTACGTTATCTAAAACTAATCAGAACTAGAACTAGATTAAGGTGAATTCTAAATCAAGTAACAATTGTGAAATAATTATGAATTAATTAAACTAAACTTAAGAAAAATCAGAGAAGGAAACTAGGGATTCAGAGGATCCACTTGTAGAGATCAGGAAGATCTTATGCCTGCTTTAAGAATTATGGAATTTACTGAACTGCCGTTGATCTAGTTTTCAAAGAGATGAAAGGTATATGAATTAGAACGGATTCCATCACCAAACCATACCTAAGAGACTATGACAAACAACAGAATTAAACTAACTACCAACCAATCATATGTATGAAGGTTAGGAAGGGTACCGACATCCGACCATGCCCAGGAGACTATGGTGAACAATAGGGCTTCCTGACGTCATAAACATAAAAGAGAAGGAAATATTCAAAGCCATTGCTGACCCACTGTAATTTCAGTCACAACAGACCATTAAAGACTTAAAAATATTCCCATAATAATCAACGTCAATTCATAAATTAAAACTATATTAAAAACATAAAATAAAACCCCCATCTCACTACAAGCTTCACCTCCTAGCCCTAGCTAGGAGGTTTAGCCACACATGAGTGAGCTAGAACTCAGATCTCATAGAAAAAATAAATAAAATAAAATAGAACCTTAAAAGAAAAGGAAAAACTCTTCCTCTCTCTCTCTCTGTTCCTCTGTCCACGTCCACCCACAGCCCAAGATCTGCAATTCAATCCCCCCCTAGCTGCACGTCCAAAGCTCCCTTTTATAGCACTTATAGGTTGGTGGAAGAGGTAGGTTGGCTCAAGACCTCCCTGGAGTCAGAGAACCGACGCTCTTTATGCCATCCAGTTCGCAACAGAAGTGATCCGCGAACCACTATTTCTGCGCAGTAGAAACGCACAACTCCTTGTGTTTTGACTGCATCTGAGACGAACAACCGTCCATTTCGTGGATTCCGACTGCTTAGGAAGGGTAACAACCCTCCTCTCCAGCATTTGGACAGTCTGGATCATCAATCAAACCGTGTATTTGATCACCCTATGGCCCACAGCGGCCGGTTTTCACGGACGCAGAGCCTGCTCACGTGATTATGCTGAAGCATTCAGTGGGTCCCACAGTGATGTTTTTGGTTAAATCTACCCTGTCCATTGTCTTCAGCTCACAATTTCGACTGGAGATGGATGGTTCTTGGTATGTTTCGGTGCGGCCTCTCGAATCTTCTTTGTTGCCGTCCGTCCTTCGTCTAATCCTTCATGTACATATAACCTCTGAGGAAATCAAGAAGCGTCCCATGGGACGGTCGGCTTTGGATGTGAAACAAGATGGATGGCTTGGATTTTCCAACTGATCAAATATGGTGGCCCACCCGTGTCTGTATGCAGGCCCTGTTGCGAACAGAGCCTTCGCATGTGTCTTCTATCATGTTTATTGGGGCCATGATTGATGTTGGATAAGAAATCCATTCCAACCATTAGATTAGTTTCGAAAAATCGTCCAGATATGGACGATTTTTGATCGATTTAAGTGTTGTCCACCAATCTTTCTGCTTCACCGTCCATCCTATGTTTAACGTCTCAGAATGTGTGGATGCTTGCATGGGAAGAAAATTCCATCTTGGAGAGGCTCGTGGACACCTCATGGGACGAGTGAACGGCTTGGATCATCCGATTGGATGATGTGTGGGGTCCACTATGAAAAAAATAGACGGACAGCGAAGGACGCTGTTCGTTCTTTCGCACGGAGTCGGGTCAACCTCCTTTTGAATGGGTTGTTGGTCCGGTGCACGTCCAGTGCACGATGACTGCACACACATCTTTCCCTTGTGGGGTCCAGTATAATGTCTATGAGAAATATGATCCGGCCATCTCTTTCCTCGTCTTATTTAAGCAGTTGGGACCAAAATTGGAGCATATCCAGGAAACAGGTGGGCCCCCAGATTGAGAATTATGGGCTGATTTGTCGATTGAGCTACTTTCACCAGGATCCAACGGTCGAAATTCAACGTGCACGGTTAATTTATATCCCTCAGACCATGTATCAAGTTTCGAGTTGATCAGATGGTGGTAACCCTATGATTTTGCATCCTAGACGTCTTTCAGGCTTGTTTAAGGTAAGTGGCTAGAATTTCTCTGATCTCTGGCTTGAAATTCTTCAATATTGGCCCTCTGGAGTCCCGTAACTTGCCTTGGTGCATCTTGAGCGATAAAACCATGTTTTTAACACCCATTTTCAGTTCAAGCTGATAAAAACACCCTGCATCACAAACACGATTAAACGGACTATTAAACGGTATCATGCTCGTAAATCCAGGAAATAACTGGGGTCTAATATGCAATATTTGACCGCCAACACAACCCCCAACCAGCATTTTGCTAGTCCCGAGAAAAGTATGCAAAAAATAAGTTGAGAATTAGAAGATGATTCCTATGAACTCGAATGATTCCTTCGAAAAATAATTCAAATATTAGAATTTTAAGATTCATGAATGTTGGGCATTATTTTCTCCTGGACTCAGGCACCCATTAAACTTCATAATCAAGTTTAAGGTATTAATCCATCAATTAAAATAATTCTAAACGCTGAGTTCCATGGACGTATAATGTAATCTCGACTTATCAACATTAAAATTCACTTTGTTATTGCATGAAATCATAGGTAATCAACAGGAGAATTCATGATAACCAAACTTGCCCCATAAATTCCATCTTTTGATCTTTTCAATTTTTTATTTTTCCATTAATAGTCTGCCAAGAAGAGGAATCAAATCCTTACCTATAGGGAGCAAACCTATGGTGAAGAACGTAATCCTAGACCTTTTTCACGTATCATTCATGGGGAATTAACTCCACACCTATAGGGAGCAAACCTATGGTGAAGATTAATTACCCAACCTTTTCAATTTTTATACCATGATGGCAAGATATTTCAAGCTGGTTCCTTTCATGCCCAGTGATTACGAAGTTAATCCTTCGATATGGAACTGAAATCTAAATGTATAGGCGAGACGTGACATGTGAAATCATGACTCAATCAATGTTCACAACTTCTATTTATAGATTAATAATTCGATCTTAATTGTGAAATCTAATAGATAACTGAATTCAAGAGTCATGCATTACCAACATCACGTATCTTGAAAATCTAAATTAGGGATATCTGTCAAAATCACTTCGAATTCACAAGAATTTTTAGAAAAATTTTAAAAATTTTCACAATTTTTGCTCAAGACTAAGAAAATACTGATTAGGAAGCCTAATCTCCTACCCCCAACCTAAAATCTACAGTCCTGAATGTAAAAGATATGAGTATGCAATGCACATGGAACAGCGAAAGTAAAGTGATGGGAAGATAGTATCTGGATAACGAATCAAGAGAGAGACTTTTCAAGAGATCGCAGCATGAAAAATGGTCAGCCAAGAGAGAAAACAAAATAAAAATAACAACGAATAAAATCCTACCTATACCACTTTCGCAGGTACTCTAGATTGCATTTAGCGAATGCAACAAGCCTTTAAACCCCTAGGTTATCCCTAGTGGACGAGTTGTAGTCTCGTGAGGGTTTGCAGTAATGTTACCCACAAACATTGAACTAACTAACTAGGAAAATGAAATGAAAAGTTGGGTTGTCTCCCAGGAGCGCTAAATTTACCGTCTTTAGCCAGACAAATAAAGCAACAATCCTAATCCTATGAAAGCGATAAACCTACCTATACCTCCATCAGACTAGGAGATCAGTCCTGGTAAACAGGAGCAATCAGAGGCATGGACATGTCCTCTGAATCAAATGTCTCGACAAATGACTTTAATCGATGTCCATTTACTTTAAACTCCTTACCATTGTTGGGATCTCTTATCTCGACGGCCCCATGATGATAAGCAGTAATAACAATATAAGGGCTGGTCCAACGAGATCGAAGCTTACCCGGAAAGAGATGTAGTCGAGAATCGTACTGAAGGACCTTCTGGCTTGGCGTGAATGATTTTCGTGGAATATGTTGATCATGAAACACCTTCATCTTGTCCTTGTAAATTCTCAAATTTTCGTATGCATCGTTCCGAATTTCTTCATGTTCATTTAATTGAAGTTTGCATAGCGAGCCAGCATTGTCCAGATTGAAATTTAGATTTTTGATCGCCCAGTATGCTTTATATTCCAATTCCACCGGCAAGTGACAAGCTTTTTCATAGAAAAGTCTAAAGGAAAATGTTCCAATAGGAGTTTTAAAAGTAGTACGGTATGTCCATAAGGCATCGGTAAATTAGATTGACCAATCCTTACGGTTAGGGTTAACCGTTTTCTCCAGGATATGTTTGATCTCCCTATTGGAAATCCCAGCTTGTCCACTCGTCTGTGGATGGTATGGGGTGCTCACCTTATGAGAGATACCGTATTTCTTCATTAAGCTCTCAAATGGTCTATTACAAAAGTATGAGCCCCCGTCATTAATGATGGCTTGAGGCGTTTCGAACCGCGACAGGATATTTTCTTTCAAGAATTTAATGACCGTGCGATGGTCATTGTTGTGGCATGGGATTGCTTCGACCCATTTAGTGACATAATCTACAGCGAGCAAAATATACAGATTTTTAAAGGATTGGGGAAATGGTCCCATGAAATCAATGCCCCAGTAATCAAATGCTTTAATGATAAGGATGAGATTTAACGGCATCATATTTTGACGGGACAATGCTCCCAATTTTTTACAACGCTCACAAGCCTTGCAAAACTCATGAGTGTCCCTGAATATAGTGGGCCAGTAAAATCCACACTGTAGAATCTTGGCCGTGGTCTTTTTAGTAGAAAAGTGACCCCCACAGGCCTATGAGTGATAGAAGGAGATGACACTCTGATGCTCATCGTCTGGCACACATCTCCTTAAGATTTGGTCTGGGCAATATTTAAACAAATATGGATCGTCCTAGAAAAAATTACGCACCTTGGTAAAGAATTTCTTCTTATCTTGTGACGTCCAGTGTGTCGGTATGGCACCTGTAGCAAGATAATTAGCAATATCAGCGAACCAAGGTGAATGAGAGACTCTAAACAGTTGTTCATCAGAGAACATGTCATTGATATGAGTCGCCTCAAGGGAATCAGAGGTATTAAGGCAAGAGAGATGATCAACCACTACGTTCTCTACTCCCTTTTTGTCTTTAATTTTCAAATCGAATTCTTGGAGTAGAAGGATCCATCGTATCAGGCGGGGCTTAGAATCATTCTTAGAAAGAAGATACTTAAGTGTCGCATGGTCTGTGTAGATAATGATTTTGGATCCAATCAGGTAGGACCTAAATTTGTCCAAAGCGAATACTACGGCTAAGAGTTCCTTTTTCGTAGTCGAGTAGTTCACTTGGGCAGGATTTAGAGTCCTACTTGCATAATGAATGACGTAAGGCCGCTTATCTTTTCTCTGGCCTAGAACCGCTCTAAGAGTATAATCAGAGGCGTCGTACATAAGTTCAAAAGGAAGACTCCAGTCGGGTGGCTGCATGATAGGTGGAGTGGTTAACATGCCCTTAAGCTTAGTGAAAGCTTCTTGGCATTGCTCAGTCCACTCGTATAGTGCATCTTTTTGAAGAAGATTACATAAAGGATGAGAGAGGAGACTAAAGTCTTTTATGAATCGCCTGTAAAATCCTGGTGTGTCCTAAAAAGGATTGCACGTCTCTGATGTTCTTGGGTGGAGGTAGGTTAGAGATAAGATCGATTTTTGCCTTATCTACCTCGATTCCTTTGGACGAGATGATATGCCCAAGGACAATTCCCTTTTGAACCATGAAATGACACTTCTCCCAATTAAGTACCAATTTTTTTTCTTCACATCTTTTCAGCACACATTTAAGACTCTCTAAGCACTCGATGAAAGATGAACTGGAGACAGAGAAATCGTCCATGAAGACCTCTAGATATTTCCCCACCATGTCAGAAAAGATACTTATCATGCATCGCTGAAAGGTGGCAGGGGCATTACATAGCCCGAATGACATCCTTTTGTAAGCAAAGGTGCCGTAGGGACATGTAAATGTGGTCTTTTCTTGGTCCTCAGGGGCGATTTCAATCTGATTATAACCTGAATACCCGTCAAGGAAACAGTAATAGGAATGACCAGCTAACCTGTAACATCCCGAAAATCGGGGGGTCGAGCAAAAACCCAACTCCCGAGTTCCAAAATGTTATTTATGCAACATAGATATGTATGATTGAATGTCGTCTGTGATAATGTATTAAACATGAGTGAGATTAAGCCAAAAAAGCATATCATACTCCAGAGACAGTTAAATTTGCAAGCGGAAGACTGTAATAGTATGTATAACGTATATAAACTGTTGTATGTCTCCAGAGTGTGAATATATTACCAGGTTATACACATACATGTATACTTCAAAAGTAAACAAAATGAATATACATGAGGGCGCTAAAAATACAAAATGACAAATGTCAAAGTATCTAATCAACCTCCCTGCAATCCCGTCAATCAGAACACGCATAAAGGAGGAATCCTGCTCCTCATCATCAAGTCCAGCTCCACCTCACAGGCCGCGCCATCATCTGCAATCACAAAAGGGACTGGTGGGTGTCCGGAAACACCATCCCGTAACGTGGGAGTGAGTGATCAACTCAGTGAAATCATAGAGCAAAGATTAGCATGTTCACAATTCAATCACGCGATAATAGTAAAGCAGTAAATCAGACAATCCTAATACTGTTGTTAATGCAAGATGATATGACGTGATGTATGCCCTCACCGACGATCTCCCTCATGCGGCAACATCTTACGACCGCGGCATGCCACACTCCCTAGAGTGCTCCACATCTTCCAGGCACATGCAATGCTATGGTGATATGATTACCAAGTTGTTATTAGTCCATTCAAACAGCAGGATTGGGAAACTAAGGTACTTCCCTTGTATCAATCCCAACACGGATCCTGTCTAGGGTCGTCACTCCTAGAAATCTCATACGATGTATATTTCGTAGGTCACTGCAAGGGCTGCCAGGGCTGTTGCTCGCACTCGTTGCATCGCTCCCCCATCACCTTATCAATACAGGCCTACCGTACTCTATTGCAACGGAAGGGTCGTCGCCTCCCGTGGACTCAGAATACGCTCGCGGTCACTACAAAGGGCTCGTCGCCTGATCAGTGTAGGCCGACAGCTAGAATATAGTGTCCCATACCACCATAATCTGCTCACGAGTCAAAGTGCTCACTGGTCACTACGGGGAGGTTTGTGGCCCCAGCGTAGGCCGACAGCTCGACCACGGTGTCCCATACCACCATGCCCGGCTCATGAGTCTTCGTGGATCAAGGTACCACGGTTAATAGGGTTTACAATGGTAAGTTCAGTACCCTAAGTTCAAGCAGTTATGATACATACAAGGTGAACAAACATCGGCCAGTCGGGTTACTTGACGGGCTCGACTAGCGCGATCGCATCTCAAGCTGAACGACATGAAGTGCGTAAAACACTTCGCATGGCCTAACCACTGCCGCCAACTCTCAACATGAATCACGTTCATCGACGCGTCGTTCGTGGCTATGACCAGTCAGCCACGAATTCGCTCGGTTACCGACTGCCCGGACTAAGTCTAGTCCCAAACACTTATGGAATCACATCAACAAGTTATGTAAGAGCATTGGAATTGAAATACAATCATGTGAGCATGTTAACACATGTTATATCATTCAACTTAAGCAAATCCTCAAGCACATAAATTCCATGCATGTAATGAAATCATGCATTTAGTCAACATGTAGAAAATCATTTAGGTCAGCATAATAATTGAAAAATTAATCACAAACTATCAAATAACATCATTTAATTCAATACATACTAATACAAGCATTTATACAAACACATACACTACACACTTAAGTCTACATATAGTATGTCGACCCAAAGTGCGCAACTAGGCGAATCTCTTCGCCAAACTAATTATGCACGCATTCCTAACTTCCTAATGCGACAACAAACCATGTTAATCACATCAGCAAAATATGAATGTAAACAGTACTTCCTACAAATGACTAAAATGCCCTAAATCTCATATTCTTCGTTAGCTTACGAAACAGGAAATGGAGAGCACGTTGTACATGTCAAACGGCGATGCCGTCGATAATCTACTATTAAACGATATTGAAAGCGTTGTAAACCGTCAATCAAAGCGTCTAAAATCCTCACCTAGTCTCTTACGGTCGCGGAATTTTGAACGGAGCGTGTACGCTTCGTCTACGGCTGTAAGAGAACCTGATTTATGGATTACGTTAGCTAACATGTTGTGCATCGACGTAAACCCTAAATCAGCAAGTTTTTGGGATTATTCTATACCTGAAAAGGTGGAGAAATCACCAGCCAGGTGATTGGAAGGAAGTGCTGATGCAGCAACCGTTGATGGCTCGGAAGCGGGAAAAATCTCCTCTTCCCTTTCTCTCAAACTCTCTCTCTCTTTTCTAGGGTTTAGTGAAATTCGGATGTGAATGAGAAATGAGGGTTTCAACCCCTTTTATAAGCTTGAAAACGCCGAAAATAGGCTCCGGGACGAAGTTTACTTAATGCCTATCCATTTCGGGGCTGTTTCGGTCCAAAAACTGCTTTCTGGTAGTCCCCTGGTCGATTGCGATCAGACTTAAGCTCATGAGTACCAGATGTACCTCGTATTAAGTTTTCAGTCTGGCAGAGTTCACAGATCGCACGTAGCGGACCAGTTTCAGTTCAGCGGTCACCGCACATAGATCAGGGCTGAAAGTCCCGTGATAATAAATAGAAATTTTTCCTGATCCGAGAGTGTAATCTGGATGAATTCTGACGGTCAGAACGCTTAATACTGAAGCATCAAGTCGTGTGCCAGATTTGAATTTGAAATTCCAAATTCGTCCCTATTCGCGGTCGCTTCAGTCCGGGTTCAACGAAATACTCTGTGATTATCGGTTTGACTTGATTTTCGAAATGATTGTCAAGTCCAGCGGGGCGGTTCTAACGGTCTAAGATAGGAGGTATCGGACCTTCGACGCGCGGTCTAAATCCAATATAAAAATTCAATGTGGTCCAGAGGACAAACTCGCTTAGAGTTTGATCCGAGGTTATAGAGTATTCTAGAGTCATTGGTTCTACTCGATTTGGGTCTTGTAGAACGTATTTAAAGTGATCAGGGACTGTTTCCCAGCCACTCCAACGTTGCGCTAGCTAACTTATGCTTAGTTTCTAAAGAAATTTATCCTAAGTGGTTTCTTTGGCTATGGAATTGGGTTCTGAACGATTTTTCAGGTGTTTTAATTGACCCACTGCCTAAGGACGTCAAATCCCAGGTTAGCCAAAATCCGGGGTGTTACATAACCTTTCCAAGATTTGATCAATGAAGGACAAAGGAAAGTGGTCTTTCCTTGTGACGGTATTCAGCTTTCTGTAGTCAATGCACATTCTCCAACCAGTAGTAACTCTGGTTGGCACGAGTTCATTATTGGCATTGGCTACGATAGTGATCCCGGACTTCTTAGGAACCACCTGAGTTGGACTCACCCATTGACTATCGGATATGGGGTATATGATCTCCACTTCCAATAGTTTCAGAACCTCGGCCTTAACCACTTCCTTCATGCTTGGATTTAGTTTATGTTGTGATTGCCGAACAGCCTTTGCATTATCCTTAAGATATATGCTGTGAGTACAAATCGATGGGTTAATTCCCTTGAGGTCCGCTATCGTCCATCCAAGAGCTCCCTTATGCTTAATGAGAGTAGATATGAGTATACTCTCCTGTTCTTTTTCCAGGTGGGTAGAGATCACCACCGGGTATGTTTCATCTTAACCTAAATAGACATATTTTAAATCAGAGGGCGAAGGTTTTAGGTCAAGCTTCGGTTGCTTGAGGTTAGACGGTAGTGATACTACATCAGTTTGGGGCAATTCTTCAATTTGTGGCCTCCACCGGTTAACTTCAAGTACCGATGCAGTATCAAGTATGGCACACGTTTTCCTAATTATTTCATCATCAAGATCATGGGAGTGGGCCAGACACGTCTCGAGAGGATCAGAGGATAAGGTGAGAGGTGTTCTATCTTCCACAAAAGAATCAATCATGTTAATATCGTGGAAATCGTTATCATCCTCTGAGTTGCTGCCGTTATTGAAAAATATATTCGATTCTAATGTCAAATTTCCAAAGGACATAGTCATGACACCATTCCTGCAATTGATAATTGCATTTGAAGTGGACAGGAATGGGCGACCAAGAATGACGGGAATCTGAGTGCTTGTGTCGTTGATGGGTTCGATGTCCAAGATGATAAAATCTACAGGGTAGTAAAATCTATCAACCTAGACCAACACTTCCTCAATTATCCCTCTTGGTACACGAACAGAACGATCAGCAAGTTGTAGTATGGTTCGAGTGGGTGTTAATTCACTCAAACCCAACTGTTGGTATACCGAGTAGGGAATCAGATTGACCCTTGCCCCTAAGTCAAGAAGTGCGTGATCAATTCGATAGTTCCCGATTACACATGATATGGTTGGGCAATCGGGATCTTTAAATTTTTACAGCACATCTTGTTTCAGGATGACACTCACTTTCTCAGTCAAGGAGATCTTCTTTTGAACACTTTTCTGTCGTTTGGTTGTGTATAAGTCTTTTAGGAATTTAGTATATAAAGGTATCTGTTTGACAACATCAAGCAGAGGAATGTTGACTTTCACTTGTTTTAACACCTCTAGAATATCCTGAAAGTTAGAGAGACGCTTTGGTTCAACCAACCGTTGGAAAAACAGAGCAACTGACTTTTCTAGAGGTTCCGGTTCAAATTTTTATGGGGCGTCACTAGATCCATCATTGTTGTCCTCTTCTAGTTCTTGAGGCTTTTCGAGCCTAACCGGAAGGGTTTTATCAATAACCTTCCCACTCCTAAGAGTGGTGATGGATTTAGCGTGCCCCATTTGATTTGAAGAGTTGGGATTACCTCATACGTGAGTCTATTTTTTGTATAAAATCTCGCATTATCTGCGTCAGCTCTTGTACAAAATTTTACGCCGGTTCTTCTTGAGGTCTCCCCTGATTTGGATTTTGATTGAAGAAACCTTGAGGGGTAGTAGTTTGTCCGTTCCTCCAACTGAAATTGGGATGATTTTTTCAGCCAGGATTGTACGTATTAGAGGGTGGTCCATTGAAAGGTCGTTGATAGTTATTTACGGCATTAGATTGTTCATTCAACACTTCTCGAAAGGCAGGTATTGTAGGACAATTTTTGATTGTGTGAATGTTACAATCACAGATGCCGCAAACAATTTCATTAACCTTATCCTTCTTTAATTCTATGGCCTCAAATTTTCTAGTGAGATTAGCCACCTTAGTATTAAGATCATCATCCTCTTTCAGGAGATATATTCCGCCCTTTTCCTTTGAATGAGTCGGCTTAGACGTAGTGTTTGGATTTGGGTAATAGTCCCATGATTGTGTTTTTTCAGCAAGACTATCGAGATAATCCCATACCTCGTCAACATTTTTATTAATGAATTCTCCATTACACATTGTCTCGACCATTTGGAGCATGGAAGATGTCAGTCCATTGTAGAAAAAATTTGTAATGCGTCACGTTTCAAAGCCGTGTTGTAGGCATGAACTGACCAAATCCTTGAACCTTTCCCAACATTGGAAGAATGTTTCATCTTCCTTTTGGGCAAATTTCATGATTACTTTTCTGAGGGTAATTGTTTTATTATGTGGGAAAATTTTCTTCATAAATTCTCTCTGCATATCATTCCATGTGCCAATAGATCTAGGACGCAGTGAGTGAAACCACGTCTTGGCCTTCTCTTTCAAGGAAAATGGAAAGAGTTTCAGCCTAATAGTATCCTCAGATACATTAGGAAAGTATAAGGTGATTATAATCTCATCGAACTCTTTCAGATGTAGATATGGTTCTTCAGACTTGAGCCCATGAAACTTAGGAAGGAGTTGGATAACCCCTGGCTTGATGTCCATCTGTCCTGTATTCTCAGGAAAAATCATACATGAGAGCGTACTCACCCCCGCCGGTTGTAAATAATCTCGTAAAGTACGAGGCGGGGGTGCTTGATGCACCTCATTTTCAGCTTGTACTTCCTCAACCCTGGGTTGTGGTAGTGCTTGAGGTTGATTTTCAGCCATAACCTCAATTTCAATTCTAAACTTAGACATAAAAAAAAGATAAATGAAACAAAAATCTAGAAAGAAAGAGAGGATTTGGAAAGAAGTTACCAGATCGGAGTTCCTAAGGCAAAAACCTGCAAAACAAACCAAAACAAGTTAGTTTCTAAGAGTAGAAAGTTCTAATTAAAAGTAAACTAATTTCTAAAGAAAAAAAGAAATTTCAAAGAAAGAGAAATTAGAAAGAGCTTACTAAATTAGAGGTTTCTATTGTAAAATCTTACAAAAGAAAGGTTAATTCTAAAAATAGAAATAAAAACTTGAAACTAGCTAAAAAGGACAACAAATCCTAATCTAGAAAAGAAATTACCAATTTTAGAAAGTATATATCAGAATCCTACAAAACAAGAGAAATAGGTTAGTTTCTAGAAATCAGAAAGAAAAATAAAAATCTACGGTAAAAATAATCCTAATCTTAAACTAATCCGAAACTAATAAATTTTAGAAAAACGTAGCCGACAGTCCCCGGCAACAGCGCCAAAAACTTGTTCACTCCCCAAGTGCAGGGTTGTGATGTAGTAATAACTCGGTAAGACCGAGGTCGAATCCCAAGGGACTGAAACTTATACGTTATCTAAAACTAATCAGAACTAGAACTAGATTAAGGTGAATTCTAAATCAAGTAACAATTATGGAATAATTATGAATTAATTAAACTAAACTTAAGAAAAATCAGAGAAGGAAACTAGGGATTCAGAGGATCCACTTGTAGAGATCAGGAAGATCTTATGCCTGCTTTAAGAATTATGAAATTTACTGAACTGCCGTTGATCTAGTTTTCAAAGAGATGAAAGGTATATGAATTAGAATGGATTCCATCACCAAACCATGCCTAAGAGACTATGGCAAACAACAGAATTAAACTAACTACCAACCAATCATATATATGAAGGTTAGGAAGGGTACCGACATCCGACCATGCCCAGGAGACTATGGTGAACAACAGGGCTTCCTGACATCATAAACATAAAAGAGAAGGAAATATTCAAAGCCATTGCTGACCCACTGTAATTTCAGTCACAACAGACCATTAAAGACTTAAAAATATTCCCATAATAATCAACGTCAATTCATAAATTAAAACTATATTAAAAACATAAAATAAAACCCCCCGTCTCACTACAAGCTTCACCTCCTAGCCCTAGCTAGGAGGTTTAGCCACACATGAGTGAGCTAGAACTCAGATCTCACAGAAAAAATAAATAAAATAAAATAGAACCTTAAAAGAAAAGGAAAAACTCTTCCTCTCTCTCTCTGTTCCTCTGTCCACGTCCACCCACAGCCCAAGATTTGCAATTCAATCCCCCCCTAGCTGCACGTCCAAAGCTCCCTTTTATAGCACTCATAGGTTGGTGGAAGAGGTAGGTTGGCTCAAGACCTCCCTGGAGTCGGAGAACCGACGCTCTTTATGCCATCTAGTTCGCAACAGAAGTGATCCGCGAACCACTGTTTCTGCGCAGTAGAAACGCACAACTCCTTGCGTTTTGACTGCATCTGAGACGAACAGCCATCCATTCCGTGGATTCTGACTTCTTAGGAAGGGTAACAACCCTCCTCTCCAGCATTTGGACGGTCTGGATCATCAATCAAACCGTGTATTTGATCACCCTATGGCCCACAGCAGCTGATTTTCACGGACACAGAGCCTGCGCACGTGATTGCGTTGAAGCATTCAGTGGGTCCCACAGTGATGTTTTTGGTTAAATCTACCCCGTCCATTGTCTTCAGCTCACAATTTCGACTGGAGATGGATGGTTCTTGGTATGTTTCGATGCGGCCTCTCGAATCTTCTTTGTTGCCGTCCGTCCTTCGTCTAATCCTACATGTACATATAACCTCTGAGGAAATCAAGAAGCATCCCATGGGACGGTCGATTTTGGATGTGAAACAAGATGGATGGCTTGGATTTTCCAACTGATCAAATATGGTGGCCCACCCGTGTCTGTACGCAGGCCCTGTTGCGAACAGAGCCTTCACATGTGTCTTTTATCATGTTTGTTGGGGCCATGATTGATGTTGGATAAGAAATCCATTCCAACCATTGGATTAGTTTCGAAAAATCGTCCAGATATGGACGATTTTTTATCGATTTAAGTGTGGTCCACCAATCTTTCTACTTCGCCGTCCATCCTATATTTAACGTCTCAGAATGTGTGGATGCTTGCATGGGAAGAAAATTCTATCTTGGAGAGGCTCGTGGATACCTCCTCGGACGAGTGAACGGCTTGGATCATCCGATTGGATGATGTGTGGGGTCCACTATGAAAAAAATAGACAGACAGCGAAGGACGCTGTTCGTTCTTTCGCACGGAGTCGGGTCAGCCTCCTTTTGAATGGGTTGTTGGCCCGGTGCACGTCCAGTGCACGATGACTGCACACACATCTTTCCCTTGTGGGGTCCAGTATAATGTCTATGAGAAATCTGATCCGGCCATCTCTTTCCTCGTCTTATTTAAGCGGTTGGGACCAAAACTGGAGCATATCTAGGAAACAGGTGGGCCCCCAGATTGAGAATTATGGGCTGATTTGTCGATTGAGCTACTTTCACCAGGATCCAACGATCGAAATTCAACGTGCACGGTTAATTTATATCCCTCAGACTATGTATCAAGTTTCGAGTTAATCAGATGGTGGTAACCCTATGATTTTGCATCTTGGACGTCTTTCAGGCTTGTTTAAGGTAAGTGGCTAGAATTTCTCTGATCTCTGGCTTGAAATTCTTCAATATTGGCTCTCTGGAGTCCCGTAACTTGCCTTAGTGCATCTTGAGCGCTAAAACCATGTTTTTAACACCCATTTTCAGTTCAAGCTCATAAAAACACCCTGCATCACAAACACGATTAAACGGGCTATTAAACGGTATCATGGTCGTAAATCCAGAAAATAACTGGCGTCTAATATGCAATATTTGACCCCCAACAGTGACACATATAGCAAATGTGCAACATGTGGTGCGTGCAAACCAGAGAACGTGCAACACATGTTTTAAACGGACCAATAAAGAGGAAGAAAGAGAAACGGTAAGAGAGTAGTAAGAGCCACTCTCTCTTATACATGTTAAATATGGGAATGAAGAGGCTACAAAAGGGAGGTATGAGAGATAGAAAAGAAATTGTAAAGTGAGGGTGGAGTGTGTTGTGACGTGAGAAGAGTGAGGGGAGAGAGAGAGAGAGAGAGAGAGAGAGAGAGAGAGAGAGAGAGAGAGAGAGAGAGAGAGAGAGAGAGAGAGAGAGAATATATTGCTGGACATTCACGTGGGAAAGAGAGGGAAAGAGAGAAGAGAGAGAAAAAGGAGGAGAGAGAAAAAGGAAGAGAGGAAGAAAAAGAAAAGAAAAGAAAATATTTTTTTAAGAAAAAGTGAGTTTTTCTCTCACTTGATATTTAAGAGAAAAATATATATATTTATTTTCTTTTATTATTTAATTATTCATTTATTCAATTAATTAGATCTTACTTGCCCATCTTATATGTTATGTTGTTTGTTTAATTTTTTTTTATTTGTTTTAATTGCTTACTATAGTTTTAAACATGTCATTTTAATTTTGTCGTTTGGTTATCTTTATTTTAATTAACATGATTTGGAGTTTATAAATTTTAGATTCTTAAATCAAATAAATTATATTACATATTTTTATCTTATTTATTTATTATTTTATTTTTTTGTAGAACTTAAATCATGTATATGCAATTTACATTAATTAACGATTTTGTTTTAAATTTAATAAATTGTGTACATCACGTATTATGAATTGATCAAGAGCAGTCATTAAATATTTTTAGAAATATTTGATTCATCCAATATTTAAAGTTATGCATCATTGAAATTGTTATGAAACGCTAGAAAATAGGTGGGGCAATCAAGTCCTCTGGGTTGAAAATTCCTAAAGCATAAATAGGTAGGGCAATCAAGACCCTTGCGTTGAAAGTCCTAGAAACCCATTGATACCTTTTGGAACATCTACCGTACCCTTTGAGTGGGTGAGCATGTCAGGATTGCAAAAGGTTCCCACTGCCAGGTTTGGTAGGGTAGTACTCTGACCAGCTAATGTACAAATGGGTCCCTCACAAAGTGCCCTTTGGATGGGTGAGCATGTCATGAAAGAGGTTTTCATTGCCAAGCTACGTGTTGTATTGACGAGGGTGTTGAACAACCGGTGTAAACTGGCCCTGGTGTTAAAAAGAATAAACCGCACATATGTTATTATGGAGTATTACATCTGTTGATTTCATTCATTCATATTTCTTTGAATTTATATTGAAAATTTGTGTTTATTAAATCTCCTCATTTGTTGTGTTACCTAAATAGGTATGGTATCTTTTAATACATTCTTATTCATGTTATATGAGGTTATTTTGAAACCTGTGTTGAGATTTCTCACTAGGCTTCACAGCTTACCCTATTGGGATTTTAAAATTTTAGGATTGGGATCTCATGGAGGAGCTTACAGAGATTTTCTTTTATTTATTTTTATTTCCTTGCCAATTTCTAAATAAGTGTAATAAAAATTAAGTATATTATGATAACATGATGATGACATGTGTTTGATAGAAATTTTGAATAGTGGAACATAGACATTTTATTCTTCTTTAAATAAATGTTTGATTATTTAATTTTGAAATTTTATATTTTATGAATGAGATCATTTTGCAAACATATGTGTGGATTATGAAGTGTAAACATACAAAACATAAGTCATGCCTTCGGGTACGGAATCGGGGTTGGATATACCCAGATGCCGAATTTTGGGGCATGACACATAGTCATGACACCATTCCTGCATTTGAAGTAGCAAGGAATGGGGGACCAAGAATGATGGGAATCTGAGTACTCATGTTATGATAGGTTCGGTATCCAGGATAATAAAATCTAAAGGGTAGTAAAATCTATCGACCTGGACCAACACATCCTCGATTATCCCTCTTAGTACATGAATAGTGTAATCAGCAAGTTGTAGTGTGGTCCGAGTGAGTTTTAATTCACCCAAACCTAACTGTTTGTATACCGAGTAGGGAATCAGATTGACGCTCGCTCCTAAGTCTAGAAGTACGTGATCAATTTGATAGTTTTCGATTACACATGATATGGTTGGGCTACCAGGATCTTTGAATTTCTGCGGCACATCTTGTTTTAGGATGACACTCACTTTCTCAGTCAAGAAAATCTTCTTTAGAACACTTTGTCATCTTTTGGTTGTACATAGGTCTTTCAGGAATTTGGCATATGAAGGTATCTATTTTATGACATCAAGTAGAGGAATGTTAACTTTTACTTGTTTCAACACCTCTAGAATATCTTGAGAGTTAGAGAAATGTTTTGGTGTAACCAACCGTTGAGTGAACGAAGCAACTGGCTTCTCTAGAAGTTCCAATTCTAATTTTTGTGGGGCATCACTAGATCCACCATTGTTGTCCTCTTCTGGTTCTTGAGGCTTTTCGGGCCTAACCGGAAGGGTTTTATCAATAACCTTCCCACTCTTAAGAGTGGTGATGGATTTAACGTGCCCCATTTGATTTGAAGAACTGGGATCACTTATCTCGTACTGCGGTTTAGGATTAGGGAGTGGTTGTGCAGGAAGCATTTCCTTTTCTATAACCGTCATATGTGAATCTATTTTTTGCTTAAAATTTATAACTCCTCGTATTGCCTGAGCCAGCTCTTGTATGGAATTTTGAACCGATTCTTCTTGAGGTTTGCCCTCATTTGAATTTTGATTGAAGAAACCTTGCGGGGTAGCAGTTTGTCCATTCCTCCAACTAAAATTAGGATGATTTTTCTAACCAGGATTATACGTGCTAGAGGTCGGTCCATTGAAAGGTCTTTGATAGTTATTTACAGCATTGGATTATTCATTCAATACTTCTAGAAAGGTAAGTATTGCAGGACAATTTTCAGTTGTATGAATGTTACAATCGTAGATGCCACAAACACTTTCAGTAACCTTATCCTTCCTTCCTTCAATGACCTCAAATTTTCTTATGAGTATAGACACTTTATACTTGAGACCATCCTCTTCTTTTAAGAGATACAATCCACCTTTCGCCTTAGATTGAGTCGGCTCAGACGTGGTGTTCGAACTTGGGTAATAGTCTCATGATTGAGTTTTTTCAGCAAGACTATCGAGGTAATCCCACACCTCATCAAAATTTTTATTAATGAATTCTCTATTACACATTGTCTCGACCATTTGGTGCATGGAAGATGTCAGTCCATCGTAGAAAAAATTTGTAATGCGCCACGTTTCAAAGCCGTGTTGTGGGCATGAACTGACCAAATCCTTGAACCTTTCCCAACATTGGAAGAATGTTTCATCTTCCTTTTGGGCAAATTTCATGATTACTTTTCTGAGGGTAATCATTTTATGATGTGGGAAAATTTTCTTTATGAATTCCCTCTGCATATCATTCCATGTGCCAATGGATCTAGGACGCAATGAATGTAACCACGTCTTGACCTTCTCTTTCAAGAAAAATGGAAACAGTTTCAGCCTAATTGTATCCTCAGATACATTAGAAAAGTATAAGGTGACTATAATCTCGTCGAACTCTTTCAGATGTAGATACGGTTCTTCAGACTCAAGCCCATAAAACTTAGGAAGGAGTTGGATAACCCCTGGCTTGATGTCCATCTGACCTGTATTTTCAGAAAAAATCATGCATGAGAGCGTACTCACCCCCGCCGGTTGTAAATAGTCTCATAAAGTACGAGGCGGGGATGCTTGTTGCACCTCATTCTCATCATGTACTTCCTCAACCCTAGGTTGGGGTAGTGCTTGAGGTTGATTCGCAGCCATATCCTCAATTAACTTAGGAAAATTCGAGCGGTGTCTAGTCTTGCGATGGACAGTTAACCCCTTAACTAATCCTCCTTCAGTAAAGAGACATCGAGTATTGTCATGGGCCCACTAGGGCATAACACCTTGAAAATCGGGGGTCGTGTAGAAACCCGACTCCCGAGTTCCAAACCATCACTTATGCAACAAATATGATTGTGATTCAATGTTGTATGAGTTAAAGCATTCACATGAGTAAGATTATACCAAAACTGCAATTCATACTCCAGATCCAGTGATAAAATGCAAGTGGAAGACTGAAAGATATATATATCACTGTATGAAAACAAAATAATCTTAAACTGTTTCCAAAGTATGAATACATCTCTGAATCTCATATACATGTCATAAAGCAAAATAATAAAAAATAAATAAATGTCTGATGATAGTCCCACTAGCGTGTCCCGCCGATCCAAGTCACCTACGCAAAGCCGTCGGAGAACTGCATATACGAGAACTCATCCTGATCCTCGTAGTAATCCGGCTCAGCGTCCTAAATCGCCTCATCACCTGCATCTAACACAGAGTCTGGTAGGTGTTGCAAATACCGTCCCGTAACGTGGGAGTGAATGATCAACTCAGTGGAATAATAGAGTAAAGATTAGCATGTTATCAAATCAATCACGCGATAATAGTAAAGTAATCAATCAAACATTCCTACATACTGTTGTTAATGCATGCATGAAATGACATGATGCATACCCTCACCGACATACTCCTTCATACGACACTATCTTACGCCCGCGGCATGCTTGCGTTCCTCAGTGCTCCACATCTTCCAGTCACATGCAATGCGATATAGATAATGATTACCGAGTTGTTATTAGTCCTTTCATATAACAATATTGGGAATCTAAAGTACTTTGCTTATATTAATCCCAACACAGATCCTGTCTAGGGTCGTCACTCTTAGTAATCTCATACGATGTTATATTTATAGGTCGCTGCAAGGGCTGCCAGGGCTATTGCTCGCACTCGTTGCACTGCTCCCCCATCACCTTATCAATACAGGCCTACTGTACTCTTGTCGCTACGGAAGGGTCGTCGCCTCCCGTAGACTCAGAATACGCTCGCGGTCACTACAAAGGGCTCGTTACCAATCAGTGTAGGCCGATAGCTCGAATGTAGTGTCTCATACCACCACAATCGGCTCACGAGTCATAGGTACTCACTGGTCACTATGGAGAGGTTTGTGGCCCCAGCGTAGGCCGACAGCTCGACTACGGTGTCCCATACCACCATTCCCGGCTCATGAGTCTTTATGGATCAAGGTACCATGGTTGACAGGATTTTCAATGGTAAGTTCAGTACCCTAGGTTCAAGCAGTTATGGCTCATATAGGGTGAACATACAGTGGCCAGTCGGATTACTTGATGGGCTAGACTAGTACGAGCACATCTCAAGTCGAACGACATGAAGTGTATGAAACATTTCGTGTGGCCTAACCACTGTCGCCAACTCAAAACATGACTCGCGTTCATTGACGCGTCCTTCGTGCCAAATAGAAGTCAACCACAAATTTAATCTATTACTGACTGCCTGGACTAACCTATAGCCCTAAGCATTTGAATATCAACATCAATAATCATATGAGAGTAATAGAAATGCAATACAACAATGTAAGCATGTTGACACATGTCATAACATACAACTTAAGCAAATCATCCAACACATGCATTTCATATATATAATGAAATCAATACATATAGCCAACATGATGGAAATCATTTACATCAGCATATTACTTGAGAATTCAATCTCAAAACTCATTCACCACACCATCTACTCAATACATACTAATACAAACACTTAGCCTACACACTTTAGTCTATATAGCGTATGTCGACTCAAAGTGCGCATTTGGGCAAATCTCTTCGCCAAAATGATCATGCATGCATTCCTAATATCATAACACGACAAATAGACATGGCAAACATTTCAGCAAAATGTGGATGTAAACAGTATTTCCTACAAATGACTAAAATGCCCTAAATCTCATATTTTCCATACGTTTACGAAACGAAAAACGGACAACATGTTGTACATGTCAAACGGCGTTGCCGTCGATAATCTACTATTAAACAACATTGAAAGCTTTGAAATCAGTCAATCAAAGCGTCTAAAATCCTCACCTTTTGCCTTAGACGTGTATCGATTCGATTTGAACGTATACGGTTCGTCAACGGCGTAAAGGTGACCTAATACACAAGATGTATAAGCTACTTCACTATTTAAATCGAAGGGATCCTAAAACAGTAAGTGGTTAGGGTTTTTCTTACCTAAAAGTGCGTTAGAATCACCGGAAAAGTGACTTGAACGCGTTGCTTCGGTATGTGCAAAAGCTGGTGCAATTGGCGGGAAATCTCTCCCACAAGGCTCTCACTTTCTCTCACTCTTTCTCTCACTCAATCTAGGGTTTCTAGCAAATTCGGATGGGAGAGATATGAGAGGGTTTAAGTCCCTTATATAGGCTAAAATGTCACCTAAACAGACTTGGGATAAAGGTATACTTGAGTTATAACCAAATCGGGGCTGTTCCGATCCAAATGAACGTTTTGGGAGGTCCCCTGGCCGAACGCGATCGGACTTAAGCTCATGGTCACTGGATGTTGCTCACACCAAGTTTTCAGTCCGGTAGAGTTCCCAGATCGCACGTGGCGGTTCAGTTTCAGTTCAGCGGTCATCGTACCTAAATCAGGTCTACAAGTCTCATGATATGGAAGAGAAATTTTTCCTGATCCGAGGGTGAAATTTGGCTGAATTCTGACAGTCAGAACGCTTAATAATAACGTGCAAAGACTCGTGCCAGATTTGAATTAAAATTTTAAATCTTTACCCATTTCTCACTCTCTTCACTCCAGGCTCAACGAAATAGCCTCAGAGCATCGGTTGGGCTTGATTTTCGAAACGATTGTCAAGTCCAGCTAAGCGGTCATAAAGGTCTAAGATTGTAGGTATCGGACTTTCAACGCGTAGTCTAAATCCAATACGAAGTTTCAAAGGGTTCCTGAGAGCAAACGGGTTTATAGTTTGATCCTAGGTTTCAGGGTATTATAGTATCATTGATTCTACAAGTTTTGGGTCTTGCAGAACGTATTTAAAGCGATCGATGCTGATTTCACAGCTAAACTAGCGTAGCGCTAGCTAACTAATGCTTAATTTCTAAAGGAATTAATCCTACGTGATTTCTGGTCGAGTTGGTACTCGAGTCCCTGTACGGATTTTTTCAAGGCGTTACAGCATGAAACACTCGCAGCCCTTGATTTAAATTCTAAACCTAGACCTAAGAGAAAGAAAGAAGTAGAAATTTAGAAAATAAAAAGGAAAGATGAAAAGAAGTTACTAGTTTCGAAGTCTTAGGTTAACAACCTGTAAAACAAAACAAAATAAGTTAGTTTCTAAAAATAGAAAGTCTAATATTAGAAAATTCCTAATTAGAAGTAAACTAATTTCTAAATAAAAAGAAGAAATTTCTAAAAAAGAAAGTAGAAAATAAATTAGGAAAGTCTTAAACTAGAAAGTAAGTTAATAAAAGAGATATGAAAGATGGAAAGTAGAATTTAGAAAGATCTTACCAAATTAAAGTTCCTATCTTAAAGCCTACAAAACAAGAAAGTTGGGTTAGTTTCTAAAAAGAGAAAAGATATCTAAGACTAAAGAAAAATAGGAAATTTCTAAAATTAGAAAGAGTTTCTAGAAAAAGGAAATAACTAAGTTAGTTTCTAAACCTAGAATTAGAAAGTTCTAAAATGGAAAACCTAATCTTAAACTAATCCTAAAACTAATTAATTTCATAGAATTGTAGCCGTCAGTCTCCGGCAACGGCGCCAAAAACTTGTTCACACCCCAAGTGCAGGGTTGTGATGTAGTAATAAACTCGGTAAGATCGAGGTCAAATCCCAAGGGACTAGAACTTGTACGTAATATGAAATTAAGCAAAATTAAAATTAGAATAAGATGAAATTTAAATCGAGTGTTTTTAAGAGAATAATGGTGAATAATCAACTAAAATCTAAAGAATTCAGGGCTAGGAAACTAGGGATTCAGAGGATCCACCTGTAGAGATCAGGGAGATCTTATGTTAGCTTCAAGAATCATGAAATTTAACTAAACTGCCATTGATATAGTTTTCAAGAGATGAAAGGTATATGAATTAGAATGGATTCCATCACCAAACCATGCTCAGGAGACAAAGTAAACAACAGAATTAAACTAATTACCAACCATTCACATGTATGAAGGTTATGAAGGGTACCGTCATCCGACCATGCCCAGGAGACTATGGTGAACAACAGGGTTTCCTGACATTATAAACATAAAGGGAAGGAAGATGCTCAAAGCTATCGCAGACTCATTGTAATTTTAGTCACAACAGACCATTAAAAAATAAAAACATTCCCATTAGTAAACTAAAATCAATATCAGATCAGTCTTAAACAAAAGACACAAGCAACAAGTCCTCCCATCATACTACAAGCTTCACCTATTAGCCCTAGCTAAGAGGTTTAGCCCATAAACATGATGGGGCTAATTCTCACAAATTAATAATAATTAATTAAAAAATAACAATTAAAACCTAACAGAATACTTCTCCCTGTCTCCCTCTCTCTCTTTCTCCTGACGTCTCAGCCGCGGTTCACCTCCCTCTCTTCTCTCTCTCCTTCTTCTCCTTTTATAGCTAGCAAGGGAGAGGTCGGTGCGCGGCCGAAGTTAGTTTGGAGTCGGAGAACCGACCTTGTTTACACACATTGTGAAGCACAATGCAAAACAGGTTGCGTTTGAATCGAATTTTAAAAGGTTGAACATCTGTATCCCTCAAAAATAACTTCTAGGACGGGGTTATGGATATCATATCTTGCCTCTGGATGGTCTGGATCACCTATCCGACGGTAATCAGAAACACAAAAGGGCCCACAGCAGTTGGATTTCCAGGACATCTGCGAAACAGAGTGTGTAAGAAGTTACGTTGTGACGATGGTGGGGTCCATAATCGGTGTTATCTGGAAAATCCAACCCGTCCACTGGATTACCCTCGAAAAACTAGTTAGAAATGACCAATTTCTGATAGTATTTGGTGTGGTCCACAAGATCATCTACTCCGCCGTTCATCTTGTGTTTAACGGCTAGAAACTTACAGTAGCTTGCATTGGGTCAAAAGGACACCTACGCTAGGGGCGTGACCTCCCTCTGGAGTGAATGGACGGTCCAGATCTTGCAAAAGGAGGATGAGTGGGGCCCACTAGAAAAAATGGACGGACAGCGTAAATACGCTGTCTTTCTTTTGCAGAGGAGAGCAGATGATGGGTCTGCCCCTTTGACCGACCATTATTGGTTCGGTGTATTTCGAGTGCACTGCTGCTGTGCACTCCCATTCACATAAGATGGGTCCCACCTTGATGTGTATGTGTAATCTAATCTGTCCATCTACTTTGACACCTCATTTTAAGTGTTGAGACCAAAATTTAAGCATATCCAAAGATCAGGTGGGCCCTAGTTTAACGATTTGTGAGCTGATCTGGCTATTGGGCCTCTTCCACAAGGATCTGGGATCTGAAATTCGACCTGTACGGTTAATTTGTGGTCCCTTAGCCATGTATGAAGTTTTAGAGCCAAATGAATAGTGGGAACCCCGTGATCTTACATTCTGGACCAAATTTGGGCCACTTGAGCTTCAGTTTCTCGATTTTCGCAGATCTCTGGCGTGTAAATTCGTCGATCTTGGTCCCATGGAATCTGTCCCTTGCTCTGGTGAATTCTGAGAGTTAAATCTCAGCTTTTAGCACCTTATTTCGATCTAAGCTCGTAAATACACTCTGCATCACAAATACGATTAAATCGGCCATTAAACAGTATCATGCTCGTAAATCCAGGCAATAACTGGGTCTGATATGCAATATTTGACCCTCAACAGTATGTTTAGTATCCAAACCATCCATTGGTTGGGCCCCTCCTTGAACTGGGCCCCCTCCAAAGATCAGGCCAATCTAAGTCTCAGATGGCCCACATCACAGGAAACAGTGGGAATCTAACGCCTGCCCTTGACCCTTTTGGGTATCACAAAAGTTTTAGATCGATATTAAATTTGTTTTTCCTACTCAACCAGGTCCGTGTGACCTTATTAGCGGTTGGATGGAAAATTTACATTATGGTGGGCCCCACATGGGACCCACAGAGATGTATGTGTTTGGCTCCCACTGTCCAGGCGGACGGTGGAGCCCACAAGTGATGTATGTGTTTTAGTCACACCATCCAGGTGGATAGTGGGACCCCCTTTATGTGTTTTATTCACACTGTCTCGTGACAATGGGGTCCATCATGATACATGTGTTGCATCCAAGCCTTCCAACCATTTGGAAAGCTCATTTTATGGCATGAGCTGAAGAATGAGGCAGATCTAGGACCAGGTGGACCACATTATACAATGGGTTTGCCCGTCTACCATTAAACCCTTAGGCCACCAAGTTCTTTGTGACCTTATGAAAAGATTGTATGGGAAACAAATGTTATGGTGGGCTTGGAGAATTTTTAATGGTGGAAATCATTACCACCACTTATATTTGGGTGTGGCCCATTTGATATGCATATGAACCATGTGATGTGGCCCACTTGCCATTTGAGGAGGCCCACCTTGATATATATATGAGGCCCATATGATTAGGCCCATCTTGATGTTGTTATGGCCCATCCATTGAGGCCCACCTGATATACATAAGGCTCATGCTATACGGCCCATTTATTGTATCTAAGGCCCATGGATTGAGGCCCAATTGTATGTACATAAGTCCAATACAATGTGTAACTCTACCATGGTTTGTGTAATGATGTTTATGACGGTCGTGCCTTAGGAGCAATGTTGGTTTGACGTCCACATTGTAAGAATAATGTTGGTTAAATGTCCGCATTATAATTCTCCCTAGGGCCCATTGTTAGGCCCATACTCGTAGGCCGTCTAGGCCCATCTTCGTTATGAATAACATCCATCACCATGTAACATGTCTAGTGTAGTTTCATGATTCATGATCATACACATCATATGCATGCTTGATATGAGAAGTGACTGATCATAGCATATGCCTTCGGACAGATTGTTTAGGAGCTCTCGGATAGGCAGTGTTGCCCTACATGAGCGCACGATACGCGCAGGATTGCTGCATGACTAGATAGCGTGATTCATGCATTCGCATTATGTGATATGGTACTATACGCCCTAGCGACATTAGGGCCTTAGCCTCCACAGCCGTATCGTGGTTGGCAGGATTGGATACCGAAAATCTTGTTCTACATGGGGTGCTATAGATATCCCTGGGTAAAAGTGCCTAAACTCTTATGGTACCAGGAGGTTGCTCCAACGTTTAGACCGAGTGGGTATAAGAGCGCAGAGTGTCGATTATCAGATGGCTGCGCTTTCCATTGTGTCGTGGTCAATTGAAAAGGGGTGTGGCCTTACCCGCCCGAGAGGAGGGGGCAAAGCTAGGCTGAGTTTGATCAGCTCGAGGAATGGGTCCGCTATCGACAAGCCGAGTCTGATATTGGTAGGCAGATAGTGAGGTCTTTTCTACTCACCTTGTTACGTGCGATGGAGCGGCAATCTGGCTTGGAGTATACTAGACCCCAGTTATATTCCAGAGTTGAGCAGTATTGATATGTGGACTTAGATGAGAATTTGTATGCTTAAGTTACATCTCACATCTCATGGTCTTGGTATGGCTGACATTAATCATGCCTTGCATCACATGACCTTAGTATGGCTAATAGTATTCATGGGTTCACCAGCATATTCTGCATTACTCTGATACTGCATAATTGTATTATTACTTTGCGCATACACTTTCACCACTCACTAAACTTTCCATAAGCTTATGCACGACCATTGCGTGTAGGTGACATTAGACTGCAGCAACGCTGAGGTAGGAGTGCTTAGCAGATCATCTTGGAGCTTTTTGTCCATTATCATTGTATTTCCCTTTATGCTCATTGTACTTATAAAGTTTTTTATCATAGTGAAAATGTAATGGAGTTTTTGGTTGTTGTTTATGGGTTATGCCTTTGGTTATGCTTATTACGAATCAAACTGATGTTGAAAATTCTCCTCGTAGCATCCCAAGATGGCGAATGGGCGCGGGTTCTACGGAGGCTGTCGGCACCAGATTTGGCGATCGGGAATGTTGTGAGCCTGATTTTCGAGTTTGGGGCGTGACAACTTTGGTTCAAACAACTTGAACCAAAGTCCATCAGCTTGTTTGCAGAGCTCAGTGAGGCATTCCTCACCAACTTCATTGGTGGGAAGAAGAAGTTGAAGCCCCCTGCACTTCTGAACAACATTATTTAGAAGGAGGGAGAGTTACTTAAAGACTACATTAAACGCTTCAACTTTGAGTCGCAACAAGTTCAGAAACATTCAGAAGAAATAACTCTCAATTCTCTCATGCAAGGCGTTAGGGACAAGCCATTTCTAGCATCCCTGGATAAAAATCCCCCGATGACTCTTGCGGAGTTTATGACTCGATCAGATAAGTATGCGGATGTTGAGGAAATGAGAATCATGCGTGAAGCTGCCCAAAACGTGAAAGCCCGAGCCAAAGAGTCAGCCAAAAATGAAGTTGATTCGCTTGGAGGAAAGAAGCGCAAGGATGACCGAACGCGTGATGAACGCAAGTCGAGTAAACAACCTGACTGCAAGTTTTCTACGTATACCCCACTCAATAAACCGTAAGAGTAGGTGTTGATGGAAATCAAGGGGGAAGGATTCGTCAACTAGCTCGATAGGCTACGAGCAATCCCAACTGACGAAACAAAAATAAATACTGCCATTATCATCGGGATCATGAGTATAACACGAGTGATTACAATCACTTGAAGGAAGAGATTGAAAGGCTTATCTGAGAAGGCCAACTCGCAGAGCATGTTGAAAGAACCAAACAGCAGAAGAACGCCCAGGTGATAACCGACCTACGAAAGAGATTTGAACTATCGTCGGTGGTCCCCGAGGCGGAGGTGACTCAAATAATGTTCAGAAAAACCATGCCAGGAGCATTGGTTGACCCGAATCCGAGATCCTCATCTTAGGTCGGCCCTCGAAGGAAAAGAAAAGAGACAAGTACAACATCTCATTCACTGACGAAGATACCTGAGGCATTTATCATCCTCATGACGATGCATTGGTCGTCGCTCTGACTATCGCAAATAGAAAGGTGTTTCGCATACTCGTCGACACTGGATCGTCTGCTGATGTATTGTTCACTCAAGCGTTCGATAAAATGGGAGTTGAGTGATTGACATTGAGGTTGGTTCGTACCCATTGATCAGATTTTCGGGAGGTCAGACTCTCCCAAAAGGAATCATCTCACCGCCACTCACGACCGGAAACCCTCCACACCAGGCGACTGCAATGGTCGACTTTTTGATAGTCAACCAGTCGTCCATTTACAATGTTATACTCGGCCGACCCTCTCTTAGTCACCTCCAAGCCGTGATATCTATATACCGCCTCTCCATGAAATTTTTGACTAAGTTAGGAGTAGGAGTTGTCAAAGGAGACCAACAAGATGCTAGACGCTGTTATGTGACAGCCATAAAATTTCCAGCTGAGAAAGCTTCAGCTGAGGTATCGATGATTGAGTCATTGGATCCCCGAGTCGAAACTCAGGAACGAGGTCAACCGGTGGAAGACCTTATCTCGATACCTCTGGTCGAGACAGATGGGTCTAAAATAGTGTAGATTGGCTCATCTCTGTGATCGCCTTTGAAAGATAATTTGATAGTTTTCCTTCGACGATACGCTGATGTATTCGCATGGAGTCATGAAGACATGCCGGGGATTGACCCATCAGTGATCACTCACCGACTCAACATCGATCCGACCTACCGGCCGATCCGACAGAAGCGACATCCCCTTAGCTCTGAAAGGTACGCTGTCATTGAAGAAGAGGTCAGCAAGCTCCTTAAGGCAAAATTCATAGAAGAGATATACTACTTGGAATGGGTAGCTAATGTTGTACTAGTGAAAAAAGCCAATGAAAAGTGGCGAGTCTGTACAGACTATACCAACCTAAACAAAGCTTGCCCAAAGGATAACTTTCTTCTTCCAAGGATTGATCAGTTGGTAGATAGTACTACGGGGCATAAACTTCTTAGTTTTATGGATGTATATTCAGGGTATAATCAAATTGTAATGCATCAATCTGATAAATCTAAAACTACCTTTGTCACTGATAAATGTCTTTATTGTTACCGTGTGTTGCCATTAGGTATGAAAAATGCTGGAGCAACTTATCAAAAATTAGTAAACAAAATTTTTTCTCGATTAAATGGCCAAACTATGAAAGTGTACATTGATGATATGCTCATCAAAAGTGTACACATGGCCGACCATATAGCCGACCTAGAAGAAATGTTCCTGATCTTACGTAAGTTCCAAATGAAGTTAAACCCGAGTAAGTATGCTTTTGGCGTAGACTTGGGAAAGCTCCTCAGATTCCTAGTTAGCCAACAAGGAATCGAGACAAACCCGGAGAAGATAAAAGCATTGCTCGACATGGAGTCTCTGAGAATGATTAACGACATACAAAGGCTGACTGGATGAGTAGCGACACTTAACCGTTTCCTCTCCCTAGCTACTGATAAATGTCTTCCATTCTTCAAACAATTGAAGGGACGACAAATAGTGGATTGGACGGAAGAGTGCGATGTCACATTCCAGCAATTAAAGTTTTATCTCGAATCTCCACTTCTCTTATCGAACACAGAGCTAAGAGAAGCTCTGCTATTATATCTCGAGGTGTCCGAGGTAGTAGTTAGCTCAGCCCTTATATGAGAGCACAAAGGAAAGCAACAGCCAGTTTATTATGTCAGTAAAGCACTTTTACCGGCAGAGATGAGATATCTGCTCCTGAAAAAAGTGATTTTAGTCCTAGTAATCTCCTCGCGGTGACTCTGACCCTATTTCCAATCTCATACCATCGTCGTTATGACTGACCTCCTGCTGCTACAAATTCTACAGAAATCGGAAGCATCTGGCAGACTTGAAAAATGGGCAATTGAACTCAGTGAATTCGACATTCAGTACAAGTCGAGAGTAGCAATTAAAGGGCAAGTCGTGGCCGACTTCATTGCTGAAGTAACACCGCAAACCGACCTAATGATTGAGCACACTATCGAGCCTGTTGAAGACTCGACGACTGCTTCTCTCGAGTCATTGCCTGACCTAAAATCTGGAAGCTGTATGTCGATGACTCCTCCAACTCTAAGGCAAGCGGGGGAGGAGTAGTTCTGAAAACTCTCGATCAAACCTACATGCAATATGTGTAAAGCCCGTGAAATTCTACTACTACTACTACTACTACTACTAATAATAATAATAATAATAAAAAAAGATTTTTTATTTAAATCTTATTTTATATTTATTTTAAAACTATCTTATCTCCTATCCTATCTTAGAGGTATAGTTTAAATATACCTCTAACCCTCACCGCACCTCTCAAGATAAAAAAGAGTTCTAGTCAAATTTAAATATTAACAAAGAGGCTACCTGCGACAACAGAGAAAGGGAGAGAGAAATTTGGAGTGCTTAGATCAGGTATGTATATCATCCTCCTCTTAGTATTTTTTTTATATTTAATATAATTTAATTCGGTGTATGCAATGAACGGTGTGGATTGGTCACACGTTCATTGTATTGAATTATAGGTAAATGTCATTTAAAGGTGAGAGAAATCTAAAATTTTGTAATTGTAGTTGGTATGCATCTGATCAAATTAGATTAGATCTATATATATCATATGATCCCTAAGACCAAAATATACAAGGACCCTAATATTCAGATTAATCTAACCATCAGATGGGCCACATTAGTTAGATCTATAAGTGTTTGATAAATGAATCTTAGATATTTTGCGCAAGTATTGGTATTACTTGGCATAGAAGGTTGAGATGAGCCATTGGTGAATGTGTGGTTAGATCCACACCATTCCTCCAATGCATAGAGGAAAAACATGACAAGACCTCAAGAATGTAAATGATCTGACTATCCAATGAGCCACCCCAATCAAGTAATTTCCATTCAATTTTATTATATTAAAAATAAAATAAAATATAGAATACCAATTTTAATTATTTGATTATTTTGGATTTAACCACATAGGGTGTTAATCAAAGGTCGGTTCCACCATTTAATACAAATTAATGAATAATAATATTGTTGATATAATTGATAGGACCTCGAAATTTAAATCAACCTAATTACATTGCAGAGTCAATATAACCAAACTCAGGTGAGTAACCCAACTTGTCTCATAATTCATTAAAAATTAAAATAAATCTTTTGTGATTGTTGGATTGATTTACTAATTTGAGTATTTTGATATGATAATGGAATGCTAATTCATAGGTAAATATTCTGATCAAGACAACTATGTCATATATGAAAAATATGCATCTACATATCATTCATCATTCATTTCATTGTATAATGCATGGTCAATCTTAGGGGCTCTCCCTGGAAGAAATGTCGATCCTGGTAGAGCATTATCAGATGCAAGCTATGTCCAAGCCTATCGAAAGGTGGAAGCCTACCCAACGGATGGATGCGGGTTGACGACCTCCAACCCAAGCAGATGGACGATCATCCCATCTGATGCTTTCATACACCATTTTACTTTCATATCATTATACATGTATTTTTATATTATTTTAATTAATATGAATATGAACCATGCTGCGTTATATCACTAAGCCTGGTCAGCTTACATTTTTATTGATGGAAAAACCGTACAGAGGAGCCATTAGCAGATGATGTGGCGTAAGAATTGGAAGGATCTACTGCACCTGAACATGACCCACTTGAAACATGGGCATACTTATTTGAAAATGAAGTGGCGGCATTAGAAAATTTTTAATCATATATTTTATTTAGTTAGCATAGCTTGATTAACATATAATGTATACTGGTATTTATTTTGAGACTTTAAAAAATTATTTAGCTTCATTTCTTTGGAATAATGTTAGCATGGAGTAAATATTATTGTAGAACAATGGTATAATAAATGAATGATTTTAAGGTTTATTTTATTTTAAGGGTTGTCAAGGTTTATATATGTTTGGTTTATGTATGTGTGATTGAAATTATGGTAGATCTTATGTTGAATGTAATTGTCACATGCGATTATACCGATTAAAGAATTAAGTTAGTACACTTTGTGTGTAAGTTATGAACTGAAACTCGGGTCTGAGGGTACACACTCTGTACTCGAATTTTGTGGCGTGACAGTTTGGTATCAGAGAGAGTTAAATGAATACCGCAAACGACCTGTAGGGTATGAACCCCATACGTGCATAATGTGTAGGTCCCTAGAATTAGAAACTTACAACTTTCCATTATAATACTTTTATATAATGAGAAATATATATATAGATATATATAATTTATAATTCATTTATTATTATTTGAAGTAGAAATTTAACTTATTTATATAATTATATTCATTGGAGATGTAAATCTGGACCTTTGAACAAATTTTAAAGTTATTTTAGTTGTGATGTACCGCCGGACAGTAATGGATAGCAGGAATCACTTACCTTTAAAAAATGTAAATAAATAAATATAACTTTGATTAAGGTGATTTAAAAGCCTAATTATAGATATAGAATCCTAAATTTAATAAAAAATAATTAAATAATTTAAATATGACATATACTATACAGATTCTAGGAATTAGTGCAGACTGGTTAAAAATCGTCTAAATCTGAACAAGTCTGATTGCAGTAATTTTTGAAAATTCTGTGGTTGTCTGATTGAGCTGAAATTTTGTGAAAATATTTTATACTCATGTAAAAACTTTCAAAACAATTTTGAGATATATTTGAAATTTTTAACCATGTAAACCAATGATTAGAATAGTAGCCACTGATAGTGAACTGGTTTGTTCATAATGTAGCACTACTAACTTGATGATTTGTTGAATTTTCCTTTGTTATTGATGCTAAGGTATTTCAATAAGATTGAATATGAATTAGAGAATCTATAAAGTCCACTGAATCATTAATAATTCATCTTATAGGAGTTATGGCCCCTAAGAAGATGCGTAGTATTCATGATTTAATACCATCCGTAAGCACACCTCTCCAAGTACTCCTTTACCAAATCCTCCCATTCCCGAAGAATCTGGAATAGCTCCTGATGAGCAAGATGAGAACGAATTCAATGAAGTAGGGCAAGCTCCTCCACCACCTCTTCCTCCAGTTAATATGGCAAATATTGGACCTAGTACGCAACTCCCATTATCCTTAACCACTATTCGAGCTAACCTTGCAGGAACAAATGTTCAGTCATGGGACGCGGCCTTTGAGTTGGTAGCACAAATGGTGGAAATGCTAAAACAACGACAGGAATAGTTCCCCATTCTGTGGGACATGTTAGCCACCTTAAATCAGACACCCCAACATCAACGGAACACATCTTCATTAAGGTTTGATCAGCCTCGTGAGGTAGATTTGCTTGAAAGGTTTTCAAAGTTACGACTACTAGTATTCAAGGGTACATCTGACCCATCAATAGCAGAAGATTGGTTGAAGCAAATTGAGAAAGTACTAGAAGCCATGAACTGCCCTGATGATCAGAAAGTTAGACTGACATCCTTTATTCTTCAGGCCGAAGCCAATGTATGGTGGAGAGCTGCAAAGAGAATGGTTCCAGATGGTCATGTATGGACCTGGAATGAATTTCAAAAAAAATTTCGTGAGAAATATTTTCCTAAAGTGTACCGCATCCAAAAGATAGTGGAATTTTCAAAGCTAGAACAAGGTTCCATGATGGTAGCTTAGTATGAAGTAAAATTTACTGAATTAGCAAGTTATGTGCTAAAGGTAATGGAAGATGAAGATTATAAGATTACAAAATTTGAAGAAGAGTTAAGACATAATATCAGAACGAAATTTTGTTTCATGAATGTAAAGAAATACTCAGAAGTAATCGATAAAGCCTTATGAGCAGAACAAGATATAGAGCGGTTTCTTAAATCTCGTGTGTAGATAAAAGAAACAAGACAAAGAAATAGGTGGACACCTACTTAAAACCAACACTAGAGAAGAAACCCAGAATGAAAATTCAGTCATCAACGCAGAAAACCCAAGAACGATATTTTCTAAGAAATTGTGCGTACTGTAGTTAGTATGGTCACATGGCTCAGGTCTGCAGAACTAAGATGAGAGATATGGGTATAATGCCTCTTTAACAGTTATCACCGCGATTGCAACTTTCAGCATCATCTCAACAAACAAGTCAGACATCACAAGCATCACATACACAACCGCCCCGACCACAGTAGAATCAGCAAAATCGACCATCTCCATCAGTTCCTTAAGGCCAAGGAAATTATCCCAATAGGCAACAACCACCACGTGCACAGGTTTATTCCATTTCATATAAGGAGAATCTAAAAATAATAATAACGTTGTTAAAGGTATGATCAAAACGCATGGTATTTCGATTTTTATGTTATTTGATTCTGGGACTACTTTATCTTTTATTTCATCGTCGTTAGTATCTCAGTTAAGATTGAAGTCAGAAATCCTCGACAAGCAAATTTTGGTAGATTCCCCCATCGATAAGTCAGTTATTTTGGACAAAATATGTAAATCTATTCCCCTTATGATAGGCGATATTCCTATATTAGCTAATTTAATAGAAATGACTATGGTGGGGTACGATGTTATTCTCAGAATAGATTAGCTTACTCGAAATCATGCGACATTGGATTGTTATGCGAAACGGTTACCTTTGCAACGCCAGGAAAAAAACCACTTATGATTTAAGGGAAGAAGAAGAATGAGAAGATTGAGTGTGTTATGACGTCGATTGATAGTGAGAAACAAGAAACGACAGTGGATTTAATGTCGGTTGTGCAGGAATATCCTGAAATTTTTCAGGATATACCAGGACTACCACCTCGGTGAGAAGTGAATTTTGGTATCGATTTCTTACCAGGATTGGCACGAATATCTATGTCTCCATATCGAATGACACCTCTTGAACTGAAGGAACTGAAGGAGCAACTGGAAAAATTAAGGTCCCAAGGATTTATTCGACCGAGTACCTCTCCTTGAGGTGCGCTAGTACTTTTTGTAAATAAGAAAGATGGCACTCGACATTTATATATTGATTATCGCCGCTTAAATCAAATAACGATTAAAAACAAGTACCCATTACCCCATATAGATGATTTGTTTGATCAGTTGAAAGAAGCTCAATATTTTTCTAAGATCGATTTGAGATCAGGTTACCACCAACTACGTGTTAAAAAAGAGGATATTTATAAAACTGCTTTCAGAACACGTTATGGTCATTATGAATTTTTGGTCATGCCTTTCGGGTTAACCAATGCACCTGTAGTGTTTATGGACTTGATGAATAAGGTGTTCCATCTTTATCTAGACAACTTTATCATCGTGTTCATTGATGACATTCTGATTTACTCTAAGACCAGTGAAGAGCATGAGTACATCTAAGGATGGCGTTGCAGACTCTAAAAGATAATCAGTTATATACTAAGTTTTTTAAGTGTGAGTTCTGGAAGGAGAGTGTTAAATTTCTTGGGCATATTGTCTCAGAGAAAGGTATTGCGGTTGACCGTATGAAGATCGAAGCAGTGGTGAAGTGGGAACAGCCCACAAGTGTGTCAGAAGTTAGAAATTTTCTTGGGCTCGCTAGATATTATAGAATGTTTATAAAGAATTTTTTCAAAGATTGTCAGACCGCTAACAAATTTAACTCGAAAAGGAGTGTCCTTCAAGTGGACTGAAAAGTACGAAGAAGCTTTTGCTGAATTAAAGCAACTCTGAACCTCAACTCCCGTTCTAACCCTCCCGAAGGATGGGTTGGTATTTGAAGTTTACACCGATGCATCAACTAAAGGTTTAGGTTGTGTACTAATGCAAGGGGGCAAGGTGATCACATATGCATCGAGGTAGCTTAAACTCCATGAGCGTAATTATCCAACCCATGACCTAGAGTTGGGTGCGATTGTATTTGCGTTGAAGATTTGGCGGCATTACTTATATGGGGAACAGTTCGATCTTTATACAGATCACAAGAGTTTGAGGTATTTATTCTCTTAGAAAGACTTAAACATGAGACAGAGAAGATGGATGAAATTTCTCAAAGATTATGATTTCTCGTTATCCTATTATGCGAGTAAGGCTAATTTGATTGCTGATGCTTTGAGTAGAAAAGAATATAAACAAAGTATAGCTAGCTTAATGGTACACAAATGAGAAATGTTGAATTTCATTAAAGAGTTTGATATTCGATTGAATTTTTAAGAAAAGAAGATTCGTATATGTAACATTATGGTAAAATGGACTCTTATGGAGTGAATAATTGAAGCACAAACAAATGATGTGTGGTTTTTTAAAATGACAGCCAAGTATTAAAATGATAAGACTTCAGATTGGAGTATAGGAGATGATAAAGGAATTCGGTATCGAGGTCGACTCTGTGTGCCTAATATTCCAGATTTAAAAGGCGAGATTCTAAATGATGCGCACCGAACTAAGTTTACAATTCACCCGGGAAGCACAAAGATGTATCATAGTGTGAAATGATCATTTTGGTGGCCGAATATGAAGAGAGAAATCGCCGATTATGTGTCAAGATGTTTTGTATGTCAGCAGGTAAAGGCGGATCATCGAAACCCATCAGAATTATTGCAGCCTCTGAAAGTACCTGAGTGGAGTGAGATTGTATTTATATGGACTTTATAGTCGGTCTTCCTAAGACGCAGAAGAAGCAGGATTCGATTTGGGTAATTGTCGATCGACTGACTAAATCAATGCACTTTATTCCTATCCGTATGAATTATTCAATGGAGGAACTCGCTAAGCTATACATCAAGGAAATAGTGAGACTTCATGGTGTCCCTAGTTCTATTGCATCGGATCGAGATCCACATTTTACTTCGCGATTCTAGACAAGTCTACAGGAAGTTATAGGTACGACTACGGACTACAGTACAACATATCATCCACAATCTAATGGGCAAACAGAATGTGCGAATCAAATATTAGAAGACTTATTACGTGCATGCGTTCTAGATTTCAAGGGAATCTGAGACGACAACATACATTATACTAAATTTGTCTACAACAATAGTTACCAAGTAAGCATTGGTATGGCTCCTTACGAAGTCTTATATGGACGTCCTTGTCGAGCACCTAACTATTGGGCCAAGGTAGGTGAGAAATGTTTAATTGGACTAGATGTTATTTAAGAAGCTGCTGAGAAAGTTGAAATTATTCAAAAGTGACTATAAGCTATCCAGAGTCGTCAAAAGAGCTACGCCGACAATCGAAGATAAGATCTAGAGTTTGCAATAGGAGACCACGTGTTTTTGAAGGTTTCTCCCATGAAGGGATTGATGCGATTTGGTACTAAGGGAAAACTTACACCACGTTTTATCGAACCATTCGAATATTAGAGCGGATTGGAGCAGTGGCATATCGACTTACATTACCTCCTTAATTAGCCAATGTCGATAATGTTTTCCATGTATCGATGCTACGGAAGTATAAGAGGGATGATTCTCATGTGATTGACTGACAAGATCTCAATTTACAGGAAGATATATCTTACGTGGAGAAACCAGTTTGAATACTGGATCGTAAGGAGCACGTGTTATGCACTAAGACGGTGCATTTAGTTAAGGTTTTATGGAGTCATCATGAAGTAGATGAAACATCTTGGGAGCAAAAAAGAAAAATTCGCGAGAAATATCCTCATCTCTTTGAGCAGTAGTTTCAGGTAAATTTTGAGGATGAAATTTTTTCTTTTAGGGGAGTAGAATGTAAAGGCCATGAAATTTTACAACTAATAATAATAATAATAAAAGAATTTTTTTTAAAAAAAATCTTATTTTATATTTATTTTAAAACTATCTTATCTCCTATCCTATCTTAGAGGTATAATTTAAATATACCTCTAACCCTCCCCGCACCTCTCAAGATAAAAAAGAGTTCTAGTCAAATTTAAATATTAACAAAGAGGCTACCTGTGACAATAGAGAAAGGGAGAAAGAGAATATTAGAGTGCTTAGATCAGGTATGTATATCGTCCTCCTCTTAGTATTTTTTATATATTTAATATAATTTAATTCGGTGTATGCAATGAATGGTGTGGATTGGTCACACGTTCATTGTATTGAATTATGGATAAATGCCATTTAAAGGTGAGGGAAATCTAAAATTTTGTAATTGTAGTTGGTATGCATCTAATCAAATTAGATTAGATCTGTATGGATCATATGATCCTTAAGGCCAAAATATACAAGGGCCCTAATATTTAGATCAATCTAACCATCAGATGGGCCACATTAGTTAGATCTATAAGTGTTTAATAAAAGAATCTTAGATATTTTGCGCAAGTGTTGGTATCACTTGGCGTAGAAGGTCGACATGGGCCATTGGTGAATGTGTGGTTAGATCCACACCATTCTTCTAATGCATAGAGGTAAAACATGACAAGACCTCAAGAGTCTGAATGATCTGACCATCCGATGGGCCACCCCGATCAAGTAATTTTCATTCAATTTTATAATATTAAAAATGAAATAAAATATAGAATACGAATTTTAATTATTTGATTATTTTAGATTTGGCCACTTAGAGTATTAATCAAAGGTGGGCTCCACCATTTAATATAAATTAATGAATAATAATATTGTTGATATAATTGATAGGATCTTAGAATTTAAATCAACCTAATTACATTGCAGAGTCAATATTACCAAACTCAGGTGAGTAACCCAACTTGTCTTATAATTCATTAAAAATTAAAATAAATCTTTTGTGATTGTTGGATTGATTTACTAATTTGAGTATTTTGATATAATAATGATATGCTAATTCATAGGTGAATATTTTGATCAAGACAACTATGTCATATTTGAAAAATATGCATCTACATATCATTCATCATTCATTTCATTACATAATGCATGGTCGATCCTAGGGGCCCTCCTTGGAAGAAATGTCGATCCTGGTAGAGCGTTACTAGATGCAGGCTATGCCCAAGCCTACCAAAAGGTGGAAGCCTACCCAACGGGTAGATGCGAGTTGACGACCTCCAACCCAGGCAGATGGACAATCATCCTATCTGATGCATTCATACACCATTTTACATTCATATCATTGTACATATATTTTTATATTATTTTAATTGATATGAATATGAACTATGTTGGGTTATATTATTTTAATTGATATTATTCCTTTCTCCCTTGCTTATGGCTCGAAAGAAAATCCTAAGCGACGGGTTGGAGGGGCAGACACAAGCCACATTGCATGGCTACTTGGAAAATTGTAACCATCCCAAGAGGAGGACGGTCTGCAATTCGTTCGGAAAGGGGATACGAAGAATCACTAAGTCGGGAACATGATATCCGACTCGGATTCTATACAAATCTGCCTCGGTCAAAACTGAGGGGATCAGACCCTTTTGTTCGTCACCTTCCCATCCCTCAGTAGCCTCTCCTTCTTCAGTTATCGAATTAATGAACTGAGTTGATCTTCGTAGGGGAGCCGACTCAGTGGTTCCCCCAAGCTCAGTCCTCGCCGGTCTCCTAAGAAGAACCGACTCGGTAGTTTCCTCAAGTTCTTCCTCTTCATCCAAGTCGTCCCCAAGAAAATAGGGAGTACGCCTGTCAAGGGCATGTATCAAGCCAAAAGGGCCTGCCGGAGTAGGACGTTCTGCTAAAGTCCCACTAGACATCCTAGCAGTAAGCTGAAATGCTTCATTGACGCTAATCACCATTTCCGCTAGTAAAGAAGGAAATTCTGAGACATTCCGCAGGTGCCTCGTTTCGCCCTCATCACCAGAAATCCCTTCCCGGGGACTTGAAGAATGCATCGCCATTAAAGTTTAAAGGAAAGGCGAGGGAGAAAACTCACCGGAGAGGCGAAAAATACGCAGACAAGGAAGCAAAGAGGGATATGAGGATGAAAATTGCAGAGAAAATGAAAACAGGGAAGGAGAGAAATCGAATGCAGAAAGAGCGGATGAGCGAAAATGCAAAAATCGATCCCACTTCTCCTTTTATATCCGAGCTACGTGACAACCACATTTAAGGAGTCAAATCGATGCCCGCTTCGACTCCCCCGCCCGATGCTTGGCGCACATCGACTGACGCAAGTAACATCCTCGCCACGTGTCCGATGTTCATAAGCGGATAAAACGTCTTGACGGTTGTCCGCTCGTGCGACCTCGAGCAATGAACTATCGTATGTTAAGAACGATACAAGAAGCATTAAATGCTCCATCATAACATCGGTCTCCAATACGTACTGACTTAACAATGCATTACTCCTTAGTGTCGACATAGTTGACAACAGGAGTAGGGGGCTTACTATTGGGAAAAAATATGAGTCCAGAAACTCGGTTATGGAATGAACCAACTCTACTGACATTGCCTAAGAATCTGAGGCAACATGTAGCTCGGAGTTGTAGGGAATGAATTTCGACTGAGACTTAAAGAGTCAAGAGCCATAGGTGAGATATATAAGACACATAAAGTTGACTCGACTAAAGAGTCAGCAATGTCTAAAGGAGCCGATTAAGGTCCTAAAGCTGAAAACCACATGACCGACTATAAAACCGACCCATATTAGGCCGGTTGTAGGGCCGACAATCGAATTAAGGAAGGACGTCGGACCTAAACCGACTCAGTTTCGTTCGACAGTAGGTAAAAAACTCCATCCTTGTAAGCCAGCCGAGACTGCAGGGTCTGTTGAGGCCGAGTCAAGCAAGGGAGAGACGATGTAATCTTAAATACTGTCCCAAAGATTTCGTAGAAGGATCCTCGATCCCAGAAATCTCAAAATCGAAAAATATCCGTAAGCGAATCTGTAAACGAGTTGCAAGTGAATCAAATCCTTCAAAAATCAGGGAGAGAATCCTCTTATGCCGTGACCTCTCATTTCTATAAAAAGAGGGCTTTCTAGGATCAAAAGTACGTAAAAAAATATCCTTGAAAAACTCTTCCTAGTTCCATACTGACTTAAGCATTGGAGGTTCTCCGGCTCTAGATAGAATTTCCTTTCTTCCTCATTGTTGTACAAGTGGGAAGTGAAGGGATAGACTAGTTTAATTTTTCACATCAACAAAAAATCTACACACATATATATATATATATATATATATATATAGTTGACCTTAAGAAGGCTCCGCTGACTCATTACTTGTCTCAAGTCTTGAAACGATCTATCCGAATGCATAATGAATGGACGGTGCAGATAAACCACATGCATCATTTGGGCTCCACAGAACTTAGATACACCACATGCATCATTGAGGCTCCACAGTACTTGGTGACGTCAACCGGTATCTGATCCGCGTCTAAACTGCCAGCTAATCCAAGAGTTTTTTTCCCGGCAATTCTGCAAATGCGTACACGTATACGCCTGCAATGATTAAACATCTAATCCGCGTCCAAACTGTCGGGAAATCTGACAGTTTTTCCTGACAATTCTGCAAACGCGTACGTGTGCAATGATTAAACGGACGCCGAATAGAACGGACACCAATTAGGGAAAGCGGATTTCACCATCGAAGCCTTCCCAGGGCCCACCACGGTTTTTACTAGTTAATGGAAGATGAGAAAACTCAGATATATGCTTGATGAAAAGTGCGTGGCTCAAAGTAGTTTTTTACGGTAGACGTTCAGACGTTCAATCCCACTGTTTTCCGTGGTAGGGTCCACTTGAGCCTTTAATCTGACTAATATCATTATTATTATTATTATTATTATTATTTTTTTTTTTTTAAAGCCTAAAACAATCTCTCCAAATGTACAGACGGTGTGGATCCAATACATACTTCGTGATGGGCCCACATAACATGGTGACGTCACTTCAGTAGCTAGACTCGCTTTTGTCAAGTTACAGTGGACGCGTATTTCACGCGTATTCGCAGAGGGAGGAGGGATCTTTCCTAGTATGTCTTTGCCATTTCTGCCTTATTTCCTGCCTGGAGTGGCATAAAACAGGAAGGGTCATTCCAAATCTTTTTCTGTGATTGAGAATGCGGATATTTATTTATTTAAATTCTAGTCTTTCTTTGTTCTCCTTGTAGGAATTGAATCCTTCTTTATTCTGGGGAATGATATTCACACCCTGTTTTCGAGACGTACGCCCCCTTTCTGATACTATGCAATGCGTCTGCATGCGAATGTAGGGTCTAAGTTCCAATTATGTGTGAGTTCGTTTGTTTTGTTAGTATGAAGAAGGATTTTCTGAGGTGGGTTTTTCTTGTTGCTGTGTGGAATTGAATTCTTCTGTGCTATGGTAGTTGATTTTTTCCACCCATGTTTTTGAAAAGTGAACTCCCCTTTTTGGATAGTGTGCATGTCATTTGTTACATTGTTTAGTGATGTGTTCATATTCATTTGTGTGGCATTCTGTTCCAGACTCTGGATTGTAAGATTTGGATTTTCTCATGTTTTGTAGAGCTTTATATATATATATATATATATATATATATATATATATATATATATATATATATATTACACACGCACACACACCCCACACACGCACACCGTGGGATTTCACCACCATGTTTTGTAGAGCTTGACTTGACGGTTGACTGAATTCGTTACGACACAGTTCTAACTGAATTGTGGTTAAATGGTGTAATGGTTTGATTCTCTGATGGGGCGGCTTAGTTGAATTACATTCGTTGTTGGTTTTTTCTTTTTTTTGGGAGGAGAGATAATATTCTTTTGAATTTTGGATTTTTAATGGCCATCACAGTTTTCTAATTTCATTTTTCACTGTTCTTGAACTGGGACATGCAAAATAAGTGTTTGGGATGCCATATCACGGGACACCCCTTTTTTTTTTTAATGATATGTTATATTATGTTTTGATGCCCGTTTGAAGGTAATTTAGGTTACTTTCCATTGAAAATTGGTTTTAGGCACCGTTTTTTTTTTTTTTTTTTAATAATAATAATAATTATTATTATTTGAGTTTGGTTCTTTTATGGGCTCAGTGAAGTCAACTTACTTTGCTCGCATTAGTAATTAAGGTCCACTCAAAATTCTATCAGTTTTTCTTCTTATAGAATCCATGGCTTGTTTTAAAGATGAGAAACCTTTGAAGGGTTTCTCTTTGAATTTCAAGTGCTGAGGTACAATAATTTCTGTTGGTATGTCTGATTTTCTAGGATCATTTTAGTTTCTAGTTGAATCAGCTTGATTGCATCTGCTTGAGCCAATTAGCATGTGGTTATTAGATGCAAATAGTTTTTCCTTTGGTTCAGTTTGTAGGAGTGGGGTCTATGATTTTTGGATCCAAACCAATGGTCTGTTGGAGCCCACAAGCATCTTGCGTGGATGGGGCCTCCAAAGTCTCCTATCACTGCAACCAATCTTGGGCCCTTTTGTTGAATGTGGACCTTTGATGTATTTCTTCATAACCATCTATTTCTGTTACTCAAATCAAACGGTCAGATTGCTCTATACAGGGATCTTTTTTTTTTTTTGGGAGGGGGGGATGGCCCACCTTTGAAGGTGCCCAACTGACTGACCATAGGCCCCACTTGTATGAAATGAAGACCTTGTCGAGGCACCTATAATTCCATTTTAATTTCCTTTTTCTTCAGGACAGCTGCATCATGCCTGTGTAGTTGTACTTGCTTCTGCTCTTCATGGAAACATGGGTATTGTAACCTTACCTGTTTAGGATTCTTGACATTGAAGAAATGCACGTCTTCTAGAGGAAATAAATACTACCCATATTCACAACATGGAAAGTTAATCAAGTCTTCTCTCTGCCATGAAGCTCGACTATCTTCTTCCCTGTGTCCATGCATAGAAATGACAAAAATTCAGATCAAACTACACTCAGTTTCTTAAAAGAAACATTTCAATAATTCTGCATCATCAGTTTTTTGTTCTCCTTTGTACTGCTATGACATATTAAGTTTAATTATCTGATATATTGTGCAGTCATAGGCTGTGATCGGACGGTTCTGTTGGAGGTTGAAAGCCATTTGTTTGAATAAAGCTATTGTTTCTGTTAAGCATATAGAAATTTTAGTAGTAAACATGGGAGGGAATACCTCTACTCTGGAATCCTATGATATCGACCATACAGAATTCAGAAGGTATTCAAGGATTCCCAATAATTACAACTCTCTTGATCAGGTATTCTGACACTCCTTTCTCCTCCTTGCTGCTTTTCCTTGAATTCTTTCACTTGCCATGTTTGTAACTAACTGAAATAAATAAATGGTGACTGTATATTTGTAGATGAATTAGAAAGCAGTGTTCATCAGATGTGTCACTGCATGTGTGGCCCATGGTTCAGGGATTCAAACTGCTGATTTGATGTTCCTCACTGTGGAAGAGGAATGCCCTGTAATATCCCAGGATGTTCCAAACACTTGTCTTGCTGGTCTAAAAATGTAGACTGAGTACATTAACATTCCATATTTCATAATGACAAGTCCATATATCAAAGGCTTAGGATTTTCTTATTTGGTTTTTTTCCAGTACACCACTCAGCTACTGTCTAGGTGGGCAGATGAACAGTATGAATCAGAGAATACCATAGGCCCCCACACAGGGAACCCTGTATGTTAGATACCAAAGGGCCAGGAAGACCAGCCACACATTTTGTGTTATACTGTGGAACTAAACACCTAAATCTTAAATGTCGGCCCTAAATAATAGTAGTTTCTAGAGACAAGTTCACTACAGCTATTTCTTTTCTTTGATGTCAGTGTCTCATGTAGATCAGGCCAAACAGACCATCCATTGGTCCAACATGGATCTGAGGAAACACTTATGAATTAAAAGAATCTCTATTAATGGAACTTTGTAAAACATCAAAGAAAAAAATATTTCGCCTGTAACAGAAGATGATCATCGTAGTCAACCTTCTACCTAAAATCTAGAGATGTAAGTTTTGGGTACCATTTGTTCCATGTTCAAGTACATGCTGGTTTGTATCTCACAGATACAAGGAATTGGGCCAGAATGTTTGTTTGTTTGTTTGTTTGTTTTTTGGAAAATTACCCAGAATGGCCCACATCTAAGTATTTTTTTTATTTATTGAATTGATCAGACCCCTTGTAGGGTTGGAACATACAAAAAAATGTACTGTTGGATGCATGCAGACTGTTAGATGCATATGTGGGAAAATTTGACTTGTTTCAAATCTTGTAGCTCCCTATAGGACTTAACATGGATGAGGCAGGATATAGGTATCTATCATATGGGTCTGATAGACCCAATAGCTTTACAAGGTGCGAAAAGCATATACCGCGATACATTTGAAGTAGAACTGGTGATTGCTACCTTTAATTCTTTTTTGTGTTATTGGTTATTTTTATTGTATTGTTCGAATATGTCAACAGAGCCTCAGAGTATTCGGATTGGTATTTTTTAAGACTATTCATGATCCTAGTGGCACATTTTGATGCAAAAACATTGAATTGAAATCATTGGTCCAATAGAAGCGGAACTGACGGGATTGTAGTTTCCTTCATTAGCAATAACTTTGAGGGTCTAGCTCTAATTTGTAATTTTATTCCTTTGAAGTTCAACTTGAGTAATAACTGCAATTTTGAGTGCTAATTCCTCATTATGAATAATAGGAGACATCATTGATTGTTTTCTATTCCTCTTGATTAAGAAGAATGTTTCCAATTTGATTCACTTGTGCATCCATTTGCAGCCCAAGCATCCTTCATTTTGAAGATTACTTAGCTAGTGTATTTTAGCCATGTGCAAGCTGCATCTGTTTGATATGGATTTCACATTATATTATTTCTTTTCTAGGTGACAGCGGTTCTTGCCCATACTGGTCTTGAGTCTTCCAATCTCATCGTGGGTATTGATTTCACTAAGAGCAATGAATGGACTGGTAAGCTCCTGAATCTTGGCTCTGTGGTTCATTTTTCTGATGTTCTCTCTCAAATTCATTGAACACCTTCCCCTTAACTAGATAGAAATGAACTTGGTAACAAGAGTAGGATATCAAATCTTACTCTTACCACATACTGATGTGCATGTATCTGGAAGATCTGGGCTGTTCATCAGGTTCTGCTCATCATGTGAGTGTCATAGCCCTACAATTCAGCCATTCCTATCAATGTGAAGTGCTGACATGTAAGTTGCATGTGGACTATCAGAAAAATTTTCAACTGTCTATTTTTTATATATGTGCGGCCTACCTGATGACTGGGCCAACCTAATTTTTGCGACATGGCACTTACAAGGTAGGACATGAAAAGCCGTGCCAGATCTCACATTCACATTGGCATGTTGGATTTAAGGATTAGAACTCCTATTGGGAAAAGTCATTGCATTTCTCTGCCAACTACTCATCAGATTACTTCAGGTTCAGTTACTAAATGCTTGTTACCTTAGCATGATCAGATTTCTATTGATACGGCATAAACTATATATTGCTTTGTGTTGTTTGGTCATTTGGACCCTCAAGACATTTATGGCCAATGTTGTTGCTGTCAGGTCAAAGTACTTTCAACCGTCATGGCTTACATCACATCGGCAGTTCACCAAATGCCTATGAACAGGCAATATCTATCATTGGAAGGACCGTTTCTACCTTTGATGAGGATGACCTTATCCCCTGTTTTGGATTTGGTGATGGTCAGTCATATATGCTCTGCTTCTCACAATCTGTTTCCTCATAGGGTAGTAATAGGGTGTTGGCAACAATATCATAATCTACAACTGTGGTGATGGTGGCTGCACTCCTATAGTACACATGGCTTGCAGCACAAATTTGAACCATCCAAATAGTGGGCCCTACTGCAGAGGAGTATAGTCCAAAAGCTACAGTAGAAGTATGCTCCTAGCTGGCTGACTGGTAGACATCCATTGGGCAGTGAAAGCTAATATTAGTCAAATTCAAAAACGAACGTCCATTTATCCAACGTCAGCATTGTCTAATCAATATCATTTTGGGTATCTGAACAATATACAATGGGTCCCACCATTTGGGTGGTTTGGGTTTATGTTACATGCCGTGTGTATAGGAAGGTGCCCTGTCCCATAGTAGTCCTATAATGCCTAGCATCTTACCATTAGCCTTCTTCGGAACACATAACATGTTTAACATGGGAAGAATATTTGAAATTGCTAGGACTAAGGGATTGTCTTTATCTTTGTCTTGCAGCATCAACACATGACCAAGAAGTTTTTAGTTTCTTCCCAGATGGACGGCCATGTAATGGCTTTGAGGAAGCACTAAGCCGATATAGAGAAATAGTTCCACATATTAAGCTATCTGGTTGGTATATCTTCCACTGACAAATTCTAGGGTGAGGCCCAAAAACCACGCTGGTTGGATGATCTTAACTTCTCAATTGAGGAGAAAAACAATCAATGTTGATTTTGGGCTATGTTCTGATCAAGTGGTTAGGATTCTCTAAAGAAACTTAATTTTGGGCCATGACCCATCTACTGCGGGGCCTACTCGATAAGTAATCTTGATCTTGCCTGCATCTGCTATGGGTCGTGATGGGACTTAATTCCTATCCTTTGTAACAGGACCAACATCGTTCGCTCCAATTATTGAGACTGCTATAGGCATTGTGGAGGAGAGTAAGGGTCAGTATCATGTGCTTCTTATCATCGCAGATGGACAGGTCTGTTTTTTGTTCTCCTAGTGCTTTAGAACCCAGATAGGAAAAATAAAAATTCACTCTTCAAGGTTAGAAATCCATTACTTATATTCACTAATGCCTAAATGGCTGTGGTGGGAGTGGATTACTTTCTATTTCCAAATATTTTAATGATTTTGGATTATAGAGATTCCTGGCCAGAACAGATCAACACAGGTCTGAGCTGTTGTACTCAAATGCCCATTATTATGGTTTGTCATCCACTCTGGGTTTTACATCGCCTTCTTTGGATGCTTATTACCTTCTTTTTTCTAGTCACGGTATGTGGAATGTGATGTTGATGAATGAATATTTGGTCAACTTGAGAAAACGAATGCTGGATTATACAGGGATTTTGCATCTCTAGCTGGATCCTTGGTGGGGATACTCATGAGAATGGGATTTTAAACCCCACTCTCGAGGGGCACATGTGTGTGAGATCCATGCCATTCTCAAGTGGGCTCCACCACTGAGCTGATGTTCTCTTTCTTTTCGTAGTTGTCATTACTCCAGTGTTTTGGCTACTCAATGCTGATGCTCTTGATGCACACTTAATGTAGGTGACCCGAAGTGTGAACATGGATCCTGGCCATTTAAGTCCACAAGAACAGGATACCATTCATGCCATTGTCAAAGCTAGGCAGTTACTGGAAGCCATGCCATGGGTTTTTTGCATATTGGATCTCCTGAACATTTCTGATTTTAAGTATTTTTGCAGTGACTACCCCTTATCAATCGTTCTAGTTGGCATTGGCGATGGACCTTGGGATATGATGCGCCAATTTGATGACAATATACTTGCTCGGTCCTTTGATAATTTCCAGGTTATAAATCCAAACTATGAACACTTCCAAACCAGATTCTGTGTGGGATGACATTTGAAAAAGGCTCATATGCAATGAACTGTTGCTTTTATCCCTTGCAGTTTGTGAATTTCACTGAGATAATGGCCAAAAACATCCCCTCATTCAAGAAGGAGACAGAATTTGCTCTGGCAGCATTGATGGAAATACCATCACAATACAAAGCGACAATAGAACTCCAACTTTTGGGGTATTAACGCATCTTTTAGAAATCATTCATGACTATGATTTAAATTAGTGGAGTTCTAGTTTCAAGCAACCATCTGGAAGTGCAAAAATAATCACCCAATGCATTTGCATGATCTAGTGCATTCATAGGAAGGGCCCAACAGTTAATTTGTCCCAAATGAGGCTGGTCTACTCTTCAGACAACTCACGTGTATGGAACAGAGGATACTTTTAAGAAGAGATAGCCCACAGTCCTCATTCAACATACATGTGAGGGCCGGGGCCTGATGAGTTGACCTGTCCAATTTTTAGTCCTGCCTAAGAATGGCCTGGACCTCACACGTGTGTAATGTTTGCACATGGGGATGCATGCTGGTATCATTCAAACCATTTTCCAAACTAACAAGCAATTATTGTATTTTTTAAAATTTTCAGTTGCAGAAGGGGAACACCAGTGAAGGTTCCTCTCCCTCCACCACTGCCTCCCCCTAACCCTCTGCCACAGGAAACTTGTCAACTCAACAACCTGGTAATTATCTTGTAAAGCAAATATCTCCTCATGCATTTGAATGGGGGAATGCAGTGATGATCCCTCCTTGATAGATATTAAGGAATTTTAATCGCAGAAGTCCATCCAAAACTGCCACAGCCCATACACACCAATATGGCACACCTGCACAATATCTCAACTGTTTCACCAGTCCCTGTGATGGGTATAACTTACCCCAAAAGTCAGGCCAGTCCAATAATCAGTTGGGATCACACTTATGTAAAATTTGAAACTTAGCACATATGATGATTTGACTGGACTGATATTTGGGGTAAGGCACATTCACTGTGGGGTTGTGATGTACAGCCCAGATCTCACATGCATGTCATCTAGAGAGGTGTGGGGTGCTTTTATTTGGCATCTGCTGATAGCTTGTCTGGGAGTAGCATTCAGTATTGATAATAACCAATGAGCTCATTGAGCTGACGCATTCATGTTGCCAAATAGGTGTGTCCAGTGTGCTTATGTAATGCCAAAGACCTTGCTTTTGGATGTGGGCATCGGGTAGAGTTACAGAACTTGCAATTTTCTCCAATGGAATTGATATCTATAGCCACTTTCTTTTTTTTTTGATGCGCCATTTTTTTTATATAACTTTTGGTTATAGAATGGTACAGATTTGAACAAATGCATTTCTATTTTCTCAAACATTTTCATCTTTATGTGCAGACATGCTACGAGTGTGGTCGAGATTTGCAGTTTTGTCCCATTTGTCAAAGCTATATACTCATGCGTATTCGATTATTTTTGATGAATTGAAGCTTAATTAAAGACTGTTGATTCAATCTTTAAACTCCGTACTCTTGTGATTTTGATTTTGTGGTCAGGAAATCTGTATAGATATTTGGAGTTTTCTGTAAAAATTTCTCTTCAAATAATAACAGACCTGTCATTTATCAGCATTGCAAGAGTTATGCATTACCTTTTTTTTTTCTTTTTCTTTCTTTTTATTTATTTACTTTTATATTTGTCAACTTGAGCTGATTTTGGGTGTATTCAGGCAGCTAATTGGCCCAAATGGATAGGAAAGCCTCAGGCTCGTCATCATTGTCTTTTAACCCCGTGAGTTGGATGGATGTGGGCGGGCTTGAGTCAAAACCCGATCTGACTCGACCAAGTCAGAAGTCTGATTTGACTCAACGAGTCGCATCTGACTTGGATGAGTCAGCAGTCCATGGTTGGTGTGTAGGGTGGCACCTGTGGCCTTGCTTTTCACCTCACTGGGTGCCCGCTGTAAAGCTGGATCTCAAGCCTGCTTGGCGGGTAGGGTGGCATCTATGGCCTTGCTTTCCACCCCACCTCCCATTTCGAGTTAATTTCGTCCATGTCTTTATATCCAGGAGGGTCTATAACCTGATGAATGGGTTGGATGGCACATACAAAATATGGTGGGCCCCAAAATGGTTTCTGTGTTGTGAATCCCATCCCACTGTTTTGTGTGCTGTTACCTACTCGGTTTTTGGGTTGCCCGAATTACTCATCTGAGGTTTCACAGCTGAATACAGAGCATATCACAGGAATATTGTAGTGGAAAAATGTTCTCAGCTCTGAACTTTTTGCCTTTTTTATTGAGGTGAGCTAATTGTTTAATTGATTCAACAAATTAAATAGTTCCAACCAAGATTTGTTATACTTTTTTACTGAAAGGATTCATTTCTAATTAAAATGAAATAATCTCAACCTCTGATTGTGTACATGAGTGAATTGTTTGCGAATTGTTTTCTTCTAATATTTATGTACCTAACGTATCTATTTTCACATAAGAAATTATCAATAAATAATTCTAATGTTTGTTAATTGAAAATCAATTTGTGCTTGTTTTACCAATGATCAGCAATGTAACAGAGAGGTGAGTGATTACAAATTGCTTTCCCATGTTTCATTTATTGAATGTAATAATCTAATGATGACATTATTACATTAATGTCAAATCATCACCAAAATACACTATTATGTTTGAATTTGAGATTTTATTGGTAATTCCATAAACAGAGCAATGATTACAAATTCCTTTAACAATCTCTTGAACACATATGCATTTGACCAACGATTCTTTTGATAGTGGTAAAATTATAATGACAACATATTTCCTTTCCCGTGGTAATTGGTGAAACAAATAGGCCCCAAGTGTTTGTGGCATTTCTAATTCTTAAATTTGATTTTACTTGAGTTAAATGTGTTTGATTAGGGTCCAAATTAAGTGCTTATTAATAAATATTATGAAAATGGAGCTGTTTTTTAAGATAATTTTTTGTCGGATTGTCCTCTATATGGTCAAACGGTAAATTAGCTAGAATGATTGAAATGAGGAGCCCCCACCATTCCATTTGGAATAAATACTGTTTGTGGTGAACTGAGAATTGAAAATTCAAATAAATCCCACTCCAATTGTCCAGACACCACAGACTCTAAGAACGAGCTTCAGTTACGGAGAATGAGTGTAAGACACCCTTTTCTTCTTGCAATCCAATTAATCTCTACTAAATGGCATTAGTAATTCGAATCAGAAACAACTTTCTATGAGTTCTCATTGATTTTGTGAGGACATGTGAAAATACGATGGGAGTAACATAAAAGTGCAAGATATTTGATCTTGATATGATCTTCTTGGAAATTGATTGCTTGCTTTGAGAGAAAGGAGATGGGAATATGGAAATCCATAGGGAAAAATTCCTTTCATGGTAGCATTACTAGAGCCCTTTTTGAAAGGCAATTGGCTGAGGCCTGTTCATTAGCCAGACATCTCTTCAATCCTCAATGTAACTGTCTTATCTGAGTTTTCTCTAGCAGGATCACCTGGAAGAAGGGATACTTGCTTAGTTACTGAAGAGGAAGGGAAAAACTCCCTGAGAAGTTTTTTTTTTTCGGGAGGGGTCCCACCCCAATATCTTTGATAATATGAACAGAGGATGTACAGCCAAACTTTCAGATGGTCTCCACAAAAAAACAACAGATCTCACCTATCATATCATCTAAACAGCAACTACAAAATGGAAAAAGAAAAAGAGAGAAAGCTCCAAACCAGCCTCTCCATACAGCAAGAAGACATACCCTGCACCACAGATCAGGGAGCAATCAAAAGCACAGCAAGGAGACATATCCCTCCTCCAATGATGGGGCACATTCAAAAGCACAGCTAGCTGCCGAAACCTTGCCTGCATAAACAAAGACAATAACTCATGTAGAGCTGAAAGAAATCCCTGCAGCTCTAAATCCCCCAGACCGAGCTCTGCGCCTGCAAGAACAGGACAGTAGACAGACTGCCTCTGATCCCATGACTCCAGCAAGAACAGGATAGCAGACCATCCGCAACTGCCACCCCAAAACACCACTCGCAATGTAACAGCCACCAGAGTTACGACTGCCAGACATCCAGAAATCTCCCAAACAATACTTCAGTACCTGCATGATACAGCAACTTCCTCCTGCCAGGAATGCCACTCCTCCCAAGCAACCGACCACGCATTTAAATAATAATAATAATAATAATAATAATAATAATAATAAACACCTGGCCAAATCAAACTTCAGCAATTCCAACTGCCCATCCAGACCACAACAAATCCCTCCAACATACAACCAGCGCCACTGTGGTCTGTTGTATCAGCCTTACCATCGATGAATGACTAGGGAAATTAGCATGCGCAAGAATTGCTCGATTCAGATTATTTGCAACACTGCCTATACTCCACCCTTAACATATGAAAAATTGGAGACCTTTCTGATGGCTCATATGCTAGGAGAGCCATAAAGTCTTCCAGCTTCTCAACCTACCTATTCGTCGACATTACCAAATGGTGACAACTTGGTCTAAGCAAACTCCAGAGCTTATTTTCTAGAGCAGACGAGCTCAACAAAAAGAAGGCTTAAGAGATCAAAATTGAGGAGATAAGCAGATTAGGAGTGTGGTATTAATAGATTACCAGATGGGAGTGTGTATTAATAGATTACATGTTCTTATGTTTAGGCCTGGTTGAGCACTTAAACTAGACGATTAAATCAAGTCTTTGATCTAGGGGAGTATAAGGTCCTAATTTTTTATGCTTAAGCTTATCCTACAAGGGTACATTAGTGGCTGACTGTTGGGGTCGGTAAAGTACTAACTTTGTATTTTACAAATTTTGACTAAGTATGGTAGGGGCATGATTAAATTGAGTACAAGTTTCAGGTTGGCATGACCCTCAGAATGAAAACCATTTGAAGACTCCGCAACCACTCTGGCCCCACTTCAACCCAATTTAACCCTCTCCGACCCACTCCAACCTGCACTACAAGTGGTCGAACGCATGTTGATCTCCTTCATTGAACCTAAGTTGGGTTGAAATCCACTTGAAAATCCATTACATTACCCTATGAAGACTTTGGACCCACTGCGACCCTAGTCCAACCCACTCTGACCCTCTCTGACTCACTTTGACGTCCACTATACAAGTGGGTCGATCGCATGTTGAATGCCTTCACTGAACCCGAGTCGGGTCAAAATCCACTTGAACAACCATTACATTACCATACGAAGACTCGGGAGCTACTCTGACCCCACTTCGACCCACTCCGACCTCCATTACAACTGGGTCAAATGCGTGTCGAATGCCTTCACCAAACCAAGGTTGGGTCAAAATTCACTTCACAGCTGTTACATTACCCTCCAAAGACTCCGGACCCACTTTGACCCCACCTCGACTCATGCCGGCCCTTTCTGACCCACTTCGACCCACACTAGAAGTGGGTCAAATGCATGTTGACTGCCTTCATCAAACCTAAGTCGGGTAGAAATCCACTTGAACAGTCATTACATTACCACACAAAGACTCTTGAGCTACTTTGACCCACTCCAACCAACATTATAAGTTGGTCAAACACATGTCGAACGCCTTCACCGAATTCGATCAAAATTCACTTGAACAACCGTTACATTACCATATGAAGACTCTAGACCCACCCTGACCTCCATGGTAAGTTAGTTGAACACATGTCAAATGCCTTCACCTGACTCAAATCAAGTTGAAATCCACTTGAAAACCCATTATATTACCCTAGAAATACTCCAAACCCACTTCGACCCCACTTCGATCCACTCCTATACAAATCGGTTGAATGTATGTTGAATGCCTTGATTAAAAATAAATCGGGTCAAAATCCACTGGAACATTTGTTATATTTGCCTACAAAGACTTCAGATCTGCTCTGGAGCCACTTCAACCTACTCTTAACCTCCACTAGAAATTGGTTGACGTATATCGAACGCCTTGACCAAACACAATCTAGATGGGGCCTATCATGATGGGTTTTTTTTTTTTTTTTTTTTTTTTAAAAAAAAAAAAATTATAAAAAGAAATTTACCCTCATCCATCCATTTTTTCAAAAGATCATTTTAGGACAAAGGCCCACAAACTAGGCAGGTCCAAAACTCAAGTGAGCTGCATAACAGGAAACCAAGGATTGAACACCCACCATTGAAACATTCATGGGGCCACAAGAATTTTGGATCAAGCTAATATATGTGTTTTCAGTTCATCCCAGTAGGAATGAACTTATGAACTGTGTGGTTGGTATGTAAACATTAACCTTGGATATGAGGGAGGCTTCAGCGGTAGGCATTTTCCTAACTACTTCCTCTTGTGCAGCCCAATTAAGTTTTGGATATGCTTCATATTTCGCCCATGCCCAAACATGAACAGGAAAAACTGATGAAGGGGTTGGATTTCTCTCGAATATCATAGTAAGCCACCCCCCCCCAACATAGCTTGGCATGGCTGACAATGATGCCCACCCATTGAAACTTTCCTTGGGCCCACTGTGATGTTTGGTTGCTATCTAACCTGTTTATAAAGTCGGACAGGCTTGGACCAAGGGTAAATGTAAATATCAGCTTGATCCAAAACTTTTGTGACCTGGTGGAATTTTTAGCAGCAGTTGTTCCATCCTCACTATTTCCTGCGGTATGGTCCACTTGAGCATTATATCTCTCTTTTTTGGGCTCATGCCATAAAATGATATGTAAAAGTGAATGGACAGCATGGATGAAACACATAAATCAAGGTGGCTCCATGGAGCTATGGACGGTGGACACGTATTCACTACTGACATCATCAGTACCGAATTTTGTCACTGAAGCGAAGTAACGGAGGTCTGTGGGCCCCACCATGATGTGTATTTGTATTTTCACCATCCATCCATTTGAAGAGATTATTTTAGGGAATGAGCCAAAGAATAAGGTAGATCCAAAGCTCAAGTGGACTTCACCCCAAAAAAAACCAAGTGAGGATTGAAGGCCTACCAGTAAAAAATTCTCAGGGGCTGTAGAAGTTTTCGATTAAGCTGAAATTTTTGTGTTTCCATTCATCCATGTCCGTGTTAATTTATGAGCAGGTGGGTGTCATTATCCCCCACTGCTTTCTGTGATGGGGTTCACTTAGGCTTTGAATCCGTCTCTTCTTTAGCTCATGCCCTAAAATGATATCTCTAAATGAATAAATGAATAGCCAATATGGATACAATACATACATCATGGTGGGACATCACTTCAGTAGCAAAACTCGCTGCTCTGTGTATTTAATCCACATCCACTGTTGTAGTACCCAATTGGAGACGTCCAGGGTTAGTACCCAATTGGTGACGGATGCGAATTGTCGTCTTACCCATCCCTAATCTAGCCATGAATGGACAGGTCTGTGGGTGGACCCACCATGATGTATCTATTTATCCACAATGTCCATTCCTTCTCTCATATCATTTAAAGGAATGTGTATAAAAATTAGGCAGATCCAACGCTCAAGTGGACCACACCAAATAATAAGCTTGGGTTGCATTAAATGCAAAAGTCACATGTGGTGTGGTTCACTTGAGCATTGGATCTACCTCATTTTTGTGTTCATGTGTTAAAATGATTGGAGAGAATGGATGGTTAGCATGGATAAATAGATACATCACGGTGGGCTACCAACTGCCCATTCATGCCTAGACACGGGCGAGGTAGGACACAATCCCTGTCTATTAGTGTTACGGTATGCAGTGGGCAATCTTAGTCCATGGAAAATGGGTGCAACTTTAGTGGATTCTGTTGGATCCTTGATTGAGGAGCATACCATGATGCTCACCGTCTATATTTTAGCTTATTTTATTTTAGGGTACATCACGTCCCAAATTTTGCGTGTTCTTGAATATTCAAATTTTAAGCACGTGAGTTAAATTTAATGAATTCATTAATGCATGTGTAGTCATTTAATTTTATTTAAACTTCCACATTCAAATAAAAATATGATAACCAATAATTCCAAAATTAATTAAAGAAATATTATACTGTACTGTTAATAACTTAAACAGCTACTCAAACTAAATCATACTCATTCTTCGTACATAAACGAGACTCTAAAGAATCTAATGAGTTATAAGGTCTTTTACAAAAGAGAAATAATTGCCTTACTTGCTGGCTTTAGAATTTCTCACTCAAGGGACATAATTTCTTTACTTGCTGTCTTTAAGATCTTTCACTTAAGGGACATGATTACCTTACTTATTCATAAATTTTTATTTTATTTTTCTCTTTTTATATAATTTAATGATAATGATGCATTATATGAACATAATAAAATTCACACAATAAATACATATACAATAAAACAACTTCATTTAAACAAAATACAATGAATTCACGAATTTAAAAAAATATTACAAAATTTAGTTTTATTGAAAATTAGCTCATAAAATTATTTGAAAATTAGACTGTTAACTATAATAGACTAAGATTTAGATTTTCAGGAAGGTCCAATCTGTATTATGTAACAGTAGAGAAATTTATACCAAAAACTCTTAACTTTGTCAAAATTCTTATTTTAATTTTAAAATTTTAATACTTAATCAATTCATTAATTAACTCGTTAATTTAATTCAACCATTTAACAACCAGATCCAATCTAACAATTTTATTACTTTAAAATTTAAATCGTATTTAATATTCATAAAATTTTTTAAAATAAATGAACATATTGCTAAATAATTTAATAATTTAAGATTAAAACTGTTAAGTATTTAATTAACAATTAAGTTTAATGATATATATATATATATATATATATATATATATATATATATATATATATATATATATATATATATATATATATATATATATATATATATATATATATATGGGAAAAGGTACTATGCACTCGAGCTGATGGGAATGTCCCATGAGGTTGATCCATTTCGGTCTCTCACTTGACTCGAAAGACTTGATCCGTTTCGATCTCTCACTTGACTTCTTATTTTCTCTCTCATTTTCTCCCAAAGCCTCACCTTTCTCTCTTTCTCTCTATCTAATGAAGAGAAGAAATGGATAGAAGGGGAAATTGGGTTCACGACGACAAATCTGTGGCAGCATGCAGTGTAATGGCACATTCGCTTATTTGTTTATTGTGTTTTATTGTTATTATTATTATTATTTTTAATGCGGTAAACCTCACTAAACAATCATTACAAATCCACTCGTCCATTAGTTTTGCCTCGTCATATTAGGGCATAGGCCTAAAAATGAGGTTGATCCAAATCTCAAGTGGGTCACACCAAAGGAAACAGTGGGGTTGGGTTCCCACCATTGAAAAATCAAGTTGTTACAGGCCTGATCTTAAAAATGAAGCATCCAAATCTAAGGTGGACCACACTGACTCACGATTAAAAACTTCCTAGGGGCCACCGGAATACTTATTTTTCATTCGAACGGTTAATAAAGTAAAAAAGACCAAAGGACTGTAGAAATATCAGCTAAACTTCTAACGCCCACAGGAAGTTTTTAAATATGAATGACCACTGTTTCTTGTCTTGCGGTCCACCAGTTTACCTAAGATTTATTTTTCCTTCAATCTTTTAACCATGCTTTAAAATGAGTCTTCAAAATGGAAGGTACATACATTCAGGTGGGCCCAACATTTAGGGATACACCCACTTGGGGAAGCGGATCGGCTGGGGTAACGCACAACCGATCTGGCTGATGTGGGCACGTGTCGCTTGAGGACGAGCGCTGACGAGCTCAAGTTGCACGAACAATCCAAAGGAGATCAAAGCAACACGACCCCCACGACGATTATGTATTTATCATATCATCGTTTTAGAGTGTCAGACCAAAAATGAGACGTATCAAGAGCTCAAGTAAACCACACCATAAATATAAGAGGGACAATGATATCACTGCTAAAAATTCATAAGGTCCGCCAAAACGTTGATTTTCCATCCAATCTGTTTATAAAGTCTCACAGATCTGGATGAAAAGGAAAAAAAAATATATCATATTGGTCCAAACCTTCTGTGATCCTCAAAAGGTTTCAATGATAGACATTCAATCCTCCATTATTTTTACAATGTGGTCCACTTGATCTCTGGATCTTTCTTATTTTCTGGCTCCAGCTTTACGAAGTCAAATGGAGAGAAGGCTTGGATGTAACACGTACATCATGATTGAACCCATGTAACTTGGTGATGTCAACACACCAGCTAGATCAGTGGTGTGTGGTACACCAACCTATTGGCTACCCCACCCAGGGGATCCATGGCCCACAAGGGACGCGGATTAGATACTGACAGGTTTGAGTAGCGAGCTAGACTCGTTAAATGAAGTAATGTCAACAAGTTCTATGGGGCCCACTATGATGTATGTGTCCTATCCACACGGTATATCCATTTGGAGATATCATTCTAGGTTATGATTCAAAAAATGATGCAGATCCAAAGTTATAGTGTATCCAACCGTAGAAAACAGTGGGGAGAGTGATGCCTACTGTTTAAACCTTTCAAAGGCTCACAGTAATGTTTATTTGAAATCCAAGCTGTTCACAAGTTAACAAAGACATGAAGGGAAAACACAAATATAAGCCTCCTCGAAAGCTTTTGTGGCCTTTATAAGTTTTATTTGTTGACATCACTATCTCTGTTGTTTTATGGGGTGGGGTCTATTGGAGCTTTAGATTTGACTCATTCTTTGGCTTTTACCCGAAATGATCTCTCCAAATGGATGAACGGTGTGGATACAGAACATACATCATGGTGGACCCCACAGAACTTGGTAGTCTCACTAATTCACACATTCCTTAGGGGAAGAGGCGGATCCAAAACTCAAGTAGACCACGCAAGAGGAAAATTTTGGGAAAGAAATACTTAACTGTTGAAATCTTTCCAAGCTCCACCATGATGTTTATATGCCATTCAAACCATTTATAAGGTCATAAAATGAGGTGGATCCAAAACTCAATAAGACCCCCCAAGAGGAAAAATTAGGGAAAGAAATATTTAACTATTGAAATCTTCCTAAGCTCCACCATGATGTTTATATGAATCTCCGAATGCCTTTGTTTCATCTGCTCCATACTCTGGTATGAGTTTTTTGTATAAGGTGACTACTCTCCATTGTCAATGAAGAAGGTACAGTAGCCATTCAAAATGCATATGTGCTGGCACAATAGTTCTTTCTGATATCTTGTGTTCCTAAAGTCACAAAGAATCGATAACGGTAGACCTCTCATTCTAAAAATGTAGAGGCTTCTACTCTTGCTACTCGGCTGGGTTTAAGCCCAAATAGCGAGTTTGATTAAACCGTTTATAAGGTCATTGTAGCGGGGATGAAACAAAAATATAAAAAATTTAGCCTGAAAGGAAGCTTTTATCACAAAAGTTACATATCAAGATATATATATATATATATATATATATATATATATATATATATATATATATATATATATATATATATATATATATATATATATATATATATATATATATATATATATATATATTTGTGTTTTCACTTCATCCAATTGGAAATGACTTTATAAATGTTTTGGATTATGACATGTAAACACCAAGTTGAATGTTGGAAGGTTTAAATGGCAGGAAACTTTTTTCCCAATTTTCACTCTCACATGGCTCATTTGAGTTTTGGATCCACTTCATCTTCAGTCGCATTTCCTAAAATGACCTCGCAAAATGGCTGGATGAATGGATTTCTGACAAACATTAGGTAGGGTGGGTCCCACCCGACGTTCCAGTGCAGGAACTTCCTGCCCGGTGCGAGGATGCTAGGTGGGGCCATGGTGATGTTTATAAGAAATCCACCTCATTCATCCATTTTACAAGATCATTTAAGGATTTGTTACTGAAAACGAAGTGGATCAAAAATCAAGTGAGCTACACCGAGATGAAATAATGGGGATTCAATGACTACCGTTGAAGCATTTTTATAGCCACGAAAGTTACGTATCAGGATAAAATTTCCATGCTTGTTACTTCGTCCCTGTGGGAATGACCGCATAAACGATTTGTATGGCATATATGTTGGATAAAATGTTGAATTAAATAGACTATAAAAATCGAGAACCAAAAAAGGAAAATAAATTTAGAGAAAGAAAAACTTATTGAATTGAGTCGAGGCGTGACTGAGTCACTCAGCTTGAAATCGAATTTGCTCCCCTTGGACAGCGTCCCAAGTGCAACAGGTTTCCAGAGCAATCGACCTCCAGGATACAACGACTATGACCCGGTCCCAGCGGTGCACTCACTGTACACGGGCTCGAATCACTTGCAGTTTAATTCGAAAGTGCTGAGTTGACTCAGCAATGAACTCAGTAACAAAACCGTATCAGAGAGAGTTTTATAAGGCAGGGAATTTTTCGTATGTTGAAACTGGAATCGGAAGTCTTTATATAGACTCCGAAATGGTGCATAAGCACCCTTTACAAAAGGTTAGGTCCATTGGGTTTAAACCCAACAGGGGCGACCAACCGGAAGGGAAGCATCTCTCTGGTTTAAAAACGAAAAGGCGCAAGTGCGAGTACACTCTCGCACATACAGTCCTGCGAGTACCCATACACACACACCCACGCGAGTACACTTACACCGCACCCGCACCCGCACCCGCGCCCAGCCCAGCCCGTCCCGTCCCGTCACGTCGCGCACGCGGACGCGGACTCGGACTCGGCTCGGCTCGGCTCGGCTCGGCACGGCACGGCTCGGCTCGGCGCGCGCGCGCGCGTGTGTGGTTAATGACATAGATTAGAGCTATTGGCATAGCCCCCCCACAGGACCAAATTCACATGCCCCCTGAAAGGGGCTCAAGCCCTAGGCAAAAAGTCTATCATATAAACAAGAGAATTTCTCTTGTCAAATCCGATGTGGGACAAAACCAACACCTCAAAAACACCAAAATTTAAATGTGGAGGGAAAACACCGAAATTTGAAAATTCAAATTTTTAATATTATTTTAAAACAAATACAACAATCCCCCATATGTTTTAAAATAAAATGCTTTCGGATTAAAGCGAAATAGTTGTGCAATGGTGACGGTGTCACCATAGACTTGAACCGACATTAGAGTAAGCAAGACAGGTCTACAGGAATCAGGTGACACCATAGTCTTGAACTTGAATCCTTTTAATGTAGATCGCAAGTACATGCCACTCACATAACTCTTCCTCTGCAAGTGATTTTGTGGTTCGGTGCGTTTCGGCCATACACCATTACCTGAATTTCATGAGTGCTCTAGAGAATTCGCCTAAATTCTCATAGGAAGCGGCCTCCACCTCCACACCCATATAGGTGAATTCCATCAAGTGTATGCAGCAACTGTATACACCACCAAATATATGGCTATGGATCCATTAAGAGTTCTAAAAACTCATCCTTCTGCGTTGTTGCTCGCACTGTACACCATAGAAGGGGCTCATATAACTCAGTGCAATCGTCTACCTCGTGTCTTGTTGTTTACCCATTGAACCTATCTCATGGGATCTCCACTTGTATAGGTTGGGTTACCGACACTGGCAGCTCATATATTAGACTCAGCCCCATTCCCTTCGATGTATCATTGACTAACTTTTTGGATAGTCCTTTAGTCAGAGGATCTGCTAGATTCTTTTCTGACCTCACAAAGTCAATAGATATGACTCCATCACGCAACATATGTTTCACTATGTTGTGTCTGAGTCTAATATGCCTGCTTTTTTCATTATATATTTTACTTTTTGCTTTCGCTATAGCTGCTTGACAGTCACAATGAATAGATACGGCCGATACAGGCTTTGGCCACAATGGTATATCAGCTAAGAGATTTCTAAGCCATTCAGCTTCTGATCCAGCCTTTTCTAAGGCAATAAACTCGGATTCCATAGTCGACCGAGCAATACATGTCTGCTTGGTGGACTTCCAAGAGACTGCTCCTCCACCCAAAGTGAAGATATATCCACTAGTGGATTTTGTCTCATCTGAATCACTGATCCAGTTAGCATCACTATATCCTTCTAATACAGTAGGATAACCATTATAATGTAAACCATATGTCATATTACCTTTTAGGTATCGCAAAATTCTAGACAATGCATTCCAATGTTCTTTTCCAGGGTTATGTATATATCTACTTAGCCTTCCTACTGCAAAAGCTATGTCAGGTCTAGTGCAGTTTGTTAGATACATGAGGCTACCAATTATTCTGGAATATTCTAATTGAGACACACTATTTTCTGTATTCTTCATGAGAGTCACACTATAATCATAAGGAGTACTGACAGGTAAACAGTCAAAATGGTTAAACTTTCTCAATATCTTCTCAATGTAATGAGATTGTGATAATATAATAACACCATTTTTCCTGATTACTTCAATACCCAATATTATACTTGCCTCTCCTAAGTCTTTCATGTCAAACTTAGATGACAAGAATTTCTTAGTTGCATTAACTAATTTAATATTAGTTCCAAAAATAAGCATGTCATCAACATAAAGACATATGATAACATAATCATTTCCAGAAATTTTACTATATACACATCTATCTACATCATTTATATGATAACCATTTGATTTTAAAACACCATCAAATTTTTCATGCCATTGTTTAGGAGCCTGTTTTAAACCATATAGTGATTTAATTAGTCTACATACTTTATTTTCTTTACCTAATATCTTATAACCCTCAGGTTGCTCCATATATATTTCTTCTTCTAAGTCTCCATTTAGGAAAGCAGTCTTAACATCCATCTGGTGTACCACTAGTTTATATATGGAGGCTATCGCTATTAAGACTCTAATAGTTGTAATCCTAGTTACAGGGGAATATGTATCAAAATAATCTATTCCTTCCTTTTGTTTAAAGCCTTTCGCTACCAACCTAGCCTTAAACTTATCGATAGTTCCATCTGGTTTTAGTTTCTTTCTAAACACCCATTTGCAGCCTATTGGTTTGTTACCAGGTGGTAGGTCTACAAGTTCCCAAGTATTATTTGATATAATAGATTCTAACTCATCATTTATTGCTTCCTTCCAAAAGGTTGCATCTGGAGAGTTAATAGCTTCTATATAAGTTGTAGGATCATCTTCTACTAAGAATGTGAAAAAACCATCTCCTAGGTTAGTTTCTTTTCTAACTCTAATACTTTTTCTTGGTTGTATCTCTTCCACTACTTTCTCATAAGCATTTTTACTAGTAGACGCAATATCTGATTCATTAACTTTTTCTATTCCTATAGATTTAGATTTCATAGGGAATACGTTCTCAAAGAACTCTGCATCCCTAGCTTCTATAATTGTATTGGGATCTAGAATATTATCCTTAGTTTTTAAAACTAGAAACCTATAGGCCGCACTGTTTTGTGCATACCCTATAAATACACAATCGGTCGTTTTAGGACCTAATTTTCTTTTCTTAGTTTCAGGCAATCCTACTTTAGCAAGACACCCCCACACTTTAATATATTTATAACTAGGAATATGATTCTTCCAAAGTTCATATGGTGTTTGTTCAGAAGATTTAGATGGAATCCTGTTTAGGATATAACAAGCAGACAGAATTGCTTCTCCCCACATATTTGAGGGTAAGCCTGAACTATTTAACATGACATTCATCATTTCTTTTAGAGTTCTGTTCTTACGTTCTGCTATTCCATTTTGTTCTGGTGTATAAGGAGCTGTAGTTTCGTGAATTATTCCATTCTTTTCACATAATTCTCTAAATTGAGAAGATTCATATTCACCTCCTCTATCTGTTCTAAGTCTTTTAATTTTTATATTTAATTGATTTTCAACTTCAATTTTGTATTTAGAAAAAGCATCTAAAGCTTCATCTTTGTTCCTTAATAGATATACTCTAGTGAACCTAGAGTAGTCATCTACAAAAGTTATATAATATCTTTTTCCTCCTCTAGACATGTGATTTCTAAAATCACCTAAATCACTATGTATCAACTCTAATAGAACAGATGATCTTTCTATTTGTTTAAAGGGTTTTCTAATAAATTTTGATTCTACACATGTTTCACATTTTTCAAACTCTTCATTAGATATATTAGGTAATAAACCTAATCTTTTCATTTTCTTTAAAGATGCCACATTCACATGACCTAATCTATTATGCCATAGATAAAAAGGTTCAACGATATAAACATAACTAGATGTTTTCTATTATCATTGGATACATTTACAATGAATAAACCATCGCTACAGTACCCCTTACCAACAAAGGTTCCATTTTTAGTCATTACAAGCTTATCTGAATCAAATACTAATTTGACACCAGCCTTATTGAGGAGCGAACCAGAGACCAAGTTTCTTCTAATGTCAGGCACATGGAGGACATCATTTAACATTAGAGTCTTTCCAGAAGTGAGTTTCAGAAGTACTTTCCCTTTCCCTACAACTGGAGACGTTCTAGCATTTCCCATGAACACCTGTTCATCATCTCCTGATACTTGGTAGGAGGTAAACATGCTACGATCCTTGCACACGTGTCTAGTTGCACCAGTATCTAGCACCCACTCCAAGTTGTTTACAAGGAAGACTTCTGACACCACAGCCACTACTATGTCAGACTCATTGCCTGTTTCTGTAAGATTAGCTTGCGGCTTATCTTTATTTTTCTTAAGCCTGCAGGTTTTAACATGATGCCCAGGCTTTCCACAATTGTAGCAGTTTCTCTTTTTCTTGAATTGATTGTTTGCATTCTTCTTTTTGAGCCTGCATTCATTTGCATAATGTCCAGGTTTGCCACAGCTATGACAGTTGCCCTTTTTCTTATTATTTGTCCGACTTGATTCCACAAGATTCGCTTTTGAATCTATCTCATTTTTATTTCCTTTTTGGTCCCTGATTCTATTGGCCTCCTCTATTCGTATGTGTACGATAGTGGTTTCCAAAGAAACACCGTTCTTCTTATGTTTCATTCTATTTTTATATTCTTTCCAGGAGGGCGGTAACTTTTCTATTAACGCTCCTGACAGAAACACCTCATCCAACTTAATTCCTTCTATCGATAGTTCGTGAATTAGACTTTGAAAGTCGTGAATCTGATTTGTGACAGATTTATCGTCTGTCATTTCATAGTGAAGGAAATTAGCAATTGCATGTTTCTTAGCGCCTGCATCTTCTAATATGTATTTCTTTTCTAAAGCAATCCATATATCTTTAGCAGAGGCGTAAGAAGCATACACATCATATAATTCGTTGGATAAAGAGTTTAGAATATAATTTTTGCAATTATTTTCATCTGTTACTTCATTTTGATTTGCTGGATCTATAGTAAATGATTCAGATAAAATGTATGAAACTTTCAGGGTGGTAAGAGCGAACATCAATTTCTGTTTCCACCGTTTAAAGGATTGTCCAGCGAACGGTTCGATTTTGGCTAACTCAGTAGAAGCATTTACTGTTACTGTAGCCATAGTCTATGTAATTCAACACAAAATTTCGATTTCAAGATTGTTGGATAAAATGTTGAATTAAATAGACTATAAAAATCGAGAACCAAAAAAGGAAAATAAATTTAGAGAAAGAAAAACTTATTGAATTGAGTCGAGGCGTGACTGAGTCACTCGGCTTGAAATCGAATTTGCTCCCCTTGGACAGCGTCCCAAGTGCAACAGGTTTCCAGAGCAATCGACCTCCAGGATACAACGACTATGACCCGGTCCCAGCGGTGCACTCACTGTACACGGGCTCGAACCACTTGCAGTTTAATTCGAAAGTGCTGAGTTGACTCAGCAATGAACTCAGTAACAAAACCGTATCAGAGAGAGTTTTATAAGGCAGGGAATTTTTCGTATGTTGAAACTGGAATCGGAAGTCTTTATATAGACTCCGAAATGGTGCATAAGCACCCTTTACAAAAGGTTAGGTCCGTTGGGTTTAAACCCAACAGGGGCGACCAACCGGAAGGGAAGCATCTCTCTGGTTTAAAAACGAAAAGGCGCAAGTGCGAGTACACTCTCGCACATACAGTCCTGCGAGTACCCATACACACACACCCACGCGAGTACACTTACACCGCACCCGTACCCAGCCCAGCCCGTCCCGTCCCGTCGCGTCGCGTCGCGCACGCGGACTCGGCACGGCTCGGCTCGGCGCGCGCGCGCGCGCGTGTGTGGTTAATGGCATAGATTAGAGCTATTGGCATAGCCCCCCCACAGGACCAAATTCACATGCCCCCTGAAAAGGGCTCAAGCCCTAAGCAAAAAGTCTATCATATAAACAAGAGAATTTCTCTTGTCAAATCCGATGTGGGACAAAACCAACACCTCAAAAACACCAAAATTTAAATGTGGAGGGAAAACACCGAAATTTGAAAATTCAAATTTTTAATATTATTTTAAAACAAATACAACAATATAAACACTAAGGTGGATCCAGGAAGGTTTCAATGGTGGGAAACTCTTTTTCGAATTTTCAATCTCGTATGGCTCATTTGAGCTTTGGATCTACCTAATCTCCAGTCACATGTACTAAAATGACCTCCCAAAACGATGGACAGGTTGGATTTCTAACAAACATTACGTGTGCCCCATTGGGCATCCCAACTCAGGAACTTTATGCTAGAGCTGGACGCTAGGATTTTAGGTGGGGTCACCATGGTGTTTGTGAAAAATCCATCCCGTCCATCCATTGTGTGAGATCATTTCAGAACAAGCAACCGAAAATAAGTTGGATTCAAAACTCAAGTGAGCCATAGAAGAGAAAACAACGGGATTCAATTACCACCATTGAAACATTTTTATGGCCACAAAAATTATATATCGGTTAGAATTTCTGTGTTTTCACTTCATTCCCTTGGGAATGACCTAATAAATGGTTTTGATGGAATGCAGATACGGTTTCAAGCACTTCATCTCAGGAAGGTTTCAACGGTTTGAAACGCTTTTTTCCGGTTTTTCCTTTCGTACGGCGTACTTGAGTTTTGATTCCACTGGATGGACGGGGTGTATTTCTAAGAAACGTTATGGTGGTCTCACCCGTCCTACCAACGCAGGAACTTCGGGAGAAAGGGCTTTTCAGGAAGCTCCTTACATTATAGTGGCCCCACTCGTCGTACCAACACAGGAACTTCCGGAGAAATGCTATCCAGGAAGTTCTTTACATTATGGTGGCCCTACTCGTCGTACCAGCGCAGCAACTTCCGGAGAAATGCTATCCAGGAAGTTCCTTGCATTATGGTGGCCTCACTTGTCGTACCAACGCAGGAGAAATGCTTTCCAAGAAGTTCCTTCGATATGATGCTCGGTGGGGCAACTGAGATGTTTGTGAGAAATCCACCCAATCCATCCATTTTGCAATATCATTTTAGAATGTGTGACCGAAATTGCAGTGGATCCAAAATTCAAATGAACCCTACGAGAAGAGAGGGGATTCGGGGACCAGTGTTGAAACATTTTTATGGCCACAAAAGTTACCGATCAGGATAAAATTTTCGCGTTTTCACTTCATCCCTGTGGGAATGACCTCATAAACGGTTTAGATTGGGCTGATTTTTAGGCACCAACGAAAGCCTCTGTGGACAAACGTGATGGACGGTTTGGATGTCGTGAATGACCTGCGATGAGCTACTGCAACGATTTCTGGTATAAGCTTAACCCACACACGTTTGCAGAGAAATAACCAAACAGAAGTTTGAAAAGTCCGAGTTTTTCTAAAATTTGTATTAACGTTCGGCCACGTAGCATGTTCTTAGAAACCCAGTTCCTATTTCTTTCGTTAAGGCATAAACTTCTCAGAACTCTGTATGAAACAGGAGAGAGAGATCTTTTCTTGGATATGTACTATACCCGTTTCCTGGATTTTTCTATCCTGGTTTATTTTTCCTACGCAAAGTAGTATAAAACAGGACGTGTCGTTCCAAATCAATTTCACTTGAGAAAGCGGTTTTATTGAGGTTCGACTTTCTTTTTCTTATTCTACCTGTATGGATTTGAATTCTTCTCTGTTCTGGAATTGATATTCACACCCTTGTTTTCAAGACGTACACCTCCTTTATGATACTGTACAATGTGTCTGAATGGGAACGTACGGTCTAATTCTAATTATGTGTAGGTTCGTTTGTTTTGCTAATATGAATGAGGATTTTCTTAGTTGGGTTTTTCTTGTCGGTGTGTGTGGAATAGAATTCTACTAAGCTATGGTAGTTGATTTTTGCACCCTAGATTTTTGAAAGGTACACCTATTTTTTTGCTAGGTTACACATGTCATTTGTTGTATTGTGTAGTGATCTGTTCATGTTCATTTGCGTGGGTGTTCCAAACTGTAAATTGTAACCCAATTCGAGACAACTCGGTTTTAAACAAATCGTTATTCAATGGTGTTATGGTTAGTATGAATTACATTGGTTGTTGGTTTTTTTTTCTCTCTCGTTTTAATAATCCATATGGATTTTCTGCTGGACACATAGGTCTGAAGGTGTTTGTTGTTGTTGTTGTTTTGTTTTGTTTTTTTTTATATATTATTTTTTTAATTTAAAGAAACATAATATTCTCATGAAATTTGTATTATTTTTTTATGGCTATCATAGTTTTCTAACTTCACTTTTCCTTGTTCTTGAACTGGAACATGCAAAATAGTGTTTGTGATGCCATATTATGGGACACGCACACACACATATCCGACCATCATGCATTTAAAAATCCACACCAGCCATTGGTTGAGTGCATTAAGTTCATGCCTACGATTGAAAATCCAGCCCCAAACATGGTTGGGGCATACCACAAGATTGGAAATAGTGTGTGGTGAGACTTACCCTCCAAACTCTCTCTTAGTATGGCCCACCTGTATAACGATTGGGCCCGATTGCTTGGTCCCAAGCCTAAATTTTAGTTTGGAATCTAATGATCTGGGTGGATGGAAAATAAATATTACAAGTGGGCTTATGAAGTTTTTAATGATTGGCGTTGAATCATTGTCTAGTGGTGTCGTTTACTTGAGATCTAGATCTGGTTTATATTTGGGTCAACAATTTAAAATGTGCTTACAAAACGGATGGACGAAGTGGATATATAACACAAACATGAGGGTAGATCCATGATCACGGCCTAACCATGTGTGTTTTAACCATTGCCGACATTTTCGGCTGAATGTTTTAAAAATGCACGACTTTAACATGCACCGTAGCCATATGAATGGCCCACCTGAATCAGAGATCAGGCTAATGTTTGCGGCTTACACTTAAAATAGGTGAGCCAGCTGGTGATTATGGTAGATTTTGCTTAAATCTCAACATTCAGCCAACTATAGCTTACCACACCTTAAGACTCGAGATAAGTTTTGCGGACTGATGCACGGGAGGCCAGGTCTCTGTATATATACATGTGTGTGCACCTTTGCACACGTGTCATGGGCCTAAGATCCTAATGGTTCATATATATATATATATATATATATATATATATATATATATATATATATATATATGTGTGTGTGTGTGTATGTATGTAGAGAGACGGTCATCACTTGGGCACCTTATGTGAGCACCCATGTGTACCTTTGTACACGTGTTATAGTCATAAAATCCAACAGTCTATATAATGCGGCACCCCATGAAAGCCCTCTAGCCCAACTTTCACTTTGATCCAAAACTCTGCTGGGCCATAGCAAAGAAAGGAAAATCATGGGAGGTAACTGTTTCCTTTTGTCATGGTCCACCAGAGCCTTGGATCACAATGAAAGTTGGGCCCAAAAGGTTTCATGGGGTTCCACATCACATGGACGGTTCAGATTTTACGTTCACTTCATATATCACAAAAGTGCTCATGAGTTCTCGTGAGAACCGGTGTGCATCTGAGCATTTCACACACCCATGTGTGTGTGTTATGTTATGGTTTGGTGCCTGTTTGATGGTAATTTGGGTTATTTTCCATCGCAAGTTGAATTCAGGTACTGTTTTTACTTGTATTTGAGTTTGGTTTTTTATGGGTTCAGTGACACCGACTACGCTTGCAGTGGCAATTAATGTCCACTCAAAATTCTACTGCCCTGCACCTTTCAAGAGAATAAATAAATAAATAAATAAATAAATAAAATTATATGTTCTGATTTTCATATCAGTTTTATTTCTTATAGAATCCATGGCTTGTTTTAGAGATGAGAGACCTTTGAAGGAATTCCCTTTGAATTTTTAGTGTTGAAGTACAATAATTGTTGGTATGTTTGATTTGCTAGGATCATTCTAGTAATTTCTAGTGTTAAGTCTTCTCTCATCCATGAAATATTGACTCTTGAGCTTACTAACACCATACTTTGGGTGTCTTTTTTCCCGTGTCCTTGCTTCCAAATGACAAAAATTCAGAGCAAACTACATTCGTTTCTTAAAAGAAAAATGTTTCAATAAATCTAAGGCATCAGTTTTTGTTCTCCTATGTACTAGTATGATTTATTAAGCCTAGTAATTTTATTTTTTGTGCAGTCATAGGCTCTGATCAGACGGTTTTGTTGGTGGTAGAAAGCCATTTGTTTGAACAAAGCTATTGTTTCTTTTCTAGTCGTATAGAAATTTTAGTGGTAATCACGGGAAGGAAAAGCTCTACCATGGAAGGTTACCACCATTCATATAAAAACAGGACTTCGTCATCATGGGGTAACTCACCCAGCCCTTCCGATGCTATCCACCATAAAGAAAACGAAGTGGTGAGCAGATTGCGTGGAAAGTATTCGAGGATTGCTAATAACTATGAGTCGCTTAATCAGGTATTCTTACACTCTTTCCTTTCACTTTGCTGCTTTTCCTGGAATTCTTCAATTAGCCTTTTTTGTAACTAACTGAAAATTAAAATAAAATGGTGACCATAGATTTGTAGAGAGTTAGATAGTACTATTCGTCAGATAATTTACTGCACGTGTGGTCCATGGTTCAAGATCTAAACTGCTGATCTGATGTTCCGCACTGTACAAGAGGAATGCCTTGGAATATCTCAGTGGATGTTCCAAACACTTATCTTGGTGGTCTAAAAATGTAGACAAGATTATTTCAACATTTCATATTTCATAAATACGAGTTCACAATATCAAAGGCTTATAGTATTGTTTTATTTGATATATATCCCGGCATCACTCATCTCCTATTAAGGCTATCAGATGAATGGTTTGAATCAGAGAATATAAGCAGGGAAACCTTATGTTAGAAAGCGGAGGTCCAGGAAGACTAGCCACAAGGGGGTTTATCTGGTGTTATAATGTGGAGTGAAACAGGAAGACTAGCCACAAGGGGGTTTATCTGGTGTTATAATGTGGAGGGAAACAGACCATCCATTGATCCGACAAGGATCTTAGGAAACACTCACGAATTAAAACAATCTCTATTAATGGCTCTTGGTAAAACATTAAAGCACAAAATCTTTAATGAACTACGCAAGTCTAGTGATCCACCTAACCACTACAAGAGTAGAGAGGTCCGATCATCCCTTTGATTCTACCGCATGGATGGCCTTAATTTACGATATATATGGCTTAGATGGTATGAGAGTGGGCTAGATGGATATATATGATATTGTGCTCACCCTTTTTATTTTCTTTCTCAACCCTCGAATTTATTGATATTTTTCACGAGAGAACTCTTTACCTTTTTACATGGAAGCATTGAGGAGTTTGGATGAGGTTAGAGGTTATTTGGTCTATCTCATATCCTTTTCCAACTTAATTTTAAAGTTAAATTTGAATTTCAACTTCAATTGAGAGAAAACATGGGTGTAGAAGAGGATGAATCTCTCTTGCGATCCACTCACTAGTGATTGCTCATAAGTGGGCCCCACAGGTATATGTCCAACATCTCCCACTCAATTACATTGTGGGATGAGAAGAAAAAAAATGTCCATTTAACTCATCTCATAACAACTAAAACTAACCATCATGATCAAAAGGGTTAAAGGTGTAGAAAAGTTTTTTTTTTTTCCTTTTAAAGAAAATGCATAGAAAGGTTATAACACTGTTATATTCTCATAGGTGTTTGGTAGCTACTTAACTAGCACTTAATAACTCAAGCTTTACAATAATCCGTATGACTACAGATGGAATTAAATCCTAATTTAGAGTACTCAGTCAATATATGTATTTACCTAACTTATTGAGTTATTCTAAAAATTCAGTTCTCTCAAACATCGATTTGAATTCTTTTAAAGTAAAGATATAATATATATACTTTTGAAAAGAATATTGTTTGAAAAATTTGTCATAAACTCAATATTGTTAGTGGATAAGTTTTCAAGTGTGTATTAATAGTTGAAAAACTTAGTGTACATGTCATGGGATCTTCCTCATAATGATGCACAGTTTGGAATTGGTCAATCCACTTTCTTAACGTAACCGAGTATGCTAATTAAGGTCCTTTCGTTTCATCATTGTACACTAAAGTAGATATACTCAATCTCATACTCCTGCACAAGAGGATGGTATCATAGGAAATAAATAGTCATATATGAAACTTGCTACTCACACAATGTTGCAAAAATTAGATTGAATTAAAGTAATTTGTAGATAAAAGGTTCCTACACTTCACTACAATCCACACAATAAAGTAGACAATACTAAGTATATTTCGAGTTTATAATACACAGGTCATCTCACATGAGATATGACCCATCTCATATTCTCACGACATGGCTACTTTTATTCAGGCTATGACATTAATCATATGAATAACAATGAAGCAATTAAATTATTGAAGTTCATAACCTCATCATTAATAGTTAAGGACTAAAAGTGGGTATGAATCACTCATATCATTATCCTCTATTATTCACAATAAAAAGTGGTTAACACTTTAGTATATGAACATCAACCCAAATGTACCTCTCTTGTACATTCAGGGTTGGTCTATCCATGTCACTGGGTAACTGACCTATTAATGAAGGTAGAGATCATATGGGACCATTGCAAAAGTCGATGATGAATGACATAGGTCCAGTGGTCCATTTAATCATTATAAGAGTGGAGAGGTCTAATCACTCATCTAATTCTATAGTAAAAATTACCTTGGATTATGATTTACAGCTTGGATTGTATGAGGGTGGGCCAGATGGACATATATATATATGATATTGTACTCACCCTTTATACATATTTTCTCTCTCGGCTCTCAAAGTTATAGATATTTTTCACAAGAGAACTCATTCCCCTTTTTATAGGGAAGAGTCGGGAAGTTTGGATGAGGCCGGAAGTTATCCGGTTTCATCTGATCTCACCGTTATTCAACCTAAAGTTCATAGTTAGATTCAAAATTCAACTTTAAACAATCAAGAGAAAATAGGGGAAATGGAGGATGAATCTCACATGGGACCCACCCACTAGTGGTTGCCCACAATTGAGCCCCACAGGTCCATGTCCAACATTTGTGAATGCACAGATACCCTCATGTGTACATGAACATATATACTTATGAAAATTTTCCTTGTTTCTGGTCCTGTAGATCCCTGTCAGAATTACACCCGATGAGGCAGTACATAATTATATATCTACGGAATGTTGATAGAGAAAAAAACTGTTATGAATATTAGGAGACATCATTGGTTTTTGCTTATTCCTATTCCTATTGATTAAGATGAATGTTTACAATTTGGTTCCCTAGTGTATCCAAATGCGTAAACACCCTTTTATTTTGAAGCTTACTTAACTAGTGTATTTCAACCACATGAAAGTTGCATCTGTTTGACATGGATTTAACATTATATTATTTCTTTTCCAGGTGCAAGCAGCTCTTGTCCAAGCTGGTCTTGAGTCTTCCAATCTCATAGTGGGTATTGATTTCACTAAGAGCAATGAATGGACTGGTAAGCTCCTGAATCTTGGCTATGTGGTTCATTTTTTTGATGCTCTCTTCAAAACCATATGACACGTTCCATTTAACTTGACATGACATGTTTCTCAACGATCTGGATTGTTCATCAAGTTGTGCCCATCATATGTGTCATAGCCATATAAGTAGGCCAGTCCTATCAACGGGCAGTCCTGACATGTATCTTGCATGTGGACTATGAAAAAAATTTCAACTACCTATTTTTTATAAGGGATTTTGACCAAAGTAGCATTGTGGTATAGCCAAACACCCTCAAAATTGGCACCATAAAAAAAAATAAAAAAAAAAAAGCCCTAGTTGGCCCTTGACATCTTAAAAAAAAAAAAAAAAAAAACAGAAAAAAAAGAGGATGAAATTGTCCCTTTTGCATAGACCTGCTTCTTCTTTCTTTTTTGTTTTCCTAAGACTCGTCTTCTTCCTTTTCAAGCATGCCTTTTGGGGATCCACTACCACCCCCTCCGACCTATAATCACCATCATCAACTTCTCCAGTGTGTTGGCACCACCAATAACTTCTATAGCCATAAAAACGAGTGTTGTTTGTGCTCTGACGACCACATTTTTCTTATAGATAGAAGCCATTGATAGGAGGAAGATATTTTGAATGAGTTTTTTATTTTAAATTTTTATAAAATAGTATTTTCTTAAAGATGAAAGCCACTTTTCGACGGTGATAGAGGGGGATGGCCATGATTGTTGTCGTGGGGAGAAGTGATTGTCAAAAAGAATTTGACATAGAGATAAATTGTTGTGGTTGTCATGTGGAAGATAATAAAGGGGATAAAATTTAGATTTTATAATGTATTGCCTTAGAAGGCAAAGAAAATATATCATTTGTTAAATGTTGAAGTTGTTGCGTGTTAAACGTCTAGCCGTGGTTGTCATGTGTTAAAGGTTGAGATTATCATGTGTTAAGGGTCAATGTTGTTATGTGTTAAGGGTTTTGGGGCCCATTGTAGGATGTGTCGAATCCACTCCGTTTTTTGGATTTAAAATTTAATTTAATGTCATGGGCCAAAGAATGAGTTACATTAAAAAGTTATATGGTCCCCAAGAAGTTTTCAATGGTAAGTTTTCAATCTTTCTATAGTGTGGTCCATATTTGAGCCTTCGATATGCCTCATTTTTTTACTCATGCCTTAAAATGATTTTTCAAAATGGTTAGACAGCATGGATGAAATACATACATCATAGTAGGCCCCATAGGACCATTCATCTCTAAATAAGCCCGGCTACCCAAGAATTCCAGCAAAAGCCTTTTTGAGCAAGTGCCATTGGAAGCTATGTTGGGCCCACCATGATATTGTTAGGAAATCCACTCCATCCATCTATTTTAGAAGATCATGTTAAGAAATTGAAACAAAAAAATTTATACGGATCTTAAACACAAGTGGGTTACATGACTAGAAATAGTGGAAAGGGGTTGCTTACCAATTAAACCTTTTTAACCTCCACTTAGATGTTTATATCTAATTCAAATTGTTCATAAAGTGGCCTAAATGCTCATGTGGTCCTTACTATAGGGATGAGCTGAATGAATAAAAATATTAGCCTGATCCGAAGCTTCTGCAACCTCATGGATATTTTAATTGTGGGCACTGATCTCCACTATTTTCTATCGTGTGGCCCACTTGAGCTTTGGATCTACCTCATTCTGGGCTCATGTCATAAAATGATCTAGAAAAACATTTGATCGATGTGGATTTCTTAAATGTCCATATTTTTGGAGTGTTTAGCATTTCCACGATGCTATATGTTGGTCAAAATCCCATTTAATAAATGCGTGGCCTACTTGATAACTGGGTCAAGACTGACTTTTGCTCCACAAAAAGTACAAGGTGGGACACAAAAATCCTTGCCAAATCTTTCATTCACGTTGGCATGTGGAATAGAAGGATTAGAACTCCTATCCTGGAGATTTAGTGTTTATGTTCTCTTTGTTTTTCCATATGATAGGGGGTCCTTCTCTTTTTGTCAGTTGGCCCTCCCCGAATATATCTCACTGTACAGCTTTGTGCATTTGTCAATGAAACAAGGTTTCGGTTTTTTTTTTTTTTTTTTTTTTTAAAATAAATAAATAAATAAATCGATCTGATTACTTCAGGTTCAATTATTAAATGCTCGTTATCTTAGTATGATCAATTTCCTATTGAAATGGCATAAATTATATATTGCTCTGTGTCATTTGGTTTTTTGGATTGGCTAGACATTTACTGCCAATGTTGTTGCTATCAGGTCAAAATTCTTTCAACGGTCGGAGCTTACATCACATCAGCGATTCACAAAATCCATATGAACGGGCAATATCTATCATTGGAAGGACCCTTTCTAGCTTGGATGAGGATGACCTTGTTCCTTGTTTTGGATTTGGAGACGGTTGGTGTATAGGCTTTGCTTCTCACAATCTATTTCCTCATATGATATAACTACAAGAAAGTAGGCCTTTAGCCTCAATTTTTTAGCCTCGGTTCATAAAAAGGAGGCTAAATATGGTTTTTAGCCTCGGTTGTAAAGGAACTGAGGTTAAAAATTCACTTTTTGCCTCGGTTGATGAGAAATTGAGGCCAAAAGTCTGCCCTTTTGCCTTACTTGGTGAGCAACTGAGGCTAAAAGTCTGTTTTTTTGCTTCAGTTGTTGAGAAACTAAGGCTAAAAGTCTACCCTTTTACCTCAGTTGGTGAGAAACTGAGGCTAAAAGTCTGCCTTTTTGCCTCGGTTGGTGAGCAACTGAGGCCAAAAGTCTGCCCTTTTGCCTCAGTTATTGAAAACTGAGGCCAAAAGTCTACCCTTTTGCCTCGGTTGGTGAGAAATTGTGGCTAAAAGTTTGTCCTTTTGCCTCGGTTGGTGAGAAACTGAGGCTAAAAGTCTGCCCTTTTGCCTCGGTTGGTGAGCAATTGAGGCTAAAAGTCTGTCCTTTTGCCTCGGTTGGTGAGCAACTGAGGCTAAAAGTCTGCCCTTTTGTCTCGGTTGTTAAAAACTGAGGCTAAAAGTCTATCATTTTGCCTCAGTTGGTAAGTAACTGAGGCCAAAAGTCTGCCATTTTGTCTCGGTTGGTGAGCAACTGAGGCCAAAAGTCTGCCTTTTTGCCTCGGTTGTTGAGAAACTGAGGCTAAAAGTCTGCCCTTTTGCCTCGGTTGGTGAGAAACTGAGGCCAAAAGTCTGCCTTTTGCCTCGGTTGGTGAGCAATTGAGGTTAAAAGTCTGCACTTTTGCCTCAGTTGGTGAGCAACTGAGGCTAAAAGTCTGCCCTTTTGCCTCGGTTGTTGAAAACTGAGGCTAAAAGCCTATCCTTTTGCCTCGGTTGGTGAGAAACTGAGGCCAAAAGCCTACCCTTTTGCCTCGGTTGGTAAGCATCTGAGGCCAAAAGTCTGCCCTTTTGCCTCGGTTGTTAAAAACTGAGGCCAAAAGTCTACCCTTTTGCCTCTGTTGGTGAGAAATCGAGGCAAAAAATCTGTCATTTTACCTCAGTTGGTGAGCAACTGAGGCTAAAAGTCTGTCATTTTGCCTCGGTTGGTGAGCAACTGAGGCCAAAAGTCTGCCCTTTTACCTCGATTGGTTAGCAACTGAGGCTAAAAGTCTGCCCTTTTGCCTCGGTTAGAGAACAACTAAGGCTAAAAGTCTACCCTTTTGCCTCAATTATTGAAAAAAGTATTTAGCTTAATATACTTGTATCATCTTATTAATAAGAACATGATCAACGGCTGTCCCTGTCTTATCTTAGGAAATGATCTTCAAGGGCCTTATCATGGGATTGTCTTCATGATCCAAAATCTGCACATGCGTACATGAGAAAATGTGTTAGCAAAACCTTCTGTTTATGTCCATTACAGCATGAGAAATGTTCACCTACAATGTTCACCAAATTGTAAGAGCATTGTTTGGGAAAATGCAAATTCTTAGAATTTTTTACTAAAAAATAAGAATTATTTATGATGGTTTTCTTCGGTATTCATTTTGTACAAGTGGGGTTTGCAATCCAGCAATCGAGACCATTTGTGTGATTTGGAAACCCATGGATGGATCATGCCCAAAAAATCCCACATAAGAAAATCCTAACCACCAATCTATCCTTTCCCTTTGAATGCGGATCATTACTATGCTTCTTTTCTTAATCGTCTATTCTCAGATCAAATTAAGATCAGGACTGTCCCATCAAAGATAATTTTGAATCATGTTCCATCCATAGTAGATCTCACCAGATCAACGGTTTCGATCACTAAAAAGGAATTCCCAAGCAAGCTTTTCACATCGTCAGGTAGAGGATATTATATATATAAAAGAAGTGAAAAAGGTCAAAAGAAAATGGAGGGCTTTGATATAGTTAAAAGGTGTTGGCAACAACATCATGTGATGGTGGATGCAGTCCTACGAAAAAAAAAAAAAAACTACAGTAAAGTATGCTTCCAACTGGCTGATTGGTAGACATCTAATGTGCAGTGAAAAGTAAAATTTAGTAAATGGTCGAAATTCGACAAACATTCATTTATCCATATAAGGTCAGCATTGTCTAATCAAATATGAATTTGGGTATCTGAGCAATATACTGCAGGTCCCACCATTTACATGGTTCATGTTTAAGTAATATGCCCTGTGTACAGGTAAGCCACACGGGACTTTGTATGACAACTAAAACTAAGGGATTATCTGTCTCTGTCTTGCAGCATCAACACATGACAAAGAAGTTTTTAGTTTCTTCCAAGATGGACGGCCGTGTAAAAGCTTCCAGGAAGCACTGTGCCGATATAAAGAAATAGTTCCACATCTTAAGCTATCCGGTTGGTATATCTTCTATAGACAAATTCCAATTGCATTTGACTTACTGCACGAGTTTCCATGGGGACATGTTAGACAGGTTGCATGCGAGATCTGGGAGATTTAACATGGGCCCAACCATATATATATATGGGTAAGGCCTAAAAACAAGGCTGGTTGGATGAGTGCTCCTGATCTTGCATGCATCTTTACGGGTCTTAATGGGACCTGATTCCTATCCTTTGTAACAGGACCGACATCGTTCGCTCCAATTATTGAGACTGCTATAGGCATTGTGGAGAAGAACAAGGGTCAGTATCATGTGCTTCTGATCATCGCAGATGGACAGGTATGTTTTTTTGTTCTCCCTATGTTTTAGAACCTGGATAGGATGGGATGGTCTGACCGGCTCAACCTGGTGGGCCACTGGAAAGATTGACCCATCAAGGTTCAAAATAAACCATGACTTCTACTTACCAATCAAATGCCTAAACCGCTGTGCGGGGAGTGTACTGGTTTCTATTTCCAAAAATTTAAATGATTTTAGATTATTGATATTCCTGGCCAGAACAGATCAACACAGGTCTGAGCTGTTAGACCTATATGCCCGTGGAAATGGGTTGTCATCCTATCCTATCCTAGTATTACAATGCTTTCTTAGTATGCTTATTACCACTTTTTTTTTTTTATCGGTTATGGAATGAGGAATGAGATGTCGATGAGTGTATGTTTGGTTGCCTTGAGAACAACAAATTCCAGATTATATAGGGATTCTGCATCTCTAGTTGGATCTTTGCTAGGGCTACTCATGAGAATGAGATTTTAAACCCTACTCAAGTGATGCAAGAGAGGACATGATGAGGTCGATCACCATCATCCTCAAGGATGACTCCTCCGAATCCATGGAGCACCCTGAACTCCTCACAAAGCTTCCCCAATTAATTTACGATGGATACAAATAGAGATAATTTCTAATAAATTGGAAATAAATTGATTAATGATTTTTTTTAAAAAAAATTACAATCCTTTAAATAGGGAACTCAAACCTTGTAAAAAGTTTTAGACTCAAACTCCTTGAAAATGGGACTTACTATAAATAGTAAACGTATTATTTATAAATGGTCATGATTCCTACTAGACTTCATGGTTTTCAACTAAAAATAGTAAGTGTCCAATTTGGCCTAACTGCATTATTCTCCTAACTTTTCAAAGCCTTTTTCATCTTGGGCACAACTCCTAAAAATTTATGATAGAACTAGAACTTACTATTTATATATATATAAAAAAAGGGAAATAAAATGAGCTTTTGACCATCAATCTGATGAAATCTCCCAAATCTGGCATGGCAACCTGGCATAGTGGGGTTGGTTAGCTAAAGTAGATTCTCCTACCCAAAATCATATAGGATACGTCAAAGAACTCATTCCTATTTATAAGACACGACTGTTTTAAGGTTCTGACGGTCCTTGTCACTTCTGCCTTTGATCGGGCCTTCTCTGGTCCATCCTTGTCATGAAAGTATCCTCAACCCGCTCTACATCATCGAGTGGCACATGTGTGTGAGATCCATGCCATTCTCAAGTGGGTCCCACCACTAAGCTGATGTTCTGTTTCTTTCCATAGTTGTCGTAACCGAGGTGTTTTCTACATCTCAGTACTGATGCTCTTGGTGCTCACTTGATTTAGGTCACCCAAAATATGGACACGCATCATGGCGATGTAAGTCCACAAGAAAAGGATACAATTGATGCCATAGTCAAAGCTAGGTAGTTACTGGAAGCCATGCATTGTGATTTTAACAGTTTGGATCATCTAAACATTTCTGATTTTAAGTATTTTTGCAGTAACTACCCCTTATCAATCATTCTGGTTGGAGTTGGCGATGGACCTTGGGATATGATGCGTCAATTTGATGACAATATACCTGCTCGGGCCTTCGATAATTTTCAGGTTATAAATCTAAACTATAAACACTTCGATAATCTACTGTGGGATAACGGTCATACATATAAACAGTCTGACTCATATACAAAGACCTATTGCTTTTATCCCTTGCAGTTTGTGAATTTCACGGAGATAATGGCTCAAAACATCCCCTTATGCAAGAAGGAGACAGAGTTTGCTCTGGCGGCATTGATGGAAATACCATCACAATACAAAGCAACTATAGAACTTCGTCTTTTGGGGTATTCACATGTCTTTTTAACAGTCATGACTTAGATTTAAATGAGGAATTCTAGTTGCAAGCAACCATCTACAAGCACCAAAAATAATCACCCAATGCTTTCGCAAGAGCCAGTCCATTCATAGGATGGGCCCAACAGTTAATTGGTCCAAAATGAGGCTAGTCCACTCTTCATTTGAGTCACATGTCTGGATGGAACAGAGAATAGTTGAGAGAAGAGATAACCAGTGGTCCTCCTTCAACATACGTGTGAAGGGGGGCTGATGAGGGGACCTGTGCAATTTCTAGTACTACCCAAGAATGGCCTGGACCTCACACGTGTGCCATGTTTGCACATGGGGATGCATGCTGGTAGCATTCGATCTATTTTCCAAGTTAATAAGCATTTTTTGTATTATTTTTTCAGCTGCACGAGGGGAACACCAGTGAGGGCTCCTCTCCCTCCACCACCGGAAATTTCTCGACTCGACAACCAGGTATTACGTTGTAAAGTAAGATGTTTTCATGTGTGTTTAGACGAGGGAATGCAGTGATGTACCCTCCATGATAGATGCCAAGGAATTCTAAGTGCAGAAGCCCATCCAAAAATGCCACAGGCAAGTGCCCGTAGACACCAATATGGCACACTTGCATAATATCTCAATTGTTTCATCAGTGCCCGTGATGGATATAACTTAGCCCAAAAGTCAGGCCAGTCCACTAATCTGTTGGATCACACTTATGTTGAATGTGAAACTTTGACTGGCCTGATTTTTGAGGAGAGGCACATTGACTGTGAGGTACACACTAATGAACTGTCCAAATCTTGCACAGCTGTCATGTAGAGAGCTGTGGGGCACTTGTATTTGGCATTTGCTGATGGCTGGTCTGGGAGTAGCATTCAGTATTGATAATAACCAATGAGCTTATTAAGCCAATTAATGCATTCATGTTGTGAGACAGATGTGTCCGATGGCACATACACAATATGGTGGGCCCTAAAATGGTTTCTATGGTGATGATCCCATACCACTATTTTCTGTTTCTGATGGCACATACACAATATGGCAGTCCCAAAAATGATTTCTATGGTGCCATCCCATCCCAATATTTCATGTGGTGTGGCATACTTGAGTTTTGGATCGCCCTAATTACTCAGCTCAGCTTTTCAAATTGATGGACAAACGGTATGTCACAAAAATATTATGGTTGAAAAATGTTCTCACCACCAATGTTTTTACTCTTTTTGGTGGAGGTGGGCTACTTGGTTAATTCAACGAATTAATCAGTTCCATTATTTGTGACGCTTTTTTTTTTTGCTGAAATGGTCCATTTCTAATAAAAAATTAAATAATCTCAACCTTTGATTGTGAATGTGGGGGAATTGTGTGACAATTGATTTTTTTTTTCTTATGTATATGTATGAAACATATTTTTTTACTCAAGTAATTCTCAATAAATAATTCTAATTGATTGTTTCTTGAAAATCAATTTTATGTTGCTAGAAGCAGATCATTCTCATTTAGACGGGATGGCTCATTTCCCTTAGAAGGTTATTGTCTTAGTCCCAATTAATGTGAAGTATTGTTGTAGCATTTGACTAAATTAAGAACTTTATAACAGAATTGATGATGCTGCCTCATTTTTTATGTATGACCGTATAAGTTATTATCATAACTGGAAGTATGGATGGAGGAGGAGATGGCTGCTACTGCAGTAAACTTTTGTAATAGAGTACTTGATTTAGGAAAGTGATAGTTGATGGTAGTTGTGAATATGCTTATGACCACGATACCACTGTAAAATTCAGTTGAAACGAGTAGCGATGCTTTCCTAGCTTTTGCATTTTTATCAGCTTAGACATGCATATAACACAATTCTAACATATTTGCATGTTATCAAATTAATTAACATTACAATGTTCAGCATAAAATTTGGCGATTGTGATGTTGTAGATATACCAAGCAAGCCAAGTTGATATTTCGTCCATGAAGCGGAATCAGGAATCTAGTCCTTCGAAATCAACTCGAAAGTCCCCGGCTAAACTTTCAGTCAAATCTGGGTCCGAAAATAGTTCCCAAAACGGAGTCATCCATTGGACCGATGAAATGGACAATCGCCTGATCGACATCCTCATGGAGCAGGTCACATTTGGCCGGAATGGTGAAAATGGGTTCCAAAGGGAGACCTATAATTTAGTCGTGGACGATATTAAAAATAATGTAGGGATATCACTTACCTCCACAGATGTGCAAAACCGCATTCGAACACTGAAAAGTATCTACTTCACTGTGCGAGATATGCTCAACGCGAGTGGTTTTGGCTGGGATAGCGAAATGAAGATTGTCATTGCTCCAAATGAAGTGTGGGAGGAATATATCAAGGTGAGATGTGTTCACAAAATGCGTGGTTATTCTTTCTTTTAATATGTACAAATGTTTCCATATATCCATAAGGAAAAAATAATTTGTTGATTCTTTTTGTTAATAGTCACATCCATATGCGGACTACATTCAAGGAAAGTCAATTCCCAGATATGACGACCTGGCGTATATTGTAAGGAATGGCCAAGTGAGTGGACGATATGTTACTACCGGCAACATACTTCCAGGAGTTGGATCAAGGAGGGCGAGGGACCCAGAAGATTCAATTACCAACACTCTGAAAGTTAATAAAAACAATCTAGTTCTCTCATCTAATGATGACGTGAATGCTAGCTATCAAAGCCCTTCAGGAGACGGCAACAACTCTGCAAACACACAAAGCACCATCAATTCAAGGAAGAGAATGAGAATCGACCATCCATGTGACAGAAATAGTAGTGCCTAAAATGTATGAGGGGGATAAAGACATGTTATGTATGTTTAGAAATATTCCTGCGTTGTAGCAGGTGGAAGGCCTAACTGAACCGAAGTCATGATTGTGAACAACATACTCTTTAAAAGATGAATAATATGGAGCAGCATTTCAATAATATGGAGCAGTATTTCTTAACCTCCTGGAACAATGGAGCAGTATTCTGACAGTCACAGACCATCTAATGCTTTCAAAAACCTCATTTGTTTTGGATTGTTTGGTTTTTTGGTGCTTTATGTGAAAAGCGCACGGTTGGACTCTGTTTTTGGACAATTATCCACGTGACACAGGAAGAAACTACTTCCAGACACATTCCATGGTTTTCCTGTGTAGAAATTCGCAGTTAAACATTAACTGCAAAAAAATATATTTGCAGGTGTGTAGTTTGTTTAAATAGGTACATTTTGAAATTATGACTATATATGATCTTTTGGATACCCAGGTTTTTTTTATTTATTATTTTTTTATGTTTTTTAACGTTAGCTTGTTAGTACACACCCATGTCAGTACACACACTCCATGTTAGCCACCCCCCACTAGGGATCGATACCAAGATCTCAAGTGTTGAAACGAGGTATCTCCACTCAGTCTATCTGGATCTGGGTGTTTTGGAGACCCAGGTTGGTAAGACATCTTGAGGTCGTATGTTGTTGTGGCTGACAGTCAGCCACTTGTTCTAAAAGTATACCTTTTCCGAGAATCACAAGAACAAGGCCTCATACAAGCCGTTGGTTGATATGTTTCTCTACATACGTGAAAGAAAAGAATCATATAGATAAATGAAACTAATTACAAAAATAACATCCAAGCAGAAACCAAGGTCAAAAGGAAAAATAAAATTAAAAAAAGAAAAAGAAAAAAAGAGAGCTGGTATAGGTCCTGATCCCTTTTTAAGGAGAGCTTTGTCAAACCCTTATTAAACTAGGATATCGTTTATCTTAACTTCCTATCGTTTAAAATTGTTTTTACCGAAATATTTTTCTACATCTAACTTCAGATTATATGCCATTAACAGATGGATGCATGAAATAGGGAATGGAATATTGAATATTGATAGGAACAAGCTGTCGAAGACTGTTGCTCTTCAGGTCCTTGGGCTGGCGCTAATTAGTTCTCCATCCGGGGAACCGTTCAAATTATTAAATGTAAAGATGTTTAACAAAACAATGAGCAATGACTGAAATCCTCCTTGCCATATGGAGGAGATAACTTTGGATTATATACAAAATAATTACACTTGTGTGATCCTATATAATAGGAAAGAATCAAATACAAATATTCAAAAAATATTTGTACATATCTCTAAAGCTATACAAGGTAACAATTCAAAATGGATTATCGCAAATATCATGGAGAATCATTAGATTCTCCCTTATCATCCCCCTGCAAGGTGAGCGTGGCAGAAGGGATAACACTGAGCTTTCGTCGAAAGAGAAATAACAGAGGCTTAGTGACACCTTTGGTTAACGAATCAGCAAGTTACAGATGTGAAGGAACAAAAATAACTTTCAAAGCACCATTAGTAACAAGTTCACGAACAAAATGGTAGTCGATCGCAATATGTTTTGACCGAGGACGAGTAACCGGATTGACAGCCATAAAAATTGCACTTTGATTGTCACAAAGAATTTTCGGTGGCGTTGAAGGCGTAACACGAAGGTCCCGAAGCAGTTGAATAATCCAGGCAATATCAGCAGTGGCAACAACTAAGGAGCGATATTCTGCTTCTGCACTTGAACGAGAGACAGTGCTTTGTTTCTTAGAGGACCAAGAGATTAAATTGGCGCCAAAAAAGATAGCATAGCCGGTAGTAGAGCAGCGAGTATCAGGACATCCAGTCCAGTCCACATCAGAGTAGGCAAGAAAATCACGAGTGGACTGTTTATGAAGTTGAAGTCCATGATGAGGAGTGCCTTTAACATAGCGCAAAATACGCTTGAGAGCACGAAAGTGGTCTTCAGTGGGAGCATGCATGAACTGGCATATAGAATTCACACTGAAGGAGAGATCAGGCCTGGTGATAGTCAAGTATTTAAGAGCACCGGCAAGAGAACGAAACATAGTAGGGTCGAAGAAAAGCTTTCCTTCGGATGAGAGGTGCTGATCGACGACAAAGGGTGTAGAAATAGGTTTTGCATCAATTATGGAAGCACGTTGCAAGAGATCAAGAGCATACTTCGTTTACTGAGAAACAAACCCTTCTCATTAGCTTGGACTTCAACACCAAAAAAATAATGAAGATCACCCAAATCCTTCATGGAGAATTCCTTGAAAAGCCGAGTAATAAGTGTTTGAACCATAGAAGTATTACTTCCAGTGATGACCATGTCATCAACATAAAGAAGTAGGTAAACAGTCCCAAGCGAGGAGTGATAGACAAACAACGAAGAATCAGCCTGACTGGAGAGAAACCCAAGTCGAAGCAGAAAAGAGCTAAAGCGATGAAACCAAGCTCGAGGTGCTTGTTTCAAGCCAAAAAGAGCACGCTTCAGGAGACAAAACATGTCGAGGGAACTGTGGATCAGTGTAGTCAGGCGGTTGTTCCATGTACACCTCTTCATTGAGAAAACCATGTAAAAAGGCGTTTTGAACATCTAACTGATGTAAATGCCATCAAGAAGTAACAGCCAAGGACAAAATGATTCGTACCGTAGCAGGGCGCACCACAGGGCTAAAGGTGTCACCGAAGTCAAGGCCAAGAATCTGAGAAAATCCTTGAGCCATAAGACGTGCCTTATGGCGCTCAATAGACCCATCAGAGTGAAGTTTGGTTTTGAAAATCCAGCGACAGCCAACCACATTATGACGCTTAGGACGAGGTACAAGAACCCACGTATTATTTTTCTTCAAAACTCGAATTTCATCATCCATAGCCGAGAGCCATTCAGGGTGTTTTGTAGCAGACTTGAAGCCCCGAGGCTCTTTGAGAGCAAGAAGTGCCTGAAAAGACCGAGAAGAAGACAAAACAGTCATAGCATGATATAACCGTGGTTTGAATATACCAGCTTTACCTCTGGTAATCATCGAATGGCTAGAAGTGGTCACATGAGGAACTGAAGACACGGGTGGAGGAGTAGTTGAGTTTGGAGCAGCAGAATCTGAGAGAGGTTCCGCAAGAAGAGGAACCTGCGGATCAAGGGGGGGATTCGAGGACAGGCGTGGAGAATCACTGCACGACAGACATGGTGAACTCGAAAAGGATGGTGAAGACAATGAAGCAGAAGAACCAGCATTAGAAGAACTAGAAACACACTCCTGACAATCGAAAAAATGAGTATAGTCAATGTTGGGCTGCACATGTTGCACAGAATCACCATTATAAGGAAAAATATTTTCATAAAACTGCACATGTCGAGAAACATAGACACGATGATTCGTACCGTAGCAGGGCGCACCACAGGGCTAAAGGTGTCACCGAAGTCAAGGCCAAGAATCTGAGAAAATCCTTGAGCCATAAGACGTGCCTTATGGCGCTCAATAGACCCATCAGAGTGAAGTTTGGTTTTGAAAATCCAGCGACAGCCAACCACATTATGACGCTTAGGACGAGGTACAAGAACCCACGTATTATTTTTCTTCAAAACTTGAATTTCATCATCCATAGCCGAGAGCCATTCAGGGTGTTTTGTAGCAGACTTGAAGCCCCGAGGCTCTTTGAGAGCAAGAAGTGCCTGAAAAGACCGAGAAGAAGACAAAACAGTCATAGCATGATATAACCGTGGTTTGAATATACCAGCTTTACCTCTGGTAATCATCGAATGGCTAGAAGTGGTCACATGAGGAACTGAAGACACGGGTGGAGGAGTAGTTGAGTTTGGAGCAGCAGAATCTGAGAGAGGTTCCGCAAGAAGAGGAACCTGCGGATCAAGGGGGGGATTCGAGGACAGGCGTGGAGAATCACTGCACGACAGACATGGTGAACTCGAAAAGGATGGTGAAGACAATGAAGCAGAAGAACCAGCATTAGAAGAACTAGAAACACACTCCTGACAATCGAAAAAATGAGTATAGTCAATGTTGGGCTGCACATGTTGCACAGAATCACCATTATAAGGAAAAATATTTTCATAAAACTGCACATGTCGAGAAACATAGACACGATGATTCGTACCGTAGCAGGGCGCACCACAGGGCTAAAGGTGTCACCGAAGTCAAGGCCAAGAATCTGAGAAAATCCTTGAGCCATAAGACGTGCCTTATGGCGCTCAATAGACCCATCAGAGTGAAGTTTGGTTTTGAAAATCCAGCGACAGCCAACCACATTATGACGCTTAGGACGAGGTACAAGAACCCACGTATTATTTTTCTTCAAAACTTGAATTTCATCATCCATAGCCGAGAGCCATTCAGGGTGTTTTGTAGCAGACTTGAAGCCCCGAGGCTCTTTGAGAGCAAGAAGTGCCTGAAAAGACCGAGAAGAAGACAAAACAGTCATAGCATGATATAACCGTGGTTTGAATATACCAGATTTACCTCTGGTAATCATCGAATGGCTAGAAGTGGTCACATGAGGAACTGAAGACACGGGTGGAGGAGTAGTTGAGTTTGGAGCAGCAGAATCTGAGAGAGGTTCCGCAAGAAGAGGAACCTGCGGATCAAGGGGGGGATTCGAGGACAGGCGTGGAGAATCACTGCACGACAGACATGGTGAACTCGAAAAGGATGGTGAAGACAATGAAGCAGAAGAACCAGCATTAGAAGAACTAGAAACACACTCCTGACAATCGAAAAAATGAGTATAGTCAATGTTGGGCTGCACATGTTGCACAGAATCACCATTATAAGGAAAAATATTTTCATAAAACTGCACATGTCGAGAAACATAGACACGATGTGTCTTTCGGTCTAAGCACCTGAATCCTTTATGAAGGGTACTGTAACCTAAAAAGACACAAGGAACAGATTTTGGAGATAATTTATTAGGTGAGTAATCTCTCAAATAAGGGAAGCAAAGACACCCAAAAGTGCGAAGCATAGAGTAATCTGGTTGCTTACCAAACAAGAGCTCATAAGGAGTTTTTCCTTCAAGGGACGGTGACGGGAGTCAGTAAATGAGAAAGACGGCAGTAGAGAAGGCCTCAACGCATAAAGAGAGCGACACATGCGCATGAAACATCAAGGTAAGACCCGTTTCTGTGACATGGCGATGCTTGCGTTCTGCAATGCCATTCTGGCTAGGAGTGTAAGGACATGTCAGACGAAGAACAATGCCACAAGAGTGCAGATGAGAGCTGAATTTATGATTTGTAAATTCGGTTCCACCATCGCACTGAAATGATTTATTTTTTGCTGAAAATTGCATCTCAATATAACGTTGTAAATGGATGAAAGTATCAAAAAAATCAGATTTGTGTTTCAACGGGAATATCCAACTAAATCTAGTACAATCATCAATAAACACCGCATAGTATCTATATCCACTAAAAGAGAGAACTGGTGATGGACCCCATAAGTCACAGTGTAAACGATCAAAAGGCATGGCACAACATTCATCATTTAGAGAAAAAGGTAAATGGTGGCTTTTGCCAAGTCTACAACCAACACAAATTTCAGAATCAATGTTCACCAATTTATTACTACAAGAAATAGATCCTAATCTAGAAAGAGAAGCAACAGTACGATAGTGTGGATGACCAAGGCGAGCATGCCATAAGCTAACAGAGGCTCGCGGTGGACGAGAAGTGGTGGACGCAAAAGCATGATGACAACGATCCAACACGTAGAGACCATTTTCACATCTTCCGACTCCCAGTATCGTTCTTGTGACCCGATCCTGTATGGTAAAATCAGAGGAAGAAAAGGTAATAAAACAATTATTGTCTTTAGTAAGCTGACTAATAGAAATAAGATTTTTCTTAATGCCAGGAAGACATTTGATAAAAGAAGGGGACTGGACGGAACAAAAGATGAAATGGAACCAGTATGAGAGATTGCTAAAGACTGACCATTTCCAACCATGACACGTTCATTACCAGAGTAGATAGATGGTTGATCCACACCCTCAGTGTTGCTTGTCATGTGGGACGTTGCACCAGAGTCAAGGAACCATTCTGAGTCATTCAGAGCTTGAACCGAGCAAGAAGAAAATGCTTCAACAAGATTAGCCGATTGCTTCTTCTTGAGTTTCAAGAAGCTCCAGTAACATTTGGCCAAGTGTCCCTCCTTGTCACACAATTGACAGTGAATAGAGGAGGTGGATGACGACTTTGAACTGGCAGAGGTTGTAGAAGAGGTTGAAGATCGACTCTTCCCTTTCTTAGCTCCTGCCGCTTTGTAAGTCTGCTGCACATAATAGGCAGAGTTGGAAGACGAGTGAGAGATCGACCGTTCAAAAATCTCATGGCTCAAAGCTTTCGGAACAATCTCTGCAAAAGAGGGTAGCGGAAGCTGTGACATCATGGTAGTAGAGAAGATCTTATAGTCGGGTCCCAATGCTCGTAAATACCAGTGGACTTTATTCGTGTCGTCAATGGGACGACCAATAGCAGCCAGTTGATCACAAAGACCTTTGAAGGTGTGAGAAAACTCAACAATGGACTGAGAGTCGCGTTGCATCAACTGGAGTTCATCCTTGAGTTGCAGTTCTCGAGACTTCGACCGGTGCGAGAAGGAAACTTCAAGAGCGCGTCAAGCCTCATGGGAATGACGTAAACCCAGTACCTCACTCATAGACTCCTCTGTAAGAGAAGAATAGAGTAAACTGAGCAGCGTCTGATCAGTATGCAACCAAGAGGTATAAGCAGGATTTGGCGTTGTAGTACCAGCAGAGGTAGTAATCGTGATAGAGGGAGCCATGATGCTACCGTCCAAATAGCCAAAAAGCTCTTGACTGGCTAACAGAGGAACAAACTGATTTCTCCATAAAAGGTAATTGGAGGAGGTCAGTTTAATGGTGAGCATATGCACCATTGTGTTGAGCGGAAGAGTAGGAGATGAAGAAGCCGAAACAGCCATGGTGAGAATCAAAAGATAAAAAGAACTTGCTCTGATACCATAAAGATGTTTAACAAAACAATGGGCAATGGCTGAAATCCTCCTTGCCATATGGAGGAGATAACTTTGGATTATATATAAAATAATTACACTTGTGTGATCCTATATAATAGGAAAGAATCAAATACAAATATTCAAAAAATATTTGTACATATCTCTACAGCTATACAAGGTAACAATTCAAAATGGATTATGGCAAATATCATGGAGAATCATTAGATTCTCCCTTATCAAAATGGCTACAGCCGAGCTTACGAAACCTGAAGCTAAAATGTGGATGGCTCTTCTACAGGTAATCTGGGCTTAGGTGGTGGTGGAGTACGTAGGAACCACCAAGTCCTCGTATTCACCTTCCATCACAGATACAGTAGAGTTTCCAACACTACTGCTGAAGCACGGGCCATGGTAGATGGCATTCTGATTTGTAGCGCAATGCATGGGGCTTAATGACATTTTAGTTGAAACTGATTCGAGAATCATAGCGGAAGTGGTTTCTTCTGGAGCTGATAAATGCCCCTGGAATATGCAATATGTGGGATCTATTCTTGAGAAGCGAGATGCCCTCATCCTCTCTTTTGCGCATAGTTTCAGGGAAGGAAGCTCGGTAGCAGACGCCCTTGCAAAAATGGCCAGCAAACATTGTCGAAACAAGATCTACTCCAGAAAGATCGATTTCCAGGGGAGATCAGGGGCCTATTAAATATGGGTAATACAGGCATCGGATCTCTTAGACGAACCAGAACTCGTCTCTTAGACGAACCAGAACTTGCAAGAGGGGAATGGGATAATCCATTTTCGGGTACCCAGTCATCCTTCTCCCAGGCATCCCTGTCCTTTATCCGCAGCCCTGCTCCTTCCTGCTACAGACGTTTTGTATCCTCTCAGCAGTGGAGATTCATGGAGGGAGTACTGTTGCTGCCTTCTGTTACAGCCTCTAGGATGAAAGTCTTTCTTTTGTTGTCTTCCCCTTGATGGGAGCTACTGCAAATCGTCTGCTGCTTCGTATCAGGTGACCCGAGCAGAATCTGCTCTGTTTCCAAAATCTGTTGGTCAGCCATATTTCCATCTCAACTTCTGGTTGGATTTGTTTCTTTTCTCGGCCTCCTTCCGTTCAAAAGGCTGAGTTGCATCTAGCTTCTGTGACTGCCTGCATTGGAGTTGTGGCTCGTGTGCATCTCGGTCAAGTGTCTTGCGGTCAGGAAGATGGCTGAAATTACTTTGCCTGATGCTCTGCCTTAGCTCCGGCTTCAAGAATAGCTTTGATGCCCAGCTCCATTCCCTGGAAGCAGCATCTATATATATATATATATGGGGGAAAAGGTACTATGCGCTCTAGCTCAGGGCTCCGTCCCATGCGGTCGAGCTGTGTGGGCCCCACCGTGATGATTTTCGAACATCTACCCCATTAGTCAGATGAACCATTACATCATGGATCTAGGTCTCAAAAATCAAGTCAATCCGTGACTTTTGTGGGCCACAACAGATACAGAAGTGTAGAGGGGCTGTGCACCATTAAAACATTCATAATCATTTTTTGGGTCCCACCAAAATGTGGTTTGTAAATCCAGACCATCCATTATGTGTGTCCCACTAGGATTAGGGGTCATACCAAGTTTCAGCAGCATTCAAAACTCAGGTGGGCCCTGCCAAGTGATTTTATATGTTTTAACGGTGTCTTCACATGATTTTAGATGGGATGGCCCACCTGAGTTCCGTTTACGGATGATTTTTGGGATATCTCATAATTTAAAGGGGATCCATCAAATGCACGGTGTTGATGGTCGACACGCATCACAGTGAGGCCCACACAGCTCGACCTCACGATAAGCTTTTATATATATATATATATATATATATATATATATATATATATATATATATATATATATATATATATATATATATGGAAAATAATACGGTGGTGGATGCTCAGGCGAAGATGGGGACCGGCAGTTGGCTTAACAGGATGAGAAGGGGGTTGTGTGTTTAAGAGAGGTTGCAGCTTGCAATATCGTCGAGTGAAGGAGCAGGGAGATTTTTTTTTTTCTTTGTTAATATCAGAGGCCGTTTTATTGCTCTTCAGGGTGACGTAAGCCTGTTCCCTTCCAAAAAAATAAAAAGGGCTGCTAATTAGGTTGCAGTGGTGAAGTTGTCGCTGCAGGGCGTTTTGACGTTGCTGCATTGTGGTGTCTGACTGCCATGTTTTGTGGACGTAAAAAGAAAGGTCGGTGGCCGGTGGGTTGATGACGTGGAGTGTGGAGTTGGGGTTCGGTGTTTGTGGTGGAATGTCTTAGACGGTTTGATGTTGGTTTTTGTGGAAGTTTTCATAAGGCCTTATTTTTCTAGTGATCTTCACCGGCTAGAGGGTCACATGTGGAAGAGTCTTCGAGCCTTCGAAGTTGCTGTGGTTCTTTAGTTGCTGCCCTTTATGGAAGCTATGATTGATGCTTACATCTACTGGCTCATGAACAGTTGTGGCTTCTGTTCTTAGGGTCCCAGTGAGGTAAGTTATCTATTGTCTGTATAGGTCTAGTCCTTTTTCAGGTTTTTGATTTTTTTAGTGTTGTATATGGTTAGATTTGGTTAAGTGTGGCACAGCTCTTTTTTGTTATGCCCACCTATTTGGATATACAACTAATTTTCCAATCAATATTATTTGAGGTGGTGTGCTCCAACCTTTTTGGGAAAAAAAAGAAGAAGAAGAAGAAAAAAGATGCCATTGATACCTTGCTTTCAGATTCGATCTACTTCCCATCATTATCTCTAATATACTTGTTGAAAACTATAGAAACACTCAAGACAAATCAAGCAAAGTACACACAATTAGACAACTAAGCCTAAACAAGAACAATCCGTCTTATAAGTGGAAAAGCCCTTGTGGAAAAAAACCACACCACAAAGTGACAAGTAATGCACTATGAAAACAGAAATTACAAGAGATAATAGCTTACCAATTCGAACAAGCCTCAAATCTCTTTCCTCATGCCCTAACTATGTTCTTAAACCCTTATGAACAATTTAGAAAGCCCTAATACACCTCCTTTTTACCCTAATCCCGATTACAATTGATACATATACACAAAGTATTACACCCGGAATAGGAAACAACTTACGCACTTATGCAATTTTATGCACATCTTCAATGGGACATTAATTTGATGACATCAAATTCCTTCGATGCCATCGAGTAACACCTCTAAATCAATCCAGCAACCAACATGAAAATTTTTTAATTTTCTTATTGGGATTGAGCATTTATCGATGACATCGAGTGGTCTATTAATAGCATTGACAGACCTGTTACTAACATATTTGAGACATTAACAACATGATTGTTATGGGCTGTGACAAATTGGGCAACATCTTCACATCAATCGCATTTAGAAACTACATGAACCCTGACTCTCTGAACCACTACATCAACATGAACAACTCTGTTCATGATCTTCGAAACAAAAGAGACAATCTTAAGAGAAATGTACTAGTTCCACACCCAATAGGACCAAAGAAGCTTGGGTTGTCATGGTCAAGCTGAGTTCCATGCTAGTTTGTGGATAAATTTACAAGAAGATGTGGATGTCCAAGCTAGCTTATATTCTTTGTCTGAGACTAAAATGTTGTTGTCCCTGATGGACTGCGTCACCTCATATGGGAGTAAGCTTTCAATTTCTAAGAAGTTCCAGTCCCCATTCAGCATCTAGAAGTCCTTACCTGTGGCCTCTTAAAGATGATTTAGAATTTAGTCATTAACTATACCAAGTAATTGTTGGGAACCGTGAAAGAGCACAAAGCGGAATCAAGCAAAGCACACGTAATCACATAAACAAGCCCAAACAAGAACAATCCAAAATTTACGTGGAAAAACCCTTGTAGGTACTATCTCTTTTTTTTCCTCCAAAAGAAGCTTACAACGTAGTATGTCGTGTGGGCTCCGAAACAAAAAACCATCAGGCCACACCCATCATATAACAAGAACTCCACCTAAAAGGAAAAACGAGAAATGAAAAAAAAAAAAAAAAAAAAAAAAGGGAATTAGAAAGGAGAGGGGGGCTAGACTCAGATAAACTCTAGTAGGCAGTCCATCACCCCCAGAATTGCCTTATCTTGAGGAGGAAGCCTCGTGATGAGGGATAGGCAAGCTGCCAAGATGAACAACAAAACCCTCAGTGGATGAAGCAATCTTCAGCATTGTCGGCTCCCTAAATCAGAAGATCCTGAGTTGGTTGAAGGCCCACTTAGATTCGGCCAAAGAACTGAACTGGCTAGGCAGAACGTCCAGGTAAGAAGAAAAACACTCCAGGAGCAACTCGATCAACATCCAACCTCACCATAGGAAGCAACCAACTCCTTTCCATTCTAACATTGGCACCGTAGCCTGGAAAGGAGACAAATTGGCTAAACTGGCAGAGGAAGGGATGGATCGAGGGAAGATCAACCCACACCCGTCTTAGTTTTGCTGCACCTAATTTGACTGATGCCTGCTTTGTCTAAAATAATGGAGCCACTGATACAATTGGGGAGATCAATCGAAGTTTGGTAGAGTTTGTCCGAGGAACCGTTGCTAGTAATTTTGGTAAGGTTGTCCGCCACTGAGTCGCTCTCCCAGAAGGTATGAGAGAAGTATGTTGGGATTTTGGCCTGTGGAATCACACAGATCTAGATCTAGGATAACAATTCAATGGCACCAAGCACATACAAGAGAACACACAGATTTAGCATGGAAAACCCTTGCGGGAAAAAACCACGGCACAAAGCGACAAACTTCCACTATGAAAACATCAATTACAAAGAGAGAGGACTTACCCGATTCGAACAACCTCGAATCTCACCCTTGCTACACCATTTGATAACCCTAGAACCCTTTATAATATGTTTAGGAAGCCTTAGAATACCTTAGAATAGCCCTAGGGACCCCTATTTATAGTTTAGGAAACTTCTCTTTCGCACCCTTGTGAAACCACCTCAAATTTCCGTAGTCCGCACAAGATCTGAACTTGAATCTGCGTAACCTCGACTGGTCGAGGGACCCCCTCGACTGTTCGAGCCATCCCCTCGACTGGTCGAGCGGCCCGAACACCAAAAATCATAAGACGCTGGACTTTGAGTGGAGCAGTGCTCGACTAGTCTAGCCATCCACTCGATTGGTCGAGCCAGGCCCTTGACCGATCGAGCCTGCCAAAAATAAATTTAAGGCATCCGTTCTGATAATAATCTCCACCATACCTTCAATTTTCAACTGTGTAACTTATTGACCTCTTCTCTTATCTTTGCATCATATCATATCTTCTCGTGGACACTCCGTCTTCCTTTTATGTCATCTCCAAGCTTAGAGAAGTTACACAGAACTTGAACTTATCTGCAGGAATGATTTAGATGAACATGTCGGATCTAAATCCACGTGCCCAACCACCTTTGCTCCTATCTTCTTAAAAGGAAAGACGTAATCTTCTTATTATTTCACCGCTACCCAATATTGCTTGTCGAGGTATTTGTTCACTACACTGATAGCCTGTGAAATACGGTCTAATCCATACCATGCCATACACTTTCAAGCGCATTTGAATAAGGCTCATGAGATATCTTATCTTTCCTCATCTGTTTTGAGACATGTCCAGAGGAAAACTTGAGGAGAGATGCGTAGGGAACGCTCTCTGGCTTTACCTCGCCCATCACATCCTTGATCAATACCTACACACAAGGTATTCCTCATGTGATTACCAAAGCCTACTCCTCCTTCAGTCTTAATGCCGATAACTATCTTTTTAGCCCTCCAATCCTTCATCTTAAATGTCCCACTTAACCGAGTCTTCAGTACATTGATTTCAGACATGTCATAATTGGTGATCTACATATCATCAATTTCTAACTCACCATGAAGGAATCAAACCACTACCTAGGCGATAGGTTAAACCATGACCTCATGTAAAGTCTTTTCTTAGGCCCTTTAACTTCGAACCACTCTGGTTGCTTCATGTAGATCTTCTCTTCACTTTCCCTTTCAGAAGTGCAGACTCCACATCCATCCTTCCAGCTAAATATCACATTAGCCAACCAGCGCCAATCATAGATCTAATAGACACCTGTTATACTGTCGGTGCAAGTATCTCTGAGAAGTGGATCCCTTTTCTTTAAACATAACCATTCACTACTAACCTCGCCCTGTATCTATGTTGTATCCTCGTGAAGATCCACCTGCATCCAACCGCTTTCCGGCTGACTAGCTAGAAGCTCCACCTACTCCCATATGTCGGTTTGGTACAACGAATCCATCACATCGCCCATAGTCACCTTTCACTTTTCAGTACTAGGCTCACCTAGAGCTATCTGAATAGAAGATGAATCCCCTACGATATTGGAGTCCTCTATGTACCTCGCCGATATCCTGCGATCATGCCGTGTGATTCTTCTCACAGGTGGCTGCTACACTTGCTCTGTATCCCTGTCTGCACGTCTCAACCTTCCTGCCCTACCCGCTCATGTGACCATGCCCAACATGCCACACATGTGCTGAAGTGAAATCCGCTACATCCACTGTAGCTCCACCTTTTGAAGTGCTCTCGATCAACCTGTACATATTATCGAGTCATTGCACTTTTATGATTACTTATGCCCCCTTAAATATCTTAAGAGCACAATCAATACCTGTGTACTTGTAGCCTTTTGCCTCAAGTACACCAAGAGAAATCAAATTTTGCTTCAAATCGGGAATGTGCCTGACATCAGTCAAGGTACACTCCACCCCATCAAACATCTTGATGCGCACTGAACTAACAGCCACGACGTTAAAGGCAATGTCATTGCCCATAAATACATGTCCACCATCGCACTCCCTATAGCTGGTGAATCAACTCTGATGAGGAGTTGTCACGCCCCAAACTCGGAAATCGGATTCATAGAAATTCCGATCGCCGAATCCGGTGCCGACAGCCTCCGTAGTACCCCATTCTCGGCTCCTAGCATTCATATGCCAGATTTCGATCTTGGGATCCTATAAGGAGGATTTTTTTATTTTTTATTTTTTTAAAATGTACATTTAACTAGTAATAAGCATAACCACAAGATTACCCAATTCACAACGGCAACATCATCATCACATATCCACTAATCTAATCATTTAAATACAATACTGAAAGGGAATTACATATGCTAAGAATCAAAGCTCCATAAGTTCGCTGCATGCTCCAAGCTCAATGCGCTGCAACCTGATGCCACCTGCACGCATCTATCGTGCATAAGCTTATAGAAAGCTTAGTGAGTGGTGAAAGTGTGTGCACAAGGTAAGTGCCAAGTATGCAATACAATGCCATAAATCATACGATGGAATAAACAGAAATACTGACAAGGTACGAAATCAGAGTAAGTGAAATTATACTGGTAAGTCCACAAGTCATACAATATCAGAGTATGCAATACAGACCAGTTATACAAATGAGGAGTCAAAGCGAGACAAATATTAGATGCCGAGGATATAATGTCATAAATCGTACAATATCGAAATAAGCGAAAATATACTGATAAGTCTATGAGTGTCATCAGTCGTACCAAGGCTATGCGATGCAAGGCATGAGTACTAATGGTCATATCAATGCAGAAACATGGCAACCCAAAATGCTAAGTACTGTGGATGCAATGTAATATGCGGTGCGAATGAAATGACCAAGTTTGAGTGAAGTTGGGATGATAGTACATAGTATCGCAAGCTATGGGGTCCATCACAAGGGACTTCTATCCAAACCAGTCTCATACCTAAATTTGGATAGTCCGACTCAATGTGGTAAACTCCTGATCTTAGGTTAGTCGCACGCCCAACCGAAATCCTGACCATGCTAGGGTACACGTAACGAATAGTTACACACCACCAGCCCGAGTAGATAGTGAATGAATGAATGAATGGATATGCAATTCTTGCTCGATAAGTCCACATATCAGTACGGTTCCTCTCTGGAAAATCACCGGGGTCTATTACACTCCAAACCAGATTGCCGCCCCATCGCGCACAACAAGGTGAGTGGAAGAGATCTCACTATCCGCCTGCCAATATTGGGCCCGGCTCGTCAATAGTCGACCCATTCCTCGAGCTGGTCAGACTCAGCCTAGCATTGTCCCCTCCTCTCGGGCAGGTAAGGCCGCACCCCCTTCCAACTGACCACGACACAGTGGAGAGCGCAGTCATCTGGTAATCGGCACTCGGCGCTCATCTACCCACTCGGTCTAGATGTTGGAGCAACCTCTGGAACCAAGAGGGTTCTGGGACTTTCATCCAAGGATATCTATAGCACCCCATATAGAACAGATTTTCGGTGTCCCATCTAGCTATCCACGATATGCCTGTGGAGGTTACGGCCCTGATGTCGCTAGGGCATACAGTAATCACAGCACATAATGCAAGATGCATGAGTCATACAATCCAGTCATGCATCAATCCTGTGCAAACCGTGCGCTCATGTGAGACAATCTCCTCCTATCAGGGAGTTTCATAACAACCAGCACTATGGCATATGCAATGGTCAATCATATCTCATAACAGACATGCAGATGATGCATATGGGCATGGATCATGATGTTATGCAATTACATACTTATAATCGATATCAATAACCAGCATCAACAATCGGCCTTGACAATGTGGACATCTAACCAACATTGCCCCAAGGAGTGACCCTCACAGATCCAAACATATAATGGGCCCACGGCCTCACACAAGGGCCTAATATACATCACAATGGGCCTTACTCAAGGGTTACATGTACACAACAGGTGGGTCCTGCTCATGGGCCTAACATTCATCACAATCGGCTCCTTTGCCTGACCCTCGAATGAATCACATTGGGTCTCATCGCCTAGGCCTCAATATACATCACATTGGGCCTTAGACACGGGCTGAATACACATCACGTCGGGCCTCAAATACAGGTCGCATGTTCATCACATTGGGCCTCGACAATCAGAATCGGCAATCGGCCATGACAATTCAAAATCGGTAATCGGCCTCAATCGATAATCGCCAATCGGCCACGACAAATCAAAATAGGCAGTCGGCCTTGATCGATAATCAGCCTCGATCGATAATCGGCAATCGGCCTTGATCGATAATCAGCCTTGATCGATAATCGGCAATCGGACATTAGAATCGGTAATCGGCCTCGATCGATAATTGACAATCGGCTATGACAAATCAGAATCGGTAATCAGCCTCGATCGATAATCGGCAATCAGCCACGACAAATCAGAATCGTTAATCAGCCTCGATCGATAATCGGCAATCGACTACGTCAAATCAGAATCGGTAATCGGCCTCGATCGATAATCGGCAATCGGCCACGACAAATCAGAATCGGTAATCGGCCTCGATCGATAATCGGCAATCGGCCACGACAAATCAGAATCGGTAATCAGTCTCGATCGATAATCGACACCGATAATCAACATTTATAATCAGCACTGACGATCAGCATCGATAATCATCATATAAATAAGGTGGGGTCCATAGGTGAACAACTGATCACCATAATATAAAAAAAATCGGCCCTCGACCGTGGTGATATCAAATCTAATAGCGGGGCCCATTTATTTGAGTTAACCCACTAAGAGAATGATGAGAATGGACCTAACAAGTCCCACGAAAAGGTCATAATGTGGACATCTAACCATCATTACCCATCAATGTGGACATTCAACCAACATTTCTCCCAAGGAGTGGCCCATATAGGGTTGAATATATCATGGGTCCATGGCCTCACACAAGGACCTAATACATATCACTATGGGCCTCATCATGGACCTCATGTTCATCACAATGGGCCGTAGCACATGGGCCCCATATATGCCAGTTTAGCCGCAATACATGGGCCAAAAAAATTACATCTCATTGGGCCTTACCAAATGGTGCGAAAATATATCATAATGGGCCTCAAGTACGTCGCAATGGGCCTTGGCACATGGGTTATGAATACATCACATTGGTCCTCATATATGAGCCTCTAATATACATTAAGAGGGTCGTATCCACGGGCCGCACCAATGGGCCTCATACATCAAGTGGGCTGCACCATAGGCCTCATAACAGGAGGGCCCTACTCATGGGCCTCAAATACATAATATGTGGGCCCTACACATGGGTCTTATATACATCAAACGGGCCACATATCATGGGCCTAATACATTTCACAATGGGCCTTGCCCATATGCCGTGAATACATCACAATGGGCCTTACCCATGGGCCTTAGATTCAAGCAGGTGGGCCCCATCATATGGGCCTTAAAATACAAGGCAAGTGGGCTACATCAATGGGCCGAACTAATTAGCCATATACACATTAAGTGGGTCGCATTTCACAATGGGGTCCACATCCAGAAAATGGATGGACGGTGGATATAGAATACTTTTATTTAAGTAGGTCCCCTGGACGGCGTGTATTCAACACATACAATAACGTAGGGCCCACCGCTGCTGGATGATGTGGTAGGTGGATCTCACAGATAGACAGTGAGGATGAAACACTTACATCATAGCGGTCTGTCAGACGAACAATGCAAATAAAACATTCACATCATGTGGGTCCCACCGTCCCTATCTGGGCAGTGGACTGCTTGGATGAGCATATGCATCAAGTCAAGATAGGGCCCACCATCCAAATCTGGTGGGCCACGTCGAAATGGATGGGCGGTGGGATATGAAACATGTGTCAATGGTAGGTCCCAAGCGTCAGGGACAAACGGAGTAGATAAAACACTTGCATTACGGTGGAGGCCCACCAAGTAAACAGTCTGGATGCTAAGGTGGGGCCTACACAGCACCGTCCAGCAACTGGACGGTGCAGGTACAAACATGCATCATGGTGAGGCCCACACGTCCAGAGATGGACGGTGTGGATAACTTCTCATGCATCATGAGGGACCCACGTGTGTGGACAACACACTCATTAAGTGGGGTGCATGGCCAAAACGGCCTGGATGGTCAGATCCATCATGGTGGAGACCCACCGTCACTACCATGGACGGTGTGGATAAGAACATATATACCACAGAGGCCCACACTGTAGCTAATAAATACATTACGGTGGAGTACACATTGATAGAAGGTGTGGAATACAACTCGTATATCAGTGGGCCCCACGTCCAATGCACTGCACACGTGCAAGCACATCAGGTGGGTTCCACGTCTGGCTCCCATCATCAAGGTAGGCCCCATGTGTGGGGGTGGGCACCACCGCCCAAGCAATGGACGGTGAAGAGGAGACCCATGTATATACGGTGGGCCCACAGAACATGGTGACGTCAAATGGCAGTGGGACTCACATCCCTAGTAGATGGATGGTTTAGATGACACGTGGGACCCACAGAGCTTGCTGACGTTGAACTGGTAGTGGGTCCCACCATCTGAACGGCTAGGATTTCACTTGAGACCCACAGAACTCGCTGACGTCAGGGATGTGGCATCCTGCTGCTGGCCGTCCAACACATGGACGGCCCAGCTGAATGGGATGGGCGGTATGGGCATGTGCGCTGGTGAGCGTGGCTGCTGATCAACGCACGCCACCCTTAAATCCCAAGAAGAGGTGGGTCCCACATGGGCCCCACACGTACGGATAAGGTAAGCCCTGTAATCTATATAATATATATAATATATATAATCATAATATAATATTATATCATATTATAAGATTGTAGTATAATATAATATTATAATATACATTCAAGTCATATATATACATATAAGTATATTTACTTTATATAATGCCTGGCCAGTGTCCAGCCACCGTCCAGCAACTAGACATTGTTGGATGGTGCACTAGATCATGGTGGTCCCACGTAGTGGGCCATGGGATTTCTGTCAAGCTGATATTTGTCCTTCCCTCTCATCCGGGCCGACCATCCAATCATGTAGGCCCCAACCGAGATCAAGGTGGCCCATTTGTTGGACATCATGGATAAAATACACACATCATGGGTGGGCCACTAATCATAGAGAAAGAAAGAGAGGGAGAGAAAGAGGAAGGGAGAAAGATTGGTGATGACGGAGGGGCCCCGCCACTTGGGTCCCTCGAGATTACAACATATACATCATAATGGGTCCCACCTACAAGTGGGCCCACAAATCATAAAAAAATCAAATCATAAATCATCCACAAACAGTGAAGATTTACTCACATTTCCTTCTTCTTCCTCCCTAGTGCTCTAAGGCTCCTAAGAAGCTCCTTCAATGGTGGAGATGATGATCTAAGGGTTGGATGGTAAGGATTGAGGGGGATAGGGAGTGGGTCACACCTAACTCTCTCTTGGAAGGCTTGGAAGTCCATACGTTGGATTCTCCTTTGGTTGCTTGGGAGAGAAGGGAGAAATAAGAGAGAGAGAGAAGATAGGATGGAGTGATGGATGGGAGAGAGAGAGAGATGGGATGGAAATGTTGACTTTTGGGGTTGTTATGTAAGAGAGGTATGGGTTGTGATGGGGTGAGTGATGTGTTGGGTGATGGGTTAATTGATGTGTTGTACTTGACATGTACTCGACATAGATGGGCTTGATGGGACATGATTGAGGTGACATGTCGTAGAGATTCTTTTAGTTTTTGCAACGCGTGGCGTTTTTCTCGAACTGAACGCGGGCCCACATCTCCTGGCCTAGGTATCGCCTCAGCGCGCGAGACGCAGTGTCGGAATCGCGGCGACGGCGCGGTCGCTAGGATATAAGTCTTTGGTCGAGCCGACCCTGGAATACGGGATACGGCTTAGGGTTGTGCTCAACTGTCGATTACAGATCGCGAATTGCTGGATTTTGACCGGGAGGACTGTGGAAGCTTAATGAACAGTACGGTTCAGGATACGGGCTTTACAGGAGTCATGTGAAAAGATGCTCCTGTGTCTAGAATCCACTCGCCCTTACGATCATTGTATGGTCGTATGAATGTAGACACAGACAAAATATTACCATCACATCCCTCAATCCATCTGATGTGGCAACATTGGCCTCCCTGTACGAAGCCTCAGAATCTTCTCTCTTAAATCTAGGATATCTACAATCCTTCTTCACATGTCATTCCTTCCCACAGTTCCAGTACTTTACCTTTCCTTTGCCGTTACCCTTAGATTTGGACATATAACCTGAAGAACATGTACCTTGTTCAGAATTCCTACCCCTTGTAAGTAGTGTCTCAGAAGATATCCCCATGTCGACATTAATCTTTCTCATAGCCTTCCCTTGAAGGGCCGAGATAACAATGTCGACACTCAAGGTTTTATTCGTTAAGCACATTGTGTCCTTGAATGACTCATAAGATGTCAAAAGAGAATTCAACAACATACATGTCTGTTCTTCATCTTTCATCACTTCCTCCATATCCAGCAATTTACAAACCAATTTATTAAAGTTGTTAATTTGAGCCTCCAGATCTCCACCCTCTACCATCTTGAAGTTATACTACTGCTGCTTCAAGTGTAGGCAATTTTTAGAGAATTTTTTCACATAGACATCCTCTAACTTCGCCCATAACTTAGCCGCAGTTTTTTCCCTCATAACGTTGTAGAGAACCTCATCCGTGAGACATAAACGGATCGATGATAAAACCTTCTTATCAAGAGTATTCCAATCATCATCAGTCATAGTAGACTTTCGCTCCTCAAGAGCACCATCTTTGCCTTGCTTAATTAAGGAACTCATCATCTTGATCTTCCATAACTCAAAATTATTTTTCTTTGAGTACTTCTCAATCTCATACCTAGTGCTTCCCATTATTACTAATTCCTCAGATTCAGATCTGTGCCCCAACTTAGCTTTGATACCACTTGTTGGGATTTTGGCCTACGGAATCACACAGATCTATATCTAAGATGGCAATTCAATGACACCAAGCATATATAAGAGAACATAGATTTAACGTGAATGCGGGAAAAAAATCACAGTACCAAGCGATAGAATTCCACTATGAAAGCATCAATTACAATGAGAGAGGACTTATCCGATTCGAATAACTTCGAATCTCACCCTTGCTACACCCTTTGATAACCCTAGAATCCTTTAAAATACCTTTAGGAAGTCTTAGAATACCTTAGAATAGCCCTAGGGACCTCTATTTATAGATTAAGAAACTTTCATTTTGCACCCTTACAAAACTGCCTCAGATTTCCGCAGTTCGCATAAGATCCGAACTAGAATCTGTGTAACCTCGACTTGTTGAGCCATCCCCTCAACTAGTCGAGCGGTCCAGAAGCCAAAAATCATAAGACGCTGGACTTTAAGTCGAGCAGTGCTCGACTAGTATAGAGGCTCACTCGACCGATCGAACTTGCCAAAAATAGATTTAAGGCATCTGTTTTGATAATAATGCGAATGTTGAGGGGGTGGATTAGCTGTTGAATGGTTTTGAGGCGATACTAGAGATTCCAGCAGCAAGAGGGGTTGGATTTGGTGACCACATTGTAGATAACATGAGAGTCAGTTTTAGCAATGATGTTGGAAAGCCCTATGTCACTATAGAGTTTCAGGCTATCAACCATCGCCTGAGATTCTATTATTGTATTTGTGACTGTACCATAGTTGTTGTGGAATACAAAGATCATGTTTCCTTGGTGGTCTCTACAGACACCTCCTCCTCCTCCCCTCCTCTCCAAGGTTGCCCCTCGTTGAGCCATCTACATTTATTTTCATCCAGCCCATCAAAAGTCTTCTCCATTTGATGACGAAGAGATAGTATATCTTATCGCTTCGAACAAGCCTCAAATCTCCTTCAAACCCTATCTATGCCCTTCAACCCTTAGGAATATTTTACAAAGCTCTAATATACATTAATCATACCCTAATCTTGATTACACCCGATATATATACCATCACAATTGAAATAGGAAACAAGACGTAGACTTATGCAATTTTGCACATAACTTTGATGAGACTTTCGATGGTATCAACATCCCTTGAAGCCGTGTCGATGGCATCAGTGCTTCATTCGAGCATCCATCGATGCATCGACATCTGCTCAATAGAATCAAGTAGTCTAGCCTAACTTGACCAGTTTCGTCGGTCTTGGAGCTTCTAGCGTATTGGTTAGGTTCTTAATAAAGTCTGACATTGGATGGCCTTAGATGCATGTCTGAAGTGGCATTTAACATTTAATCCTGCACAATGATTAAATCAAACATGACATGTAAAAATAAAAAATGAAAGTAGGAAATTACATTTCAAATACTACATACATCATTATTCAATGGAATCTCATGAAATACAGACATGGTGTCATATGAAAACATTGTTCAAACACCATCACACGCCACTCATAACGATAGAAAAGATCACCAAAACCACCAAAGGAAAAATTCAATATGCCATAACCACTTTCTGATGTCGATCCAGTCACAACGTGTCGTCATTTTCCCATTTGAGAAGCTTCTACTAGTTGAATATATGTAGTTATAAGCTGAAAAGAAGTAAATCATCAAAACATTATTTCCTCTATGTTACGTAGATAAAATGGAAGATTGGTGAATAAATAAGAGAATTTACAGAAACAGGGCTAAAATTTATTTTTTTTAAAATGATAAATTAATCTATTTCAAACCCCTAGAATAGGTATTTCCATTTGTAGATAAACCGTTGTCATTTGATCATTATATGATTCTTATATGAGTCATTCCAAAAAGGATTGCAATGCAAATGACCCAGTCGAGGACCCTGAGAACTGCTCTTATGGCATGGTTTCTTCTACCATACAGATGGTAAGGATGTCCATATAGTAAGGATGTAATTCCACCTTGATACCATGTCAAACGAGCACTTGATCTAAAAAGCTCGAGCCATTAGAGGATGGTGTATCAATGTATATTAAGGGGCTTTAACAGGATAATAGCAGATGATCATCAGCATTTGATTTAACATAAATGAAATGGCAACTGTACTAGTGTTTCTCTAAGGAAAAAGGGGAATGAAAGAAAGATCCTGAAACCAAAACGAAGCTATTGATTTTATCAGTATGAAATCTGTGAAGACAGTTCGTTAGGAGCTCACTAGCATGAATCAAGTGGTCCAGTGGGGCCCATATGCATGGATAGCAATGTGACCAGAACTGTGGCCTTCCGCAATGTTGTAGATGAGCCATGAGAGGATATCTGAACAATGATCTACTGACTCGAATGCAGACCCTTGCATACACATCACAGCGCAGAATCGTCAAGCGAACGTGACTTGTGGACTGTTGCCCATCATGGCAGCACCAATAAGATGGCCATTTCCGATTTTAAGGCCACCTTTGCATGTAGACCCCATGAGGATTTGAATGGTGGATGAGCACGAGTCATTGCCCCAGGTGCCGAATTAATGGATACCCGGGGATCACATTGGTTGGGATGATGGGACCATGCGTCTGAAAAGTGGGTCCCACCCTCTCCATCGATGGGAGACCGAGGATCAATTAATTTGGTGCTCCCATGTACTCCTCAACAGCACCTTAGCAAGAATTACAGAGGCTACTACATCTTAAGCATGGATATATATCACAACAAACTGGGAAGTAGATACTCCAGCTGCATATGAGGCTTGAGATGTAGGCACTTAGAAATGGCACAAACGACGAATTTTAACCCAAATCGAACTGGCTAAATTGTAAGTTACATTATAAAAATCAAGTTGGTTAAAAAATTCTAACTTCTGATACATTGACACTTTGTTTTTGGAAAACCATCAGATATTTTTCATTTGAATACCTATTTGTATTTGTCAATTTACAGAAACTCTATCAAAGGGATGACCATAGTCTTGTTATAAAGACATGATATCTAGTGCAAACTCAGTGGCCTGTTAGACCTATGTTCCAAATGTTTGTTTTTATATGGAGTGGATGGGAAAGTCCATCTATGAGTCGTGAGCTTTTCAGGTTGTCCCGAGTAAAGTGGGACGAACTAATTGGAGAGTTCCAATGAAAGAATTGACCGCCAACATATGTGAATGCACTAGGTATGCTAAGAGTGGCAGAATCTATGAAAAAAATGATCTAATATGCCTTTGAAGATCTGATATGCCTATATAAATCATTATCTGATGGAATTTGCATGAAACATTAGTTGCCAAAAGAAAGCATTGTTCAAAGACCTCCACACTATATTGTGAGCGTAAACAAGTAATGAAATTTATGAAAGAAGTAAACTCAATCCACCACTTACTTCATGATGCCAGTCAGTCACCACATGACAGCATCTAATGCCGGGCAACATTCTGCAAGTCAAATATATGTACTTATAAACAGAAAGAAAGATTTAAATCATGCAAAACATATTTAGACTAATTGAAGTCATAGAGTGAATTGTACATGGATCATCCTAGGATTAAAAATTTAAGTAAAATGAAAAATGAAAACAGAGTAATAAAAAATCATCCACACCAGCGCCTGATGATAAGAGGGTATGTTTCTGATCTTAAACCAATCCTCTCCCACGTTCACTCTCACCCTTTCTTTGAATTCCTGCGGCATGTCTTCCAACTTCAATTCTTGAAGGGTGGTGACATGTTGCAATCCATCAGGAAGCATCTTCAATCTTCCACAGCCTTCAATCTTTAAACATCTAAGATTAGGCATCGCTCCTTCCTCCACTCTCCACTCCTCTAATTCATACAATCCAGCAATACACAAAACATCAAGCAGGGGAAACCCTCCGTCGGTGCAAACCATTTCCTTTCCTTTGTAACATGCCAATTGTAATATGAGAATCCGAAGGTTCGACAGCTTTGCAGCGTTTCCATCGGATCTTGCTCTAATTGGGACCCATCCAGGCATAGCTTAGTGAGCATAGGTGGGAATACATGCAGGTTTGGTAATTTCTCTAAAAGTCCAGTCAATTCCATCTTATATAGATGCTGATGATTTACGAAGGATGCAAAAGGTGGAATCGAGGATCCAGGACTTGCCTTTAGCCACAATGATCTGAGACGGAGTAATTTACAAAGAGAACGGGATAATGTCATTTTGAGATCTCCTTCTACTATAGAGAGAGTCTGGAGATTGCTTAAGCAATGGAGTGTTGTGCGGTCACTGATTCGACATTGTGATGATAGCAGTAGGTGACGCATCTGTTCCATCTTCCGAATATTTTCTGGTAGCATCTTGATACATGTATACTGTAAATCGAGAGTCTGTAAATTGGAGAGGCGGGTTATGGTGGATGGTAGCTTTTCTAACCGAGTACCCATGAGAGATAGGTACCTCAGGTGGATTAGATACCCAATTTCATCCGGGAGACTAGAGAGGCATACCTGTCCAAGATGCATCACAATGAGAAATTCGAATGCTCCCCAGAGGATTTTCAACTGTGGTTTCTCAAGCCTTTCACTCTCGCTATTGAAGTGTAATAAAGAGCGGAGGTGTAGAGTTGAGCGGTTAAGAGAGATGTACATACCAATGCCACTAGAAGTAATTGCAAGCCTGCGGGCTGTGGTCGGTGATGTAGGCACTATGTTCCTGTACATACCGAGAAATCTCTATTCTTTGGCTTTGGATATTGAGAGGTCGCGTAGAAGATCATGAATACGGCATTTTTCAGCCATTCCATTGCTCTTCCTTTCCGCTACCTGAATCATGCTTCTGCTGATGAGCTCTTCTAAGTAATCCTCTGCAACATCCTCCATTTCTTCGTCTCCTCTTCGCTGTACAAATCCTTCTGCTATCAACAACTTAATCAATTTGGCCACAGGGATTTCAGAATCTTCAGGAAAAGCTCCAAAATAAAGAAAGCAGGGCAGCAAGTAATGGGGCAAGTCATGGTAGCTTAGGGCCAATATAGCAGAGATCCGATCCTCACTTTCATTTAGCCACCATTCCACACTTTCAAGCACTTTCACCCACTCTCTCACTGACTTCTCTTTTCTTGATAGGACGCCTCCTATTACTGCAATTGCTAGAGGCAAACCTCCACATTTGGCAGCGATCTTTCTACCCAGCTCCTCCAGGTTCGGAAGGTACACAGGAGCAAGATTTTCAAGAAGTGCTCTCTTAGAAAACAATGCCCAGCTCCTGCTTTCATCAAGAAAATGTATTTTATGGGGTATGCTCTGAGCATCTGCATACTTAGCTATTTCTTCATTGCGAGTAGTAAGCAGCACCCTGCTGCCATTTTCCCCATCTGGAAGTGCAGAGACCAAACGGTCCCAAGCTTCTCTTGTCCATATATCATCAATTACCAGGAAATACCTCTTCCCATCCAAGTACTCAGAGAGTTTTCCCCGCAAGTCGTCCTCAGGCATCATCTCTGTTTCATCTCGTGAGAGCCTTATAAAGTAATTTATAATTCTTATTAAAAGCTCTCGCACTTGATATTCTTGAGACACATACACCCAAGCATGAAAATCAAAACGCTTCTTTACATCAATGTCATTGTAAACCTTTTTGGCGAGGGTAGTCTTACCAATTCCACCCATTCCAGTGATGGAAATGACCGCACGGCGCGAATTTCCTTCAATCAGCCGCCCCACCAGTGCCTTAGTATCGTCTTCAATGCCAACCACATCACCTTCCTCGACGATGGGAGCCCTCTTCTCCCATTGGACAATTTCATGGCCAAGATGGATCGGAAAAGGCACGGTCGGCGACAGAAGTGATCCGGACCATCGGACCTTAGATCGGGCGTATCTCACAATCCGGAATGAGTTATCCAACGTAAAATATATGATTTTAGGGTAGAACGAGCTACTTTAGCCAACCAACCCGGCTATGCCGGGTTGTGCAGCCCGGATTTGCGAGAAACCCCCTGATCGACGGTCGTTTCCTCGTTTTAATTTTATTTTTATTATAAATAGTAAATTTTAGTTTGAGTATAACTTTTCATTCGTTGGGCTTTAAGAGTTGTGTCCAACATGAAAAGTGCTTAGGATAATTAGGAGAACGGTTTGGTGAAGCCAAATAGGACATTTACTATTTTTGGTCGAAAACCTTGCGCACTAGTAGACATCATGACCGTCTATAAATAGTAAGTTTACTATTTATAGTAAGTTGCGAATTCTAGGAGTTTTAGTTGTATTTTGAGTCTGATTTCTTTTTTATTGCTTGGTTCCCTTATTTAAAGGGTTGTGAACTCGATTTTAGGGATTCATTAATCAATTTCGAATTTATTAGAAATTATTCTTATTTTCTACTTTCTTTCCTCGTGGATTCGAGAAGTCTCTGTGAGGAGTTCAGAGAAGTTCCGTGGATTCGGAATATTTATTATCTTGAGGAAGACGGTGCTCGACCTCACGTCCTTCCCTGCGTCAGTTTGGTATCAGAGCGAGATTTCTCCTCGGATCGATGACTTCTAACGACGGGTCGGGCAACAATCCCATTGGCGGTGCCCCGGGGAATTTACCTTTAACGGCGGCAGTTTTCAAAGCAACCATGCAAGAGAATCAACAAGCCATGCAAGGGCTGCAGGCTTCTATGGACCGCATAGCGAATATCTTGGCGGAAACCCTAGGGCAACTCCGTATTCCTGGTGGTAATTTTCCACCGCCGATTGTTGAAACTCGCAATCGCCCTGATCGCAGGATAGTACCAGCAATACATCCACGGGTCATTCCTGAGGAAGGGGGATCCAGTGAGGAGGAAATCGATGACATAATCTTTCAACACCCCAGATAAGGCGGCGATCGAGTAGATCGGAAAGATCGAGAATTTAAGATGCGGGTTGATATTCCTAACTTCAATGGCCAACTACACATTGAGGATTTCCTCGATTGGCTTTCTGAAGTTGAGCGATTTTTCGACTATATGGATATCCCTGAAGCAAAGAAGGTCAAGCTTGTGGCCTATAAGTTGAAAGGAGGAGCTTCAGCTTGGTGGAAACAACTACAACTCGCACGAACTAGACAGATGAAAGCAATCCGCACATGACAGCGGATGAAGCAGCTATTATGTGCCCGATTCCTCCCTAGCGATTACGATCAGGTATTATTTCAACAATACCAAAATTGTCGACAGGGTAGTCGGTCGGTGAGAGAATACGCAGAAGAATTTTACCGCCTAGCGGCGCGTAACGATTTAGTCGAGACTTAATCGCAGCAAATCGTCCGATTCAACGGTGGACTGCGTATGACGATCCAGGATCGGGTCCAGATGCAGCCCGTCTGGACGATGAATGATGCGATCAAGTTGGCTACTCGGGCAGAAGCACAACTTGAACGTTCTACCACACGGCCCTATTCTACCGCAAGGATCATTACGGCGGGTCCACCCCAGGGAGCTCCACAGTCTAAGGGGAAGGAATCCGTAGGAGCACGCACTCAACCTCCTACATCTGAGAGCCGAGATCAGGGAAGCAGACAAGCTAGACTCCAAAGGGGCGTATCGACTGCTGCTGGTCCAAGTAGAATCCCGAACCCTTACGCTCGACCCCGGCCTGACAACTGCTATCGTTGTGGCCAATCGGGCCACCTATTAAATACTTGTCCCCATCGAAAGGTGGCGAACCTCACCCTCAATAATGGTAGTGCTGATAACGCCGATGAAGATCCAGATGATGAAGAGCAGGAGCATACCACTAAGGACGAGGTAGATGAATCAAGTTGGGTTCAGCAAGATCGCTGCGAGTCACTCGTCGTGAGGCGGTTATTATATGCGCCAAGAAAAGAAGTGCATCCACAAAGGCATAACATCTTCCGCACTAGGTGTACGGTGAATCGAAAGGTTTGTGACGTGATTATTGATATTGGCAGCAGCGAAAATATTATCTCCAAGGTCATGGTGGAGAAATTGCAATTGAAAACAGAGCGTCATCCCTCTCCATATACAATCGGTTGGATCAAGAAGGTCAGTGAAACAAAGGTAACTGAACGGTGCATCATATCCTTTTCAATTGGTAAACATTATAAGGATGAAGTAGTATGCGATGTGGTTGACATGGAAGCATGTCACATACTACTCGGTCGACCCTGACAATCTGACCGTGATGTCACTCATAAAGGGCGAGATAACATATATATCTTCGTCAAGGATGGCTGGAAGACCATATTGGCCCTTATGGATCTAGAGGGACCACCTGAAACTTCTAAAGTGGAGGGTCGTTTTCTCTTAACCATACGGGACTTCGTGGAAGAATCTAAAGAAACAGGACAGGCTTATGCATTAATTGTAAAAGGGGAAGAACTCGAGCCTACCATCATCCCTGAAAAACTAAAGCCCTTGCTACATGAATTCAAAGAAATCTGGCCCGATGACCTTCCCGATGGGTTGCCTCCCATGCGGGATATCCAACACCATATCGACTTTATCCCTGCGTCCAGTCTACCCAATCGGCCTCATTATCGAATGAGTCCGAATGAGTCTGAGATTCTTCAAGGGCAAGTGGAAGAGTTGATCCGTAAGGGTCTTATTCGAGAAAGCATGAGTCCATGTGCTGTACCAGCTCTGTTAACTTCAAAGAAAGATGAGAGTTGGCGCATGTGTGTCAACAGTCGAGCCATCAACAAAATCACCATAAAGTACAGGTTTCCTATACCCCGGTTAGATGATATGTTGGACATGTTAGAGGGTGCCAAAATATTTTCTAAATTGGATCTAAGGAGTGGCTATCATCAGACTCGAATACGACCGGGTGATGAGTGGAAAACGGCCTTTAAGACCAAGGAAGGATTGTAGGAATGGATGGTCATGCCCTTCGGTCTTTCGAATGCGCTTAGCACGTTCATGAGATTGATGAACCAAGTTCTGAAACCTTTCATTGGATGATTCGTTGTAGTTTATTTCGATGATATTTTGATATACAGTCAAAATGAAACTACCCATATGGAACACCTCAAGAAGGTCCTTCAGGTGCTTATTGAAAATAAACTGTATCTCAATTTTAAAAAGTGTAACTTCATGACTAATAGCCTATTGTTTCTGGGTTTTGTCATAACGTCCACGGGTATTCAAGTGGATGAGGAAAAGGTGAAGGCAATCAGAGAATGACCAGTTCCCACAAATATTCACGAAGTGCGAAGTTTTCATGGACTTGCGACATTCTATCATCGATTCGTGAGAAATTTCAATACTATTGTGTCACCAATCACAGATTGCATGAAGAAATGGCAGTTTCAGTGGACTGACGAAGCCAACAAGAGCTTTGCCGAAATCAAGCGCAGATTATCTACGACCCCGGTTCTTGTACTTCCCAACTTCGACAAACTGTTTGAAGTCGAATGTAATGCCTCATATGTCAGAATTGAGAGAGTTTTGTCTCAAGAAGGTAGGCCGGTAGCCTTCTACAGTGAGAAACTTAGCGATGCATGCAAGAAGTGGTCTATATACGAGATCGAGTTATTTGATTCAAAGGGAATTCATACTTTACACGGACCATCAAGCTCTCAAATTTATTAATAGTCAAGCTAACATTAACCGTATACATGCTAGATGGATCTCGTTTTTACAGGAATTCACGTTCGTGCTAAAACATAAGTCAGGACAACAGAACAAGGTAGCCGATGCGTTGAGTCGCCGTGCAAATTTGTTAGTAAGTATGAGCAACGAAGTCGTCGCGTTCGAGTGCCTCAAAGACATATATGCCGATGACGACGACTTCAGGAACGTATAGGTTAGATGCCAAGAAGGTCACTCCGACGACTTACATATGCAAGACGGGTTCCTTTTCAAGGGAAATCGATTGTGCATCCCGAACAGTTCGCTAAGGGAGCAGATAATCCAAGAGCTACATGGAGGTGGCCTCAATGGACACCTTGGGCGAGACAAGACACGAGCTCTTGTGGAAGAACGGTATTACTGGCCACAGTTGGTACGTGATGTGGGAAGGGCAGTCCAACGTTGTTACATTTGTCAAACCTCCAAGGGGCAATCTCATAATACGGGCCTCTATATCCCGTTGCCCGTGCCTGATGGCCCTTGGGAGGATTTATTTATGGACTTCGTGCTTGGTCTCCCACGAACACAACGTGGCATGGATTCGGTGTTCGTGGTAGTAGATCATTTCTCCAAGATGGCGCACTTTATTCCATACAAGAAAACTCTCGATGCAACACATGTGGCGAATCTATTCTTCAGAGAAATTGTGCGGCTAAACGGGGTTCTCAAGACTATTACTTCTGACCGTGACACGAAGTTTATAAGCCACTTTTGACGAACTTTGTGGACTCGATTCGATACACGACTACAGTTCAGCAGCGCCTACCACCCACAAACTGACGGTCAAACTGAGGTTGTGAATCGCACTTTGGGAAACCTCCTTCGATGTATTTCAGGAGAGAAACCGAAGCAGTGGGATTTGGCCTTGTCTCAAGCGGAGTTTGCATTCAACAACATGGTGAACCGCTCGACAGAAAAATTCCTGTTCCAGGTTATTTACGGACGAGTACCTCGCCACACACTAGACTTGGTCCCTCTGCCCAAGCTCCCAGGCATGAGTATTGCAGCAGAACATATGGCAGACATGATCATGAGTATTCATGCGGAAGTGCAAACTAAGCTACACGCCTCGAACGAAAAGTATAAGGAACAAGCGGACAAGCATCGTCGACAAAAGGTGTTCGAGGTGGGCGACCAGGTAATGGTCCATTTGCGAAAAGAAAGATTTCCGACAGGGACGTACAACAAGTTGAAGAATAAGAAGATTGGACCGGTAACGATCATCCGAAAGATCAATGACAATGCTTATGTTGTTGATCTTCCAGATGACATGGCGATCTCACGGACTTTCAATGTTGCAGACCTGACCGAGTATCATGAACCAGCGCAGGAGGAGAACTCAAGGACGAGTTCTTTTCAAGTGGGGGGGACTGATGTAGAGTGGGTCGCGGACAATTTCATGGCCAAGATGGATCAGAAAAGGCATGGTCGGCGACAGAAGTGATCCGGACCATCGGACCTTAGATCGGGCGTATCTCACAATCCGGAATGAGTTATCCGACGTAAAATATATGATTTTGGGGTAGAACGAGCTACTTTAGCCAACCAACCTGGCTATGCCGGGTTGCGCAGCCCGGATTTGCGAGAAACCCCCTGATCGACGGTCATTTCCTCGTTTTAATTTTGTTTTTACTATAAATAGTAAGTTTTAGTTTGAGTATAACTTTTCATTCGTTGGGCTTTAAGAGTTGTGTCCAACATGAAAAGTGCTTAGGATAATTAGGAGAATGGTTTGGTGAAGCCAAATAGGACACTTACTATTTTTGGCCGAAAACCTTGCGCACTAGTAGACATCATGACCGTCTATAAATAGTAAGTTTACTATTTATAGTAAGTTGCGAATTCTAGGAGTTTTAGTTGTAGTTTGAGTCTGATTTCTTTCTTATTGCTTAGTTCCCTTATTTAAAGGGTTGTGAACTCGATTTTAGGGATTCATTAATCAATTTCGAATTTATTAGAAATTATTCTTATTTTCTACTTTCTTTCCTCGTGGATTCGAGAAGTCTCTGTGAGGAGTTCAGAGAAGTTCCGTGGATTCGGAATATTTATCATCTTGAGGAAGACGGTGCTCAACCTCACGTCCTTCCTTGCGTCACTTCAATGCCAACCACATCACCTTCCTCGACGATGGGAGCCCTCTTCTCCCTCCGTCTCTGGCTTTGAGTTGAAGAAGATGAAGCTTCTCCACATGCTGGTATATTGTCGATGCCATACTCTGATCTGTTGGACGAGATCTTGTTAAGCCTTTTTTCTATGTCCCGGATCTTCTTGCTAATTTCGTGGGTGGCTGGTATGTCCTTGATGAAGCAAGCAGAACTTCGTACAGATCGCAAGAATCACTTTTCTCTCTTCGTTGCTTTTCAATGTTAAGGATGAAGTTGTCGATGATGTCCTCAGCATCGTAGGCTGCTTCTCTTACTTGGCCCACCCAACTCTTGACTCTTTCATTCTCTCTGCGCTTCCCATCGACGTCTTTGAGGAGGGCATGCATCCATTCAAGTTTATCCCGAAGCAATCTGAGCTGCTTATCTACTCCGAATATAAATTTTGCTTCCTGCGTTAGAAAATCGTTCAGTTTCTGTATGATGAACCGAACAGCACTCTCAGCCATACACTCTCTCTCTCTCTCTCTCTCTCTCTCTCTCTCTCTCACGCAGAGAAGCATCTATGTTCAAAGCAAGGAGGAAGAAGGTATTTCCGTTCAAAAGTTTCTCAATTATTACGTCCTTCTCTTTGGCAAAAGTGGCGCCTCTCATTCTCACCCCTCGGATAAGGTATTAAAGTCTCATGGTTTGCACTGTATGTAGGCCCACTCCCTTTCTCTACAAGACCTGCTTTATGCGGTTCAAGACACTTAAAAACTTGTCAGGGAAAATGGATTTAAAAATTAAGAAAAATTAACTTTCTTCATTTTGTGACTTTTGGTTTGTCATTTATTTTTAGTGATGGTTTAATCCTACACTGAAAAAGATAAAATAAAAGAAAAAAAAAAGCCGTAATCCTTTATATAATAATTATTTATATTAATTATATTAATAAGCAAAAGTATGCCATGGGTGTAACTTCGCACAAACACATTTATAGGTTATGGGCACAATGCTATGCAGTATCTTTTACTTATGCTATTTTATTTTCCCTGTATATGTGGTGACTTGTGCATGCATGATAATGCACTGTCTTTTACTTATACTATATTATTTTTTTTATACAGGTGGTGACTTGTGCATGGGAATTTATCTCTTTATTTGGGCGCTCAAACTTGAACGTGGCCCAAGTTGGCCTGAGTTGTTAATTGAATGGAGTTGAGTTACCCGGTTAGACTCGAGGACTGAGCTGAGCTGAACACAAATTGAGGTAGGCTGCTGGCCAAACTGAGCGAAGCTGTGGCAAGCTCAACTCCATTCGGCTTGTTGTCCAGCCCTAGGGCACGCTATATAAAACCATCAACAACCAATAAAAAAAATTACACCTTCATGTGGTGCATCCCATTTTCATGGCTGGATTGACCTGTTCTTTATACATCACATTTTCATGATGGTACAAACTTGCTGAAGAGGTGAGATCGTTGTACAAACACCATGGTGTTCCACAAACTCCAACTTGGTTGGGCATGCAAATGTGTGACCGTTTTGAACAACCGTAGTTTTGGTCGTGGCCCTGATTGATTAGATGATTCTGACTTCAGATTAAAGGCAATAGATTATATTTTAAATCTTGATTATCTACTGGATGTCTTCAAATCATGAAGAAAAGTTATATGTTCAGTTCATTTTCTAGTCATAACCTGTATATTATAATTTCCTTCAGAGAATCAATGAAGGGCTGGATTCCATAATAGTGGTCACCGTAGCAGTGATGGCTATGGTGGGGGAGGGGGTTATAGTCGCAGTGGTGGTGGATAGGACTGTGGATATGGTGGGTCAGATGGAAGATTTCATTACCGTGCTGGTGGTGGTGGTGCTTCATATGGCAACTGAAGGAACTACTCGTTGTTACCAGAGTAGCGGCTTTGCTCCATATGGCAAATGGAGTAACTAAGTAGCAGCAGTACTGGGTTCGGGCAAGGTAGTGACTGCCCAAGAGGAAATCAGGGAAGAGGCCGTTCGTCATTTTTCTAACCTTTTCAAGTCAGCGCCATGTGCCAACCTAGATGACAGCCTCGACATCATTCCTTCCCTTGTTTCGACGGGGGAAAATGACATGCTGACTTCCCCTCCCTCCTTGGCAGAAGTTCTATATGCGGTTAAAGCAATCCCAGAGGATTGGGCCCCAGGCCTGGACGGATTTTTTGGAGGTTTTTTCTTAGCCTGCTGGGATATGGTGGGTAAAGATCTTCATAAGGCAGTGTCCTTGTTCCAAGGTGGTGGCCCTCCTAGGGCCGTTTCTGCTTCCCTCATATGCCTCATTCCAAAATCAGCCTCCTCGTCCAAGTTCACTGATTTTTGCCCAATTAGCCTTTGTAATTGTTTCTATAAAATCATGGCCAATGTTATAGTAGTTAGGCTGAGTTGGGTGCTTCCCTCCATCATCTCGCCTGAGCAGGGAGCTTTTATTTAAGGTAGGCCAATCTCAAAAAGCATCGCGCTTGCTCAGGAGCCCTTTAGAGACATTAATAGAAAGATTCGTTGTAGCAACATGGTTATCAAGCATGATATGGAAAAGGCTTATGACAGAGTGGAGTGGTTCTTCCTCAAGCAGGTCCTGATCTGTTTCGGTTTCTACTTTAAATGGATACAAATGGTTGAATGTTGCTGGGCAAATGTCTGGTTCTCAATTTTAGTCAACGGCACCCCGACAGATTTTTTCAAGTCCTCAAGAGGACTGCGCCAAGGAGATCTTTTATCCCCTAGCCTGTTCATCATCGCCGCTGAAGTCCTAAGCAGAGGCCTCAGAAGTTTGGTTGACCGGGGCATTTGTAAGCCATATAGGGTGGCCTGCGACTACTACCGGGTCTCGCATCTTTTGTACACAGACGATACATTGATGTTCGTGAATGGAGGTCTGGCCTCTCTCAAGCAATTGCAGGACTTCCTACTCTTGTATCAGGCTATCTCAGGCCAAGTCATCAGCTTACAAAAGAGCTCTTTCTTCGTCTCAAGTAAGATGTCGTAATCCAGAATCAAAGCTACGGAGTCTGTGTTGGGGATTCCAGGAGCGCTATCCCATCTTCCTTATCTCGGGGTTCCTATGGCAACGGGGAGGGTGAAAATCGATCTTTTCCAGACTCTTCTTGATAAAATTGACAGCCGTATCTGTGGCTGGCAATCCAGATGCCCATCTCAGGCGGGTAGGTTGTTATTGTTGAATCACGTTCTTGCTAGTATTCCCATCCACACACTGGCAGCCACACATCTTCCAATCCAAGTTATCTCCTCTCTCGAGAAGCGCTTTGTTGACTTCTTATGGGGCTAGGTCGATGGGAAAAATAAATTACATCGGCGTAGCTGGAAATCTATTGCCCACCGCAAAAAAGGAGATTTGGGTATCCGTTCGCTGTTAGAATCCATGAAAGAATTTCGCATCAAGATGGCATGGACCGTCTTTTTCCATCGTGGTTCAAGTTTGTGTGGAAATTTTATGGCTACAAAATATTCTTTCGAATTTGGTAGGAGCTCCTTCACCGAGACCCCTCACTGATGCATCGTCAATGTGGAAGAAAATCCTATTGGTCGGGCCTAGGGCCCCTCAAAAATTTGGTCCAGGCTCCAATCCCTCCTCCTTTGCTGACTCTTCAACTCCATCAACTATTGGGCACTAACGGCCCCCTCCCGTCTTCTGTGATGTTCCAGTTTTTACCATAGGATTCCATTGACTACATTTTTCGGCAAGGATTCTGCATCATAGAGGGCCTTGAGCTTCCGTTTTGGCCTTTCTCCCTGTCAGGTACCTTCTCGGTCTCTTCGGCTTGGACAGTTAGCAGAATATCTAGCGATAGGAAAGAGTGGGCAAACTGGGTGTGGGACACCAAAATGCCACCCAGGATATCAGTTATCTTGTGGAAAGTCCTAAACGGAGCCATCCCAGTGGACATCTCTATTCAGCAAAGGGGCATTCAATTAGCATCAAGATGTGAATGCTGTAGACAGCTATCCTCAGCAGGCGATTCAGTTGAATCAATCCGGGATCTATTTTTGGACAGCGATTTAGCAAATTGGGTCTAGAACCGTCTGGGGATTTCCTTCTAGATTAGCATCCACGCTGCTTCCTCTGTTAAGTCTAGATTGTCGCAATGGTTGGGTGCCATGGAAACTTCTCATAACTCTTCACTGTTGTGTAAGCTCATCCCGAGGTGCCTCTTATGGGATATTTGGAAGACCATAACGTTGTCCGATTTGAAAGCAAGAAGATATCGCCGTACGTGATCTTGGGACATGTGTTCTGGTGGGCGTCTATCATCAAGGCCTCCCAGGTTAGCATCCATAAGCCAGGAGATTTGCCCACTCGTGCGTTTCAGCAGAGATCAGCGGCTCTAGGCTTCACCATCTTGGGCCTCCCCTCCAAAGGATAGCCTAAGCGTCCGAAATCGGCCAAAGTCATCAGATGGATCAAGCCTTGCTATAATTGGGTCAAAGTCAATGTTGACGGATCTTCAAGAGGTAATCCGGGTCTAGCGGGAGGCGGAGGAGTCTGCAGGGAAGCTACGAGCCAGTTCATTTCTGCTTTCTCCTTGAGTTATGCTTTTGGCTCGAATTCTTATGCGGAGTTGTGCGCAGTCTTTGACAGCCTTCACATTTTCCTAGAGAAAGGTTTCAATCAGATCATAGTTGAGTCCGATTCTTTACAGGCTGTGAAACTACTAAACGGGCTGAGCTCCTAAAAAGATGCCTTTGCCTTCTTGTTCCAGATGAACTTAAGGTCCTTCCGAGTCAACTGAGACAACGGTCTGGCTATCTTGGAGAAGCCTCAAATGAATCCTCGATAGTAGCCTAAAGTCCCAAAAAACTCCTCACCTCAATAACCGAACCGGGCTGCCCCCAGTCCTGTACTGCAGCTACATTAGCCAAATCTACCGCTATCCCTTCCTTGGACACCACATGTCCCAGGAACTTAACTTCCTCTTTCCAGAAGTCACACTTCTTGTACTGCGCAAACAACTAGTTCTTCTTAAGATTATCCAAGACCGCTCTCAGGTGCTCCTCGTGATCTTCCTGATTCGTGGAGTATATCAGGATGTCATCTATAAATACGATGAAAAATTGAAAAAGAAACGGCCTAAACACCCTGTTCATCAAGTCTATGAACACGGCCGGTGCATTTGTGAGCCTAAACGACATCACAAGGAACTCGTAATGCCCGAAGCTAGTCCTGAATGTTATCTTTTGCACGTCATCTTCCCTGACGCGCAACTGATGATATCCCGACTGTAAGTCTATCTTCGAAAAGTACTGTACCCCTTTCAACTGATCGAACAGATCATCAATCTTGGGCAAGGGATACTTGTTCTTTACTGTCACTTGGTTCAACGTGCGATAATCAATACATAATCTTAGTGAACCATCTTTCTTCTTCACGAACAATACAGGTGCTCTCCAAGGAGACACACTAGGTCTTATGAAACCGGCCTCTAACAGGTCATCGATCCACTTCCTCAATCTTCCATCTCACATAAAGGCATGCGATAAGTCGGCAATGAAATAGGTGTCGCACTAGGCGTAAGATCAATGGTAAAATCAATCTCGCGCTGTGGAAGCAAACCAGGAATCGTCGCAAATACATCCTCAAAATTCTGAACTACAGGTGTGTCTACAAGCGTCGGACTAGCAATACCCTCCACTAGGGAAGCGTAACAACTCAATCGGTAAGGGTGACTGACCTGAACAAGAAAAGTAAAAACCATGCCCTCAGGTCCGTAGGCTGTCACCACCCTAGTCTCGCAATCCATCTTTGCCCTTATCTCGGTGAACCAATCCATTCCGAAAACAATGTCGTAGTGCCATAGTGGGGCGATAATCAGGTCAACGCTCACCATCCTGCTACTTAAATCTACTAAGCAAGCCTCATAAATCCGGGTAACATCTGAAAAGGTCCCTGTAACAGTAGTGAGCCTCACTCCCTTCGTAGGAACAGTACCTAACCCCATTCGCTTGACTGTCGTGCATGATTTGATAGAGATAGTGGACCCGGTGTCCACCAATAAAAAGACTGGAGTACCTTGGACATGAGTCGTGACCTCAAAAGCGATCAGTGCTGCATCTGTTATCTCGGATGCCCCCGTTATCAGTGAATGTACCCGAGCCTGCTGCTGACGGTTCGGCTGCGGTACCATAGGCCGTTGTGGTGGCCTGAAGCAATGAGTGGGTGGCCTGAAGGATGGATGTGCTGGAGCCGACCGTAGAGGCGGTTCTGATATGGCCTGAGGGAGCTGGCGGTTGATCCTCTGAGGTGGTAAAAATTCATTGTCCCTCATCCTGGTGAAACAATACCGATCTGTATGTCCAATCTTCTCGTAGTACGAGCATAGCAAGTCTGTCTGTCCCAGCTGAGCCAGTGACGTTGCAAGCCTGGGAGGTGAATCCGTACGCGACCTCTTGCCGAGAAATGCCTCCCATGTCCACACATAACCAACGGCGACCGTACGAAGAACGTTGTCCCACCATAAGCTGGCCTCCTTCTCAAACATGAAGGTGACCAACTCCACCTGCTCTGCCTCAGTGCAGTGCAGCGGCTTTAGCATCTTAGAGATGCTGTCAAGCCAATACTCAGCCTCCTCGGGTCTATGAATACCTGCGAATGTAAGAGGTCGTAAGCGCTGGAATCACTCAAATGTATCACTGGCACTCATGTTCCCAACTGGGTGTATAGGTGAGGAAGGTGGAGTCACGCCCATACCCTGGACAAAAATAGCAGCCATGGAGGTCAAGAACTGCTACTGCTGTTATTGTTGTTTCTACTTCTGCTGCATCAACAACATCATCTTCTCTAGCCTATCAGGAGGCGGAGCGGACTATGGTATGTGAGGCGTCGAGGTAGACGCATAGTTCAACTCAGGAACCGATGGTGCAACTAGCGGTGCCACAGGTGGTGCAGTAGATGACGGACCATTGGTCGGGCCAGCTGTCGGCTGAAAATTCGGCATAGTGTTAGTGTAAAACGGGCCTGAACTGGGGTCCATGTGGCTTTCGCTTAGGGGAGGTGCCCCAACAGTCGAATCACCAAAGATGAGACATGCCGAACTCAGTGCGGCCTTAGGTGGCATTCCCTAAATACAACATAGGGTATAACCCAAGTCAGATTCAGCATACTCAAAATCTCATTCACGTAGCATTCATACACAGAGTAAAGAAACTTCATGCATTTCATTCACCAAAATCGTCATAATACATGGAATAAAGTTCTGCATGAATTTTGACAGGAACGCATGTGGTTATGCTAAGTTCAACTACCAAACACAAACACACTTTCTACCTATGACACTAATAGGCCCATCAACATGAAAAAAACACAGACATCCTAAAGAAGTAACAAAACAAGCTATAGGGCGATGGCATGGATGACTAGGCATTCGAGTCTGGCGATGGAGGAGGGGCACCCTTATCCTGTAGATAGCACAGGATAGTTTTTAAGGTACGAGTCACCTTCTTAAACTTATGTTTCACAAGGGCCCAGGTATCAATAATCTCCTGTCGCAGGGCAGCCTGGCCCTCCTCAAGCTGAGCTAGGCCGGCATCCCTAACAGTCCGATCAGTGTCATGCTCCAGTGCCGTAGGAGGAGAGTTTTCATCCATGTCCTAAGCCTCCTCTTCTTCTTCCTGCTCCTCCTCTATCTCTGCCCTGCTTTCCTTCTCGCTTTCATACTCCTCACTAGCCGTCTCGTCCTCACTCTCATCAAGTCGGGCTTGCCACTGTCATGGCCCAATGTCCATCTGATTGAGAGTAGTTTCGTTGATGTAATGGATCGGCACTGGCATCTTCGCCCCAAGTCTGTAGCTAAACTCACATGCAATCCTGCATATGAGTCGGCCAAATGGGAGCTTATCAGATACTCTAGTCGAACATGCAGTGAGAACTATCTGTCGCAGAACATAAGTAGGCACGCACAACTTCTCTCCCTGTCCCACTTGGTACAGGAAATCTACCATCAGGCACCTGCACTCACTGCGATTGCTCCACCTGGGGTAGATGTCGAACGTGAAGATGTGGTGAAGCAGGCGGAAGTCGTCTGTCATATTAGATGCTAGGAGACTATTGTTTGGCTGCCAATGAGCCATTCGGCGATCCCTTTCACGTGCACTCCTCAGATTCTTCTCGCTTGCATGGAACTCGCCGAGCGGCATTTTCATAATCTGAGCTATTAACCCAACATCAATTGTGGCCTCCCGATCCCTACCCACTGGGATCTTGAACTGTAAGGGCTCCAGTGTAGGCTCTCGAATGTGGGAGTAGAAGGCTCGGACAGTGTCCACATTTGCATGGTACTTGCCCTCAAATATCGGACCCCACCTGGCCTCCACCAGGCGTTCCATCAACAGATGCTCCCCAAAGAGCTTCTCATCCACGTGTGCTTCAAAAAGGACCCTGCGGCCCTCAAATCTTCCATGAGATAACTCCGTTAGTAGAGTTCTATCAAAGGGAGCCTGGGGATCAAGACCCCGCTGTGTCCATATCTCTTACTCGACGCTTAAACTCGCGGCAGCACCTCTCGGTCTTCTTGAACGAGTGGGGCGACTAGGCCTGGCTTGTTCCACACGAGCTCTCTTCTTTCCCATGAGAGAAAGAATGGTGAAAACTGAGAAGATGGCCGTAACAAGCTCGAATAAGGCCATGGAGAAGGGAAGAAAATAGAAAAATGAGAAGGTTTATGGGGTTTCCACGGATTTAAGACACAAAGTGGGGTTTGAATGCTCAAATGAAGGGAAATGAAGGAGGTAAACAGCTATGAGAGAGGCATTTGAAAGGGTGGTGTGAGTGGTGCACGAAAATGGAAAGAGGAGCACTTAGAGGGGCGATTTGGATGAAGATCTTTGAGTTTTCTTAAGAAAAGGAGAGCTAGGAGGGGTAGGATGTGAAGAGGGGCAGCTATGGGAGTATTTTAAAACACCCCATCTCAAAATAGTGGTCCACACAATGCCCTAGGGGCGTCAGCCCGCACTGCCCAGGCCCGCCAGGCGGCGAGGCCTCGCTGAACTGGCGAGGTCCTCGCCGACCTCTGGACATCCCGGTGAGGGGTCTCCAGTGGGGTAAGGTTCTCCTACCCCTTGGGTTCCAGAAACATGTGGGTCCCATCCTAGGTCCCCCTAGAGATGCCCCGTTTGACGACTCCCTTTTGAGTCATTTCGGGTCTTTTCAAGTTGCTTGCTAAGGTATATTTGCATTTCTTGATTATCAAAGGTTAGGATGGGGTAAATCGTGGTCTAAACCCATCGATTGACGGTCTAAGGGTGATTCGGGGTCGTCTCAAGCAATCACGGAGGTGTACAGACCCGATCTTGGCGATCGATTTCGATGAATTTCGCTAATTGGCGAAACTGGAAATCCTAAGCTTGTTTCTATGTTCTCTCGCACCCTCCTAGGTTAAAATGTGTCAGTGTATAGCATGTGACCATAACCCAGGTCCAGTTTAATCCAAATCATGCTCTGATACCAACTTGTAACACCCTGAAAATCGGGGGTCGAGCAGAAGCTTAGCTCCCGAGTTCTAACGTATCACTTATGTAATATAGATAATGATGATTGAATTTTGTTTGTATTAGTGCATTAAACATGAGTGGGATTACACCAAAACAGCATATCATACTCCAGAGACAGTTAAATTACATAAGCAGAAGACTGTGATAGATATATATAACGTATAAGTAATCGAAGGTCTCCTGAGTAGGAACATGTTACTAAGTTAAATATATACATGTAAAATTTTCAAAATATACAAAAAGGGTAATGTGTAATGTCATCTAGTCTAAAAACACTGTAGCCTCGACAATCAGGACATGACTCACATGAACCAGCCTGATACCAACATGTAGGAGAATGCCTCCTCATCGTCTTCGAAATCTGGCTCCACCTTATGGGTCGCATCGTCATCTGCAACTAAGATAGAGTCTTGTTGGTGTTTGAAACACCGTCCCAGAACGTGGGAGTAAGTGATCAACTTAATGGAGCTATAAAGTAAAGGTTAACATTTTATCAATTCAGTTAAGTAGTAATGATAAAGCAGTATAACAACAAGGTCCTAAGTACTCTTGTAAATGCAAGAATGATATGCGATAATGATGCATGCCCTCGCCTGCACTCCCTCAGCGTCTTCATCTTACGGCGCGCATGACAACCACCCGAAGGTGCTCTTCCTCACCAAAGCACATGCAATGCTGTGCATGCTCATGTTAGCTAATACTTAATTAGATTTATTCATATAGTAGGATTGGAAAGTTAAGGTACCTCCCTTATATTAATTCTCAAATAATGATCCATTCTAGGGTCGTCAGTTCTAGCAAACCTTATACGATGTTGCGGTTCTAGGTCACTACAAGGGCTCGTCACCTGATCATTGTACGCCTAGTTTACACTCTAGCTGTTACGAAAAGGCTCATCACCTTAACGCAGCCTCAAAGTATGCTCGAGGTCACTACAAAGGGATCATCACCTGATCAGTATAGGCCGACAGCCCGAATACAGTGTCCTATACCACCATATTCCGCACACGAGTCTGGGTTCTTCACTGGTCACTACGGGTGGGCTCGTCATCCTGACATAGGTCGACAACTCGACCACGGTGTCCCATACCACCATGTCCAGCTCATGAGTCTTAGCGGATCGAGGTACCAAGGTTAACGGGCTTTCACTGGTGAGTTTAATACCTTAGATTTAAGCAGTAGTGTCCACACATGGTGAACATACATTGGGTCAACCGGGTTAGTTGACAAACTCGACTGGTACGAGCATACGTCAGGTCGATCGACATGGAGCGCGCAAGCAACTCCGTATGGCTTAACCACTACCAACAAGTAGTGTACGATTCGGATTCATCGGGCATGTCCATTGTGGTCAAACAGTTCAACCACCAATCGCAGACATTTACCGATTGCCTGGACTACATTGTAGCCCCAATCACACTCCACACTATAGTATGCACATGAAGTAATCCAGAATAACATGCGACAACTGAAACTAGATATCAATCTCACTCGAGCAATTTAATAAAACACACACTACACATTTTATCAAATATAGGCATTCCATCCGTACATCACATAGTACTAAGATAGGCTATGTGAAACATAATCTAAATCATAGTTAAGGGAATTGAGAATCCCATCTCAACACCCTCAATACATACATTTAAACAAGCATCTTCACATTTAGGTATTTTATCAAACACTTAGGCTACACATATCAACTACATGTACTAAAGTAGTTATAACAAGTATTATAACAGATCCCTTTACAAAAGGGTTCACCATATGTACAATAATCATGTATTCCTAGTCAGTAAATATGGCAAGCTTAAATTAAAATTCCATACTCATTCACACATTTCAACAAACACATTGAATGCATTATAAATCAACGTAGTTTATATTTATATGTAATATGTGGAAAACTTCATAGCTAAGCACATATGACAGCAATAAAGTCAGTCATAAACCATTACTGACATTAAAAGCCTTGAAAACCATAACTTAAACATTTATAGTTCACACCTAATGAGGGTCGAATATTGCATATTAGACCCCGATTACTGTTTGATTTCATGTACATGATAATGTTTAATGTCATATCTTAACCATGTTTTTGAAAAAGAGCATTACAAGCATGGATTTGATGATCCGAAGTCACCAAAGGAAGGAACGGATTCCAGAGGACTGAGATCAATGAATTTACATGCTAGGGATCCGAGGAAGTCAAGCTGTTCACGTTAAAAAGGCCCAAAATGGTCCAAAAATACAAGATCACGTGGTTCCTGCCATCCGATTAACTCAAAACTTCATACATGCGATGGGGGACATAAATTAACTGTACATATTAAATTTCAGGCATTGAAGATCTCGAGAAGTGGGCCAACGGACAGATCAGCTCATTAATCTCCAATTTGGGGCCCACCCAGTCTCTGGATATGACTCAACTTTGGTTTCAACGCCTTAAATGAGATGATGAAATGAATGGATGGAAAGATGTGATCCATATACTTTAAAGGATTATACATTCTGTGTGCCCGGTCAAGGACATAGGGTGTGCTTTGTTTATTAAAATTTATATCAATTTGAATTAGAGTGAATCAACAGGTAAAATAAGGGTTAGGATAATTAGGGGTAGATTCGAAAGTCCTAGTCTTCTACTTGATTAAATTTTACTCATTGCTTTCAATTATTCTCCATAGATTTGTGTTAATTTACTTAATAGTTCGCTAAACCCTTTGTTGGATTAGTTAAGAAGAATCGTAAATTTTGAATTGTGACAACCAGTCTTCGTGGGAATGATCTCGTAATACGTACCACATCTACATCTGATTTGTATACTTGCGAGTTTAAAAATCATTTAAATCAGATTGGTTTAAACTAAAACATCAAGTTTTTAGCGCCGTTACCGGGGACTGTTTCGGTCCAATAGGATTTAGGATTTTCTCTTATTATAATTCATAGCCTTAGGATTTTACTAACTTTAGGTTAAAGTTTTTTTAAAATTTTATTTTAGAAACTAGCATATTTCCTATTTTGTAGGGTCCTGATTTGAACTTCTATTTTGGTAATCCCTTTCTAAAATTCTCTACTTTTTCTAATTTCTATTTTTAGAATTAGGGTTTAATTTTTTAGAAATTTTCTAATTCTAGGCTTTCTTCTTAGAAATTTTCTAATTTCTAATTTTAGATTTAGATTCTTCTTTCAAGTAGCTTTCTATTTTCTAGTTTTAGAATTTTTTTCCCTTTTTAGAAACTAACTTAGTTTTTTACTTCTAAGATTAGAAATTTTCTTTTTTAAAAACTAACCATTGCTTAGGATTTTTCTAGCATTATTTTAAGAAATTTAATTTATTTTTATTTTTATTTTGTTTACAGGAATTAAAGAAGGAAGCTGCTAAATAAGATTTGGTTCAAAAGGAGGAGCTCCCAAATCTTCAGACATCCATCATCTCCTTTTCTAGGTTCTTTCTTCCAATTCTTGTTTACATAGTTTTATCTTATCTTTTTAAGGATTTCATAATCTTTAGTTTTATTTCTCTTAGGCTGCTTCTTAGTTTAGTTTCTCACATTAAAATGGCAGACGAGAATGGAATTAAAGCACTTAGAGATTATTCAGCTCATGTCCAATTTAATGCACCTTCATGCATAGTATTGCCAGCCACCATGGCAACACACTTTGAACTTAAGCCTGGGGTCATACAGTTGTTGTCATCTTTCTATGGTTTAGATCAGGAGGATCCATATCATCATGTGAAAGAGTTTCTAGACATTTGCTCGACATTTAGGTTCCAAAAATTTTCAGACGATTCGATCTGTTTGCGCCTTTTTCCTTTTTCTTTAAAGGATAAGGCAAAAGCATGGTTGAATTCTCTAAGAGTTGGGACGATCACTATATGGGAACAACTGTCTAAGAAATTCTTAAACAAGATCTTTCCTATTCATAAAATGTTAAGGGTCAAATATTGCATATCAGACCCTAGTTATTACCTGGATTTACGAACATAATGCTGTCTAACGGCCTGTTTTTATTGTGTTTATGTTGCAAGGTGATTTTATGAGCATGAACTGAAAAAAGATACTAAAAGCATGGATTTAATGCTTAGGCATCACCAAGGCATTGTACGAGACTCCATGGGACCAAGATCGAGGATTTACATGCCGGAATCAGAGAAATTCTAACCGTTCACGTCAAAGAGGCCTGAAATTGGTGTAGAACATAAGATTGCAGAGTTCCCACTGTCTGATCAGCTCTAAATTTCATACATCACCTAAGGACCACAAATGAGCTGTACACATCAAATTTCAGTCCCTGGATCCCTACAGAAGTGGGCTAACAGATAGATCAGCCCATTAATTTTTAATTTGGGGCCCACCCGCTATCTGGATATGCTTCAAAATTATTTTTGACGGTTAAAATAATATGAGAAAGAGTATGGACGGTGCAGATTTCTCTTAAACATCACAGTGGGCCCTATGTATGAGGTGTGTGCACACTGCACACATGCACGTACGCGTGCACCAGAGCTGACCCAGGCGGATCAGCAGGCTGACCCACACTGAATGTTGTTTCCGTTTCAGCAACCTGTAATAGACGTTGTCCATTTTTACGGACCTCTGTGGGCCCCATACGTCGCCTGTATGGAAGATCTAAGCCATCCATCATGTAGAGGGGCCTGAAAAATACAAAACCTTACTGAAAGTTCACTTCCATACGTGCACACGTGTGGGATACAGAGGTCATAAAAGGTTAGTTTTACGACATTCAAAACTGATTTTTTGGTAGTTTCTTCTTTGGGCCGCGTCAATGGAAGTTTAAAACTACCCATCCTTGACTGAAATTTTATCCTGAATCTAATGGACGGGGTGGATTTTCCTGAAAATGCTTCTGTGGGGCCCACCGAGCTATGTAGCGAAGAGGTACGAAAGGTTTCGCACATCCGCAAAAACTGACTTTTTCAGGCAGTTGTGGCCCACCATCTTTGATCATATGGCAGATCTAAGCCATCTATCCTGTAGTGGACTCAAAAATGTCCTAAGGGACGGTGTTTTTTTAAAAAGTAAGCGAGGAAAGTGGCGAGTTTTGAGACACTGAAACTTGGCTGCGAAAATTGCACTCTGTGTCCTTCTACGACTCTGCCACCGACTCCAGCCTTCCAACAGCTATAAAAGGAGGTTTTGGACGTGGATAACATTCATTCAGACCTTGGAAGGAGATCCCGACCTGTGGAGAAGCAAAGAAGGGAGGAGAGCTAGAGACGTGGAGCAACTTCTAACAGAGTTTTTTTCCTTTGTTTCTATTTATTTATATTTTTATTATTTAGAGATTAGTCCATTCATGTGTGGCTAAACCTCTTAGCTAGGGCTAAGAGGTAAATCTTGTAGCATGATGGGAGACCTTACTTTGTGCCATTAAATTAATTTTAATTTATGAACGACTTTGATTATAGTTTGATGAAGGGGATTGTTTTTAGTTTTTAATGATCTGTTGTGAATAAAATTACAATGGGTCTGCATTGACTTTGAGCATATTCCTACTCTTTTTATGTTTATGATGTCAGGAAGCCCTGTTGTTCACCATCGTCTCCTGGGCATGGTTGGATGACGATACCCTTCTTAACCTTCATACACATATGATTAGTTGGTAATTATTTTAATTCTATTATTTACTTTATCTCCTGGGCATGGTTTGGTGATGGAATCCATTCTAATTCATACACCTTTCATCTCTTGAAAACTATATTAATTAAGTTCAGTTTAATTTTCATGATTTTTGCAACAGGTGTAAGATCTCCCTGATCTCTACAAGTGGATCCTCTGAATTCCTAGTTTCTCACCTCTGATTTCTCTTAAGTTTTAGATTAATATTGCATCATTATTCCTCGATTATATTCAATTTAGATTTTATCTTATTCTAGTTCTAGTTTTAGTTAGCTTTAGATAACGTACAGGTATCAGTCCCTTGGGATTCGACCTCGGTCTTACCGAGTTTATTACTACATCACAACCTTGCACTTGGGGAGTGAACAATATTTTGGCACCGTTGCCGGGGGCTGACGGTTGCGTTTCTGAATGTAACTAGTTTTAGGATTAGTTTAAGATTAGAATTTCTCTAATTTTAGGTTAGATTATTTCTATTGATTTATAGAAATTAACCTATTTATTTTGTAGGATTTTAAGATAAAAACTTCTTATTTAGTAAGCTCTTTCTAATTTTTACTTTCTATTCCCTTTTATTAACTTACTTTCTAGTTTAAGACTTTTCTAATTTATTTTTTACTTTCTCTTTTAGGAATTTCTTCTTATTATTTAGAAATTAGTTTACTTCTAATTGGGAATTTTCTATTCTTAGACTTTCTATTTCTAGAAACTAACTTGTTTTGTTTATTTTGTAGGTTTTTAACTTAGGGACTCCAAGTTGGTAACTTCTCTCCAACCCTCTCTTCTTTTTAGAGTTTTATTTCCTTTCATAGGTCTAGGTTTAGAATTTAAATCAAGGGCTACGAGTGTTTCATGCCCAAGTGGGCCTGTGACAACACTCGACATCTCTTAACCAAAGGAGGATTAGTTGAGGGGTTGACTGTCCATTGCAGGACTAGACATCGCTCTAATTTTCCTAAGTTAATTGAAGTTATGGCTGCGAATCAACCTCAAGCACTACCCCAACCTAGGGTTGAGGAAGTACAAGCTGAGAATGAGGTGCATCAAGCACCCTCGCCTCGTACTTTATGAGATTATTTACAATCGGCGGGGGTGAGTACGCCCTCATGCATGATTTTTCCTGAGAATACAGGACAGATGAATATCAAGCCAGGGGTTATCCAACTCCTTCCTAAGTTCCATGTGCTTGAGTCTGAAGAATTGTATCTATATCTGAAAGAGTTCGACGAGATTATAGCCACCTTATACTTCCCTAATGTATCTAAGGATACAATTAGGCTAAAACTCTTCCCATTTTTCTTGAAAGAGAAGGCCAAGACGTGGTTACATTCACTGCATCCTAAATCCATTGGCACATAGAATGACATGCAGAGAGAATTCATAAAGAAAATTTTCCCACATCATAAAACGATTACCCTCAGAAAAGCAATCATGAACTTTGCCCAAAAGGAAGATGAAACATTCTTACAATGTTGGGAAAGGTTCAAGGATTTGGTCAGTTTATGCCCACAACACGGCTTTGAAATGTGGCGCATTACAAATTTTTTCTACGATGGACTGATATCTTCCATGTGTCAAATGGTCGAGACAATGTGTAATGGGGAATTTATTAATAAAAATGTTGACGAGGTGTGGGATTACCTCGATAGTCTTGCTGAAAAAACTCAATCATGGGACTATTACCCAAGTTCGAACACCACGTCTAGGCCAACTCAATCTAAGGAGAAAGGTGGATTGTATCTCTTGAAAGAAGATGATGATCTCAAGTATAAAGTGTCTACGCTCATAAGAAAATTTGAGGCCATGGAGGGAAAGAGGGATAAGGTTAATGAAAGTGTTTATGACATCTGTGATTGCAACATTCATACAACGGGAAATTATCCTACAATACCTGTCTTTTGAGAGGTGTTGAATGAACAATCCAATGCCGTAAATAACTATCAAAGACCTTTCAATGGACCGACCTCTAACACGTATAATCCTGGTTGGAAAAATCATCCCAATTTTAGTTGGAGGAATGGACAAACTGCTATACCTCAAGGTTTCCTAAATCAAGTTCCAACTCAAGAGAAACCTCAAGAGGATTTGGTTCTAAAACACTTCCACAAGCAAGAGCTCTTCAATCAGGGTATGCTATAAGGCTTTCAAGACCTTACAAAAGCGATACAAGGATTTAAGGCTGAAAATATGATTGGGAGTAAGGGGAGCTTCCCAGCTCAACCTCTTCCCAATCCTAAACCGCAATATGAAGTTAGTGACCCAAGCTCTTCAAATCAGATGGAGCACGCTAAATTTATCACCACTCTTAGGAGTGGGAAGATTATTGATAAAACCCTTCCGGTTAGGCCCGAAAAACCTCAAGAACAAGAAGAGGACAACAATGATGGATCTAGTGATGCCCCATAAAAATTAAAATCGGAACCTCTAGAGAAGCTAGTTGCTTCGTTCTCCCAACGGTTGGTTGCACCAAAATATCTCTCTAACTCTCAGGATGTCCTAGAGGTGTTGAAACAAGTGAAAGTCAACATTCCTCTACTTGACGTCGTTAAACAGATACCTTCATATGCCAAATTCCTAAAGGACTTATGCACGATCAAATGAAGGCAAAGTGTTCAAAAGATGATTTCCTTGATTGAGAAAGTGAGTGCCATCCTAAAACAAGATGTGCCGCAGAAATCCAAGGATCTCGGTAGCCCAACCATATCATGTGTAATCAAAAACTATCGAATTGATCACGCACTTCTTGATTTAGGAGCGAGCGTCAATCTGATTCCCTACTCGGTATACAAATAGTTAGGTTTAGGTGAATTAAAACTCAGCCGGACCATACTACAACTTGCTGATCGCACTATTCGGGTACCAAGAGGGATAATCGAGGATGTGTTGGTCCAGGTCGATAGATTTTACTACCCTGTAGACTTAATCATCTTGGATACCAAACCCATCAATGACATGAGCACTCAGATTCCCATCATTCTTGGTCGCCCATTCCTTTCCACTTAAAATGAAATTATCAATTGCAGGAATGGTGTCATGACTATGTCTTTTGAAAATTTAACATTGGAATCAAATATCTTTTTCAATAACGGCAGCAACTCAAAAGATGCTGACGATTTCCATGACATTAACATGATTGATTCTTTCGTGGAAGATAGAACGCCTCTTACCTTATCCTCTGATCCTCTAGAGATGTGACTGGCCCACTCTCATGATCTTGATAATGATACAATTAGGGAGACATGTGCCATGCTTGATACTGCATCGGTACTTGAAGTTAACCGGTGGAGGTCACAACTTAAAGAGTTACCCTAAACCGATGTAGTGACTCTACCGTCTAACCTCAAGCCACCGAAGCTTGACCTAAAACCTTTGCCCTATGATTTGAAATATGTCTATTTAGGTCAAGATGAGACATACCCGGTGATGATCTCTGCCCACCTGAAAAAAGAACAGGAGAGTATGCTCAATTCTACTCTCATTGAACATAAAGGAGCTCTTGAATGAACAATAGCGGACTTCAAAGGAATTAACCCCTCGATTTGTATTCATCACATATATCTTGAGGATAATGCGAAAACCGTTCTGCAATCATAATGTAGACTAAATCCAAATATGAAGGAAGTGGTTAAAGCTGAGGTTCTCAAACTATTGGATGTGGGTATCATATACCCCATATCTAATAGTCACTGGGTGAGTCCAACTCAGGTGGTTCCTAAGAAGTCCGGGATCACCATCGTAGCCAATGCCAATAATGAACTCGTGCCAACTAGAGTTACTACTGGTTGGAGAATGTGCATTGACTACAGGAAGATGAATATTGTCACAAGAAAAGACCACTTTCCTTTGCCTTTCATTGATCAAATTTTAGAAAGGCTAGCTGGTCATTCTTATTATTATTTTCTTGACGGATATTCAGGTTATAATCAGATTGAAATCACCCCTAAGGACCAGGAAAAGACCACATTTACATGTCCCTATGGCACCTTTACTTACAGAAGGATGTCATTCGGGTTATGTAATGCCCCTGCCACCTTTCAGCGATATATGATGAGTATTTTTTCTGACATGGTGGGGAAATATTTAGAGGTCTACAAGGACGATTTCTCTATTTTTGGATCACCTTTCAGCAAATGTTTAAAGAGGCTTAAATGTGTGTTGAAAAGATGTGAAGAAAAAAATCTGGTACTTAATTGGGAGAAGTGTCATTTCATGGTTCAGAAATGAATTGTCCTTGGGCATATCATCTCGTCTAAGGGAATCGAGGTAGATAAGGAAAAAATTGATCTTATCTCTAACCTACCTCCACCCAAGAACATCAGATACGTGCGATCCTTCTTAGGACATGCAGAATTTTACAGACGATTTATAAAGGACTTTAGTCTCCTCTCTCGTCCTTTATATAATCTTCTTCAAAAGGATGCACCATACGAGTGGACTGAGCAATGTCAAAAAGCTTTTACTAAGTTAAGGGCATGTTAACCACTACACCTATCATACAGCCACCCGACTGGATTCTTTCTTTTGAACTTATGTGTGATGCCTCTAATTATGCTCTTGGAGTAGTTCTAGGTCCGAGAAAAGATAAACGGCCTTATGTCATCCATTATGCAAGTAGGACTCTAAATTATGCCCAAGTAAACTACTCAACTACGGAAAAGGAACTCTTAGTCATGGTGTTCGTTTTGGACAAATTTAGGTCCTACCTGATCGGATCCAAGATCATTATCTACACAGATCATGCGGTACTTAAGTATCTTCTTTCTAAGAATGATTCTAAGCCCCTCCTAATATGATGGATCCTTCTACTCTAAAAATTTGATTTGAAAATTAAAGATAAAAGGGAGTAGAGAACGTAGTGGCTGATCACCTTTCTCGTCTTAATACTTCTGATTCACTTGAGGCGACCCATATCAACGACATGTTCCTTGATGAATAACTGTTCAGAGTCTCCCATTCACCTTGGTTCATTGATATTTCTAATTATCTTGCTACAGGTTCCATATCGACACACTGGACATCACAAGATAAGAAGAAATTCTTTACCAAGGTACGTAACTTTTTCTGGGACGATCCATGTTTGTTTAAATATTGCTCAGACCAAATCCTAAGGAGATGTGTGCCAGACGATGAGCATTAGAGTGTCATCTCCTTCTGTCACTCACAGGCCTGTGGTGGTCACTTTTCTACTAAAAAGACCATGACCAAAATTCTACAGTTTGACTTTTATTGGCCTACCATGTTCAGGGACACTCATGAGTTTTGCAAGGTTTGTGAGCATTGTCAAAAATTGGAAGCATTGTCCCGTTGAAATATGATGCCCTTGAATCTCATCCTTATCATAGAAGCATTTGATTGCTGGGGCATCAATTTCATGGGACCTTTTTCCAAATCTTTTAGAAATTTATATATTTTGCTTGTCGTAGATTATGTTATTAAATGGGTCGAAGAAATTCCGTGCCGTAACAATGACCATCGCAGGGTCATTAAATTTTTAAAAGAAAACATCCTGTCGCGGTTCGAAATGCCTCGAGCCATCATTAGTAATAGGGGCTCACACTTTGTAATAAACCATTCGAGAGCTTAATGAAGAAATACAGTATCTCTCATAAAGTGAGCACCCCATACCATCCACAAATAAGTGGACAAGCTGAAATTTTCAATAGAGAGATCAAACATATCCTGGAGAAAACAGTTAACCCTGATCGGAATGATTGGTTAACCCGATTGACTGATGCCTTATGGGCATACCGTACTACTTTTAAAACCCCTATTGGAACATCTCCCTTTAGACTTTTATATGGGAAGGCATGTCACTTGCCTGTGGAGTTAGAACATAAAGCATACTGGGTGATCAAAAAATTGAATTTCAATTTAGACAACGCTAGCTCACTACGCAAAGTTCAATTAAATGAACTTGAAGAAATTTGGAACGATGCGTACGAGAACTCGAGAATTTACAAGGACAGGATGAAGGCCTTTCATGATCAACATATTCTGCGCAAATCATTGACGCCAGGTCAGAAAGTCTTTTTGTACGACTTTCGACTACATCTCTTTCTGGGTAAGCTTCGATCTCGTTGGACCGGCCCTTACATTGTTGTTACTGCCTATCCTCATGGGACCGTTGAGAAAAGAGATCATGATAATGGTAAAGAGTTTAAGGTAAATAGACATCGATTAAAATCATTTGTCGAGAAATTTAATTCAGAGGACATGTCCATGCCTCTGACTGCTCATGTTTACCAGGATTAATCTCCTCATCTGATGGAGGTTTAGGTAGGTTTATCGCTTTCATAGGACTAGGGTAGTGATTTATTTTGTCTAACTGAAAATGGTAAACTTAGTGCTCATGGGAGGAAACCCAGTTTTTTATTCCATTTCATTTTTATTTTTTATTTTTTTTTAGTTAGTTCAATGTTTGTGGGTAACATTGTTGCAAACCCTCTCGAGACTACAACTCGTCCACTAGGGGCAACTTAGGGGTTTAAAGGCTTGTTGCATATGCTAAATGCAATCGAGAGCACCTGCGAAAGTGGTATACATAGGATTTTATTTTTGTTATTTTTTTTAGTTTCACTCTCGTACTAACCTGCTCTCTCCCAACGATGTCTTGAAAAATCTCTCTCGATTCATCATTCAGGTACTATCCTCCCATCACTTCTCATTTACTTTCATTGTCCCATGTGCATGGCATGTTATATCTTTTACATTGAGGACAATGTAGATTTTAGGTTGGGGGTGGGAGATTAAGTTACTTAATTAGTGTTTTCTTGGTCTTGAGCAAAAATTGTGAAATTTTTTTAAAATTTTTTCTGAAAATTCTTGTGAATTTGAAGTGATTTTGAAGGATATCCTTAATTTAGATTTTCAAGATACGTGATGTTGATAATGTATGACTCTTGAATTTAGTTATCTGTTAAATGTCACAATTAAGATCGAGTTATTAATCCATGATTAGAAGTTGTAAACATTGATTGAGTCATGATTTCACATGTCACATCTCGCTTTCACATTAAGGATTCGGTTTGATATTGAAGGATTAACTTGGTAATCACTAAGCATGAAAGGAACCAGCCTGAAAAAGTTGTTAATCATGATCAATAGAAAAAGAAAAAGAAGAATTGAAGATATATATATATACCCAGGGTTGGGCAAATGGTCTTCACTGTAGGTTTGCTCCCTACAGGTGAAGGTTTGATTCCCCAAGGTTAACATTCAAAAATTATTAGGTGATTGGTCTTTACCATAGGTTTGCTTCCTATAAGGGCTTGATTCCCCTTCGTAGCATTACTGTTAATGGAAAACTCAAAAGTTGAAAGACTAAAAAGAATGATCTATGAGGCACGTTTTAGTTTAGGTTTTGGGTGTCCTGAATGCTTTGCTGGTTACCAATGATACCATGGAATAACGAATTGAATCTTAATGTTAATGAGCTCATTATACACCCATAAAACTCAGTGTTTAGAATTTTTCTTATTGATGAATTAATACCTTAAACTTGATTATGAAGTTTACTGTGTGCTTGAGTCTAGGAGAAAATAATTTCCAACATTCATGAATCTTAGATTTCTCGTATCTAATTCATTTTTCAAAATATCACTCGGTTTCATAGAAAATTATCCTGTAATTCTCAACTTATTTTTCATATTTTTCTTGGGACTAGCAAAATGTTGGTTGGGGGTTGTGTTGAGGGTCAAATATTGCATATCAGTCCCCAGTTATTACCTGGATATACGAACATAATGCTGTCTAACGGCCTGTTTTATCGTGTTTATGTTGCAAGGTGATTTTACGAGCATGGACTAAAAAAGGATACTAAAAGCATGGATTTATAACGACTCAGAAAAATTCGTGCCAAGACCCAAGTACCAACTCAGTCGGAAATCCCTCAGGATTAAATCCTTTAGAAATTAGACGAGAATTGATAAGTACTAACCTAAATTACCTGTAAAATTAACACCAATCACTTTAAATATGATCTGTAAGATCTAAAATCTGTAAAAGTAGTAACGCTATGTTACTCTAAAATCTAGGATCCAACTCTAAACCCAGTTGCTCATGGGAGTACTTTGAAACTTTGTATCGGACCTGGACCGCACATCGAAAGTCCGATTGCGATGAACGTAAAAGATATTGACCGCATAGTTGGACTTGACAATCACCGTGAAAATCACGTCGAAACGATGCTCTAGGACTATTTCCTTGAGTCCAGAGTAAAGACTGTGAGAAACTAAAGATTTTTAAGAAATTAAATATGATTTTAAGAAATCTGAGTCGTGTCACTTGTGCGACATTTATAAGCATTCTGACCATTGAATTTTGACCCAAATTCACCCTCGGATCAGGGATGATGTTCCACTCATGTCAAATTATTTGTGGCCTTGATCGAGTTTCGGTGACCGCTGAACTGAAACTAGACTGCCACGGTTGATCTGGAAATCCGATCAAACTGAAACCTAAACTTAATCAAGATCCAGCATCCATGAGCTTAAGTCCAACCGCAGTCAGTAACAGGACCTCCAGAAATGCTCCATTGGATTGGAACAAGGCCGATTTGGTTATTACCTAAGTATACCTTGGCCTTAGGGCTATTTTCGTCGATTTAGAACTTATAAAAAGGCCTTAAACCCTCTCTCATTTGCTCCATACGAATATAAGAGAAACCCTAGGAGAGAAGAGAGAGAGAGAGATAAAGTGAGAGAGAAGTGGTGTTTTCCTCTTTTCATTCCACCTAGCTGCACTACATGCCAACTTCCATCCATCTGAATAATTATTTCGACGATTCTAATTCCACACTTGGGTAAGAAAATCAAACCCTAACCTTTTTTAAGGTTTGATGTAGATGGAGTAATGAAATAGCTAATCTAGTTCATGTTATAGGTTGTTAAACTGCCGTTGACGAAAGCTTACGGCTTAGAATCATATACATTATGCTTCTATGGCGTAAGGTGCGGATTATAGATGTATAGGTTATGGTTTTTAAAACTTTCAATGTTAGATAATGAATTATTATTGACGTAGATGCTATTTCACATGCAAAAGGTGTCGTTTGTTTCGCGTTACGAATACGTATAAAATATGTATACCGTAGTGTATTCTATGTATTTGTTGAAATACCTGTATACGTATACATATTGGATCTGTGATTGCCATGAAAAATCATTGTTAGTATATGCTTGTTATGTATGCGATAACTCCTTAGCAAAAGGAATTGCTCAAATATGCAATATGTCAACATACGTGATGTATGTTGAATAATGTAATCTAAGTGTTTGTGTAAATGTCTGAATGAGTTAGAAATAGGTAAAGTATGATACTTAAGTGTATTGAGAGATGACTCTCAATCACCTTGCTGGTATGTATGATTTCCTTCATGTTGCATTTAGCCTATTTCAATTCATACTAATTATATGTATGATTTCCTTCATGTTGTATTTAGCCTATTTCAATTCATGCCAATTGTGTATATGATTTCCTCCACGTATTGTATTCATGTTTAAGTTATATGTCATATCATGCTCATATGTATGTGGTATTTACTATTAATGGTGTACGTGATTGGAGCCATATTATGGTCCAGGCATTCGATAACAGACTGAAATTCGTTGCTGAGATTGATTCGCTATGTAAGATGTGTTTGACGAACCCAGGCTGTACTAGAGTTGTCGGCAGTGGTTTGGCCACACAAAGTGTTTACGCACTTCATGTTGATTCACTCGACGTACGCTCGTGCTAGTCGAGCCCGTCAAATAACCCGATTGACCCGATGTATTTTCACCATGTATGGACGCTTCTGTTTGAACCTAAGGTACCAAACTCACCATTGAAAAGCCCCTGTAACCTTGGTACCTCGATCCGCTAAGACTCATGGGCTGATTATGGTGGTATGGCACACTATATTCGAGCTGTCGGCTACTCTGATTGGTGACGAGCCCTTTGTAATGACCAGTGAGTACCTATACTCGTGAATCGATTATGGTGGTATAGGACACTATATTCGAGATGTCGGCCTACTCTAATTGGTGATGAGCCCTTTGTAGTGACCTCGAGTATATCCTGAAACTGCATGGGTGCGACGAGCTTTGTTGTAGTCTATAGGATATAACTAGACCTGTATTGATTAGTGACGAGCCCTTTACAGCGATCTAGAACTATACTATCGTATGAGATTGTCTCGGACTGACAGCTTGAGAATAGATCATCGTTTGGGTAATGATACAAGGGAGGTACCTTAGCTTTCCAATCTTGCTGTATGAAAAGGACTAATAATAACTCGGTAATCATGTTCATATCATCGCACTGCATGTGCCGACGATGAAGTGCACAGAGGGCAGGAAGCATGCCGCGAACATAAGATGGTGTCGCACGAGGGAGTGTTGACGAGGCCATGCATTCACGAAACATCTCATCCTTGCATTAATAAGAGTATTTAGGAATGGTTGATATGTTTTCTTTATCATTACTACTTGACTGAATTGACAACATGTTAATCTTTACTCTATGATTATACTGAGTTGATCACTCACTCCCACGTTCTGGGACGGTGTTCTGAACACCCATTAGACTCTGTCTTAGTTGCAGATGAGGATGCGACTCAGGAGACGGAGCCTGGCTAATACGATGATTAGGATGAGTTCTCTTATATGTAGTTCTCTGACGGTTTTGCTTAGGCCGTACTGATTGACGGGGCTATAGGGTTTATCAGTGTAGTTGGACCATTCTTTTGACATTTTGTTTTTGCACTATTACATGTATATGGTGACTTAGTGATGTATTCATACTCTAGCAGATCGACAGTGACCTTTGATTTCCTTTCCGTTTATATATATCTTGAAGTCTTCTGCTTGCGTTATTTCAAATGATCTAGAGTATGAATTACTGTTTTGGTGTAATCTCACTCATGTTTAATACACTACCATGAACAAAATTTAATCATCTTCATTCATGTTGCATAAGTGATGCATTGGAACTCGGGAGCTGAGCATCTGCTCGACCCTCAATTTTCAGGGCGTTACAAGTTGGTATCAAAGAATGATTTGGATTAAATCAGACCTGAGTTATGGTCACACGATGCACATTGACGCAACTATAATGTAGGAGGGTGCGAGAATAATCTAGAAACAGGTTTAGGACTCCCAGTTGAGTTGTTGGCAAAATTTTACTGAAAAGGATCACCGAGATCGAGGTTGTGCACACTCCTGATCACACACAAAGACCCCAAATCACTTCTGGACCATCGATTGACGGGTATAGACCGTGTTTTATCCCAGCTGTTAAAAATCAGTAAATGGGAATGGAGAGCAGATTGTTCCGGAATGACCCGAAACACCTCAAAACGGAGTCGGGGGCCACATAGTGCAATCTGGGGGGACCTACAGGGGGACCCAAGGTACCATCGGTACCTCGGGAGGGGGTTGGCCACCGCCTTACTGCGGTAGCACCACTCCCGGTCCAAAGGACCGCGGCGATGCCACGCTCACCGCGGTCGACCGCAGTCGAGTCCGGCCGGGCCTATCGGGCTGACGAGGGTCGGCTTCGGGCCGGCCTCCCAAAGAGTGTGGGGCCCACCAAATCACGTGGGGACCCCCATTTATTTCCCTTTTACCCCCTTTTTCATTTCCTACCCCTCTAAACCCTTCTTTCTCTCAAAAACCTCAAATTTCTTTCTTAAATCTCCCCTTCATTCCCTTTTTTTCTCATTTTCCTTCAACTATATACTCCTCTACTGTTTTCCTCAAAACCCATCCCCAATCCCTCTCATTTTTCCTTGATTTGAGGTGCACAATGTCGTCATTTGTGCCTCATATATCTTATCTCCCTATTTTTTCACTCCAATGGCCCTTTTTGAGATTATGACAGCTATTTTCTCACTCTCCTCGATACTTTCTCTTATGGGAAAGCGAAGGGCAACCACGGATGAAGCCGGGCCTAGTCGCCCAACCCATCTAAGAAGGAGAGAGGGAGCCGAAGCTAGCTCTAGCGCCGCCCAAGAGCATAAGTTGAAGCGGGACCTAGACCCTCAACTCCCAGTTGAGAGAGCGCTGCCAATAGGTTTCGAATACGGACGTTTTGGTGGCCGTAGGGTTGTACTTGAAGCTCACGTGGACGAGAAGCTGTTTGGGCTACATGCGATTATGGACCTCTTAGTGAATTTTGGGTGGGGTCCCATGTTTGACGGTCAGTCTCCCGCATGTGAGAATACGGTTCGTGTGTTCTACGCCCATATCCATGATGCATCGTTGGAGCCTCTCCAGTTTACTATTGCTACGGTAAGGGGGCGGGAGCACACAATCAATGTAGATGTGATGGCCTGGATTATGGGGATCCCACGTGGTGAGGTACACGCCAATGAAAATTTCTTTTAGAGTGTACGAGAAAGAGATCGCCGTATGGGATACCTTTTTGGTTGACTGGCTCCCTGGACATGAGGCAATTGCCTCCCATCGACGAGTTTAACAGATGATTTCAGTTTGCTTCACCACATTTTCACATACAATGTCTATCCACGATGGGGAAACCGTACTGAATGCACTCGTTTGATGGTAGATTTCTTATACAGGGTTAGACACGGGGACAAGTTGTGCCTGCCCACATACACCCTAGTACAGATAATCCAGACCGTGCACTCGGTCAGGAACGACATCTCACTCCCATTTGGCCGACTAGTATGTAAGATTGCTCGAGAGGTCGGCTATAGGCTTAACATGGATGAAATCGCACCGGTCTGAATAATAAGCGAGGCTACGCTTAACAACATGGGGATCGGCCCTCGATAACGTCAAGCCCGACGCGATGAATATGGGGAGGATTCTGATAGTGTGGGAGAGGAAAGTATCAATTTGGAGGAAGAAAGTGAAGAGGGAGGTGGTGATGAGATAAGGGAAGAGCAGGAAGAAGAAGAAGAGGCTCAGGACACTGATGAGGGCACTCCTCCCACTACACGTGCGAGCCATTCTGATTGGGCTACTCATGACGTACGTCTAACCCGTCTTGAGGAGGGTCAAGTCGCTTTGCGACAAGAAGTCAAAGAACTCCGAGCCGAGGTAAAGCAAGAGCTCGAAGAGACCAAGGCCATTATGAAGCAAAAATTTGGTAAGGTGACTCACACCTTGAAGGCTATCTTGTGCTGTGTACAAGACAAGGGTACCCCTCCTCCATTACCAAATTCTGATGACTAGTCTTGTGCATAGTCATTCTTTAGTTGCTTCCTGTGTTTTTCTTTCTCTTTTATTTTTGCATTGTATAGCCTTGATAGGCTTAGTGATGTGGGCGAGTAGTTAGCATGTTTTTAATGTTTAAAGCTTAGTTGTATTAGCTCACATGCATCTTCTGTCATGATCCATGTAAAACTTGTGTCTCATGTATTATGACAATTTTGGTAATGAAATGCATGAAGTTGCCTTAAATTTGTTTGTGAATGCTGCGTGGATGGATTGTGATTATGTTGAAACTGATTTGAGTTGCACCTTATGTTGTGTAGGGAATGCCACCTAAGTACACGCGGAGCACAGCACGACTTGCATTGTGTGATTCGATGGACCAGGCACCACCCCAGAGTGATGGTCGTGCGGACCCTAGGTTGGGCTCAGATCGTGAGACTATGCCTGAGTCTCAGCCTTCGATCGGTCCTACAGTTGGGCCGCCACCTTACACACCACCGGTTCGTGAGCAAAACCAAGCGTCTTCTTCGACGCAATGTGTACTTCCGTCAGCTCCACTTATTGATAGGTTGGAACAGTTGCTGACGATAATGCTTTATCAGCAGGAGCAGCATCAACAGCAGCAGATGTGACACCAGCAGTAGCGACAACAGCTCTTGGCCACCATTATGGGAGCCTTAGCTCAGGGTGGGAGTGCGACTCCACTTTCACTTTCTGTACGGCCTGATGAGACTGCAGGGCCTTCCGTTTAGGGCGAGGGTGTGACCTTGCCTACCCCTATTTTATACTCCACAGGGAACTTAGGTACGAATGGCCTTTTAGAGCGATTCCAGCGCTTGCGGCCTCCTACATTTTTGGGTTCTCACAGACCTGAGGAGGCCGAGTATTGGCTTGATCGCATCTCCAAGATGCTGAGGATGCTGCATTGTACCGAATATGAGCAGGTCGAATTGGTGACCTTTATGCTGGAGAAGGAAGTCAGCTTGTGGTGGGATAGTGTACTGCGGACTGTAGCCGCTGACTATGTTTAGACATGGGCAGCATTCGAGACCCGCTTCCATGAGAAATACTATCCCCTTACTTACCAGCACGAGAAGGAGAATGAGTTTCTGCACCTCAAATAGGGAGGCATGATCGTGACTGAGTACGAGCACCAATTTACAGAGTTGGGCAGATATGTTCCTACCGTGCTTGCTGATGCACAGATGCGCATGCGACGATTTTCTGAGGGCCTGCACCCCGACATTCGCTCGAATATGTGCTATATTAGCATACCATCCTATACTGAGTTAGTACACATGTCTATGCGAGCAGAGCAGGACAGGGAGCGTTTGCCACGTTCTCGTGGGCCTATGATCCCCAGGCCACGACCAGATATACCGGGCAGGCCATTCCTCGGTAAGTGGACCAGTATCGACTCTCCTCCCTGGATCGCGGTGCCATTAGTACTTATGAGGCAACTTGGTGTGACCTGTGCTTATTGTGGGAGGCGAGGTCATGTTGTGGAGAGTTGCTTCATGCGTATGAGAGATAGTGGGTTCTCACCACCACAGAGGATCGATCGTCCTCGCCCTCAGGCTATGTCAGTCCACCTCTATGGTCTGCACTTGCACATTCATCTTTTCGACCGCCAGCACCTCGTTTTAGGCTGCCTCAATGGCCCATGGTACCGCTGCCAAATCACCCGTAGCAGGCTCAGGTGCACTCACTCACAGCGGATGTACCAGAGGCAACACTTTCAGTACCCAGGGCTTTTGAGGTCACTATACATGTTCAAGGTACTCCTGTCTTCTTGTTGGTGGACACTGGGTCCACAACCTCCCTCATTTCATGTGCTAGTCAAGCGGCTAGCGTTGGTTACTGCTCCTACAACGGGAGTGACTCTCACTACCGCTATAGAGGACTCTTCTGTCATTACTAGGGTATGTGTGGGTTGCTTGATAGACCTAGGGAGTGGGACAGTTGTGGTTGACCTGTATGTCATGCCTTTGCATCATTACGACATTATCCTTGGCATGGATTGACTCACAGAGATGAGAGCAGAGCTTGACTGTGAGACTAGGCTGGTGACAGCCCATGGACCTACGACGTGGAATTTACTTTTCCTGTTCAGGTTAGTTACCCTACCCGACTTGATTGTTACACTTCTCGATTGGAAAGTTCTATTAGTTCTGTGCTTGAAACCACGCCTGTGGTTCAGAATTTTGGGGAAGTGTTCAGTAAGATACCTGGGCTACCTCCTCGGCGTGAGATCGACTTTACTATTGATCTCGTGCCTGGTGCAGTACCTGTTTCGCTACCGATGTATCATATGCCGCCATGTGAGATGGAAGAGGTGAGGAAACAGATTGACGACCTGGTAGAGAAAGGCTTCATACGATCCAGTGTGTCTCCTTGGCGAGCACCTGTGTTGTTTGTCAAGAAGAAGGATGGGTCGTTACGGTTATGTATTGATTACCGTAGGTTTAATCAGTTGACCGTGAAGAGCAAGGATCCTTTGCCCAAGATAAACGATCTGTTTGATCAGCTGAAAGGGGCGCGATACTTTTCAAAGATTGACCTACAGTTAGGGTACCATCAGTTGCGTGTCAGGGATGAAGACGTGCAGAAGATTGCATTCAGGACCAGTTTTGGTCATTATGAGTTTCTCGTGATATCGTTCGGTCTTACAAACGCACCAGCCGTATTCATGGACTTGATGAACTGGGTATTTTGACCATTTCAATACTGATTCGTCATTGTGTTTATCGATGACATTTTGGTATACTCTGCGAGTAGGGAAGAGCACGAAGGATACCTCTAGGAAGTCTTGGATACTCCGAGGAAGAATCAGTTATTCACGCAGTACAAGAAATGTGACTTTTGACAGGAGGAAGTCAAGTTCCTGGGACATGTGGTGTCCAAGGAAGGGATTGCGGTGGACCTAGCTAAGGTAGCCACAGTTCCGGACTGGAAGTAGCCTAGTTCAGTTACTGATGTGAGTTTTCTAGGCTTGGCAGGTTATTACCGACACTTCATTCGGGACTTCTCGAAGATTTCCAGACTGTTATCTCAGTTGACTCGGAAGGACTTGAAGTTCGCCTGGAATAAGAAGGCGGAAGCATCTTTTCAGGAACTGAAGGATAGACTGACGTCCACCCCTGTTCTAGTATTTCCAGAGCAAGGGGTCAAGTATACTATATTTACTGATGTATCTAGAGTTAGTCAGGGTTGTGTCCTTATGCAGAAGGGCAGAGTGATTGCATATGCCTCGAGATAGCTGAGGAAACACGAGAAAAATTACCCTACGCATGACCTTGAGTTAGTAGCCGTCATCTTTACATTGAAGCTCTAGAGACATTACCTCTATGGAGAGGAGTTCAAGCTTTTCTGCAACCACAAGAGCCTTAAGTATATATTCACGCAGTGGGATTTAAATATGAGGCAGCGCTGATGGATGGAAACCTTAAAGGACTTTAAGTTTGAGGTCTCCTACCATCCTGGCAAGGCCAACCTTGTGGCAGATGCGTTGATCTGCAAGAAGGCGATTATATTTGCGGCTCTGCTAATGATTAAGGAGTGGGATATGCTAGATTTTATTCGTGACTTCGAGCAGAAGCTCACCATGGAGGAACCATTCGAGAGTGTTGCGCACATTCACGTGCGGCCACTTATTGATGACAGGATTATAGAGGCCCAGAAGGCTGATGAGCGGTTGTCTAATCTTCGAGAGCAGGCTAGCGATGACGAGCATGCCGAGTGGAGAATTGGTACAGATGGGGGTTTGTGCTACCGCGGCCGCCTATGCATCCCAAACATTCCTGAGTTGAGACAGGAAGTCCTTGAAGCAGCGCACAAATTGAAGCTAGCGATGCATCCTGGAAGTACGAAGATGTATCGAGATGTGAGGAGGTCATACTGGTGGGATAACATGAAGATTCATATAGCAGAGTATGTATCCCGTTGTCTCACGTGCCAGTAGGTTAAGGCAGAGCATTGCTGACCTCCTGGACTACTTCAACCCCTACCCATAGCCGAATGGAAGTGAGACTTTATCTCTATGGATTTCATTCCAGGGCTGCCGAAGACGAGGAAGGGACATGATTTTATCTGGGTGATCGTCGACCGATTAACGAAGTCGGCTCACTTCCTTCCGATCAGAGTCACGAACTCTGCAGAAGAGTTGGCTACGCTGTACATTAGAGAGATAGTTCGTTTGCATGGAGTTCCCTTGGAGATTGTGTTAGACAGAGATACGCGGTTCACATCTATCTTCTGAACTCGTATCCAGGAAGCAATGGGTGTGAAGTTAAAGTTCTGTATTGCATTTCACCGACAGACCGATGGGCAAACAGAGCGAGTAAATCAGATTTTGGAAGACATGCTGCGAGCTTGTGTTTTAGACTTTAAAGACAGTTGGGATGACTGTCTTCTGTATGCAGAGTTCGCCTACAATAATAGTTTTCAGGCAAGTATAGGCATGACTCCTTATGAGGCCTTGTATGGGCGCCCTTGCCGAGCACCGCATTACTGAGCAGAAGTTGGTGAGCGCAGTTTGGTTGGCCCAGAGTTAGTGCAGGCAACCTCAGAGAAGATTGACATTATCAGACATCGACTTCTAACAGCTCAGAGCAGACAGAAGAGTTATGCCGACACGAGGCGGCGACCGCTTGAGTTTGAGGTTGGAGACCATGTGTTCCTACGAGTTTCTCCTATGAAGGAAGTTCTGCGGTTTGGCAAGAAGGGGAAGCTCACACCGAGGTTTATTAGTCCATTTCAGATACTGGATCGGGTGGGAACAGTAGCGTATCGCTTGGCTTTATCCACACCACTTGCAGGCGTACACAACGTATTTCATGTATCTATGCTGAAGAAGTACGTTCCTGATCCTTCCTATATCATCAGATGGGAGTAGGTACAATGAGCGAGGATGCGACATATGTACTGCATCCAACGTGTATCTTAGACAGAAAGGAGCAGGTGTTGCGCAGTAAGGTCATTCCACTGGTGAAAGTTTTGTGAACACATCATACTGAAGAGGAAGCTACTTGGGAAACAGAAGATGAGGTTAGATAGAACTACCCTCAAATTCTCGAGGAGTACGAAAATGTACTAATTTCGATGATGAAATTTTTCTTTAAGGGGGGTAGATTGTAATGACTCGAAAAAATCCGTGCCAAGACCCGAGTACCAACTTAGTTGAAAATCCCTCAGGATTAAATCCTTTAGAAATTGGACGAGAATTGCTAAGTACTAACCTAGATTACCTGTAAAATTAACACCAATCACTTTAAATATGATCTAGATCCAAAACCTGTAGAAGTAGTAACGCCATGTTACTCTAAAATATAGGATCCAACTCTAAACCTAGTTGCTCATGGGAGCACTTTGAAACTTCATATCGGACCTAGACCGTACATCGAAAGTCTGATTACGATGAACGTAGAAGATATTAACTGCGTAGTTGGACTTGATAATCACCATAAAAATCACGTCCAAACGATGCTCTGGGACTATTTCCTTGAGTCCGGAGTGAAGAGTGTGAGAAATTGAAGATTTTTAAGAAATTAAATATGATTTTAAGAAATCTGAGTCGTGTCACTTGCGCAACATTTATAAGCATTCTGACCATTGGATTTTGACCCAAATTCACCCTCGAATCAGGGATGATGTCCCACTCATGTCAAATTATTTGTGGCCTTGATGGAGTTTTGGTGACCGCTGAACTGATACTGGACCGCCACGGCTGATCTAGAAATTCGATCAAATTGAAAACTTAACTTGATCCAGATCCAACATCCATGAGCTTAAGTCCAACCGCACTCAGTAACAGGACCTCCAGAAGTACTCCGTTGGATCGGAACAAGGCCGATTTGGTTATAACCTGAGTATACTTTGGCCTTAAGGCTATTTCTGTCGATTTAGAACTTATAAAAAGGCCTTAAACCCTCTCTCATTTGCTCCATATGAATTTAAGAGAAACCCTAGGAGAGAGAAGAGAGAAAAGAGAGAGAAAGTGAGAGAGAAGTGGTGTTTTTCTCTTGTCATTCCACCTAGCTGCACTACATGCCAACTTCCATCTATCTGAATCATTATTTTGGCGATTCTGATTCCACACTTGGGTAAGAAAATCAAACCCTAACTTGTTTTAAGGTTTGATATAGACGGAGTAATGAAATAGCTAATCTAGTTCATATTATAGGTTGCTAAACCGCCTTTGACAAAAGCTTACGGCTTAGAATCATATACATTACGCTTCTACAGCTTAAGGTGCGGATTATAGACGTATAGGTTATGGTTTTCAAAGCTTTCAATGTCAGATAATGATTTATTATTGACGTAGATGTTATTTCACATGCAAAAGGTGTTGTTTGTTTCGCGTTATGAATATGTATAAAATATGTATATTGTAGTGTATTCTATGTATTTGTTGAAATACCTATATACATATACATCTTGGATCTGTGATTGCCATGATAAATCATTGTTAGTATATGCTTGTTATGTATGCGACAACTCCTTAGCAAAAGGAATTGCCCAAATATGCAATATATCAACATACGTGATGTATGTTGAATAGTGTAATCTAAGTGTTTGTGTAAATGTCTGAATGAGTTAGAAATAGGTAAAGTATGATACTTAAGTGTATTGAGAGATGACTCTCAATCACCTTGTTGGTATGTATGATTTCCTTCATGTTGCATTTAGCCTATTTCAATTCATGCTAATTGTATGTATGATTTCCTTCATGTTGTATTTAGCCTATTTCAATTCATGCCAATTGTGTATATGATTTCCTCCACGCATTGTATTCATGTTTAAGTTATATGTCATATCATGCTCATATGTATGTGGTATTTACTATTGATGGTGTACGTGATTGGGGCCATATTATGGTCCAGGTATTCAGTAACAGACTAGAATTCGTGGCTGAGATTGATTCACTATGTAAGACGTATTTGACGAACCCGGGATGTACTAGAGTTGTCGGCAGTGGTTTAGCCACACGAAGTGTTTACGCACTTCATGTCGATTCACTTGACGTGCGCTCGTGCTAGTCGAGCCCATCAAGCAACCCGATTGACCCGATGTATGTTCACCATGTATAGACGCTTCTGTCTGAACCTAAGGTACCAAACTCACCATTGGAAAGCACTTCTAACCTTAGTACCTCGATCCGCTAAGACTCATGGGCCGATTATGGTTGTATGAGACACTATATTCGAGCTGTCAGCCTACTCTGATTGGTGACGAGCCCTTTGTAGTGACTTCGAGTATATCTTGAAACTGCATTGGGGCGACAAGCCCTGTTGTAGTCCATAGGATATAACTAGACCTTTATTGATTGGTGAAAAGCACTTTACAGCGATCTAGAACTATATTATCGTATGAGATTATCTTGGACTGACGACCTGAGAATGGATCATCGTTTGGGTAATGATAAAAGGGAGGTACCTTAGCTTCCCAAGCCTGCTGTATGAAAAGGACTAATAATAACTCGATAATCATGTTCGTATCATCACACTGCATGTGTCAACGATGAAGTGCACAGAGGGCTGGAAGCATGCCGCGAACGTAAGATGGTATCGCAAGAGGGAGTATAGGTGAGACCATGCATTCATGAAACATCTCATCCCTGCATTAATAAGAGTATTTAGGAATGATTGATATGTTTTCTTTATCATTACTGCTTGACTGAATTGATAACATGTTAATCTTTACTCTATGATTTCACTGAGTTGATCACTCACTCCCACGTTCTGGGACGGTGTTCTGAACACCCACCAGACTCTATCTTAGTTGTAGATGAGGATGCGACTCAGGAGACGGAGCTTGACTATTATGACGATCAGGATGAGTTCTCTTATATGCAGTTCTTTGACGGTTTTGCTTAGGCCGTACTGATCGACGAGGCTACAGGGTTTATCAGTGTAGTTGGATCATTCTTTTGACATTTTGTTTTTGCACTATTATATGTATATGGTGACTCAGTGATGTATTCATACTCTAGCAGATCGACAGTGACCTTTTATTTCCTATCCATTTATATATATCTTTAAGTCTTCCGCTTGCATTATTTCAACTGATCTAGAGTATAAATTACTATTTTGGTGTAATCCCACTTATATTTAATGCACTACCATGAACAACATTCAATCATCTTCATTCATGTTGCATAAGTGATGCATTGGAACTCGGGAGCTGAGCATCTGCTCGACCCCCGATTTTCAGTGTGTTACAGGATTTAACGCTCAGGCATCACCAAGGCATTGTACGAGACTCTATGGGACCGAGATCGAGGATTTACACGCTGAAAATTAGAGAAATTCTAGCCGTTCACGTCAAAGAGGCCCGAAATTGGTGTAGAACGCAAGATTGCAGAGTTCCCACCATCTGATCAGCTTTAAATTTCATACATCGCCTGAGGACCACAAATGAGCCGTACACATCAAATTTCAGTCCCTGGATCCCTACAGAAGTTGGCCAACAGGCAGATCAGCCCATTAATTTCAGTTTAGGGCCCACCCACTATCTGGATATACTTCAAAATTATTTTCAACGATTAAAATAATATGAGAAAGAGTATGGATGGTGTAGATTTCTCGTAAACATCACGGTGGGCCCTGTGTATGAGGTGTGTGCACACTGCACACATGCACCTACGCGTGCACCACCAGAGACGACGCAAGCGGGTTAGCAGTGCTGACCCGCACCGAATGTTGTTTCCATTTCAGCAACGTGTAACGGACGCTATCCATTTTTACGGACCTCTGTGGGCCCCATACGTCGCCTGTACGGAAGATCTAAGTTGTCCATCGTGTAGAGGGGCCTGAAAACTACAAAACCTTACTGAAAGTTCACTTCCATACGTGCACATGTGTGAGATACAGAGGTCACAAAAGGTTAGTTCTGTGACATTCAAAACTAATTTTTTGGTAGTTTCTTCTCTAGGCCACGTCATTGGAAGTTCAAAACCATCCATCCTTGACTGAAATTTCATTCTCAATCTAATGGACGGGGTGGATTTTTTTGAAAATGCTTCTGTGGGGCCCATTGAGCTACGCAGCGAAGAGGTGCGAAAGGTTTCGCACATCCGTAAAAACTGACTTTTTTAGGCAGTTGTGGCCCACCATCTTTGATTATATGGCAGATCTGAGCCGTCTATCATGTAGAGGACTCAAAAACATCCTAAGCGACGGTGTTTATTTGGAAAGTAAGCGAGGAAAGTGGCGAGTTTTGAGACACTGAAACTTGGCGGCAAAAATTGCACTCTGTGTCCTTTTACGACTTTGCCACCGACTCCAGCCTTCCAACAGCTATAAAAGGAGGTCTTGTACGTGGATAGCATTCATTCATACCTTGGGAGGAGATCCAGACCTGTGGAGAAGCAAAGACGGGAGGAGAGCTAGAGACGTGGATCAACTTCTAACAGAGTTTTTTTCCCTTTGTTTCTATTTATTTATGTTTTTATTATTTAGAGATTAGCCCATTCATGTGTGGCTAAACCTCTTAGCTAGGGCTAAGAGGTAAAGCTTGTAGCGTGATGGGAGACCTTACTTTGTGCCATTAAATTAATTTTAATTTATGAACGACTTTGATTATAATTTGATGAAGGGGAATGTTTTTAGTTTTTAATGGTCTGTTGTGACCACAATTACAATGGGTCTACAATGGCTTTGAGCATATTCCTACTCTTTTTATGTTTATGACGTCAGGAAGCCCTATTATTCACCATCGTCTCCTGGGCATGGTCGGATGACGGTACCTTTCCTAACCTTCATACACATATGATTGGTTGGTAATTAGTTTAATTCTATTGTTTACTTTGTCTCCTGGGCATGGTTTGGTGATGGAATCCATTCTAATTCATACACCTTTCATCTCTTAAAAACTATATCAATTAAGTTGAGTTTAATTTCCATGATTTTTGCAACAGGTGTAAGATCTCCCTGATCTCTACAAGTGGATCCTCTGAATCCCAGTTTCTCATCTCTAATTTCTCCTAAGTTTTAAATTAATATTACATCATTATTCCTCGATTACATTCAATTTAGTTTTTATCTTATTCTAGATCTAGTTAGCTTCAGATAACGTACATGTATCAGTCCCTTGGGATTCGACCTCGGTCTTACCGAGTTTATTACTACATCACAACCCTACACTTCGGGAGTGAACAAACAAATGCTCTCCGTAGAGAAATCACTAATTTCACACAAAAAGAGGGGGAGCACTTTCATGAATGTTGGGAAAGATGGAAGGACTTGCTCCTTAAATATCCACACCATGTTTTTGAGAAATGGCAACAAGTTCAATACTTCTATGACGGTTTGACACCCCAAAACCATCGCATGGTTGATGCTACCAATAGAGGGTCATTCATGACCAAAAGTGATGTCGAAGCGTGGAATTTCTTTGAAACCTTGTGTGAAAATTTTCAGCAATGGGACTCCTCAAATAGAGGTGAAAGAAGTCTCCAACTACCAAAGAAAGGTGGTATATATGAGATAGAGTCACACCAGATCTTTATGCCAAAATTGATAGCCTGACATAGAAAGTTGATGCTCTGATGTTGAATAATGGACCTCCACAAACAACTCAAATCGAGTCGTGTGCCATATGTTCTAATCTTGCCCATCCTACACAATCGTGTCCATCTGGTGCAGCATTCCCAGAATTTCTCTCTAAACATGTATATGCTATGAACACCTTTCAGAGACCTGAGAATGATCCTTACTCAAACACATACAACCCAGGATGGGCTAGACATCTAAATTTTTTTGGACAAAAGGACCACAATAAGAAGGACCATCTAAAAATCCTCTTATGCAACCTTACCCACAAATTGGCAGTCAACAACCTCAGCAGTTTCCGCAGTATCAACAAGTACCTCCACAATCTAGGAAAGTATCTCTTGAGGATACACTCAATCTTTTTATGCAGAGTTCACTTCAATTTCAAAAAGACACCCAACAAAATTTTCCAGCTAACCAGTAAAGTTTACATGTAAATGCGTAATCTATTGCCAAGCTGGAAGTACATTTGGGTCAACTTGTTGCCACATTGAGTGAGAGAGAGAAGGGCAAGTTCCCTAGTCAACCTGTGGTAAATCCAAATGGATAGTATGAGATTGGCTCTAACTCAAACCAAGAACAATATCATGAGCAAGCCAAATCAATCATTACCCTTAGGTCCAGTAAATAGATTGAGAACAGAGTAGAGATGCCTAAGGGAAAATTAAATTTCAAATCAGAAGATCAAAATGAAGCGGAGAGACATACTAGTGCATCCAAAGTCCAAAAGCACTCTGACCCTCTAGAAACCACCCTTGTGCCATCATATGTGCCTAAAGCACATTTTCCTCAACATCTGGCACCAGTTAAGAAAGGAAACAACTTTAATGAGATATTGGAGATGTTTAAGCAAGTGCAAATTAACATTCCATTGCGTGATGCTATCAAGCAAGTCCCTGCTTATGTTAAGTTTCTTAAAGATTTATGCACTTAGAAGCGTAAGATGTATGTTCATAAGAAGGTTTTCCTTGCTGAGCAACTCAGTTCCATGATTCAACATAACACCCCTCCTAAATTTAGGGATCCAGGAGCTCCCACCATTTCTTGTGTCATAGGAGATCATAAGATTGAGAAGACATTGCTTGATTTAGGGGCGAGCGTTAATTTGTTGCCATATTCTGTATACGAGCAACTAAGACTGAGTGAGCTGAAAGCCACTAAAATAATACTACAACTAACTGATAGATCTGTCAAGGTGCCCCGTGGTGTTATTAAGGATGTGTTAATCCAAGTTGATAAGTTTTATTTTCCAGTGGATTTCATTGTCTTAGATACTCAGCTTGTCCAGAATCCTACTAGTCAAATTCCGGTTATCTTAGGACGTCCATTCTTAGCCACATCCAATGCTATCATAGATTGCAGGAATGGAGTTATGAAGTTATCTTTCGATAATATGAAGCTTAAACTCAATGTTTTCAATGTCGGACAACAACCATCAGACTCGGATGATATATTTGAAGTGAACATGATTGAGAGTCTAGTGCTTGACTCTTTCCTTAAATCTTCTGAAGATACTCTTAAGACTTGCTTAGCGCATTTTGCAGATTCAAACGATCCTCTATTACAAGAAATAGTGAATGCCTTACAAAATAATACCTCGACAGTTATTATGAATCGAGAGAACCCGTATTCTGAAGTACCTCCTTCCTCGGATCCTGAATGTTTACCATTAAATGAAGAAGAGTTGAAAATTGAACTATAGAGTGAAACATCAGTATTTGTTGAGACTATATCACCTACTATAAACTTTTCTGAATTTCATCTACTTGTAGTCTCTGATTCATCATGGTGTACTAACTTCGAAATTTTTTCTACCACAGGTAAATCATATATACTTTGGACACTTCAAATGATAAAAAGAACACTTTATGCTAAGGTCCCTCAATTTCTTTGGTTATTAACGTTCCAGGACATCTAAACCTACTACAAAACGGGCTTTTGGATGATCTTGTTGAAAAACTTTCTGAGAAATTTACCAAGATACTGGCCGATGGTCAATGATTGCTTTCATCGTGTGTCTGGCTGAAGACATTAAATTTAGTGCTCCTAGGAGGCAACCTGGCCTTTTATTTCATTTCGTTTTCCTAGTTAGTTAATTCAATGTTTATGGGTAACATTGCTGTAAACCCTCATGAGACTACAACTCGTCCACTAGGGGCAACCTAGGGGTTTAAAGGCTTATTGCATACGCTAAATGTAATTGAGAGCACCTGTAAAAGTGGTATAGGTAGGATTTTCTTTTTGTGATTTTATTTTACTTTTGTTGATTTCTCTCTTGTGCTGACTCACTTTTGCGTTGATATCTTTGGAAAGCATCTTAATTCTCCACCCAGGTACTATCTTTCCATCACTCCTCTTTTACTTTCGTTGTCCCATGTGTATTGCATGCTTATTTCTTTTACATTGAGGATAATGTAGATTTTACGTTGGGGGTGGGCGATTAGGTTACCTAATCAATGTTTTCTTGGTCTTGAGCAAAAATTGTGAAAATTTTTAAATTATTCTGCAATTTTTATAAAATTTCTTATGACTTTGAAGTGATTTTGAAGGATAATTGTGATTTTAAAATTAAAAGACAGAATGTGGTAATTTATGACTCTGGATTCAGCCATCTGCTAGATTTCACAGTTAAGTTTGAGTTTTTAATCCATAATTAGAAGTTGTAAACATTGATTGAGTCATAATTTCACACATCATATCTCGCTTACACATTAAGGTTTTGGTTCGATAATTGAATGATTAACTTGGTAATCACTAAACATGAAAGGAATTAGCTTGAATTTTTTTTTTTGAATTGAAAGGGTAAGTCGTATAATCTTCACCATAGGTTTGCTCCCTAGACATGTAGATTCAATTCCCCATGGTTGATATTTAGAAAAAGTTAGGCGACAAGTTTTCACCATAGGTTTACTCCCTATAGGTGAGGATTTGATTCCCTTCCTTGGCGTTACTATTCATATAAAAAAATCAAAAGCTGATAGAATAGAAAGTTAATATGTAAGGCAAGTGTTAGTTTCAATTTTGGTTGTCATGAATGCCGTTGTTAATTACCAATGATATCATGAAAATGACAATTGGATCTTTAAACAGTGGTAAGCCGAGATCGCACTATACACTTATGAAACTCAATGTTTAGAAATTTCTAATTAATGGATTAATATTTTGAACTTGTTCATGTAGTTTACTGTGAGCTTGATTCCAGGAAAGAAAATTCTACTTACCCTTCATGAATCTTAAAATTCTTGCATCTCGACTATTTGTTCACAAGTCACTCAGGTTTATAGAAATTGTCTTTTATTTCTGAAATTATTTTTCGCATGTTTTGCTCGAGACTAGCAAAATGCTGGTTGGGGGTTGTGATGAGGGTCGAATATTGCATATTAGACCCCGATTACTGCCTGATTTCACGTACATGATAATGTTTAATGTCATATCTTAATCGTGTTTTTGTTGCAGGATGTAATAAGGAGCGTTGATTGAAAAAGAGTATTATAAGCATGGATTTGATGATCTGAAGTCACCAAAGCAAGGAACGAATTCCAGAGGACTGAGATCAATGAATTTACATACCAAGGATCCGAGGAAGTCAAGCCGTTCACGTTAAAAAGGCCAAAAAATGGTCCAAAAATACAAGATCACATGGTTCTCGCCATCCGATTGACTCGAAACTTCATACATGCGATGGGGGTCATAAATTAACTGTACATATTAAACTTCAGCCATTGACGATCTCGAAAAGTGGGCCAACGGACAGATCAGCCCATTAATCTCCAATTTAGGGCCCACCCAGTCTCTGAATATGACTCAACTTTGGTTTCAACGCCTTAAATGAGATGATGAAATGAATGGATGGAAAGATGTGATCCATATTCTTTAAAGGATTATACATTCTGTGTGCCTGATCAAGGACATAGGGTGTGCTTTGTTTATTAAAATTTATATCAATCTGAATTAGAGTGAATCAACAGGTAAAATAAGGGTTAGGATAATTAGGGATGGATTCGAAAGTCCTAGTCTTCTCCTTGATTGGATTTTACTCATTTCTCTCGATTATTCTCTATAGATTTGTGTTAGTGTACTTAATAGTTTGCTAAACCCTTTATTGGATTCGTTAAGAAGAATCGTAAATTTCGAATTGTGACAACCAGTCTTCGTGGGAACGATCTTGTAATATGTACCGCATCTACATCTGATTCGTATACTTGCGAGTTTAAAAATCATTTAAATCAGATTGGTTTAAACTAAAACATCAGCACCTTATGCCGGTAAACACGTAATGGATTTATTTTAGACACTTAGCCTTTGTCAACGAAAGAATGACAACCTAAAGCATGAATTAGGTTAGCTATTTCATCACTTATGTTATATGAAACCCTAAAAACAGATTAGGGTTAGGTTTCTTACCCAAGTATGGAATCGGAATCGCCCGTATAGCGACACAGATGGATGAATTTGACACGTGGAGCAGCATGGAATAATCCCAGAATAAACTCCAACTCACTCTCAAACTTTCTCTCTCTTTCCTTCTCTTTCTTCTCTTCTCTCTCCTAAGCCTTTAGAGAATTCGTATGGAATAGAAATGGGATGGGTTTAAGCTTTTATATAGGCCCAAGACTAATGAAAATGGCCCCAGGGCCAAGGTGTACTTAGGTTATAGCCAAATAGGGCCTATTCTGATCCAATGGAGCACTTCTAGAGGCTCCTTTGTTGAATGTAGTCAGACTTAAGCTCCCTGACATTGAATCCAGGTCAAGCTAAGTTTTAAGTCCGATCAAATTTACAGATTGCCCGTGGTGGACCGGTTTCAGTTCGACAGTCATCAGTATTCGATCAGGCCACAAGTGCACTGACATGTGTGAAAAATCTTCCTTGATCCGAGGGTGTAATCAGGTCAGATTCCGACAGTCTGAATCCTTATATTTGGCCCGCAAGAGACACGACTCATTTTACATAAGTTTGGATTTTATTTCTAAGAATATTCACGTTTCTCACACACTTCGCTCCGAGCTCAAGTAAATAGTTTCGGGATACTATCTGGACTTGATTTCTGAGGTGGTTGTCAAGTCCAGCAAGGCGGTCATAATCGTATGACTTCATAGTTATTGAACTTTCGACGGGTGGTCCAGGTCCAATATAGAGTTTCTAGATGCTCCCAAGAGCATCTGGGTTTAATGATTGATCCTAGGTTTTAGGGTAATGTAGCGTTAACGATTTCATAAGTTTTAGGTCTTGTAGATCATATTTAAAGTGATTAGTGCTCACAGGTAATCTAGTTTAGCATTAGTTAATTCTCGTTTAAATTCTAAAGGATTTGGTTCTTAGAGATTTTTGCCTGAGGTGGTACTCAGGTCTTTGTACGGATTTTTCTAAGACGTTACAGAAAAGGGTGGTTTAAGGTCCTTATATAGGCCCAGAACTGATGTTAATGGCCTCAGGGCCATGGTATACTTAGGTTATAGCCAAAGGGTGTCTGTTTCGGGCAAACCAGACTTATTTGGAGGTCCATTACTCACCTACGTCATGGAGTAAGCTCCTTGACCATGGATTTAAGCCATGTTAAGGTTTTGGTTCGATTAGATTTGTAGATCGACCGTGAAGGACTTGTTTCAGTTCAATGGTCATCGTCACTTGATCAGGGCCACAAGTATACTGACATGTGTAGGAAAAATTTCCTGATCCACGGGTAAAGTTTGGTCAGAAACTGACGGTTTGAAACTTTCAATTTCGCCTGCAAGTGAATGGTCCAATTTACTTAAGTTTAAGTTCATTTTCTAAAGATATTCGCGTTTCTCACACACTTTGTTCAGGGCTCAAGTTGTGCATTTTTGGATACTATTTGGGTTTGATTCTCGCAATGCTTGACAAGCCTAGTATGGTGGTCATAACATTATAGTTGCACAGTATCCAGGTCCGATACGGAGTTTCAATGCACTCCCGAGAGCATCTGGATTTTAAAATTGCTCCTAGGTTTTTAGGTAATGTTAAGTTAGTGATTCTAATGGTTTTGGGTCTTGCAGTTTGTATAGATAGCGGTTCAAGATAATTCACCGATTAATTTAGCTTAGTACTTAACTAATTTTCATCTAATTTCTAAAGGATTTGGTCATTAAGAATTTTTTCCTGAGGTGGTACTCGGGTCTTTGTACGAATTTTTCTGAGACGTTACAACCTTGTTGGAGTTTTGACTCTTATATCACAACAATATGATGTAATCTCGAGCCACAACAAACCCGGATTAACCTTAAGTATTAGAAATTCAAATTTAATACTACTATTATTTTATGTGCTTTGTACGTAAGCACGTATAATGAAGATAGAACCATCGTAATAACATATAACTAATAAAGCAATCACACAAACACATGATATATAACTTGGAAAACCCTTGCATGAAAAAATCACAATACAAAGGGACAAAGATCCATTATAATCAAAACATTAAATATTACACCATTCAACTTATTTTATTACAAATGCACTCAATCTCCCCTTATGATGCATAACCCTAGAAAAACCCTAGCCCCATGAGAAAATCCATTCCTAAGCCCTTACAAAGTGTTTTGGAAACCTCTCACCTTGCAAACCCTTGCCCTTAGAGAGAAATACTTGAAGATTTCAAGCCCTAATCGTGAATTAGGCTTAAATACCCTCACTTGCGCAACTCTGCATAAACCAACAGTTGGGTTGGATATAACCTTTGGTCGGATCGAGTCGAATAAAAAATATGTAGATCATCATAGCGAGCAATCTATGATTCACCCATTTAATTTGGTTGGACAGAGCATTCCAGTTGAACTAATAATGGCCTCCTTTGATTAATCTGATCTATAAAATCCAAGGTATCCACATAATAATCTTCACCTTAATTTGCATCTATTAAGTCACCTCGAAGATCTCCCGTGCAACCTACACATTGAGCGTAGATCACTTCCTACATTCTCCACTTAGAATGTAACTCTATCTTCATCGTGTAAGGGTACTCAATCTCTTCATTGGTTCCAAGGTGTTTGCTTCCAGAGGTGAGTCTGGAAGATGATTGGGTAGTTTTCTGATGGCGTCCAATCCAGGGTGTTAGCGATTGTCGGGCAAAGTATAGGTTCCTGCTTGCGGTGAGGTTGGATAATGGCTGAGTCTCTGATGATTCTCTCTCTTTCTACCCCTTTGCCTTTGCCCTTTCCATGGAATGGGACTAGGGTGTCTGAGTTCTAGCTCTCCTCATGTCTAATGTTTAAAACAAAGAATCAATGAGGATGAAGGCCTAGTTGTTGGCTGCTTAGTAGTTGGTTGTTTAGCTGATATTTAAGTGGGCCTCCTCCCTTCTCAGGATCATTTGCTTCAGGCAACCAGGCAGCATGGAGAATTAGGGGTGTACACGGGTTGAATTGGGCTCAACCCGGCCTAGCCCGGTCACCAGCCAAACATGGTCCGAACCCAGCCCAGCCCGGTCACCGGGCCAACATGTCTAGCTCCAACTCGGCCCAGTCAGCAATTAAGCGAGTTCGGGCCAGTTTCAGACCTTATAGCAAGTTCATGGGAAGGGCTTTGGTAGGTAATCTGCGTCCCATTACAAGGCTCTTGATCAACGGTTTAAATAATTGAACTATAGACTCCACAAAAAATCTAACTAGCCAGGACATTATAATTCAATTTTATATTTGGATGAATCTAGGCCGTTCAAGTTATACGTCTATGAGGTGAATGAGTCACTGTCACTTCAAAGATGGGTGGTGAACTATCCCAGAAGCGTAAAGGGGAAAGGGACAGGTAGAGTTTTGGAATATATATATAGGGAAATGCTCACCTGCGAACCAGTTCGCACGGAACTGGTGCGAACGTTTTTGAGAACCCATCATACGTGATGTGGTTCTAAAATCTAAACCGTTCATGTGAAGCAGCACCTCGTGAAACCCCCTAGGCCTAAGTTTTACTTTGATCTAAAACTTTGATGGGCCATGAAAAATGAAAATAGTTTCCTCCCTTGATTTACATTTATCTTTGCTATGGTCTACCAGAATTTTAGATCAGGGTGAAAATTTGTCAAACGGGGTTTCATGGGATTCCGCATCACATGGACCGTTTAGATTAGAAACCCATGACACGTGTGCAAAGGTGCGCACGTGCGCAGGTACGCAGGTGAGCATGACTCTACACACACACACACACACACACCACTTGACCGAGTCGGGCCGGGTCGGGTTAGGTCGAGTCGGGTTTCGGGCCGAGTCGGGCCGAACTGGGACCTATCCGAACTCGACCCGAACTCAGTTTCGGGCTGAAGAAAATGGCCCGTCTCGACCCGAACTCAGTTCCAAGTCGGGCCGAGTCAAGCTTTTTCGGTTCAAGTCGAGCAAGTTAAACGGGCTAGCCCAGTTCGTGTATAGCCCTATGGAGAATGCTTCTTCACTTGAGTTCTTGCTTTGTCATTTGACTATTTCCCAAGTTTTAAAATTCCCAAATCAAGCTCCCCAACCTTTCAAACATCCAAATTTGGGACAAATAGATAGGTTCAATTCAAAAATCCACATGATAGGTGAGGTCATCGTCCTTTTTTGTGATGCCCACCCGAACATTGTAAACTTTTCCCTATGAATATAATTTTCAATTATATATATATATATATATATATATATATATATATATATATATATATATATATATATATATATATATATATATATATATATATATTCATTGGTTAAAAAGATTGATCAAGCCTAAGCAATACTTGAACTTCTTTATGATTACTGACTTTGTCAACATGTCCACGGCATTCTCATCTATGTGAATTTTCTGAAAATGAATCTCTTGTAAAGAAATGAGTTCTTGAATCTTGTGAAAACTCACGTCAATGTAGTTGGTACTCACGTGATACACTTAATTCATTGCCATATAGATAGTGCTCTGATTATCGCAATGTAATGAAATTGCCTCCTACTTCATCTCGATTTCTCCCATCAGACCTTTCAACCATAATGCCCGCTTTGACACCTCCGTCGTAGTCATTTATATCACTTTGGTCGTAGACAATGCTATCATAGATTGTAGCATATATAGATCTCCAATATATCAATACCCTTGCTAATGTGAAAACATAGCCCACAATGGACCTCCTTTTGTCAAAATCACTTTTATAATTAGAATCCATGTAGAATACAACTCTAGTAGAAGCTCCATGTCCTCCGAACATGTTCCCAGTGTTAACTATGCCGCTAAGATACCTTAGAATCTACTTAACAACATTACAATGCTCCTTTCCTAGATTTGTCATATATCTGTTAACTAAGTCAACTACATTTGAGATATTTGACCTCATGCAAACCATCACACACATGAGACTCCCCACTGTACTTGTGTATGACACCCATAGCATGTTTAAAATCTCCTTTTCTGTGCTTGTACACAACTCGACTGATAACTTAAAGCCACCTGATAGAAGTATATTAAGTAGCTTAGAACTTTCCATGGAAACCTCTCTAGCACCTTCTATACATAACCCTTATAAGAAAGCCACGGCTTCACAGCCTCTTTGTCTCTGTGAATCTTCATGCCTATAATCCTTTTTATAGATTCTAAATCCTTCATATCAAACTCTTTGCTTAAAATAGACTTGAGCAAGAGTACGTAACTCCTTATCTTTTGTTGCAATTAACATATCATTAACGTAGAGCATCACTAGAATGTAGAACTCATCCTCAAGCACCCTATAATAAATGCAACAATTGTACTCACACCTAATATAGCCAACCTCTACTATGTAAGAGTCAAATCACTTGTATTACTATCTCGGAGACTACTTAAGCCCATATAATGACTTTTTTAGCCTAAACACATGGCCTTCCTTGCAAAGCTCCTCAAATCCTTCAAGCTAGCTCTGTAAGTGACTTCCTTCAAGCTCTCATGAAGGAATGTCATTTTCATATCAAGCTCTTTCATTTCTAAATTGGACTCCACTATCATATCCAGTAGCAGCCTAATTGATACACGTTTCACAACTAGAGAGAAAACTTAATTGCAATATACTCTTTCCCTCAGTAAATACCCCTTTGTAACAAGTCATACTTTGTACTTTTCACACACTTTATCTGTTAATGCTTTATTCTTTCTTAATACCCATTCACACCCTATAACTCTCTGACCTTTTTGATGTTCTACCAAATCTCATGTTTGATTCCTATGTAGAGATTTCATCTCGCCTATCATGGCTGGCATCTATTTGTTGCCATCCTTTTCAATTTTTATTACTTGAAATGTGGAGGGATCTTCACTCCTTGTGAACAATGAGAACAAAACTATATTCTCAAACCCATATCAAATTAGGGCTTTAATGATTTGTCTTTCCCTGTTTTTGGCTACACTTTCCTGATTAACCTACTTATTGTTTCAGTTAGTTTGTTGCCCCTCATAGAATATCACCTTCAATAATCGACTCAACTAATCACTCCACTCGCACTAACAATTTCTTGATCTCACCATGTGTTTCTAACTTCTCTATAGCTTCCTTGTTGCTCTTTAATATTGATGCCTCATCGAAGATGATATCTCTTCTAATGTTCATCTTCTTTGAAACTACATCACAAAGCTTATTCCTCTTAACACATTTCTCATACCTGATAAAGATGCACCCCATCTATGAATAATTGATGTCCTTTCCAGTCTAGGCTTCCTTTATAATCTTATAGTCTATGCTATAGATGGTGACCGATTTATAATGTAGTATGTCATATTTACCACTTTTGACCAAATGCTTTTAGGTAGCCCTACATGCAACCACATACTTCTCACCATATGGTTTTGTTCATCCTCTCTGTCACCCCATTCTGTTGTGGGATTTCTAGAATTAAGAAGTGCCTTGTGTGCACCTTTCCTTACTGAATTTTGTGAATTTCATATCTTTGTATTTCGTACTGTTATATGACATGAGACACTTAACTTGCCTCCTAATTTTCTTCTTTACTACCACCTTTCATTCATTGAACTTGCCGAACATATCGAACTTATATTTTAAGAAGTAGAACCAAACCTTCCTCAAGTAGTTACTATGAAGCTCATGAAGTATCATGCTTCTCCCTTAGATGGTACTGTCATAATCCCGAGACATCGAAATGTACATAGTCAATCACCTCATTGTTAATTAGTATGTGTAGTAATCTTAAACCTTACCTTACATTGCTTCCCATAAATGTAATGTTCACAGAAATTCACCATGCATGTATTAACTCCCTTGAATAGTTTCCATTTATGGAGTTCCATCATGCCCTATCACTATTATACCCTAGCCATATATGCCACAATTTAGTGTCATTTGTGTCAAATCCAGCATGTGAGGTGGTAACGACTTCACATATAATTATGCTCCTAACCAACTTGTATAGATTTTCAACCTCATGTTCATTCATTAACACCATTGCAACTTTGGTGACATTGATTACATCGCTGAATGTAGTGAACATGCAACTATTTGTATCTATAACTCCTAAGGATATTAATTTTTTCTTCATATCTAAGACATGCTTGACATCACTAAGAGTCTATATGACTTCATCAAACATTATTCTCTTAATACTCTCTATTCTAATGGCCTTACATGTCGTGTCAATTTGTAAGCCCCGTATCCTAGACCGTACCGTTCCATAGACTTCCACGGACTTACCGGTCGAATTCCAGCAACCTTCGACCCTTAACCAATATTTGCATGCGACCCTGATTCGTATGCCGTCAACCCGTATCGACTCAACCCAAGACCTTTACCATAACGACCACGTCGTCGCTGCGGTTCCGATGCCGCGACTTGCGTGCCGAGGCGATACCCTGGTCAAGAGATGTGGGCCAACGTTCGGTGCGAAGAAAATATCGCGCGTTGTGAAACCCAAGAGAATCTCTACGAGGTGTCACATCAATCCCATCAATCCATCACATGTCAAGTACATGTCAAGTACATGTCAAGTATACATCACCTTTCACCCATTCCCAAGCAACTACAAAAGTCAAGAATCTCTTACAAGCCCATACCTCTCTTACACCAAAAGCCCTCAAAGTAAAAAAGTTCTTACACCACCCATGCTTTTCTTACACAAATGGTCACAAAAGTCAAGATTTTCTTACACCTATCTCTCTCTCCCTTTACAACTCTCTCTCTCTCTTTCTCATTTTCAAACTCAAAAAAATTTAAGGAGAGAAATCCCATACGTATGAGAATTCTCCAAGCCTCTCCCTCTCTTTCAAAACTTCAAGTGTGGCCCACTTTCCTACCCCATGATCTCCCATCCTAACCATCCATTCCCCATCTCCTCCATTGGAATCAAAGCTAAGATGCTAAGGAACTCATAGGAGCAAGAAGATCGAACGGTGGGTGCTCCTCTAGATGTAAAAAAATCTGATTTCTATAGCCTAGATGTTTTCTTTCTTTCATGAGGGAAGTATAGGACTCACCAATCAATGGTGAAGATCCCACACAATCTCATGGTTGTGGCCTAATGGCCTACCTTATGCATGCGTGATCCATGCATGGGGCCTTTCACTATGGGGCCCATCATGGTAGTTTTATTTCATATCATATTATGTTTGGGTCATCTAGACCTTATAACCATGGTGGGGATGACATCCTCACCATGAATTTTAATTATAGGCCATGCATATGCAAGATCCATGTTGTAAATGTAAATCTAGGTATGATGTGCAGGTGTGATTGATCTTGGGAGGGCTCAATAGTGGCGGAGTCCCTTTCCCTATAGCCGGATTGTCCTTCTATCTCTCTTTTTTCTCATTTTATTTCCTGATGTGTGTGGCCCATTAATGTATTTCCCTTTTTATTTAGCTTATATAATAAATTTTATCTAAGTACATGTTGCTGTCCAGAATTTTCTGGACAGTTTCTGGTTGTTTTTGGACCAGATTTTGGGACTGTTTGGAGGACTATTCATACCTATTAAATATAATTTTCTAAAAGGTGAGAATCTCATATTGATATCCCCCAAATTTCAGCCCCAACTGACCTTCATTGGGGTCCCAAAGGTGTGGTCCAAGTGAGGTGGATAGTCTGGATTTTCTGCACTGTTCCAGCAACATTCCACCATGGACAGTTGGATTTTTAAAATTTATTAAAATACCCATGGGTGTTTAAAAATTATAAAAATTTTCAGGGGAGTGGCCTACTTATGGTAGGACCCACCTACAAAATTTTGGGGCCAATGGACACCTGTACACACCATGGTGATGGCGGGACCGGCCCATTATAATATGGTGTCCAGATCAGTCCAATTTTCAAGACAGATTGATTTATGTAAATGAATTAAAATATTTATAGATGTTCAAAAATTTTTAAATTTTTTAAGAGTGTGTTCCACTTATGTTATAACCCACCTACAAAATTTTATGGCCAATGGACCCCTGTACACACCGTGGTGAGCGCCGGACTGGCCCACTACGTTGGGACGTCCAGGTCTGTCCGATTTTTCTGAACAGTCTGTTTTGTTTAAATTAATTAAAATACTTAGAGATATATAAAAATTATAAAATTTTGTGGGGGTGTGGCACACCTATGGAAGTATCACTTTGTGAAATTTCAGCCTCAAGTGACCCCGTTTGGGTATCCAAAATAATAGTCCAAGATGGTTAGACTCCCAAATTTTTTCTACTGTGCAGTCCAGCAATATGCCTTGATAAAAAATCATAATTCAAAAATATTTCTTCTGATGGTGGGCCATCTTTTTGAGTTTTCTCTCATTGTATATATGATGAGGGACCTTGGCCCTCAATTTTCAGAGTTTTAGAGCCTTGGACCCACTCCAATGGAGTGCCCAAATTTAGGACAACAACATGTTATAATTATGCTGGCCTTGGGCTAAAATTTTGAAGAGTGGGGTCCACCATATTAGAAAGATCTTACAGGAAATGATTTATACCTTTAGTTCCTTAAATGTTGGGCTTAATGAATATACTTTTGAGGCCCACCACAGTTGAATTTAATTGGGTCTATGAATGTAGCTAGTTGTTGAACTATTTAAGGCCCATAGAGTGGACCCATTTGATGTGTTCCAAGGCCCATGGGATTAGGCCCATTTGATGTAATTTAAGGCCCATAGAGTGGACCCATTTGATGTGTTCCAAGGTCCATGGGATTGGACCCATTTGATGTATTTTAAAGCCCATGGGATTAGGCCCATTTGATATGTATAAGGCCCATGGGTCGAGAACCATTTGATGCAATCTAATGCCCACGGGTTATGACCCATTACAATGCACATAAGGCCCATTGGTGCAGCCCATTGATGTGACCCATTTAATGAGTAAAAGGCCCATATGACATGGCCCATTTGATGTATTTAAGGCCCAATGGGGTGTACCTAAGGTCCATTGCAATGTGTGATCCCAACCTGGTTTACGTAATATTTTTCACTACGGGCTACACCTTGGGAGCAATGTTGGTTTGACGTCCACATTGTGAGTATAATGTTGTTAAATGTCCGCATTGTGACTCTCCTTAGGGCCCATTGGTAGGCCCGTACTTGTTGTATGCAAGCCGTCTAGGCCAACTACATTGTAAGGATAGGGCATTACTTTATAACATGCTTAGTATAACTCCTTGACGCATAGCCCATTTGTATCGGTCCATTTGATCGGCCTGCTCGTATCGGCCATTTGATTGATTTAGCCCATATGATTGATTAGGCCCATTTTGATATATTTGTGGCTTGTACCTTGATGTGTATGAGGCCTACCTTGATGTGTATGAGGCCCGTTGTTGAGGCCCACCTTGATGTATATGAGGCCCGTTGTTGAGGCCCACCTTGATGTGTATGAGGCCCGTTGTTGAGGCCCACCTTAAATATATATATGAGGCCCATGTTGAAAGGCCCATTATGATGTATGCAAGGCCCATGGGTCATGGCCCATTGTAATGTATGTAAGGCCCAATTGGTGCGGCTTATTCGATATATTTATGGGGTCCATATCATTAGGCCCAACCTGTTGTATTGGTGACCCGTCCATTGAGGCTCACCCGTGGTATATATTTGAGGCCCATGTGTAGGGCCCACCTATTATGTATTTAAAGCCCATAGGTTGTGGCCATAGTGATGTATATTAGGCCTATGTGATGTAGCCCATACTGATGTGTATTAGACCCAGGTATGTGACTCACTTGCGAAGTATATTTGAGACCCATTGTGATATATCTAAGGCCCATGGGTGCAACCCATCTAGATGTATTTGAGGCCTATAGGCAAGGCCCATTGTGATATGTGTTAGGCCCATGGCCAGGGCCCACCTGTTTCATATATTTAGCCCTTATGTGAGGCCATGTGCCCATTATATATTTGATTCTATGTGGGTCTTCCTTGGGGGCAATGTTGGTTAAAAGTTCACATTGTCGACGCCGCTTATTGATACCGTTTATGAGTATGTGACATCATAACATCATGATACATGCCCATTCGCATCATCTGCATGTTTGTTATGAGATGTGATTGACCATTGCATATGTCATTGGACAAGATGATGTGAGACTCCCTGATAGGTGGAGATTATCTCACATGAACGCATGACATGCGCAGGATTGATGCATGATTGGATTGTATGACTCATGCATCTTGCATTGTGTTGTAATTACTGTACGCCCTAGTAACATCAGGGTCGTAGCCTCCACAGGCATATCGTGGATGGCCAGATGGGACACCGAAAATCTGTTCGAGCATCGGGCCGCCATAGATGACCCTAGGTGAAAATCTCTAAACACCCTCTTGATTTCAGAGGATGCTCCAACGTCTAGAACGAGTTGGTAGATGAGTGTTGAGTGCCGATTACTAGATGGCTGCGCTCTCCACTATGTCGTGGTCGGTTGAAAGGGGGTGCGGTCTTACCCGCCCGAGGGAGTAGGTATGGCTAGGCTGAGTTTGACCAGCTCGAGAAATGAGTTCGCTATCGATGAGTCGGGTAGGTATTGGCAGACTACTGACAGATGGATAGTGAGGTCTTTTTCACTTACCCAGTTGTGCGCTTGATTGGGGCGGCAGGTGGTGTGAAGTGTAATAGACTCCGGTGATTTTCTCAGAGAGGAACCGTACTGATATGAGGACTGACATGACATTATGACACCCCGTCACTATTGTGCATGTGGACAGGCACACGTGGGCGGACACTGATGTGGGTGGGTGTGATGTGGGCAGGGCTAAGGCCTGGGCGAGCTACCACACTGGGCGAGCTACCAGCGGTTGGCAGGCTGCTGTGCTGACAGGCTACTGAGTAGGAGTTGCATACTCATTCATTCATCCATTCACTATCCACTCGGGCTGGTGGTGCGCAACTAATTATTGTGTATCTTTGTTATGGCAAGAATTTTGGTTGGGCGCGCGACTAACCTGAGATTAGGAGTTTACCACGTTGAGTCAGACTATCCAAATTTAGGTATGGGAATGGTTTGGATAGAGGTTCCTTGTGGTGGACCCCGTAGCCTGCGATACTACGTACTATCATCCCGATATCACACTCCAGCATGGTCATTCTATTAGCACCATATACTGCATATTTTATTACATCTTCGGCGTGTGGCATTGTGAGTTGTTATGTTTCTGTATTCCTGTGACTTAGATGAGAGTGATGATATTTGTTAGCTCTTTTGAATTGTGTATTACATTATATCCTTGTCATTCGACATTTGATTATTTATGACTCATCATTTGCATATCTGTCCTATATTGCGTATTCTGATATTGATTAACTTATGGACTTGTTCATACTTCCGCTTATTCTGTTATCGCATGATTATAATCTTGTCAGTATTTCTGTTTACGCTGATAATTCCTGCTCTTATCAATGTTTCTGCTTATTCAGTCATTGTATGGTTTATGGATTAATACCTTTCCTGTATTGTATGATTATGATATTGTATTGAATACTTAACACTTATCTCGTGCACACACTTACACCACCCTCTAAGCTTTCTATAAGCTTATGCACGATAGATGCGTGCAGGTGATGTTAGGTTGCAGCAGCATTGAGCTTGGAGCGTGCAGCTGTTTTCTGGAGCTTTGATTTTGACATATATATTTTCCTTTCAACATTATATTCAAATGATTATATTAGTGGATATGTGATGATGATGTTGCCTTTATGATTTAGATAAACTTGTGGTTATGCTTATTACTAGTTAAATGTATAAAAAAAAAATCCTCCTTGTAGGATCCCAGGATTGAAAATCTGGCATATGAATGCTAGGAGCTGAGAATGGGGTACTACGGAGGCTGTCAGTACCGAATTCGGCAATTGGGATTCCTGTGAATCTGATTTTCAGGTTTGGGGCGTGACACATTTCCCATCAAGACACTTCCACCATCATAAGACTGTCATATCCGAGTACATGTGATACAAACAACTTGAATCGAGTATCCAAGTGTCTAAGAGATCACTTGCATTTGAAGAAACTAAGAAGAGGTCTCCTTTTGAGCTCTCTTCCGCTATACTAGCTGATTCACATGTGTTTTTATTTTTATTTTTATTTTTATTTTATTTTTATCTTTGCTTTCCTGATTATCTTTATATTTTTGTCAATCGCTTTTGAAGTGTCCCTTTGCACCATAATAAAAGCAATCGTCCTTAACCTTTGATAGATTTTTTCTTCCTTTTAGATCGAGATCGCTTTACGAATCTCCACATCCATGTTCCCCTTTTGTGATTAACTCTTCCACCTAAGAGTTCTCATCATTTTATCTCATTAGAAACGAGAACCATAGTAACACTTTGTCTCCAACTTTGATCGTCACTTTGGGAATAACTCGCTACATACCTTCATAAACGAATCTATGTGGTTCAGGAGATCAGATCCTTCCTTCATCTGTAGCTCAAAAAGTTGTTTATTCACAAACAACTTATTTATGAGAGACTTCGCCATATATAGGTCTTATAGTTCATTTATCATTCAAGACATTGTACATGACCTCATCCGATAGATATAGACGGATGGTGCACATGACCTCATCTGATAGATATAGACGGATGTCGCCCATAGCTTTCTTCATAAGTTCACTCTAATCATCGTCCAACATCTTCTCCAGTTTGGTCTCCAAGAATGCCTTACTCGACCCTTGTGATATTAAAATGTCTCTAAACTTCCATTGCCACAAACTAAAATTGTTCTTTTCATTGAATTGTTATATATTGAAATTCAACTCTAACATCTCCTATGAATAATGAATGTTCTTAAAACCTAAAACTCTTATACCAATTTGTTAGAGTTTAGCTCATATATCATACCATTATGATGTAATCCCAAGTCACAATAAATCCGAATCAATCCTAGATATTAGAATTTCATATTTAATACCATGACTAATCCGTAGGCTTTGCGAAAGCACGTATAACGAAGATAGAATAATCACAATAATATATAACTAACAAAACAATCACACAAACATAAAATATTTAACATAAAAAATTCTTCGGGAAAAAATAGCGGCACAAAGTGACAGATATCCACTATAATCAAAACCTTAGATATTACACCATTCGCCTTATTCAATTACAGATCCACCCGATCTCTCCTTGCAATGTACAACCTTAGGAAAACCCCAACATTTTGAGAAAATTCATTCTTAAGTCCTTACAAGCGTTTTGGAACCCTTTCACATTCTAAATCCTTACATTTAGAGAGAAGACTCAAAACAAGACTCAAAACTTTCAAGCTCTGTAATCGTAAATTAGACTTACATATCCTCACTTAGGCCGTAAGTTTAACTATGTATAACCTTTAATCAGACCGAATCAAACCAAATAATGGCCTCCTTTGTTCAATCTAATTGGCAGAATCCAAGGCATCCGTGCATCACAACTGCACAAGCCTTGATATGCCTTAAAAAGTTTATATCTTAAATAATCTTAAAAATTGACGGGATGGCATAGGCAAAACCTGAGTGCAGATCATCTGTTTTTAGAGCATGGAGATTCTTTGTGCCTTCATTTTTAATTGGTCCACTTCATTTACACTGACGTCAGCACTCTAAAATAAAGAATTATTTATAAAATACTACTTGATTAGCCCAGAAAATTACACTGCAGCACTTTATCCGAAGGACACGTGTTATCTACGACCTAGGATCCAATGATACTGCCGGGGAAGCGGATTGCGTAGTAACTCTCTACGCTTAGCATACTGAGTAAACTTTGTGAGGTCCACCACAATTTATGTATCTGATCTGCTTCGTCCATCTATTTTACCATATAATTTTAGGCCTGAACTCAAAAATGAATTATATAGAATTTTCAAATGGACCACACCATAGGAAAAAGTTCAATTGAATGTTTACTGTTGAAAAATTCTTGGGGGCCACGGAAGTTTTGGATCAAGCTTATATTTGTGTTTTCCCTTCATCCATGTCGGTATGATCTTATGAACAGGTTGGATGACAAATAAACATCACCGTGGGGCCTAGAAAGGTTTCAACTGTGAAAATTATTATCCCCAATGTTTCCTGTGGTAGGTTGCACTTGATCTTTGGATATGCTTTAATTTTAGGTTCAACCCTTTAAATTAGATAAAAAAAACAAATGGACAGCATAGATAGACCACATACATTCAAGGTGGCCCAACTAAGTTTACTCAGTACATCAAGAGGGTACTGAGTAACTCAGTAGGCAATCCGATTTCTATTGCCGGGGCCACTTCCTCGGAAGTGGATTGACCAGTGAGTCACTCAGAACGAAAAAGTATATTCAGTAAACACTGTGGGGTCCACTATGATTTAAATATTTTATCCACTACTTCCATACATTTTAACATAATTATAGGGATTGCGAAAAAAATGAAGCATATCGAATGCTCAAATGGACCACACCACAGGAAACAGTGTCAATTGAATGTCTACCGTTGAAAATTTCTTAAGGGCCACTAAAGTTTTGGATCAAGCGTATATTTATTTATTTCCTTAATCCATGTTTTTGGGATATTATGAAAAGGTTGGATGATAAATAAACATCACTGTGGAGCCTGGAAAGGTTTCAACCACTACAAGAAAGTAGGCCTTTAGCCTCAATTTTTTAGCCTCGGTTGAAAAAATGGAGGCTAAATGTGTTTTTTAGCCTCAATTGTTATGGAATTGAGGCTAAAAGTTTATTTTTCGCCTCAGTTACAAGGTAACTGAAGTTAAAAGTCTATTTTTTAGCCTCAGTTGCATAGTAACCAAAGCGAAAAGTCTACTTTTTAGCCTCAGTTGCATATGAACTAAGGTGAAAGGTCTACTTTTTAGCCTCAGTTGCATAGGAATCAAGGCGAAAGGTCTACTTTTTAGCCTCAGTTGCACAGGAACTGAGGCGAAAGGTCTACATTTTAGCTTCAGTTCTATTGGAACCGAGGCGAAAGGTCTACATTCTAGCCTCAGTTGCATAGGTACCGAGGCGAAAGGTTTACTTTTTAGCCTCAATTGCATAGGAACTGAGGCGAAAGGTCTACATTTTAACCTCAATTGCATAAAAACCGAGGCGAAAGGTCTACTTTTTAACCTCAGTTGCATAGGAACCAAGGCAAAAGGTCTACTTTTTAGCCTCAATTGCATAGGGACCGAGGCGAAAAGTCTACATTTTAGCCTCAATTGCATAGGAACCGAGGCGAAAGGTCTACTTTTTAGCCTCAGTCACATAGGAACCGAGGCGAAAGGTCTACATTTTAGCCTCAGTTGCATAGGAACTGAGGCGAAAGGTCTACTTTTTATAGCGACCGAGGCGAAAGGTCTACTTTTTAGACTCTTTTCTTAGTTCTAATTAAATTAGGCAAAGTGCACGGTTGATGTATTTTCATCTTAACCGTCTATTTACAGTCCGCTGTTAGAATATATTTGGACTGTTCAATATGGAAGAACTTTTGGGGTTCTTGTAAATGTTGAGGCCCATCAGATGAACGGACCAGATCACCCGTCCATGACATACGGGCCAAATTTGCACAAAGCTAGATGACATGTGCTTAATCGGTTCGATGATTATATATCTGACTGCAGATTGTTAATCCCTACTCAGAGTGAAGGATGGTTGTCCATCAACATATCAGTTTGGGTTACTCGTCTAATTACGCTTGGTGGAAAAATGTGGGACCTAGCGATCATGAATATCAATTGTACAATTAAGGTTAAGATGCTCAGTGGTCCAATTTAATTATCTGAATCAGATGGTTAAGGTCATCTGATCGTATCAATTTCAGGTTCTTATCCATCTTCAATGGGATTCGATGACACCTATGCATCCACTGTGATGGATGGGAGACACACGGCACCAGTCCCACCAATCAATGGGTTGATAAAACATGTATATTATAATGGTGGGGCCAGCATGATATTTGTGAGAAATCTACTCCATCCATCAGTTTTTCCTGATCATATTAGGATATGGCCTAAAAAGTGAGATAGATCCAAAACTCAAGTGTGCCACATGATAAGAAATAACATCTACTATTGAAACATTCATGTGTACAAGAAGTTTTGAATCAAGCTAATATTTTTGTATTTTTAATTAGATGGCACATAAATCGTTTGGCACCGTAGATTTGGGGGATTTGAGGGGATTTCAAATCCCTTGGTTGTTTGGAGTTTCAAATATAGGGATTTCAAATTCTGGTGAGAACCTGATTACATTTAAAATCCTCCGAGAGTTACATGTGCAACATGTATGTCACCGGACTATTATTCTACTGGGCACATGGTCCACTAATAATGTTTGAAAACAATTAGATTATCAATTGCATCACTAACAGCAGATGGTAAATAGACGGTTAAGATGAAAATACATCAACCATTCGTTTTTGTGGATCTGAGCATCATCCAGCATCAAGAAATGGATGGCTAAAAATAAAGTTGGTCGGTCCTTCCAGGCCGTCCAGATGGAAAGCTCAACCGGAGAGCCAGCCTAATCCAGTTTTCAGAAGCGTAAGAGGTAATTAGTGTGTGGCGCTATAAAAGGAAATTCTGTCCCCAATTTTTAATCTTGAAGCAGAGCTCTCTCTCAAAATCCCTAAGCTCCGAAAGGAAATTTTGTCCTCCACACCAGCAATCTCTTCACCGATTTCAGGTACTCATTCTCTCTCTTCTTTTTTTTCTATTAATTTCTCAACTGAAATCCTCTCGAAAATCAGAAATCGGGGCAAAAATCTCTCAATTTCATGCGTTTTCCCTATTTGGCCGTTCAAAATCCAATTTCCACATTTTTTGGTTCGATCTGAGGAGTTTTTTTTTGCTGATTTCGCTGAAATCTTGATCAGGAAGTGGAAAATCCTGTCGTTTATCTCATTTGCTGGATTTGACCAGTTTCTGCATTGGAATATTAGCGATTAGGATTTGGTGTTCGATCTGAGAGCAAAACCTTGTTCTCTGCCGCGAAATCTGCTCCTCCATTGCCGATTTTCATGCAGGCTAGATAAACAAGGGGCATATACACCAATTGCAGCTCCTCACCAAACCAAACCCCAGCTCTTCTCTCTCTCTTCTCCAATATTTCTCTCATCTTCGTCAGATCTACCGTCTCTCTCTCTCTCTCTCTCTCTCTCTCTCTCTCTCTCTCTCTCTCTCTCTCTCTCTCTCTCTCTCTCTCTCTCCCCGATCATTAGATCCTCAAAAGACACTGAGCTTTTTTCCAATTTTTTTCCACTTATGATTTTTTTTTTCTCAAATTTTAATGCTTAATCTATTTTAATATGAATCTGGCTTATGTCTCTCGATTCTGAGAGATTTCATTGGATTTTGATCCGATTCTTACTGATAGATATGTTTTCCTTTCGGATCTCATTGTTTGGAGCTTTGCTTTTTTATTTTTGTTTTGAGCTGATGATGCATCTTGCTGATTTAAGTTGTAATTTAGGTTTTTGTATTTAGATTTTAGAGATTTATCTTTGATTTATGTAATATCATGTATTTGAAATACATTTTGAGATTTCATTGGATTTTCTGTTTCTTTTGGTGATTTGAAATACATGAACCTGCAATAAAACGCAGATTCTTAGGAACCTTCAATTACTTCTTATCTACTAGTAGTACATTTGACTCTGGATCTCCTGTTAGAAATTATCTTTGCTCATGCTTCCTTGCTATCAAAACTATTGCCAATTCACAACTTAATCCATGTGGGAAGACATTTGCTGAATTTTCTCTTCCTACGCTTTGTCCTGCAACTTGTTTCAGTGCAACACCATCTCGTTTATACCAAACCAACAACTTGGAACACATGAGCTCCTATTTGTATTTTAATGGGCCGTCTTGTAATCATCTGATTGCCATAATCCACATATGGGCCACGGTCCACTTAGATCCAGACATGAGATTTATATTATCTTAATGAATCACGGTTCTTCGACAAAGCATGCTTGTTACTATGTGGTGCATGCATGAGAATACTGAAAGTAAAAGAAAAGTCCCACTTTTTCATGCAATATAAAATAATATACTTGTTTTAACATTTTTTTTTCCTTTTGCTGAAAATCTGGAGCTTGTCTTCCCTTTCCATTGATTTCATGATTATTATCTTCCCCATGGCGTATGCTTTCTAGGAAGCGGCTACTTTGAGATGCTTTGGAAGAAGTTTCTTCTGTTAGTTCTTTCACTGAAACACATACTTCATAGTGGGGCCCACAGCTTTTGCCCTGCTTTCGAAAGATGAGCCTGATTAGCCAGGCTCTTCCATTCTGCCCTGCTATGTGATGATGACGGTTCATCTACAAACTCTGCGTCTCATTGATTGGGAAGTCATTATGAGTGGATGTTTGGGCAGGATTTGGATAATCACAAATAAATAACAAAAGAATGCACAAATGGAAAAATAACAACAACAATAATAACAATCACAACCCAATCAAACAATAAGCACTAAGCTATTTATCTAGTTCTTTAGGGCTCTTATCCTTAACTTCTAAGAGTAGCTCAGTCCTTTAGTTATAACTGTAATTCTTTTTGTCTAAGCTTGGATTCTGGATCTTGTACACTGGGTTGACAATAACTTGTAATCTTCAGAATTAATTAATTGTTGCTCATCTAGGTTTATTCCAACCTTTCCTTCATGTGTAAACTTGATAGCAATGCTGCAAAATAAGTGCAACTTGTAAAATTAAGAGATTATATTGTTAACCAGGTATGATTGCCCAGACCATGTGAATCCTGCAGAATATTTGGCTGATCTCATATCAGTTGACTATAGTTCTTCTGAAAGTGTTTATTCTTCTCAAAAGAGGATTGATGACCTTGTTGAGGCATTCTCATAGAACACATCAAATATTCTATATGCAAGTCCAATTACCAAAAATGAGGCCTTGAAGATCCCAACAAAGTTTGGCAGGAAATCCCAACAAAGAGGATTGATGACCAGTGTTTTTTTAGAACTTCAACAAATGTCCTTTTTTTGTGTTCCTTCATTGCATATAATCTCGAATGTTTTCATAATTTGCTACTCAAGAGTAAAATAGTCAGGTGATTGAAAATCTACTTTGGAAACAATTTGTGGTTTAGAAGTCGTCCCAGAATATGATATTCACAAAGCGTGTGAGTTTCAACAAGATATTTTCTGTATGTATAACATTAGCTTCATATAACGTGATGACACCTTTCAATCGAATTCTAAGACAAATTTTAAGATTTTTTCTTCTTTTTATTTTTATTTAGATGTTTTCTGTATGTATAACATTACCAAAAATGAATGGACGGCATGGATATAACACATGCATCTCACTAGTGTATTTGACAGCCATAAATCTTTTTTAAACAAACACCTACACATAGGAATTTGGAAAGCAAACAACCCAAAGGGTGGTGAAGTGACATATTCGTGTATGAACTACACATCGTTCCATAAAATCCAAATGACCTTGGGTGGTGTGAGTAACTCTTCACTAAAAATGCAAAATCAAACCTTTTTAGGGACTCTCCAATAAAAATGCCAAAGTTATTATTTGGAGACTTATGATCATTTTAATTAATTGTAATTCAGGAGTGCGATGGAGATATACAGGGCATCAAGCACTGACAATTCAAGAGCTCATAATAATCTAAGGCTAACATTACTCCGATTGCTTTCATGGTTGAGGTTATTTCGTGGATAATCAGTTTAAATCCAAGGTAATTGACTTTAAGATTGTTCATTTAAATAGAGTAAAATTAAGTCCCTATTGCTGGGATCTAATAGAAAAAGAAAAACTATGAAAAATAATTATCTTTTTATTTTTTAAAAAAAAAGGATTTTGAATGTCATAATTATGTTTATAAGTAGCTTTTCATCAATGTTTCACAGGGAGCTGTGCTGGTTAAAAGTTTGGCTACCAAGGAACCATCTGCTCTTGCCTTGGATGCTTATTACAAGCAGTATTATCTTTGTTTGGCTGCTGCTGCTACTGCTACTATCAAATGGTAATCCAATTCTGCATGCATTTGAGTTCTACCTATTTTTCTATTCATGTTGTAACTTCCACTCAAGAGCGTATCTGATATATGAAAAATGCCATTTTGGAGCTTCAAGGGTGATCTGAATTGCAGTACCTGTGTCTCAAAAAGAAATTTAATTGCATATTCATATACGTTGGGAAGATCTAGAGAACAAATTGGCGAATTATCTCAAAAGAGGAATTAAAAAATACTGGTTATCAGCAAATACACAGTTTGCAAACGTGCAGGATGCTGCATGTGGAGAATCTGGTCATCCAATCCTTCTTCGGATGCAACCACCTTGATTGGGGGATACCTTGAAAGTATTCCAGATTGGACAATCCTGCTTATTTGAGCAACTGCGTACAAATGGATGGTTAGGTAAAAAAAATGCCACAATGGTTTGGTTTAATGGAAAATTGTCCAAGGATCACAGGTTGTGAACTTATAATCTAGGAGATTTTTCATGGGGTTTTTCATACATGGTGATCCATCCGATAAACCAAACTGTGGGCCTGACATGTGCTGAATCCCATGCATTGGCAATATTATGCATGCTCATGAGCAGGACATACATAATTCTTCATCTGAAAATGCACATCATTTTGAGTTGGTTTAGTTACATTTCGTTCCCATATGTGAATCCATTCATGTTTTGTAGCTGAAGAGCGATTTGTAAAAAGGATTTCAGCTGCAAGGACAGTGAAGCTGTCCATCACCACTTATATAACGGTTAGCCATTTTCATTTTCTCCTTCGGTTGATTTTTTTCTTTCTAATATACTTCATCTATTTGATCTTGACTGGGATTTAACGATATCTATGCAATTGCCAGATTCTAATAGGAAAATGCTGTAAATTTGTTGATAATGAAGCCTGCATGTTCAAACTCCGCAGTCTATACGTGAAAGAGTTGGCAATGCTCTGGTAATTGGCTCCCCAAAATTGGCTACCTGTTTAGCAGATTTTGAGTTTTTGAGTGCTCAGAGCAAGCCCCATGTAACACCCCGGATTTTGGCCAATATAGGATTAGACGTCCTTAGACAATGGGTCAACTAAAACACCTGAAAAATCACTTAGAACCCAATTCCATAGCCAAAGAAATCACGTAGGATTAATTCCTTTGAAAAATAAGTGTAAGTTAGCTAGCGCGACGCTGGAGTAGCTGGAAAATAGTCCCTGATCACTTTAAATACGTTCTACAAGACCCAAATCGAGTAGAACCAACGACTCTATAATACTCTATAACCTCGGACCAAACTCTAAGCAGGTTTGTACTCTGGACCACTTTGAATCTTTGTACTGGATCTAGACCGCGCGTCGAAAGTCCGATACCTCCTATCTTAGACCGTTAGAACCGCCTAGCTGGACTTGACACTCATTCCAAAAATCAAGTCAAACCGATAATCACAGGCTATTTCATTGAGCCCGGACCGAAGAGAGTGCGAATAGGGACATAGTTGGAATTTCAAATTCAAATCTGGCACACGACTTGACGCATCAGTATTGAGCGTTCTGACCGTCAGAATTCATCCAGATTACACCCTTGGATCAAGAGAAATTTCTGTTTTATATCATGAGACTTTCAGCCCTGATCTACGTGCGGTGACCGCTGAACTGAAACTGGCCCGCCACGTGCGATCTGCGAACCCTGCCGGACTGAAAACTTAATACATGCTAGATCTGGTATGCATGAGCTTAAGTCCTACCGCATTTGGCCAAGGGACCTCCAGAAATGCTCTTTTGGACCGAAACATCCCCGATTTGGTTAGGCACCAAGTAAACATTGTTCCCAAGCCTATTTTGGGCATGTTTTGGGTTATAAAAAGGGGTTGAATCCCTCACTTCTCTCACACATCCGAATTTGCTAGAAACCCTAGCTTGTGTGAGAGAAAAGGTGAGAGATTGTGAGAGAGAGAGCGGGAGTGTTCTTCCTGCCACTTGTGCTACGTGTTGCACGTGCTTAAGCAATGCACCTCTATCGCTTTCCCGGCGACTCCTCCTCTTTTTCAGGTATGAAATAATCATAGAAAGTTGCTGATTTGAGATTTACTGAGATTCATAGCTTGTTAGCTGACATAACTCGTGAATTAGGTTCTCTTATCGCTGTAGACGAAGCGTATACGCTCCGTTCGAATTTACACATCCATAAGAGACAAGGTGTGGATTTTAGACTCTTTGATTGACTGTTTTCAAAGCTTTCAATGTCGTTTAATAGTAGATTCTTGACGGCAACGCCGTTTGACATGTACAACATGCTGTCCGTTTCCTGTTTCGTAAACCAACGAAGAATATGAGATTTAGGGCATTTTAGTCATTTGTAGGAAGTACTGTTTTTATTCATATTTTGCTGATGTGATTGACATGGTTTATTGTCGCATTAGAATGTTAGGAATGCGTGCATAGTTAGTTTGGCGAAAAGATTCGCCTAAATGCGCACTTCGGGTCGACATACTATATGTAGACTTAAGTGTGTGGTGTGAGTGTTTGTATAAATGCTTGTATTAGTATGTATTGAATTAAATGATGCTATGGATTAGTTTGAGATTGGTTTCTCAATTAATATGCTGACGTGAATGATTTCCTACATGTTAGTTATATGCATGGTTTCATGGTATGTATGAAATGCATGTACTTGATGATTTACTTAAGTTTTATGTTATAACATGTGTTAACATGCTCACATGGTTGTATTTCAATTCCAATACTCTCAAATGATTTGCTGATGTGATCCCTTAATTGTTTGGGACTATGCTTAGTCCAGGCAGTCGGTAACCGAGCGAATACGTGGTTAGCTTATCTTCGCCACGAACGACGCGTCGATGAACGCGAGCCGTGTTCTGGAGTTGGCGGCAGTGGTTAGGCCACACGAAGTGTTTTACGCACTTCATGTCGTCAACTTGAGATGCGATCGCATTAGTCGAGCCCGTCAAGTAACCCGACTGGCCGTTGTATGTTCACCCTGCATGAGTCATAACTGCTTGAACCTAGGGTACTGAACTTATCATTGTAAACCCTGTCAACCATGGTACCTTGATCCACGAAGACTCATGAGCCGGGCATGGTGGTATGGGACACCGTGGTCTAGCTGTCGGCCTACGCTGGTGCCATAAACCTCCCCGTAGTGACCAGTGAGCACCTACACTCATGAGCAGATTATGGTGGTATGGGACACTATATTCTTACTGTCGACCTACATTGATAAGGTGATGGGGGAGCGGTGCAACGAGTGCGAGCAACAGCCCTGGCAGCCCTTTGTAGTGACCGCGAGCGTATTCTGAGTCTACGGGAGGTGACGACCCTTCAGTAGCAGTAGAGTACAGTAGGCCTGTATTGATAAGGTGATGGGGGAGCGGTGCAATGAGTGCGTGCAACAGCCCTGACAGCCCTTGCAGCGACCTACAAAATATACATCGTATGAGATTACTAGGAGTGACGACCCTAGACAGGATCTGTGTTGGGATTGATATAAGGGAGGTACCTTAGTTTCCCAATCCTGCTGTTTGAATGGACTAATAACAACTTGGAAATTATATCACCATAACATTGCATGTGCCTGGAAGATGTGGAGCACTCTAGGGAGTGTGGCATGCCGCGGTCGTAAAATGTTGCCATATGAGGGAGATCGTCGGTGAGGGCATACGTCACGTCATGTCATATTGCATTAACAACAGTATTAGGATTGTTTGATTTACTGCTTTACTATTATCGCATGATTGATTTGATAACATGCTAATCTTTGCTCTCTTATCCCACTGAGTTGATCACTCACTCCCACGTTACGGGATGGTGTTTCCGGACACCCACCAGTCCCTATTGTGATTGCAGATGATGGCGCGGCCTGCGAGGCGGAGCTGGATTTGATGATGATGAGGAGGATCTCTCCTTTATGCGTGATCTGATTGACGGGATTACAGGGAGGTTGATTAGATACATTGACACTTGTCATTTTATATTTTTAGCGCCCTCATGTATATTCATTTTGTTTACTTTTGAAGTATACATGTATGCGTATAACCTGGTAATATATTCACACTCTGGAGACATACAACAGTTTATATATGTTATACATACTATTACAGTCTTCCGCTTACAAATTTAACTGTCTCTGGAGTATGATATGTTGTTCTGGCTTAATCTCACTCATGTTTAATACATTATCACAGACAACATTCAATCATACATATCTATGTTGCATAAATAACATTTTGGAACTCGGGAGTTGAGTTTTTGCTCGACCCCCCGATTTTCGGGATGTTACAGATGGTATCAGAGCATGATTTGGATTAAACCGGGCCTGGGTTATGGTCACACGACGTACGCTGTCACTTCCTTTGACTTACGTGGGTGCGAGAAGGGTCTAGAAACACTTCTAGGATCCCAGATTCGCCAATAGGCGAAGTCTATTCATTTCGATCGCGTGATCGAGTCCGTAGCGCATCTAGGGTCGCGTGAAGCAACCCGAATAGCTTCTAAGCTGTAGGAAGTCGGGTTGAGACGTCCTATGAACGATTTTAGACCTGTAAAAGTAAATTTTTAGGCCGTGGGATAACCACGACCCCTGTATTCAATCGTCAGGGCTTAAAAACCCCGTTTCACCAAAAATCTTCAAAATTCTTCCTCTCACCACTCCAATATTTAATTATTTCTTATCCATTTCATGTTAGGCATCAATCCTAATGTGAAAATAACATAAAATCTTACTTTCACAAAATTTTATAGTGAATAGTAAAATTTCATAAAAAAATGGCCATAAGGTCATTCTAACTTCGCTTTCTTTAGCAACTAATGGGCTAGATGGATTTATTAGCTCCTTATACCCCAAAATCATATGCTGCATGATAGGGTTTTGTATTCGAGATTACAGATTGGCCCCGAAAAGCCTCGGATGGATGTTTGGGCCTCCCTAGGGCAATCTACAATGAACCAAGTCGGGAACCATAACTTTTTGGAATCCCTAGGGCAAGGGGAACCCATCCCATATGTCCTCATTAGCCAATTTGAAAGTTCACCGGCGATGCCATCGCCGATTCGGCGATGCATCGCCGGTCAAACTTGTCAGATGGGTTTGACCTTTGGGCTGGAGGAGTTTGGGGGCTAGGGTAGTCCCCTGGTATGCGGTCCGTACCTTGAAACCCCCTAAAAGATGTACTTCCTTCACAAACGGCCCCCATTCTAAGCTCCATTTTCGTTTTTGCTGCCCTATTCCAAAAACTGTGATTTTAAATCACCCAAAAATTTATTCCTGGCCTAAAACGACCACACTCCATCATCCCATTGAGGTTTTCAGCCTTCCCTGTTGAAGATCTCATTGTTTGGAGCTCTTACAACCCCCGAATCGAGCTGAAATCGTGAGGTGCTCCATTCCCCTTTTTCATTCTCTTTTCTTTCTGAAAATACATCCTAGGGGAGCTTGAAGCATCCCTCTACAATGCTTAGATCTCCCTTTTCTAGTTTGGTTAACCATTTCCTTGCATTTCCCCCATTTTCTATGGCTATTGTTAAGCTGTTTTAGCCTTTTTCTCTCTTCTCACCATCCTCCCTCTCAATCCTATTTCTCCATTTTCTTTGCTTAAGGGATACTGAAAATATATGGCCGAGAGAGCTCTAGTGAGCAACAGACAGTATTAGACTCGACAGGGATAAAGAAGGTAAGTCGGGACTGTGGTAAAGTCCTTTGGTAGAGTTAGGCATCTATGCCTTTGCCCTGTAGATTGTTTGAATTTTTTTTTAAGGATTTCTGTGTTTTGTTGTTATTGGGTCTAGTGATGTCACTGGTAGACAATGTGTTGCGTCAGTGGTTTGGGCTTAGCATAGCCGAATGCATCTCTGTCATAATCCATGTGGAACTTTATTCTATATATTGTGACGAAATTTGGTTAGATGGAATACATGCCGTTTCATTTCGCTGTAAGGTATGGTCCCTAGATTGGGAGTATTGTAACTCTCAGGATTCAACCTGCAAATTAATTTTTATCCCACCCCACCCTCCTACCAAGCATGCCACTCCCTATCCCAACATGGGATTAGGAATGTAGTTTCATTTCATACAATAGGCCCTTGGCGTTTTGGACCTAGTGTTAGCACTTCTAGATTTGAAGGATCTGATGATATAAGAAAGCCAATTTTATTTCTATAATCTTGACCCTAAATAATAGAACAACTCCTTGTAGTAGAAATGGTATGGAACCATTTAACGTATAAACTTAGGCTTTGGATTATAAGTACTGAGTTACAGACTAGGCTACTAGTTGACTTAGGCAGTGTAAGGCCTATATATGCTAAGGGATAGTAGGTTAGATTTGGTTGGAATGGGACTCCCTTCCTTCGATAGATCCCCTTATGACTTATAGACTTCTGTTGTTGCCCATAGGAAGGAACCATACACTCTCAGGGAACATTTATAAATCCCTCAGATTGAACTTAGAATGTACTAGCACGCCCCTTAGAATTGCCTTCCCCAAGGGCTTATTGCATTCGGGAATGCGGAATAAAGGAACTACATGTAAGCGATGTATTCGCGGTTTGAATCGACTTCTTAATCCTAGTGATTACCAATAAATCCAATGCTCTGATCAAGCAGAGGGTCGGCATCGGCTACGATTAAGAACTGATACGAAGAATTTTCTGTCAGAGTCTCGGCAGAAGGTCAATGTATCCGGCTCAGACCCACTACACAACCTTTCTTCCGTGATGGCCCAACCACCTACAACCAAACGGGATCACATTGCCTTTGGAAAATGGCGAGGACTTGAAGCCAGTAGAGAATTCGACATCTTGCCACCAACTCATACCTGCCCCTGACCTTAACCACAATAGAGATTAGGCTCATCTCTATGATCATAGATACCAATGCCATAGAACGCATCATTAGCGAAGGGAAAACCACTGTAATGAGAGGTTGTTTCCATTTTAGATTAAGGATAGCCCCTAAGTTGCGCCTCGTTCCAATATACGGAGCGATGCATAGATTCTTGAACTTAAGTAAAACCAAGTTTTAAGGGGGGTAGAACGTATGGAGTCCAATCCGGTTAGGTTAGTCAACGCTCCCGTACGATCAGAGTGGCACAGCGAAAGCGTGGTCGGCCTCTTCCCCACTGGCCCAAGATCGAAACCTTTGAGTTAGGATATACGTATGATTAGGTTATTAAGTAGGATTGAACCTCCCTTAGAAAAGTATTCCTTCCCCTTCGCCAATGTCGGAGACGACATTGTGTTTTAAGGGGGGTAGATTGTAACACCCCGGATTTTGGCCAATCTGGAATTAGACGTCCTTAGGCAATGGGTCAACTAAAACACCTGAAAAATCGCTTAGAACCCAATTCCATAGCCAAAGAAATCACGTAGGATTAATTCCTTTGAAAAATAAGTGTAAGTTAGCTAGCGCGACGCTGGAGTAGCTGGGAAATAGTCCCTGATCACTTTAAATACGTTCTACAAGACCCAAATCGAGTAGAACCAATGACTCTATAATACTCTATAACCTCGGACCAAACTCTAAGCAGGTTTGTTCTCTGGACCACTTTGAATATTTGTACTGGATCTAGACCGCGCGTCGAAAGTCCGATACCTCCTATCTTAGACCGTTAGAACCGCCTAGCTGGACTTGACACTCATTCCAAAAATCAAGTCAAACCGATAATCACAGGCTATTTCATTGAGCCCGGACCGAAGAGAGTGCGAATAGGGACATAGTTGGAATTTCAAATTCAAATCTGGCACACGACTTGACGCATCAGTATTGAGCGTTCTGACCGTCAGAATTCATCCAGATTACACCCTTGGATCAAGAGAAATTTCTGTTTTATATCATGAGACTTTCAGCCCTGATCTACGTGCGGTGACCGCTGAACTGAAACTGGCCCGCCACGTGCGATCTGCGAACCCTGCCGGACTGAAAACTTAATACATGCTAGATCTGGTATGCATGAGCTTAAGTCCTACCGCATTTGGCCAAGGGACCTCCAGAAATGCTCTTTTGGACCGAAACATCCCCGATTTGGTTAGGCACCAAGTAAACATTGTTCCCAAGCCTATTTTGGGCATGTTTTGGGTTATAAAAAGGGGTTGAATCCCTCACTTCTCTCACACATCCGAATTTACTAGAAACCCTAGCTTGTGTGAGAGAAAAGGTGAGAGATTATGAGAGAGAGAGAGCGGGAGTGTTCTTCCTGCCACTTGTGCTACGTGTTGCACGTGCTTAAGCAATGCACCTCTATCGCTTTTCCGGCGACTCCTCCACTTTTTCAGATATGAAATAATCCTAGAAAGTTGCTGATTTGAGATTTACTAGGATTCATAGCTTGTTAGCTGACATAACTCGTGAATTAGGTTCTCTTATCGCTGTAGACGAAGCGTATACTCTCCGTTCGAATTTACACATCCATAAGAGAGAAGGTACGGATTTTAGACGCTTTGATTGACTGTTTCCAAAGCTTTAAATGTCGTTTAATAGTAGATTCTTGACGGCAACGCCGTTTGACATGTACAACATGCTGTCTGTTTCCTGTTTCGTAAACCAACGAAAAATATGAGATTTAGGGCATTTTAGTCATTTGTAGGAAGTACTGTTTTTATTCATATTTTGCTGATGTGATTGAAATGGTTTATTGTCGCATTAGAATGTTAGGAATGCGTGCATAGTTAGTTTGGCGAAGAGATTCGCCTAAATGCGCACTTCGGGTCGACATACTATATGTAGACTTAAGTGTGTAGTGTAAGTGTTTGTATAAATGCTGTATTAGTATGTATTGAATTAAATGATGTTATGGATTAGTTTGAGATTGGTTTTTCAATTAATATGCTGACGTGAATGATTTCCTACATGTTAGTTATATGCATGGTTTCATGGTATGTATGGAATGCATGTACTTGATGATTTACTTAAGTTTTATGTTATGACATGTGTTAACATGCTCACATGGTTGTATTTCAATTCCAATACTCTCACATGATTTGCTGATGTGATCTCTTAATTGTTTGGGACTATGCTTAGTCCAGGCAGTCGGTAACCGAGCTAATTCGTGGTTAGCTTATCTTCGCCACGAACGACGCGTCGATGAACGCGAGCCGTGTTCTGGAGTTGGCGGCAGTGGTTAGGCCACACGAAGTGTTTTACGTACTTCATGTCGTCAACTTGAGATGCGATCGCGTTAGTCGAGCCCGTCAAGTAACCCGACTGGCCGTTGTATGTTCACCCTGCATGAGTCATAACTACTTGAACCTAGGGTACTGAACTTACCATTGTAAACCCTGTCAACCATGGTACCTTGATCCACGAAGACTCATGAGCCGGGCATGGTGGTATGGGACACCGTGGTCGAGCTGTCGGCCTACGTTGGGGCCACAAACCTCCCCGTAGTGACCAGTGAGCACCTACAGATTATGGTGGTATGGGACACTATATTCTTGCTGTCAGCCTACATTGATAAGGTGATGGGGGAGCGGTGCAATGAGTACGAGCAACAGCCCTCGCAGCCCTTTGTAGTGACCGCGAGCATATTCTGAGTCTACGGGAGGCGACGACCCTTCAGTAGCAGTAGAGTACAGTAGGCCTGTATTAATAAGGTGATGGGGGAGCGGTGCAATGAGTGCGTGCAACAGCCCTGGCAGCCCTTGCAGCGACCTACAAAATATACATCGTATGAGATTACTAGGAGTGACGACCCTAGACAGCATCTGTGTTGGGATTGATATAAGGGAGGTACCTTAGTTTCCCAATCCTGCTGTTTGAATGGACTAATAACAACTTGGAAATCATATCACCATAACATTGCATGTGCCTGGAAGATGTGGAGCACTCTAGGGAGTGTGGCATGCCGCGGTCATAAGATGTTGCCGTATGAGGGAGATCGTCGGTGAGAGCATACGTCACGTCATGTCATATTGCATTAACAACAGTATTAGGATTGTTTGATTTACTGCTTTACTATTATCGCATGATTGATTTGATAACATACTAATCTTTGCTCTCTTATCCCACTGAGTTGATCACTCACTCCCACGTTACGGGATGGTGTTTTCGGACACCCACCAGTCCCTATTGTGATTGCAGATGATGGCGCGGCCTGCGAGGCGGAGCTGGATTTGATGATGAGGAGGAGGATCTCTCCTTTATGCGTGATCTGATTGACGAGATTATAGGGAGGTTGATTAGATACATTGACACTTGTCATTTTATATTTTTAGCGCCCTCATGTATATTCATTTTGTTTACTTTTGAAGTATACATGTATGTGTATAACCTGGTAATATATTCACACTCTGGAGACATACAACAGTTTATATATGTTATACATACTATTACAGTCTTCCGCTTGCAAATTTAACTGTCTCTGGAGTATGATATGCTGTTCTGGCTTAATCTCACTCATGTTTAATACATTATCACAGACAACATTCAATCATACATATCTATGTTGCATAAATAACATTTTGGAACTCGGGAGTTGGGTTTTTGCTTGAACCCCCGATTTTCGGGATGTTACACCCCACTTGCACCAGCATATCATCAACATAATTTGAAATTAGTAAGTTGCTCATGCCCTGTTTGGATGTGAAATTTCAGTTTAATCAAAGATGAAATTAATTTGAAATTAGTACCTTGTTCCGTTTATTTCTAAAAAAAGTATTTTCTGCAATTTTATTTTGGTGATAGGGAAGACAATCTATGTCTTGAACAAAAATGAGCATGCTCTAGATATGGCTACAGCACTAATGTGTTACTTCTTGGTGATCGCCTTGGAGATCCACGAATGTCTGATGGTTTGAACTATGAGAACCAAATTGCTATTGGATTCTTGTAAGTAAATCACTACCTTTCTGTTTTTTGTAGTTATAAATTGTTAGTTTTCCTTTTTCCTGTGAACTGTTACTTGTAGATAAATGGTCTTAGTTGAATTTGTTGGGGTTATGTTTCGAAAGCTTGTTCCATCAGCAGAATTCCAACCAGAATACCATATGCTACCCTAAAGTCAGTTAGAATATTTCCCAGTTTCAAACGAAGTTGTAGATAACTAAACAAAAGAAGTCCTAGGAATTTTATATTGATGGGAACAAAGCTTCAATTGCATTATTTTCCTTTTCGGAGTTCATTTTTCTTCATTTGTTTATTATCTCTTTGGACATCCAATTTAAAAGCCTTTACCATTACATGATAGTTATGGCTGTTATAACAGTTAAATTTGAAGAAAATAAAACATAGAAAAGTCGACAAAATCTACAATATCTGTTTTACATCAACCATTCCAATTTCTTCCATTAACGACCATTAATAAGATGGGTGTTTTTGAAGAAATGGTCGTTATAGCAGTTTCTACAACCATGCTTTTAACTTAAGCTACATTCGGATGTGCAGTTGATTTAAATTAAATTCCAACAAGTAAGATATCCAAAATTGGATTACTCCCACTTTATTTAGTGAGTGATATGTTCCAAGTTGCAATTGCATTTATTTTAAGTTAGAATTGAAACAAAAACAATTGCAGCAATATTGAGAGAAAACTGCATCTATAATCAGAAAATTGTTGCGATTGTTTATTTTCACTCTGTTGCATCTTATTATCTTAGTTGAAGTTTGTATGTCCAACCTTATTGTAATTTTTCTTTGAAGAAAACTATGCTTGCATTGCAGTGTTTTAGATATTTTTTTCCTTTTCCTTTTTCGAAGTTGGATGTTGTATCTTGGATACCATTTCTCATTTTGGTTATTGGATTGGCATTATGAATGCAAATGGAAGGACAGTCCAGTAATACAAGATTCGTGAATTCCCAGTATGTTTGTTATCCTTAGGTTTTCATATTGCTTTATGGGAAGCTGTGCAGGCATTGAAATTAATTTACAAGATCCATGTTTGTAGTTTAAACTTTCTTGAAGAATTAGATTGTTTTGAGAGCTTATATAATCATCCCTAGAGATTTTTTGCTATTTTTTCACTTGATTTTGCAATTGATGTGGTCTACTGTCATACAAGTTAACTAGATGGTACTTTTGCATGTATTGTTTTATCTGGAATTTTATAAGTCTTAGAGAATCTGGGTGTGCATGTGTATGTCAAAGTCTATCTTTATCAGTAGAAAAAAAAAGTGGTAGATGGTTGTCCTTTTCTAGAGCCACTCCCTCTAAATGTTTTAGAGTCTGTGACTAGAACATATCTTTCAGGAAGATTGGAACTATGTGCAACAGTGGTGGCTTGCAACTAGCTTCTCCTTTGATGTAGCTGTAAACATATTCTAAGGGTAGAGAATCTCTCCCTGGACTTGCACAATTTGTTATTCAAAATCAGCATCTAGCATGGGCAAGAATTAAAAAATTCATTATTCTTTAGTTTGTTTTTTGATCTCCTCTGGTGTAAGATCCGTATCCTAATCTGTACTGTTCCGTCACTTCCCGCGATCCTTCTCGTCGAATTTCGGCCATTCGTGACCTGTAATCGACGTTGCGCACGACTGTAAGACGTATCCTATACATTTGAGATGGCTTAATCCGAGACTTGTATCATTGCGACCGCATCATCGCCGCGGTTCCAACGCCACGACTCACTGTCCGATCCGATACCCTGACTAAGAGATATGGGTCGGCATTTATTTCGAGAAAAAGCCGCACGTTTACATTCCCAAGAGAATCTCTACAAGGTGTTAAATCAATCACATCAATCAATCTCATCAATCACCTCTCATGTCAAGTACAAAGCAACCATGCTTTCTTTCTCCACAAGCCAAGCAACCCCAAAGTCAACCAATCACTCACCTCACCCATCACTCACCTCACCCATCACTCACTTCACATCACTCCATCACTCTCACATCTCCCTACAACCCTCTCTCTCTCTCCCTCATTTCCCAACACTATTTCCAAGCAAAGGAGAGCATCCCATGTCTAAGTTTTTCCCAAGAGAAAGTGTGATTTTGGTGGCCCACTTCCCATCCCAAATCTCTCATCTTAGCCATCCATTTCTCATCTCCACCATCAAAGTGAAGCTCTAGGAGTGTAGCTTTCCAATAGACCAAGAAGATCAAGTGGTGGGTGTTTCTTTAGATTACTTTTTATGTTTTTAAGATGGGCCAAGTGAGGCCAACCGATCAATGGTTTGGATCTCACTTGGGACCCTAAGATGTGGCCGATGGCCTATCTTGATCATCAAATCATTCCATGATAGGGCCATTCTCCATGGGCCCCATCATGATGTTTACTTTCCTTGCATTAAGAGGTTATCTAGACCATCCATTTTTAGTGAAGAGGGATCTCCACCGTTAATCTTTTCTTTGGATGGTCCCATGTGCAATGATACCCATTGATGTATGAATGGATGGTTGAAACGGAGGGCCCATAGTGCCGGGGTCCCTCCATCACGCGTGTCCCACTCTATCTCTCTCTCCCTCTCTTTTCATTATTTACTTTTTTTGTGTGTGATGTAATGGCCATGTGACCCACTTGAATGGACCCCACCACTAGGTATGTATTGACGACCCAAGCCATCTAAAAGTGGGGCCCATCTTATATGTGTTACACCCACACCACCTACCATTTGGTGGCCCACCTAAAATAGGGCCCACCTTGTGCGTGTGCTAGGCCACACCGTCCAGCGTCCAGGACGCTGGACGTGATTGGAAAACACAAATATCATCTTGGTTCCAAGCTAATGGGATGGCCCACCTGCATAGGCCCCACCTCGATGTATGCCTCTAATCCGAGTCGTCCATCCCCTTCCCCGTCTCATTTTAGGCGTTGAGCCGAAAAATGAGGTTGATCGGGGTATCTAGTGGGCCATAGTGTTGAAAACAATATCAGTGACGTTGAAATCTACCCAGATTTTTATTACACGCTGGAAAATGTTCGATATTGGTCTTGATAGATCTGTTTTGGTCTTGGGAATACAATGGACGAAGTGGATTTATTTGAGGTGGGCCACACACGTGAAAAACCTCAAGTATTTGAGTTTTCAAAAAAAAAAAAAAAAGTATACACAGCAGCATTCGCTGCTGTGTCAGTGACGCAGGCGCTGCCTGCTGTTGGCGGACGGACGTGCAGCAGCCCACGGCTCCAGCCGTGGGCCCCACCTTGAAGTTTATTTGCCATCCAACCCGTTCACCAGGTAGGCCCCTAAATCAGTGGGCCGCCCTCCAAGTTTCAGACAAATCTAACGCTCAAGTCGCCCACACCATAAGAAATAGTGTGAATTGAATTCTACCCTTGAAACCTCCTTGGGGTCCACAGGAGTTTTGAATCAAGCTGAAATTTGTATTTTTCCCTTCTACCAGGTGTGCGCGACCTTATCAACGGGTTGGATGGTATGGAAACAATATGGTGGGCCCCACATGGGTCCCACAGTGATGTATGTGCCTAAACTCCATCGTCCGCACGGACGGTGGAGCCCACTATAATGTACGTATTATCCACACCGTCCAGCCATTTTTTGGGGCTGCTGGACGGTCAGTGGGCCTTAGCCTTGATGCATGTGTTGCATCCCAACCCTCCAGCCTTCATGTGGGCCCCCACCATGGTGCATGTGATGCATCCAAATCGTTCATTTATTTTGTAAAAATCATTTTATGGCTTGAGCTAAAAATGAGTTAGATCTATGATTCAAGTAGGGCCCACCTTGATATGTGTAAAGGGCCCATGTTGGCCTATTTGTAACCGTTTGTTAAGGCCCACCTTGGTGCACATCTAAGGCCATGGGATTAAGCCCATTTAGCATATGTAATGCCCATGGGATCCGGCCCATTTTTTCTATATAAGGCCCATGGGATTCAAGCCCATTTGATACATATTAAAGCCCATGGGATCAAGCCCATTTGATGTGCATGGGGCGCAAATGGAGTGGCCCATTTGATATATTTAGAGCTCATGTGTGTAGGCCCATCTAATATATTTAAGGCCTAAGTTGTGAGGCTCACTTTGATGTATTCCAAGGCCCATGGATCATGGACCATTGCAATGTACATAAGGCTCATTGGTAAGGCTCATTAACGCAGCCCATTTGATGTATGTAAGCCCCATGGGTCGAGGCCCAACAGAATGACCTTAGGTTCCATTGCAATGTGTGACTTCCCATGTTCATGTAATGATATATATGGCGGGCCGTACCTAGGGAACAATGTTGGTTTGACGTCCATATTGTATGTACAATGTTGGTTAAATGTCCGCATTGTAACTCCCCTTAGGGCCCATTGATAGGCCTATGCTTGTTGTTACCCATCACCTTATAACATGCTTAGTATAATCTCATGACTCATGCCTATACGCATCATATGTATGCTTGGTTTGAGTAGTGACTGATCATAGCATATGCCATTGGACAGACCACTTATGGGACCCGTTATGAGACGGAGTGCCCCACATGATCGCGCAGTACGCGATGAATTTCTGCATGATTTGACGGCGTGATTCATGCATCTTGCATATGTGATTTGATCACTGCACGCCCTAGAGACATCAGGGCCGTGGCTCCACAGGTACATCGTGGATGACCATATCGGATACCGAAAATACTTGATTCTAGCACTGTGGGCACTTAGGATGTCCTTGGGTGGGAGTCCCAGAACCTTTTTGATACCAGGAGATGCTCCAACGTCTAGACCGAGTGGATACACGAGCGCCCAAGTGCCGAATACCAGTAGGCCGCGTCTCCCACTGTGTCGTGGTCGGTTGAAAGGGGGTGTGGCCTTATCCGCCTGAGTGAGGGGGCTATAAGCTAGGCTGAGTTTGACCAGCTCACAAATGAGTCCGCTATCGACGAGCCGGGTAGGTATTGGCATACTACTGGTCAGGTGGATAGCGAGGTCTTTTCCGCTTGCTTGACTGTGCAGCTAGGGAGGTGCAAGTCACTGCGAAGTGTATTAGACTCCGGTGATATCCAGAGAGGAACTGTACTGATATGTGTACATGATGAGTACCGACTTGCTTGGATTGCATTTCGCATATGACATTCGGCTATGTAGGCCTTGCATTGTATCGGTGTGGCCGATGACATTCATATCTCGCATCATGCCTTGCATTATATAGCCTTGGTATATTCATGGACTTACCGCATACTTCCGCATTACCTGATCTTGTACACTCGGCGTTTGCCCTCCGCACACACTTACACCACCCTCTAAGCTTTTGTGAGCTTATGCATGACAGTTGCGTGCAGGTAGCGTTGGGCAGCAGCAGCGCTGAGGCAGGAGTGCATATCAGGACCTTTTGGAGCTTTTAGATCACCTTGTATTTCCCTTTCTGCATTGTACTTAAAGATTTTAATATAGTGGATATGTGATGATGTTGTTTTGTGACTTAGTTATGCTTGTGGTTATGCTCCATTACAAGAAAAAATTCATTTTGAAAATTCTCCTTGTAGGATCCCAGGATCGGAATCTGACATTTGATTATCAGAAGCCGAGAATGGGGTACTACGGAGGCTGTCGACACCGGATTCGGCAATCGGGATTCGTGTGAATCCGATTTTCGAATTTGGGGCGTGACATCTGGACTACTCATAGCTGGCTCTCAGTGGTCTAGGTCCTCCCACTTCTGTTGCATTATTGTGGAGTGGACCTCAATTGATCCCCTTGTGTCATATTCGTCATTTCATGGTGCAATTGGTACACATGAGTCTCGATAACCAGTTCTCAGGACACATCTTCTTTCTTCTTTCAGTCACCAACACAATTCTAAATTTTTCTCAAGTTCCATTTGATTGACATTAAATAAATAAAATGATATGCTTTCACTAAGAGGAACAAAAGAAAAGATTTTCAATTCCCAAAAAGTGATCTCTAAGGGCTTCTACCTTTGTGAATTTTATTTTTCCTGGCAAGTATTGGTCCAAACTGGTCCTCTCTAATTTCTTTTAATGAGAACTCCCCATGACTGTGTCTACAAAAGCCGAGCCCAGGTTAGCTCTCTACTGTTCTACTTCTTGATCCGTGAGCATTTATATTAACTGAACTGGGGATGCATTTTGAATTTTCCTTTAAATAAGTTTCTATAACTCGTAGTGATAATCCTTAGTTTTGATTAATGTCGGATTGATTTCTTTTGTTTGGCAGTTATGTGATTGCTCCATACAAAGAGTACCCACAACTGCTTGGTTTACTATTGAAATTGTTGAAGGAGCTGGTGGATTGGGTTCAAATAGCTAGTGGATTGCGACAGCCTTTGATTTTGCAACTAAAGGGGTTCTCCAAGCTGCAGTTGTTCATCAGCCAAGCAAAAGTCATACCCAAATCTTGCATTGTGACTTTGAATTATTTGTGGAACCTAATGTTGTGTAATAGTTTGATTGAGTTTGTTTTGAAAACTTTAAATGGTAAACAAGTGAGATTGATTGTTTGATTGAGTTGTTAACTATTTTATTGGTATTATGGATTTCATGATTAATTGTTTCATGAATGGATTAGTAGTTTAAATAAATATTTTTAAAAATTAAACATTTTTAGCCTCAATTTGTGACCAAGGCTTAGATTTAGCCTTGATTGTTAAGAACTAAGGTTGAAATTCCCGTGGCTAAAGGCTTTAGCCTCCGTTGTTGAGAATCGAGGTTAAAAATAGATTTAGCTTCAATTGGAGGCAGCCGAGACTAAATTTGGATTTAGTCTCAGTTAGAAACAATGGAGGCTAAAATTTTGATTTAGCCTCATTTGGAGAAAATTGAAGCTAAAAAGGTCTTTTAACCTCACTTGAAGAACTGAGGCTATAAAAGTTATTTTAGCCTCGGTTGCTAAAACTGAGGCTAAAGCCTTTAGCCACGGGGGTTTCAACCTCGGTTTGGATAATTGAGGCAAAACTGAGGCTAAAAGCCTTAGCCTCAGTTTTTAACCTTTTTAGCCTCAATTTTGAACCGAGGCTAAAGCCCTCTTTTCTTGTAGTATAGTGGAAAACATTATTCCCACTGTTTCTTGTGGTATGATTTACCTGAACTTTGTATGTACTTCAATTTTGGTCTCAACTCCTTAGATGATTTGAAAAAATGAATGAACGATGTGGATTAGCCACATACGTTCACGATGGACTTAATAGAGTTTACTCAGTACGGTAAGAGCTTAACGTGTGACTCAGTACACAATCCGATTTTCACTTCCACCCCCTTATTCAGATACGCATAGCTGTGACTAAGATAGAGTGATGTCGGTGGGACTTTAACCGTGGCTTACCTTAATGTATGTGTTGTATTACTCTGTCGTCCATCCGTTTTGTCCTAAGATTTTCGCACATTGTCAAAAAAGAAGGATACACAAATCTTATGAACGGCCACCAATGAAAGCTTCTTAGTATCAATGTTTTTTTAACTACGAGAGAGTGGTCATTAAATTGCCAGCATTGAAAGTGATGCGAACACAAGCGCATTCAAGGTGTACCAACAAAGAAAGCGCCAACCACAAGTGTCGTCCTTATGGATAAGCGATTATTGAGGAGCTAAAGACCTTTCACATGTGATTGAACATATAGAAGACCCCACTCAGGGAAGACATATGTGAAGGAAGATTGGAGAAAGAAGACCGAGTGAAGACCGAGCGCCCGAACTTTTTCATACTTATTTTATTTATGCGTTTTTTCTTAGTTTTAGGTATTTGAGTAATTTTATATCTTTATTTACTTATTTTAAGGGTATTTTAGTAATTTTATGTCTTTATTTGCTTATTTAAGTGGGCTAAAGCCCTAAACTCGAATTTTAACTATTGAATAATAAAAAAATAAACCCTTTGGTTGCCTCCCTCCTCTCTTCTCTCTAACGGTGCTTCTTCTCTTCCCTTGATCTTCTTCTTCTAATTTCTTCTTATGCCCGTTCAACTTCTTCAAGGTAATTATTTCTTCTTTCTATTTTTCAGTTTTGGCTAATCTTTCTTCGATCAAAATCTTGAGAACCGATCTAAACCCTAAACCCTCAAATTTTCAAATCTCTAATCCGAGAAACTTCCTAGTTCTTCGGACTAATGATCTTCATTGATCGATTGGGTGTGACCATGTAAGATCGGAAGGTCTCATCCCTCGCCGGATCCAACCTAAGTAATAATTGAATTTCATATTCCATGGTTGTGATGATGGCCTACTTCATTGCATGTTTCCTTTATGATTTTCTCAGTTATGATGATTACTGCTAGAATTTTATATCATTTATTCCTTTTATTTCCTCTATTTAATTATGTTCAAGAGCATGCATCATAATTAGGGCTGTCCTGCGTCAGAAAGCTTCCTAGTATCAATGTTTATTTGTTTACCATGAAGTTTGTGAGAAATCCACCCCACCCATTTGTTTACCTGATCATGGATGGATAAGATGAATTTCTTTAAAGGTGTAGTCAATTTGCATTCATATAAAATTTCCCCTAAAATATCTAACAATCCTTTTACTTTTACTTTGTTTAGCAATCTAGTCACTTTGTTTTGTGTAATCCCGTTATTTTATCTTGCGGAACTCTCATTCACTTTGTTTGGTAACCCATTACTTTGCCTAGTAGGACTCCATCACTTTGTCAAGCAACTTTATTAGTTTGTCTCGTGAACCATGTCATTTTGTCTGATAACACCATTTTACCCAATAGAACATCATCAATTTATTTGGTGAAATATCTAATAGAACCCCATCACTTTGGCTAGTATAACCACATCACTTTATTTAATGGAACCTTGTCACTTTGGCCAGTTATCCTGTCACTTTGTTAAGTAAAATCCCATCACTTTGTTCAACAATCTTATCACTTCGTGTTATGGAACCTCCTCACTTTTTCCAGTAACCTTATCACTTTACGTAGTAGAATTCCGCCACTGTCTAATAGAACTCCGTCACTTTGTTTAGTGTAAGCACATCACTTTATCTTGAAATTCCGTCACTTTGTCTAGTGGATTCCTATCTCTTTGTTTAACAACTTCGTCACTTTATCTAATGCGAATCCTATTAATTTATTTGGTAATCATGTCACTTTGTCAAGTATGACCTCATCACTTTATCTAGGGAATCACGTTACATTGTTTTGAAATCTCGTCACTTTGTTTAGTAAAACTCCATCACTTTGTCGCACAACCCTGTCACTTTGTCTAGTAAGACTTTGTTACTTTGTCACACAATCCTGTCACTTCGTTTAGTAGAACCTCATCACTTTGTCTAATGAAACCCCATCATTTTATCAAAGAATCCCATCACTTTTTCTTGGAGAATCGTGTCACTTTGTCTACTGGAATCCCATTGTAACAACCCTGATTTTTTTAGCCTACTTGAGACCTCGACTAAAACAAATTAATATTTGATTTTCCTTTATTAATAAAACTAAGCACTTAGCCTAGTTAGTAAAAACACTTTTGGTAAAGGGATATGTCAACAGATCGATTCCACACACTGAGAATTATATTTTGCCAAAATCTACCAAAATCATGGAATACATATAATGATGTCTCTTAATAATTTTATGATGGATGAATTTATGTACACTTAGTGTACACATCATGGACTGTAACTCGGGTAGGGCATGACACTCGTCACTTTGTTTGACAACCTTTTCACTTTGCTTAGTGGAACTCTGTCACTTTGTCTTATCAGGCAGAACCTTTTCAACTATATACAGAGTTAGAAAAAAATGTTTGTATGGGATGTGACTTTTAACTTTGACAGAGGCCTTCATGATGTTTTGGTAAGATCCACTATGACCATTAGTTATTAAGTCTTTTATTGGGCCTAGAGACAAAAAAATAAAAAATAAAAATCAAATTGACATGTGATTCTAGTAGGTCACACCAAAGGAAACAATTGAGAGAGAGAAGTCTACCCTTACATTTTAAAGGGTTCGCCATGATACTTATTTGAAATCCACATCTTAAATTGCACAAATGTTTTTAGTCATGTGCCCTAAAATTTGTAACTATGAAGAATTTTTAGGTCACCTTGAATCATATATGTAACTAATTTTTAGGCCGATAGCCTAACATAGGGTGACACACCTAGTGGTTGGGGTTTATTTTACATAAATATCATGGTGAGGTCCCCACAAGCCACCAACCATTTGCTTTTGTGGGTGGCTGCAAGGGATAAGACTCATACTGCTGAGGGTAGCCTGCACCATCGTTGTTTGTGTGATGTTAGAAAAGCTCTGTAGGCCCCACCATGATGTATGTGTTTTATTTACTCTGCCTTCCATTTTTGGGATCATTTTAGTGCATGAGTACAAAATTGAGGCAGATATGGATCTCAGTTGGACCACACCACAAGAAGCGGGTGATTGGAGGCCCACCATAAAGGTGGCTACAAGTTTTTGAATCAAGCTGATATTTGTATTTTCTCTTCGTCCATATCTTTGTGACCTTATCAAATTGGTTGGATGACAAATAAACATTACAACAGGCCCTAGAAAGTATTTAACGGTGTGCTTTCAATCACCAATATTTTGGTGTGGTCCACTTAAGATTTGGATTTGCTTCATTTTGGGCTTATGCCCTAAGATGAGTTGAAAAAAACAAATGGATGGACAGCATGGATAAGACACATTTATCATGGTGGGGCCGCAAAGACTGTTTAGTAGCATACAGTACCGGCATGATCAGTGCTGCTTGTTACACTATGCAATCTGCTCTTGAAAAAGGAACGAAGCTTTGTTGCAGCCTTAGATCGAGTGGGACCTGACCGTGGGGCTCGCTTTGATGTATGCCGTCTGTATGTTTTGTCAGCTCCTTTTAGGAATGAAAAAACAAAAAAAAAAAAACCCAAACAGACGCATATCTCAAGTTGACCAATAAGAAACAATAGGGATTCACAGTTTTATTTATTTTTGGCAGGCTGCAAATGTTCTGAATCCAGCTGATATTCGTGTTTTCCCTTCATCTAGTCCCAGGTTGGATTTCAAATTAACATGGTGGTGGACGCTAAGAAGTTTTCAATAAGTGACCGTCTACAGTAACCAATGTTTCTTGTGGTGTGGTTCACTTGAGATATGGATATGCTTCGTTTATATGACAATGACTTGGAAAAACGAATGCAAGGCGTAGATATTATAAGCATGCATCAAGGTGGGCTATGGTTAGGGTCCCAACGACGTCACTAGATCCTGAGTTGAAGCTAGGACGCGGCGTTCAATCTTGCACCGATGACGTCGACCAATTAAATTCCAGGATATGGGAAGTCCCTGTGCGCTGGAACAGTAGATCCTTGCTCCTCAAAATGAGATAAAGGCGTCCTACCCCGCCAATGGACAGACAGATTTATGTGGGGCCACCGTAATGTATCAATCTATCTACGCGATCAATTTCTTTTCTCGGATCATTTTACCGTATGAGCTTAAAAATGAGGGAGATTTAAAGCCGAAGTCAAACGTGCTTGCGTTGCATTAAATACAATGATTTCTCTGTTACATTAAATGCTAAGGGTCATATGTATTGTGGTTCACTTTAGATTTATCTCATTTTTAGGTTCAACAGCATGGATAAACAAATACATGACGGTGGGCTCACACGTATATCTGCCTGTTCTTGGCGAGAAACAAGGGAAGCGGATTGGCTGGTGTGGTCCACTTGATAACTAGATATATGTTATTTTTCATCTCAAGCCTCAAGATAAGCTTGCCAAATGAATGAATGGTTAGATATGTCACGTACCTCATGATCAAGCCTACTGAATTTAATTTGTTAACATCGTTATAGCAGCTATATAGCTAGTGTGAGGTACACTAGCCAATTCGCTTTCAAAACAAGTGGGGTAGAATTGATTACTAACAGGTTGACCACCATGGTTTATGTGTTATATGCCCATTCATTTAGAAATTTTAATTTAGGGCATGAGACAGGGAATGAGTACGATCCAAAGCTCAAATGGACCACCATTAAAAATTTGTATGGGCTACAAAAGTTTTCCATCCAATTGAAATTTGTTTTTTCCCTCATTCATGTCAATCTTGGGCCACAAAAGTTTTCCATTCAATTGAAATTTGTTTTTTATTTCCATTCATATCTGCTTTTCCATCCTTGACTTCTAGGTAGTTGGATCTTAAATATATATAAATATTACAGTGAACCTGGGGAAGGTTTCAATGGTTGATATCACTCTCTTCACTGACTCATTAATTATCTCATGCCGTGAAATGATCTCTCCAGATGTATGAATGATGCCGATAGACCAAATACATCATTTGAGCTCTACAGTAGTTGGTGACGTCAACCTGTACCGTCAGGAAATCTAATAGGTTTCCCGGGCAATTCTGCAAACGCGTGCACATATCCCTATGCAATGATTAAACATCTAATCCGCCCGAACTGTCTGAAAATTTGACAGCTTTTCCTGACAATTCTGCGAACGCGTGCATGTATACGTGTGCAATGATTAAACGGACGCCAATTAATGAAGCGGATTTCACCATCGAAACCTTCCCAGCAGTTTCCCGGCAATTCTCCAAACGCGTACACGTATCCGTATGCAATGATTAAACATCTACCCGCCTCCAAACTGCCGGAAAATCTGACAGTTTTTCCTGACAATTCTACAAACGCGTACACATATACGTGTGTCATGATTAAACGGACGCCAATTGGTGAAGCGGATTTCACCATCGAAACCTACCCAGGGCCCACCGTAATGTTTACTGGTTAACACAGGCATGGGATACGGGAAAACACAAATATAAGCTTGATAAAAAATGTGTGGCAAGGGAGTTTTTAATGGTAGATGATAAAACCAACTGTTTTCTGTGGTGGGGCCTATATTAGCCTTTAAACTGACTCAGTTTTTGTATTATAGCTTAAAATGATCTCTCCAAATATACGGACGGTGTGGATACAATACATACTTCGTGATGGGCCTACAGCGCGTGGTGACGTCACTTCAGTAGCTAGACTCGCTTTTGTCAAGTGACAGTGGACGCGTATTTCACGCGTATTCACACTCTCCAGAAACGGGAAAGGGTGGAGGGATCTTTCCTCGGATATATCTTTGCCATTTCTGCCTTATTTCCTGCTGGAGTGGCATAAAACAGTGTCATTCCAAATCATTCTCTGTGATTGGGAATGTGGATTTTTATTTATTTATTTATTTAAATTCTAGTCTTTCTTTGTTGTCCTTGTAGGAATTGAATCCTTCTTTATTCTGGGGATGGATATGCACACCCTGTTTTCGAGACGTACGCCCCCTTTCTGATACTATGCAATGCGTCTGCATGCGAATGTAGGGTCTAAGTTCCAATTACGTGTGAGTTCGTTTGTTTTGTTAGTATGAATTAGGATTTTCTGAGGTGGGTTTTTCTTGTTGCTGTGTGCGGAATTGAATTCTTCTGTGCTATGGTAGTTGATTTTTTGCACCCTTGTTTTTGAAAGGTGAACCCCCTTTTTTGGATAGTGTGCATGTCATTTGTTACATTGTTTAGTGATGTGTTCATATTCCTTTGTGTGGCATTCTGTTCCAGACTGTGGATTGTAAGATTTGGATTTTCTCATGTTTTGTAGAGCTTGACTTGACGGTTGACTCAATTCGTTACGACACAGTTCTAACTGAATTGTGGTAAAATGGTGTAATGGTTTGATTCTCTGATGGGGCGGTTTAGTTGAATTACATTCGTTTTTTTTTTTTTTTTTTTTTTTTGGGGGGGGGGGGGGAGAGGAGAGATAATATTCGTTTGAATTTTGGATTTTTAATGGCCATCACAGTTTTCTAATTTCATTTTTCACTGTTCTTGAACTGGGACATGCAAAATAAGTGTTTGGGATGCCATATCATGGGACACCCTCTTTTTTTTTTTTTTTTTTTCTAATGATATGTTATGTTATGTTTTGGTGCCCGTTTGAAGGTAATTTAGGTTACTTTCCATTGAAAATTGGTTTTTTTTTTATTTTTATTTTACTTTGATTTGAGTTTGGTTCTTTTATGGGCTCAGTGAAGTCAACTTACTCTGCTCGCATTGGTAATTAAGGTCCACTCAAAATTCTATCAGTTTTTCTTCTTATAGAATCCATGGCTTGCTTTAAAGATGAGAGACCTTTGAAGGATTTCTCTTTGAATTTCAAGTGCTGAGGTACAATAATTTCTGTTGGTATGTCTGACTTTCTAGGATCATTTTAGTTTCTAGTTGAATCAGCTTGATTGCATCTGCTTGAGCCAATTAGCATGTGGTTATTAGATTCAAATAGTTTTTCCTTTGGTTCAGTTTGTAGGAGTGGGGTCTATGATTTTTGGATCCAAACCAATGGTCTGTTGGAGCCCACAAGCATCTTGCGTGGATGGGGCCTCAAAAGTCTCCTATCACTGCAACCAATCTTGGGCCCTTTCTGTTGAATGTGGACCTTTGATGTATTTCTTCGTAACCATCTATTTCTGTTACTCAAATCAAACGGTCAGATAGCCCCATAGAGGGGATTTTTATTTATTTATTTATTTTTTTTTTGGGGAGGGGGGAGGGGGGAGGGGGGGATTATGGCCCACCTTTGAAGGTGCCCAACTGACTGACCATAGGCCCACTTGTATGAAATGAAGACCTTGTCGAGGCACCTATAATTCCATTTTAATTTCCTTTTTCTTCAGGACAGCTGCATCATGCCTGTGTAGTTGTACTTGCTTCTCCTCTTCATGGAAACATTGGTATTGTAACCTTACCTGTTTAGGATTCTTGACATCGAAGAAATGCACGTCTTCTAGAGGAAATAAATACTACCCATATTCACAACATGGGAAGTTAATTAAGTCTTCTCTCTGCCATGAAGCTCGACTATCTTCTTTCCTGTGTCCTTGCATAGAAATGACAAAAATTCAGATCAAACTACACTCAGTTTCTTAAAAGAAACATTTCAATAATTCCGCATCATCAGTTTTTTGTTCTCCTTTGTACTGCTATGACATATTAAGCTTAATTATCTGACATATTGTGCAGTCATAGGCTGTGATCGGACGGTTCTGTTGGAGGTTGAAAGCCATTTGTTTGAATAAAGCTATTGTTTCTGTTAAGCATATAGAAATTTTAGTAGTAATCATGGGAGGGAATACCTCTACTCTGGAATCCTATGATATCGTCCATACAGAATTCAGAAGGTATTCAAGGATTCCCAATAATTACAACTCGCTCAATCAGGTATTCTGACACTCCTTTCTTGCTGCTTTTCCTTGAATTCTTTCACTTGCCATGTTTGTAACTAACTGAAATAAATAAATGGTGACTGTATAATTGTAGATGAATTAGAAAGTCCTGTTCATCAGATGTGTCACTGCATGTGTGGCCCATGGTTCAGGGATTCAAACTGCTGATTTGATGTTCCTCACTGTGGAAGAGGAATGTCCTGTAATATCACTTATCTTGCTGGTCTAAAAATGTAGACTGAGTACATTACCATTCCATATTTCATAATGACAAGTCCATATATCAAAGGCTTAGGATTTTCTTATTTGGTATACTTCCAGTACATCACTCAGCTACTGTCAAGGCAGGCAGATGAACAGTATGAATCAGAGAATACCATAGGCCCCCACGCAGGGAACCCTGTATGTTTGATAGCGAAGGGCCAGGAAGACCAGCCACACATCTTGTGTTATACTGTGGAACCAAACACCTAAATCTTAAATGTCAGCCCTAAATACTTGTTGTTTCTAGAGATAAGTTCACTACAGCTATTTCTTTTCTTTGATTCAGTGTCTCATGTAGATCAGGCCAAACAGACCATCCATTGGTCCAACATGGATCTGACGAAACATTTTCGAATTAAAAGAATCTCTATTAATGGAACTTTGTAAAACATCAAAGAAAAAAATCTTTCGCCTGTAACAGAAGATGATCATTGTAGTCAACCTTCTACCTAAAATCTAGAGATGTAAGTTTTGGGTACCATTTGTTCCATGTCCAAGTACATGCAGGTTACTATCTCACAGATACAAGGAATTGGGCCAGAATGTTTGTTTGTTTGGTGTTTTTTTTTTTTTTTTTTGGAAAATTACCCAGAATGGCCCACATCTAAGTATTTTTTATTTATTGAATTGATCAGACCCCTTGTAGGGTTGGAACATACAAAAAAAGTACTGTTGGATGCATGCAGACTGTTAGATGCATATGTGGGAAAATTTGACTTGTTTCAAATCTTGTAGCTCCCTATAGGACTTAACATGGATGAGGCAGGATATAAGTATCTATCATATGGGTCTGATAGACCCAATAGCTTTACAAGGTGCGAAAAGCATATACCGTGATACATTTGACGTAGAACTGGTGATTGCTACCTTTAATTCTTTTTTGTGTTATTGATTATTTTTATTGTATTGTTTGAATATGTCAACAGAGCCTCAGAGTATTCAGATTGGTATTTTTTAAGACTATTCATGATCCTAGTGGCTCATTTTGATGCAAAAACATTGAATTGAAATTATTGGTCCAATAGAAGCAGAACTGACGGGATTGTAGTTTCCTTCATTAGCACTAACTTTGAGGGTCTGGCTCTAATTTGCAATTTCATTCCTTTGAAGTTCGACTTGAGCAATAACTGCAATTTTGAGTGCTAATTCCTCATTATGAATAATAGGAGACATCATTGATTGTTTTCTATTCCTCTTGATTAAGAAGAATGTTTCCAATTTGATTCACTTGTGCATCCATTTGCAGCCCAAACATCCTTCATTTTGAAGATTACTTAGCTAGTGTATTTTAACCATATGAAAGCTGCATCTGTTTGATATGGATTTCACATTATATTATTTCTTTTCTAGGTGACAGCGGCTCTTGCCCATACTGGTCTTGAGTCTTCCAATCTCATCGTGGGTATTGATTTCACTAAGAGCAATGAATGGACTGGTAAGCTCCTGAATCTTGGCTCTGTGGTTCATTTTTCTGATGTTCTCTCTCAAATCCATTCAACACCTTCCCCTTAACTAGATAGAAATGAACTTGGTAACAAGAGTACGATATCAAATCTTACTCTTACCACATACTGATGTGCATGTATCTGGAAGATCTGGGCTGTTCATCAGGTTCTACTCATCATGTGAGTGTCATAGCCCTACAATTCGGCCATTCCTATCAATGGGAAGTGCTGACATGTAAGTTGCATGTGGACTATCAACAAAATTTTCAACTGTCTATTTTGTATATATGTGTGGCCTCCCTGATGACTGGACCAGCCTAATTTTTGGTACACGGCACTTACAAGGTAGGACATGAAAAGCCGTGCCAGATCTCACATTCACATCGGCATTTAGGATTTAAGGATTAGAACTCCTATTGGGAAAAGTCATTGCATTTCTCTGCCAACTACTCATCGGATTACTTCAGGTTCAGTTACTAAATGCTTGTTACCTTAGCATGATCAAATTCCTATTGATACGGCATAAACTATATATTGCTTTGTGTTGTTTGGTCATTTGGACCCTCAGGACATTTATGGCCAATGTTGTTGCTGTCAGGTCAAAGTTCTTTCAACCGTCATGGCTTACATCACATCGGCAGTTCACCAAATGCATATGAACAGGCAATATCTATCATTGGAAGGACCCTTTCTGCCTTTGATGAGGACGACCTTATCCCCTGTTTTGGATTTGGTGATGGTCAGTCATATATGCTCTGCTTCTCACAATCTGTTTCCTCATAGGGTAGTGATAGGGTGTTGGCAACAATATCATAATCTACAACTGTGGTGATGGTGGCTGCACTCCTAATGTACACATGGCTTGCAGCACAAATTCAAACCATCCAAATAGTGGGCCCTAGTGCGGAGGAGTATAGTCCAAAAACTACAGTAGAAGTATGCTCCTAACTGGCTGACTGGTAGACATCTAATGGGCAGTGAAAGCTAATATTAGTAAATGGTCCAAATTCAAAAACTAACGTCCATTTATCCAACGTTAGCATTGTCTAATCAATATCATTTTGGGTATCTGAACAATATACAATGGGTCCCACCATTTGGGTGGTTTGGGTTTATGTTACATGCCGTGTGTATAGGAAGGTGCCCTGTGCCATAGTAGTCCTATAATGCATAGCATCTTACCATTAGCCTTCTTCAGAGCACATAACATGTTTAACATGGGAAGAATATTTGAAATTGCTAGGACTAAGGGATTGTCTTTATCTTTGTCTTGCAGCATCAACACATGACCAAGAAGTTTTTAGTTTCTTCCCAGATGGACGGCCATGTAATGGCTTTGAGGAAGCACTAAGCAGATATAGAGAAATAGTTCCACATATTAAGCTATCTGGTTGGTATATCTTCCACTGACAAATTCTAGGGTGAGGCCCAAAAACCACACTGGTTGGATGATCTTAACTGCTCAATTGAGGAGAAAAACAATCAATGTTGATTTTGGGCTATGTTCTGATCAAGTGGTTAGGATTCTCTAAAGAAACTTATTTTTGGGCCATGACCCATCTACTGCGGGGCCTACTGGATAAGTGATCTTGATCTTGCATGCATCTGCTATGGGTCTTGATGGGACTTGATTCCTATCCTTTGTAACAGGACCAACATCGTTTGCTCCAATTATTGAGACTGCTATAGGCATTGTGGAGGAGAGTAATGGTCAGTATCATGTGCTTCTGATCATTGCAGATGGACAGGTCTGTTTTTTGTTCTCCTAGTGCTTTAGAACCCAGATAGGAAAAATAAAAATTCACTCTTCAAGGTTAGAAATCCATTACTTATATTCACTAATGCCTAAATGGCTGTGCTGGGAGTGGATTGCTTTCTATTTCCAAATATTTTAATGATTTTGGATTATAGAGATTCCTGGCCAGAACAGATCAATACAGGTCTGAGCTGTTGTACTTAAATGCTCATTAATATGGTTTGTCATCCACTCTGGGTCTTACATCGCCTTCTTTGGATGCTTATTACCTTCTTTTTTCAATTCATGGAATGTGGAATGTGATGTTGATGAATGAATATTTGGTCAACTTGAGAAAATGAATGTTGGATTATACAGGGATTTTGCATCTCTAGCTGGATCCTTGGTGGTGCTACTCATGAGAATGGGATTTTAAACCCTACTCTCGAGGGGCACATGTGTTTGAGATCCATGCCATTCTCAAGTGGGCTCCACCACTGAGCTGATGTTCTCTTTCTTTTCGTAGTTGTCATAACTCCAGTGTTTTGGCTACTCAATGCTGATGCTCTTGATGCACACTTAATGTAGGTGACCCGAAGTGTGAACATGGATCCTGGCCATTTTAGTCCACAAGAACAGGATACCATTCGTGCCATTGTCAAAGCTAGGTAGTTACTGGAAGCCATGCTATGGGATTTTTTGCATATTGGATCTTCTGAACATTTTTTATTTTAAGTATTTTTGCAGTGACTACCCCTTATCAATCGTTCTGGTTGGCGTTGGCGATGGACCTTGGGATATGATGCGCCAATTTGATGACAATATACCTGCTCGGTCCTTTGATAATTTCCAGGTTATAAATCCAAACTATGAACACTTCCAAACCAGATTCTGTGTGGGATGACATTTGAAAAAGGCTCATATGCAATGAACTGTTGCTTTTATCCCTTGCAGTTTGTGAATTTCACGGAGATAATGGCCAAAAACATCCCCTCATTCAAGAAGGAGACAGAGTTTGCTCTGGCAGCATTGATGGAAATACCATCACAATACAAAGCGACAATAGAACTCCAACTTTTGGGGTATTAACGCGTCTTTTAGAAATCATTCATGGCGATGATTTAAATTAGTGGACGAATTCTAGTTTCAAGCAACTATCTGCAAGTGCAAAAATAATCACCCAATGCATTTGCATATCTAGTGCATTCATAGGAAGGGCCCAACAGTTAATTTGTCCCAAATGAGGCTGGTCTACTCTTCAGTCAACTCACGTGTATGGGACAGGGGATACTTTTAAGAAGAGATAGCCCACAGTCCTCATTCAACATACATGTGAGGGCCGAGGCCTGATGAGTCGACCTGTCCAATTTTTAGTCCTGCCTAAGAATTGCCCGGACCGCACACGTGTGCAATGTTTGCACATGGGGATGCATGCTGGTATCATTCAAACCATTTTCCAAACTAACGAGCAATTATTGTATTTGTTTAAATTTTCAGTTGCAGAAGGGGAACACCAGTGAAGGTTCCTCTCCCTCCACCACTGCATCCCCCTAACCCTCCGCCACAGGAAATTTCTCAACTCATCAACCTGGTAATTACCTTGTAAAGCAAATATCTCCTCATGCATTTGAATGGGGGAATGCAGTGATGATCCCTCCTTGATAGATATTAAGGAATTTTAATCGCAGAAGCCTATCCAAAACTGCCACAGCCCATACACACCAATATGGCACACCTGCACAATATCTCAACTGTTTCACCAGTCCCTGTGATGGATATAACTTACCCCAAAAGTCAGGCCAGTCCAATAATCAGTTGGGATCACACTTATGTAAAATTTGAAACTTAGCACATATGATGATTTGACTGGACTGATGTTTGGGGTAAGGCACATTCACTGTGGGCTTGTGATGTACAGCCCAGATCTCACATGTGTATCATCTAGAGAGGTGTGGGGTGCTTTTATTTGGCATCTGCTGATAGCTTGTCTGGGAGTGGCATTCAGTATTGATAATAACCAATGAGCTTATTAAGCTGACGCATTCATGTTGCCAAACAGGTGTGTCCGGTGTGCTTATGTAATGCCAAAGACCTTGCTTTTGGATGCGGTCATCGGGTAGAGTTACAGAACTTGCAATTTTCTCCAATGGAATTGATATCTATAGCCACTTTTTTTATTATTATTATTATTTTTTTTTTTATAACTTTTGGTTATAGAATGGTACAGCTTTGAACAAATGCATTTCTATTTTCTCATTGTGTCATGAGTGCTCAAACATTTTCATCTTTATGTGCAGACATGCTACGAGTGTGGTCGAGATTTGCAGTTTTGTCCCATTTGTCGAAGCTATATAATCATGCGTATTCGATTATTTTTGATGAATTGAAGCTTAATTAAAGACTGTTGATTCAATCTTTAAACTCTGTACTCTTTTGATTTTGATTTTGTGGTCAGGTAATCTGTATAGATATTTGGAGTTTTCTCTAAAAATTTCTCTTCAAATAACAACAGACCTGTCATTTATCAGCATTGCAAGAGTTATGCATTACCTTTCTTTTTCCTTTTACTTTCTTTTTATTTATTTATTTATTTACTTTTATATTTGTCAACTTGAGCTGATTTTGGGTGTCTTCAGGCAGCTAATTGGCCCAAATGGATAGGAAAGCCTCTGGCTCGTCATCATTGTCTTTTAACCCCGTGAGTCGGATGGACATGGGCAGGCTTGAGTCAAAACCCGATCTGACTCGACCAAGTCTGATTTGACTCAACGAATCGCATCTGGCTTGGATGAGTCAGCAGTCCATGGTTGGTGTGTAGGGTGGCACCTGGGGCCTTGCTTTTTCACCTCACTGGGTGCCCGCTGTAAAGCTGGATCTCAAGCCTGCTTGGCGGGTAGGGTGGCACCTATGGCCTTGCTTTCAACACCCCCTCCCTGTTTCGAGTTAATTTTGTCTCTGTCTTTATATCCAGGAGGGTCTATAACCTGATGAATGGGTTGGATGGCACATACACAATATGGTGGGCCCCAAAATGGTTTCTATGTTGTGAATCCCATCCCACTGTTTCATGTGGTGTTACCTACTTGATTTTTGGGTTGCCCTTATTACTCACCTGAGGTTTCACAGCTGAATACAGAGCATATCACAGAAATATTATAGTGGAAAAATGTTCTCAGCTCTGAACTTTTTGCCTTTTTTAATTGAGGTGAGCTAATTGCTTAATTGATTCAACAAATTAAATAGTTCCAACCAAGATTTGTTATACTTTTTTACTGAAAGGATTCATTTCTAATTAAAATGAAATAATCTCAACCTCTGATTGTGTACATGAGTGAATTGTTTGCGAATTGTTTTCGTCTAATATTTATGTACCTAACATATCTATTTTCACATAAGAAATTATCAATAAATAATTCTAATATTTGTTAATTGACAATCAATTTGCGCTTGTTTTACCAATGATCAGCAATGTAATGGAGAGGTGAGTGATTACAAATTGCTTTCCCATGTTTCATTTATTGATTGTAATATCCTAATGGTGACATTATTACATTAATGTCAAATCATCATCAAAATACATTATTATGTTTGAATTTGAGGTTTTATTGGTAATTCCATAAACAGAGCAATGATTACAAATTCCTTTAACCATCTTTTGAACACATATGCATTTGATCAACGATTCTTTTGATAGTGGTAAAATTATAATGACAACATATTTCCTTTCCCATAGTAATTGGTGAAACAAATAGGCCCCAAGTGTTTGTGGCAATTCTAATTCTTAAAATTGATTTTGCTTGAGTTAAATGTGTTTGATTAGTGTCTGAATTAAGTGCTTATTAATAAATATTATGAAAATGGATCTGTTTTTTACGATAATTTTTTGTAGGATTGTCCTCTATTTGGTCAAACGGTAAATTAGCTCGAATGATCGAAATGAGGAGCCCCCACCATTCCATTTGGAATAAATACTGTTTGTGGTGAACTGAGAATTGAAAATTCAAATAAATCCCACTCCAATTGTCCAGACACCACAGACTCTAAGAACGAGCTTCAGTTAAGGAGAATGAGTGTAAGACACCTTTTTCTTCTTGCAATCCAATTAATCTCTACTAAATGGCATTAGTAATTCAATTCAGAAACAACTTTCTATGAGTTCTCATTGATTTTGTGAGGACATGTGAAAATAAGATGGGAGTAACATAACAGTGCAAGATATTTGATCTAGATATGATCTTCTTGGAAATTGATTGCTTGCTTTGAGAGAAAGGAGATGGGAATATGGAAATCCATAGGGAAAAATTCCTTTCATGGTAGCATTACTAGAGCCCTTTTTGAAAGGCAATTGGCTGAGGCCTGTTCATTAGCCAAACATCTCTTCAATCCTCAATGTAACCGTCTTATCTGAGTTTTCTCTAGCAGGATCACCTGGAAGAAGGGATAGTTGCTTAGTTATTGAAGAGGAAGGGAAAAACTCCCTGAGAAGATGTTTTATTTTTTTTTCAGTAGGGGTCCCACCCCAATATCTTTGATAATATGAACAGAGGATGTATAGCCAAACTTTCAGATGGTCTCCACAAAAAAAAACAACAGATCTCACCTATCATAACGTCTAAACAGCAACTACAAAATGGAAAAAGAAAGCCCCAAACCAGCCTCTCCATACAGCAAGAAGACATACCCTGCACCACAGATCAGGGAGCAATCAAAAGCACAGCAAGGAGACATATCCCTCCTCCAATGATGGGGCACATTCAAAAGCACAGCTAGCTGCTGAAACCTTGCCTGCATAAACAAAGACAATAGCTTACGTAGAGCTGAATGAAATCCCTGCAGCTCTAAATTCCCCAGACCGAGCTCTGCGCCTGCAAGAACAGGACAGTAGACAGACTGCCTATGACCCCATGACTCCAGCAAGAACAGGATAGCAGACAACTAGCAAGAACAGGATAGCAGACCGTCCGCAACTGCCACCCCAAAACACCACTCGCAATGTAACAGCCACCAGAGTTACGACTGCCAGACAACCAGAAATCTCCCAAACAATACTTCAGTACCTGCATGATACAGCAACTTCCTCCTGCCAGGAATGCCACTCCTCCCAAGCAACCGACCACGCATTAAAAAAAAAAAAAAAAAAAACACCAGGCCAAATCAAACTTCAGCAATTCCAACTGCCCATCCAGACCACTACGAATCCCTCCAACATACAACCAGCGCCACTGTGGTCTGTTGTATCAGCCTTACCATCGATGAATGACTAGGGAAATTAGCATGCGCAAGAATTGCTCGATTCAGATTATTTGCAACACTGCCTATACTCCATGCTTAACATATGAAAAATTGGAGACCTTTCTGATGCCTCATATGCTAGGAGAGCCATAAAGTCTTCCAGCTTCTCAACCTACCTATTCGTAGACATTACCAAATGGTGACAACTTGGTCTAAGCAAACTCCAGAGCTTATTTTCTAGAGCAGACGAGCTCAACAAAAAGATGGCTTAAGAGATCAAAATTGAGGAGATAAGGAGATTAGGAGTGTGGTATTAATAGATTACCAGATGGGAGTGTGTATTAATAGATTACAAGTTCTTATGTTTAGGCCTGGTTGAGCACTTAAACTAGACGATCAAATCAAGTCTTTGATCTAGGGGAGTATAAGGTCCTAATTTTTTATGCTTAAGCTTATCCTACAAAGACTTTGGACCCATTGCAACCCTAGTCCGACCCACTCTGACCCTCTCTGACTCACTCTGACGTCCACTATACAAGTGGGTTGATCACATGTTGAATGCCTTCACTGAACCCGAGTCGGGTCAAAATCCACTTGAACAACCATTACATTACCATACGAAGACTCGGGAGCTACTCTGACCCCACTTCGACCCACTCCGACCTCCATTACAACTGGGTCAAATGCGTGTCGAATGCCTTCACCAAACCAAGGTTGGGTCGAAATTCACTTCACAGCTGTTACATTACCCTACAAAGATTCTGGACCCACTTTGACCCCACCTCGACTCATGCCGGCCCTTTCTGACCCACTTCGACCCACACTAGAAGTGGGTCAAATGCATGTTGACCACCTTCATCAAACCTAAGTCGGGTAGAAATCCACTTGAACAGTCATTACATTACCACACAGACTCTTGAGCTACTTCGACCCACTCCAACCTACATTATACGTTGGTCAAACACATGTCGAACGCCTTCACCGAATTCAATCAAAATTCACTTGAACAACCGTTACATTACCATATGAAGACTCTAGACCCACCCTGACCTCTACGGTAAGTTAGTTGAACGCATGTCAAATGCCTTCACCTGACTCAAATCAAGTTGAAATCCACTTGAAAACCCGTTATATTACCCTAGAAATACTCCCAACCCACTTCGACCTGACTTCGATCCACTCCGATACAAATCGGTCGAACGTATGTTGAACGCCTTGACTAAAAATAAATCGGGTCAAAATCCACTGGAACATTTGTTACATTTGCCTACAAAGACTTCAGATCTGCTCTGGAGCCACTTCAACCTACTCTTAACCTCCACTAGAAATTGGTTGAACGTATATCGAACGCCTTGACCAAACACAATCTAGATGGGGCCTTTTTTTTAAAAAAAAAAAAAAAAAATTATAAAAAGAAATTTACCCTCATCCATCCATTTTTTAAAAGTTCATTTTAGGACAAAGGCCCACAAACTAGGCAGGTCCAAAACTCAAGTGAGCTGCATAATAGGAAACCAAGGATTGAACACCCACCATTGAAACATTCACGAGGCCACAAGAATTTTGGATCAAGCTAATATATGTGTTTTCAGTTCATCCCAGTAGGAATGAACTTATGAACTGTGTGGTTGGTATATAAACATTACACCTGGATATGAGGGAGGCTTCAGCAGTACGCATTTCCCTAACTACTTCCTCTTGTGCAGCCCAATTAAGTTTTGGATATGCTTCATATTGCCCATGCCCAAACATGAACGGGCAAAACTGATGAAGGGGTTGGATTTCTCTCGAATATCATAGTAAGCCCCCCCAATAGCTTGGCATGGCTGACAATGATGCCAACCCATTGAAACTTTCCTTGGGCCCACCGTGATGTTTAGTTGCTATCCAACCTGTTTATAAAGTTGGACAGGCTTGGACCAAGGGTAAATGTAAATATCAGCTTGATCCAAAACTTTTGTGACCCGGTAGAGTTTTTAGCAGCAGTTGTTCCATCCTCACTATTTCTTGTGGTGTGGTCCGCTTGAGCATTATATCTCTCTTTTTTGGGCTCATGCCATAAAATGATATGTAAAAGTGAATGGACAGCATGGATGAAACACATAAATCAAGGTGGCTCCATGGAGCTTCGGCTATGACCATCCGTCTGTATCTAGGTCCTAATGGGGGTGGACACGTATTCGCTACTGACATCATCAGTACTGAATTTTGTCACTGAAGCGATGTCACCGAGGTTTGTGGGCCCCACCATGATGTGTGTTTGTATTTTCACCATCCATCCATTTGAAGAGATTATTTTAGGGAATGAGACAGAGACTAAGGTAGATCCAAAGCTCAAGTGGACTTCACCACAAAAAAAAAAAAAAAACAATTGAGGATTAAAGGCCTACCATTAAAAAATTCTCAGGGGCTGGCTGTAGAAGTTTTCAATTAAGCTGAAATTTTTGTGTTTCCATTCATCCATGTCCGTGTTAATTTATGAGCAGGTTAGATCCCTAGGTTTAACGGTGGGTGTCACTATCTCCCACTGTTTTCTGTGATGGGGTTCACATAAGCTTTGAATCCGTCTCTTCTTTAGCTCATGCCCTAAAATGATATCTCCAAATGAATAAATGAATAGCCAGTATGTATACAATACATAAATCATAGTGGGACATCACTTCAGTAGCAAAACTCGCTGCTCGGTGTAGTTAATCCACATCCACACTGTTGTAGTACCCAATTGGTGACATCCAGGGTTAGTACCCAATTGGTGATGGATGCGAATAGTCTTACCCATCCCTAATCTAGCCATGACTGGACAGGTCTGTGGGTGGACCCACCATGATGTATCTATTGATCCACGATGTCCATTCCTTCTCTCATATCATTTAAAGGAATGTGTATAAAAATTAGGCAGATCCAACGCTCAAGTGGACCACACCAAATAATAAGCTTGGGTTGCATTAAATGCAAAAGTCACATGTGGTGTGGTTCACTTGAGTGTTGGATCTACCTCATTTTTGTGTTCATGTGTTAAAATGATTGGAGAGAATGGATGGTTAGCATAGATAAATAGATACATCACGGTGGGCTACCAACTGCCCATTCATGCCTACACACGGGCGAGGTAGGACACAATCCATATCTATTAGTGTTACGCTATGCTGGGGGGGAATCTTAGTCGTTGGAAAATGGGTGCAACTTTAGTGGATTCTGTTGGATCCTTGATTGAGGAGCCTACCATGATGCTCACCATCTATATTTTAGCTTATTTTATTTTAGGGTATATCATGCCCCAAAATTTGCCTATTCTTGTAGGATTACCCAATAACCAAATTTTAAGCACGTAAGTTAAATCTAACAAATTTAGTCATTTAATTTTATTGAAACTTCCACATTCAAATAAAAAGATGATAACCAATAATTTCAAAATTAATTAAAGAAATATTATACCGTATTGTTAATAACTTAAACCGCTACTCAAACTAAATCATACTTATTCTCCGTACATAAAAGATTCTAAAGAATTTAACGAGTTATAAAGCCTTTCACAATAGAGATATAATTGTCTTACTTGCTGGCTTTAGAATTTCTCACTCAAGGGACATAATTTCTTTACTTGCTGTCTTTAAGGCATTTCACTTAAGGAATATGATTACCCTACTTATTCAGGCAATTTTTTTTTCTCTTTTTATATAATTTAAAGATAATGATGCATAATATGAACATGATAAAATTCATACAATAAATACATATACAATAAAACAATTTCATTTAAACAAAATACAATTAATTCACGAATTTAAAACAATGTTACAATTTTTAGTTTTGTTGGAAATTAGCTCATAAAATTGTTTGAAAATCAGACTGTTAATTGTAATAGACTAAGATTTAGATTTTCAGGAAGGTCCAAGCTATATTATGTAACAGTAAAGAAATTTATACCAAAAACTCTTAACTTTGTCGAAATTCTTATTTTAATTTTGAAAATTTAATACTTAATCAATTCATTAATTAACTTGTTAATTTAATTCAACCATTTAACAACCAGATCCAATCTAACAATTTTATTACTTTAAAATTTAAATCGTATTTAATATTCATTAAAATTTTAAAAATAAATGAACATATTGCTAAATAATTTAATAATTTAAGATTAAAACTGTTAAGTATTTAATTACCAATTAAGTTTAATGTTTTATATATATATATATATATATATATATATATATATATATATATATAGGAAAAGGTACTATGTGCTCGAGCTGATGGGAACGTCCCATGAGGTCAAGTTGTGTGGGCCCCATTGTGATGCGTTTCGAACATTTACCCCATCAATCAGATGCACCATTCTATCGTGTGCCTAGGTCTCAAAAATCAAGTCAATCCATTACTTGTGTGGGCCACACCATATACAGAAGTTGAGAGGGGCTATGCACCATTAAAACATTCATAATTATTTTTTGGGCCCACCGAGATGTGGTTTGCAAATCCAGCCCATCCATTATGTCTGTCCCACTTGTATGAGGGTTTAGACCAAGTTTCAGACGCATGCAAATTTTAGGTGGGCCCCACCAAGTGCTTTTATATGTTTTTGGCATGTCTTCACATGATTTTAAATGGTATGGCCCACTTGAGTTTTGTATACGACTGTTTTTTGAGATATCCCATAATTTAAAGGGGACCCATCAAATGCACGGTGTTGATGGTCGACACGCATCACGGTGGGGCCCACACAGCTTGGCCTCACGGGAGTTTATTGTGAGCTGGAGAGCACAGTACCTTTTCCCTATATATATATATATATATATATATATATATATATATCTTAGAATTTTTAAAAATAATAATATATATCAACAATTGATAAGAATGAACTCTAAATTACAGCATAAGTAAAATTCACATAATATCGATTAACTATCATTTAATTACAAGTTAATACTTTTAAAAATAATTCCACCTAACCTTAATAAATTATAAGTATTAAACATTTTTTTTATAAGAAAATCAATATATATCTTCATTAAATGGTATATTTAAACAATTTCAAATTTTATCTAAACTTAAATAATAAAAGTATTTAATAAATTAGATGCAAATTTTAGTTAATAAATATAAAATTTTTAGAAAATTTAATTAAGTTATATACTAGATTTTAATAAAGTTAAACAATTTACTTATAAAGCCCTAGTATTAAAATAAATTTAATAAGATAATTTAATCAAATAAAATTCAAGATTATAAATTTTAATTCAAGATTATAATCAAGATTAAATAAAATTAATTATTTAATTAATTTTAATATTCAAGAAAATTAGATTTCTCAACAATAAATTTCAAAAATATTTAATAACTCATCTGCATCAATCAAATTTATAAACAATAAAATAACATAACAATTAATCTAAATATATCTATAAATTTAGATTGCTACAAATTATACAATTTAGTGTGTGTGTGTGTGTGTATTCAATGGTTTGATTATCTCAAAATAGCCACAATTCAAAATTTTATTTAGAGTTATAATTAAATAAATAAATTACAAAAGATTTCTGTAAACAACAATTAATATTCCAATTATCATTAGAATGCACCTCAGATTTATTAAGATATATTAATTTAAAATATTTCGTATAATAATTTAAAATTCAAAATATCATTCGAATTTAAATAAAATCAACAAGAAATTCTAAATTTTCAGAAAATTATAAATAAAATTTAAAGACAAATCTAACTTTCTAAATTGTTAGGAGCACCCACATTAATATCTAATTTCTATTTAATTATATATGAATTAATTAAATCTGGCCAAATTATATTAGTAATAAAAAATAAAAGAAAATCATGAAGCAAGGAATGAAAAAATCTGAAAATTCAGATCAACTAAGATTACCCAACTTTGTTGAGGAAAAAATAAAAAAAAATTCAAACGTGACTCGAAAGACCTGATCCGTTTCGATCTCTCACTTGACTTCTTATTTTCTCTCTCATTTTCTCCCAAAGCCTCACCTTTCTCTCTTTCTCTCTATCTAATGAAGAGAAGAAACGGATAGAAGGGGAAGTTGGGTTCACAGCCACGTAATCTGTGGCAGCATGCCGCGTGATGGCACACTCGCTGATTTGTTTATTGTGTTTTATTGTTATTATTATTATTTTTTTAATGCGGTAAATCTCACTAAACAATCATGACAAATCCACTCGTCCATTAGTTTTGCCTCGTCATATTAGGGCATAGGCCTAAAAATGAGGTTGATCCAAATCTCAAGTGGGTCACACCAAAGGAAACAGTGGGGTTGGGTTCCCACCATTGAAAAATCCAGTTGTTACAGGCATGATCTAAAAAATGAAGCATATCCAAATCTAAGGCGGACCATACTTACTTACAATTAAAAACTTCCTGGGGGCCACCGGAATATTTATTCTTCATTCAAACGGTTTATAAAGTAATAAAGACCAAAGGACCGTAGAAATATCAGCTAAACTTCTAACGCCCACGGAAAGTTTTTACTTATAAATGACCACTGTTTCTTGCCGTGCAGTCCACCCGTCTACCTAAGATTTATTTTTCCTTCAATCTTTTAACCATGCTTTAAAATGAGTCTTCAAAATGGAAGGTACATACATCAAGGTGGGGCCAACAGTTAGGGATACACCCAATTGGGGAAGCGGTTTGGCTGGTGTAACGCACAACCGATCTGACTGATGTGGGCACGTGTCGCTTGAAGACGATCGCTGATGAGCTCAAATTACACGAACAATCCAAAGGAGATCAAAGCAACATGACCCCCACGATTATGTATTTATCATATCATCATTTTAGAGTATTAGACCAAAAATGAGTCATATCAAGAGCTCAAGTAAACCACACCATACAATGATATCACTGCTAAAAATTCATAAGGTCTGCCAAAACGTTGATTTTCCATCCAATCTGTTCATAAAGTCACACAGATTTGGATGAAAAGGAAAAAAAATATCATATTGGTCCAAACGATGTAGAATGTATCATGGAGATATTCCCAGCATGGTTGAGCCAAAAGAAGATGGACCGTGAATTGACTATAACTTTTGATCCGGGTATCGTTACGAGGTGTACAACCTATCAATCTTTACTGAAACGGGCCATCTGAGGTGAACTGACCCACAAAAGTGGGTCACATCTATCTGTTTTGTAAGAAAACGCATGCTTTCGGCTCAAAAACAAATTTTTAGAAAAATTTTACTATTTTTAGTAATTCCAATTTTTAAAATTTTTTTTTTTAGAGTTTTAGATTTTCGTTCCTTTTAGAAATAACTTTTAGTTATACTAGGACTCTTCTAGAGAAAGTTTATTTGCAATTTTTATTTTTAAAAATTAGGCTTTAGAAGAGTTTTATTAGAATTAGAATTTTTGTTAGAATTAGAATTGTGTTATTTTTGGTAATTACGAATCTTAGTTTATTTTTTTTCTATATTAATGATGTAAGGAGAAACATTAGAGAATTATCAATTATTCAGCAATTAATTTTGAATTTTATTAGAGTTTATTCTTATTCTCTTGCTTTCTTTCCTCGTGGATTCGAGAAGTCTCTGTGAGAAGTTCAGAGAAGCTCCGTGGATTCTAAGTAGTTATCCTTGAGGAAGACGGTGTTCGACCTCATCATGTTCATTCTTGCATCAATTTGGTATCAAAGCGAGGATTCCCTTCAGGCCGATGGCAAATAATGAAGGTATGAATCAAAATCCTATGGACGGTGATCCAGAGATTCATTATCTTTTGAAAAGAATAGAAGTTTTTCACTGAGAGAGTCAGTTGACCATGCAAGGGCTACAGGTAACCGTCAACCGTATTGCGGATGCGTTAATTCCGCCCCGAGCTCAAAGTGATGCTTAACCGTCTGTGGCCGTTGTACGACACAACCTCAATTTCTACAAAGCACCATCAGATGATGGTAAATCACAGGCCACCACTTTGATTATGAGGAAGCCGTTATACATGCCAAAGGTAGAAATAGAATTACAGCAAAACAACATCTTTCGAACAAGGTGCACTGCATACAAAAAAGTTTGTAATGTAATCATCGATGTCAGGAGCGATGAGAATTTCGTGTCGAAAATAATGGTGGAAAAGCTACAACTGAAAACAGAAAGACATTCATCTCCATACACGATTGGATGGATTAAGGAGGTCAGCAAAACGGAGGTAACTGAACGGTATCGTATATATTTTTTCCTTGGTAAATATTATAAGGATGAAGTAATGTATGACGTGGTCGACATGGAAGCTTGCCATATGTTACTTGGTCAACCCTGGCAAAATAATATTAATACTACACATAGGGATCTGGATAACCTATATGTCTTTATTAAAGATTGTAAAAAGATTATCCTTATCCCTATGGGAAGGGAGAACCAATACAAGACTTCTAAAGTTGAAGAACAGTCTCTTACAACTGAACTGACTTTTGTTAAACAATCTGAGGAAACAAGAGATATATATCCATTAGTTTTTAAAAAAAAAGAATATATGGTGCCTATGAATATCCCAAAAGATTTGAAGCCAATATTGTAGGATGATGTAGAGCGGGTCGCGGACAATTTCATGGCCAAGATGGATCAGAAAAGACACGGTCGGCGACAGAAGTGATCCGGACCATCGGACCTTAGATCGGGCGTATCTCACAATCCGGAATGAGTTATCTGACGTAAAATATATGATTTTGGGGTAGAACGAGCTACTTTAGCCAACCAACCCTGCTACGCCGGGTTGCGCAGCCCGGATTTGCGAGAAACCCCCTGATCGATGGTCGTTTCCTTGTTTTAATTTTGTTTTTACTATAAATAGTAAGTTTTAGTTTGAGTATAACTTTTCATCCGTTGGGCTTTAGGAGTTGTGTTCAACATGAAAAGTGCTTAGAATAATTAGGAGAACGGTTTGGTGAAGCCAAATAGGACACTTACTATTTTTGGCCAAAAACCTTGCGCACTAGTAGACATCACGACCGTTTATAAATAGTAAGTTTACTATTTATAGTAAGTTGCGAATTCTAGGAGTTTTGGTTATAGTATGAGTCTGATTTCTTTTATGTTGCTTGGCTCCCTTATTTAAAGGGGTGTAAACTCGTTTTTATTTTTTTCATCAATTAATTTCGAATTTATTAGAGTTTATTCCTATTCTCTTGCTTTCTTTCCTCGTGGATTCGAGAAGTCTCTGTGAGGAGTCCAGAGAAGCTCCGTGGATTCGGAGTAGTTATCCTTGAGGAAGATGGTGTTCGACCTCATCATGTTCATCCCCGCGTCAATTTGGTATCAGAGCGAGGTTTTCTCTCGGGCCGATGGCAAACAACGAAGGTATGAATCAAAATCCTGTGGATGGTGATACAGGGATTCGTTATCTTTCGGAAAGAATGGAAGCTTTCCATCGGGAGAGTCAGTTGACCATGCAAGGGCTGCAGGCAACCCTCGACCGTCTTGCGGATGCGCTACTTCCGCCCCGAGCCCTAGGCGGTGCTCCACCACGTATGGTCGCCCCACCACCCGTGGTTGCTGTACGACGTGACCCTGATTATCGCAGAGCACTACCAGCGGTAAATCGTAGGGCTACACCAGATGACTCTAGTTCCAGCGATGAGGACATTAATGAGGGTTTTGATCGACGGCCAGTCCATGGAGGCGATCGTCTAGATCGTGCTGAAAGAGACTATCGAGGTAAGGTTGAACTTCCTAGTTTTAACGGTTTATTACGTATCGAAGATTTTCTCGATTGGCTAGCCGAAGTAGAGAGATATTTCGATTATATGGATGTGTCAGATCATAAAAGGGTGAAATTGGTAGCGTTTAAATTAAAATCTGGTGCTTCTGTATGGTGGGAACAATTGCAACTCTCACGAGCCCGCCAGAACAAGGCGCCCATCGCATCATGGCCTCGGATGAGACATCTTCTTCGTTCACGATTTCTCCCCAGTGATTATGAGCAGATATTATTCCAGCAATACCAGAATTGCCGACAAGGAAATCGAACTGTTACAGATTACACTGAAGAATTCCAGCGGTTGGCTACACGAAACGATTTGTCAGAATCTGAGTCACAAAAAGTGGCACGATTTATAGGTGGGTTGCGATCGGTAATTCAGGATCGAGTTCAGATGTACCCAGTCGGGACCGTAGATGAAGCAGTTCAATTGGCAGGAAGGGCAGAAACACAGCTTGCAAGAGCTCCTGCTCGTCCCTATCCTTCAAATCGACCCTCTATGACAGGTCCCACACAGGATCCAGTGCTGGCTCGAGGAAAAGATCCGGTAGGAGAACGTCCTTAACCTCCTCCACCCGCGAACCGTGATACGGGGAGCGGACCATCCAGACCTCAAAGGACAGCACCCACAACAGCTGGCCGGAGTAGGATTCCGAATCCTTATGCTCGGCCAAGGCCAAACAATTGTTACCACTGTGGCCAATCAGGCCACTTATCAAACACTTGTCCTCAACGTCCGACAGCACACTTGACTATAAACGAAGGGGGCACTGAAGATGAGGCCGCAGAAGAAGATCATGGCTTTGATGAATATGAACAAACCACTGAAGAAATAGCAGGTGGTGATGAAGTGACAGGCGAGGATCGTGGCGAATCTCTCGTTGTGAGGCGACTACTGTATACCCCACGAAAGGAATTACATCCACAGCGGCACAATATATTTCGTACTCGGTGCACTGTCAACGGAAAGGTCTGTGATGTAATCATAGACAGTGGTAGCAGCGAGAACATCGTCTCAAGAGTGATGGTGGATAAGTTGCAGCTACCAACGACGAAACATCCTTTCCCGTACTCAATTGGCTGGATAAAAAAGGTGAACGAGACCAAGGTAACTGAACAATGCACTATCTCGTTTTCAATTGGTAAACATTATAATAATCAGATACTTTGTGACGTGGTTGACATGGAAGCCTGCCATATGCTACTCGGTCGACCCTGGCAGTCGGACCGTGATGCGACCCATCGGAGGCGAGACAATGTCTACATATTCGTCAAGGACAGTCGAAAAATAATCCTTGCCCCTATGGCACCAGAGAATCACCCTGAAGCCTCTAAAGTGGAGGGGAGTTCTCTCTTGACCATTCGGGATTTCATGGAGGAGTCCAAGGAAACCGGCGAGGTATATGCCGTAGTGGTAAAGGGCGAGAAAGAGGAATCCTCAAACATCCCTCCAAGCTTAAGACTGTTACTAAACGAATTCAAAGAAGTCTGGCCTGAAGATTTACCTGATGGATTACCCCCCATGAGAGACATCCAACATCACATAGATCTCGTCCCTGGGGCTAGCCTGCCCAATCGCCCTCATTATCGGATGAGTCCGAAGGAGTGTGAGATACTTCAGGGGCAAGTGGAGGAATTGATCCGTAAGGGTCTATTGAGAGAGAGCATGAGCCCATGTGCTGTACCAGCATTATTAACGCCAAAAAAAGATGGAAGCTGGCGCATGTGTGTCGACAGCAGAGCAATTAACAAAATTACTATTAAATATCGGTTTCCAATACCACGGTTGGACGACATGCTCGATATGTTAGGAGGGGCTAAAGTGTTCTCTAAACTCGATTTAAAGAGCGGGTACCATCAGATTCGTATTCGACCTGGTGATGAATGGAAAACGGCATTCAAGACAAAGGAAGGGTTGTATGAGTGGCTGGTCATGCCTTTTGGCCTATTGAACGCACCAAGTACTTTTATGCGTTTGATGAATCAAGTTCTAAAACCGTTCACTGGCCGATTTGTGGTAGTATATTTGATGACATATTGATATATAGCCAGGATGAGGCGGAGCACAAGAAACATCTCAGGCAGGTGCTGCAGGTCCTACAAGATAACAAGTTGTACCTCAACTTGAAAAAGTGTAGCTTTTTAACTGACAGCCTATTATTTTTAGGATTTGTTGTAACGTCCACAGGCATTCGGGTGGATGATGAAAATGTGCGAGCTATTAGGGAATGGTCGATCCCGACAAACATTCATGAGGTGAGGAGTTTTCACGGATTAGCGACTTTCTATCGTCGATTTGTGCGAGATTTTAGCACCATAATCGCGCCAATAACAGATTGCATGAAAAAAGGGCCGTTCCAGTGGACCAATAAAGCTGACAAAAGCTTTCATGAGATCAAGCATCGTTTGTCTACAACACCGGTCTTGGTGCTTCCTAATTTTGATAAATTGTTTGAGGTGGAGTGTGACGCTTCATATGTCGGAATAGGAGGAGTATTATCACAAGAAGGCAGGCCGGTAGCCTTCTATAGCGAGAAGCTCAGTGAAGCCCGAAAGAAGTGGTCGACTTACGAGCTTGAGTTGTACGCAGTTGTTCAGGCGCTGCGACATTGACGGCATTATCTGATTCAAAGGGAGTTTGTTCTGTACACCGACCATCAGGCATTAAAGTTTATTAATAGTCAGACTAACGTGAATCGTGTGCATGCTAGCTGGGTTACGTTTTTACAGGAATTTACGTTTGTTCTGAAGCATAAGTCAGGTCAGTAGAATAAGGTGGCTGATGCACTTAGCCGTCGTGCGTCACTACTTGTTACGGTGAGCAATGAGGTGGTCGGCTTTGACTGTCTCAAGGAGCTATATGCCGAGGATGAAGACTTCAAAGATTCTTGGTTGAAGTGCCAAGAAGGTCACCCCAGTGACTTTCATATACAGGATGGTTTTCTCTTCAAAGGGAATCGATTGTGCATCCCCCAAGGTTCTCTAAGGGAGGAGATTATTCAGGAACTACATGGAGGTAGCCTCGGTGGACACCTTGGGCGAGACAAGGCGCGAGCTCTTGTGGAAGAGCGGTATTACTGGCCGTAATTAATACGTGATGTGGGAAGAGCCGTACAACGTTGTCATATTTGTCAGACATCCAAGGGACAATCTCAGAATACGGGCCTCTACACCCCGTTACCTGTGCCTGACGGTCTTTGGGAGGATTTATCAATGGACTTCGTGCTTGGTCTTCCACGAACACAACGCGGCATGGATTCGGTGTTCGTAGTGGTCGATCGTTTCTCCAAGATGACGCACTTTATCCCATGCAAGAAGACCCTTGATGCAACACATGTGGCGAATTTATTCTTCAGGGAGGTCGTACGGCTACACGGGGTCCCTAAAACCATTACTTCTGATCGTGACACGAAGTTCATTAGCCACTTTTGGCGGACTTTGTGGACTCGATTCGATACACGACTTCAATTCAGCAGTGCTTACCACCCACAGACTGATGGGCAGACCGAAGTTGTGAATCGCACTTTGGAAAACCTCCTTCGATGTATTTCAGGAGAGAAACCGAAGCAGTGAGATTTGGCCTTGTCTCAAGCGGAGTTTGCATTCAACAACATGGTGAACCGCTCGACAGGGAAATCCCCGTTCCAAGTTATTTACGGACGAGTACCTCGCCACACACTAGACTTGGTCCCTCTGCCCAAGCTCCCAGGCATGAGTATTGCAGCAGAACATATGGCAGACAGGATCATGAGTATTCATGCGGAGGTGCAGACTAAGCTACATGCCTCGAACGAAAAGTACAAGGAACAAGCGGACAAGCATCGTCGACAAAAGGTGTTCGAGGTGGGCGACCAGGTAATGGTCCATTTGCGAAAAGAAAGATTTCCGACCGGGACGTACAACAAGCTGAAGAATAAGAAGATTGGACCGGTACCGATCATCCGAAAGATCAATGACAATGCTTATGTTGTTAATCTTCCAGATGACATGGCGATCTCATGGACTTTCAACGTTCCGGACCTGACCGAGTATCATGAACCAGCGCAGGACGAGAACTCGAGGACGAGCTCTTTTCAAGTGGAGGGGACTGATGTAGAGCGGGTCGCGGACAATTTCATGGCCAAGATGGATCAGAAAAGGCACGGTTGGTGACAGAAGTGATCCGGACCATCGGACCTTAGATCGGGCGTATCTCACAATCCGGAATGAGTTATCCGACGTAAAATATATGATTTTGGGGTAGAATGAGTTACTTTAGCCAACCAACCCTGCTACGCCGGGTTGCGCAGCCCGGATTTGCGAGAAATCCCCTGATCGATGGTCGTTTCCTCGTTTTAATTTTGTTTTTACTATAAATAGTAAGTTTTAGTTTGAGTATAACTTTTCATCCGTTGGGCTTTAGGAGTTGTGTCCAACATGAAAAGTGCTTAGAATAATTAGGAGAACGGTTTGGTGAAGCCAAATAGGACACTTACTATTTTGGCCGAAAACCTTGTGCACTAGTAGACATCACGACCGTCTATAAATAGTAAGTTTACTATTTATAGTAAGTTGCGAATTCTAGGAGTTTTGGTTGTAGTATGAGTCTGATTTCTTTTATGTTGCTTGGCTCCCTTATTTAAAGGGGTGTAAACTCGTTTTTATTTTTTTCATCAATTAATTTCGAATTTATTAGAGTTTATTCCTATTCTCTTGCTTTCTTTCCTCGTGGATTCGAGAAGTGTCTGTGAGGAGTCCAGAGAAGCTCCGTGGATTCGGAGTAGTTATCCTTGAGGAAAACGGTGTTCGACCTCATCACGTTCATCCCTGCGTCATACGAGTTCAAGGAAATTGTGCTCGATGAACCCCCCAATAAATTACCTCCCATACGAGATATACAAAATCACGTTGATCCCGTCTCAGGGGCAAGTCCACCTAATTTCCCACATTATCAGAAAAAATATGAGATCTTGAAGACAGATATGAAGGAACTGATCAATATTAGTCAAGTCAAGGAAAGCATGAGTACATGTATTGTGTCAGCTCAAGAGCTTAATGCCAGGTACAAAAAAGGGGCTAATGAACATCTGCATCAGGAGTTATCTCGGACTCATGTGCCAAGTCTCTTGCAAAATTCGAGGATGAGTTTTTTTCAAGTGGAAGGGTCTGATGTAGAACGTGTCACAGAGATATTCCTAGCATGGTTGAGCCAAAAGAAGATGGACTGTGAATTGACCATAACTTTTGATCCGGGTATCGTTACGAGGCGTACAACCTATTAATCTTTACCGAAACGGGCCATCCGAGGTAAACTAACCCACAAAGTGGGTCGCATCTATCCGTTTCATCAGAAAACGCGCGCTCTCAGCTCAAAAATAAATTTTTAGGAAAATTTTACTATTTTTAGTGATTCCGATTTTTTAAATATTTTTTTTAGAGTTTTAGATTTTCTTTCCTTTTAGAAATAACTTTTAGTTATACTAGGACTCTTCTAGAGAAAGTTTATTTGCAATTTTTATTTTAAAAATTAGGCCTTAGAAGAGTTTTATTAGAATTAGGATTTTTGTTAGAGTTAGAATTGTGCTATTTTTAGTAATTATGAATCTTAGTTTATTTTTTCCTATATTAATGATGTAAGGAGAAACAATAGAGAATTACCAATTATTCAGCAATTAATTTCAAATTTTATTAGTGTTTATTCCTATTCTCTTGCTTTCTTTCCTCGTGGATTCGGAGTAGTTATCCTTGAGGAAGACGGTGTTCGACCTCATCACGTTCATCCCTACATCATATTCCGTGATCCTTAAAAGGTTTCAATGATAGACATTCAATCCCCCACTATTTTTACAATGTGATCCACTTGATCTCTGGATCTTTCTTATTTTCTGGCACCAGCTTTATGACGAATACGTCAAATGGAGAGAAGGCTTGGATGTAACATGTACATCATGATTGAACCCACATAACTTGGTGATGTCAACACACTAGCTAGACTGGTGGTGTGTGGTACACCAACCTATCGGCTACCCCACCCAGGGGATCCACAGCCCACAAGGGACGCGGATTAGATACTGGCAAGTTGAGTAGTGAGCTAGACTTGTTAAATGAAGTAATGTCAATAAGTTCTATGGGGCCCACCATGATGTATGTGTCTTATCTACATGGTATATCCATTCGGAGATATCATTCTAGGTTATGATTCAAAGAATGATGCAGATCCAAAGTTATAGTGTATCCCACCATAGAAAAAAGTAGGGAAAGTGATGCCTACCGTTGAAACCTTTCAAAGGCTCACAGTAATGTTTATTTGAAATCCAAGCTGTTCACAAGTTAACAAAGACAAGAAGGAAGGGAAAACAAAAATATAAGCTTCCTCGAAAACTTTTGTGGCCTTTATAAGTTTTAACTGTTGACATCACTATCTCTGTTGTTTTATGTGGTGGGGTCTACTGGAGCTTTAGATTTGACTCATCCTTTGGCTTTTACCCGAAATGATCTCTCCAAATGGATGAACGGCGTGGATACAAAATATACATCATGGTGGACCCCACAGAACTTGGTAGTCTCGCTAATTGACACATTCTTTGGGGGAAGAGGCGGATCCAAAACTCAAGTAGACCACGCAAGAGGAAAAATTAGGGAAAGAAATACTTAATTGTTGAAATCTACCCTAGCTCCACCATGATGTTTATATGCCATTCAAACCGTTTATAAGGTCATAAAATGAGGTGGATCCCAAACTCAAGTAGACCACGCAAGAGGAAAAATTAGGGAAAGAAATACTTAACTCTGAAATCTTCGTGAGCTCCACCATGATGTTTATATGAATCCAGATCAGTAAGTCACCACATGACTGGGGATCTGAATGCCTTTGTTTCATCTGCTCCATACTCTGGTATGAGTTTTTTGTATAGGGTGACAACTCTCCATTGTCAATGAAGAGGGTACAGTAGCCATTCAAACTGCATGTGCTGGCACAATAGTTCTTTCTGATGTCTTAAATGTTCCTAAAGTCACAGAGAATCGATAACAGAAGACCTCTCATTCTAAAAATGCAAATGCTTCTACTCTTGCTACTCGGCTGGGTTTAAGCCCAGATAGCGAGTTTGATTAAACCGTTTATAAGGTTATTGTCGCAGGGATGAAGCAAAAATACAAAAATTTTAGCCTGAAAGGAAGCTTTTATCACAAAAGTTACATATATATATATATATATATATATATATATATATATATATATATATTTGTGTTTTCACTTCATCCAAGTGGAAATGACTTTATAAATGTTTTGGATTATAACATGTAAACACCAAGGTGAATGTTGGAAGGTTTAAATGGCAGGAAACTTTTTTCCCAATTTTCACTCTCACATGGCTCATTTGAGTTTTGGATCCACTTCATCTTCAGTCGCATTTCCTAAAATGACCTCGCAAAATGGCTGGATGAATGGATTTCTGACAAACATTAGGGTGGGTCCCACCCGACATTCTAGTGCAGGAGCTTCCTGCCCGGTGCTAGGATGCTAGGTGGAGCCATGGTGATGTTTGTAAGAAATCCACCTCATTCATCCGTTTTGCAAGATCATTTAAGGATTTGTTACTGAAAATGAAGTGGATCAAAAATCAAGCGAGCTGCACCGAGATGAAGTAGTGGGGATTCAATGACTACCATTGAAGCATTTTTATAGCCACAAAAGTTACGTATCAGAAAAAAATTTTCATGCTTGTTGCTTCGTCCCTGTGGGAATGACCGCATAAACGATTTGTATGGCATATAAACACTAAGGTGGATCCAGGAAGGTTTCAATGGGGGGAAACTCTTTTTCGAATTTTCAATCTCGTATGGCTCATTTGAGCTTTGGATCTACCTAATCTCCGGTCACATGTCCTAAAATGACCTCCCAAAACGATGGACAGGTTGAACATTACGTGTGCCCCATTGGGCATCCCAACTCAGGAACTTTATGCTAGAGCTGGACGCTAGGATTTTGGGTGGGGTCACCATGGTGTTTGTGAAAAATCCATCCCGTCCATCCATTGTGTGAGATCATTTCAGAACATGCGACCAAAAATGAGTTAGATTCAAAACTTAAGTGAGCCATAGAAGAGAAAACAATGGGATTCAGTTACCACCACTGAAACATTTTTATGGCCTCAAAAATTATATATCGGTTAGAATTTGTGTTTTCGCTTCATCCCCTTGGGAATGACCTAATAAATGGTTTTGATGGCACGCAGATACCAAGGTGGATCTCATGAAGGTTTCAATGGTTTGAAACGCTTTTTTCCGGTTTTTCCTTTCGTACGGCGTACTTGAGTGTTGATTCCACTGGATGGACGGAGTGTATTTCTAAGAAACATTACGGTGGTCTCACCCGTCCTACCAACGCAGGAACTTCGGGAGAAAGGGCTTTTCAGGAAGTTCCTTACATTATGGTGGCCCCACTCGTCGTACCAACGCAGAAACTTCCGGAGAAATGCTATCCAGGAAGTTCCTTACATTATGGTGGCCCTACTCGTCGTACCAACGCAGGAACTTCCGGAGAAATGCTTTCCGGGAAGTTCCCTCGATATGATGCTCGGTGGGGCAACTGAGATGTTTGTGAGAAATCCACCCAATCCATCCATTTTGCAATATCATTTCAGAATGCGTGACCGAAAATGCTCAAGTGAACCCTACGAGAGAAGAGAGAGGGGATTCGGTGACCACTGTTGAAACATTTTTATGGCCACAAAAGTTACCAATCAGGATAAAATTTTCGCATTTTCACTTCATCCCAATGGGAATGACCTCATAAACGGTTTAGATTGGGCTGATTTTTAGGCACCAACAAAAGCCTCTGTGGACAAACGTGATGGACGGTTTGGATGTCGTGAATGACCTGCGATGACCTACTGCAACGATTTCTGGTATAAGCTTAACCCACACACGTTTGCAGAGAAATAACTAAACAGAAGTTTGAAAAGTCCGAGTTTTTCTAAAATTTGTATTAACGTTGCCCGTTCAGCAACGTAGCATGTTCTTAGAAACCCAGTTCCTATTTCTTTCGTTAAAACTTCTCAGAACTCAGTATGAAACAGGGGAGACAGACCTTTTCTTGCATATGTATTATAGCCGTTTCCTGGATTTTTCTGTCCTGGCTTATTTTTCCTACGCAGAGTAGGATAAAACAGGAGCGTGTCGTTCCAAATCAATTTCAACTGAGAAAGCGGTTTTATTGAGGTTCGACTTTCTTTTTCTTGTTCTACCTGTATGGAATTGAAATCTTTTCTGTTCTGGAATTGATATTCACACCCTTGTTTTCAAGACGTACACCTCCTTTATGATACTGTGCAATGTGTCTGTATGGGAATGTACGGTCTAATTCTAATTATGTGTGGGCTCGTTTGTTTTGCTAATATGAATGAGGATTTTCTTAGTTGGGTTTTTCTTGTCGGTGTGTGTGGAATAGAATTCTACTAAGCTATGGTAGTTGATTTTTGCACCCTAGTTTTTTGAAAGGTACACCTATTTTTTTGCTAGGGTACACATGTCATTTGTTGTATTGTGTAGTGATGTGTTCATATTCATTTGTGTGGGTGTTCTGTTCCAAACTGTAAATTGTAACCCAATTCGAGACAACTCGGTTTTAACCAAATCGTAATTCAATGGTGTTATGGTTGGTATGAATTACATTGGTTGTTGGTTTTTTTTTTTTTTTTTTTTGGTTTTAATAATCCATATGGATTTTCTGCTGGACGTATAGGTCTGAAGGTGTTTGTTGTTGTTTTGTTTTGTTTATTTATTTAAAATTTAAAGAAACATAATATTCTCATGAAATTTGTATTTTTTTTTTACGGCTATCATAGTTTTCTAACATCACTTTTCCTTGTTCTTGAACTGGAACATGCAAAATAGTGTTTGTGATGCCATATTATGGGACACGCACATACACATATCCGACCATCATGCATTTAAAAATCCTCACCAGCCATTGGTTGAGTGCATTAAGTTCATGCCTACGATTGAAAATCCAGCCCCAAATATGGTTGGGGCATACCACAAGATTGGAAATAGTGTGTGGTGAGACTTACCCTCCAAACTCTCTCTTAGTATGGCCTACCTGTATAACGATTGGGCCTGATTGCTTGGTCCCAAGCCTAAATTTTAGTTTGGAATCTAATGATCTGGGTGGATGGAAAATAAATATTACAGGTGGGCTTATGAAGTTTTTAATGATTGGCGTTGAATCATTGTCTAGTGGTGTCGTCTACTTGAGATCTAGATCTGGTTTATGTTTGGGTCAACAATTTAAAATGTGCTTACAAAACCGATGGACGAAGTAGATATATAACACAAACATGAGGGTAGATCCATGGTCACGGACTAACCATGTGTGTTTTAACCATTGCCGACATTTTCGGCTGAATGTTTTAAAAATGCACGACTTTAAAATACACCGTAGCCATATGAATGGCCCACCTGAATCAGATATCAGGCTAATGTTTGCGACTTACACTTAAAATAGGTGAGCCAGTTGGTGATTATGGTAGATTTTGCTTAAATCTCAACATTCAGCCAACTATAGCCTACCACACCTTAAGACTCGAGATAAGTTTTGCGGACTGATGCGCAGGAGGCCAGGTCTCTGTATATATACATGTGTGCACCTTTGCACACGTGTCATGGGCCTAAGATCCTAATGGTTCATATATATATATATATATATGTGTGTGTGTGTATGTAGAGAGACGGTCATCACTTGGGCACCTTATGTGAGCACCCATGTGTACCTTTGTACACGTGTTATGGTCATAAAATCCAACAGTCTATATAATGCGGCACCCCATGAAAGCCCTCTAGCCCAACTTTCAATTTGATCCAAAACTCTGTTGGGCCATAGCATAGAAAGGAAAATCATGGGAGGTAACTGTTTCCTTTTGTCATGGCCCACCAGAGCCTTGGATCACAATGAAAGTTGGGCCCAAAAGGTTTCATGGGGTTCCACATCACATGGACGGTTCAGATTTTACGTTCACTTCATATATCACAAAAGTGCTCATGAGTTCTCGTGAGAACCAGTGTGCATCTGAGCATTTCACACACCCATGTGTGTGTGTTATGTTATGGTTTGGTGCCTGTTTGATGGTAATTTGGGTTATTTTCCATCGAAAGTTGAATTCAGGTACTGTTTTTACTTGTATTTGAGTTTGGTTTTTTATGGGTTCAGTGACACCGACTACGCTTGCAGTGGTAATTAATGTCCACTCAAAATTCTACTGCCCTGCACCTTTCAAGAGAATAAATAAATAAAATTATATGTTCTGATTTTCATATCAGTTTTATTTCTTATAGAATCCATGGCTTGTTTTAGAGATGAGAGACCTTTGAAGGAATTCCCTTTGAATTTTAAGTGTTGAAATACAATAATTGTTGGTATGTTTGATTTGCTAGGATCATTCTAGTAATTTCTAGTGTTAAGTCTTCTCTCTTCCATGAAATATTGACTCTTGAGCTTACTAACACCATACTTTGGGTGTCTTTTTTCCCGTGTCCTTTCTTCCAAATGACAACAATTCAGAGCAAACTACATTCGTTTCTTAAAAGAAAAATGTTTCAATAAATCTAAGGCATCAGTTTTTGTTCTCCTATGTACTAGTATGATTTATTAAGCCTAGTAATTTTATTTTTTGTGCAGTCATAGGCTCTGATCAGACGGTTTTGTTGGTGGTAGAAAGCCATTTGTTTGAACAAAGCTATTGTTTCTTTCCTAGTCGTATAGAAATTTTAGTGGTAATCACGGAAAGGAAAAGCTCTACCATGGAAGGTTACCACCATTCATATAAAAACAGGACTTCGTCATCATGGGGTAACTCACCCAGCCCTTCCGATGCTATCCACCATAAAGAAAACGAAGTGGTGAGCAGATTGCGTGGAAAGTATTCAAGGATTGCTAATAACTATGAGTCGCTTAATCAGGTATTCTTACACTCTTTCCTTTCACTTTGCTGCTTTTCCTGGAATTCTTCAATTAGCCTTTTTTGTAACTAACTGAAAATTAAAATAAAATGGTGACCATAGATTTGTAGAGAGTTAGATAGTACTACTCGTCAGATAATTTACTGCACGTGTGGTCCGTGGTTCAAGATCTAAACTGCTGATCTGATGTTCTGCACTGTACAAGAGGAATGCCTTGGAATATCTCAGTGGATGTTCCAAACACTTATCTTGGTGGTCTAAAAATGTAGACAAGATTATTTCAACATTTCATATTTCATAAATACGAGTCCACAATATCAAAGGCTTATAGTATTGTTTTATTTGATATATATCCCGGCATCACTCATCTCCTATTAAGGCTAGCAGATGAATGGTTTGAATCAGAGAATATAAGCAGGGAAACCTTATGTTAGAAAGCGGAGGTCCAGGAAGACTAGCCACAAGGGGGTTTATCTGGTGTTATAATGTGGAGTGAAACAGGAAGACTAGCCAAAAGGGGGTTTATCTGGTGTTATAATGTGGAGTGAAACAGACCATCCATTGATCCGACAAGGATCTTAGGAAACACTCACGAATTAAAACAATCTATATTAATGGCTCTTGGTAAAACATTAAAGCATAAAATCTTTAATGAACTACGCAAGTCTAGTGATCCACCTAACCACTACAAGAGTAGAGAGGTCCGATCATCCCTTTGATTCTACCGCATGAATGGCCTTAATTTACAATATATATGGATTAGATGGTATGAGAGTGGGCTAGATGGATATATATGATATTGTGCTCACCCTTTTTATTTTCTTTCTCAACTCTCGAATTTATTGATATTTTTCACGAGAGAACTCTTTACCTTTTTACATGGAAGCATTGAGGAGTTTGGATGAGGTTAGAGGTTATTTGGTCCATCTCATATCCTTTTCCAACTTAATTTTAAAGTTAAATTTGAATTTCAACTTCAATTGAGAGAAAACATGGGTGTAGAAGAGGATGAATCTCTCTTGCGATCTACTCACTAGTGATTGCTCATAAGTGGGCCCCACAGGTATATGTCCAACATCTCCCAATCAATTACATTGTGGGATGATAAGAAAAAAAATGTCCATTTAACTCATCTCATAACAACTAAAACTAACCATCATGATCAAAAGGGTTAAAGGTGTAGAAAAGTTTTTTTTTTCTTTTAAAGAAAATGCATAGAAAGGTTATAACACTGTTATATTCTCATAGGTGTTTAGTAGCTACTTAACTAACACTTAATAACTCAAGCTTTACAATAATCCGTATAACTACATCAGATGGAATTAAATCCTAATTTAGAGTACTCAGTCAATATATGTATTTACCTAACTTATTGAGTTATTCTAAAAATTCAGTTCTCTCAAACATCGATTTGAATTCTTTTAAAGTAAAGATATAATATATATACTTTTGAAAAGAATATTGTTTGCAAATTTTGTCATAAACTCAATATTGTTAGTGGATAAATCTTCAAGTGTGTATTAATAGTTGTAAAAACTTGGTGTACATGTCATGGGATCTTCCTCATACAGATGCGCAGTTTGGAATTGGTCAATCCACTTTCTTAACGTAACCGAGTATGCTAATTAAGGTCCTTTCATTTCATCGTTGTACACTAAAGTAGATATACTCAATCTCATACTCCTGCACAAGAGGATGGTATCATAGGAAATAAATAGTCATATATGAAACTTGCTACTCACACAATGTTGCAAAAATTAGATTGAATTAAAGTAATTTGTAGATAAAAGGTTCCTACACTTCACTACAATCCACACAATAAAGTAGACAATACTAAGTATATTTTGAGTTTATAATACACAGGTCATCTCACATGAGATATGACCCATCTCATATTCTCACGACATGGCTACTTTTATTCAGGCTATGACATTAATCATATGAATAACAATGAAGCAATTATATTATTGAAGTTCATAACCTCATCATTAATAGTTAAGGACTAAAAGTGGGTATGAATCACTCCTATCATTATCCTCTATTATTCACAATAAAAGGTGGTTAACACTGTAGTATATGAACATCAACCCAAATGTACCTCTCTTGTACATTCAGGGTTGGTCTACCCATGTCACTGGGTGACTGACCTATTGATGAAGGTAGAGATCATATGGGACCATTGCAAAAGTCGATGATGAATGACATACGTCCAGTGGTCCATTTAATCATTATAAGAGTGGAGAGGTCTAATCACTCATCTAATTCTATAGTAAAAATTACCTTGGATTATGATTTACAGCTTGGATTGTATGAGGGTGGGCCACATGGACATATATATATGATATTGTACTCACCCTTTATACATATTTTCTCTCTCGGCTCTCAAAGTTATAGATATTTTTCACAAGAGAACTCATTCCCTTTTTTATAGGGAAGAGTCGGGAAGTTTGGATGAGGCCGGAAGTTATCCGGTTTCATCTGATCTCACCGTTATTCAACCTAAAGTTCATAGTTAGATTCAAAATTCAACTTTAAACAATCAAGAGAAAATAGGGGGAATGGAGGATGAATCTCTCATGGGACCCACCCACTAGTGGTTGCCCACAATTGAGCCCCACAGGTCCATGTCCAACATTTGTGAATGCACAGATACCCTCATGTGTACATGAACATATATACTTATGAAAATTTTCCTTGTTTCTGGTCCTGTAGATCCCTGTCAGAATTAGACCCGATGAGGCAATACATAATTATATATCTACGAAATGTTGATAGAGAAAAAAACTGTTATGAATATTAGGAGACATCATTGGTTTTTGTTTATTCCCATTCCTATTGATTAAGAGGAATGTTTACAATTTGGTTCCCTAGTGCATCCAAATGCGTAAACACCCTTTTATTTTGAAGCTTAACTGGTGTCTTTCAACCACATGAAAGTTGCATCTGTTTGACATGGATTTAACATTATATTATTTCTTTTCCAGGTGCAAGCAGCTCTTGTCCAAGCTGGTCTTGAGTCTTCCAATCTCATAGTGGGTATTGATTTCACTAAGAGCAATGAATGGACTGGTAAGCTCCTGAATCTTGGCTATGTGGTTCATTTTTCTGATGCTCTCTTCAAAACCATATGACACGTTCCATTTAACTTGACATGACATGTTTCTCAAAGATCTGGATTGTTCATCAAGTTGTGCCCATCATATGTGTCATAGCCATATAAGTAGGCCAGTCCTATCAACGGGCAGTCCTGACATGTATCTTGCATGTGGACTATCAAAAAAATTTCAACTACCTATTTTTTATAAGGGATTTTGACCAAAGTAGCATTGTGGTATAGCCAAACACCCTCAAAATTGGCACCATAAAAAAAAAAAAAAAAAAAAAAAAAAAAAAAAAAAAAAAAACAGAAAAAAAAAGGATGAAATTGTCCCTTTTGCATAGACCTTCTTCTTCTTTCTTTTTTGTTTTCCTAAGACTCGTCTTCTTCCTTTTCAAGCATGCCTTTTGGGGATCCACTACCACCCCCTCCGACCTATAATCACCATCATCAACTTCTCCAGTGTGTTGGCACCACCAATAACTTCTATAGCCCTAAAAACGAGTGTTGTTTGTGCTCTGACGACCACATTTTTCTTATAGATGGAAGCCATTGATAGGAGGAAGATATTTTGAATGAATTTTTTATTTTAAATTTTTATAAAATAGTATTTTCTTAAAGTTGAAAGCCACTTTTCGACGGTGATAGAGGGGGATGGCCATGATTGTTGTCGTGGGGAGAAGTGATTGTCAAAAAGAATTTGATATAGAGATAAATTGTTGTGGTTGTCATGTGAAAGATAATAAAGGGGATAAAATTTAGATTTTATAATGTATTGCCTTAAAAGGCAATGAACATATATCATTTGTTAAATGTTGAAGTTGTTGCGTGTTAAACGTCTAGCCGTGGTTGTCATGTGTTAAAGGTTGAGATTATCATGTGTTAAGGGTCAATGTTGTTATGTGTTAAGGGTTTTGGGGCCCATCGTAGGATGTGTCGAATCCACTCCGTTTTTTGGATTTAAAATTTAATTAATGTCATGGGCCAAAGAATGAGTTACATTAAAAAGTTATATGGTCCCCAAGAAGTTTTCAATGGTAAGTTTTCAATCTTTCTATAGTGTGGTCCATATTTGAGCCTTCGATATGCCTCATTTTTTTACTCATGCCTTAAAATGATTTTTCAAAATGGTTAGACAGCATGGATGAAATACATACATCATAGTAGGCCCCATAGGACCATTCATCTCTAAATAAGCCCGGCTACCCAAGAATTCCAGCAAGAGCCTTTTTGAGCAAGTGCCATTGGAAGCTATGTTGGGCCCACCATGATATTGTTAGGAAATCCACTCCATCCATCTGTTTTAGAAGATCATGTTAAGAAATTGAGACAAAAAAAATTATACGGATCTTAAACACAAGTGGGTTACATGACTAGAAATAATGGAAAGGGGTTGCTTACCAATTAAACCTTTTTAACCTCCACTTAGATGTTTATATCTAATTCAAATTGTTCATAAAGTGGCCTAAATGCTCATGTGGTCCTTACTATAGGGATGAGCTGAATGAATAAAAATATTAGCCTGATCCGAAGCTTCTGCAACCTCATGGATATTTTAATTGTGGGCATTGATCTCCACTATTTTCTATCGTGTGGCCCACTTGAGCTTTGGATCTACCTCATTCTGGGCTCATGTCATAAAATGATCTAGAAAAACATTTGATCGATGTGGATTTCTTAAATGTCCATATTTTTGGAGTGTTTAGCATTTCCACGATGCTATATGTTGGTCAAAATCCCATTTAATAAATGTGTGGCCTACTTGATAACTGGGTCAAGACTGACTTTTGCTCCACGAAAAGTTGAAGGTGGGACACAAAAATCCTTGCCAGATTTTTCATTCACGCTGGCATGTGGAATAGAAGGATTAGAACTCCTATCCCGGAGATTTAGTGTTTATGTTCTCTTTGTTTTTCCATATGATAGGGGGTCCTTCTCTTTTTGTCAGTTGGCCCTCCCCGAATATATCTCACTGTACAGCTTTGTGCATTTGTCAATGAAACAAGGTTTCGGTTTTTTTTTTTTTAAAATAAATAAATAAATAAATCGATCTAATTACTTCAGGTTCAATTATTAAATGCTTGTTATCTTAGTATGATCAATTTCCTGTTGAAATGGCATAAATTATATATTGCTCTGTGTCATTTGGTTTTTTGGATTGGCTAGACATTTACTGCCAATGTTGTTGCTATCAGGTCAAAATTCTTTCAATGGTCGGAGCTTACATCACATCAGCGATTCACAAAATCCATATGAACGGGCAATATCTATCATTGGAAGGACCCTTTCTAGCTTGGATGAGGATGACCTTGTTCCTTGTTTTGGATTTGGAGACGGTTGGTGTATAGGCTTTGCTTCTCACAATCTATTTCCTCATAGGATATAACTTTAAGAAAGTAGGCCTTTAGCCTCGGTTCAAAAAAAGGAGGCTAAATATGGTTTTTAGCCTCGGTTGTAAAGGAACTGAGGTTAAAAATTCACTTTTTGCCTCGGTTGATGAGAAATTGAGGCCAAAAGTCTGCCCTTTTGCCTTACTTGGCGAGCAACTGAGGCTAAAAGTCTGCTTTTTTGCCTCGGTTGTTGAGAAACTAAGGCTAAAAGTCTGCCCTTTTACCTCGGTTGGTGAGAAACTGAGGCTAGAAGTCTGCCGTTTTGCCTCGGTTGGTGAGTAACTGAGGCCAAAAGTCTGCCATTTTGCCTCGGTTATTGAAAACTGAGGCCAAAAGTCTGCCCTTTTGCCTCGGTTGGTGAGAAATTGAGGCTAAAAGTTTGTCCATTTGCCTCGGTTGGTGAGAAACTGAGGCCAAAAGTCTGCCCTTTTGCCTCGGTTGGTGAGCAATTGAGGCTAAAAATTTGTCCTTTTGCCTCAGTTGGTGAGCAACTGAGGCTAAAAGTCTGCCCTTTTGCCTCGGTTGTTAAAAACTAAGGCTAAAAGTCTATCATTTTACCTCGGTTGGTAAGTAAGTGAGGCCAAAAGTCTACCATTTTGTCTCAGTTGGTGAGCAATTGAGGCCAAAAGTCTGCCTTTTTGCCTCAGTTGTTGAGAAACTGAGGCTAAAAGTTTGCCCTTTTGCCTCGGTTGGTGAGAAACTAAGGCCAAAAGTCTGTCTTTTGCCTCGGTTGGTGAGCAATTGAGGTTAAAAGTATGCACTTTTGCCTCAGTTGGTGAGCAACTGAGGCTAAAAGTCTGCCCTTTTGCCTCGGTTGTTGAAAACTGAGGCTAAAAGCCTATCCTTTTGCCTCGGTTGGTGAGAAACTGAGGCCAAAAGCCTACCCTTTTGCCTCGGTTGGTAAGCAACTGAGGCCAAAAGTCTGCCCTTTTGTCTCGGTTGTTAAAAACTGAGGTCAAAAGTCTATCCTTTTACCTCTGTTGGTGAGAAATCGAGGCCAAAAATCTGCCCTTTTACCTCAGTTGGTGAGCAACTGAGGCTAAAAGTCTGTCATTTTGCCTCGGTTAGTGAGCAACTGAGGCCAAAAGTCTGCCCTTTTGCCTCGATTGGTTAGAAACTGAGGCTAAAAGTCTGCCCTTTTGCCTCGGTTAGAGAACAACTAAGGCTAAAAGTCTACCCTTTTGCCTCAATTATTAAAAAAAGTATTTAGCTTAATCTACTTGTATCATCTTATTAATAAGAACATGATCAACGGCTGTCCCTGTCTTATCTTAGGAAATGATCTTCAAGGGCCTTATCATGGGATTTTCTTCATGATCCAAAATCTGCACACGCGTACATGAGAAAACGTGTTAGCAAAACCTACTGTTTATGTCCATTATAGCATGAGAAATGTTCACCTACAATGTTCACCAAATTGTAAGAGCATTGTTTGGGAAAATGCAAATTCTTAGAATTTTTTACTAAAAAATAAGAATTATTTATGATGGTTTTCTTCGGTATTCATTTTGTACAAGTGGGGTTTGATCGAGACCATTTGTGTGATTTGGAAACCCATGGATGGATCATGCCCAAAAAATCCCACATAAGAAAATCCTAACCACCAATCTATCCTTTCCCTTTGAATGCGGATCATTACTATGCTTCTTTTCTTAATCGTCTATTCTCAGATCAAATTAAGATCAGGACTGTCCCATCAAAGATAATTTTGAATCATGTTCCATCCATAGTAGATCTCACCAGATCAACGGTTTCGATCACTAAAAAGGAATACCCAAGCAAGCTTTTCACATCGTCAGGTAGAGGATATTATATATATAAAAGAAGTGAAAAAGGTCAAAAGAAAATGGAGGGCTTTGATATAGTTAAAAGGTGTTGGCAACAACATCATGTGATGGTGGATGCAGTCCTACGAAAAAAAAAAAAACTACAGTAAAGTATGCTTCCAACTGGCTGATTGGTAGACATCTAATGTGCAGTGAAAAGTAAAATTTAGTAAATGGTCGAAATTCGACAAACATTCATTTATCTATATAAGGTCAGCATTGTCTAATCAAATATGAATTTGGGTATCTGAGCAATATACTGCAGGTCCCACCATTTACATGGTTCATGTTTAAGTAATATGCCCTGTGTACAGGTAAGCCACACGGGACTATGTATGACAACTAAAACTAAGGGATTATCTGTCTCTGTCTTGCAGCATCAACACATGACAAAGAAGTTTTTAGTTTCTTCCAAGATGGACGGCCGTGTAAAAGCTTCCAGGAAGCACTGTGCCGATATAAAGAAATAGTTCCACATCTTAAGCTATCCGGTTGGTATATCTTCTATAGACAAATTCCAATTGCATTTGACTTACTGCACGAGTTTCCATGGGGACATGTTAGACAGGTTGCATGCGAGATCTGGGAGATTTAACATGGGCCCAACCATATATATATATGGGTAAGGCCTAAAAACAAGGCTGGTTGGATGAGTGCTCCTGATCTTGCATGCATCTTTACGGGTCTTAATGGGACCTGATTCCTATCCTTTGTAACAGGACCGACATCGTTCGCTCCAATTATTGAGACTGCTATAGGCATTGTGGAGAAGAACAAGGGTCAGTATCATGTGCTTCTGATCATCGCAGATGGACAGGTATGTTTTTTTGTTCTCCCTATGTTTTAGAACCTGGATAGGATGGGATGGTCTGACCGGCTCAACCTGGTGGGCCACTGGAAAGATTGACCCATCAAGGTTCAAAATAAACCATGACTTCTACTTACCAATCAAATGCCTAAACCGCTGTGCGGGGAGTGTACTGGTTTCTATTTCCAAAAATTTAAATGATTTTAGATTATTGATATTCCTGGCCAGAACAGATCAACACAGGTCTGAGCTGTTAGACCTAAATGCCCGTGGAAATGGGTTGTCATCCTATCCTATCCTAGTATTACAATGCTTTCTTAGTATGCTTATTACCACTTTTTTTTTTTTTTTTTTTCGGTTATGGAATGAGGAATGTGATGTCGATGAGTGTATGTTTGGTTGCCTTGAGAACAATAAATTCTAGATTATATAGGGATTCTGCATCTCTAGTTGGATCTTTGCTAGGGCTACTCATGAGAATGAGATTTTAAACCCTACTCAAGTGATGCAAGAGAGGACATGATGAGGTCGATCACCATCATCCTCAAGGATGACTCCTCCGAATCCATGGAGCACCCTGAACTCTTCACAAAGCTTCCCCAATTAATTTACGATGGATACAAATAGAGATAATTTCTAATAAATTGGAAATAAATTGATTAATGATTTTTTTAAAAAAATTACAATCCTTTAAATAGGGAACTCAAACCTTGTAAAAAGTTTTAGACTCAAACTCCTTGAAAACGGGACTTACTATAAATAGTAAACGTACTATTTATAAATGGTCATGATTCCTACTAGACTTCATGGTTTTCAACTAAAAATAGTAAGTGTCCAATTTGACGTAACCGCATTATTCTCCTAACTTTTCAAAGCCTTTTTCATCTTGGGCACAAGTCCTAAAAATTTATGATAGAACTAGAACTTACTATTTATATATATATATAAAAAAAGGGAAATAAAGTGAGCTTTTGACCATCAATCTGATGAAATCTCCCAAATCTGGCATGGTAACCCGGCATGGTGGGGTTGGTTAGCTAAAGTAGATTCTCCTACCCAAAATCATATAGGATACGGCAAAGAACTCATTCCTATTTACAAGACACGACTGTTTTAAGGTTCTGACGGTCCTTGTCACTTCTGCCTTTGATCGGGCCTTCTCTGGTCCATCCTTGTCATGAAAGTATCCTCAACCCGCTCTACATCATCGAGTGGCACATGTGTGTGAGATCCATGCCATTCTCAAGTGGGTCCCACCACTACGCTGATGTTCTGTTTCTTTCCATAGTTGTCGTAACCGAGGTGTTTTCTACATCTCAGTACTGATGCTCTTGGTGCTCACTTGATGTAGGTCACCCAAAATATGGACACGCATCATGGCGATGTAAGTCCACAAGAAAAGGATACAATCGATGCCATAGTCAAAGCTAGGTAGTTACTGGAAGCCATGCATTGTGATTTTAACAGTTTGGATCATCTAAACATTTCTGATTTTAAGTATTTTTGCAGTAACTACCCCTTATCAATCATTCTGGTTGGAGTTGGCGATGGACCTTGGGATATGATGCGTCAATTTGATGACAATATACCTGCTCGAGCCTTCGATAATTTTCAGGTTATAAATCTAAACTATAAACACTTCGATAATCTACTGTGGGATAACGGTCATACATATAAACAGTCTGACTCATATACAAAGACATATTGCTTTTATCCCTTGCAGTTTGTGAATTTCACGGAGATAATGGCTCAAAACATCCCCTTATGCAAGAAGGAGACAGAGTTTGCTCTGGCGGCATTGATGGAAATACCATCACAATACAAAGCAACTATAGAACTTCGTCTTTTGGGGTATTCACATGTCTTTTTAACAGTCATGACTTAGATTTAAATGAGGAATTCTAGTTGCAAGCAACCATCTACAAGCACCAAAAATAATCACCCAATGCTTTCACAAGAGCCAGTCCATTCATAGGATGGGCCCAACAGTTAATTGGTCCAAAATGAGGCTAGTCCACTCTTCATTTGAGTCACACGTATGGATGGAACAGAGAATAGTTGAGAGGAGATAACCAGTGGTCCTCCTTCAACATACGTGTGAAGGGGGGCTGATGAGGGGACCTGTGCAATTTCTAGTACTACCCAAGAATGGCCTGGACCTCACACGTGTGCCATGTTTGCACATGGGGATGCATGCTGGTAGCATTCAAACTATTTTCCAAGTTAATAAGCATTTTTTGTATTATTTTTTCAGCTGCACGAGGGGAACACCAGTGAGGGCTCCTCTCCCTCCACCACCGGAAATTTCTCGACTCGACAACCAGGTATTACGTTGTAAAGTAAGATGTTTTCATGTGTGTTTAGACGAGGGAATGCAGTGATGTACCCTCCATGATAGATGCCAAGGAATTCTAAGTGCAGAAGCCCATCCAAAAATGCCACAGGCAAGTGCCCGTAAACACCAATATGGCACACTTGCATAATATCTCAATTGTTTCATCAGTGCCCGTGATGGATATAACTTAGCCCAAAAGTCAGGCCAGTCCACTAATCTGTTGGATCACACTTACGTTGAATGTGAAACTTTGACTGGCCTGATTTTTGAGGAGAGGCACATTGACTGTCAGGTACACACTAATGAACTATCCAAATCTTGCACAGCTATCATGTAGAGAGCTGTAGGGCACTTGTATTTGGCATTTGCTGATGGCTGGTCTGGGAGTAGCATTCAGTATTGATAATAACCAATGAGCTTATTAAGCCAATTAATGCATTCATGTTGTGAGACAGATGTGTCCGATGGCACATACACAATATGGTGGGCCCTAAAATGGTTTCTATGGTGATGATCCCATAAAACTATTTTCTGTTTCTGATGGCACATACACAATATGGCAGTCCCAAAAATGATTTCTATGGTGCCATCCCATCCCAATATTTCATGTGGTGTGGCATACTTGAGTTTTGGATCGCCCTAATTACTCAGCTCAGCTTTTCAAATTGATGGACAAACGGTATGTCACAAAAATATTATGGTTGAAAAATGTTCTCACCACCAATGTTTTTACTCTTTTTGGTGGAGGTGGGCTACTTGGTTAATTCAACGAATTAATCAGTTCCATTATTTGTGACGCTTTTTTTTTGCTGAAATGGTCCATTTCTAATAAAAAATTAAATAATCTCAACCTTTGATTGTGAATGTGGGGGAATTGTGTGACAATTGATTTTTGTTTCTTATGTATATGTATGAAACATATTTTTTTACTCAAGTAATTCTCAATAAATAATTCTAATTGATTGTTTCTTGAAAATCAATTTTATGTTGCTAGAAGCAGATCATTCTCATTTAGACGGGATGGCTCATTTCCCTTAGAAGGTTATTGTCTTAGTCCCAATTAATGTGAAGTATTGTTGTAGCATTTGACTAAATTAAGAACTTTATAACAGAATTGATGATGCTGCCTCATTTTTTATGTATGACCGTACAAGCTATTATCATAACTGGAAGTATGGATGGAGGAGGAGATGGCTGCTACTGCAGTAAACTTTTGTAATCGAGTACTTGATTTAGGAAAGTGATAGTTGATGGTAGTTGTGAATATGCTTATGACCACGATACCACTGTAAAATTCAGTTGAAACGAGTAGCGATGCTTTCCTAGCTTTTGCATTTTTATCAGCTTAGACATGCATATAACACAATTCTAACATATTTGCATGTTATCAAATTAATTAACATTACAATGTTCAGCATAAAATTCGGCGATTGTGATGTTGTAGATATACCAAGCAAGCCAAGTTGATATTTCGTCCATGAAGCGGAATCAGGAATCTAGTCCTTCAAAATCAACTCGAAAGTCCCCGGCTAAACTTTCAGTCAAATCTGGGTCCGAAAATAGTTCCCAAAACGGAATCATCCATTGGACCGATGAAATGGACAATCGCCTGATCGACATCCTCATGGAGCAGGTCACATTTGGCCGGAATGGTGAAAATGGGTTCCAAAGGGAGACATATAATTTAGTCGTGGACGATATTAAAAATAATGTAGGGATATCACTTACCTCCACAGATGTGCAAAACCACATTCGAACACTGGAAAGTATCTACTTCACTGTGCGAGATATGCTCAATGCGAGTGGTTTTGGCTGGGATAGCGAAATGAAGATTGTCATTGCTCCAAATGAAGTGTGGGAGGAATATATCAAGGTGAGATGTGTTCATAAAATGCGTGGTTATTCTTTCTTTTAATACGTACAAATGTTTCCATATATCCATAAGGAAAAAAATAATTTGTTGATTCTTTTTGTTAATAGTCACATCCATATGCGGACTACATTCAAGGAAAGTCAATTCCCAGATATGACGACCTGGCGTATATTGTAAGCAATGGCCAAGTGAGTGGACGATATGTTACTACCAGCAACATACTTCCAGGAGTTGGATCAAGGAGGACGAGGGACCCAGAAGATTCAATTACCAACACTCTGAAAGTTAATAAAAACAATCTAGTTCTCTCATCTAATGATGACGTGAATGCTAGCTATCAAAGCCCTTCAGGAGACGGCAACAACTCTGCAAACACACAAAGCACCATCAATTCAAGGAAGAGAATGAGAATCGACCATCCATGTGACAGAAATAGTAGTGCCTAAAATGTATGAGGGGGATAAAGACATGTTATGTATGTTTAGAAATATTCCTGCGTTGTAGCAGGTGGAAGGCCTAACTGAACCGAAGTCATGATTGTGAACAACATACTCTTTAAAAGATGAATAATATGGAGCAGCATTTCAATAATATGGAGCAGTATTTCTTAACCTCCTGGAACAATGGAGCAGTATTCTGACAGTCACAGACCATCTAATGCTTTCAAAAACCTCATTTGTTTTGGATTGTTTGGTTTTTTGGTGCTTTATGTGAAAAGCGCACGGTTGGACTCTGTTTTTGGACAATTATCCACGTGACACAGGAAGAAACTACTTCCCGACACATTCCATGGTTTTCCTGTGTAGAAATTCGCAGTTAAACATTAACTGCAAAAAAAAATATTTGCAGGTGTGTAGTTTGTTTAAATAGGTACATTTTGAAATTATGACTATATATGATCTTTTGGATACGCAGGTTTTTTTAAATTTTATTTTTTTATGTTTTTTAACGTTAGCTTGTTAGTACACACCCATGTCAGTACACACGCTCCATGTTAGCCACCCCCACTAGGGATCGATACCAAGACCTCAAGTGTTGAAACGAGGTATCTCCACTCAGTCTACCAGTTGATCTATGGATCTGGGTGTTTTGGAGACCCAGGTTGGTAAGACATCTTGAGGTCGTATGTTGTTGTGGCTGACAGTCAGCCACTTGTTCTAAAAGTTTACCTTTTCCGAGAATCACAAGAACAAGGCCTCATACAAGCCGTTGGTTGATATGTTTCTCTACAAACGTGAAAGAAAAGAATCATATAGATAAATGAAACTAATTACAAAAATAACATCCTAGCAGAAGCCAAGGTCAAAAGGAAAAATAAAATAAAAAAAAAAAAGAAAAAGAAAAAAAGAGAGCTAGTATAGGTCCTGATCACTTTTTAAGGAGAGCTTTGTCAAACCCTTATTAAACTAGGATATCGTTTATCTTAACTTCCTATCGTTTAAAATTGTTTTTACCGAAATATTTTTCTACATCTAACTTCAGATTATATGCCATTAATAGATGGCTGCATGAAATAGGGAATGGAATATTGAATATTGATAGGAACAAGCTGTCGAAGACTGTTGCTCTTCAGGTCCTTGGGCTAGCGCTAATTAGTTCTCCATCCGGGGAACCCGTTCAAATTATTAAATGTAAAGATGTTTAACAAAACAATGAGCAATGGCTGAAATCCTCCTTGCCGTATGGAGGAGATAACTTTGAATTATATACAAAATAATTACACTTGTGTGATCCTATATAATAGGAAAGAATCAAATACAAATATTCAAAAAATATTTGTACATATCTCTACAGCAATACAAGGTAACAATTCAAAATGGATTATGGCAAATATCATGGAGAATCATTAGATTCTCCCTTATCACCCCCCCTGCAAGGTGAGCGTGGCAGAAGGGATAACACTGAGCTTGCGTCGAAAGAGAAATAACTGAGGCTTAGTGACACCTTTGGTCAACAAATCAGCAAGTTGCAGATGTGAAGGAACAAAAACAACTTTCAAAGCACCATTAGTAACAAGTTCACGAACAAAATGGTAGTCGATCGTAATATGTTTTGACCGAGGACGAGTAACCGGATTGACAGCCATAAAAATTGCACTTTGATTGTCGCAAAGAATTTTCGGTGGCGCTGAAGGCGTAACACGAAGGTCCCGAAGCAGTTGAATAATTCAGGCAATATCAGCAGTGGCAACAACTAAGGAGCGATATTCTGCTTCTGCACTTGAACGAGAGACAGTGCTTTGTTTCTTAGAGGACCAAGAGATTAAATTGGCGCCAAAAAAGATAGCATAGCCGGTAGTAGAGCGGCGAGTATTAGGACATCCAGCCCAGTCCACATCAGAGTAGGCAAGAAGATCACGAGTGGAGTGTTTATGAAGTTGAAGTCCATGATGAGGAGTGCCTTTAACATAGCGCAAAATACGCTTGAGAGCACGAAAGTGGTCTTCGGTGGGAGCATGCATGAAGTGGCATATAGAATTCAAACTGAAGGAGAGATCAGGCCTGGTGATAGTCAAGTATTGAAGAGCACCGGCAAGAGAACGAAACATAGTAGGGTCGGAGAAAAGCTTTCCTTCGGATGAGAGGTGCTGACCGATGACAAAGGGTGTAGAAATAGGTTTTGCATCAATCATGGAAGCACGTTACAAGAGATCAAGAGCATACTTCGTTTGACTGAGAAACAAACTCTTCTCATTAGCTTGGACTTCAACACCAAGAAAATAATGAAGATCACCCAAATCCTTCATGGAGAATTCCTTGAAAAGCCTAGTAATAAGTGTTTGAACCATAGAAGTATTACTTCCAGTGATGACCATGTCATCAACATAAAGAAGTAGGTAAACAATCCCAAACGAAGAGTGATAGACAAACAACGAAGAATCAGCCTGACTGGAGAGAAACCCAAGTCGAAGCAGAAAAGAGCTAACGCGATGAAACCAAGCTCGAGGTGCTTGTTTCAAGCCAAAAAGAGCACGCTTCAGGAGACAAAACATGTCGAGGGAACTGTGGATCAGTGTAGCCAGGCGGTTGTTCTATGTACACCTCTTCATTGAGAAAACCATGTAGAAAGGCGTTTTGAACATCTAACTGATGTAAACGCCATCCAGAAGTAACAGCCAAGGACAAAATGATTCGTACCGTATCAGGGCGCACCACAGGGCTAAAGGTGTCACCGAAGTCAAGGCCATGAATCTGAGAAAATCCTTGAGCCATAAGACGTGCCTTATGGCGCTCAATAGACCCATCGGAGTGAAGTTTGGTTTTGAAAATCCAGCGACAGCCAACCACATTATGACGCTTAGGATAAGGTACAAGAACCCACGTATTATTTTTCTTCAAAGCTTGAATTTCATCATCCATAGCCGAGAGCCATTCAGGGTGTTTTGTAGCAGACTTGAAGCCCCGAGGCTCTTTAAGAGCAAGAAGTGCCTGAAAAGACCGAGAAGAAGACAAAACAGTCATAGCATGATATAACCGTGGTTTGAATATACCAGCTTTACCTCTGGTAATCATCAAATGGCTAGAAGTGGTCATATGAGGAACTGAAGATATGGGTGGAGGAGTAGTTGAGTCTGGAGCAGCAGAATCTGAGAGAGGTTCCGCAAGAAGAGGAACCTGTGGATTAAGGGGGGATTCGAGGACAGGCGTGGAGAATCATTGCACGGCAGACATGGTGAACTCGAAAAGGATGGTGAAGACAATGAAGCAGAAGAACCAACATTAGAAGAACTAGAAACACACTCCTGACTATCGGAAAAATGAGTATAGTCAATGTTGGGCTGCACATGTTGCACAGAATCACCATTATAAGGAAAAATATTTTCATAAAACTGCACATGTCGAGAAACATAGACACGATGTGTCTTTCGGTCTAAGCACCTGAATCCTTTATGAAGGGTACTGTAACCTAAAAAGACACAAGGAGCAGATTTTGGAGATAATTTATTAGGTGAGTAATCTCTCAAATAAGGAAAGCAAAGACACCCAAAATTGCGAAGCATAGAGTAATCTGGTTGCTTACCAAACAAGAGCTCATAAGGAGTTTTTCCATCAAGGGACGGTGACGGGAGTCGGTTAATGAGAAAGACGGCAGTAGAGAGGGCCTCAACGCATAAAGAGAGCGACACATGCGCATGAAACATCAAGGTAAGACCCATTTTTGTGACATGGCGATGCTTGCGTTCTGCAATGCCATTCTGGCTAGGAGTGTAAGGACATGCCAGACGAAGAACAATGCCACAAGAGTGCAGATGAGAGAGAAATTTATGATTTGTAAATTTGGTTCCACCATCGCACTGAAACGATTTAATTTTTGCTGAAAATTGCATCTCAATATAACGTTGTAAATGGATGAAAGTATCAAAAAAATCAGATCTGTGTTTCAACGGGAATATCCAACTAAATCTAGTACAATCATCAATAAACACCGCATAGTATCTATATCCAGTAAAAGAGAGAACTGGTGATGGACCCCATAAGTCACAGTGTAAACGATCAAAAGGCATGGCACAACGTTCATCATTTAGAGAAAAAGGTAAACGGTGGCTTTTGCCAAGTCTACAACCAACACAAATTTCAGAATCAATGTTCACCAATTTATTACTACAAGAAATAGATCCTAATCTAGAAAGAGAAGCAACAGTACGATAGTGTGAATGACCAAGGCGAGCATGCCCTAAGCTAACAGAGGCTCGTGGTGGACACGAAAGCATGATGACAACGATCCAACACGTAGAGACCATTTTCACATCTTCCGACTCCCAGTACCGTTCTTGTGACCCGATCCTGTATGGTAAAATCAGAGGAAGAAAAGGCAATAAAACAATTATTGTCTTTAGTAAGATGACTAATAGAAATAAGATTTTTCTTAATGCCAGGAACAACTAAGACATTTGATAAAAGAAGGGGACTGGACGGAACAAAAGATGAAATGGAACCAGTATGAGAGATTGCTAAATACTGACCATTTCCAACCATGACACGTTCATTACCAGAGTAGATAGCCGGTTGATCCACACCCTCAGTGTCGCTTGTCATGTGGGACGTTGCACCAGAGTCAGGGAACCATTCTGAGTCATTCAGAGCTTGAACCAAGCAGGTAGAAAATGCTTCAGTAAGATTAGCCGATTGCTTCTTCTTGAGTTTCAAGAAGCTCCAGCAACGTTTGGCCAAGTGTCCCTCCTTGTCACACAATTGACAGTGAATAGAGGAGGTGGATGACGACTTTGAATTGGCAGAGGTTGTAGAAGAGGTTGAAGATCGATTCTTCCCTTTCTTAGCTCCTGCCGCCTTGTAAGTCTGCTGCACATAATAGGCAGAGTTGGAAGACGAGTGAGAGATCGACCGTTCAAAAATCTCATGGCTCAAAGCTTTCGGAACAATCTCTGCAAAAGAGGGTAGCAGAAGCTGTGACATCATGGTAGTAGAGAAGATCTTATAGTCGGGTCCCAATGCTCGTAAATACCAATGGACTTTATCCGTGTCGTCAATGGGACAACCAATAGCAGCCAGTTGATCACAAAGACCTTTGAAGGTGCGAGAAAACTCAACAATGGACTGAGAGCCGCGTTGCATCAACTGGAGTTCATCCTTGAGTTGCAGTTCTCGACACTTCGACCGGTGCGAGAAGGAAACTTCAAGAGCGCGTCAAGCCTCATAGGAATGACGTAAACCCAGTACCTCACTCATAGACTCCTCTGTAAGAGAAGAATAGAGTAAACTGAGCAGCGTCTGATCAGTATGCAGCCAAGAGGTATAAGCAGGATTTGGCGTTGTAGTGCTAGCAGAGGTAGTAATCGTGATAGAGGGAGCCATGATGCTACCGTCCAAATAGCCAAAAAGCTCTTGACTGGCTAACAGAGGAACAAACTGATTTCTCCACAAAAGGTAATTGAAGGAGGTCAGTTTAATGGTGAGCATATGTACCATTGTGTTGAGCGGAAGAGTAGGAGATGAAGAAGCCGAAACAGCCATGGTGAGAATCAAAAGATAAAAAGAACTTGCTCTGATACCATAAAGATGTTTAACAAAACAATGAGCAATGGCTGAAATCCTCCTTGCCATATGGAGGAGACAACTTTGGATTATATACAAAATAATTACACTTGTGTGATTTTATATAATAGGAAAGAATCAAATACAAATATTCAAAAAATATTTGTACATATCTCTACAGCTATACAAGGTAACAATTCAAAATGGATTATGGCAAATATCATGGAGAATCATTAGATTCTCCCTTATCAAAATGGCTGCAGCCGAGCTTACGAAACCTGAAGCTAAAATGTGGATGGCTCTTCTACAGGTAATCTGGGCTTAGGTGGTGGTGGAGTACGTAGGAACCACCAAGTCCTCGTATTCACCTTCCATCACAGATACAGTAGAGTTTCCAACACTACTGCTGAAGCACGGGCCATGCTAGATGGCATTCTGATTTGTAGCGCAATGCATGGGGCTTAATGACATTTTAGTTGAAACTGATTCGAGAATCATAGCGGAAGTGGTTTCTTCGGGAGCTGATAAATGCCCCTGGAATATGCAATATGTGGGATCTATTCTTGAGAAGCGAGATGCCCTCATCCTCTCTTTTGCGCATAGTTTCAGGGAAGGAAGCTCGGTAGCAGACGCCCTTGCAAAAATGGCCAGCAAACATTGTCGAAACAAGATCTACTCCAGAAAGATCGATTTCCAGGGGAGATCAGGGGCCTATTAAATATGGGTAATACAGGCATCGGGTCTCTTAGACGAACCAGAACTCGTCTCTTAGACGAACCAGAACTTGCAAGAGGGGAATGGGATAATCCATTTTCGGGTACCCAGTCATCCTTCTCCCCGGCATCCCTGTCCTTTATCCGCAGCCCTGCTCCTTCCTGCTACAGACGTTTTGTATCCTCTCAGCAGTGGAGATTCATGGAGGGAGTACTGTTGCTGCCTTCTGTTACAGCCTCTAGGATGAAAGTCTTTCTTTTGTTGTCTTCCCCTTGATGGGAGCTACTGCAAATCGTCTGCTGCTTCGTATCAGGTGACCCGAGTAGAATCTGCTCTGTTTCCAAAATCTGTTGGTCAGCCATATTTCCACCTCAACTTCTGGTTGGATTTGTTTCTTTTCTCGGCCTCCTTCCGTTCGAAAGGCTAGAGTTGCATCTAGCTTCTGTGACTGCCTGCATTGGAGTTGTGGCTCGTGTGCATCTCGGTCAAGTGTCTTGCGGTCAGGAAGATGGCTGAAATTACTTTGCCTGATGCTCTGCCTTAGCTCCGGCTTCAAGAATAGCTTTGAGGCCCAGCTCCATTCCCTGGAAGCAGCATCTATATATATATATATATATATATATATATATATATATATATATATATATATATATACGGGGGAAAAGGTACTATGCGCTCGAGCTCAGGGCTCCGTCCCATGCGGTCGAGCTGTGTGGGCCCCCACCGTGATGAGTTTCGAACATCTACCCCATCAGTCAGATGAACCATGACATCGTGGATCTAGATCTCAAAAATCAAGTCAATCCGTGACTTTTGTGGGCCACAACAGATACAGAAGTGTAGAGGGGCCGTGCACCATTACAACATTTATAATCATTTTTTGGGTTCCACCGAGATGTTTTTTGTAAATCCAGCCCATCCATTATGTGTGTCCCACTAGGATTAGGGGTCATACCAAGTTTCAGCAGCATTCAAAACTCGGGTGAGCCCCGCCAAGTGCTTTTATATGTTTTAACGGTGTCTTCACATGATTTTAGACGGTATGGCCCACCTGAGTTCCTTTTACGGCTGATTTTTGGGATATCCAATAATTTAAAGGGGATCCATCAAATGCACGGTGTTGATGGTCGACACGCATCACAGTGAGGCCCACACAGCTCGACCTCACGATAAGCTTTTATATATATATATATATGGAAAATAATACGGTGGTGGATGCTCAGGCGAAGATGGGGACCGGCAGTTGGCCTAATAGGATGAGAAGGGGGTTGTGTGTTTAAGAGAGGTTGCAGCTTGCAATTTCGTCGAGTGGAGGAGCAGGGGGATTTTTTTTCCTTTGTTAATAGCAGAGGCCATTTTATTGCTCTCCAGGGTGACGTAAGCCTGTTCCCTTCATAAAATTAAAAGGGGCTGTTAATTAGGTTGCAGTGGTGGAGTTGTCGATGCAGGGAGTTTTGACGTTGCTTGGTTGTGGTGTCTGGCTGCCATGTTTTGTGGACGTAAAAAGAAAGGTCGGTGGCCGGAGGGTTGATGACGTGGAGTGTGGAGTTGGGGTTCGTGGTGTTTGTGGTGAAATGTCTTAGACGGTTTGATGTTGGTTTTGTTTGGAAGTTTTCATGAGGCCTTATTTTTCTAGTGATCTTCACCGGCTAGAGAGTCACATGTGGAAGAATCTTCTTGCCTTCGAAGTTGCTGTGGTGCTTTAGCTGCTACCCTTTATCGAAGCCCTTTATGGAAGTTATGATGGATGCTTACATCTACTGGCTCATGAACAGGTATGGCTTCTGTTATTAGGGTCCCAGTGAGATAAGTTATCTGTTATCTGTATAGGTCTTGTCCTTTTTAAGGTTTTTGAATTTTTTAGTGTTGTGTATGGTTAGATTTGGTTAAGTGTGGCACGGCTCTTTTTTGTTATGCCCACTTATTTGGATATACAACTAATTTTCCAATCAATATTGTTTGAGGTGGTCTGCTCCAACCTTTTTGGAAAAAAAAAAAAAAAAAGGAAGAAAAAAGATATCATTGATACCTTGCTTTCAGATTCGATCTACTTCCCAGCATTATCTCTAATATACTTGTTGAAAATTGCAAAAACACTCAAGACAAATCAAGCAAAGTACACACAATCAGACAACTAAGCCTAAACAAGAACAATCTGTCTTATAAGTGAAAAAATTCTTGCGGAAAAAAACACACCACAAAGTGACAAGTAATGCACTATGAAAGTAGAAATTAGAAGAGATAATAGCTTACCAATTCGAACAAGCCTCAAATCTCTTTCCTCATGCCCTAACTATGCTCTTAAACCCTTACGAACAGTTTAGAAAGCCCCAATACACCTCCTTTTTACCCTAATCCCGATTACAATTGATACACACACATAGTGTTACACCCGAAATAGGAAACAACTTACGCACTTATGCAACTTTGTGCACATCTTCAATGGGACATTAATTTGATGACATCAAACTCCTTCGATGCCATCGAGTAACACCTCTAAACCAATCCAGCAACCAACATGAAAATTTTTGAATTTTCTTGTTGGGATCGAGCATTTATTGATGACATCGAGTGGTCTATTGATGGCATCGACAAACCCTGTTACTAACATATTTGAGACATTAACAACATGATCGTTATGAGCTATGACAAATTGGGCAACATCTTCACATCAATCGCATTTAGAAACTACACGAATCCTGACTCTCTGAATCACTACATCAACATGAACAACTCTGTTCATGATCTTCCAAACAAAAGAGGCAATCTTAAGAGAAATGTACTAGTTTCATACCCAATTGGACCAAAGAAGCTTGGGTTGACCAGGTCAAGCTGAGTTCCATGCTAGTTTGTGGATAAATTTACTGGAAGATGTGGATGTCCAAGCTAGCTTATATTATCTGTCTGAGACTAAAATGTTGTTGTCCCTAATGGACTGCGTCGCCTCATATGTGAGTAAGCTTTCAATTTCTAAGAAGTTCCAATCCCCATTTAGCATCTAGAAGTCCCTAATTGTGGCCTCTTAAAGATGATTTAGAATTTGGTCATTAACTACACCAAGTAATTGTTGGGAACCGTGAAAGAGCACAAAGCGGAATCAAGCAAAGCACACGTAATCACATAAACAAGCCCAAACAAGAACAATCCAAAATTTACGTGGAAAAACCCTTGTAGGAACAAACCACAATGTGACAAGTAATGCACTATGAAGGAAAAATTACAAGAGATCCAAAAGAAGCTTACAACGTAGTATGTCGTGTGGGCTCCAAAACAAAAAACCATCAAGCCACACCCATCATATAACAGGAACTCCACCTAAAAGGAAAAATGAGAAATGTAAAACAAAAATAATAATAATAATAATAATAAATTAAAAAAAGAAAAAAAAAAAAAAAAAAAAAAAAAAAAAAGGAGAGGGGGACTAGACTCAGATAAACTCCAGTAGGCAGTCCATCACCCCCAAAATTTCCTTATCTTAAGGAGGAAGCCTCGTGATGTGGGATAGGCAAGCTATGAAGTTGAACAACAAAACCCTCAGTGGATGAAACAATCTTCAGCATTGTCGGCTCCCTAAATCAGAAGATCCTGAGCTGGGTGAAGGCCCACTCAGATTCAGCCGAAGAACTGAACTGGCTAGGCAGAATGTCTAGGTAAGAAGAAAAACACTCCAGGAGCAACAAGATCAACATCCAACCTCACCATAGGAAGCAACCAACTCCTCTCCATTCTAACATTGACACCTTAGCCTGGAAAGGAGACATAGGGAGATTGGCTAAACCGGCAAAGGAAGGGACGGATCGAGGGAAGATCAACCCACACCTGTCTTAGTTTTGCTGCACCTAATCTGACTGATGCCTGCTTTGTCTAAAAGAATGGAGCCTCTGATACAATTGGGAAGATCAGCCGAAGTTTGGTAGAGTTTGTCCGAGGAACCGTTGCTAGTAATTTTGGCAAGGTTGTCCGCCACTGAGTCGCTCTCCCGGAAGGTATGAGAGAAGTGCGTTGGGATTTTGGCTTGCAGAATCACACAGATCTAGATCTAGGATAGCAATTCAATGGCACCAAGCACAAACAAGAGAAGACATAGATTTAACGTGGAAAACCCTTACGGGAAAAAAATCACGGCACAAAGTGACAAAATTCCACTATGAAAACATCAATTACAAAGAGAGAGGACTTACCCGATTCAAACAACCTCGAATCTCACCCTTGCTACACCCTTTGATAACCCTAGAACCCTTTATAATACGTTTAGTAAGCCTTAGAATACCTTAGAATAGCCCTAGGGACCCCTATTTATAGTTTAAGAAACTTCTCTTTCGCACCCTTGCGAAACCGCCTCAAATTTTTGCAATCCGCACAAGATCCAGACTTGAATCTGCGTAACCTCGACTGGTCGAGCCGAGTCCTCGACTGGTCGAGGGACCCCCTCGACCGATCGAGTAGCCCGGACACCAAAAATCATAAGACGTTGGACTTTGAGTGGAGTAGTGCTCGACTAGTCTAGCAGCCCACTTGATCGGTTGAGCCAGGCCCTCGATCGATCGATCGAGCCAGCCAAAAATAGATTTAAGGCATCTATTCTGACAACAATCTCCACCATGCCTTCAATCTTCAACCGTGTAGCTTATTGACCTCTTCTCTTATCTTTACATCATATCATAGCTTCTCGTGCACACTCCGTCTTCCTTTTATACCATCTTCATACTTAGAGAAGTTACACAGAACTTGAACTTCTCTACAGGAAAGATTTAGATGAACATGCCTGTCGGATCTGAATCCACGTGCCCAACCACCTTTGCTCATGTCTACTCAAAAGAAAAGACGTAGTCTTCTTATTATCTCACCCTACCCAAGATTGCTTGTCGGGGTACTTGCTCACAATACTGATAACCTGTGAAATAATCAGTCTAATCCATACCATGGCATACACCGCCAATCGCATTCGAATAAGGCTCATGAGATATCCTGCTTTTCCTCATTTGTTTTGGGACACGTTCAGAGGAAAACTTGAGGAGAGACACGTAGGGAATGCTCTCTCGCTTTACTTGGCCCATCACATCCTTGATCAATACCTACACACAAGGTACTCCTCATGTGATTACCAAAGCCTATTCCTCCTTCGGTCTCAATGCTAAGAACCATCTTCGCAGCCCTCAATCCTTCATCTTGAATGTCCCACTTAACCGAGTCTTCAGTACATTGATTTCAAACATGTCATAATTGGTGATCTACATGTCATTAATTCCTAACTCACCATGAAGGAATCAAACTACTACCTAGGTGACAGGTCAAACCATGACCTCCTGCAAAGTCTTTTCTTAGTCTCTTTAACTTCGAACCGCTTTGGTTGCTTCATGTAGATCTGCTCTTTATTTTCCCTTACAGAAGTGCAAACTCCACATCCATCCTTCCAACTCGAGATCACATTGGTCAACCAGCATCAATCACAGATCTAATAGACATCTGTTATACTGTCGGCGTGAGTATCTCCGAGAAGTCGATCCCTTCTCTCTGAGCATAACCCTTCGCTATCAATCTTATCATGTATCTATATTGTATCCTCATGAAGATCTACCTGCATCCAACCACTTTCCGGCCCACTAGCTAGAAGCTCCACCTGCTCCCATATGTTGGTCTGGTACAACAAATCCATTATATCGCCCATAGTCACCTTTCACTTCTCAACACTAGGCTCACCTAGAGCTATCTTAATAGAAGATGAATCTCTTATGATATTGGAGTCGTCCATGTACCTCGCCAATATCCTGCGATCATGTCGTGTGATTCTTCTCACAGGTGGCTGCTATACCCGCTCTGTATCCCTATCCGCACGTCTCAACCTTCCTGCCCTACCCGCTCATGTGATCATGCCCAACATGTCAAACACGTGCTGAGGTGGAATTGTTATATTCACTGTAAATCCACATTTTGAAGTGCTCCCGATCAACTTGTACATGTTACCGAGTCATTGCGCTTTTATGATTACCCATGCCCCCTTAAATATCTTAAGAGCATCATCAATACTTATGTACTTGCAGCCTTTTACCTCAAGTACACCAAGAGAAATTAGATTCTACTTCAAATCAGGAACGTGCCTGACATCAGTCAAGGTACACTCCACCCCATCAAACATCTTGATGCACACTGAACCAACAACCACAACTTTAGAGGTAATGTCATTGCCCATAAATACTTGTCCATCATCGCACTCCCTGTAGTTGGTGAACCAATTCCAATGAGGAGTCATGTGAAAAGATGCCCCTGTGTCTAGAATCCACTCGCCCTTACGATCATCGTATGGTCATATGATCGTAAACACAGACAAAACATTACCATCACATCCCTCGATCCATCTGATGTGGTAGCATTGGCTTCCCTATACGAAGCCTCAGAATCTTCTCTTTTAGATTTTTGATTTTTACTATCCTTCTTCACATGTCATTCCTTCCCACAGTTCCAGCACTTTACCTTTCCTTTGCCCTTACCCCTGGATTTGGACCTGTAACCTGAAGAACATGTACCTTGTTCAGAATTTCTACCCCTTGTAAGCAGTACCTCAGAAGATATCCCCATGTCGACGTTAAGCTTTCTCATAGCCTTCCCTTGAAGGGCCGAGATAACGGTGTCGACACTCAGGGTTTTATTCGTTGAGCACATTGTGTCCTTGAATGACTCATAAGACACCGGAAGAGAATTCAACAACATACATGCTTCTTCTTCATCTTTCATCACTTCCTTCATATCCAGCAATTTACAAACCAATTTATTAAAGTTGTTAATGTGAGCCTTCGGATCTCCACCCTCTACCATCTTGAAGTTATACCACTTGTTGAGGGTCAAATAGTGCATATTAGACCCCATTTATTACTTGAATTTACGAGCATAATATTGTTTAATGCCCAGTTTTAATCGTGTTTTGTTGCAGGGTGTGATTAGGAGAGTTGACTGAAAAAAGGATGTCAAAAGCTTGGATTTAACGTTCTGATGATCACTAGGGCATGAGACGGACTTCAAAGGACCAAGATTGAGGATATACACAGTCAGAAATCCGAGAAAACTAAGAAACTGAAGCTCAAGTGGCTTGAAACGCATCCAGAATGCAAGATCACATGGTTCCCGACATCTGATCGGTTCGAAACTTCATACATGGCCTGAGGACCATAAATTAACCGTACACATTGAATTTCAACCATTGGATCCCTCTGGAAGTGACCCAACGGACAGATCAGCCTATAAATCAGTGAATTGGGGCCCACCTGAGTTATGGATATGCTTCAAAAGTGTTCTGGACGGATAAAATGAGATAGTGAAAATGATGGACGGAACGGATTACACAAAGACATCACCATGGGCCCTACATATGCAGTGCGTGTACATAATGTACACGCACCGGCTGTGCACCGGACGGTCAGCCCGGTCAAACTACGGGCTGACCCGTCTCTTCTTCTTCTTCCCTGTTTCAAATAGCATCCGACAAGGCGCTGGCTATTTTTTAGTAGTGGGGTCCACCCATCATGAATCTTGAAGATCCGACCAGTCTATACACTTCAGAGGGGGGTTATTAACCTCACCTAACTGACCTTTTGTCACCATGCAAGCTATTGTATGTTTCTAACCGTTAAACGTACGATTGACAGTGAAATGGACTGATCGTTGGACCACACCTAACTTGATCTTAAACCAGCCATATCTGAATGGTTTTTCCTTGTGGTTCTAATGGACGGCGTGGATTTCTCATTAGAATCCTATCATGGACCCACCAACGTCACAGCGGCGTAAGGCTCTGTTTCGCAACAGAGCCTACGGATGGAATTCGTGGGCCACCACGGTCCAGGTTCTCGCTCATCCGATCTGTCCATCATGTAGAGGGACGAAAACCATTCAAATCCATGTTGATTTTGGTTAATCATACACGCACACGTGCAGATGACAGCTAGCCCAAAAGGACCGTCTGTTATGGTTGCAACAGAATTCTTCCCAGGGCCACATCAACGGACAAAATAAAACCGTCCATATCCGGTTGAATTTTCGAGGTGAAGACAATGGATGGAGTGGATTTTCCATTAGAATCTAATCATGGGTCCCACTGACGCCTCCAACTTCAGTGCGAACTTTGCACCGTTTCCAGGCTGCGTAAAAGCCTTCGCAGGTATTCTCCAGATAGGATTCAAGCCTCACACACGACTGACTCCTTTTGTTGTTATAAAAAGGAGGAGAGAGGGATCCACAGGGGGACGTGGAGCAAAGAGAGAGAGAAAGAAAGAGAGAGAGAGAAAGAGAGAGAGAGAGAGAGAGAGAGAGAGAGAGAGAGAAACTCTTTGTTTTTTTATTTTATTTTCACTTTTCTTTTCCTTTTCTTTTTCTCTTTATTTTTTTGGATTTAACCTGACCATGTGTGGCTAAACCTCCTAGCTAGGGCTAGGAGGCGAAGCTTGTAGTGAGATGAGAGGTTTTTAATTTATATTTTTATTTATTTATTTATGAATTGACATTGATTTTAGTTGATTATTAATGGCATGTTCTGTTTAGTCTTTAATGGTCTGTTGTGACAGAAATTACAATGGGTCTGCAATGGCTTGGAGCATGTCCTTTTTCCTTTATGTTTATGACGTCAGGAAGTCCTGTTGTTCACCATAGTCTCCTGGGCATGGTTGGATGACGGTACCCTTCCTAACCTCCATACATGCAATTGGGTGGTAATTAATTTAATTCTGTTGTTTGCCATAGTCTTTTGGGCATAGTTTGGTGATGGAATCCATTCTAATTCATATACCTTTTATCTCTTGAAAACTAGATCAATGACAGTTCAGTTAATTTTCATCAAACATGCATAAGATCTCCCCGATCTCTACAAGTGGATCCTCTGAATCCCTAGTTTCTTTCTCTGAATTTCTCCTAAGTTTTAGAATAATTATTCTACCATTATTTCTTAAATTCTATTGGATTTAGATTTCATCTTAATCTAGTTCTAGTTCTGGTTAGTTTTAGAATACGTACAGTTTCAGTCCCTTGGGATTCGACCTCGGTCTTATCGAGTTATTACTACATCACAACCCTGCACTTGGGGAGTGAACACCACTACTGCTTCAAGTGTAAGCGATTTTTAGAAGATTTTTTCGCATAGATATCGTCTAACTTTGCTTATAACTTAGTCACAATTTTCTCCCTCATAACGTTGTAGAGAACCTCATCTGTGAGACATAAACGGATCGATGATAAAGCCTTCTTATCAAAAGTATTCCAATCATCATCAGTCATAGTAGACTTTTGCTCCTCAAGAGCACCATCTTTGCCTTGTTTGATTAAGGAACTCATCATCTTGATCTTCCATAACTCAAAATTATTTTTCTCTAAGTACTTCTCAATCTCATACCTAGTGCTTCCCATTATTACTAATCCCTCAGATTCAGATCTGTGCCCCAACTTGGCTTTGATACCACTTGTTAGGATTTTGGCCTGCGGAATCACACAGATCTACATCTAACATGGCAATTCAATGACACCAAGCACATACAAGAGAACACACAGATTTAACGTGAAAAACTCTTTTGTGGGAAAAAATCACGGCACAAAGCGACAGAATTCCACTATGAAAGCATCAATTACAAAGAGAGAGGACTTACCCGATTCGAACAATCTCGAATCTCACCCTTGCTACACCCTTTGATAACCCCAGAACCCTTTTAAATACCTTTAAGAAGCCTTAGAATACCTTAGAATAGCACTAGGGACCCATATTTATAGTTTAGGAAACTTCCCTTTTGCACCATTGCGAAATCGCCTCAAATTTCCGCAGTCTGCATAAGATCCGGACTCGAATCTGCGTAACCTCGACTTGTCAAGCTGAGTCCTCAACTGGTGAAGGGACACCCTTGACTGGTCGAGCCATCCTCTCGATTAGTCGAGCGGCCCAGACACCAAAAATTATAAGACGCTAGACTTTAAGTTGAATAGTGCTCGACTAGTCTAGTGGTCCACTTGACTGGTCGAGCCTACCAAAAGTAGATTTAAGGCATCTGTTCTGACAACAATGCGGATGTTGAGGGGGTGGATTAGCTGTTGAATGGTTCCCAGGCGAAACCGAAGATTCCAACAGCAAGAGGGGTTGGAATTGGTGACCACATTGTAAATAAAATGAGAGTCAGTTTTAACAATGATGTTGGAAAGCCCTATGTCACTACAGAGTTTCAGGCTGTCAACCATCGCCTGAGATTCTGTTACTATATTTGTGACTGTACCATAGCTGTTGTGGAATGCAAAGATCATGTTGCCTTGGTGGTCTCTACAAACACCTCCTCCTCCTCCTCCTTCCCCAAGGTTGCCCCTCGCTGAGCCGTCTACGTTTAGTTTCATCCATTCCGCCAAAAGTCTTCTCCATTTGATGACGAAGATATAATAGTATATCTTATCGATTCGAACAAGCCTCGAATCTCCTTCAAACCCTATCTATGCCCTTCAACCCTTACGAATATTTTACAAAGCCCTAATATACATTAATCATACCCTAATCTTGAATACACCTGATATATATACCATCACAACTGAAATAGGAAACAAGTCGTACACTTACGCAATTTTGCGCATAGCTTTGATGAGACTTTCGATGGCATCAACATCTCTTGAAGCCCTGTCGATGGCATCAGAGCTTCATTCGATGCCATCGAGTAGAACCTCTAAAACAATCCCACAGCCCGCACAGATTATAGTGATTTTCTTAATGGGATCGAGCATCCATCGATGGTATCGACATCTGCTCAATAGAATCAAGTAGTCTAGCCTAACTTGACCAATTTCATCGGTCTTGGAGCTTCTAGCGTATTGGTTAGGTTCTTAACAAAGTCTGACATTGGATGGCCTTAGATGCATGTCTAAAGTGGCATTTAACATTTAATCCTTCACAATGATTAAATTAAACATGACATGTATAAATAAAAAATGAAAGTAGGAAATTACATTTCAAATACTACATACATCATTATTCAATGGAATGTCATGAAATACGGACATGGTGTCATATAAAAACATTGTTCAAACACCATCACACTCCACTCATAACAATAGAAAAGATCATCAAAACCACCAAAGGAAAAATTCAATGTGCCATAACCACTTTCTGATGTCGATCCAGTCATAACGTGTCGTCATTTTCCCGTTTGTGAAGCTTCTGCTAGTTGAATATATGTAGTTATAAGCTGAAAAGAAGTAAATCATCAAAACATTATTTCCTCTATGCTGCTTAGATAAAATGGAAGATTGGTGAATAAATAAGAGAATTTATAGAAACAGGGCTAAAATTTATTTTTTTTAAAATGATAAATTAATCTATTTCCAACCCCTAGAATAGGTATTTCCATTTGTAGATAAACCGTTGTCATTTGATCATTATATGATTCTTATATGAGTCATTCCAAAAAGGATTGCAATGCAAATGACCCAGTCGAGGACCCTGAGAAGTGCTCTTATGGCACGGTTTCTTCTACCATACAGATGGTAAGGATGTCCATATAGTAAGGATGTAATTCCACCTTGATACCATGTCAAACAAGCACTTGATCTAAAAAGCTCGAGCCATTAGAGGATGGTGTATCAATGTATATTAAGGGGCTTTAACAGGATAATAGCAGATGATCATCAGCATTTGATTTAACATAAATGAAATGGCAACTGTACTAGTGTTTCTCTAAGGAAGAAGGGGAATGAAAGAAAGATCCTGAAACCAAAACGAAGCTATTGATTTTATCAGTATGAAATCTGTGAAGACAGTTCGTTAGGAGCTCACTAGCATGAATCAGGTGGTCCAATGGGGCCCATATGCATGGATAGCAATGTGACCAGAACTGTGGCCTTCCGCAATGTTGTAGATGAGCCATGAGAGGATATCTGAACAATGATCTACTGACTCGAATGCAGACCCTTGCATACACATCACAGCGCAGAATCGTCAAGCGAACGTGACTTGTGGACTGTTGCCCATCACGGCAGCACCAATAAGATGACCATTTCCGATTTTAAGGCCACCTTTGCATGTAGACCCCATGAGGATTTGAATGGTGGATGAGCACGAGTCATTGCCCCAGGTGCCGAATTAATGGATACCCGGGGATCACATTGGTTGGGATGATGGGACCATGCGTCTGAAAAGTGGGTCCCACCCTCTCCATCGATGGGAGACCGAGGATCAATTAATTTGGTGCTCCCATGTACTCCTCAACAGCACCTTAGCAAGAAATACAGAGGCTACCACATCTTAAGCATGGATATATATCACAACAAACTGGGAAGTAGATACTCCAGCTGCATATGAGGCTTGAGATGTAGGCACTTAGAAATGGCACAAACGACGAATTTTAACCCAAATGGAACTGCCTAAATTGTAAGTTACATTATAAAAATCAAGTTGGTTAAAAAATTCTAACTTCTGATACATTGACACTTTGTTTTTGGAAAACCATCAGATATTTTTCATTTGAATACCTATTTGTATTTGTCAATTTACAGAAACTCTATCAAAGGAATGACCATAGTCTTGTTATAAAGACATGATATCTAGTGCAAACTCAGTGGCCTGTTAGACCTATGTTCCAAATGTTTGTTTTTGTATGGAGTGGATGGGAAAGTCCATCTATGAGTCGTGAGCTTTTCAGGTTGTCCCGAGTAAAGTGGGACGAACTAATTGGAGAGTTCCAACGAAAGAATTGACCGCCAACATATGTGAATGCACTAGGTATGCTAAGAGTGGCAGAATCTATGAAAAAAATGATCTAATATGCCTTTGAAGATCTGATATGCCTATATAAATCATTATCTGATGGAATTTGCATGAAACATTAGTTGCCAAAAGAAAGCATTGTTCAAAGACCTCCACACTATATTGTGAGCGTAAACAAGTAATGAAATTTATGAAAGAAGTAAACTCAATCCACCACTTACTTCATGATGCCAGTCAGTCACCACATGACAGCATCTAATGCCGGGCAACATTCTGCAAGTCAAATATATGTACTTATAAACAGAAAGAAAGATTTAAATCATGCAAAACATATTTAGACTAATTGAAGTCACAGAGTGAATTGTACATGGATCATCCTAGGATTAAAAATTTAAGTAAAATGAAAAATGAAAACAGAGTAATAAAAAATCATCTATACCAGCGCCTGATGATAAGAGGGTATGTTTCTGATCTTAAACCAATCCTCTCCCACGTTCACTCTCACCCTTTCTTTGAATTCCTGCGGCATGTCTTCCAACTTCAATTCTTGAAGGGTGGTGACATGTTGCAATCCATCAGGAAGCATCTTCAATCTTCCACAGCCTTCAATCTTTAAACATCTAAGATTAGGCATCGCTCCTTCCTCCACTCTCCACTCCTCTAATTCATACAATCCAGCAATACACAAAACATCAAGCAGGGGAAACCCTCCGTCGGTGCAAACCATTTCCTTTCCTTTGTAACATGCCAATTGTAATATGAGAATCCGAAGGTTCGACAGCTCTTCCAGCGTTTCCATCCTTGCTCTAATTGGGACCCATCCAGGCATAGCTCAGTGAGCATAGGTGGGAATACATGCAGGTTTGGTAATTTCTCTAAAAGTCCAGTCAATTCCATCTTATATAGATGCTGATGATTTACGAAGGATGCAAAAGGTGGAATCGAGGATCCAGGACTTGCTTTTAGCCACAATGATCTGAGACGGAGTAATTTACAAAGAGAACGGGATAATGTCATTTTGAGATCTCCTTCTATTCCCAATTCTCTCAAATTGGTCAGTTTCTCCAACCCATATCCTATCCAGCTGCCCGCCTCTACTATAGAGAGAGTCTGGAGATTGCTTAAGCAATGGAGTGTTGTGCGGTCACTGATTCGACATTGTGATGATAGCAGTAGGTGACGCATCTGTTCCATCTTCCGAATATTTTCTGGTAGCATCTTGATACATGTATACTGTAAATCGAGAGTCTGTAAATTGGAGAGGCGGGTTATGGTGGATGGTAGCTTTTCTAACCGAGTACCCATGAGAGATAGGTACCTCAGGTGGATTAGATACCCAATTTCATCCGGGAGACTAGAGAGGCATACCTGTCCAAGATGCATCACCCTGAGAAATTCGAATGCTCCCCAGAGGATTTTCAACTGTGGTTTCTCAAGCCTTTCACTCTCGCTATTGAAGTGTAATAAAGAGCGGAGGTGTAGAGTTGAGCGGTTAAGAGAGATGTACATACCAATGCCACTAGAAGTAATTGCAAGCCTGCGGGCTGTGGTCGGTGATGTAGGCACTATGTTCCTGTACATACCGAGAAATCTCTCTTCTTTGGCTTTGGATATTGAGAGGTCGCGTAGAAGATCATGAATACGGCATTTTTCAGCCATTCCATTGCTCTTCCTTTCCGCTACCTGAATCATGCTTCTGCTGATGACCTCTTCTAAGTAATCCTCTGCAACATCCTCCATTTCTTCGTCTCCTCTTCGCTGTACAAATCCTTCTGCTATCAACAACTTAATCAATTTGGCCACAGGGATTTCAGAATCTTCAGGAAAAGCTCCAAAATAAAGAAAGCAGGGCAGCAAGTAATGGGGCAAGTCATGGTAGCTTAGGGCCAATATACCAGAGATCCGATCCTCACTTTCATTTAGCCACCATTCCACACTTCCAAGCACTTTCACCCACTCTCTCACTGACTTCTCTTTTCTTGATAGGACGCCTCCTATTACTGCAATTGCTAGAGGCAAACCTCCACATTTGGCAGCGATCTTTCTACCCAGCTCCTCCAGGTTCGGAAGGTACACAGGAGCAAGATTTTCAAGAAGTGCTCTCTTAGAAAACAATGCCCAGCTCCTGCTTTCATCAAGAAAATGTATTTTATGGGGTATGCTCTGAGCATCTGCATACTTAGCTATTTCTTCATTGCGAGTAGTAAGCAGCACCCTGCTGCCATTTTCCCCATCTGGAAGTGCAGAGACCAAACGGTCCCAAGCTTCTCTTGTCCATATATCATCAATTACCAGGAAATACCTCTTCCCATCCAAGTACTCAGAGAGTTTTCCCCGCAAGTCGTCCTCAGGCATCATCTCTGTTTCATCTCGTGAGAGCCTTATAAAGTAATTTATAATTCTTATTAAAAGCTCTCGCACTTGATATTCTTGAGACACATACACCCAAGCATGAAAATCAAAACGCTTCTTTACATCAATGTCATTGTAAACCTTTTTGGCGAGGGTAGTCTTACCAATTCCACCCATTCCAGTGATGGAAATGACCGCACGGCGCGAATTTCCTTCAATCAGCCGCCCCACCAGTGCCTTAGTATCGTCTTCAATGCCAACCACATCACCTTCCTCGACGATGGGAGCCCTCTTCTCCCTCCGTGTCTGGCTTTGAGTTGAAGAAGATGAAGCTTCTCCACATGCTGGTATATTGTCGATGCCATACTCTGATCTGTTGGACGAGATCTTGTTAAGCCTTTTTTCTATGTCCCGGATCTTCTTGCTAATTTCGTGGGTGGCTGGTATGTCCTTGATGAAGCAAGCAGAACTTCGTACAGATCGCATGAATCCTGCACTTTTCTCTCTTCGTTGCTTTTCAATGTTAAGGATGAAGTTGTCGATGATGTCCTCAGCATCGTAGGCTACTTCTCTTACTTGGCCCACCCAACTCTTGACTCTTTCATTCTCTCTGCGCTTCCCATCGACGTCTTTGAGGAGGGCATGCATCCATTCAAGTTTATCCCGAAGCAATCTGATCTGCTTATCTAATCCGAATATAAATTTTGCTTCCTGCGTTAGAAAATCGTTCAGTTTCTGTATGATGAACTGAATAGCACTCTAAGCCATATACTCTCTCTCTCTCTCTCTCAGAGAAGCATCTATGTTCAAAGCAAGGAGGAAGAAGGTATTTCCATTCAAAAGGTACCGAATTATTACGTCCTTCGCTTTAGCAAAAGTCGCGCCTCTCCTTCTCACCCCTCGGTTAAGGTATAAACGACTCATGGATTGCACTGTATGTAGGCCCACTCCCTTTCTCTACGAGACCTGCTTTATGCGGTTCAAGACACTAAAAAAATTGCTAGGGTAAATGGATTTAAAAATTAAGAAAAAATTAACTTTATTCATTTCGTGACTCTTGGTTTTTCATTTATTTCTAGTGATGGTTTCATCTTATATTGAAAAAGATAAAAGAAAAGAAAAAGAAAACCTTAATCCTTTATATTATTGTTATTTATATTAATAAGCAAAAGTATGCCATGAGTGTAACTTTGCACAAATGCATTTATAGGATTTTTATTTTTATTTTTTTTTATTTTAGGTTGTGGGCACAATGCTAAGCAGTATCTTTTACATTTATAGGTTGCGGGCACAATGCTATGCAGTATCTTTTACTTATGCTATTTTATTTTCCCTATATATGTGGTGACTTGTGCATGTATGATAATGCACTGTCTTTTACTTATGCTATTTTATTTTTTCTATACAGGTGGTGATTTGTGCATTTGTGCATGGGAATTTATCTCTTTATTTGGGCCCTCAAACTCAAACTTGGCTCAAGTTGGCCCAAGTTGCTAATTGAATGGAGTCAAGTTACCTAGTTAGACTCGAGGACTGAGCTGAGCTAAACACAAATTGAGGTAGGCTGCTGGCCAAACTGAGCGAAGCTGTGGCAAGCTCAACTCCATTCGGCTCGGTGTCCAGCCCTAGGGCACGCTATATAAGATCATCAATAACCCATAAAAAAAATTTACACCTTCATGTGGTGCATCCCATTTTCATGGCTGGATTGACCTGTTCTTTATACATCACATTTTCACGACGGTACAAAGTTGCTGAAGAAATCGTTGTACAAACACCATGGTGTTCCTCACACTCCAACTTGGTTGGGCATACAAGTGTGTGACCATTTTGAACAACTGTAGTTTTGGCCGTGGCCCTAATATCTGATTGATTAGATGATTCTGATCACTTCTGATTAAAGGCAATAGCTTATATTTTAAATCTTGATTATCCACTATATGCCTTCAAATCATGAAGAAAAGTTATATGTTCAGTTCATTTTCTAGTCATAACCTGTTATAAGTTTCTCCGCCGATGCAGAGAATCAATAAAGGGCTGGATTCCATAATGGTGGTCACTGTAGCAGTGATGGCTATGGAGGAGGAGGGGGTTATAGTCGCAGTGGTGGTGGAGGTGGTGGATAGGACTGTGGATATGGTGAGTCAGATGGAAGATCTCATTACCGTGGTAGCGGTGGTGGTGCTTTATATAGCAACTGAAGGAACTAATCATTGTTACGAGAGTGGCGGCTTTGCTCCATACGGCAAATGGAGTAACTAAGTAGCAGCAGTACTAGTACTAGTCATGGCTGGGTTATCTTTACCTTGTGTTAAATGGTGTGCGTAGAGAAATGACTCCGTTATCTTCTTCTCTTGTTATGTTTTTGCCTGTCATGGTTTATTTCTATGGTTATGGTTTTTTATCTCTCAAGAACTATAATTAGTAATAGTAAACCGCTCTGTGTTATGTGGTTATGGTTTAGATAAAAATAATATTTTCTTCTCGTTGAAAAAAGAAAAGAAAAAAATAAAAATAAAAATAAAAAAAAATGCATCCATTATCACATCCTGTCAGAGTATCAATACTCATCTCTTTTTCTCTGGGGTAGATCTTGCTTTTTCTCACAGTAAGGAATCAATAAAAGCCTGAAAGACATTGACCAAGACTAATGCTACTATCCGTCGATGCACACTTGTGTGACACTCCGTTGCTCCGATTTGTAATAGTGGCAGATCCATCGGTAATCCAGACCATTGGTCTGTTCTCTCCAGATATGGAAGAGTGGAGGCCTAAAAGTCAAATTCATAGGAAAATTATAACCTGTGAATTTGTGGCATGAAAAAAATGATCAATTGCTAGGATCTTCCTATAAGAGTAAATGGGACAGGAATCATCTACGACAACTGTTCTATGCGGCCAGATAAATACCCGTGGAACCCACACCATTGTAAGCGTCATATCCACTCCGCCTATTAGGTGAACAATCTAATTCTAACTGCACACCCTGAAATTCAGCCTGATCCAAAACTCATTTGATCCACACCATTGGACTGACGTGAAATCATTCCTAAAACCAATAAGTTGGCACCTCTCTCATTCTCCGCTGGTGATAAATTGAAACATTATTATTGTTGCATTGAGGTGATTTGGTCATGCTCCATCCACCATAGGGCCAATAGATGAAAGGTCTGGATCACTATACACATACCACCATTGGTGGTGCGTTGACATCTCTAAGTTCTGTGGGCCCCATCATAATGTACATGTTATAACCACACAGTCCATCTATTTTGGGAGATCCTCTTGGGGTATGGGCTAAAAAATGAGTCAGATCTAAAGCTGAAGCAGACCACAATACAAAAAGCAATCGGGATTGAGCACCCACCATTGAAAATTTATATGGGCCACGAAAGTCTTAGGGCCGTTTGGCACCATGGATTTGGGAGGATTTGAGGGGATTTCAAATCCCCAATTGTTTGGAAGCACAAAGTAACTTGGGATTCAAATCCAGGGGGTTTGAAATCCCCTCCTCCAAGAGGGGGTTTGAAATGTGAGAGCTTGGATTATACCTAAAATCCTTTCAATAGTTGCATGTGTAACATGTGTCATCGGACTATCATTCTATTGGGCACCTGTCCTACTAATGGTATCCAAAAATAAGTAGATTATTAATTACATCAATATAATTAATTACTTTAATATGATGATCAACACCATCCAAACACTGTTCATGTAAATCAACAGAAAATAAATATTTACGTGGTGTTTTAGTGTATTGGTTTTCGGTTTGTCCCTTCATCCTGGTGGTTCTCACCTGATGAATGGTTTGGATAGTGTATAGAAAACATGGTAGAGGTCATATTCCATCTGAAAGTTTCCTCCACTGTTCCATTTGGTGTGATGTGTGGGTTACCTGACTTATGGATTATACTGTATTTTGTTATATAGGCCTAAAGTGGCTGGGCACACTAGATGCCCAGTTTGGATTTCACATGTACATCACAGTGGGCCCACTAACTGGGTCATCAGCAATAGGTCCCTGGAATAGAATGAAGTCTAACATCTCTCTCTTCAAACTGCAATGTTGATTGATCGGTCGGTTGTTTATATAGTGGCCCGTTGATTTATTAAAAAGTTTGCTAGAGATGCCTGGCATCCTCTTTGCAGGTGGGGGATTGAACTCATTCAGCACTTCAACCGTACACGTGGAAAATTTCTAAAACAATCCAAATCATTGTCTGGTCGGTAATGCCAAGGCAAGGCATAGTCCAAAAATAACCTCATCTTCAAAAAACGTGTGGTCGATGGTGAGGATTGGTCAAGAACTACATAGGCCCGCATATAATGCAACGGCATACGAACGCTAAAGCCAGAAAGGTTGTATATATCCAGTAAGCCTTGTAAGTTAAGCTTTACCCACGCATTACATTGTTTGAGGCCCACCGTGATGCTTGCACCATATCCAACCCGTTGGTCATGATGTAGAGCAGGTCACGGACACTTTCATGGCCAAGATAGACCCCAGAAGGCCCGATCAGAGGTGGAAGTGGTCAGGACCGTCGGAATGTTAAAACAGTCGTATCCAGTTTGTAGGAGAAGGTACTTTAGCTAGCCAACCCTTCTATGCTGGGTTGCTCACGCCAGATTTGCGAGATTCCCGACGAGATTTCATCAGATTGACGGTGAAAAGTCCATATTATTTTTGTTTTTATTATTTATACTAATTTTTAATTCGATCATAAATCTTGATCGAATAAGTTTTAGGAGTCGACTCCAACATAAAAGGAGCTTAGAAAAATTAGCAGAATGATGTAGTTAAGCCAAATTGGGCTCTAACTATTTTTGGCCCAAAACTATGAAGCCTAGTAGAAATCATGACGGTCTATAAAATAGTAAGTTTACCATTTACAATAAGTCTCGTTTTTAGAGAGTTTGAGTCTGAGTTTGATTCTAAACTTCTTCCTAGGTTTGAGATTATTATTTAAAGGATTGTAATTTCGCTTTCATCATCAATCAATTTATTTCTGTTTGGGCTGGGTTCAAGACAGACAAAATTGAAATTTTGAATAAGCCCGGCCAATCAGACAGCCCAAACAGTTCAAAATCTGGGTCAAACTAAATTCCAGGGCCAGCCTGTCGACAGCCCTAAGAGTGGGGGCTACACATCACGTTGGCAGTTTAAACTTCCGCCGTAAAGTTTCTTAGTTAATTAGAAAAAAGGTTCAAAACAACGCCTTCTTTTGTCAATAGCACCGGAAATATATAGGTGTGAATGTTTCCATTATACATGTGGCTTGAAGTGCTGCAATTGAAACTGTCAAATCATGTGTCCCATTCCACCTAACCATCTGAACAGTAGACAACTGTTTAGCTAGATCATTTGAATTGTGGCCCACCTCATCTCCACCGTGTATATGGATGAATCATTTTACAAAAAATTACATCAACTAGTGGCATACAGTGGATTACACCAAAAGAGAGAGAGAGAGAGAGAGAGAGAGAGAGAGAGAGAGAGAGAGAGAGAGGATGAATCATTTTACAAAAAATTACATCAACTGGTGGCATACAGTGGATTACACCAAAGAGAGAGAGAGAGAGAGAGAGAGAGAGAGAGAGAGAAGGGAAAAGATCCATTGATTGCTTCACTAGGATTATCTGCGTGGCTGGGAAACTGCGGCCATGGTCCATGCATGGTGAGGCCCACACATGCGTGCTGTCTATAAATTAAAAGCATTTTCTGCGTACTTTTAGTAGAATGATACTGTAAATTGCTGAAGGAGTCTGACATCAGACGGCGTTGGATGCATGTCTTAAGTGGTATTTAAGATTTAATCCTGCAAAATGACAAAATCCAACATGACATGCATCAAAAATGACATTAAGAAGTTACCTTCCAAAACACTATATAAATCATTGTCCAATGGGATCTCCATATGAAAACTTCATTCAAACACCACCACACACTCTCTACTCGTAACACTAGAAAAGATTAACAAAACCACAAAAGAAAAAATTCAATCCTACATAACCAGCTTCACGAAGCCTATCCAGTCACAACTTGTCACCATTTTCTGTTTAAGAGGATTCTTGCAAATCAAATATGTATAATTATGAGCTGAAAAGAAGATATAAGTCATCTAAACATGTTTATTCTTCATTGCATTGATAATGTAAGCTTGGCAAACAAATATGAGTGGAATTTGCATAAACAGGGGGAAAAAATGGATAAATTAATATATTTCCAACCCCTAGAATAGATATTTTCATTTGTATATAAACCCAAGTCATTTGATCAATATAGGATTCCTATATAAGTCCTTTCAAGGATTGCAATGCAACCGACCCGATCAGGGTCCATGAGAAATGTTCTTATGGCACTGGCATCATCTACCATACACATGGCAAAGATATAAGGTGATTGGAATTTTGGTTTGCTGACTGGATAAGAAAAAAGTCACAAGCCAACACAAAACGTTTCTCTAGTAGGTAGAGATTGAAGTCACAAAATGAACTATATGATGTATTTTGATTTTTCCAACTGAAATGTGTTGATCAGCCTGATTTTTGGGTGTGGTGCCCATGATTGACAGATTAAATGTTATGAACACATCAAGGTGGTCCCTACACGTTGCATTGAACTTTAGGCTTAACCTACAATGCCATGCAGTGGAAACTAGCAGATGATCATCAATATTTGATGTGGAGCAGGTCACAGACACTTTCATGTCCAAGATGGACCAGAGAAGGTCCGATCGAAGGCAAAAGTGATCCGGACCTTCGGAACCCTAAAATAGGCATACTTTGCAAACTGGAATGAGTTATTCAACGTACCATATATGATTTTGGGCAGGAGAAGTTACTTTATCCACCCAACCCTACTATTCTAGGTTGCCCATGCCAAATTTGTGGGATTCCAGCAGATCGACGGTCGAAAATCCTTTTAAATTTCGTTTTTACTATTTATAGTAAATTTTAGTTTGGTCATAACTCTTCATCGTTTGAGCTTTAGGAGTTGTGTCCAACATGAAAAGTGCTTAGAAAAACTAAGAGAATAAAGCAGTTAAGCCAAATAGGATACTATTTTTGGCCAAAAACTAAGAACTATAATAGGAATCACGACTGTTTATAAATAGTAAGTTTACTATTTGTAATAAGTCACGAATTTTAGGGAGTTTGATTCTGAAACTTCATCCAAGGTTTTGTATCACTATTTAAAGGGTTGTAAATTCATTTTTATCATCTATCAATCAAATTTCGTTCCTCATGGATTCGAGGGAAGACGTTGATCATCTTCATGATGTCCATCCCTACGTCAGTATTTTGCTTATGGTAAGTAAATGGAAATGGCAACCGTATTAGTGTTTCTCTAAGAAAACAGGGGAATGAAAGAAAGATACTGAAACGGAAAGAAGCAATTGATCTATCAGCATGAAAACTGAGAAGAGGGCTTGTTTGGTGCTCACCAGCATAAGTTCTCCTGTCAGGCACACATCCAAGGATAGCAATTTGATTGAAACTGTCAGCCTTTCTGCATTGTTGTAGATGAACTATAAGAGGATTATATAAACAATGATCTAGTACTGATACGAATGAAAACAAATACACATATCACTCCCCAGAATCATCGATTGAACATGACTTTTGGACTCCTTCCCATCACAGCAGCACCAACAAGATGGACATTTCCGATATTTAAGCCCCCTTTTCATGTGGACCCCATGATATTTGAATGGTGGGTGATGAATTAATTGATACTCCAGGATCCCATAGATTGGGATGATGGAACCATGCGTCTGAAAAGTGGATACCGAGATCAATTAATTTGATGCTCCTATGTACTCCTCAACAGCACCTTTGCAGGGATTACAGAGGCCACTGCATTATGAGCAGGCAGTTATATCATAACAAACTGGGAAGTTATTTGATACTCCAGCTGCATATGACACTTGAGATGCAGGCATTTAGAAATGCTACATGTCACATATATTAACTTAAATTAAACAGGTTAAATTGTGGAACCATCCAAGTTACAGAATAAAAATCAAGTTGGTTGAACAATCCTATGATTCATGGACACTAGTTTTTTGAAGCAAAAATAATAAGTTTACTAATTGTAATAAGTCACGAATTTTAGGGAGTTTGATTCTGAAACTTCATCCAAGGTTCTGTATCACTATTTAAAGGGTTGTAAATTCATTTTCATCATCTATCAATCAAATTTTGTTCCTCATGGATTCGAGGGAAGACGTTGATCATCCTTATGATGTCCATCCCTGCGTCGGTATTTTGTTTATGGTAAGTAAATGGAAATGGCAACTGTATTAGTGTTTCTCTAAGAAAACAGGGGAACGAAAGAAAGATACTGAAATGGAAAGAAGCAATTGATCTATCAGCATGAAAACTGTGAAGAGGTTTTGTTTGGTGCTCACCAGCATAAGTTCTCCTGTCAGGCACACATCCAAGGATAGCAATTTGATTGAAACTGTCGGCCTTTCTGCAGTGTTGTAGATGAACCATGAGAGGATTACATAAACAATGATCAAGTACTGATACGAATGAAAATGAATACACATATCACTCCCCAGAATCATCAACTGAACATGACTTTTGGACTCCTTCCCATCACAGCAGCACCAACAAGATGGACATTTCCGATATTTAAGCCCCCTTTTCATGTGGGCCCCATGATATTTGAAAGGTGGGTGACGAATTAATTGATACTCCAGGATCCCATAGGTTGGGATGATGAAACCATGCGTCTGAAAAGTGGATACCGAGATCAATTAATTCGATGCTCCCATGTACTCCTCAACAGCACCTTTGCAGGGATTACAGAGGCCACTGCATTATGAGCAGGCAGTTATATCATAACAAACTGGGAAGTTATTTGATACTCCCGCTGTATATGACACTTGAGATGCAGGCATTTAGAAATGCTACACGTCGCATATATTAACTTTAATTAAACAGGTTAAATTGTGGAACCATCCAAGTTACAGAATAAAAATCAAGTTGGTTGAACAAGCCTCTGATTCATGGACACTAGTTTTTTGAAAAAAAAAAAAAAACCATCAGATATTTTTATATTGGCACACATGGATGCAAATTGTATATTCCTACTTCAATTATTAATTAATAAAAGGGAAAAGAATGAAGAAAGAAAGAAAATGGCATCCTTACCAGCGTCTGATGATAATTGAGGGTATGTGTTGGATCTTAAACCAGTCCTTGCCTTCATTCTCTCTCACCCTTTCTTTCAATTCTTGCGACATGCGTAACAACTTCAATTCTTGAAGGTTGTTGAGATGTCGAATTCCAGCTGGAAGCATATTCAATCTTCTGCATATATTAAGCTGTAAAAATCTAAGATTGGGCATCGCTCCTTCCTCCAATCTCCACTCTTCTAAGTCATCCAATTGAATACGCAAATGGTCGAGCAGCGGAAACCCTCCACCAGAGCAAACGATTTCTTTTCCTATGTAAGATCCCCATTGTAATGTGAGAATCCGGAGGTAGGGCAGCTTCTCCAGCGTTCCCATCGGGTCTTGCTCTAATTTGGACCCACACAAGTATAGCTTAGTGAGGTTAGGTGGGAATTCATGTATATCTGGTAATTTCTCTAAGGATCCAATCAAATCCATCTTATATAGATGGAGATGATCTGAGAAAGATGAAAAAGCTGGAATTGGGTGTTCAACACTTGCCCTTATAAACAATGATCTGAGGCAGACCAATTTACAAACGGAACAGGATAATGCCATATTGAGACGTCCGCCTATCCCCAGTTCTCTCAAATTGGTCAGTTTCTCCAGCCCCTCTTCTATCCAGCTGCCTCCCTCTACATATGGTAGAGTTAGGAGATTGCTTAAGAAATGGAATGGCATGCTGTTGCTGATCTGACATTTACGCGCCACGAGTAGGTGCCTTATCTGTTCCATCTTCCATGTATCATCTAGTAGCATGTAGATATTTGTACCCCGTAGATCGAGGGTTTGTAAATTGGACAGGGAGTTTATGGTGGATGGTAGCCTTTCTAAATGGGTGTCCATAAGACATAGGTACCTCAAGTTGATTAAACACCCAATTTCATCTGGGAGACTAGAGAGGCTTAGGTATCGGAAATCCATCACTCTAAGCAATTTAAAAGCTCCCCAGAGGAATTTCAACTGCGGTTTCTCCAGCGTTTCTGTCTCTCTACTTAAGTGTAGCAAAGATCGGATGTGTAGAGTGGAGCGGTTAAGAGAGATGGACTTACTGACTTGACCAGAAGTAATTGCAAGCCGGCGTGCTGTGGTTGGTGATGAAGGCACTATGTTACCATACACGGACAGAAATCTTTCCTCCTTGGCTTTTGATATTGAGAGGTCGCGAAGAAGATCATGAATACGGCATTTTTCAGTTGTTCCATTGCTCTTCCATTCTGCCAACTGAATCAGGCTTCTGCTGATGAGCTCTTCTAGGTAATCTTCTGCAATATCCTCCATTTTTTCTTCTCCTCTTGGCTGCACAAATCCTTCAGCTACCCACATCCGAATCAATTCAGCTACAGAGATTTCAGAGTCTTCAGGAAAAGCTCCAAAATAGAGAAAGCAGGGCTTCAAGTAACCAGGCAAGTCATGGTAGCTGAGGGCCAATATACCCGAAATATTATCTTCGCTTTCATTTAGCCACCATTCAATACTACTAAGCACTTTCTCCCACTCATTCACCGACTTCCGTTTCCTTGATAGGACGCCTCCTAATACTGCGATTGCTAGAGGTAAGCCTCCACATTTCCCAACTATCTTTCTCCCCAATACCTCCAGATTTGGAAGGCATGTGGAAGCAAGATGTCCAGGGAATGCTCTCTTACAAAACAGTGTCCAGCTCTCGCTTTCATCAAGAAAACGCATTCGGTGGGGTGTGCTCTGTGCATCTGCATATGTAGCTATATCTTCATTGCGAGTCGTGAGAAGCACTCTGCTGCCCTTTTTCACATCTGGAAAAGCAGAAATCAAACGGTCCCAAGCATCTCTAGCCCATATATCATCAATTACCACTAGATATCTCGTGTCTTTCAAGTAGGCGGTGAGTTTCCTCCGCAAATCTTCCTCAGTCATCCTCTCCATTTCGTCTCGTGGGAGAAATGTAAAGCAATTTATGATGGTTAGTAAAAGCTCTTGCACTCGATATTCTTGAGACACATACACCCAAGCTTGAAAATCGAAACTGTTCTTTACATGGATGTTATTATAAACTTTCTTTGCCAGAGTAGTTTTACCTATCCCTCCCATACCAGTGATTGAAATGACAGCAAGCCGTGCATCTCTTTCAATCAACCGCTCCACCAGTGTATTTGTCTCGTCTTCAATGCCAACCACATCAGCTTCCTCTACGATGGGAGCCCTTTTCACCCTCTGCGTCTGGATTTGATATGAAGAACTTGAAGCTTCTCCACCAATTGATATATTGCCGAGGCCGAACTGTGATGTGTTATCTTTAATTTCATCCAGTCTTCTTTCTATTTCGCCGATCTTCTTTCCAACATCGAGGATGGATGAAATGTTTTTGATGCCATGAGCAAAGCTTCTTACGTATTGCATCACTCCAGCACTTGTCTCTCCTCCTTGCTGTTGAATGTTAAAGATGTAGATGTCGATGACGTCCTCAGCTTCGTAAGCTAATTCTCTTATTTGGTCCACCCAAAGCTTCACTCTTTCATTCTCTCCGTACATGGCATCGACGTCTTTGAGGAAGGCACGCATCCATTCAAGTTTGGTTCGAAGCGATCTGAGCCTCTCATCAACTCCGACCAGGAAATACGCTTGATCCGTTAGAAAATCGTTAAGTTTTTGTATAACGAACTGAACAGCACTCTCCGCCACCATAATCTCTCTCTGTCTTCCTTCTTCCCTCAGAACAAGCTCTATGCAACTCTCCCCAAAACCGAGTGCCCTACCGACATTTATCACATATCACCGACCTAGCTGGCGTGTTGACCACGCGTGGGTCCACCATGAGGTATTATGGGCGCGGATTAGATACTGACAGGTTCAGTGGCCAAATCCCTACCGAAGTGACGTCACCAAGCTCCGTGGATCCCACCATGATGCGTGTGTTGTATCTATACGGTCCAACCATTTGTAGATATTATTTTTTTTTGGCATGAGAAGAAAATACGCGGTAGATCTAAAGTATGTGATGGATCTAAAGTTTAAGTGGACCCACCACAGAAAACTGTGCGGAATCAGTCACACCCACCGTTGAAACGTTTACAGAGCTCACCATGATGTAGTCTTTAGATCTAACTTATTCATGAGTTAACACTGGGATGGATGAGGTGAAAAAAATATATATAAGCTTGATTGGAAACTCCTATAACTCTTAGAAATTTTGAATGCTCGATGTTATTGTCTCCACGGTAGGGTCCACTTGAACTTTAGCTCTATCTCGCTATTTTTTTCATCGCATAAAACTCTCTCTCCAGTTGGGTAGACGATTAGGAAAAAGACAAACATCACGGTAGTTATACGGAGCTTGGGGACGTCACTTCACTGGCGACTTGGATACTGTCATTGTCAGTGTCTAATCTGCGCCCGAGTAATATGTTGTATTTGTTTTAAAATAATGTTAAAAATTTAAATTTTTAAATTTTAGTATTTTCCCTCCATATTTAAAATTTTAGTATTTTTGAGGTTTTGGTTTTGTCCCACATCGGATTTGACAAAAGAAATTCTCTTGTTTATATGATAGGCTTTTTGCCTAGGGCTTGAGCCCCTTTCAGGGGGCATGTGAATTTGGTCCTGTGGGAGGCTATGCCAATAGATCTAATCTATGTCATTGACCACACATGCGCGTGCCGAGCCGAGCCGAGCCGAGTCCGAGTCCGAGTCCGCATCCGCGTGCGCGACGGGACGGGACGGGACGGGACGGGACGGGATGGGCGCGGGCGCGGGTGCAGTGTAAGCGTAAGTGTAAGTGTACTCGCGTGGGTGTGTGTGTATGGGTACTCGCAGGACTGTTGCACTTGGGACGCTGTCCAAGGGGAGCAAATTCGATTTCAAGCCGAGTGACTCAGTCACGCCTCGACTCAATTCAATAAGTTTTTCTTTCTCTAAATTTTAGTATTTTTTTTTTTTGATTCTCGATTTTTATAGTCTATTTAATTCAACATATTTTTCCAACAATCTTGAAATCGAATTATTGAATTACATAGACTATGGCTACAGTAACAGTAAATGCTTCTTCTGAGTTAGCCAAAATCGAACCGTTCGCTAGAAAATCCTTTAAACGGTGGAAACAGAAATTGATGTTCGCTCTTACCACCTTGAAAGTTTCATACATTTTATCTGAATCATTTACTATAGATCCAGTAAATCAAAATGAAGTAATAGATGAAAATAATTGTAAAAATTATATTCTAAACTCTTTATCCAACGAACTATATGATGTGTATGCTTCTTACGCATCTGCTAAAGATATATGTACTGCTTTAGAAAAGAAATACATATTGGAAGATGCAGGTGCTAAGAAACATTTAATTGCTAATTTCCTTCACTATGAAATGACAGACGATAAATCTGTCACAAATTAGATTCACAACTTTCAAGGTCTAGTTCACGAACTATCGATAGAAGGAATTAAGTTGGATGAAGTGTTTCTGTCAGGAGCGTTAATAGAAAAGTTACCGCCCTCCTGGAAAGAATATAAAAATAAAATGAAACATAAGAAGAACGATGTTTCTTTGAAAACCACTATCGTACACATACGAATAGAGGAGACCAATAGAATCAGGGACCAAAAAGAAAATAAAAATGAGATAGATTCAAAGGCGAATCTTGTGGAATCAAGTCGGACAAATAATAAGAAAAAGGGCAACTGTCATAACTGTGGCAAACCTGGACATTATGCAAATGAATGCAGGCTCAAAAAGAAGAATGCAAATAATCAATTCAAGAAAAAAAGAAACTGCTACAACTGTGAAAAGCCTGGGCATCATGTTAAAACATGCAGGCTTAAGAAAAACAAATATAAGCCGCAGGCTAATCTTACAGAAACAGGCAATGAGTTTGACATGGTAGTAGCTGTGGTGTCAGAAGTCTTCCTTCTAAACAACTTGGAGTGGGTGCTAGACACTGGTGCAACTAGGCACGTGTGCAAGGATCGTAGCATGTTTACCTCCTACCAAGTATCAGGAGATGATGAACAGGTGTTCATGAAAAATGTTAAAACGTCTCCAGTTGTAGGGAAAGGGAAAGTACTTCTGAAACTCACTTTTGGAAAGACTCTAATGTTAAATGATATCCTACATGTGCCTGACATTAGAAGAAACTTGGTCTCTTGTTCGCTCCTCAATAAGACTGGTGTTAAGTTAGTATTTGATTCAGATAAGCTTGTAATGACTAAAAATGGAACCTTTGTTGGTAAGGGGTACTGTAGCGATGGTTTATTCATTGTAAATGTATCCAATAATAATATGAAAACATCTAGTTCTATTTATATCGTTGAACATTTTTTATCTATGGCATAATAGATTAGGTCATGTGAATGTGACATCTTTAAAGAAAATGAAAAGATTAGGTTTATTACCTAATATATCTAATAAAGAGTTTGAAAATTGTGAAACATGTGTAGAATCAAAATTCATTAGAAAACTCTTTAAACAAATAGAAAGATCATCTGTTCTATTAGAGTTGATACACAATGACTTAGGTGATTTTAGAAATCACATGTCTAGAGGTGGAAAAAGATATTATATAACTTTTGTACATGACTACTTTAGATTCACTAGAGAATATCTATTAAGAAACAAAGATAAAGCTTTAGATGCTTTTTCTAAATAAAAAATTGAAGTTGAAAATCAATTAAATATAAAAAATTAAAAGACTTAGAACAGATAGAGGATGTGAATATGAATCTTCTCAATTTAGAGAATTATGTGAAAAGAATGGAATAATTCATGAAACTACAACTCCTTATACAACAGAACAGAATGGAATATCAGAACGTAAGAACAGAACTCTAAAAGAAATGATGAATGCCATGTTAAATAGTTCAGGCTTACCCTCAAATATGTGGGGAGAAGCAATTCTATCTGCTTGTTATATCCTAAACAGGATTCCATCTAAATCTTCTGAACAAACACCATATGAACTTTGAAAGAATCATATTCCTAGTTATAAATATATTAAAGTGTGGGGGTGTCTTGCTAAAGTAGGATTACCTGAAACTAAGAAAAGAAAGTTGGGTCATAAAACGACCAACTATGTATTTATAGGGTATGCATAAAACAGTGCGGCCTATAGATTTCTAATTTTAAAAACTAAGGATAATATTCTAAATCCTAATACAATTATATAAGTTAGGGATGCAGAGTTCTTTGAGAACGTATTCCCTATAAAATCTAGATCTATAGGAATAGAAGAAATTAATGAATTAGATATTGCGTCTACTAGTAAAAATGCTTACAAGAAAATAGTAGAAGAGATACAAACAAGAAAAAGTATTAGGATTAGAAGAGAAATTAACCTAGGAGATGGTTTTTTCACATTCTTAGTAGAAGATGATCCTACAACTTATTTAGAAGCTATTAACTCTTCAGATGCAACCTTTTGAAAGGAAGCAATAAATGATGAGTTAGAATCTATTATATCTAAGAATACTTGGGAACTTGTAGACCTACCACCTGCTAACAAACCAATAGGCTGTAAATGAGTGTTTAGAAAGAAATTAAAACCAGATGGGACTATTGATAAGTTTAAAGCTAGGTTAGTAGCGAAAGGTTTTAAAGAAAAGGAATGAATAGATTACTTTAATACATATTCCCCTGTAACTACGATTACAACTATTAGAGTTTTAATAGCGATAGCCTCCATATATAAATTAGTGGTACACCAGATAAATGTTAAGACGGCTTTCCTAAATGGAGACTTAGAAGAAGAAATATATATGGAGCAACCTGAGGGTTATAAAATATTAGGTAAAGAAAATAAAGTATGTAGACTAATTAAATCACTGTATGGTTTAAAACAGTCTCCTAAACAATGACATGAAAAATTTGATGGTGTTTTAAAATCAAATGGTTATCATATAAATGATGTAGATAGATGTGTATATAGTAAAATTTTTGAAAATGATTATGTTATTATATGCCTTTATGTTGATGACATGCTTATTTTTGTAACTAATATTAAATTAGTTAATGCAACTAAGAAATTCTTGTCATCTAAGTTTGACATGAAAGACTTAAGAGAGGCTAGTGTAATCTTAGATATTGAAGTAACCAGGAAAAATGGTGTTATTATATTATCACAATCTCATTACATTGAGAAGATATTGAGAAAATTTAACCATTTTAACTGTTTACCTGTCAGTACTCCTTATGATTATAGTGTGACTCTCATGAAGAATACAGAAAATAGTGTGTCTCAATTGGAGTATGCCAGAATAATTGGTAGCCTCATGTATCTAACAAACTGTACTAGACCTGACATAGCTTTTGCAGTAGGAAGGCTAAGTAGATATACACATAAACCTGAAAAAGAGCATCAGAATGCCTTGTCTAGGATTTTGCGATACCTAAAAGGCAATATGGCGTATGGTTTACATTATAATGGTTATCCTACTATATTAGAAGGATATAGTGATGCTAACTGGATCAGTGATTCAGATGAGACAAAATCCACTAGTGGATATGTCTTCACTTTGGGTGGAGGATCAGTCTCTTGGAAGTCCACCAAGCAGATATGTATTGCTTGGTCGACTATGGAATCCGAGTTTATTGCCTTAGAAAAGGCTGGATCAGAAGCCGAGTGGCTTAGAAATCTTTTACCTGATATACCATTGTGGCCAAAGCCTGTATCGGCCGTGTCTATTCATTGTGACTGTCAAGCAGCTATAGCGAAAGCAAAAAGTAAAATATATAATGGAAAAAGCACTGGAACACCGCGCACGCGCACGCGCTCGGTCTCGGTCTCAGTCTCGGTCTCGGTCACGGGCACGGGCTCGGTGCGAGGGCGTGGGCATGTGAGGCAGTGTGGCTGTAAAGGTGCTAGTGGCGCACTTTGCACTTCGCACGTGCGCATCGTGTCGCAGAGGGTCGCTCCCTTCGCGAACCGGAGCGAGACGTGTGCGAGTCGCGGTGCGACTAGTGGCAAAGGCAGATGGTTGGTTGGACGAAAATCTAAAGGACTGAATGAGTCCCTCAGAATATATAGAGGGCTGGAAAAGAGCTGTTGCAGAAAATCTGTAACAGTTGTGCAATAAGTGCAGGGTCCAGCTGAAACTGCTACATGGCTAGCCCCAACAGCTATAAAACGGCTAACTGCTGTCTCACAACAGTCAGCATGCAGCAGCTTAATGGCCCATGCACAACAGTCAGAAAATGGCCATAAAACGGCTAGTTTTCTCAACAGCCAGAAAACGGTTATGGGATTTATTTCCCTGGACCATAACCCCCAGCCACCATAGCTTATAAAAGGAGGGCCTGGATGGGTTTCAAAACCATCTCAACTCACTCCAGCAACTCCATACGAATTCTAGAAAAATAGTCTCTCCACTCATATATTCTAAGTGTTATCCAGCAACACAGCAAGGTGTCAACCTTAGCTTGAAGGACAGACCAGCGGTGTGGTCTAGGACGGTTCAACCGAACCAGCAGCTGAAGATTAGAACTTAATTGACCAGAATTCTAAACCACTTTTCTATTTTCTTCTTTTCTTCTTTTGGAATTTTCCTTTATATTGTAATACTACCAGAAATAGTGAAATTGAGTTCCATTTGGTGGGCCTTCATGTTTGCTGAACGCAGACCCACACCAGGCTCATTGTATCCTAGAAGCAATTTGCCTGTAACCTATCAGCATACTCAATTTACTTGAGTTGGGGCAAATAACGCTTTAAGGACAGCGTTTTCAGACGTGCTTCAGCCTGTCCATATTATTTTCGGTTTCCATATTATACAGAAACTACATTAATCTGTATAAATTTTTCAACAATCTTAAAGCGTTATTTCCTAAAATGGAAGCCGATAGCGTTTCATCTATTAAGTTGATGAATCAGGACTTGATATGTCTTGATCGGTTCGATGGAACCAATTTTACAAGATGGCAAGACAAGCTGAAATTTCTCCTGACGGCGCTGAAGATCTACTACATACTAGATCCAAATCTGCAAGCACTGCCTGAAGCAACCGAAAAAAACACACCTGAGCAGGTGGCTGCCCGCGCTAAAAGAGCCGAAGACGAACTCTTGTGTCGTGGACACATTCTGAACGCACTCTCCGAACGACTGTACGATCTGTACCAACAGACATCATCAGTAAAGGAGATCTAGGCCGCACTGGAATTCAAGTATAAGGCTGAAGAAGAAGGGACCAACAAATTTCTCATCGTCAGGTATTTTGACTTCAGCATGGTAGATAATAAACCGTTGCTGCCCCAAATCCAAGAACTGCAGCGAATAGTAAACAAAATCAAAGTGATTAAAATCGATCTTCCTGAATCATTCCAAGTCGGGACTATAATCGCTAAATTGCCACCGATGTGGAAAGACTATAGAAAGAAGTTGCTGCATAAAACCGAGGACTACACACTGAAACAAATTCAGAAACACCTAAGGATTGAGGAAGAATCTCGTAACCGCGATAAAAAGAATGATAACTGGAATGCCTCGTCCAAGGTACATGCAGTAGAAAACACTAATAACAAGAATCCTAAGAAGGACAATTCTCTAAAACCCAATAAAGGAAAATTCAAGAAAAACGCCCAAAAGAAGAACGGAAAGTTTAAAGGCCCATGCCATGTCTGTGGAAAAATCGGGCACTATGCTCGAGTATGCCGATATCGCAAATCTAAAAAAGAGGCAAGTGCAGTAGAAGAAGGCGATATCGTGGCTATGATCACTGAAGTGAATACCATCCAAGGCAAAGTTCCAGGCTGGTGGTATGATATTGCCGTTACAGTACATGTGTGCTACGACAAATCAGCCTTCAAAACCTATGAGGAATTGACCGATGGTCAAGAAGTCCAAATAGGTAATGAAGTCCGATCGAAGGTTGTCGGCAAAGGAACTGTCGAACTGATATTCACTTCTGGAAAGAAAGTGATTCTGACTAATGTACTGCACGTCCCGGACATGAGGCGAAACTTAGTTTCTGGGGATCTTCTGGAAAAATCAGGTATAAGGGTAGTATACGAGTCAGAAAAACTGATTCTATCCAAGAATGAGAATTTTGTTGGAAAGGGATATGCTTGTAACGGGATGGTTAAGTTTTCTCTGAATGAAAGTAGCACTTCTGTGTATATGGTTGAATCTGCTGGACTGTGGCATGATAGACTAGCCCATATAGGGTATAGTACTTTGAAGTTCATGGCTAAGAATGGTTTAATCTCATACACAGATAATGAAATTGATAAATGTAAAGTGTACATACGATCCAAAATGACGAAAAAACCTTTTCCAAGTGTTGAAAGATCGTCTCAAATTTTGGATCTTGTGCACAGTGATATTTGTGAGTTAAACGACATTCTTACTCGTGGAGGTAAACTGTACTTCATAACCTTTATAGATGATTTCTCTAGATATGTGTATGTTTATCTATTAAAGAGCAAAGATGAAGCATTGAACATGTTTAAGATATATAAAGCAGAAGTAGAGAATCAACTAAGTAAGAAGATAAAAATTCTCTGTAGCGATAGAGGAGGAGAATACTTCTCGAATGAATTCGATTACTTCTGTGAAGAACATGGACTGATACATCAATGTACAGTTCCATACACACCTCAACAAAACGGAATAGCTGAAAGGAAGAATAGAACATTAGTAGAAATGGTCAACTCAATACTAATAAAAGCAAAGTTGCCACTAAGTCTGTGGGGTGAGGCACTGCTTGCAGCATGCCATATAATAAACAGACTTCCGTCTAAAAAATATAAAGTATCTTCATATGAAACATGGAGAGGTAGAAAATCTAACCTAGGATATCTTAAAGTGTGGGGGTGTCTTGCATACTGCAGAACCCCTGACCCAAAAAGAACCAAGTTAGGACTAAGAGCTATTAAGTGCGCCTTCGTAGGGTATGCACAAAATAGTAAAGCTTATAAACTTCTAGACATGGAGTCTAATACAATTATAGAATCAAAAGACGTTGAATTCTTTGAGAACTCACTATCCTTGGAGTCAAAGGATAATGAAATTCAAACTCCTAATAGAGAACCAAATAGCACAGCTCCACATATAATGGAAGCTCCCATTAAACCCTGTAGAAGTCAAAGAACTAGAATAGAGAAGAGTTTTGGAGATGACTACATAGAATCACAACGCATCATTTTCCATCTGGTAGAAGCAGATAGAGAAAATGTTATAAGACAAATACCTATAGTAATGACTATAGAAGATGATCCTAAAACATATAAGGAAGCTGTATCCTCTAGAGACTCAGCTTTTTGGAAAGAAGCTATAAATGATCAAATGGAATCTATACTATCAAATTAAACATGGAAACTAGTAAACTTACCTAAAAGTTCTAGACCCATAGGTTGCAAATGGGTATTTAGGAAGAAATATCACACTGATGGGACTATCCAAACTTTTAAAGCTCGACTAGTAGCTAAGGGTTTTAGACAAAAAGAAGGGATAGACTACTTTGACACATACTCACCTGTAGCTAGGATAACATCCATTAGGATATTATTTGCGCTAGCTTCCATACATCATCTTCACATCCACCAAATGGATGTAAAGACTGCTTTCCTGAACGGTGACCTCAATGAGGAGGTATATATGGAACAACCTGAAGGTTTCATTCTACCAGGAAATGAAAACAAAATATGTAGATTAGTCAAATCGTTGTATGGATTAAAACAAGCATCTAAACAATGGCATGAGAAGTTTGATTCCAAAATACTATCTCATGGTTTCATGCATAATGTAGCTGATAAATGCATATATTATAAAGTAGATGGTAGTTATATCGTTATTATATGTCTATATGTTGATGATATGTTAATAATAAGTAATAAAATGGAAGGTGTGACTGAAACAAAGAAGTTTCTTTCTTCCGTATTTAAAATGAAGGATCTTGGACAAGTTGATACCATCTTAGGTGTCAAAGTTAAAAAACATTGTGGGGGTTATGCTTTGTGTCAATCTCATTATATTGAGAAGATACTAAACAAGTTTAACCATCTAAATATAAAGGAAAAAAAAATCTCATTTGATCCAAGTATCAAACTAAAAGAAAATACTGGAAGAACAGTTGCACAATTAGAATATGCGAGTGCTATAGGAAGTCTTATGTATGCTATGCAATGCGCTAGACCTGATATCGCATATGCTGTGAGTAAACTTAGTAAGTTTACTAGTAACCCCAGTAATGAACACTGGAATGCAATCAGTAGAGTCCTTGGTTACTTAAAAGCAACCAAAGACTTAGGACTATTTTATTCAGAGTTTCCTGCCGTATTGGAAGGATATACCGATGTGAGCTGGATATCGAGTGCAGGGGATAACAAGTCTACTACAGGGTGGGTATTCACCCTAGGAGGTGTTGCTGTATCTTGGGGATCCAAGAAACAGACTTGCATAACGCACTCGACTATGGAGTCTGAATTTATAGCCTTAGCTGCAACAGACAAAGAGGCTGAGTGGCTAAGGGATCTTCTATTAGAAATTCCTTTTTATGTAAAGCCTATATCGGCTGTATCACTACATTGTGATAGTGAAGCTACATTAGCTAGAGCCTATAGCGGCACTTATAATGGTAAGTCTAGACATATTAGTCTTCGACATGTTATGTCAGACAATTGATTCAAGATAGAATCATTGCTATTTCCTATGTGAAATCAAGCAATAACCTGGCAGATCCTTTCACTAAACCTCTACCGAGAGAGGTAGTAAAGGCTACATCTAGAGGGATGGGGTTAAAACTCTTCAACCAAAGTTCCACCAGTGATGGTAACCCAACCTAAAATCAGAAAATCTCTAATCTTGGGTTTAATGGATAAGAACAAGTCACTGATAAGTGAAAAGTTTTCAGCACTAAATTATATAACCTCATCCATAATAGATAAGTGCTGAGTGTTACGAAAGAGGGTTGAGTCTTAAAACTCTTAATGAATTCCAGTCTTTAGGACAAGTGTCTTATAGTAACGGAGACACTGGAAGGATTTCACCTATATGAACGTAGAGATGGTGCCGTCTCTCATGAGAGTTAAGAGTTTTCTCTCGGAATCGTTCACGAATTAGGATAAGCACATGGCCATTAATTGTGCTGAGAAAGATTGTGGGAACTCTAACAACACATAGCGAATATGTGTGTGGTTTCTCCAACTCTGTTATCTAGAAATAACTGGTTCAAAGCTGGGGCTACCAGTCATTTCGATAGAGTTTTGAGATACTTACACTAAGGGAAGATTAAAATCGAAAGATATCTTTCTTTATGCATATAAGCTAATTATTCTGACAGTATGTTTAACCGAGAAAATATTTTTATAAAAAATCAAGTGGGGGATTGTTGTAAAATATTGATTTTAATAAAAAATATTTTAATAATAAAATATATGAAAAGTTATTTTTTGAAAAAAACCTTTGGGGCTTTGGGAATAGCCCCACATGGGAAAGAGAAGAGAAAGAAAAGTGGTTTAAATGATAATAGTGGAGTACTATAATATTTGCTTATCTAGTCCGTGGACCATGGGACTTGCGTGTTCCAGTGCGAAGCACTGGAACACCGCGCACGCGCACGCGCTCGGTCTCGGTCACGGTCACGGTCACGGTATCGGGCACGGGCTCGGTGCGAGGGCGTGGGCATGTGAGGCAGTGTGGCTATAGAGGCGCTAGTGGCGCACTTCGCACGTGCGCATCGTGTCGCAGAGGGTCGCTCCCTTCGCGAACCGGAGCGAGACGTGTGCGAGTCGCGGTGCGACTAGTGGCTAAGGTAGATGGTTGGTTGGACGAAAATTTAAAGGACTGAATGAGAGTCCCTCAGAATATATAGAGGGCTGGAAAAGAGCTGTTGTAGAAAATCTGTAACAGTTGTGCAATAAGTGCAGGGTCCAGCTGAAACTGCTGCATGGCTAGCCCCAACAGCTATAAAACGGCTAGCTGCTGTCTCACAACAGTCAGCATGCATCAGCTTAATGGCCCATGCACAACCGTTAGAAAACGGCCATAAAATGGCTAGTTTTCTCAACAGCCAGAAAACGGTCATGGGATTTATTTCCCTGGACAATAACCCCCAGCCACCATAGCCTATAAAAGGAGGGCCTGGATGGGTTTTAAAACCATCTCAACTCACTCCAGCAACTCCATACGAATTCTAAAAAAATAGTCTCTTCACTCATATATTTTAAGTGTTATCCAGCAACACAGCAAGGTGTCAACCTTAGCTTGAAGGACAGACCAGCGGTGTGGTCTAGGACGGTTCAACCGAACCAGCGGCTGAAGATTAGAACTTAATTGAGCAGAATTCTAAAGCACTTTTCTATTTTCTTCTTTTCTTCTTTTGGGATTTTCCTTTATATTGTAATACTGTCAAAAATAGTGAAATTGAGTTCCATTTGGTGGGCCTTCGTGTTTGCTGAATGCAGGCCCATACCAGGCTCGTCGTATCCTAGAAGCAATTTGCCTGTAACCTATCAGCATACTCAATTTACTTGAGTTGGGGCAAATAACGCTTCAAGGACAGCGTTTTCAGACATGCTTCAGCCTATCCATATTATTTTCGGTTTCCATATTATACAGAAACTACATTATCTGTATAAATTTTCCAACACATAGATGCTTCTCTGTGTGAGAGAGAGAGAGAGAGAGAGGGAGAGTATGGCTGAGAGTGCTGTTCAGTTCATCGTACAGAAACTGAACGATTTTCTAACGCAGGAAGCAAATTTTATATTCGGTGTAGATAAGCAGCTCAAATTGCTTCGGGATAAATTTGAATGGATGCATGCCCTCCTCAAAGACGTCGATGGGAAGCGCAGAGAGAATGAAAGAGTCAAGAGTTGGGTGGGCCAAGTAAGAGAAGTAGCCTACGATGCTGAGGACATCATCGACAACTTCATCTTTAACATCGAAAAGCAACGAAGAGAGAAAAGTGCTGGATTCATGCGATCTGTACGAAGTTCTGCTGGCCTCATCAAGTACATAGCAGCCACCCGCGAAATTAGCAAGAAGATCCGGGACATAGAAAAAAGGCTTAACAAGATCTCGTCCAACAGATCAGAGTATGGCATCGACAATATACCAGCATGTGGAGAAGCTTCGTCTTCTTCAACTCAAAGCCAGACGTGGAGGGAGAAGAGGGCTCCCATCGTCGAGGAAGGTGATGTGGTTGGCATTGAAGACGATACAAAGGCACTGGTGGGGCGGCTAATTGAAGGAAATGCGCGACGTGCTGTCATTTCCATCACTGGAATGGGAGGAATTGGTAAGACTACCCTCGCCAAAAAGGTTTACAATAACATTGATGTAAAGAAGAGTTTTGATTTTCATGCTTGGGTGTATGTGTCTCAAGAGTATGAAGTGCGAGAGCTTTTAATAAGAATCATAAATTACTTTATAAGGCTCTCACGAGATGAAATGGAGATGATGCCTGAGGACGACTTGCCGGGGAAACTCTCTGGGTACTTGGATGGGAAGAGGTATTTCCTGGTAATTGATGATATATGGACAGGAGAAGCTTGGGACGGTTTGGTCTCTGCGCTTCTAGTTAGAGAAAATTGCAGCAGGGTGCTGCTTACCACTCGCAATGTAGAAATAGCTAAGTATGCAGATGCTCAGAGCACACCCCATAAAATACATTTTCTTGATGAAAGCAAGAGTTGGGCATTGTTTTCTAAGAGGGCACTTCTTGGAAATCTTGCTCCTGTGTGCCTTCCGAACCTGGAGGAGCTGGGGAGAAAGATCGCTGCCAAATGTGGTGGTTTGCCTCTAGCAATCGCAGTAATAGGAGGTGTCCTCTCAAGAAAGGAGAAGTCAGTGAAAGAGTGGGAGAAAGTGCTTGAAAGTGTGGAATGGTGGTTAAATGAAAGCGAGGATCGGATCTCGGGTATATTGGCACTGAGCTACCATGATTTGCCCCATTACTTGACGCCCTGCTTTCTTTATTTAGGAGCTTTTCCTGAAGATTCTGAAATCCCTGTGGCCAAATTGATTAAGTCGTTGATAGCAGAAGGATTCGTACAGCGAAGAGAAGAAGAAATGGAGGATGTTGCAGAGGATTACTTAGAAGAGCTCATCAGCAGAAGCATGATTTAGGTAGCAGAAAGGAAGAGCAATGGAATGGCTGAAAAATGCCCTATTCATGATCTTCTACACGACCTCTCAATATCCAAAGCCAAGGAAGAGAGATTTCTAGATATGTACAGGAACATAGTGCCTACATCACCGACCACAGCCCACAGGCTTGCAATTACTTCTTCTGGCATTGGTATGTATATCTCTCTTAACTGCTCCACTCTACACCTCCGCTCTTTATTGCACTTCAGTAGCGAGAGTGAAAGGCTTGAGAAACCACAGTTGAAAATCCTCTGGGGATCTTTCGAATTTCTTAGGGTAATGCATCTTGGACAGGTATGCCTCTCTAGTCTCCTGGATGAAATTGGGTATCTAATCCACCTGAGGTACCTATGTCTCATGGGTACCCAGTTAGAAAAGCTACCATCCACCATAACCTGCCTCTCCACTTTACAGACTCTCGATCTACAGTATAATGTATCAAGATGCTACCGGATAATATTCCGAAGATGGTACAGATACGTCACCTACTGCTATCATCACAATGTCGAATCAGCAACCGCACAACACTCCATTGCTTAAGCAATCTCCAGACTCTCTCTATAGTAGAGACGGGCAGCTGGATAGAATATGGGTTGGAGAAACTGACCAATTTGAGAGAATTGGGAATAGAAGGAGATCTCAAAATGACATTATCCCATTCCCTTTGTGAATTGATCCTTCTCAGATCATTGTGGCTAAAGGCAAGTCCTAGATCCTCGATTCCAACTTTTGCATCCTTCTTAAATCATCGGCATCTATATAAGATGGAATTGACTGGACTTTTAGAGAAATTACCGAACCTGCATGTATTCCCACCTATGCTCGTTGAGCTATGCTTGGATGGGTCCCAATTAGAGCAAGACCCGATGGAAACGCTGGCGAAGCTGTTGAACCTTCGGATTCTCATATTACGATTGGCATGTTACAAAGGAAAGGAAATGGTTTGCTCTGGTGGAGGGTTTCCCCTTCTTGATGTTTTGTGCATTGCTGGATTGTATGAATTAGAGGAGTGGAGAGTGGAGGAAGGAGCGATGCCTAATCTTATATGTTTAAAGATTGAAGGCTGTGGAAGATTGAAGATGCTTCCTGATGGATTGCAACGTGTAACCACCCTTGAAGAATTGAAGTTGGAAGACATGCCGCAGGAATTCAAAGAAAGGGTGAGTGCGAATCTTGGAAAGGATTGGTTTAAGATCCAACACATACACTCTTATCATCAGGTGCTGGTAAGGATGATTTTTTATTACTTTGTTTTCATTTTTCATTTTACTTAAATTTTTAATCCTAGGATGATCCATGTACAATTCGCTCTGTGACTTCAATTAGGCTTTATTTTAGAAACATTTTGTATTGCAGTGTTTCTCTCTCTCTCTCTCTCTCTCTCTCTCTCTCTCTCTCTCTCTACGTCCATCTATGCCTTTTAATTCAGCCCCAATGGCATCTTTCCGGGCCATTTATACAGTAGAAATGGTATTTCTCATCGACCTTGCTCCCAGGGCACCTTAAGGAATGCACCTAGTTGTCTAAGTTCCGTGAGTCCAGTCAATCAATCCCAACTGTTTCTTATGTCCTGAACATATATATTACACTAGAAGATGTGTTGCATCCCATTAGGTTTAGGGCCAAAACATAGGCCAATCCCCTGTTTAGATGGACCACGAAAAGGAAACAATTGGGATGAACCCCACTCTTGATCTAATATGGCCCCACTTGAATTGTAAAATGACCTGATTTTTGAGCCCTGGGCATAATATGAGCTAACACACCTAATTGAAGGAGTGGGTTTCACATACATAGCTAGGTGGTATCAATGGGGGTCCCCTTCCTAACAGTTTTCATTTATTTGATCCACCTTAATAACAAACCCACCTAGATTTCGGCCCTTGGTGTAACATTGGGTAATGCAACAGATGGTAGGAGTGGATTTCATATCCAAACACTACAACAAATGCTGGATTAGCTGACGATTTGTGTGGCTAGTTTAGCGGCGCTAATTAAAATGGGGCGTCGGTTAGTGATCGGTATAAATACCATACGTACCAAAAACCCTAGCCCTTTTTTCTCCCCTCACCCGACACTCTCTCTCTAACTCTCTCCGTCCCGACTCTCTCTCTCTCTCTCCCCCCCTCCCCCCTTTAGATGCAGTGACAGCCATCGCCATCTCCACCTCTACTATCCATTTCTCAATCAACCCCCCCCCCCCCCCCCCCCTCTCTCTCTCTCTCTCTCTCTCTCTCTCTCTATTTCCCCTTTTCCCTCTCTCAATCGACCATATCTTCGTTTCCCCTCTCTCAATCCACCTCTACTCCTCTCTCTCTCTCTCTCTCTCTCAGGGGTTTTTAATCTCTATCTCTCTTTTAACATGTCTAAGGATGAGATACGAGGATCTCTGCAATCCAATGCATGATATGGACATCAAGGAAGCCTTAGCCACTTGCATCTCAAGCATTCAATGGATCTCTCCATAAAGCATGAATATCTCCCCGAAGATCTATAGGTTATCTCTCTGTATATATTTGTCATCCATCTGTTAGATCGATTTTTTTATTTTTTTTTTGCAGATTTTGTCTATGACTATAGGTTATAAAACGAGGTGCAAATGATTGAATCTGTGAAGTTTTCATCAATCTTTTTTTAAAAAAAAATTGGTTATGTTATGCTTTGGCACCTTACATGCTCGATTAAATGCCAAACGGCCCAAACTTGTGGATTGTCCTTTTCCATTCATTTTAGTTCTATTGAAAATGAACAGTTTATCAATTTTGCATAATCTTGGAGGTTGTACACTTTACTAGTTCAATACTTTCAAGTTGTGCACATGCTTCATCAGATTGCACGACCATCTGACTTTAATTAGTGTCATGTTCTTGCAAAACTACGTCATTTACCTCATTTTGTGAGGTTCTAGCATAAGATGACAAAGAAAGAAACATAAGAAAACAGGCTGACAAGATGAGCAACTCAAGTAAAAAATAATAGAAAGAAAGATACTCAATTTGTCTTTTAATAGGATAGTATAAAAGAAACGAGCACAATGGAACCATTTAGGAAACCACCATTTCATAGCTTTCACAGTTAAACATAAGAAAACAGTTTGAAAAGATGTGTAAATCAAAAAAATAACTACAGAGGAAACTACTCTATTTATTTTTTCATAGTATAAAAGAAATTAGCACAATTAAACCATATAGCAAGCCACCATTTAATATCCTCCACCCTTATTGGGAAAGAGAACTATTGTAAATCTACAACAACAAGTCCTTTAAAAGAATAACCTGCTTTGTGCAGCTTGGTGTAGAAAAGAGGAAACCTCCTTGATACCACACACGTCAACAACTGTAAGGTCAGAGATGTGTATTTCCATTTGAATCATGCTTAATTGCATATTGCTTTCCAAGCATGCCATTGTCCATTCATATTGGTGAAGGAACTTTCACAGAAGAATCCAAGAGAAGGAAGTAATGGAATGGTTGGTCCAAGTCAAGAAGCCATGTGGCTGAGATCCATTTCCACAGAGAAAGTTCCTCGAGTCGAAAATGCAAACTGTGTTCTTCCAAGCATTGATTGGGATCGGGTGGGCAGACAAACTTCAGTCCCAGAGTCTCAATTGAATGTCGATAAGAAGCCTGTTCTAGATGAGCTGGAGAGCATTGTGAGGATTAAACAGGCGGAGGCTAACATGTTCCAAACACGTGCTGATGATGCAAGAAGAGAAGCTGAAGCCCTGAAACATATTGCAATTGCCAAGAACAAAAAGATCGAGGAGGAGTATGCTAGTCGAAGCACAAAGTTATGTTTATTTGAGGCTGAGGAAGGACACAGACAAAAGCTTGAAGAGCTTCAGGTCCTAGAAAGATCACTCTGTGAATACTTCAATATGAAGATGAGAATGGGAGGAGATATTGAGGATCTTTTATTGAAAATGGAAGCTAGAAAACATAACCTCAGTATGTGATATGTCTGTTGGATTGTCATGGGGTGTCAAGGACCTGACATCAGTCTCAGGTAACTATACTTTTATTGAGAAGCCTCTTATGTTGGAACTTCATATGGAGATTGTAGATTTTAGTTTTTCACTTGTTTCATCCTCTTCCCTGTAGTTTAGGGTATACAGTGTAGAACTTGCTCACTAGACTAGCCTTTTTATCTTTTTTCCCCTTCTGTTGTTCCTTTTTTGTCTGACTAACTGGAGTCTTGTACGGAGAATACTCCATCTCTTGTGCTACAATTAGTTCCTCTTATGGAAAATTGAAAGAGAAATGAATTATAGGTGCATAAATTCCGTCATGGATAAGTGCTTCATGTGCCTCCTACTAATAGTATTGATCAATTCATCAGATTCTGATTATCACAATTTGAAGGTTGGCACATGTTCATTTTATTCCAAGCTATTGTTGTTGCTCATTGCCACTCAGACTTCATCTTTGATTCTGACTAGGTGTTGGAGATGATATATATCACTATTCCTATTGCAGATCTCTAGAAGTTTTCTGTTTTTTAGGGTTTAGGGGTTAGGGTTTTAAGCGTTTAGGGGGTTATAATAAATTTGTCAATACCTTTCAAACTCAAGTTGTTCTCTCCGGCCACCTTGTCTTAACAAGGGTTGTTATTGGTAGATCTACTAGGATACATATTTCTACTGTGTCTGTATTGGTCCACTTCCAAAGCACAAGTGTGGTTCAGCTGGGGACCACTTGATTAGCAATTTGGACCTTGTGTTGGTCAGATTTTTCCACATCATCAAATCAGCAAAAAGCCAGTTGAATTGGAGTTGGCACCAGATGGTGGGTAGCTACTCTGTATCCGGAACACCATGGGGCCAGGCCTTTTTCCAGATCTGATCTCCTTCTGTTCCAAAGGCTGAATATCCGCCGTAATGCAGATACTGCTCCTTCTTTACAGGTGGTAATCTGGTCCAGACCCAAACCTGGTTGGATTAAGGTTAACGTCGACGGTGTAGCAATGGGAAATCCGGGCTCTTCCGGGGGAGGCGGAATCGGTAGGGATTCGTCCGGTTCTTTCCTCTTTGCTTTCTCTTTTGGTTATGGAGTTGGCACCAACAATAGAGCCGAACTCCGCGCCCTCCACGATGCTATGGTCCTCTCTCTCAGTCGAGGCTTTCATCAAATTATTCTGGAATCTGACTCTAGATGTGTCGTTGATGCTTTCATTGGGAAATCTTCCCCTGCTTGGAAATGGAGTTATTGGTGGATGAGGATCAACAGGTTGAGAGATAGGGGCTGTTTTCTGATTCTGCACTCCCCGAGAGAAGGTAATGGCCCGGCCGATGAGTTGGCCAAGGAGGGTGCATTGTCCCAACAGCTAGCTATCTTTCTCACAGTTTTTGAGCTTCCATTCAGCGTCAAGGGTCTTTATAGGCTGGACAAAATGGGTCTCGGCTCCTTACGGAAAGGCTGAGGGCCTGCCTTGTCAGATGTTTTTGTACAGTTTTCCTCGCTCTCCTGGCCTCCTTTTTTGTCCCCGGGAGTCTTCTCCTCGTGCTTGTACAGAGGTTTAATGGTTTCTTTTGCTTTGGTGGGGTTTGTCTTTTTGTTTTCCCCTCTTCAGCTGTATTTTTTCTGTGATTAATGGAATTGGGGCAGGGCCTCTTTTTATTATTATTATTTTATTTTATTTTTAAAAAAAGCCAGTTGAATTGGTTTTTGTCAAGACAACATTTTAGCACCTATTTTCTGAAGTGGGAGATGAGAACAGGGTTTGCAAAGGAGCATCCAAACGCACAAGATCAACTCCCGTTTGGATGAAGACAACACTAGGCCACAAACATCCTTTACGAGGGTGCATCAATGGATGTGCTATGCCCCAAAAATTTCCTTCATAGAATTTATACTAACTCTGATTGAGAGCCACGAATAACCAAGGATTAAAAATAAAACATAGCCAATGGGACACCTAATGGAAGAGCCCCATTGATTGGATAAATTATATTGTTTGGTGGAGAGGATTTTAGGTCTACCCATCCACTGTCAGTCCCGACATTTCAATACATATGCCACTCAAAGGTAGGCCAGACTTGTACGGAATATTGACATGAAACAAAATGCAGTAAAATAGGGGTAAACATTGGGCAGGTCTTAATCATATGATGATACTATAGTTTTCTATGCACTTGTCTTTTTTCTTTTCTGAAAATAGTTGCTATATTTAGCTATGCACTTGGCTTTTTGTCTTTTTTCTTTTATGAAATTAATTGCATATGTAGAGGTTATAGTGCTCCTAGTTACACTGGTTCACTTGGACAGTCCGTTTGAGTGACCTGAACTGTTCATCAACTCCAGAACACATTTCATGGACTACCATGCTAAAATTGCACTGATCAGATGAATTCTAGTCATCCATTTTTGAAACATGATTCACAAAGCTGACCCCAAATAGCTGGTCATTGGTGAAACATGATTCACAAAGTTGGTCATTGGTGAAAAATGAGTCTGGTGCTTTCCTATGCTTTTGCAGATTGGGACAAGGATATGATTCACAAAGCTGACCCCAAATAGCTGGGACAAGGATATGATGATGATACCATCTTTTAGCCATTGCAGTTAATCTAGCTGACCCCAAATAGGTGGGACAAGGATATGATGATGATACCATCTTTTAGCCATGATTCACAAAGCTGACCCCAAACATGAGTCATCTGTGAAACATGATTCACAAAGCTGACCCCAAATAGCTGGGACAAAGATATGATGATGATACCATCTTTTAGCCATTGCAGTTAATCTAGCTGATGTTGTTATGAGTCTGGTGCTTTCCTATGCTTTTGCAGATTGGGATATTAACTTGATGTGTATTTTCAGGAAGCCGCAGCATATTCTCGAACCTGGCCGGGGCACTTGTAGAATTTGCTGGGCTATGCTTGCTCTGTGTACTGTGTGTATAAAATGATTAAGGTATGCATATGAAACCTTAGGCATCTTTTCTTTATTTGTTTTCCAATCTTTTCTCTGACCAAATTACGCTCTTGTCCTTTTGTCATCTGTTCTTTCTTTACCTGGTTTTGCATAGTTAGTTACTATTGAGCGAGGTATGTGACTATTATCGTTGATTTTTGCAGTCTTTGCAGAGTGTGGTTTTCAAGGAGATATGTTTGTGTAAATTCCCCATGGATCCCTCTTAAATCAAAATTGTTCAACTATTCTCTTGTAAATCTATTCCAAGATATCGGTCTTACATTCCAGTTAGGTTGCACGCCCATTTCATGTTTTTTGCATGTTGTAATTTGGTTATTTGCATTGGTTCAAGAAATCAGGAAATGATGCAGTTGTCCTTGTTTTGAATAGGGGTTTCGAATATAGGTCATGGTTTTGAGCTTTTACAAGTGTATTTGCCTTTTTTGTAAGAAAATAGTTCATCACTTAATGGGCGTGTCTTTACAGTTTAAAAAACAGTGGGCCCTATACAAAATTAAGGGTAGGTGTCCCCCTCCCAACTAATTTCATTGGTGTGACCCACTTGAATCATGTATCCGTTTGATTTTTGAGCTCTAGATCTCCATGGGTGACTCACCTGACGGTTGGAACAGTTTCACATACACATCATAGTGGGGCACCAAAGTGGACCATGTTAGTTTCCTTGCATAGCTTGCAAGTTTTCTATTCAATAATAACAAGTGTGTGCCTATTTCTAAATGTGGGCCATGTCTAGTTTATCTGGGCCATTGATAGATTGCCACCCATCATAGATGAACCATGCCCCCAAAATCTCACCTTTTGATCAATTTACCTTTCCATTGTTGGTATGTAAATACATGGTTAAGAAGGAAAAAAAAAAAAAAACCAACAATCCACATTCAGTTCTGAAAAGATGAGATTTAATGGCTAGTATATATCTCTCAATTTAGGAGATTTTTTTAGCATGGTTTGTCCATAATGGTGTCATCAGATCAATGGTTTGGAAGACCAAGCATGGCCTCATATGTTCAAATTAGGTATCAAACACCTGAGAAGTTCCTACAAGCATAAATATCAATTTTATAGGGTGTAAATAGATAAGCTATCAAATTTTCTTATAAAATTTAGGCTGTTTGTCCACATGCCACCCCCCCCCCCCCCTATTTGTTGGCCAATTTTCTATGTTAATGATGTAATAAAGACTAAATATGTTTGCATGATTTAAATCTTTCTTTCAGCTTACAACTGCATATATTTGACTTGCAGAATGTTGCGCGGCATTAGATGCTGTCACGCGGCATTAGATGCTGTCATGTGGTGACTGACCGGCATCATGAAATAAGTGGTGGATTGACTTTACTTTCATAAATTTCATGACTTGTTTATGCTCTGAATAGTGTGGAGGTCTTTGAACAATGTTTTCTTTTGGTACCTAATATTTCCATCAGATAATGATTTATATAGTTTTATCAGGTGTTCTAAGGAATATTAGATAATTTGTTTTCATAGATTCTGCCACTCTTAGCATACCTAGTGCATTTACATATGTTGGTGGTCAACTCTTTCATTTGAACTGTCCAATTAGTTCGTCCCACTTTACAACCTGAAAAGCTCACAACTCATAGATTTACTTTTCCATCCATGTCATATAAAAACAAACCTTCAGAACATAGGTCTAACAGCCCACTGAGTTTGTACTAGATATCATGTCTTTATAACAAGACTAAGGCCATCCCTTTGATGGCGGCTCTGTAAATTGACAATTACAAATAGGTATTCAAATGAAAAATATCTAATGATTTTCCAAAAACAAGGCGTCAATGAATCAGAAGTTAGAATTGTTCAACCAACTTGATTTTTATAATGTAACTTACGACAGGAGGTTCCACAGTTTAGCCAGTTCCATTCGGGTTAAAATTTGCCATTTGTGCCATTTCTAGGTGTCTACATCTCAAGCCTCATATGCAGCTGGAGTATCAAATTACTTCCCAGTTTCTTGTGATATATGTTGAAGTCAAAATCTAGACCACCCTCCACTCAATGCGGTGAACCTTCGACAGACCCTGGACCTGCACAAAGGGGTGAGCAAAGGAGACCCTAGCTAAGCCGGGGAATCCTCCGATGCCTAAGTCAGGCTATGGAATCTGGGTCTAAGTTGAATGTAGAGAGAGGGTGCGAGAGATTGCGTACCTGTAGCAATGGGGTCCCCTTGTATTTATACTTGCATGTTGGATGATCTGCGTTCATTAATCTCGACACGATTCACTCAATCAATGGGATACTGTGATCTTGGAGATTTTGTCCGTAATCCAGGGATCGTGCAACGCATCGTGTCTTAGAGGAGTGTATCCACGGGCGAGATATTCAGTTACATCCGCGTAAGGCAGTTTCCTGGTTCGGCACTAGGAATATCCATACTGAGCCTTAGCCTCGGCTTTAGATCTTGAACTAAGGTGACCTTAACTTCGAGTCTCGGACCATAACTAGTGTGCAAATTGACCTATTGGTCAAGTTAGTGAACGAGGATAGCGGCTAGGAACTGAGACGGGCCGAGAGGGGACTCGGCCCCTGCTTGTCCATCATACACTTTCGAGGTCTCCCCTCCGAGCTCCGAGGCAGGTGGCAGACTTAAACCCATCGAGTTGGATTTCCCCACAACAATATATATCCTTGCTTAAGATGGGGTTTCCTCTATAATTCTTGCTAAGGTGCTGTTGAGGAGTACATGGGAGCACCAAATTAATTGATCCTCGGTCTCCTATTGATGGAGAGGGTAGGACCCACTTTTCAGACGCATGGTCCCATCATCCCAACCAATGTGATCCTAGGGTATCAGTTAATTCGGCACCTGGGGCAATGACTTGCGCTCATCCACCATTCAAATCCTCATGGGGTCCACATGCAAAGGTGGCCTTAAAATGGGAAATGACCATCTTATTGGTGCTGCTGTGAAGGGCAACAGTCCACAAGTCACATTCACTTGATGATTCTGCGCTGTGATATGTGTATGCAAGGGTCTGCATTCGAATCAGTAGATCATTGTTCAGATAATCCTCTCACGGCTCAGCCACAACATTGTGGCGACAGTTCTGATCACATTGCTATCCATGCATGTGGGCCCCACAGGACCACTTGATTCATGCTAGTGAGCTCTAAATGAACTGTCTTCACAGATTTCATACTGATCAAATCAATAGCTTCGTTTTGGTTTCAGGATCTTTCTTTCATTCCCCTGTTTCCTTAGAGAAACACTCGTACAGTTGCCATTTCATTTATGTTAAATCAAATGCTGATGATCATCTGCTAATATCCTGTTAAAGCCCCTTAATATACATTGATACACCATCCTCTAACGGCTCAAGCTTTTAGATACCTCCGAAATATATTCTCATGGGGGACCTTTGACATGGTATTGAGGCGGAAGGTCAAATACTCGAATATGGGGGAAACAAATAATATACCAATACTCGAATATGGGGGAAACAAATAATATACCTCCGTGATATATAATATGCCTCCGAAATATATTCTCATGGGGGGCAAAATGTATTCTCATGGGGGGCCAGGAAAATCAAGTTAGCCAGGGACTGGGAAATCAAGCCTGGCCTGTTCATGTTATGAGACAATTGCTCTAAAAGCTTAAGCTGTTAGAGAATGGTGTATCAATGTATATCAAGGGACTTTAACATATCCACCCAAATTCCAATGGAAATATCTATTCTAGGTGTTTGAAATAGATTGATTTATCATTTTTTAAAAATAATTTTAGCCATGTTTCTGTAAATTCTCTTATTTATTCACCAATCTTCCATTTTATCTAGGCAAACAAAGAGGAAATAATGTTTTGATGCTTTACATCTGCTTTTCAGCTTATAACTCATATATTCAACTAGTGGAAGCTTCTCAAACAGAAAATGATGACCTGTTGTGACTGGATAGACATGAGGAAGTAGTTATGGCATATTGAATTTTTCCTTTGGTGGTTTTGGTGATCTTTCTATTGTAATGACTGGAGAGTGTGATGGTGTTTGAACAATGTTTTCATATGGCACCATGTCTGTACTTCATGGAGATTCCATTGAATAATGATTTATATAGTGTTTGAAATATAATTTCCTACTTTCAATTTTTTATTCATACGCGTCATGTTTAATTTAATCATTGTGCGGGATTAAATGTTAAATGCCACTTAAGACATGCATGTAAGGCCGTATGATGTCAGACTTTGTTAAGAACCTAACCAATACACCAAAAGCTTCAGGACCTACGAAACTGGTCAAGTTAGGCTATGTAATCTGCCCATCATGTGGACCCCCTCAGGTTCTCCCAGGCACTCAAGAATCAGGCTCCATGTGACCCAAAGCTATGTTGGGGCACTCTTTTTTTTTTGTTTTTCCCTTAAAGGGGATGCCCCTGTTTCTTTGTTAATAAGAAACAAGGATGTACAAGAAACAGGACATTCAGGTGGGCTCGACAATTACTTTGGGCCTCACTTATCATGTCGGCTAATCTGCCAGCCGAAAAGGGAAATAAAGAAAAAAACCAGAGACAACATTCCTCCATGAGAAGGGAGCGCGACGGAGCAGTACAGCTAGAGAGGGAAAAACTACCAAGGCGTGGAAACATGGGAAGGCCCAACTAAGAACTGATTCCATAGAAGCACATCAGATAATCGCCCGACTGCCACATAGCTAACAGTCGACCACGCCAATAGAAACACAGACAGGCTGACCGTAAGAGGCCCCTGCTATCCAATCTGCATCTTGTGAGGGCAGCAGCCTCTCGCCTCACCTGGAGGAGAAAGGCTGAATGCACATGTGATGGCCACCTGCCAGAAGCTCAGACTGATCCTGAGAATCAAGAAGGAGCAAGGTAACCCCGATGAACTCAACCAATTCCCTTCTTTGCTATGTTCTTCCTAATCACTCCCATCCCCACTTTGTCCAGCACTAGAGAGCCTCTAATACTTTTTGGGAGGGTGGCTTTGTAGCGATAGAGCTTGTTTGGGCTTCGGAGCATGTTTGGTGCTTTGGTCTTATTTGGAGCCAATGTTATAAAATCATTATTAAAAAAAAAAAAAATTTAAAAAAGAAAATAAAAGAAAGACCGCATCTCTCTCCGTGCTTAGAGTTCGAAGCTTTGAAATTTCAAGTAGAAAGATATACAATGTCTGGCCGTGGAAAGGGAGGAAAGGGGTTGGGCAAGAGCGGGACGAAGCGCCTCCTAAAGATTCTGCGAGATAACATCCAAGGAATCACGAAGCCCTGATAGACGAGGGGAGTGCTGAAGATCTTTCTGGAGAATGTAATTCGGGATAGTGACTGCGATGGATGTGGTGTAAGCACTGAAGAGGCAAAGGACTTTGTATGGTTTTGGAGGTTAGGAGGGGGATTTTCTTGATGAAAGTCTTCCGGTTGAGAAACGGGAAGATAGATGGATTTTGGTGGGTTTGTTTTAGGATTTTGGTTTTTATTTTCATCTTAGTAAGGGAGTTGATTGGATGCATGTACGGTGGATTTTATCTTAATGAATGCAAGGGTCCTTTTATAAAAACATAAAACAAAATATTATAAAATAATCTCACGAAATGAACAGATAGTGTAAATGTATAACCCATACATTTAATGTGGGGGCCAAAGAACTTGGTGACTTCAGCACACCGCCAAGGTGGATGTTGTGTGGGGCACACCATGCAATCCACTTCCCACTAAATTTCACCGTCCAACATTTTCCTTCTGTGGACCCACATGTGCATTGGATCACCCTTGATTTTGAGCCCATGGATAGTGAAAAATGGTGGGTCGGTAGAATTGGTCACAAGCCTCTCGAAAGTGGGCCCCGCCATGATTGGGGCCCATACCGATGTTTTGGAGCAATATTCCAATCTGTCGCATATCCATAGCTTAAGTGGGCCACAATGTTAGAAACATAGAACTGTTAAAGGCCACCATAGTCCAATGTAAGAAACAGTGAACTGTTAAAGGCCACCATCCGATTTTTCTTGCTGTGGGTCCACCTGTACCTTAGATCAGCCTCAATTTTAAGCACACACCGTTAAAATGAGACAGGGAAAATGGTGAATAGGTTGGATTTATCACAAAGCTTATGGAAGTGGGACCCGTCAAGATTGAAGGTTGTATCAGGACCTGATGCAAGTCATATCTCTGACTACTCGTGTCAGATTAGGGCCTGTTTGGCCAGGCAGATCCCACGGTATTAGGAGGGATGGGATCGGCAATATCCTTGGATAGGCATGACGAGCCAAACAGGTCCGGTGAACTTGTCCCGGGATATAAGCCATCCCATGGATCTCAAGACAATCAACTGACATCCTATTCCTTGGTTGAATAGATTGGAAGGGAAAATCCTGGGATATGTGGGGCGTGCCAAACAGACTCAGTGAACTTGTCCCGGGATATAAGCAATCCCATGGATCTTAAAACAATCCACTAACACCACCATCGTTACCTTAAAATTGATCCCATCCCTCATAATACCATGGGATCTGCCTGGCCAAACAGGCCAGATTCGAGATGGATGTGGTGATCGTGGGGCCTTTTGAAAATCTTTGGTTTTTCAAAAAAATAATAAAAAATGAAAATTTTAAAATTTTCAAAATTTCAGGATTTTCCTGCCAAAATTCTTTTTGAAAATTTTGACTTAAAAAGTGCGGTATGTGCTTTGTCTCACATTGGAAATGATTGAAATCATTTTGTGGTTTATATGAGATGTTGTGAAATGTATTCTTACTTGGAACTTTTGGAGGAGGTGATATACGGGTTATGCATTGGAACACACGCACGCACGCACACGCGCTCGGGCTCAGGCATGGGCAGTGTGGTTGTAGTGGTTGTAATGGCGCTAGATGGCACACTTTGCACTTTGCATGTGCGCATCGAGTCTCAGAGTAGTCGCTCCCTCGCGACCTTACGCGAGACGGTGCGATATGGTGCGACCTTATGTAAAACGGTGTGAGAAAGTGCGACCGTACGCGAACCAGCGCGAAACTGTGCAACCTTACGCGAACAGGCGCCTAGCAACGGTCCACTACCTAATGCCTATATAAACTGGACCGTACCAGTCCATTTTTAGAATCTCTATACACTCTTCTCTCTCTCATCAAGTCAGATACTATTAATAAAACATCTCATTCATCTGAGACTGTCAGAACGAATCTGCTGCGTTGAACTTGTTCCACAGTGGACCGATTGTGATTGCTGCATGCTGGGTCCAGTAGGCTTGTCTTATCCTGGAAGCAATTCACCTGTAACCCGTCAACAGTTTATAAGGAGGCGAATCACGCTTTAAGGACAGCGTAATTTTATACGTGATTTAGCCTGGTGAAATAGTTTCGATTTAATTTTTACATTTTTCGGTGTATCCGATTGTAATTTATTAACAGGGGCCAGCTGTGCTGGTCGAGAGAAATCCAATCTGTCCACGAGATTTTCCAGGTCAATCTTTGCAGGGCACCGAAAGATAAAGATGGGGCATATCGGCCAAAATCTACGAAACGGTGGAACTTTAAAGGCCACCAATCGAAATTTTCCAGCTGTGGGACTCATCTGTTCAATGGATTAGGCTCGATTTTGGGCCACGCTTTAAAACGTGATGCGGAAAATGGCGGATGGTCCTGGTTCGTCAAAAGCCTAATGAAAGTGGCCTACCTAGCTTCGTGGTTTCTTTAAACTTAGATGCGTACAGGTTTTTGCAAGCAATTTCGTCAATGCCAAATTACTTTTCTCGAAGCATATGCGAGGCTCAAGGCGAGCGATTTTGTCACTAACGGTCAAAACAACCGCGATTTTGGATAAATAACTTAAAAGTAATATTTAAAAGTATATAAACCAAAACAGAGGCTGCTTATGAGAAGAACTCTTTTATTTTTTATTCTTTATTTTTATATAGAAGGGTTGGATGAGTGGGATTATTTTATCCCACCATGCTCCAATGTAAATGGTGCCTCACTGTTTGAATGGTCTGGATGGAATTATCGTCCGTGCCATATATGTAGGTGAAGAGTTGCCATCATTTAGAAAATGCTGGTGAACCATCACCTGGCACTGGGTTCTTTTGTCCGAGCAGTTCAGTCGCTTTCATTTGAGGAGTAATTCGGTGCTTTGGGAGTGGCCATGCTCGATAGTAAGCACTCGAATATGAACGTGACTTCCGTGTAACCCAAATCTCTGTAGGGCCGGCCATGATGCTTGTGTTATATTAACGTGCTTTGTCATCTCATTTTAAGACTTGGGCCCAAACATGAGGGAGATCCGAAACCCAAGTGCCCCACGGACCAGAAGGCCTGATTTTTGGATGCTTATGAGAACCTGAGTGGGCTTTTTACAGGCTATGTGTAGCTTTAGGTTTCACAAAATTTGAAATTTTTGTTATGATTTTCGTATTTGTTATATCTGTTTGTAATACTTCAGCTAATAATGCAAAACCATTCACCTCTTTTGTAAGTTCTCTCATGGGAGATGCTAGCATTGATAGCTGCAACTGGTGAAACTCTTCCTACACAAATGACATGTATTTTGCTCAACAACCTTGGAGTATCCTTCATGGAAGTCACAAGCAATGCTCTCAATGCCAAATATGGAATGGAAGTGAGACAACTCCCATTCTATGCATTCATGGCATCAGTTGTAGGAGGAAACATACGGAGTATTTGTTGTAATAGATGTCTTAAATCGAGTCCGTTACTAGCCCTGTCGATACAATCGATAGACAATTCGACAGTGCTTGATCCCATCGATATTTTTCAAATTTTCTCTAGCTGGTCATTGACCTATTTGGGCATTTTTTCGATGCCATCGAAGGGTGTTCGATTGCTCCTTCGATAACATTGAACATGGCTTGATACAATTGAGATATTTTGAAAATTTCAGGATTTGTCTCTAGACTGTTTGGGTGTTAGTTCAATGCCATCGACTTGGCTTCAATGCCATCGAAGGAAGAGTTTCGATGACATCAAAGGGCATTCGATGGCATCGAACGATCGGTGTAGATTTTCACAGAGTTGCAAATTTGTAGATTTATTTTCTTTTCTAATTGGGTTTCCTCTAAAGGCTATAGATTGGAGTGCAATCGGAATGGAGAGTGTATAAAAGTGTTCTAGGGTTTTCAAATCGTCTAAGGGTTTCAAAGAGTGTAGCAATGGTAAAATTTGAGGTTGTTTGAATTGAGTAAGCTCTATACTTTTAATTTTACTTTTATAGTGATCATTTATCGCTTTGTGTCGTGGTTTTTTTTTGAAAGAGTTTTTCCGCGTTAAATCGTTGTGTTCTCTTTGTAAACGCTTAGTGTTATTGGATTGTTATCCTAGATTCATCTCTGTGTGCTTCCACGATCCCCCAACAGTATTTGTGCAAAGAAGTTTCTTATAGAAAACCTAACCATAACCATGTTTTTCATATGATGTATTAAACAAAAGTGCTAACCTTTGTAGCTCAATCATAAATTGTGTAACTCGTCCTATTTTCTTTCAATTTATTTTCTTCCAGAAATTGCACCTATATGTGAGATGGTTTTCTCCATCTGTTTGTAACGTTATCTTGATTTGATCATTTCTGTATGAATATTTACTTTTTGAAATTCTATTTTAAGTTTTCAGACCATGAAATAGTAGATAATAGAATTTCAAGCAAGCACGAGAGAATTGCATTATTCAAGAAGGTGGGAGCTCACTAGTTGAGTATTATTGCATTAAAAGGAGTGTACGGATAGGGGCTCGTCATATGAGTGAAGTGGACACAAACTATATAACCATTACAAGCAACAAGCCCACCAACAAAATGATACAACCAGACCACCACCTTACAATGGACCCTGGAGACAGACCAAGCATAACAACAACCATCCAAACTGACACCTCAAACCACCCATGAAGCTCATCATTTTGCAACAGGAAAACATCAAAAGGTGGTCTTTACACAATCATCTGTAATAAAATTCTTCTCATTGCATAACATCAAGAAGCTTATGTAGAATCTAGAAAAAAAAATTACACCACCGTCTCCAATAGGAATCTTCACATACAATCTTCTGAAAACAGGGGAGACAAGTTAACATATCTCCTTATCGTACAAATGTGGAAATTTTCCCTCTGACCAAACAAGAACCCACACTACAACTGTAAAGAAGACTAGATGTCTGAATGCAAGCACCAGGAGATCTGTTTTGAGAGGCTATATCCGGACAATCATAGGATTCAATGACAATGCAACTAGCGTCCATGAAATGGTATGCATAATTCTCGCTCACGGGTAAGGCTGTCATTGGGCGGGGCATGGAGTAGTCTCGGCCGGATTTTAAATTGTTTCGACCTAAACATTGGGTCAGCCCTATTCAAACTTCTGATTTTTCAGATCCGAGCCTGGCCCAATGACACCTCTGCTCACAAGAGACCGGGATATATATACACACACACACTAGTGTCAGAAATGCTCCCCTGCTCTCTCGGAACACTTATTGTCAGCCAACCATTCACTCCAAAAGCTTTAGCTGTCAGAGCGTGGTGTATCGACCTCTATAACGAGGGACTTTATCACTTCAAAGCTTATAAGTTATAGTAGTCCTACTTGCATGGACACCCTTGGACTCCCCAATCCATTTATCTAGATTGTTTATCAGGTCCAATGTACATTTCATGTAAAACCATGTAAGAATTACACTGATCTGACAAATATTAACTATTGGATCAGTGGTCTTTAATATGGCTGGTTACGGTCATTTATATGAAAATAGTTTCAATAAATAATTTGATCCATATCTTTGTTAGAAACCATTATAGATTGTTTATGATTCTAAAGACTTACTTTTATTTGGCAATCATATCCACCTCATCTATTGCATTGGGAAAAGAATGGCTATAGAAAGCAAGGAAAAGTTAAGGATGGATTGGATTGGCCGGATCATCCAATCGATGTGATTTTTTCATTACAGTGCAAGGTATATGTTCCAGACATAATGAAAAGGTGGAATTGATTGATTGAACTAACTAAAACAACTAGGAGCACCATATGGTTCGTAGAGAGAACAGGAGCATCTCTCTTCACACAGAGTAAGGTCAATGAGAAATGCATTGCTACCGTTTATATGGTAAATAAGTGAGGACTGAATTGAAATAGCAAAAGCGAATTGTATATCGATCCTGCGTGGTCTAAGATAAATAATTATAAGAATAAACAAGAAAAAAAAAAGACAAAAAAGCCATCCTTACTCTTATATGATAACAGAGGGTATGTGTTGGATCTTGAACCAGTCCTCTCCCTCATTCTCTCTCACCCTTTCTTTGAATTCTCCCGGCATCCTAATTAACTTCAATTCTTGAAGGGTGGTGAGATGTCGCATTCCATCTGGAAGCATCTTCAATCTTTTGCAGCTACTAATCTGTAAAGATGTAAGATTAGGCATCGCTCCTTCCTCCACTCTCCACTCCTCTAATTCATGGCATCCCCAAATAATCAAAACCTTGAGCAGCGGAAACCCTCCAGCAGAGAAAACCATTTCCTTTGTCACGTAAACATCCCCACGATAATTGAGAATCCGAAGGTTGGGCAGCTTCTCCAGCGTTCCAATCGGGTCTTGCTCTAATTGGGATCCATTCAAGTATAACTCGGTGAGGTTAGGTGGGAATTCATGCAGGTCCGGCAATTTCTCTATGCGTCCACTCAAATGCATGTCATATAGATGGTGATGATTTGAGAAGGACTCAAAAGCTGGAATCAAGCTTCCAGAATCTTCCTCTAGCCACAATGATCTGAGGTGTGCCCATTTAGAAATAGCACAGGATAATGCCATATTGAGATGTCCCCATATAAACAATTCTCTCAAATTGATCAGTTTCCCCAACTCATCTTCTGTCCAGCTGCTAGCCCGGACGTATCTTAGAGTCTGGAGATTGCTTAAGCGATGAAGTGGTGTACCGTCACTGAATTGACATCCATGTATTAGCAGTAGGTGCCGTAACTGTTCCATCTTCCAAATATCAACTGGGAGCATATAGATATTTGTAGACAGTAGATTGAGAGTCTGTAAATTGGAGAGGCGGGTTATGGTGGATGGTAGCTTTCTTAACTTGATGTTACCCATGAGACATAGGTACCTCAAGTGGATTAGAGACCCAATTTCATCGGGGAGACTAGTGAGCTTTACGTACCGGAGATCCATCACCCGAAGAAATTTGAAAGCCCCCAAGAGGCTTTTCAACACCGGAGTTTCAATCCCATCCCACTCATTGAAGAGCAACAAAGAGCGTAGGTGTAGAGTGGAGAGGTTAAGGGAAATGAACTTTCCAAATCCACCAGAAGCAGTAATTGCAAGCCTCCGTGCCGTGGTTGGTGATGTAGGCGCTGTCTTCCCATACACGTCCAGAAATCCCTCCTCCTTGGCATTTGCTATTGAGAGGTCGCGTAGAAGATCATGAATACGGCATTTCATAGCTGTTCCATTTGAATTCCTTTTCGTCACCTGAATCATGCTTCTGTTGATGAGCTCTTCCACATAATCCTCTGCAACATCCTCCAGTTCTTCTTCTCCTCTTTGCTGCACGAACCCTTCAGCTATCCACAACTTAATCAAGTCGTCCACATAAATTTCAGAGTCTTCAGGAAATGTTCCGAAATAAAGAAAGCAGAACTTCAAGTAATAGGGCAAGTCATGGTAGCTGAGGGCCAATATACCTGAGATGGCATCTTCGCTTTCATTTAGATGCCATTCAAGACTTTTAAGCACTTTGTACCACTCATTCACTGATTTCTCTTTCCTTGATAGGATGCCTCCTATTACTGCGATAGCTAGAGGTAAACCTCCACATTTTGCAACAATCTTTCCCCCCAACTCTTCCAGATTTGGAAGGCATGGAAGAGCAAGATTTCCAGGAAGTGCTTTCTTACGGAACAATGCCCAGCTCTTACTTTCATTAAAAAAATTCATTTTATGGGGCATGCTCTGTGCATCTGCATACTTAGCTATTTCTTCATTGCGAGTGGTGAGCAGCACCCTGCTGCCCTTTTGCCTATCTGGAAATGCAGAGACCAAACCGTTCCAAGCGTCTCTACTCCATATATCATCAATTAGCACCAGATATTTCCTCCCTTCCAAGCTCTCATACAGCTTCTTACGCAAGTCTTCCTCAGGCATCGTCTCCCTTTCATTTCGTCCCAAAGATTTTAGAATGCTCAGGAAAATCTCTCGCAGTCGATGTTCTTGAGAAACAGACACCCAGGCATGAAAATCGAAATTCCTCTTTATATCCATGTTATTGTAAACTTTCTTAGCGAGAGTAGTCTTACCTATTCCTCCCATACCAGTGATTGAAATGACAGCACGTCGAGCATCTCCTTCAATCAGCCGCCCCACCAGTGTCTTTGTCTCATCTTCAACACCAACCACATCAGCTTCATCAGCGATGGGAACCCTCTTCTCCCTCCACGTCTGGCTTTGATTTGAGGAAGATGAAGCTTCTCCACATCCTGGTATATTGCTGATGCCATAATCTGATCTGTTGGATGAGATCTCGTTGAGCCTTCTTTCTATGTCACTGATCTTCTTTCCAATCTTGTGGATGGCTGGTATGTCTTTGATTTTACGGGCAAAACTTTGTATGGATCCCACGAATCCATCACTGGTATCTCTTCGTTGCTTTTCTATGTTAAAGATGTAGGAGTCGATGACGTCCTCAGCATCGTAGGTTACTTCTCTTATTTGGGCCACCAAACGCTTTACTCTTTCATTCTCTTTGCGCTTCCCATCAATGTCTTTGAGGAAGTCACGCATCCATCCAAGTTTGTCTCGAAGCGATCCAACCCTCTCATCTACTCCGAGTAGCAAATCTGCTTCCTGAGTTAGAATATTGTCCAATTTTTGTATAACGAACTGAACAGCAATCGCAGCCATACTCTCTCTCTCTCTCTCTCCTTCAAAAGCTTCTAAGCTCAAAACAAGGCTTCCTCAGCTCAACCTTCAATGGGGAAGATAACTCCTCATGAAAGGAAAGACACTCGATTATTTCGGACGCGGATTGCGACCTACCCCCGCCGTCTCCAGCTGGGAACGGACGGGAGATGCTTTGAGTGGCCACCTTGATGTAAGAGTCTTATCTACACCGTCTATCCATTGTTTCCTATCATTTTAGGACTATAGTTGAAAATTTAGGTAGATCCAAGGCTGAAGTAGACCACACCAGAGGAAGCAGTGGTGATAATGACTCTCACCGTTGAAACTTTTCTACCGTAATGTTTATTCGCCATCCAACGTATTCATAAAGTTACGTAGACCTGGATGAACGGACTTTTTAGACCTGGATGAACGGAAAACACAAATATCAGCTCCATCCAAAACTTTTATTTCCTCGGAAAGTTTTCAACGGTAAGACTTTAATTCCCCTTTGTGTAGCCTAAATCTATCTTGGATTTGCCTCAGTTTTGGTTTTATATCATAAAATGACTGGAAAAATGGATAAACAGTATGGATAAAACCCATACATCACGGTGGCCACTCAAAGCTCCTGCCCGTTCCCACCTTTAGACGGTTGGGGGTAGGACGCAGTCGACGTTTTGCTTCAGCAATAGCCACGCATTTCGTTCCTCTGCGGGCCTACCGTCTCGTCGGCTTTACATCACACCACATGAAATGGTTGAATGCCCACCATTAAAATCTTACCCCGACCACAACGCTGTGGATCTGAGCTGGTGTTTGTATGTTTCCTCCGTCCATGTCTCTTTAACATTATCAACGCGTTGAATGAAAAATACGTTGCCAGTGTTTTAAATTTGCCAGTAACACGGTTAGTTCTGTCAATCCCATCAACAAATGGCAACCCGGTCACTCTCTCGATCCCATTGAGCAAATGTAGATGTTATTAAGAAAATCTGAAAAATCCATATTAATTACAGCAGGATAATTTTAAGGGTACTATTCAATGGCATCGAATGAGGCTTCAATGGCATCTATAGGTTTTCGATGGTTGTCGATGCCATCGAAGTTCTCATCAAAATTGCATGTAGAACTACGTAAGTGCATGATTTATTTTCTATTCTATTTGTGATAAGTATATATATCAGGTATAATCAGGATTTAGGGGTAACTAAGGTGTATTAGAGCTTACAAAAATATTCCTAGGGTTCAAGGGCTTAACTAAGGTTTGAAGGAGCTTCGAGGCTTGTCCGAATTAGTAATATCATATATCTCTTGTAATTTTACTTTCATAGTTCATAATACGTCGCTTTGTGTTGTGGTTTTTTTCCGTACTTATTTTTCTACGTAAAATTTAGATTTTTTTTTTTTTGCAATTACGTTTACTTTACTTGATTTTTCTTTGTATACTTTCACGGTTCCCAAAAAATGATATTAGAGCTAACATTGAAAAACATATCAAATCTGAAAGAAAGTATTAATGGCATCTGACATGAAGTTTGATGTAGAAAAGTATTCCAGTAAAAATAATTTTGAACTATAGAAAGTTTAGATGAATGGCTTTCGAGTTCAACAAGGATTAGGCAAAGCTCTCCTTAGAAAGTGACCAGAAACTATGATAAAGAAGAATGAAACAAACTAGATAAAAAGGCCAATATCTCAATCCAATTATGTCTAATGGATGAGGTCATTTATAATTTTTTAATAGAGAAATTGCAGTGGATACATTGGTGAAACTAGAGAACATTTACGCAAAGAAGTCTCTTGAGAATCACTTGTATCTATGAATGCTGGAAATCAGTGCCCATGCTAATTTTATGTTTGGCGTTTGGGGCTATGTGGACTGATTTGGATTGATGATACAGTAGACTTGGAGTCGCCACTAGCCACTTAATTCAAAATCTCGCAGTCAACTAAAACCTACAGAATATGTACAAGCTAGAGAATCTGAAGACTCTCTTACTTTAAGTTGACTCCTGATCTGTGATTTAAGATTCTAAGTAAGGGACCTCAGTTATAGAAAGGGAAGGTGTTAGGCACCCTCTCTGCATGTACGAATGTATAATCTTTACTTCGCGTGGTAAAATAATCTTAGTGGATAAGATAATAATATTGAAATGAGAGTAAGCAGACTCAGATTTCTGATATGGCAAGATTCAGAATTCTAATAAGCCACAGAGCATACGTCCGAGGAATGTATAGAGAAGTTTTAAATAGATGTAATGATGTTAAAATATCATTTAAAAGGGACTAGGCTATCATAAGTTTCTGATGTGATAGGGTCCAGAGTTCTGACAAGTCACAGAGCATACTGTTAATTACAATCTAGAGAAGTAAGGGGGTTGAGAAGGAAAGTGATAATGCGATTGATAAAATATGAATGCTAGTGATGATTGTATGATCTTTGGCTTGCACTTGAAATAGCTTGGATGTTTAGGTACACCATGGTTGAGGATGATTGACCCAAGTAAGACTGTAAGTAGGATTGTACATTGAGTCAAACCGAGTCGAGCTGGCCTCAGCTCGACTTAGCTCTACCATCGGCTGACCTCAGCTCGAACTTGGCCCTTGAGCCTGACTGGCCAGCTCGGCTCGGTTCGGTTAGTAGCTCAGGCCAGCTCGGGCCAAGTTCGAGCCAAGATCGAACCGAGTTTTCCATTGAGGCATTTCCACAAACACCTGGACTACACCTTTAAAATCTCTCTGTATGTGAAACTGAAGCAATGGTTTTATATGTATTTTATCAAACACCTTCTAAACAATATAAAAACTAAGAAAAACTAAAAAAAAAAAAAAGGTATTTGTTTCATGTACATACCTTCCTTGCCACCACCCTCACTTCGTCTAGTCATTGTACCAAACACTTGGTGAGCAACATCAACGACAAAGTAACCGAGTCACCAAACTGTTTAGATCCGAGTTCAATTCAAGCTGGATTCGATCCGAGTTGAGTCGAGTTGGGGCCTTCTCGAACTCATTTTTGAGCTCAAAAAATCAGCTCGACTCGACTTGAACTCAGCTTCAAACCGAGTCGAATCAAGCTTTTTCGAGTTGAGTCGAGCGAGCTAACCGAGCTAGCTCAGTTCGTGTACACCCCTAACTGTAAGGTTAAGAGATGGTTGGAGGAGGCTAGAGGGAGGCTAAAAAGATGGGAGCTTGAGAACTCAAGCACTCTCTCTCTCTCTCTCTTGCTAAATGGTTGTTGGTTGATGAGAAGCGAGGGGTATTTATAGCACCTTGGGATGGCCTTTTGGTAATTTTGAGGACTTTGAAGGGTAAATGATGATGTGGCGGCTTGTGATTGGTTGAGGAGAGGGTAATGCCATGTGACACTGTCTTATAAGTCTTTGGGCTTGGTAGGATGGTAAATAAAGTGAATCTCAGGGTCAAATTTATGAAAGAGTTAACTTTTAAGAGAGAGTAATAGTTGTATCTCAGAGAAGCACATTTGTCCAGATAGGGCGGTAATCAGATTACTACAGGTGGTAATCGGATTACCGCCCAGGTACGGTTGCTCTCGCAGTTTGGGCGGTGCGTGGGCCTCTTTTCTTAGGCTACTTCTCTTATTTGGGCCACCAAACGCTTTACTCTTTCATTCTCTTTGCACTTCCCATTAATGTCTTTGAGGAAGCCACACATCCATCCAAGTTTGTCTCGAAGCGATCCAACCCGCTCATTTACTTTGAGTAGCAAATCTGTTTCCTGAGTTAGAATATCGTTCAGTTTTTTATGATGAACTAAATAACAATCTCAGCTATTCTCTCTCTCTCTCCCCCCTACAAAAGCTTATAATCTCAAAACAACCCTTTCTCAGGTCAACCTTCAATAGGGAAGATAACTTCGTACAAAATGAAAGTCGCTCAATTTTTTCATTAGCAAAAGCAAAGGCAATCAATTATTTCAGATGCGGATCCCGACCAAAATATTGCCTACCAAGTTACTCAGTACGCTCTTATTGTACTGAGTAAACTCAGTTAGGCCCACCTTGAATGTATGTGGTCTATCTACACTATCCATCTATTTTTCCATCTAATTTAAGGGGTTGAGCCCAAAATTGAAGCATATCCAAAGATCAAGTGGATCAATACATAGGAAACAATGGGGATAATGATTTCCACCATTGAAACCTTTCTAGGTCCCACAGTGATGTTTATTTGTCATCTAACCTGTTTATAAGATAAAAAAAAAAGACATGGATGAAGGGAAAACATAAATATAAAATTGATCCAAAACTTCTGTGGACCCCAAGAATTTTTCAATAGTAGATGTTCAATTCAACTGTTTCCTGTGGTGTGGTCCATTTAAACATTCTATATGCTTCATTTTTGGGTTCAGGCTCTAAAATTATCTGATAAAATTCATGGGCGGAACGGATCAGATACATAAATCATGGTAGACCTCATAGAGTTTACTCAGTACGTTGAGTGTATTGAGTTACTCACTACACAATCTGCTCCCATTGCCACCTACCCATGTGGTCTCCAGCTGGGAACGAACAGGGTCTTTGAGTGGCCACCGTGATGTGTGGGTCTATACACACTGTCCATCCATTTTCTCAAAGATTCTCACCATTGAAACTTTTCTAGGGCCTACCATGATGTTTATTTGCTGATGTTTATTTACCATTCAACCTATTCATAAAGTTACATGGACCTAGATGAAGAGAAAACACAAATATCAGCTCCATTCAAAACTTGCATGGACCCCAAGAAGTTTTCAACGCTAAGAGTTTAATCCCCATTGGGTAGTCCAAATGTGTCTTAGATCTAATTTAGTTTTGGGTTTATATTCTAAAATGATACGAAAAAAAATAAATGGATGGACGGTGTGGATAAGACCCATACATCATGGTGTCCACTCAAAGCTCTTGGTTGTTCCCAGTTGAGACGGGCGGGGTAGGACAGCCACGCATTTCGTTCCTTCACGGGTCCACCGTCTGGTCCACCTTACATCACACCACAGGAAATAGTTGAATGCCCACCATTAAAAACTTATCTGGGCTATAGAGTTTTGGATCTAACCTAGTGTTTTTATTTTTCCTTTGTCCAGGTATCTGTAGACTTATCAATATGTGGGGTGAAAAATATGTTGTCAATGCCTTAAATCTCCCAATAGCAAATTCTGTTCTCTTGATCCCATCGAACAAATGTGGATGCCATCGAAAGATGTTCGAGTTCATCGAGAAAATTTGACAGTTTCATATTGATTGCGAGACACTTTTATGGGTACCACTCGATGGTATTGAAGGAGGCTTCGATGGCATTGACATTGCCATCAAAGGTCCCATTAAAGTCGTGCATAGAACTGCATAAGTGCACGATTTTTTTCCTATTCCAGTTATAATAGTATATATATTGTGTGTAATCAGGATTTAAGCGTGATTAAGGTGTATTAGAGCTTTCTAAAATGTTCTTAAGGGTTCGAGGGCATAGCTAAGGTTTAAAGGAGATTCGAGGCTTGTTCGAATTGGTAATATCGTCTATCTCTTGTAATTCTACTTTTATAATTCATTACTCATCGCTTTGTGCTGTAGTTTTTTCCTGCAATGATTTTTCCAGGTAAAATTTAGATTGTTCTTGTTTGGGTTTGTTTGTGCAAATGCATGTACTTTGCTTGATTATGCTTTCTGTGCTTCTGCGGTTCTTAACAAGTGGTATTAAAGCTAATATTGCGAAGTAGATCGAATCTGAAAGCAATGTATCACGAGCATGAAGTTTGATGTAGAAAAGTATTCTCGTAAAAATAATCTTGAACTATAAAATGTTAAGATGAATGGAATCCTAGTTTAACAAGGATTAGACAAAACTCTCCTTGAAAAGCGACTAGAAACTATGACAAAAGAAGAATGGAATAAGCTAGATAAAAAGGCTAATATCTCAATCCAGTTGTGTCTAATAAATAATGTGCTCTATAATATTTTAAGATAGAAACTGCAACGGTTACATGTGCGAAACAAGAAAACATTTATATGAAAAAGTTTCTTAGGAATCACTTGTATTTGAAGCTATAGTTGTTCAATTTGAAAATGATGGAGAAGCCTTTATTTATTTATCTTTAAGAAAATAGCTATTTTATATAAAGTGGGGAAAAATTGTATAAGGTAGATTTTGGGCAGACCCATAAACAAAAATGGGAATAAGTCTGCCTATCATGTGAAATATGCAACAAAAGGATTTAGCCCTCCCTTAAGTTACCCAAGCCAACTCTATTCAGGAAAAGGAGACCTCTAATGGAAGAGGGAAGCTCTGCCAGAGATCTGATGAAACTATGTAACTGGCCGCCACCACCCTTGCGACCTAATGCGTTTGCCACGACGTTTGCCTCCCTAGGTGTATGGGAGAGAACAACCTCCATGGTGAGCATGAGCGATTTGATCATTGCCCACCAGTACCACATGGCCCACTGGGGAGAGGAGTCCTTGGCTAGGGTCCCAATCATTGACTTAGAGTCGCTGGCCACCTCCACCTTTGTAAAGCCCAAGGCAGCACAATGGGAAAGGTCCTCCTAGATCGCCCTGATCCTGGCCCGAGAGCCATCCACGTTGATTTTGACCCAACCCATCTACGATCTAGCCCATTTGACGTCATGGACCTTCCTCGCATCCGCTGCAGCACCATTGATCCCTAACACAGAACGGGCATTGGCTAAGGATCTCCTTACCACCTTAGGAAGGGGGAGAGAAGGGTCGGGAAGGTTTATCTAGAGTTTAACCCTACCGGTCACCTTGGATGCGCAAACCGTTGAATCTTCAAAACGAGTGGCATTTCTGGCCAAACAGATTTCCTAGAAGATGAAATATGGAGTAAGACCCTTTAAGATTTGAAGATGGTAAGATGTGCCAGCTGAAGACCACCATCTATCTGCCCTGCCAGTCACCGTGGTGGGGGACGTCAAGTGGATATTGAAAAGAAGATCAAAGTTATCCCACACCTTCCTAGTCATGGTCCCTAAGGAAAAGACGTGATCAATAGTTTCAGTGTCGGGCGAAAAGGAGAGAGGGCAGCAATCACATTTAGTTGCCAAGGAGATTGCTTTGGCTTGAGTTCTGGCATCCATCGGGACCGCGTCATATATGATCTTCCAAGTGAAGAGAGAGATTTTCAGAGGGAGCTTAAGGTGCCACACCCGCTTAGACCATGCGTTCTTTTGCCATGTTGATCTAAAAGTATGCCAAGCTGGGTCGACAACGAATTCTCCTGATGGGGAGTCAATCCAGATCCATTTGTCCTCCGAGGATGAAGTACAAATCCCCTCATCTGAGACATGGTCTAGCACCACTTAGGGGAGGAGACGTTGAATTCTATAATGAGCACGCCATCTGGAAGGCCCAATCAGGTTAAGAACTTTTTGGGGTTAAGGGGCTGGTATCTGGAGGTTCCATTCCTCGAGGGGCCCTATATCTGACCAATCGTCCTCCCAAAAGCTATAGTCCTCATGGCCGATGAGTCAACGGTTATGGGCAACGACAACAGAAAATAATTTGCAGACATTCTTCCATCGGGATGACGCAAAGGACGTGAGACTCGTACCTCCTGCTGAAAGGAGTATTTCTCCTTCATGAATGTAGCCCAACAACTATCCCTCCCCTTGCACCTGACTATCCATGCTGTCTTCATCATGAAGGCCTTCATTACACTGATCAGACTTTTCATTCCCAAAACCACCTTTCGAATTTGGGGAGGGAGATTTCCTTCCAACTTACCCAGTGGCAGCGCTTCTGATTTCCATCTCTGCCCCAAAAGAAGTCCGAGAAAGCTTTTTCCAGATTGTGAAGCATAGATGAAGGGACCTCTATTATTGTCACAGTGTGTACTAGAACGCTGCCCAGCACGTGCTTGATTAGCATTAAACAACTCGCTTGGGACAAAATCCTGCTTTTCCAACCAGAAATTTTGAGCTAAATCTTCTCAAGCATTGGTTAGAAATAAGATATACGCAGTCTCCCCTTGAATATCGGGACCCCAAGATAGGTAAATGTGGCAGCCCCCTTATTAAAACCCATGACCCTCTAGGCTGACCTTGCACGCGTATCAATTTGAGAAGCAGAGAGGATGTAGAAGCTCTTGTGGACGTTGATCTTTTGACCTGAGGTGTTTTGGTACATGGAAAGGAAGCTCATAATCTGTCTCAATGATTCGCAAGTGCTGTTAGCAAAAAGGACTATGTCAGTTGCGAAGAGAAGATGAGAGATCAGCAGACAGCTCCAACGGGTCATGAATGGATGATAGAAGCCTCTGTTAATCATCTAACGATAGCCTCTGCTGAGAATCTCAGCCGCAAGAATGAAGAGGCTCAGTGAGATAGAGTCACCCTGGCGGAGACCTCTTGAAGATTTAAAGAAGACACAAGGTTCGCGATTTAATTATTAAGATTTAGAACCAGGAGTTACACCACCAATTTTCAACCATCACTATCCATCTTGCATCAAAACCGAACCTAAATAGGACTTCCTCAAGAAAGCCTCAGTCGAGTCTATCGCAGGCCTTTGCCATATCTAGTTTGATGAGAAGTTCCCTCCTCTGACCTTCCGATCAATATCACAGAAGATTTCTTATATGAGCGGGCAACTCTCCGCTATGGATCTCCCTTAGAAAAAGCCCCCTATTCGACAAAAATGATTTTGGGGAGAATCTTACAAAGCCTGTTAGTAGTTAATTTGGCAAAAAAATTGTAAACACAATTACACAAGCTTATGGGGCGGAAGTCAGAGAATTTATTTGGAGAAGGGGATTTCGGGATGAAACAGATCAGAGTCGAAGTGAAGGGCCTCGGAAGTGCTCTACCTCTTAAAAGGGATCACGCAACTTTGAGGAGATTGTGACCCACGGTCTCCCAGCAACCAATGAAGAAGGCTCCCAAGAAGCCATTCAGACCTGGAGCCGCCGTTGAGGAGTTGATGTTGAGGCCCACATCAATAATTTCATTGTGCTTGTTTGAAAGTTGTTGGATGTAGATGAGACAATGAAAGATGAAGATCACGCATGTATTCTGTTGAACTCTCTTACAATATCATATGAGTCATTCAAAGACTCTTTGTGAACCGATAGGATGACCATTAGCGTTGAGACCGTTATCTCAGCACTTCAGTTGAAGGTGATGAGAAAGAGAAACGGTGACATGAGTGCTTCTACAGATGCACTGGTTATGAGGGGAATTTTGAGGGGACAGTGGATCTTCAAAATCAAGATTCAAATCCAAGTGCGAGGGCGGAGGCAAGCTAAAGTATTGAAATTGTGGCATGACAAGTCACATGAAGAAGGATTGTAAGAATACTAAGTCAAAAAAGAGAATCAGAGAGTACTTCCAAAGGGGCCAACACTTTGGAATTCCATGAGGAAATTATGAATGGTAATGATGTATTGACCGCATCAAAATCTGAGTACTTTGATGGATAATGAATTTTGAATATGGGAATTTTGTACTACATGACCCCTCATACTTGTCACGGCCTACTCTACTTGCCATAAGCAGAAATTTTCTACATGTTACAATGTGATTGGTACATGGTATCACTGACATTATTAGTCTACATCATCACTTACATTTGTAGTGCGGTTGCATTAAATGCAGTATGTAATGATGTGGCCAAATCACATTGCAACAAGCAAGGATAGGATATCCTTGCTTTTCTTTTCTTTTTTTTTGAAAAGTTCTCTTTATCGCTCAGGATATCGATCCCTTGCTTGTGGCGGGAAGAGGATCCAGACTTTTTATAAAAATAGATGGATGATATGGATATAAAATGCATACATCAAGGTGGGCCCCATGATAAGGATCACATCATGTTCATATAACTCCCTGGCTTACCTAATCCGCTCTCCTCAATTGTTTGGTCCTTTCAAAAGCAAACACACTCAATTATTTCATCTTTTATTTCATTAGCATAAGTAGCCCAATGATTACACTCTATATAGGTCCACTCCCATTAAACCATCGAACCAAATTCTATGCAACACCTGCTCTAATTATGCAACTTAAACCACCTTAATTCCACATGTTCACTGTGTTGCCCACGTGACATACATTTAGTTCATCAAGTGGATCAGATGCGTGCGACCCTTATCATTGGGACCACTTTGATATATGTATTGTATATCCGTGAAGTCCATCAAATTTTCTATCTAAATTTATGTCATGATCCAAAAAATAAAGTATATATATTGTTATGGGTAAAAATGGACTGACTAAAGAGAAGAGGTCAGTTCGGACATCTCAGCATGACATGAGGTTGGCCAGCGCCGGTTATGACTAATGAGCTCCTCGATGGCCAAGGTAGAGATGTCGGCCAAAACCAGCTCGGCCTTGGGACCTCTGCTCAAACTCGCCAGCTCTGCTCGACCTCGGTAGGTCAACTCGGCTCGGCTGGTCAGTGCGTCCTTAGCAGGTCAGCTTGGCTCGACAAGATCAGTTAGGTACGAGATTTTCTCCCAGTATCACATGATAGGAGTAACCACCCACGACGTGATTCTCGCATAACTGTAGGCATCCATCACTCCCTAACATCTCGTATAATGGTTGAAATTGTGCCTAAAATTATGGATCACACTGTCCTATCTTCACTATAAATAAGAGTCCTATCTACATTGGAAGGTACACAATATCTCTCACCCAAAACCTACCCACACTACTTAGACCCAGATTCCTAGCCTGACTTTGGCATCGGAGGGTCCCCCGCTCTAGACAGGGTCTCCTTTGTCCTTCTCTTGTGCAGGCTTATAAGGCTCGAAGTGAGTGCTCGGAGCTCGGTGAGGGTGAACCAGATTTTTGCATCAACATATATATAATTCATGTGGCCCACACCATAAGAGGTTTGAGCTTGCTTGAGGTGGTGCCCCATAGGACTCTGCCCTTTGAAAGCCACTATAGATGCCCACACGCTCTAGAGATTGCCCCCTAGTGTCTGATCACTTGACCATACGATAGCGGGTGGGCAACTGGTTACTCACCTAAGTGAGTAATAATTTTGTCGGTGGGGATATTCCGGCTACTTCTATGACTGACTATCTTGATCGTTCCCATTGTTGATGAGGGCGGTGAGGGTCAACCTTGAGGTTCGATCCGACTAAATCTTGTTAGGAACTTAACCAATCGTTCTACCTCTCATTCAACTGGGTAAGCAGAGGCAGAGCGGATATCACTGGTCTTGAGTACCTAAAAAGAAAAAGTCTCTGTCGTTATCTCAAATATCTCTAATTGTGCCTTAGATACCCCTACGATCTGTTGCATGTATCCATCTATTTGATTGAAGAATGTAGCAATGTCGTAGGAGATTGGCTAGAAATATGATCTTTTTTTTTCTTTTTTTTTCACATTAATAATTGGCTAATAAGGTTGGCCCAAGTCTTATTCCTTTTATGTAGTGTGAGCAATGAAACTATCCTTTTTCAATTTAGCAGACATCTTATTCTATTGAAAAGTAAAATAGCTTATTAGGTCTCATTAGGCATGCCAAAAATATGTTCGTCCAATTTAATTAAACACATAAATGCCTTGTATTCAGTTTACGTGTGCGATTAGGAAGTGCGGGTGCGCTAAAGTCGTACTCGACTCAATGTTTGATTAAATGCTGGTGACCCCCGCACAAAAAAATTGAGTAAGACCGGATTTGAAAATTCATTTGTTGAGCTAGCCACTAGTTGTGATTAGTAATTAGGCGATTTATGAAAGGGTAGGGGTTATTCCTTCTTGATGGATTCTTTTTGCCTTGTGTCTAAGTACTCGTTCTTTTACCAGTAATTGCAATTAATATTTCTCAAATAAATAAAAATGGATGAATAAATAAAATGAAAGTTAAAAAAAATGTCAATTTTATTAATATTTGAATGAAGCTCATTACAATCGGCAAAGTATCAAATAAACTATAGAAATAAACAAAACCATAGATAAATACATGATCATTTTGTAAGAACAGATGATTGAGGCGAATGGTCAGTAGGATGTTACTAGAAAGATGATCACCCAAGTAAGAACTTAGTTGATTGAGATCCAACAACTGAGGGTTGTAGATGTTTAATATAATCCTACAGTACTATGGTGGTGGCACTGGACAGTCACAATTTATGCTAAGACTGGGTTATGTTAAAAGTAAAGATTTTTTTTTTTTTTTGAAAAGATATATTGTGTTTTGGTGTGTGCCTTAGGGCCCGTTTGGGAGCGTGGATTTGGAACCCCCTGGATTCGAAACTCCCTGGATTTGAAATCCTCTGGTTGTGTTTGGCACCCTAGATTCAAAATTAACTTTAATCCAAAACTTTCTATACATGGTGTATTTACAGGTGTTTGAATTTAATTGCTAAAGCAACTGTAATATCTCTAGTTAGTTGACGTATGTAATGTTTTACACAATGGTTATAATAAGCCCAGTGAAATATATACTTTGCCTGAAAATGATAAAATTTCAAGTCTTGGATGGGGGCCACAAGCATAAGACCACGCTGAGTGACTAAACAACATTTTTTTAACCGTTGATTTACATGGACAATGTTTGGATGGTGCTGATCATCATATTAAAGTAGTTATAGTGATGCAATTGATAATCTAATTGTTTTGGGATATAATTAGTGGGCCATGTGTCCAATAGATTAATAGCGCAGTGAACTATGGGAATGATTTTAGATGTAATCCAAGCTCTCACTGTGGATTGCAAAGGGGGGTTTTGAAACCCCAATTACTTTATGGCGCCAACCAACTAGGGGATTTGAAAAAATCTCAAATCCCTCCAAATCTATGGTGCCAAACAACCCCTTAAGCTCTTCATCGCGCACTCCTTTTATAAGTTGTCGAGGCAGCAAAACCCTCGTTAGGTTTCCTTACTGATCTTGGATCCTTTACATTTATGGCATGCATTCGAAATAGGGTGATCTTCATAGATCTGGATCCGTTGGTTTTCAGATCTTCACTTTTACATAAATACTCTCATATTAGAGACAGTCACGACCTTATTACATCCAGATTAGGGATCGATTAGATCCATCTCCAGCATTCATCCGGACCTGAATATCGATCAAGTCATTGTTTCATATGAATGATCCAATTGCTGTTGTCCACTTTTCCACGATCTTGGTCCATTAGAATTAAGGAATTGGTGGGACCAGATCCACCGGATCAAACTCTCCCCTTCTTTTAGTTCTGATTGATATATGGCCAGGGACATGACGTGTTGGTGCTCAACTTCTCCTAATTTGGGTTGGTGTTGCAACCATTCTACTTAAATATCATTTAAATGGTGTGACCAATCTGATCATTGAACCGGCTTTTTTTTTTTTTTTTTTTCCGGTTGTTGATGGTGGGGCCTACTTTTTCCTGTGTACTGATGTCTTTCCTATACAAGTGGCATGTCGGCAGGAAATATATTATGTACGACAAGTGGCATGTAAGATAAACATACATTGACTTAGTTTGGTTTGAAAAGAGCGCCAGCTTGTCAATAGACTTTATTTGATTCAGCCAACTCTACCACTAACATGACATATTCATTTCGTCATGGTTGGTGGCCAAAATTTTCATTTGGGTTTTGGCCTGCCATTTAGGGCTGGACAGTTCCCACATAGATGCATGATCCAGACAGTTTATCTCGTTGGTTTAAACTAAGATGGATATATGATTGTCTAAAATCACACTGATAGGACACCCAAGTGAAATTTTTGAGTCGAATGGCCACCATTATTTTTTATTTTTAAGTTGTAACTGTCCTTTTGAGTCGACGAATTCGATGGAAAGCATCATTAGTCGGCTTGAGTTTTGGATCATGACCTGTCCACAGTCCTTTAGTCCAGATGGACGATTTGGATCATCAATCGCCATGTAGGCCCTTCCAATGATTAACTCTTTCTTTATTAGGTGGATTGGATGTAGGAGGTCAATGCTGCACTTGGTCTAATTTTGCCATCTATATCCAGATTTTAGGCGGGATGTGATGTAGGAAGGTGGGCCTCCCTCTCTCTGGTCAAAAGAGGTGCCTCAATCATTTTGATTGATCGATTTCCGAATCTTGATCTGTTCAGATCATGTGGTAGATCTGAGATTTTCATCTTGTTGAAACTAACGCATAGATGCTCTCCCCCTAAAAAATCAGGCAGTTTCAGTCTGATGGGCTACAATTTAGAGAACAAACTGACGGTTAAAACAATTTCCTTTGCCGACCAATTGTACTGTATGTTGTGACTACCTGAGTTTGAAATTCCTGATTATAGGCCTAAAGATATTAACAGTAAACCCCACCTGATGGAAAGATCTGGTCACCTTCTCTTGTTGATTTCATTACTTGTTTCTGAGTGTAAATGCGAATGAGCAAGGCATTAACCCACGTGGTGTTAGCCAGCCTCTCTTTAAATGGCATGTTTTTCCAAAGGTATAGCATAGCATCTTCTCCTGCATTCCCATAGGGTCTTTATCTAATATAGATAAATAATTAGTAAAACTTGACAAGGTTGGGTGGCAATTCATGCATGTCCAGGTCCAGTAGTGCTTACTAGGGCTGTCGATGGGCTGGGTTGGGCTGGCCCATCAGGCTTTTGAGCCTCTTATACATTGGGCTGGGCTTAATCTAGAGCATCAGGCCAGAGGGTTAACTTCAAGCTTAAAATTCAGGCTTGCTTCTCAATTGGGCTCGCTTGCGTACAACAGCCGGTTGGCCTGCCCAGCTCATTAGAGTTTGCAGGGTCAGCCCCCAACCAATGCCTCGGGCCCACCATAAGCTTTTCCTGCGTGCTCAGACCAATGGCTCATCCCTAGTCTGGGCTTGGCTTATATTGGACAGTGCAAGCCAGGCTTAGATAGAGATTGGCCTGGTCTTAACAGGCCCCATTTATACCTATAATGCTGACGATTTGCAAATGACACTGAAGCGTGTCAGACCAATTAATCAATATGCAGGAAAGTGATATTTTATTATCTCCCGTTATTAATTGAATCAGCCTGTTTGGCAGAGAAGATTTGGAACCCCCTGGACTTGGAATCTTTCCATTGTGTTTGGTACCCTGCTTTAGAATCATCAGTTATTCCAAAGCAGTTATGCATAGTATATTTAGGGATTTTGAATTTAATTACTAAATTAACTTTAATATCTCTAATTAGTGTGTGTATGTAATGTTTGATACAATGGTTGTAAGAAGCCTCTTGAAATATATAATTTGCTCGAAAATGATGAAATTCTAAGTCTTGGATGGGCTGCAACCATAGATCACGTACGAGTTACTAACGAACAATTCTTAACCGTTGATTTATATGGACAATATTTGGATGACATAAATTATCCTATTAAAGTAATTATAGTGATGCAATACTGATTGTTTTGGGATATCATCAATGGGCCATGTTCTCAATAGATTAGTAGCCTAGTGAGATACATGGTACACATGCAACTCTTAGGATGAGTTTAGATGTGATCCAAGCTTCCACCTTGGATTTCAAACCTCTTCTTTGAGGGGACTTGAAACCTCCAATTGCTTTTACTTTTACATGACAATGATGTAGAGCATGTCACAGACACTTTCATGGTCAAGATGGATTGGAAAATGCCTAGTTGACAACAGAAGTGATCCAAACTGTCAAAACTTAAAACAAATGTATCTCGCAAACCAGAATAAGCTATCAAATGTATTATATATGATTTTGGGGTAGAACAATCTACTTTAGCCCATGTAGAATTTGCAAAATACATACCATCAGATCGACGGTAAAATTCCTATTTTAATTTCATTTTTATTATTTATAATAAGTTTTAGTTTGAGTATAATTCTTCATCCATTGGGCTTTAGGAGTTGCGCCCAACATAAAAAGTGCTTAGAATAATTAAGAGAATAGCATGGTTGAGCCAAATAGGATACTATTTTTGGCCGAAATCCATGAGGTCTAGTGGAAATCATGACCATCTATAAATAGTAAGTTTACTATTTATAGCAAGGCACGATTTCCAAGAGTTTTAGTTATAGTATGATTCCGACACTTCTCCCTAGGGTTTATAGCCTTATTTAAAGAGTTTCAACATGAGGTTATGCGTGCGAGCTCTCATCATACTGTGAGTGCGTGGGTATTTGTGGGGTGTGTAGGCGTGTCTGAAACTAAAAAAAAATTGTAATCACAAGTCCACTGGCTGTGGCTGGTGATTTGGCTCTATTCCCACAGGTATCCAGTGTTGAGGATTTTTGACCTGCGGAATCACACAGATCTAGATCTAGGATAGCAATCCAATGGCACCAAGCACACAAGAGAACACAGAGAACACCCAGATTTAACGTGAAAAACCCTTTTGAAAAAAAATCACGGCACAAAACGACAGATCTCCACTATGAAAGCATCGATTACAAAGAGAAAGGACTTACCTGATTCGAACAACCTCGAATCTCACCCTTGCTACACCCTTTAGAAACCCTAGAACCCCTTTAGAAAGCTTTTGTCATACCTAAAAAAGCCCCAGGAACACCTATTTATAGTTTAAGCAACTTCCCTTTCGCATCCTGGTTGCGAAAGGACTCAAATCCGCAGTTTCGCGCAAAATCGCGGAACAAGCTGCGTAACCTACGACCAGTCGAGTACTCCCCACGACCGGTCGTGACTCCCCCACGACCGGTCGAGCAACATGAAAACTTAAAGATTGAAGGCTTCTCCTCAACAATCTCCACCAAGTCTTCATTCTTTAATCGTGTAGCTCCTTGACCTCTTCTCTTATTTCTGCATCTCATCATAGCTCAAGATCATATTGGCCAATCAGCGCCAATCAAGGATCTAATAGATACCTGCTATACCGTCGGTGCGAATATCTCTGAGAAGCCGATCCCTTCTCTCTGAGCATAATCCTTCGTACCAACCTCCCCTTGTATCTATGTTGTATCCTCCTGAAGATCCACCTGCATCCAACCGCTCTCCGGTCCACTAGAAGCTCCACCTGCTCCCAGAAGTCGGTCTGATACAACGAATCCATCACATCACCTACAGTCACCTTTCACTTTTCAGCAACAGGCTCACCTAGAGCCATCTGAATAGAAGATGAATATCCTGCAATATTGGAGTCATCCATGTACCTCGCCGATGTCCTGCGATCATGCCGTGTGATTCTTCACACAGGTGGCTGCTCCACCTGCTCTGTATCCCTGTCCACGCGTCTCAGCCTTCCTGCCCTGCTCGCTCATGTGGCCATGTCGAACATGCCACACACGTGCAGAGGTGGAATCCGCTACATCCACCGTAGCTCCACCTTTTGAAGTGCTCCCGATCAACTTGTACAAGTTACCGAGTCGTTGCGCTTTCATGATTACTCGTGCCCCCTTGGATACTTTAAGAGCATCATCATTACCTGTGTACTTGCATCCTTTTACCTCAAGCACACCAAGAGAAATCAGATTCTGCTTCAAATCAGGAACATGCCTCACATCTGTTAAGGTACGCTCCACCCCATCAAACATCTTGATGCACATAGAACCAACAACCACAATATTACAGGCAATATCATTGCTTATAAATACCTGTCTACCATCGCACTCCCTATAGCTGGTGAACCAACACCGATGAGGAGTCATGTGAAAAGATACCCCTGTGTCTAGCATCCACTCATCCTTACGATCATCGTATGACCGTATGAGCGAAAACACAGATAAAACATCACCATCACATCCACTCGATCCATCTGACGTGACAACATTGGCCTCCTTGCATGAAGCCTCAGAATCTTCCCTCTTCGATTTAGGATATTTACAATCCTTCTTCACATGTCCTTCTTTCCCACAATTCCAACACTTTACCTTTCCTTTGCCCTTGCCCCTGGATTTGGATCTAGAACCAGAAGAACCTGTACCTTGTCTAGAATTCCTATCCACTGTAAACAGCGCATCAGAAGGCATCCCCATGTCGCTGTTCAGTTGTCTCATAGCCTTCCCTTGAAGGGCTGAGATAACTGTGTTGACACTCAGGGTTTTATTCATGCTGCACATAGTGTCCTTGAATGCCTCATATGACGCCGAGAGAGAATTCAACAACATACATGCTTGTTCTTCATCTTTCATGACTTCCTCCATATCCAGCAATTTGCAAACCAATTTATTAAAGTTGCTGATGTAAGCCTCCAGATCTCCACCCTCTGCCATCTTGAAGTTATACCATTGCCGCTTCAGGTGTAGGTGATTTTTCGAAGATTTCTTCGCATAGATATCCTCTAACTTCGCCCACAAACTAGCCGCAGTTTTCTCCCTCATGACACTGTAGAGAACCTCATCCGTGAGACATAAACGGATCGATGATAAAGCTTTCTTATCAAGAGTATTCCAATCAGCATTAGTTATAGTAGACTTCCGCTCCTCAAAAGCACCATCCTCGCCTTGCTTGGTTAACAGGCTAATCATCTTAACCTTTCATAACTCAAAATTATTTTTTCCTGAATACTTCTCAAACTCATACCTGACACTCGCCATTATTACTAATCCCTTAGATTCAGATCTGTGCCCCAACTTTAGCTCTGATACCACTTGTTGGGGATTTTTGACCTGCGGAATCACACAAATCTAGATCTAGGATAGCAATCCAATGGCACCAAGCACACAAGAGAACACCTAGATTTAACATGGAAAACCCTTTCGGGAAAAAACCACGGCACAAAGCAACAGATCTCCACTATGAAAGCATCAATTACAAAGAGAAAGGACTTACCCGATTCGAATAATCTCGAATCTCACCCTTGCTACACCCTTTAGAAACCCTAGAACCCCTTTAGAAAGCTTTTGTCATACCTAAAAAAGCCCTAGGAACACTTATTTATAGTATAGGTAACTTTCCTTTCGCATCCCAGTTGCGAAAGGACTCAAATTCGCAGTTTCGTGCAAAATCGCGGAACAAACTGCGTAACCTATGACCGGTCGAGTACCTCCCACGACCAGTCGTGGCTCCCCCATGACCAGTCGAGCAACATGAAAACTTGAATATTGAAGGCTTCTCCTCAACATCCAGAACTCCTTATCTTGCTAGGCTTTTGAAGTCGCACAGGAGATCATGTATACATCATGTTTCAACCGTTCCAATTGCTTTTCCTTTTCACCACCTGAACTATGCTTTTGTTGATGATCTCGTCTAGGTAATCCTCCACAACATTCTCGATTTCTTCTTCTCATCTTAGCTGCACGAATCCTTCAACTATCCACAACAAAATCAATTTGTGCACATGGAATCTATAGGAAAAGCTTTTTTAAAAAAAAAAAACAAAAGCCCGGTCTCAAGGTCTAGGTTTTTAAGCACTTTATCACCATAATTTACCACCTTTGCTTTCGTTTAGTCATCATTCAAGGCTTCTAAGCTCTCTCTCTCTCTCTCACACACACACACATACACACACTAATGGTCTCCTGTTCGCATAACGGCTGAGATACAGCCCGAAATTAGTAATGAGAAAGAAAGGGAGTCTAGCTGGTATACTCTCCTGCATGTGCTCACATCAAAAGTCTCATTCGCTATCATTTTTATTTTTATTTTTATTTTTTCAAAAAAAAAAAAATTTACTCAATCAGCAGTATGACACATTCAGGCAGGGGCGGACAAAAAATTAACGCCCCCACCTATCATTTTTCAGATTGTACAAAGCCCAGAGCTAAGAGGGAAAAAAACAAAAATTAAAAAAATAAAATAAAATAAAAAAACAAAGAAACAAAAAAACAAAAAACAAAAACGCTTAGGCCATCTACCTGCCTACTAAGGAGATCAACCTCAATCCCAAATATGTGGCCCACCCGCTCTGAAGCTCTGGATGCAGAGCCGCTAAGAAGCCATAGCAGTCAACACAATCCCATAACGGATTGCCACTGCAGCAGCCACAGCAGCTCCTACAACCTGCAGGAATGTGCCAAGAGGGCCACAACAGCTACCTTAACAACTAATCCCAGCAAAATTGGCGCGCTGCAGCGGGTCCAACTGGACAGAGGAAATTCAAACACAAACACACCAGTCCAAAAGTTCAGCAAGTGAGACACTGGGCAGAGAACACAAGACCTCACCACCATGATCAACCCAAGCAATCCAATGCCTCCACAGACCAACATCAACAGCTCTGGCCTAATACCAGACCTTCCAGACGACCCAAATCCCATCATCAAAAGACCATTCTAAGCATACCTTCATCAACTGCCTTCCATAAAGACCAATTCCCCCTTCAGCTCTGTCCCTCACCAATAGGTCACCATCGCCTGCATCCAGCCGCTGCTGCACATCCTGTCTGAATGCCTTTAAACACCAGCAACAACAGCAAGAGAAAACATACAGCTACACACAGCACTAATTCCACACATCTATAATTATCATCAGGGGAAACTGTAGCAGCCATAACCCCTTCCCACGAGGCTGGAGGCCGAAGAGAGCAGCAAGAAGACCATCCCAGGAGAAACAACAAAAACCACTCCAACAGCAGTCAACACCACTTCATCCAGAGGGAGGGGGGAGATTCTAGATAGGGGAGAAGATCTTCAAGCCTTGAGACGCACTACCCAATCAGGCCAAGCCAACTTGAATTGGGCCTACAATTTGCAAGCCATGATTCCAGAGAAGAATCTTTGGAAGGAAGACATCTATCACTGGACCAAAAAGCTGGAATGGGATCCTAAGATCCTGTGGCCAAGATCTGTCTGCCAATCAAATGGAGGGGAAATAGAACCTGCATCAAAAACTGACCATACACCACCCCGCAAGACCACAATCCCCTGCTACCTCAACCCAGCAGAGGATGGGGCAGGCGAACCTAAAGGCAGACGAGCAGGCAAATGAGCAGCCCTGGAGGAAGTCCGCAGCTGGACAGAACCTACTGTCAGCCAGGGAATGGAAGACGGACCGCAGCTCAGTACAAGCCCCAGAAATCTGTCGCAGGGAGAGGCAGAGCTGCGACCCAAGACAGCGAAGTGGATAGGTTACCCCAAACTGGTTTATCCCATCCCACTCGCTATCATATGAGTGGAGCAGACACAGGAACTACATAACCATGAAAAACAACGAGCCCACCAACAATATGATACAACCAGACCACACCTTAATTACTTCACACCGCACCAGCTACCATTCATAGAAAATACATCCGAACTGCCACCTCAGACCAAGCATGAAGCTCACCGAGAGGAAGACATCAGAAGCAGGCCTTTACACAATCATTTGTAATAGAATTATTCTCATTGCATAATATAAATAAGCTTCTTCATAATCTAGAAATATAAATTACACCAACATCTACAACAGAGATCTTGTCATACAATCTTCCGAAATGAAAGGAGCATCTCCCTATTGTACAAATACCAAAATCTTCCCTCTAACCAAATAAGAACCCATACTACAACTATAAAGAAGACTAAATGTCCAAATACAAGTACCAAAAGATCTGTTTTGAGAGTGTTTCTTCTTAGCTCTACAATCAACCGAATGCACTTCAATTCACCTGAAACTTGCAAACCAAAACAATCAATCATTATACAGTCATAGCTTACACTAGAGTAAAAAATTTGAACATGCATTGGTTGATTAACATGAAGTCCCCTAGAACAAGAGAAATCGTCAGTCTCATTCAAAATGCATTTATTTTCAAAAATGAAATTTCTTCCAAGTGTAAGAAATTCTATCATTCAAAGTTTGTGAGAACCTTCTCAAATATAAGGTCCTAAATCTTCTAAATTAATAAGTTATCTTCATCTATTGTGTAAGCATCACATTGTGGAAAGCATTTCAATTGATTTGCTAGATGCTAAAGATTTTTTCAATTCGAATGATTCCATGCAATTCAAGCTAATTCAAATCCTGTTTTCGTTTTATTTTTTTATCTTTTATCTTTTTTCTATTTTCTTAATGAGAATTTGAACTTGTTTCATATATAGTCTTTTAATTCAGGGAAGAAACCATATTTAGAGACAATTACAAATTTCCATGTACGCTGCTGATAATTTCCAAGTCTCCATCGCCCAAGATTACCTTTCAATTTGTGGCCTGCAAAACGGGCTGACAATATGACACTAATCTATATTCAACTGAGAAAGTCCCAAACTTAGTGCCTGGGAATTTCCAACTTGACGTTTTTGGTGCATGATGGTTCTTGATAAGAAAATTTGGGAGTTGAAATACCAAAATCCCCTGTAATGCAAAATCTCTAATTGGAGATTTTTGCCACAGCAAAAAGGTGTCCCCAAATAGGGATTTAATTAAATTAGGAAAAATTCCTAAGTAGGGTGAACCCCCATGTTAGGAAAATCCACAATTACATTTTTTGATTCAGAACCATGAATTTAGAGAGCTTTTTTTTTTTTTTCTTTTTCTTTTTCTTTTTTTATAAGTGAAGACAAAATTATCTCCAAAAATTTCGAAACCAGAGCTGGTGTTGCTGTCACTCGCTGCCGCTGTTACCGTCGCTGCCACAGCTGCTAAAAAAAAAAAAAAAACTGGTAAATGGCGAGACATATGGACAGAGAAAGGAGAGCACGAGAGGGAGGTGGCAAGAGAGAACAAGAGGGGGAGAGAGAGTGAATTGTCTTTTCATCTTTCAATGTTTAAGAAAAATAATAATAACGAGAAAGAAAAGAAGACAAAAAAGCCATCCTTACTCTTATGTGATGATAAGAGAGGGTATGTGTCGGAACTTAAACCAGTCCTCTCCCTCATTCTCTCTCACCCTTTCTTTCAATTCTTCTGACATGTCTTCCAACTTCAATTCTTGAAGGGTGGTGGAATGTCGCAATCCATCTGGAAGCATCTTCAATCTTTTGCAGTTAACAATCTCTAAACATCTAAGAATCGGCATCGCTCCTTCCTCCACTCTCCACTCCACTAATTCATACAATCCATTAATAATAAAAACGTTGAGCAGTGGAAACCCTCCAACAGAGCAAATCATTTCCTTTCCTCTGTAAGATTCCCGTTGTAAACTGAGAATCCGAAGGTTTGGCAGTTTCTCCAGTGTTCCCATCGGATCTTGCTCTAATCGAGACACTTTCAAGCATATCTGGCTGAGGTTTGGTGGAAAATCATGCAGTGCCGGTAATTTCTCTAATCGTCCGCTCAAATGCATGTTATAAAGATGCTGATGATTTGAGAAGGACTCAAAAGCTAGAATCGAGATTCTAGATCTTTCCTCTAGCAACAGTGATCTGAGGTGGACCAATTTATATATTAAACGGGATAAAGCCATATTGAGATATCCACATATCCACAATTCTCTCAAATTAGTCAGATTCTCTGACTCATCTTCCATCCAGCTGCCTGCCTCTACTATTGATAGAGTTTGGAGATTGTTTAAACGATGGAATGGCGTGTTGCAATTGATTCGACAACCATGTGGTAGCAGTAGATGTCGTATCTGTTCCATTTTCCAAATATCAACTGGTAGCATATGGATATTTGTAGATTGTAGATTGAGAGTCTGTAAATTGGAGAGGCGGGTTATGGTGGATGGTAGCATTGATAATTCAGTGTTATTCATGAGACATAAGTACCGCAGGTGGATTAGAGACCCAATTTCATCTGGGAGAGTGTAGGGAGTAGAGAGCCCTACATTTCGGAGATCCATCACCTTAAGAAATTGAAAGCTGCACAGAGGCTTTTCAACACTGGTGTTTCCATCCTTTGAAACCATGGATTGAAATGCAACAAAGAGCGGAGGTTTTGTGTTGAGCGGTTAAGAAAGATGTAGATCACATTACAATTAATTACAAGTCGGCGTGCTTTTGTCCACGATGTAGGCGTTGTGCTCCCATAGGCATCCAGAAATCTCTCTTCCTTGGCTTTTGCTATTGAGAGGTTCCGTAGGAGATCATGAATTCGACATTTTTCAGCAGTTCCATTGCTCTTCCTTTTCGACACCTGAATCATGCTTCTACTGATGAGCTCATTCATGTAATCCTCTACAACATCCTCCATTTCTTCTCCTCCTCTTTTTTGTACAAACCCTTCAGCTATCCACAACCGAATCAATTCTGCCACATCAATTTCAGAGTCTTCAGGAAAAGCTCCGTGATAAAGAAAGCAGGGCGTCAAGTCATGGGGCAAGTCATGGTAGCTGAGAGCCAATATGCCGGAGATCCGATCTTCGCTTTCATTCAACTTTTAAGCACTTTCTCCCACTCTTTCACTGACTTGTCTTTCCTTGATAGAACACCTCCTAATACTGTGATTGCTAGAGGTAAACCTCCACATTTTGCAACCATCCTCTCCCCAACTTCTCTAGATATGGAGGGCATTCAGGAGTAGGCTTAGCCAGTGCTTTCTTACAAATCAGTTCCCAGCTCTCGTTTTCATCCAAAAAACTTATTATATGGGGTGTGCTATGTGGATCTGCATACCTTGCAATGTCTTCATTGCGAGTGGTGAGCAGCACTCTGCTACCACTTTTCCCATCTGGAAATGCAGAAACCAAACCATCCCAAGCATCTCTAGTCCATATATCATCTATTACCACCAGATATTTCTTCCCTTCTAAGTACTCAGAGACTACCTTCTGCAAGTCTTCCTCAATCATCATTTCCCATTTGCCTCGTGAGAGACCTTTAAGGCATTTTATGATGCTTAGTAAAAGCTCTCGCACTTGATATTCTTGAGACACATACACTCAAGCATGAAATTTGAAAAGTCTTCTTTACATTTTTGTCATCATAAACTTTCTTAGCAAGAGTAGTCTTACCTATTCCTCCCATACCAGTGATTGAAATTACAGCACGTCGCACATCTCCTTCAGTCAGCTGCCTCAACAGTTTCTCTGTCTCGTCTTCAACACCCACCACATTGGCTTCCTCGACGATGGGAGCCCTCTTCTCCCTCCATGTGTGACTTTGATTCGAAGAAGAAGAAGAAGAAGCTTCTCCATATGCCGGTATATTGTCGATACCATACACTGATCGGTTAGACAAGATCTCATCTAGCCTTCTTTCTATGTCGCTGATCTTGTTTCCAACTTGGAGGGTGGCTGGTATGTCTTTGACGCCGCGAGCAAAACTTCGTACGGATCCCATGAATCTAGCACTATCATCTCCTCGCGTTTTTCAATCTTAAAGTTATATGAGTCGATGACGTCCTCAGCATCGGAGGCTACTTTTCTTACTTCGCCCATCCAACGCTTAACTGCATCATTCTTTCTGCACTTCCCATCGATGTCATTGAATAAGTCACGTATATCTTCCAGTTTTTCCTGAAGAGATGTGACTCGCTCATGTACTCCCTGCGAGAAATATGCTTCCTGCGTTAGGAAATCCATCAATTTTTGTAAGGTGAACTGAACAGCAATCTCAGCCATTCTCTCTCTCTCTCTCGTTACGAAACCTGTCTTCAAAACTAGGCTTTCTGCAAGTCTATTTTCTCCTCGAAGATATTGCCCTAGTAAACCAAAGGCACTAAATTAAGCTTGTCACTCTGTCCTAGCCCGGCCTGCAATTCTGAACCTAAACCCGATCCATTTAGATCTCAAATAAGGAAACGGATTGGCTACTCCCCCCACCATGATGTATATGTTTCATCCACTCAGTTCATGAATTTTTACAGATCATTTTAGCGCTTGATCCCAAAAATGAGAGGGATATAAATCTCAGGTGGACCACACCACAGGAAAACAATAGTGATTAGATATCCACCGTTAAAATCTTCCTTAGGCCCACTGTACTATTTATTTGAATTTCAATCTGTTTAGTAGGTCATACAGACCCAGATGAAGGAAAAAAAAAAAACTCAAATATCATCTTGATACAAAACTTTTGTGGCCCGAAAAAGTTTCGGGCCTAGATGAAGGGAAAAAAAAAAAAACCCAAATGCCATCTTGATACAAAAGTTTAACAAGCCCCAGAAAGTTTCAGACCCAGATGAAGGGAAAAAAAAAACCCAAATATCATCTTGATACAAAACTTTTGTGGCCCCAAAAAGTTTCTAATGGTTGACAAGGCTCATTCAACACTTTTTCCTGTAATGTGGTCCACTTGGGATTGGGATATATCTCATTTTTTGTCTTAAACCATAAAATGATCTATGAAAATAAATGGACGGCATGGATGAAACACATACATCATGGCAGAGCCCACAGAGTACCGACCACCAGCCATTGGCCGGTGGCAGGGGGAGTAGCCAATCCGTTTCCCTCAAATAAGCATCACGGTGTACCTTTGGAAGGTTTCAAGAGTGGGTGTCACTCTCCTCACTGATTTCTGTGGTGGGGTCCATTCTAGCTTTGAATCATGCCCTAAAATGTTCTCTCCAAATTGATGGACGGTGTGGATACAACACATACATCACGTTTGGGTCCACAGAACTTGGTGACGTCACTTCCATCCTGTAAGTAGCTAATCCGCATCAACGCCTGACAGATATTCCGTCCATTAAGAGGATTAGATGCGGCCCTTACCATATGGGCCACTTTGACACATGTATAGCTGGGCTAGTTACGACCCGGCTCGACTTACAATCGGGCTCCTGATTTAAGCCCGAGCTTGACAGTCAGGTCTGATAGCAGAATACGGGCCAAGCCTAAAGGGCTGTCGGGACTACCCGGCCCATTGACAGCCCTAGGCAGTGACGCTCCTCGTGCTGAGTTGTACGAACGGATCCAAGGAGATCAAAGTTACATGGGCCTACAATAATATATTTATTATATCCACTGTTAAAACATTCATAATGCCTGCCAAAACATTTATTTTTCATCCAATCTTTTCATAATGTCACATGGACATGGATGAAGAGGAAAAACAAATATCATATTGATTCAAAACTTTTGCGACCCATATGGGTTTCAATAGTAGACGTTCAATTCCTTACCTGTTTTTCAGTGTGGTCTACTTGATCTTTGAATCTGCCTTATTTATCAGCTCAAGCCCTCAATGAGCTCGCCAAATGGACAGACGGTTTGGATGTTTATCTCACATAGTGATTTGTTTGCACAAGTGAGGCCGTAAGTGTTGTCTACTCAAGTTAGGCTATTGAAAGTAGATGATAGAAAAGAGGAGAGGAGAGAAGGATCCTATTTCTTCATCGAAGGCCCACCTCGATGCCAGCCTTATATTCATACAGTGCGTACTTATCTGTACTTAGCTCAAGCTAATGTTGGATGTGATCTCAAAAATTAGGCATATCTAAAACTCAAGTAGATCACGCTAAAGAAAAAGTGGAGTTATATGTTTACAATGAGAAATCCCTTGTTTGAGGGTTCTAAAGCATTTTAGAATCGCTACTTTCATGAATTTGGATCTGTCTTATTTGAGGCCTATGCCATAAAATGATCTCACAAAATGAATAATAAGTGTAAATATGACACATACATTATGGTGGGGCCAAAGAACTTAGTGACTTCAGCACACCACCAAGGCCCATGTGCATTGGATCACCCTTGATTTTGAGCACGTGGATAGTGAAAAATGGTGGGTCGGTTGGATTTGTCACAAGCTTCACAAAAGTGAGCCCCGCCATGATTGGGGCCCATGGCGATGTTTCATAGTAATCCAATCTGTCCACAAGTTTGGCAGACATTCTACGTGGGGTATCAAAAGATGAGGCATATATATCCATAGCTCAAATGGGCCACAATATAAGAAACAGTTAACTGTTAAAGGCCACCATCTGATTTTCATGCTGCGGGACCACCTGTGCCTTAGATCAGCTTCAATTTTGAGCCAACAGTGTAAAATGAGATAGGGAAAATGGTGAATAGGTTGGATCTGCTTTATAGTGACTGCTTTCATGAGCTTTGGATCTGCCTTATTTGAGGCCTATGCTATAAAATGATCTCACGACAAAATGGATGGATGGTGTAGATATGACACACATACATTAATATCTAATATTTGGTAGCGTCGTGAGATCCATGAAAACATATGATCTGATATGTCTCGGAAGATCTGATATGCATGAAAATAAGTAACATCAAACACCACATAAATTATTGTTTGATAGAATTTGCATTATATAGAATACCAAAAGAGGGGGGATTGTTCATAGGCCTCCATACTCTTGTTCTTGTTTTTGGGAGCACGTCACCTATAATTTATAAATGCAGTAAAGCTAATTGCAAACCTGGTAGAAATGGGGCCACCCACCTTCCATACAAAAACCAAATCAAAACAGACAAGAGAGGCTAACAACCATCCACTGGGAGAATAAATAAATAAATAACAGGCAGGTTTCTGTGAAAGTCTGTCCATCCATTTTTTGTAATTCCATCTGTTTTTTATAAATCATTTTAGGACAAGAGACCAAAAATCATGTGGATTGGGTAAACAGATACATCGCGGTGGACCACGGACACAACTGCCCCTTAGTAGCTAGATAGGGGTGAGGTAGGACGCAATCCCCATCCGACTGAGATATGGACTCAAATTAGGAAATTGGATTCCCTACTTATTCAATACACTCTTATAGCACTGAGTAAACTTTGTTGGGCCCAACATGAATGTATGTGGTTTATCCACGACGTCCATCCGTTTTCCAGTTCATTTTGGTTCCTGAGAAGTTTTCAACGGTAAACATTCAATTCACACTATTTCCTGCCGTGTGGTCCACTTGAGAAAGAGAGAAAGTCGCTGAAAGCTGTTTTTTTTTTTTCAAATCTTCAAAGAAAAAAAAAAACCAAAAAATTAAAATTAAAAAAAAAAAATGAAAGCAGTTATTTACTCTCTTTTCGGATGAAGCATTAAATCTCATTTCCTTAAAAACTAAGTTCTCTTCCTTTTAAATTTTATTTTATTTTTTTTAAAAAAAAAAGAGCTATTTAAATCTCATTTCCTGAAAGCTTTTTTTTTTCTTCCTTAAAAAAATAAAAAAAAAAAGCTATTTGAACTTCTTTCCTCGTAAGAACAAGAAATGCAATGCAGAGTGAAGCGATGGAAGCAGTGAAGACTAACATGGTAGAAAAACAAGATGATCGGAAGCATCGGAAGCTCTTGCCCAAATTTGAATCAGAGCCTCCGGAAACATTCGAGCGAAGACTAACATGGTAGAAAGTGTTTACGGTCGTCCTTGAGTTCGGTCATGTAGACCCGACTTGGATTGACCTGAGACCTAAGTCATTGCGTCCGCCTCGTTGTCGTGATTCCAACGCCACGTCTCATGCATAAATCCGACGTGTCCATCAAAAGTTATGGGCCGCACCATTTTGGACCCTTAATCATGATATGGGGCCCACTTTACCCATGTGCTCATTTTCCAAGAGTGTGTCCTACCTAGCTCCCTTATCTAAATAAGCTATCATGCCTACCCCTAGCCTAGGTAGTAGGCTACCTTCTCTAGAAACCCATCATTAGCCTTGGGTTCTTCCCCCCATGTGTCATGATTACAACCTTCTTCCCTAGCCTAGAAAACAAATAATTACTTTGTTATATCCCTCTCTCTCCCTTCTCTCTCCCTCATTTTCTCTCCTTCTTTCTCCCTTGTAAAAAAATTCAGCACATCTTCCCTCCATTCCAGCCCCTTCTCTTCTTTTTTCTTCTCAATCCCTCCATTGAAAAGTCATCTCAACCATTGATCCATGTTGCTTGGAGCCTCTAGATGATGGTGATGTAAATTTCAAGGTTTATCTAGGTGGGTGCTTCTTCTTCTTTCCTTTCTCTCTTCCCTTTTGCTACATGCATGGAAGCATGTAGGACCCACCAATCCATGGTGGAGGTCCTACATGGCTCCCAGGATGAAGGCCATGGGTCTAGATCCTACTCATTCCCTTCCATGGTGGGTCATTCTCCATGGACCCACCATGATGCCTTCTCCTTTATTCTTGCATCTCATAGGCCATCTAGGCCTTTACATGCATGTAGAGAGGGTGTCCTTACCCTCCAGCAAATTATCTTGATACATAATAGCTTGCATGTAAGTATATACATGGTGGATGGTGTAGATTGTGGAGTGGAAGGTCCATTAGTGGCGGGACCTTCCACCAATGGCTGATTGCTTCTTCCTTCTCCCTTTCTCTCTTTTTTTTTTTTCTTTTCTCCTTTGTATTCTGATGATGTGTGGCCCACTAAGGAGAGGTCAGCAACATCTCAAACCCTTAGCTAGATGGGAAGTTCAAGCGCACTTTGACTAGATGTCCAAGCCCACCATGCATGTATGGTTTGGGTGACCTCCAAAATGACATTTTCATGGAGGTCTGAGTGAGCTCATGGGTCTAAAATTTTGTTAACCCATCAAGGTAGACCCCACATGTTGAATCAGGGCCATAAACCCTTTGATTAATTTACATGGGCTGAAATATGGACAACATATGTTGCTGTCCAAATTCCAGGCCCAGTTGGAACATGACTTTTGAGCTAATATTTGGATCTGTTTACATGCCTTTTTTTTTCAAATTTTCTTGAGGATTTTGTAGTGCATGGACCCCACTTTGATGTGGAATGGGGCCCACACCATTTTCCTCATGATTGAGACCCATGGGATGGGCCAAAGTGGGCTAACTGTCCAGAAATTTCTGGACAGTTCAGCAACACTATAAGTTGGAAATGAGCATTTTTACCTGAGTTTCTGAAATAAGTGAACTACCCCAGTGGACCCCACTTGTTATCCAGATGTAGGAACACCTTTTTTCCAAAATTTTCAAGGGTTTGGGTGGGTCCAGGCCCACCCCATGCAGTCCCAAACATAGGGACAGTCACATTTCCAACAATATTTTTTTAGTAGTAGATTTCTTCATGAATACTTATCTGTACACAGATTGCAGGGGTTAAATAAAATATTTTTACTTTTTCAAAAATTCTAAATTTTTGTAGGGAGGTGTCCCACCCATGGTAGAGCCTACCTACACAATTTTAGAGCCAAGGGATCCCATTTGGGCATCCAAAAGGGTGGGCCAACATACTGGACTGCCAGAAATTTCTGTTGTTCAGTCCAGCAGCATAGTCCCAAAAAACAATAAAATCTTAAAAGTACCTTCTAAGTAGTTGGACCATATTTCTAGATCCAAACTTGTTGTAGGCTTGATGAGGGACCTTGGGTCCAAATTTCAGGAAATTTGGAGGCCCAGAACCCACCCATTGGATGGCCTAAATTCAGGACAGTTACATTCCAGCAATAGTTCACCCTGAACAGATTATATCCCTAAAATTTATTAAAATACTTTTGAGTTTCTAAAAATTATAAAACTTTACAGGGATATGTTAAACTCATGTTAGGACCTACCTACAAAATTTTGGAGCCATTGGACGTCTGTACACACTATGGTAGTGGCTGGACCGGCCTACTATTATATTGTGTCCAGATCAGTCTGAGTTTCAGGATAGATTGTATTATTTGAATTAATTAAAATATTTTTAGATGTCCAAAAATTATAAAATTTTATGGGGGTGTGACCCACACATGGAAGGACTACCCTATAAATTTTTAGGGCCATCGGGCCTCTGTACCGACCGTGGTGTGGCCTGCAATTTGGACTAATTTTGGGTCAAATACCCAGGCACACCCTTACCTTGGGTTGCTGGGCCTGCATTCTAATGGCATAGCCCACTTGAAGTAAGTACTGTATATCTCTCTTTTATCTGGTGGGCCCCATTATAGATCACCATGGGTCAGTAACCTATCTAAATTAAATAAATTTCTGGACTCCAGCAGGCTCAGGAAATGGGTGGGCTGGAATTCCAGCAAGGGGCCCAAAATTTGCTACATGGCTGATTTTTTAGAAACTATTGTGGCACACCAGATTTGAGAGAGTGTTGCACACACTCTTTACTTTCCTTCCTCATGTATTTTGAGCTTAATGAGTGCCCCCTTGAGGCCCATCTTTATGGTGATTTTGTGGGCTAGCCTTAACTAGAATTTTTAATAGTTTTATAGGCTCAATGGGCTGAGAACTTCTTTCTTGAACCCAAGATTGTGCAAGGGCTGACCTTATTGATTTATGAGCCCAATGGGCTGTCTATAAGGTGATCATGTGTATTAATAGGCCTTGATGCCCTCATGAAGTGTTTAATTGTGGACTGACTTGCAAAGCCCACATAAATGCATATTGGAGGGCCTTGTTAAGTCTTTGTCTAATGAGGCAAGGCCCACCCTATCAGTATAGGTCTCTCCCTTGTGTATTCTTGGACTTATGGGTTGTCCTTAAATCCATCATAATGAAGGAATTGGATGACTTTTGTTTTGGGCCCATTATGTAATATCGTATATGCATAGCCGTCCTTTTTGTGGTAGTGATTAGGCCTTGTGGACATAGTTCTTTTGGATAGGCCCATTGATCTTGGGGTTATACTCTCCCATTTATTATGATGAGCTTAAAAGTAATAATATGCAAGAAGTTGGACTCTTGGCTGCCCACTAAATTGACCCTATACTTAGGCCAAAAGTGAGGCCCAACTCACTTGTGAAACTTGCCCATGTAAATGAATTACTGGGCTGCCTATGAAGCCCACCACAATATGTGGAATTATAACCTTTGTGGTTGGGCTCAAACCTTACTTGAGGGTCCACTATCTGGCCTATAAGTTGGGCTTGGTGTATGGCCCATTAGGCTATGCATTACGTGGGCTTTAGACCTTATACTATATGAGTAGTGGCGAGCTACCTCTTAGAAGCCAGTTGAGGTTGAACATCCTCCTTGGTGATCCTAAGGTAGGCCCATGGGTTTCTCTATGGATGGTTAAAGGCCCACCATGGACCCTAGGCCATTTGTTTAGAGCTTAATGTGTATGTATGTGGAACCTACCTTAACGCATGTTTGGTCCAGGCCATCCAAGCCTTGGATCGCCCGATTATGGATGCACTGTCTGTCTTGGGTTACTGCTGGACTCACAATCCAGTAACAGGCCCACTTGATCTTTTCATAATATATACGCACTCTCCATCTAGTGGAGTCCCCCAACGAATATAGTTGGCTTTCATGAGATTGTTTCCACATAGTCAACTGATTTCTGGACCTTAGCAGGTCTAGAAAGTTAAACTGGCCAAAAGTTTATTAAAGGGCCTTAATGTAAAATTTTATGGTTAAAACTTTATTTGGCTGTGGGGCCTACCATTTGAGAACTTGTGTACATGTTGCATGCTTATGTTTTCTTATAATCTTTGGGCCTAAAGTGAGCAGGGTCATCCCAGATTGGCCCAACCGTATATTGGGCTGACTTCTACCATTTTGATGGACTTGTGGGTTAAGACAATGATAGTATTGGGCCTTTAGTTGCCCACTTAAATTGCTAAGTTATTGGGCTGATGTAGTTGGGCTCATTTCATCCAAACTTAAACTTATTTAGTCGTATATTATGTATGCGGGTTGCCCACCAAGTCTAGCTCAATGCATGGATTCTATGGCCATTGGGAATTGAGCCTTGGACCTTAATTCTCCTTTGGGGCCCATATTGTTAAAAATGATATTTTATCTTTTTATGGCCTATTACGAGGAATATATGTATGTACCTTTATTATTATCTTAAATGTAGGCCTTGGGCCTTCTATCCATATAGTTCATGGTTGATATACATTTTTGGGGAATGGTGGTTAAATGTCCCCATTATGGACGCATTTAGGCCCGGTTGTATCTAAATGTGATTAGATGCTCATCTTAAACTCTTGCTGACTCATTTCTGTATTACTTAGACCTATAGTTGTATACTTAGTCTCATGGGTTACCCCAAGTAAATGGGCCCCCATTGGAGGTGAGATTCCTTATGAATATTGTCTAAATACCTAGTCTTGGTCCCTTCTTGGATAGAAGGAATGTACTACTTTATGTATCATCACATAATGCGTCTAGACCCATCTTCATGGCCCATGTATATCATTGTATACTTGGTTGACACTATGTGTGTGTGGTCATATTGTGTCATTGGGCATTGCATGATACTTTTCCCGAGGTACGTAGTATCCCCTATTGAGCACGTTGGATGCTTGGGATTGATGCATGGTTGATTGTGTGATTCATGGGTCTGGCATTGCATAACATATGAGCATTATCGCCCTTGCTTCATCAAGGCTGTAGCCTCCACAGATACATCGTAGATGGCCATGTTGGACACCGAAATTGTCACTTGAGCATACCAGGTGCATAGGATGCCCATGGGTGAAATTTTCAAAACTTTCATGGTACCAAGGATCTGTTCCAGCGCCGTGACCGAGTGGTATATATGAGCGCACGAGGGCCTTATACCGTTAGACCGCGACTCTCACTGTCGTGTAGTCGGTTGGATAGGGGTGTGGCCTTACTCGCCTGATGTAAGAGGGCATTACTAGGCTGAGTCTGACTAGCTCATGAATGGGTCCGCTACCTCCAGGCCTTGTTGGTGATTCGTTGTCCACAGGTGGGTAGTGAGGTCTCTTACGTTCGTTTGACTGTGCGGGGTCTGTAGAGTGGCAGTCATCCAGTAGTGTAATGGACCCCGGTGATTTTTTTATAATGAAAATGTACTTGATATGTGGATTGGATATGAGCACTGGCATTACTTCGCATTGCATTTGCATCGGCTGTGTAAGCCTCATATTGCATCGCCTTGGCATGACTCACAGTACTCATTGCATTGCATTACGCATTGCACTATATAGCCTTGGTATGGCTTCCTACATTATCATACCGCCTTGGTATAGCTTCTTGTGTTCATGATAGCCTTGGTAAGGCTCGTGGTATTAGTATTGATCATGACTTCCTTCTGCATTCTCTATCTTCTTCTGAGCACCATTATCACACACTTTCACCACCCTCTAAGCTTTCTATAAGATTATGCACGATTGATGCGTGTAGGAGATCGTAAGTTGGTGTCTTAGCAGCAGAGCTTGGATAGGTGTGCAAGACGAGGACTCAGTGTTGCAAATTCACTTCTTTCTTTCTTCTGTTATCTTATGTATGTCCATTTGGACCTGATGTAAGCTTGTAAAAGTTCAAATTCATAGTGGATTTTGTGATGTGTGCCTTTGTTATTCTCAAATTTACTTGTTGTGATCTTCGGTATGCTCGTATTGGAAATAATTATATTGTTGTGGAAATCTTCCTTGTAGGATCCCAGGATCGGAACCTGCCTCAGGAGCCAAGAAAGGGATACTACGGAGGCTGTTGTGGCCAGAACCAGTCATCGGGTTCCTTGTGAGGTCCGGTTACCGAGTCTGGGGCGTGACAATAAGAACTTTGAGTAATCTAATTATAATAGCGTTCTTCAAATTGTAGATCAACTGGAGTGGGTTTGGAATAATAATTTCTAGTTGTGGAAAATGGGGTAGTATATCTAATTTCATTGCATTCGATATCAAATATAATGAACAGTTTTTGATAGTGAACGGTTTTTGGTATGTTTAAAATCAAAACTTCTGATAATACGATATGATCACAACCCTCATACATCGTCAGATCAGAAATAGTTATGCACATCCCAAAAAGTGGGGTTTACCAAGACGAGTGAACAAATCCAAGGGTGAGAGAATTTTATCATATGTTGTTTGGAAAATGTTATAAATTTGGGTATAAAAGTTTGGGATCATATACTGATGATTCCTTAAAATTGATGAGGTCTACCTCCTATTCCAGACCTATATTTACACAATTAAATATAACACTATTTGTTGACATATTAAAATCATATTAATAATAGATATATTTCTATATCTATTATAATATAACATATTTGAATTTAAATACATATGTTATATGATATTATTTATATATGTTTGTATGCAAGTGTTTTATACATATTTTTTTATATGTTACAATATACTGCATGTGTATTAATAATTTATAAATCGTCCATGTAATTAAACTATTTTATAAACATTTTATTATAAAATCACTAACACTATAATATAATATATAATTATGTATAAGTTATAAACCCACGTTACACTTTTTACCATTAGCCTCCAAGGCCAGCTTCGACCTATGACCATGGCCTCGAAGACCGACCTGACATGATATACATTTTAACTTATATATCATCCTAGTTGATGATATTATAATATATATATATATATATATATATATATATATATATATATATATATATATATATATATATATATATATATATATATATATATATATATATATATATATATATATATAATCCACATGTATTTTACATCAAATACATATAAACAGTTCACATACAATTTTATATGTACATAACTTACATTATATCTATACCATATATTATATATGATAACATACTATAGATAATGTGTATAATTTATTAAGGGCTTTAGCAATATAATGCAAAATATTCTTGATATATAGTTATACCCACTGTTAACAATGTATAAATAAATCAGCTAAGGTGTATATATCTATACAACATAATATATGGTTATATTATAATTGTATATGTTATAACCATATAAGATGTAATTATTAAATACACTATTAAATACATATTATATATAACAATAATGTTTATTATTATAAAAAATATTTACATCACACATATATAAATTATATATAACTATATAAAATATAACTATATATATTAAATATAAATATTTGATCACAATCATTATTAACCCATAAGTGTTTATATTGATTACCAATTATAATGTTAGTACCATCAATTAAGATCCGATTATATTAATATATTAAAGGAGTTGTTATCACTAAGAGATATGCATGTAATGTTATAACATAGTTATTATATGTTTTATATATATATATATATATATATATATATATATATATATATATATATATATATATATATATATACGGATATAGAAATATATTTATATGTATCATAAATGTATATCATTTAGATTTGTAAATGTTATATAAATCTATACCATGTATATTAATTTATGTGTTATAACATAATTATATAATAATAGTAGTATAAAAATTTATACTACTATTATAATAATTATAGTAGGACTTATATACTTATATAAGATATAATATATAATATATTATGTTATATTATAATATTCAAATAATATATTATAACTATATATTTTGTATTCATACTATATACCTATAGGATGTTATATGATATAGATATTATATAAAAGTAATAACCAGGTATATGTTATAATATAAGTTATATAATAACCATAGATAATTATATAGTTATATATTACTAAATATATATTATATAATAATCATTTGTATATTAATTATATGTATAACAATATAGGCTGTTTTATAAATTAATATTATAAAATAAGTATATATGTAGTTGTTATTCGTTATAATATTATAGATATAATATGTGTCATAAGATATAATATATACACAATTTATAACAATCTTTATAGTAACACTATATATTATAATTTATAACATGTATTATTTACTATAACATATAAGATGTTATATAAAGGTTTAAAATATATATAGATATTAAGTATTATATGATATATAATGGTAATATATATAACGTCATTATTTTATTATAAATTATAATAAGGTAGTACATTATAACAATATAACTATATACAAATCATATACTATGTATGTGATATATTAACATATATATATCATATGTATGTTATATAGGTATACTGTTTTTACTAAAAATAGTATATTGATATGTATTTTTAGTATAAAATATGTATATAATTAATAAAATATTATATGGATTATAATATTTATTATAATTTACCTATAGTTATAATATATTATAAATATATTTTCTAAATGTTATCAAAATGTGTCTTAAAACCTTCAGGCTTATTATATATCACCCGTTCTAAGTTGTTTATAAGAAAGACTTCTGACATAACAGTTAATAACATGTCAGACTCATTACCTATTTTTGCAAGATTAGCCCGATTTTATAGAGTTATGCTCCCCTGCGCACCTACACACGTGCGCACCTTTGCACACGTGCAATGGATTTCTAATCTGAATGGTCCATATAATGCGGAATCCCATGAAAGCCCAAGTGACAAATTTTTACCCTGCTCTAAAATTTTGGTAGGCCATAGAAAAGAGAAATTCAAATCAAGGAAGGAAACTGTTTTCATTTTTCATGGCCCATCAAAGTTTTAGATCAAAGTAAAACTTGAGCCCGGGGGGTTACACGAGGTGCTGCTTCACATGAACGGTTCAGATTTTGGATCCATATCACATATGATGGTTTCTCAAAAAAGTTCGTACTTAGAACGTACGAACTGGTTCGCAAATGAGCGTTTTCGAATTTTATATAATGTGCTTTTATTTATATACCATTAAAAATTATAACTAAATATAATAGGAATTTTATTACATATATCATATAATACATTCTTATATTATATTTAAGAAATAATATTATATATCATCCTACGTATTTTAACATATATGTGTACAATCTAACTATATACAAATTTATATACTTGTATAAGTGCATGCAACGCTTATATATACATCATATTTTTAAAAAAAATTTATAGTTATATTATGCATTATCTAACACTTATCATTTATACAATGTATATTACATATATGTAATGATATAAATATTTATAAATTATAAAACATAACCTGAATTATTATCTATATTATATGATTATATAATATACAAATTAAATATATTGTTATAATTTATATAATTATAACTATATTTATTATTTAATATATATATATATATATATATATATATATATATATATATATATATATATATATATATATATATATATGTTATTAAATAATATGAATCTGTGATTATATAATTATATATAATTTTTAATTATATACTATTTTATAGTTATATATATCATATAAAACTTTATATGTACATAACTTACATTATATCTATACCATATACTATGTATGTATGCCCTTAAGTAATGTTAAGACGTTATAGTGTGTATATATATGTAATTATAACATAATTACATATTACTGTTAAATATTTTATAATTAGATATGTACATATTAATGTACATATCTTATATATACTTACATTATATATAATAAATATATATAATGATAATATTATAGTTATGTTTATCCCCCATATTAGACCTACATGGTATAACTATATCTTATTAATTTATAAATAACTTATATATAAAAAAATTAGCCATGTAACCCAATAATTGATTTCTAATCGATTCGAGGTCGTACGAGCGATTATATTCCCGTTAAAGGTCTAATATTATGTATTAGGTGCGTACCAAAATATTACAAGTAATGTCATAATAGTTTATTGACAACTTGATTTTACATATATGATTGGACCTTATGAACAGATTGGATGGAAAATAAAAATTATGGTGGGCCCTACTAATGTTTTAACGGTGAAAATCATTATCTCGGCTACTATACGTGGTGTGGTACATTTCAGCTTTGGATATGATTCATATTTTAACTCATGATCTAAAATGATCTCGTCAAATGGATGAACGGTGTGGATATAATAAATACATCATTGTGGGGCCCACGTAATTTTGATCTCCTTTGAACCAGTCGTACAAGAGCTCGAGAAGCGTCAGCACTCGTCTTCGCATGACATGTACCTACAATAGCTACATAGCTAGTGTGTGTGGTATACGAGCCAATCAGCTTCCCATGTTTCCTTCCACGTGGGGCCGACGATCTGGTGATCCAAACCGTTAATATAACGGTCCACAGTAAAATAACTACACCCTAGAAAATTTTCCAAAAAATAACCGTCCAACCGTTTTGAAAGCTTATTTTAGGCCATGAACCTAAAAGTAAAGGAGATCCAAATTTTATGTGAACCATACCATAAGAAATAGTAGTGATTGAATCCCCACCATTAGAAACTTAATGGGGTCATCCAAACGTTTATTTACCATCCAACCTATTGATAAGATCACAGATATCCTGATGAAGAGACCACACAAATATCAGATTGATGCAAAACTTTTGTGGCCCACAAAAAGTTTTTAACAGACGATTACCACTATTTCCTATATTAAGGTCCTGAGATTTGGATCCCCTTCAATTTTTGGAACATGCTCTAGAATGAACTTTCAGTACGGATGGACGATGTGGATATATTCACATCAAAGTGAGCCCCACAGTCAGGGGTCCCACCCACCTCGATGGATCCCGGTCTCACTTAATCCACTCCCATCTCTTACATGGGCCTTTCCACCAATCAAATCTTGTTCGTTAAGTAGCTTACCTGGTTTGTGAATAGTGCTAATTTTTTGCCACATGGCCTAAAAGAAAAGGATGCATATGATGGATGGATATGACTTCTCATGCACAACATAATGGGCGCACAGAGTATTGTTGTATGGATTGTGACTGGAATTTTGGAAAGATATTTATTTTGAGGGGAGATTAACTTTGGCTTACGGTTGAAGAATCACCATCATTTTAAAACGCTGTTAACTATCCTAATAGTGCGGCTCATATCATGTTATGCGGCAAAGGACGCGGACTGCCTTATCTCTGGGCCCACCATGAAATATGTCTTTTATCCCCGTCCTCTATCCTTTTTATTCCATTTTTTTTAGTTAATGAGAAAAAAAAAAAGTGGAAACGGATTGGCTTCTCCCCCTGCCATTAGCCTGGTGGGCCGGTGGCTAGTGGTGGCTACTCTATGGGCCCTACCATGATGTATGTGTTTCATCTATGTTGTTAATCAATTTTATAGATAATTTTAGGGCTTTATCCAAAAAAATGACAAGGATATAAGTCTCATGTGGACCACACCACGGGAAAACAATAATGATTTGATATCCAACATTGACATCCTTCTAGGGCCCACTGTACTGTTTATTTGATATCTAATGATTGGATATCCAACTAGATGAAGGGAAAAAAAACAAAGATTAGCTTGATCTAGAACTTCTATGGCCCCCAAAAATTTTTCAATGGTCTACGTTCATTCAACAATGTTTCCTGTAATGTAGTCCAGTTGATATTGGAATATAACTCATTTTTCCTCTCATAACATAAATTGATCTAGAAAAATAGATGGACGGCATGGATGAAACACATACATCATGGTGGATCCCACAGAGCACTGACCACCAAACATTGTATGGTGGCAGGGGAGTATACTTAAATCTCATGTGGACTACGCACCATAGTAAACAGTGGTGATTGAACACCTACCATTAAAAGTTTTGAATGAAACTAACGTTTGCGTTTTCATTTTATCCAGGTCTATGTGACGTTATCAATAGGTTAGATGGCAAATAAACATTACAGTGGAGCCCAGCATGTTTTTAATGGTGAGTGTTGAATCACTACTGTTTTCTTATGTTGTGGTCCACTTAAGATTTAGATCTACTTCATTTTTTTGCAAATACCCTAAAATGATCTGATAAAATAAATGTACGACGTGGATAAAACATATACATCATGGTGGGCCCACAGAGTGTTGTCTAGTAGTGAGGCAGCATCAGTAGTAAATCCCCGTCTGTCACCAAACGCAAGTACATAACAATTTTCCTGACATACATGTTTCCAGAAGCGGATTGGCTAGTGTACCACACACCATCTATATAGCTGATGTATTGACGTCACCAAGTTCTGTGGGTCTCTTTATGAGGTATGTGTTATATCCAAACTGTCCATCCATTTGGGTAGCTAGTCATAAGTCTTTAGCCAAAAAATAAGACATATTTAAAGATCAAGGGACCACACTGAAAAAAGCGATGGGATATTCGTATACCATTGAAACCCTTTTGGGGTCACAAAAGTTTTGGATCATATGATATTTATTTTTTCTCTTCATCAAGGTATTTTTGAACTTATGAACAAATTAGATGGAAAATAAACATTATGGTGGCCTTACTAATGTTTTAACGGTGAAAATCATTATCTCAGCTGTTATACATGTTGTAGTACATTTGAGCTTTGGATATGATTCATTTTTTGACTCTTGATCTAAAATAATCTATTCAAATGGATGAACGGTGTGGATATAATAAATACATCGATGTGGGGCCCACGTAATTTTGATCTCCTTTGAACCAGTCATACAACTCAGGAGCTCGAGGAGCGTCAGCGCTCGTCTTCGCAGGACACGTACATACAACAGCTACATAACTGGTGTGTGGTACACCAGCCAATCCGATTCCCATGTTTCCTTCCACGTGGGGTCCCAGTGAAATAACTACACCCCATAAAATTTTCCAGATTGCTGGCGAGCAAGATCCTATATTTCCTCGCTATAAAAACCTTCAATGTTCTGTTCTTCCTCTCTAAAACAACTAAAAACGCAAAAAATCCTAAGCTGAGAATTCAAAGGAAACGAAAAGGAAAGGAAAAAGATAAAACAATGGTGAAAATTTGTTGTATTGGAGCTGGCTACGTTGGTGGGCCGACAATGGCCATGATCGCCTACAAATGCCCAGATGTCAAGGTCGTCGTCGTGGACATCTCAACGGCCCGGATTAATGCCTGGAACAGCGATCACCTTCCGATCTTTGAGCCTGGCCTCGATGAAGTCGTCAAGGCCTGCAGAGACAAGAACCTCTTCTTCTCCTCTGACGTCGAAGCCCACGTCGCCGATGCTGAGATCGTCTTCGTCTCTGTCAACACCCCCACTAAGACCCGTGGCCTTGGTGCTGGCAAGGCCGCCGATCTCACTTACTGGGAGTCAGCAGCACGCATGATCGCAGACGTATCAAAATCCGATAAGATCGTTGTTGAGAAATCCACCGTCCCAGTCAAGACGGCTGAGGCAATTGAGAGGATCCTTACTCACAACAGCGGCGGCATCAATTTCCAGATCCTCTCCAATCCTGAATTCCTCGCCGAAGGAACTGCCATCGAGGATCTCACCAGTCCAGAACGTGTCCTAATCGGGGGCCGCGAGACCCCTGGTGGGAAGAAAGCCATGGAAGCTCTCAAAGCCGTCTATGCTCGTTGGGTCCCAGATGATCGGATCATTACGATGAATCTCTGGTCCGCCGAGCTGTCGAAGCTAGCAGCGAACGCCTTCCTGGCGCAGCGGATCTCATCGATGAATGCGATTTCAGCCCTCTGCGAGGCGACTGGGGCAAACGTCTATGAAGTGGCTTATGCCATTGGCAAAGATTCACGAATAGGGCACCGATTCCTCAATGCCAGTGTTGGATTTGGCGGATCTTGCTTTCAAAAAGACATTCTCAATCTTGTCTACATCTGTGAATGCAATGGCTTAGCTGAGGTGGCTAAGTACTGGCGACAGGTGGTTCATATCAACGAATACCAAAAGAGTCGGTTCGTTAATCGGGTCGTGTCATCCATGTTCAATACCGTGTCTGGGAAGAAGATCGCGATCTTGGGGTTCACGTTCAAGAAGGATACGGGCGATACTCGAGAGACGGCTGCGATTGATGTCTGCAATGGATTGATAGGTGATCAAGCCTTGCTCTCGATCTACGATCCTCGGGTGACTGAGGACCAGATCAGACGTGATCTTGCGTTGAATAAGTTCGATTGGGACCACCCACAGCATCTGATGCCGAGTAGCCCATCTGCGACATTGAAGCAAGTGTCGGTGGTGATGGACGCTTATCAGGCGGCGAAAGGGTCCCATGGGATATGTATAATGACGGAGTGGGATGAGTTTAAGGCATTGGATTATCAGAAGATCTTTAATGGAATGGAGAAGCCGGCGTTCGTTTTCGATGGGCGGAATGTGGTGAATGTGGAAGAGCTGAGGAAGATTGGGTTTGTTGTGTTTTCGATTGGGAAACCATTGGACCCGTGGCTAAAGGATCTCATGGCAGCTGCTTGATGGATTTGAATGGCCCACTGAGACGGAGTAGTGTTTTCTTCTTTCATATTTTTCATTGATTTTAAGACATTTCTTTATTTTGATTGAATTTTTGGTTGTTGTTTCTTTTTTGGTGTGTTTGGTTGCACAAAATATTATGAAATTAATTTTTTGGATAATCAATCTAATTGGGTGCAACCAAACGCACCCATTATTTCTTTATTCATTTTTTTTTTCCATTTTCTCATTTGAATATCTAATTCAGATTTTAAAGTTCTTTTGTCTCTGTTTGCCTCTCTTGCTTAAAATTTTCTGTTGGCTGGAATCCAACAATCATTTTCAAAAGGAGAATATGAAAATGCGGGTCTTGAAACAACGCGCATTGAGATTACCGCATAGCATTTTTGGATTGCATTGTTGGTAATAATCCGACTGTTGATTTGAATGTGCTTCTGGTGTATACTGATCTTCCAATTTCCTAATAATTATTTCTTATGTATTTACGGCACTCTTCCATATGCATGATTTGACAACCTAATAATACTACAAAAATATGTGTGGGTCCCACCGTGATGCATGTCTTTTATCCACACAGTTCATCCATTATTGCAAGTGAATTTATGGCTTGAGTTAAAAAATGAGGCATATCCAAAGCTTAAGTGGACTATGCCACAGGAAAAAGAAAATCGAACACTTACCGTTAAACACTTCTTAGGGTCACTGTTTCTTTTAGTGTGGGCCACTCGAGTGTTGGATCTGATTCATTTTTTGGGACATGCCTCAAAATGTTGTAGGAAAATGGATGAATGAAACTGATATATCATATATATATATATATATATATATATATATATATATATATATATATATATATATATATATATATATATATATATAACAGTAGGGTCCAAAAATTTAAATTAGCTTTTTTGAACCAGTTTACAAGACAGAAATTTTAATGAATTTCCAAATGTAAAACATTAATAATTACCCATTCACACGATATTTACAAATTCAGTTTATAAACTCGTAATGGAGGCCAATCAGTAGAAAGTATGGAACCTATAATATTGAATGGAATTGAATTGATTTAGGTGGAATTAACACCATCATTGTAGAATGGTTATATGTTTAGAAATTCTATGGTATTTTAATAGTCCAATTTATATTTTAGAATAAATTATTTATTTAAAAAAATTATCTGAAAATAAACTTTGTTTAGTTTACCATTGAAATGTAATTAAGAGACCATATTTCAGAAGTAATATCAATCATTTATATGCACATACAAATCGATCACCGTGCATATGGTGAGGTGATAAAACAGATGCATGAATGTACGCTTATATTTATATTCCACTTTGAAATCTACCAAAAATCATATTATGTCTATTGTTGGAACGACAAGATATGATAACTAGATTAATATAATCCTTTCGAAAAGCTGGATGATATTTATATTCAACCAAATGTAATTCCACACCATTTAATCTAATTCTATGTTCCAAATAGGTCTTGTCACACGAGTTTTTCTTACACTGCTCAAGAACTTGTAATGTCTTACATTCGAGCTATTATCTAGTAATCATTCTTCAGTGACAATGCTAATCATTGATGTTTAGAGTTAAATGCAAGCCTTTAAAAAAAAGTTTCTTTTCAATGTTTTAAATTCATCTATGATATATTATTATATACATATAGTGAAATCCAAACTATATGTATATGATGTAAAATTATATATTATAAAACATATTTTATAACTTTAATTTATCGTATTTATAACGTGTAATATATAACTATATTAGTCATAATTACTATATAAAATATTATTATACTGTACATATATAAAAATTTATAAAATGTTTGACAATTACATATTATATACTATATATTATATTGTTTATTATATAGTATAACAATACCAATATTTATCTGATATTAATATCAAAGATTATATGTAACAATATATAATATTATTAAATATCAATATGACCCCACTGACTTATAAACCAAAAACATATTTGTTAAATGATAAAATCCATTTAACAGAATATAATACCTACATTTTTTAAATATAAAAAATAGTTATATTATTATATAATTTATATATATTAAAATGGTATAATTATATACAATTTTAAATTATACAATTTTAAAAATATATGTACTCGATGACCCGCTATAAATTAAGGGATTAAAATGGAATTGATTAATATAATGTTAAAGTTATATAGTCTTATACAACTTTAACTATAACATATATACATAGTAATGTAGGGTCATTTTCACACCGGGCTCGAGTGGGGTGGCCTGTGAGATGCAGGGGCACACTCGGGGTGGGTGGCCTGTGTGATGCAGGTGGCTCGTGAGATGCGGGCCCCACCCGTGTGACTCGGGTGGCTCGTGTGAGGCGATACTAATGTGATTTGGGGCCCACGAGGAGGGTTCGACTGAGGGCCTAACCCATGAGACGTGGGGCCTGAGCAATGAGATAAAGGGATTAATTCTCAATACTCTAACAGTTCGAGCTTTTAGAGTAAGTGGTTAATTATCCTACATCAAATTAGTATCAGAGCGGGAGGTCTCGTGTTCGAAACTCCTCACTGGGGGTGATTAATACAGGGGCATTTTCACACCGGGCTCGAGTGGGGTGGCCTGTGAGATGCAAGGGCACACTCCGGATGGGTGGCTTGTGTGATGTAGGTGGCTCGTGAGATGCGGGCCCCACCCGTGTGACTCGGGTGGCTCGTGTGAGGCGATACCCATGTGATTTGGGGCCCACGAGGAGGGTTCAACCGAGGGCCTAACCCATGAGACGTGGGGCCTGGGCAATGAGATAAAAGGATTAATTCTCCGTACTCTAACAGTTCGAGCTTTTAGAGCAAGTGGTTAATTGTCCTACATCACATAGTCGTATATGTTTTGTCGCCCATTTTATCTTACGTGTCCAATGTTGCATCTAACATGTCCGTCGTTATATAATCCTAGTTGATGATATTATAATATAGCTTCATGTAACTATTTCTGATCCGACAATGTACGAGGGTTGTAATCATATTTTATTATCAAAAGTTTTGATTTTAAACATACTAAAAATCGTTCATTACACTAAATAAGTAATCATGTAAACATTTGGATTATATACAAGTATCCGCTAATATTAGATATATACCATTTAAGTAAATCATGTATATTATAATATTATATATATTCAAAAAAGTGAAGTAACATATATTATCTTTAGTATAATGAACAGTTTTTTATGTATTTAAAATCAAAACTTCTAATAATACGATATGATCACAACCCTCATACATCGTCGGATCAGAAATAGTTATATGCACATCCCAAAAAGTGGGGTCTACCAAGAGGAGTAAACAAATCCAAGGGTGAGAGCATTTTATCATATGTGTTGTTTGAAAAATGTTATAAATTTGGGTATAAAAATTTGGGATCATATATCGATGATTCCTTAAAATTGATCAGGTCTACCTCCTATTCCAGGCCTATATTAACACAATTAAATATAACGCAATTTGGGATCAAGAGTGAGAGCATTTTATCATATGTGTTATTTGAAAAATGTTATAAATTTAGGAATAAAAATTTGAAATTATATACCGATGATTCCTTAAAATTGATGAAGTCTACCTCCTATTTCAGGCCTATATTAACACAATTAAATATAACACCGTTTGTTGACATATTAAAATTATATTAATAATAAGTATATTATCTATATCTATTATAATATAATATATTTGAATTTAAATACATCCGTTATATGATATTATTTGTATATGTTTGTATACAAGTGTTTTATACATATTTTGTTACATGTTACAATATATTGCATGTGTATTAATAATTTATAAATCGTCCATATAAACTATTTTATAAACATTTTATTATAAAATCAATAATAATATAATATAATATCTAATTATGTATAGGTTATAAACCTATGTTACACTTTTTACCGTTAGCCTCTGAGGTCGGCTTCGACCTACGATCTTGGCCTCGAAGACCATCCTGACATGATATACATTTTAACTTGTATATCATTCTAGTTGATGATATTATAATATATATAATCCACATGTATTTTACATCAAATACATATAAATAGTTCACATACAACCTTATATATACATAACTTATATTATATCTATACCATATACTATATATGATAACATACTATAGATAATATGTATAATTTATTAAGAGCTTTAGCATTATAATGTAAAATATTTTTGACATATAGTTATATCCACTGTTAACAAGGTATAAACAAATCAGCTAAGGTGTATATATATATGTTATAACCATATATATATATATATATATATATATATATATATATATATATATATATATATATATATATATATATATATATACAACATAATATATAGTTATAACATAATTGTATATGTTATAACCATATAAAATGTAATTATTAAATATCTTAAATATTATACACCATTAAATACATATTATATATAACAATAATGTATATTATTATAAAAAAATATTTACATCACACGTATATAAATTACATATAATTATATAAAATATAACTATATATATTAAATATAAATAGTCGATCAAAATCATTATCAACCCGTAAGTGTTTATATTGTTTATCAATTATAATGTTAGTATCATCAATCAAGATCCGATTATATTGATATATTAAATGAGTTGTTATCACCAAGAGATATGCATGTAATGGTAATACATAGTTATTATATGTTATAACATAGGTATTTTGATATGTTATACACACACACACACACACACACACACATACACATACACACACGAATATATAAAGATATTTATATGTATCATAAATGTATAAAACTTAGATTTGCAAATGTTATATAAATCTATACCATGTATATCAATTTATGTGTTATAACATAATTATATAATAATAGTAGTATAAAAATTTATACTACTATTATAATAATCATAGTAGGACTTATATACTTATACAAGATATAATATATAATATATTATGTTATATTATAACATACAAATAATATATTTTAACTACATATTTTATATTCACATTATATACCTATAGGCTGTTATATGATATAAATATTATATAAAAGTAATAACTAAGTATATGTTATATTATGTGTTATAAGATATAATATACACACAATTTATAACAATCTTTATAGTAACACTATATATTATAATTTATAACATGTATTATTTACTATAACATATAAAATGTTATATAAAGGTTTAAAATATATATAAATATTAAGTATTATATGATATATAATGGTAATATATATAACGTTATTACTTTATTATAAATTATAATAAGGTAGTACATTATAACAATATAACTATATACAAATCATATACTATGTATGTGACATATTAACATACATATGTCATATGTATGTTATACAGGTATACTCTTTTTACTAAAAAGAGTATATTGATATGCATTTTTAGTATAAAATATATATATAATTAATAAAATGTTATATAGATTATAATACTTATTATAATTTAGTTATAGTTATAATATATTATAAATATATTTTCTAAATGTTATCAAATGTGTCTTAAAACCTACAAGATTATTATATATACCCACTCTAAGTTATTTATAAGAAAGACTTCTGACACAGTAACTACTAACATGTCAAACTCATTGCCTGTTTTTGTGAGATTAGTCCAGTTTTATACAATATGATTTTATTTATGTACCATTGACAATTGTAACTAGATATAATAAGAATTTTATTATATATATCATGTAATGCATTCCTATATTATATTTAAAAAATAATATTATATATCATCTTACGTATTTTAACATATATGTGTATAGTCTAACTATACACAATATTTATATACCTGTACAAGCGTATGCAGCGCTTATATATACATTATATATATATTTTTTATAATATTTATAGTTATATTATATATTATCTAACACTTATCATTTGTCATGCCCCAGACTCGGTAACCGGACCTCACAAGGAACCCGATGACCGGTTCTGGCCACAACAGCCTCCATAATACCCCATTCTCGGCTCCTGAGGAAGGTTCCGATCCTGGGATCCTACAAGGAGGATTTTCACAACAATATAATCATTTCCAATACGAGCATACCCAAGATCACAGTAAGTAAATCTGAAAATAACAAAGGCACACATTATAAAATTCACTACGAATTTGAACTTTTACAAGCTTACATCAGGTCCAAAAGGACATACATAAGATAACAGAAGAAAGAAGGAAGAGAATCTGCAACACTGGGTCCTCAGCTCGCACACCTATCCAACCTCTGCTGCTAAGACACCAATTTACGATCTCCCGCACGCATCAATCGTGCATAAGCTTATAGAAGGCTTAAAGGGTGATGAAAGTGTGTGATAATGGTGCTCAGAAGAATATAGAGAATGCAGAAGGGAGTTACGATTAATACTAATACCACGAGCCTTACCAAGGCTATCATGAACACAAGAAGCTATACCAAGGCAGTATGATAATGCAGGAAGCCATACCAAGGCTATATAGTGCAATGTGTAATGTAATGCAATGAGTACTGTGCGTCATGCCAAGACGATGCAATATGAGGCCTACACAGCCGATGCAAATGCAATAATGCGAAGTAATGCCAATGCTCATATCCAATCGCATATCAAGTACATTTTCATCATAAAGAAATCACCGGGGTCCATTACACTGCTGGATGATTGCCGCTCTACAAACCCCGCACAGTCAAACGAGCATAAGAGACTTCACTACCCGCCTGTGGACAACCAATCACCAACAAGGCCTGAAGGTAGCGAACCCATTCACGAGCTGGTCAGACTCAGCCTAGCAATGCCCTCTTACATCAGGCGAGTAAGGCCACACCCCTATCCAACCGACTACACGACAGTGGGAGTCGGGGCCTAACGGTATAAGGCCCTCGTGCGCTCATATATACCACTCGGTCACGGGGCTGGAGCAGATCCTTGGTACCATGAAAATTTTAAGAATTTCACCCATGGGCATCCTATTCACCCGATATGCTCAAGTAACATTTTCGGTGTCCAAAAATAGTCATCTACGATGTATCTGTGGAGGCTACAGCCCTGATGAAGCAAGGGCGATAATGCTCATATGCTATGCAATGCCAGATGCATGAATCACACAATCAACCATGCATTAATCCCAAGCATCCAACGTGCTCGAGAGGGGATACTACGTCCCTCAGGGAAAGTATCATGCAATGCCCAATGACACAATATGTCCACACATACATAGTGTCAACCAAGCATACAATGATGTACATGGGCCATGAAGATGGGTCTAGACGCATTCTGTGGTGAGATACAAAGTAGTACACTTCTCCTATCCAAGAAGGGACCAAGACTAGGTATTTAGATGATATCCATAAGGAATCTCACCTCTAGTGGGGGCCCATTTACCTGGGGTAACCCACAAGACTAAGTATACAACTATGCGTCTAAGTAATACAGAATTGAGTCAGCAAGAGTCTAAGATGAGTATCCAATCACTCTTAAATATAATCGGGCCTAAAGGGGGTCCATAATGGGGACATTTAACCACCATTCCCCAAAAAGGCATATCAACCATGAATGATATGGATAGAAGGCCCAAGGCCTACATTAAAGATAAAAATAAATGTAACCAACCATATACATATATATATTCCTCATAATAGGCTATAAAAAGATAAAATACCACTTTTAACAATATGGGCCCCAAGAGGAGAATTAAGGCCCAAGGCTCAATTTTCAATGGCCATAGAATCCATGCATTGAGTCAGACTTGGTGGGCAGCTCGCGTACACAATATACGACTAAATAAGTTTAAGTTTGTATGAAAATGACCCAACTACATCAGCTCAATAACTTAACAATTTAAGTGGGCAACTAAGGGCCCAATATTATCATTGTCTTAGTCCACAAGTCCATCAAAATGGTAGAAGTTAGCCCAATATATGGTTAGGCCAAGCTGAGATGACCCTGCCCACTCTGGGCCCATGGGATGTCCCAAAAAAAAAAATCTGATCTAAGATGGGGTCCTCATCTGATCACTAAAGGTGATCCCAAAGAATGCACTGATAAAGCCCAAAGATTATAAGCATGTAACACACACACAAGTTCTCAATATGGTGGGCCCCGCAGCCAAATAAAGTTTTAACCATAAAATTTTACATTAAGGCCCTTTGATAAACTTTTGGCCAGTTTAACTTCCAAGACCTGCTAAGGTCCAGAATCAGTTGACTATTTGGAAATAATCTCATGAAAGCCAACTATATTCGCTGGGGGACCCCACCAGATGGAGAGTGCGTATATATTATGAAAAGATCAAGTGGGCCTGTTACTGGATTGTGAGTCTAGCAGTAACCCAAGACAAACAGTGCATCCATAATCGGGTGATCTAAGGCTTAGATGGCCAGGACCAATCATGCGTTACGGTAGGTTCCATATACATACACATTAAGCTCTAAACAAATGGCCTAGGGACCATGGTGGGCCTTTAACCATCCATAGAGAAACCCATGGGCCTACCTTAGGATCACCTAGGAGGACGTTCAACCTCAACTGGCTTCCAAGAGGTAGCCCGCCACTACTCATATAGTATAAGGTCTAAAGCCCACGCAAAGCATGACCTAATGGGCCATACACCAAGCTCAACTTATAGGCCAGATAGTGGACCCTCAAGTAAGGTTTGGGCCCAACCACAAAGTTTATAATTCCACATATTGTGGTGAGCTTCATAGGCAGCCCAGTAATTCATTTACATGGGTAAGTTTTTACATTTAACACAAGTGAGTTGGGCCTCACTTTTGCCCTAAGTATAAGGTCAATTTAGTGGGCAGCCAAGAGCCTAACTTCTTGCATATTATTGCTTTTAAGCCCATCACAATAAATGGGAGAGTATAGCCCCAAGATCAATGGGCCTATCCAAAAGAACTATGTCCATAAGGCCTAATCACTACCACAAAAAGGGCGGCCATGCATATACGATATTACATAATGGGCCCAAAACAAAAGTCATCCGATTCCTTCATTATGATGGATTTAAGGACAACCCATAAGTCCAAGAATACACAAGGGAGAGACCTATACCGATAGGGTGGGCCTTGCCTCATTAGACAAAGACTTAACAAGGCCCTCCACAATATGTATTTATGTGGGCTTTGCAAGTCAGCCCACAATTAAACACTTCATGAGGGCATCAAGGATCATTAATACACATGATCAGCTTATAGACAGCCCATTGGGTTTGTAATTCAATAAGGTCAGCCCTTGCACAATCTTGGGCTTAAGAAAGAATCTCCCAGCCCATTGAGCCTATAAAACTATTAAAAATTCTGGTTAAGGCTAGCCCACAAAATTGCCACAAAGGTGGGCCTCAAGGGGGTACTCATTAAGCCTAAAATGTCTAAGGAAGGAAAGTAAGGAGTGTATGCAATACTCTCTCAAATCTAGTATGCCACAATAGTTCCTAAACAATCAACCATGTAGCAAAATTTGGGCCCCTTACTGGAATTCCAGCCCACCCATTTTCTGGGCCTGCTGGAGTTCAAAAATTTATTTAATTTAGATGGGTTACTGACCCATGGTGATCCATAGTGGGCCCCACTAGATAAAAAAGAGATATACAATGCTTACTTCAAGTGGGCCATGCCATTAGAATGCAGGCCCAACAACCCAAGGTAAGGGTGTGCCTGGGTATTTGACCCAAAACTGGTCCCAATTGCAGGCCACACCACGGTTGGTACAGAGGCCCGATGGCCCTAAAAATTTATAGGATAGTCCTTCCATGTGTGGGTCACACCCCCATAAAATTTTATAATTTTTAGACATTCAAAAATATTTTAATTAATTCAAATAAGACAATCTGTCCTGAAACTCGAACTGATCTGGACACCATATAATAGTGAGCCGGTCCAGCCACCACCATAGTGTATACAGGCGTCCAATGGCTCCAAAATTTTATAGGTAGGTCCTAACATGAGTTTTACATATCCTTGTAAAGTTTTATAATTTTTAGATGCTCAAAATTATTTTAATAAATTTTAAGGATATAATCTGTCAACGGTGAACTATTGCTGGAATGTAACTGTCCTGAATTTGGGCCATCCAATGGGTGGGTTCTGGGCCTCCAAAATCCCTAAAATTTGGACCCAAGGTCCCTCATCAAGCCTATAACAATTTTGGACCCAAAAATATGGCCCAACTTCTTAGAAGGTACTTTTATAGTTTTATTTTTTTGGGACTATGCCGTTGGACTGAACAGCAGAAATTTCTGGCAGTCTAGTATGTTGGCCCACCCTTTCGGATGCCCAAATGGGATCCCTTGGCCCTGAAATTGTGTAGGTAGGCTCTACCATGGGTGGGACACCTCCTTACAAAAATTTAGAATTTTTGAGAAAGTAAAAATATTTTATTTAACCCCTGCAATCTGTGTATAGATAAGTATTCCTGAAGAAATCTGCTGCTAAAAAAAAAATTGCTGAAAATGTGACTGTCCCTATGTTTGGGATCACATGGGGTGGGCCTGGACCCACTCAAACCCTTGGAAATTTTGATAAAAAGGTGTTTCTACATCTGGATAACAAGTGGGGTCCACTGGGGTGGTCCACTTATTCCAAAAACTCAGGTAAAAATGCTCATTTTCAACTTATAGTGTTGCTGAACTGTCCAGAAATTTCTGAACAGTTAGCCCACTTTGGCCCATCCCATGGGTCTCAATCATGAGGAAAATGGTGTCGGCCCCATTCTACATCAAAGTGGGGTCCATGCACTGCAAAATCCTCAAGAAAATTTAGGAGAAAAAGACATGTAAATAGATCCAAACATTAGCTCAAAAGTCATATTCCAACTGGGCCTGGAATTTGGACAACAACATATGTTGTCCATATTTCAGCCCATATAAATTAATCAAAGGGTTTATGGCCCTGATTCAACATGTGAGGTCCACCTTGATGGGTTAACAAAATTTCAGACCCATGAGCTCACTCTAACCTCCATGAAAATGTCATTTTGGAGGTCACCCAAACCATGCATGCATGGTGGGCTTGGACTTCCCATCTAGCTAAGGGTCTGAGAAGTTGCTGACCTCTCCTTGGTGGGCCACACATCATCAGAATACACAGGATAAAAAAAAGAGAAAGGGAGAAGGAAGAAGCAATCGGCCATTGGTGGAAGGTCCCGCCACTAATGGACCTTCCACTCTACAATCTACACCATCCACCATGTATATACTTACATGCAAGCTATTATGTATCAAGATAATTTGCTGGAAGGTAGAAACACCCTCTCTACATGCATGCAAAGGCCTAGATGACCTATGAGATGCAAGAATAAAGGAGAAGGCATCATGGTGGGTCCATGGAGAATGGCCCACCATGGAAAAGAATGAGTAGGATCTAGGCCCATGGCCTTCATCCTAGGAGCCATGTAAGACCTCCACCATGGATTGGTGGGTCCTACATGCTTCCATGCATGTAGCAAAAGGGAAGGGAGAAAGGAAAGAAGAAGAAGCACCCACCTAGATAAACCTTGAAATTTACATCACCATCATCTAGAGGCTCCAAGCAACATGGATCAATGGTTGGGATAAGTTTTCAATGGAGGTATTGAGAAGAAAAAGGAGGAGAAGGGGCTGGAATGGAGGGAAGAGGTGCTGAATTTTTTTGCAAGGAAGAAAGAAGGAGAGAAAATGAGGGAGAGAGAAGGGAGAGAGAGGGATATAGCAAAGTAATCATTTGTTTTCTAGGCTAGGGAAGAGGGTTGTAATCATGACACATGGGGGGAAGAACCCAAGGCTAATGATGGGTTTCTAGAGAAGGTAGACTACTACCTAGGCTAGGGGTAGGCATGATAGCTTGTTTAGATAAGGGAGCTAGGTGGGACCCACTCTTGGAAAATGAGCACATGGGTAAAGTGGGCCCCATATCATGATTAAGGGTCCAAAATGGTGCAGCCCATAACTTTTGATGGACACGTCAGATTTATGCATGAGACACGGCGTTGGAATCGCGACAACGAGGCGGACGCAATGACATAGGTCTCGGGAGAATTCGAGTCGGGTCTACATGACCGAACTCAAGGACGACCGCAAATATAACCGAAAGTCACCGATCGCCGAAATTTGACCGGTAGGATCGCGGGACCAAGATGGACGGAATACATACTCACACACACATGCACACATACGAACTCGAGTCGGGTCTTACATCATTTATACAATGTATATTACATATATGTAATGCTATAAATATTTATAAATTATAAGACATAACCTGAATTATTATCTATATTATATGATTATATAATATACAAATTAAATATATTGTTATAATTTATACAATTATAATTATATTAATTATTTAATATATATATGTTAAGATGTTTAGTAATTATAACATAATTACATATTACTGTTAAATATTTTATAGTTAGATATGTACATATCTTATATATACTTACATTATATATAATAAATATATATAATGATAATATTATAGTTATGTTTATCCTCTATATTGGACCTACACGGTATAACTATATCTTATTAATTTATAAATAACTTGTATATAAAAAATTAACCACGTAACCCAATAATTGATTTCTGATCGATTGGAGGTCGTAAGAGCAATTATATTCCCAATAGAGGTCTAATATTATGTACTAGGTGCGTACCAAAATATTACAAGTGATGTCATAATAGTTTATTGACAACTTGATTTTACATATATAATTTGTGTCTATATCAAAACGTATATTAAAACATGTTATCTATCATTATAATTTTAAAATGTTATATATAGTACTAAATAATTTATATATAAGTTTAACAATATGTATTTTATTATCAAACCAACTCCATGTATCATAATATATGTTGCTATACCAATAATTGTAATATCAATATATTTGATATATATGATATTACAATATTTGGTATAGTAACATATGTAATTAATGTATACATGATATATAATGAGTATTATCAAAATTTTATAGTATTATATTTACTAAATATAATATTATATGTTAAATAAATTATTATAAAGTTATAAATAATGTTATATGTTTTGATAATACACTAGCAGTGCACATGCTCATCCCAAAAAGTGGGGTCTACCAAGACGGGTGAACAAATCCAAGGGTGAGAGCACTTTATTATATGTGTTAGGTATATACTAGTTAAACCACTACTTATAATTACCATCCGATTGATAATATAATTTAATGTATAATAGTAATATTATGTACATTAAAGTTAGTACATTCTGTAATTATAAATAATTAAAAAATTATCTTCCTGTTGAGGCCAATTAACTTAAATTGGAACTGATAGTATAGAGTCTATCGCATGGACGGTTCCAATCATAGGACTACTCAGCATGTGGGTCCCTGTGGGCAGCGAATGACGTTGGATGCTTAGTCACAACTGATGCGAAACGAACTCGAGCGGACAAAGGATGTCCATAGGTTTCGTGAAGTGACTCAGTCCAATGAGACGTCCGGCTTTTCTAAAGGGGACAGTAAGGGTAGTTTTGTCTTTTTCTGTGCCATGGCTAGGGATGCGAGATCTTTTGCATCTTATTCATGGAAGCGGATTGGCTAGTGTACCACACATCAGCTATATAGTTGATGTAGGTACGTGTCGTGCGAGGACGAGCACTGACAGTTCAAAGGAGATCAAAGTTACATAGGCCCCACAGTAATGTATTTATTATATCTACACCGTTCATCTATTTTTAGATATCATTTTAGAGCATTATCCAAAAAATGAATCATATCCAAAGATCATCTGGACCACACCACAAATAGCAGCAGAGATAATGATTTTCACCGGTAAACAATCCGTAGGGCCCACCATAACATTTATTTTCCATCCAATCTGTTCATAAGATCCCAAAGACCTGGATGAAGAGGAAAAACAAATTTCATATTGATCCAAAACTTTTGTGCCCCTAAAAAGGGTTTCAATGGTAGATGTTCAATCTCCCACTACTTTTTGCAGTGTTGTCCACTTGATAGTTAGATCTGTCTTATTTTTCATGTCAAGCCTTAAGATGGGACGGTTTGGATATAACATACCTCATGATCAGACCCACAAAACTTATTGACGACAATATGGCAGCTATATAGCTGGTATGAGGTACACTAGTCAATCCGCTTCCCTTGTTCATGGCAGTTTCACTAGTGACACGGACACCAGCTAGGTGGCTAGTGGTCGTTGCTATGTGGACCCACTATGTTGTATGTATTTTATCCACACCATCCATCCATTTTGAAAGATAATTTTAAGGCTTATCCAAAAATGAGTTAGATCTAAATCTCAGGTGAACCATACTATGGGAAAACAGTTGTGATTGAATATCCATCATTAAAGACCTCCAAGGTTCTACTGTAATGGTTATTTGACATCTAAGCTGTTAATGAGGTCATACAGACTTAGATGAAGGGAAAATTATATATCAGCTTAACTTTTATAGCCCCCAAGAAGTTTTTAATGGTGGGCGTTCAATCAACACTGTGCGGTCTTTGAAATTTAGATCAACCTCATTCCTGGGCTCATACCATCATGGATGAAACACACATCATAGTGGGCCCACATAGCACCAACTACTAGCCATCGGCTAGTGGCAGGGTGAGTAGCCGATCCGTTTTGGTTCCCCCATTGGCACGTGGGAGATTGTGTGCCAACATGGCATACACGTGCTAAATCTGGGCTATTCGTCCGGTGGAGCTTACCTCGAGCAGGTGTTTGCTACGAATGAGCCATGTAGCGGAAGTGGAGTGCTTGGTGTGTCGCACACCACCGACCACGGTGGTGTGTTGACCATCATCCGTTTCCTAAGGGTTGAATGCATCCATTGAAAACTTCTTAAGCCAGAGAAGTTTTGGATGAAGATCATATTTGTATTTTCCTTACATCCATGTCTATAATTATGAACAAGTTAACTGCTAATAAACATTATGGTTAGCCTAAAAAGAAATAAATGATAATCCCATGTATGGTGTGCTTAAGTTTTCTATCTCATTTTTGGGCCCTTCACATAAAATGATAGGATGCCTCGTGTTTTAACTTTTTACCTCTTTAATTATTATTATTTTTTTTACTTAAAATGAAATGGAGGAAAAAATAAATGGACAGCATAGATAAAACTCATATATTAAGTTGGGTCCACCCACTGTTCTTCTATATCATTTTATGCTAGCTCAAAAATGAAATAAATCTAAAAGCTCAAGTGGACCACACCAAAAGAAACAATCCAAAATCGTACACCCACTGTTAAAACTTCTTATAGGCTACTAATTTTAGATCAAGCTGATTTTTGTGCTTTCACTTCCATGTGACAGTTATGAAGTGGCCCCTAAAAAAGTTTCAACGGTGGCCATTCAATCCTTACTACTTCTCATGTTGTGGTTCACTTGAGCTTTGGATCTGACTTATGTTTAAGATCATGCTCTACTATGAGCTCGCAAGATGAATGAACGATGTGCATGGACAAGATACATCACGATGGGGCCATGGAACTTTTCCAGTCCCGACTCGGCACGGGAGGGATCACTAACGAATCTGAGTCCATCTGCGCACAAGCTGCACGTGCGCAGAAAAATTCGACGAAGGCCCATGTTGACGGAAACGGATTGGCTACTCCCCCTGCCACCAGCTAATGGCTGGTGGCCGGTGCTTGTGGGCCCCACCATGATGTATCTGCTTCATCCATGCCATCTATCATTTTTCCAGAACATTTTATAGTATGAGACCAAAAATCAGATATATCACAATCTCAAGTGGACCACATCACAGGAAACAGTGTCAAATGAGCATTGACCATTAAAAGCCTTTTTGGGGTCATAAATGTTTTAGATCAATTTGATATATTTTTTTTCCCTTAATCTCTGCCTGTGTGACCTAATCAACAGATTGGATGTCAAATAAAAAGTATAGTGGGCCTTTGGAGGATTTTAATGGTGGATATCCAATCACTATTGTTTTCCTGTGGTGTGGTCCACCTGAGATTTATATCCCATTCATTTTTAGGGTTAAGCCTAAAATGATCTGTAAAAATGGAGAACTGATCACCACCCACTGGGCTGGTGGCAGGGGGAGTAGCCAATCCGTTTCGCATGTTGACCGGCTGACCTTGGCTGTAAATAGCTACCCTTGCCATGCGTACGTCATTACACGTATCCAAATGGGAAATGGATTGGCTACTCCCCTTGCCAACGGCTCCTTGGCTGATGGTCAGTGTTATGTGGGCCCTACCATGATTTATGTGTTTCATCTATTCTGTTCATCCATTGTACATATCAGTTTAGGGCTTGATTTAAAAAATAAGAGGGATATAAACATCAGGTTAACCATACCACAGCCACCATTAAAATCCTTGTAAGGCTAACTATACTGTTTATTTGACATCCAATCTATTGATTAGGTCATGCAGATCCAGATGAAGGAAAAAAACAAAGATCAGCTTGATTCAAAACTTTTATGGCCCCCAAAAAGTTTTTAATGATCAATGTTCATTCCTATAATGCGGTCCACTTGAGATTGGGATATACCTCATTTTTTGTCTGATATCATGAAATGATCTAGAAAATTAATGGATGGAATGGATGAAACACATACATCATGGTGGGGACCTCAGAGAGCACCGACCACCAGCCATTGGCCGGTGGCAGGGAGTAGCCAATCCGTTTCCATCCAAATGAGACGGTATCTTGTACGTGCATGGATCATGGAGAGTCTCTAGCAGATCACCTCTAAATCTATGTACCACCTCGAGATTTGGTTGTTCTATATACATAACAAGAACTGATCCCTAAGTGAGCGACGGTGTGGATAAATGGTACAGTTTATATATATATATATATATATATATATATATATATATATATATATATATATATATAATTATTTTTATTATTTTTATATGTCCACAGCTCCACTCCTTTTTAGAGGTGGGCATTGAGTCGAGTCCAACCGAGTTAGGTCCAACTCGACTCAATCCAGTATTGTCAAAACCCTAACCTGAACTCATCCAACTCGGGACCGAGTCCAGTGAGCCCGACTCGATCTGAACCAGATCTTAGCTGGACTGACCAGAACTGAGTCCGACTCAGTTAGAGATACTGAGTTGGATCGAGTTGGCCTTTGTTCGTATCAGGTAAAACTGTTGAAATTTTTCTACATGGCCAGGGTGGACCACCTACAAGGTCTCGAGTTCAGCCGAACCAGCAGCCTGGACTGCTCGGGCTAGTCCGCCAAACCGCAGCCAATCCAATGTGGGATGGGAGTTGTTGGCTAATCCAAGGTGGGATCCATCATCCACCAAAGTGGATGGACCAGATCGATGATTACACCTAAGCCAAGCCCAGGGCAGACCACCAGCGGCTAGGCAGGACATTGCACCTGAGGTCATGAGCTTGTTCGGGCCACCAGCAAGGTCCCGAGCTCGGTACACCACAAAAAAAAAAACACATTAAACTTAAAATTTTAAATTACCTGATGAAGGGAAGTGGAGGACGAGGAGGAGTGGTTCCGATTGGGTGTTGGGCCACTGGCTGGCCTAGATTTGGGGTTCCGATCGGGTTTGGTGCGGTGCAGGTAGGGTTAGGGTGCAGGTGAGGTGAAAGAGAAAGTTAAGATTTTGGTTTTATAGGTACTCGATTCCGGTCCGAGTCAGGTTTCAAATCAGATCAGATTTCAGATCGAGTCGGGTTGAGTTACTATGTAACCCAAACTCAACTCAATCGAGATTCGGATCTAGATGGGTCTACTCGATCTGAACCCAACCCTAGCATTCGGTTTGAATCGAATTGGATCCGACTGAGTCGATCGAATTGGATCCGCTGAGTCAAGTCGAGTTTTGCCTACCTCTACTCCTTTTTAAGGCGAGACTAATACATATGAATACAGATGAGACATTGAACATAACTGATAAGCCAATCTAACCTTTTGTGTATATGTGACCACCCTCATGCAGTGGATCTGATGTTGCCCGAGTAATACCTTGGTGGGTGTTACCCTTACCATGGGGCCCACCTTGATGATTTGTTGTATATCCATGCGATTCCTCCATTTTTCCAAGCCATTTTAAATTGTGATCCAAAAAATTAAGCAGATCTAGATCTCAGGTGGACCACACCTTAGGAAACAGTTTGATTGAATGCCCACCATTAAAAACCTTCCAGGGCCTACCTTGAGGAGGTCTATAATGTTTATCTTCCATCCAACTCATTTAAAAAGTCAAATAGACCTGGATAAAGGGAGAATACAAAGACAAGCTTGATCCAAATATTTTTGTGGCCTACAAAAAGTTTTTAATGGTCATTTACCAGTTTTTAATGGTCACATGTGATCGACAGGAGATTTGGAACTAAAGTTTTTTAATAACATACTATAATGAGTTGAAAAAAGAAAACATACAAATGACATTGATAGACAACACACTTATCAAGGTGGGCCCTACACAATAAGAATACCTAACACCACTTAGGTAACACCTAATCCACTCCCAGCCTCATGAGACGAACCCACTAAAAATTACAGTGGTTAAATTAATTGATGGTTCTTGAATACAATTCTTACTCAACTAAAGACCATGAATATTGTTTTAATCGTTAAGTGTGGCCTTATTACCGTGGTTATGGGCCATGAGAAGGAGATCACAAGAAAAGAATCCCATAAGCTGAAATTATCACACTCCCACCGGGAAAAGTAAAATGACAACCTAAAATCTAGCTTACACGTGTTGAATGCATTTGCAGGCATTCAAATTCACAATAAACGTGTGAAATCTCTACTACCACCATCACAGGAAATATTACAATCCAATGCCAGTCTACTAGAGGATCATATGTGAAATCCTACCCACTATAAGTTCTATACTTAGGAAAGAGAACATCAACAGTACTAACGACGGAAACTGACTGCTCTAGGATAATCTTACACAAAATTCACACCAGACGAAAAGCAACATCCGTGGTGCAGGTAAAGTGGAGGGATATGTGAACATCAAACTCAAACTTAAGCCCGGAATTAAAATGATGTATATGTGTTTACGCTTAATCTAATTATGTAGGATATAACGACTTAAATGATACCACATTGGAACAAGATCTCAATAAAAAATAAACGGAAGATCTTTCCAGCTACTATGATGCCGATTTTGATCAAATTTTGAAAAATTATGTATAACCCCATAAGGGTAAGTCTGGCTAGCTATTATCATAAGACGTGTACCACGCATCTCACTCACGTGGCAGAATTGACTACTCACCATAGTGTCTTCATGATCTATAATGGATCTCAACTGAAATTCGGTTATGATTAGTGATGGGTTTAGCCGATGCGCCATAGCATCGCATAAAAGAAATACCTATGGCCAAAACCGATTAAAAAGCTATGAAGCAACATAATAACAATACCAAGTTGGCCAATTTTCATAGTGCATAACACACTTTGAGTGTAGAAACACATAACGATCATCAATATGTGGCATCTTGAGAAGAATTCTCATCAGCGTAGTGGGTGCAAGACGTGTGCGCATATAATGGCCAACCCATGATGAACAACTAGCATATATGGCATCGCATAATAATCCACAATTGTCTACGAGATCAAATGATTATTTCCACATCAGCAGATATGGGGGAGTGCTATGAAGATATCTCTTCAGCTACCCCTTAATATATATATTTTTTAATGAATAGGAGGAAGATCAAACATCTTTAAGGGTCACTAATCTGACATAACATAACTCTATAGTGCAACGCTGCTTATTCTAGTTTAATTTTTATCTTAGCTTAGCCTAACTCTCAGTGTAATGTACTACATCTACTATGTTGGATTGACTTAGCTTAGGAGTAGTGTAATCCAGTCCATCTACGCTACCACGCTAGACTAACTTAGCTTAAGAGTAGTGTAATTTCCTTCAAATATGCCTAAGTTGTGAGACCAAAGAAGACTTAATCATTAATGCAATTTCATTCATTGTACTCTCACATTATTTTAATCAATCAATTTCTGCTATCACGGTGAGAAAAAAAAAATTCGGTTGAAAGGTAAAAGGAACTCATTAAAATGACGAACCATTCCCTTCACAAATCGCTTGGTCTTTTTTTATAAGTGGTTGAATAGATGGTCAAACTGTTAAGTTCTCAGTCATAAGTGACCACCTATGGTCTCTCTATCTATCTAGACGCTTGGGTTAAACACATCTGGTTCAGATTGAGCTATATTAGGCTTTAACATGCTCGATAGGGGTGCACACGGTTCGGTACGATTTTGGGGTGAAACCAGAACCAAACCATTCCTAATGATTATAGGATTCTCAAAACCAGAATTGGACCGTTAGCACTCTAGAACCGAACCGGAACCAGACTGTGAAAATTGGTTTGGTTCTGGATTGGTTCCACAGTTCTGGGCTTTTTAAAATCCATCCCAATTGCACTGAGATCTAAACCTCGAATAATTTCCAAAATGTATCGAGCTAATTTTTCGGAGACTATATTTTTAATCTCTTAACAATACTATTAAGGTCTTGGAACCATACAATCAGGAGTGTATTGGTACTGCAATGAAATGTAACATGTAAGCCTTAAGTACTATTGATTCACCTAGCTTTCTAAAGCTCAACAAATAGCTTACAAGATGGATTCATATAGCTTGGACCCTGTTTGCAATCTGTTTTCATACCAACCAAGCAATGCATGCAACAAAAAAGATGCAAGAATCTAACTGCATAACAGAAGGGCTCTGTCTTAAACAACAGCTAAAGGTTGGGCAGTTAAATGATGAGACAGCAAATGGCAAGCAAAAAAAATAAAAATAAATTCTTAGCGAATACTATAAGTTGCACGACAACAGAAGACAATGTAGAATGGGTAGAATAAATATTTAAAGAATATATTTTAAATGTATGGGCAGACAGACTCTAGTGGCACCCTGATTTCACATAAATAGTGTCTGCTAGTTTCGCTTAGAGTAATGTTTCAACTGTCTTGCTCATTCCAAAGTTTATAATATGAAACATTCCTGAAGTGTACTTTTAGTATGGTTGTTGTAGCATGGCTTTAGATTATTTTATCATGTTAATTCTGAGAAATCCATCACTGCCAAAACTTATGTAGTAATGTAAGGTGAACAAGAATTCTAGTCCGTGGTTCAGATCCAAGGTTCAGATCCACGGTTCTGGGCCATGGTTTGGATCAACAGTTCGGTTCAGTCGTACATGCCCCTAAACCGGAACCAAACCGTATCCAACGGTTCTTATAATTTTAGAACCGGAACCAGAACCGGACCAAATCGGACCGTTGGATCAATTTCGGTCCAATTCCACGGTTCTACAGGTTCGATGTACACCTCTAATGCCTGACATCATGTAGACATACCAATGACCGAATTTTGAGCCAAACAATATGCTAACATAGAAAATGACAATCATAATGATAACATTCAAAGGAGGACTTCAATATTTCTTGACTCTAGGCATGATGTTTGAAGAAATGGAAAAATTCCCCTTTGATGCGTGAGGTACCGGAATCCATACAATCCATGTGTGGGACGAATCGAGCATCCTCTGTTTAAGGACCTCCACACATGGGTCCATATCACCGCCAACGAAACATGACCATGTTGTCACCACTTTCATATATGTCTTGAAAGATTTAAATCAACATCTATTAAAGCACTTCACTTGTATTTTACAATCCTTTCAGCTTTCATAAATGATTGGTTGCACCATTAAACATCGCATAAAAGTGCATCATCTACTTTTGATTTTTCAATCAACAATTGGCTAGTTAGACTAATAAATTGATTTCTAATACAACATGGCAACTACTATTACCCGATGTTACTCCATACTTTAAAAAAAAAAAAAAAAAGGATCACTGCCTGATGCCACACTATAGTAAAATAAAATAAAATTAGAATGATCGAGCTTACTGATAACATCTAAATATTACATATTTATCCTCTCAATTGCATTCATTTCTATGATTTAAAGTGATTAATTGATTAACTAATATCTATTTTGTACATGCGAGATAATCTAAAAAATAAAGAAAAACCATACTTAAGAAGAATGATTAAAGCTTAAAAGATTAATCAAGAGAAGACTTGGATGTTTGGAAGACATTGATGAAGAATTTACATGCAAATATCCAAGAAACCAAGTATAAAAGATGAATGACTAAAAATTCACACAATTCGTTAATAGAAATAACAGACTGTTCGGTCCCACCTGAGGTTGGTTTGGTCCGACCGAATGTGTACAGAACAGTCCAGCAAGAAACTATGATTTTCAAAGATAATTCAATTTAACACTTAGGTCCAACCAAAACTAGGTTTGGTGCGACCTAAAGGGAATAGAGACTTCAGACAGATTTTTATGAAATTCGGCTACTGTCGAAGGAACCTTCAACTGGACTCGATGCGACTTCGGTGTGATCGAAGGAAACTATTAGTGTGACTAAAACGTAAAAAAAGTGCGCAAATTTGAAGTCAGTGCAAACTTTTTTTTTATGTATATTAAAGGGGTGTTCTAAGCCATCCTAAGTGTGAATTAGGGCTTATGAGAGAAACTTAAGAGTCACAGAGCTTCTTCAGAATTATCCTTCTTTCTCAATCATTTGGTTCTAGTTTATTTTTCTAGTTTATTTTTAATTATTATTTTTAATTTTTTTTAATGTTTTGTTTAAGATGTTAGTCATGCTTAGCTAATTTCTTATATAAGGCTAATGGATGAATCTTTTAATGTATATTTGATAGTTAATTCATTTCTTTAATAAAAGTTAATTTTTTTATGTTGAATTGTGATTGAATGTCATTGAATTCCTATATTGGGGAAGGAATTAATCTGTGAAGTTGTTTGATATATTGTCGCCTCCAGGTACAATAGATGCTTCCGATTTCCTACAATGTAATTAACTAGATCTTCATGAGAGATCAAGCCTATCATGATTCTAATCTATGTTAAATTTTTTTATTTTTTTTTTTAAATATTATTGTGTTATCTTTCGATTAAAATGGATTGACATTTAGATCTAGTTAAGTTATCAACTCGAGAAGACGAATTTAATTCAAAGTCTATTAAATGGGGATTCTTGGATCCTTGGTCCTTTTTTATAATTGTTTTACAACTATTCTATTCCATTGGATTAAAAATCCAGACCAACCATTTTTCTTAGATTAAATTCTTAGTATATTCTGACCAAATTTTATGTGGATTGACCTCGGTCTTACTGAATTATTAATATATCGCAACCCTATACTTGGGATTATTAACCCTTAGGTTTGATCACCTAAAAAAAAAAATTTTTGAACAACGAGTATAAATGTCACAAAATCATTAGATACCTACATGTGAGCATCCATGAATTAATAAATGATGATATATAACAAAATAGGAAAGTACATGGATTGTATTATGTATAATTCACATATATTATATATCCTGTTAGTGCACTAATTTCTGCACTTTATTTGTTAATCATGTGAGTCCTTATATCATGTAGTCAGTTGGGCCCTTGAAAGTTAAAGATTGAAGACAGAAGTGAAGGTGGAGCATCAAGGAACAAAGAACAAGTAAATATGGTGCTTTGGTGACCCTAACCCTTGACCCAAAACAACTTAAACCTCTATACGATATTAAACCTAATATGTAAACCTTTTTATTGATAATCCCTTAAGCTATAAGAGCCTAAATTGACCATCCTTAGATTGTCTTTAGAGGTCTCGTGTTGTTGGAAAAAATGCACAATTTCAGTAACCTTTGGTCCCACCGAACCCACATTTGGTCCGACTGAAAATGGTTAAAAAAGGACAGTGTGCCTTGGCGGAATTTCGGATAATTCAACTGTAATTGAGAGCCACCTTCGGTCTCACTGAAGATCACTTTCAGTGCAATCGAAAACCACCTTTGGTGCGATTAAAAGTTCCAAAGTCTTTCAAGCGGCTTTTTTGTCTGAATTTGGGTCGACCAAACCTCAATTCGGTGCGACCGAAGACCAGCCATAATAAATTCGTTAAAACGTTTTTTCTATAAATCTAACAATTGAATCTTTATGGAAATGATGAAAATTTTCATTTTAGAGACCATAATGGATCCCAAGCTCCACCAAACCTTATAGGCTCTACCCCAATGGGATTCATGCTTTCTTCTTAATGATTCTTCACTCTAGTAAGCATTCCAAGCTTCTCCATAAGAAGACCATGATCTTAAGCCCGTTCTAAAGTTTAGACATAATTTTTCTTGGCAAATCCAAGTGTCTATGAACCTCTAGAGTGTCCATCAAGTAAAATCACCTAGGCTTTACAACTTTCCATTAATTGTAGGAGATTCTACCTAACCTCTTATCAACTTAGTCATTGCAACAAAGCATTACATGCAATGTGTTTGATCTTGGAGCTGAAACCTTGGAAAAGCATCGACATCATGATCAATGGAGCAAATGGGGAGCTAATTGAAGCATGGGAGAACATTGATCAAGCGACCTGAGACAATGCTACAAAATGTGCTCAATCCGACAAATAAGTTGTCATGTGTAAGAGTCATATATACTCATTTTGAAACAACAAAATAATAACTTAATTAAATAAAATAAAAAAGCTAAAATAAAAATAACAACTGAAGGTGAAGATCCAATACATCGTCTTATTAAAAAATAAACTAAGGCCTAAATAATATCAGCGAATAAAAAATGTAATAGTAATCTTCCACAGCGTAGCACTTCAAATCATAACTTGAACCATGATCTCATGCAGGTGAGTTCATAAACCCATTAAGGTCTCACATAAGTTTGTTATATGATTATCCATATATCATAATAAAACTTTTAATGAAATTAGAATTAACGTGCTCACAAGATAAGGATTCCATAAATGCTATGTAATGGATGAGTAAGTAGAGTGTGCACCTAAACATAAAAGTAAACTATATATCTCACTTAGCCTACATAAGTGACCTCTTATTTGTCAATCACGTGAGTTCATGTGTCAAGGAGTCGGTTGAGCCCTTAGAAGCTAAAGATTGAAGATACAAGAGGACATTGAGCATCGAGGAGTGAAGAACAAATAAATGGGGTGCCTTCGTGACACTAATCCTTTGACCTAAAACAACCTTAACTTCTAGATGATCCTACCATAATAGGAAAACCCTGATTGATCATCCATTGGCCTTAGGAACCCCATTTAAATATGCTTAGATGGGCTATGGAGGTCCCAAGTTGCTATAAACTAAACTGCCCAAAAATAATAGACTCATAGGGTTGTCAATCGAACCTCCGATCGATCAATGGCGATGAACCTGCCTGATCAATCGATTGACTAGTCCGATCGATGTCGATCGATTGAAGGTGCCCCAAATTATCCAACAAGTTATATATATATATATATATATATATATATATATATATATATATATATATATATATATATATATATATATATATATATATATATATATATATATATAAGATGAAATTATAGCGAATGATCGATCAAATGGGAGTTTGATTGATCGATGACTTGAATCGACCAATCGAATCAGCTGTTTTTTGCACGTTTTTTGTCTGTTGGAATTTGGTTCCTTTATAAAGGGCATACGGACCTTGTTGAGAATGTAGAGCCACATCTGGGCCGCCTTTGACCGGTCGTAGGGGCATGTTCGACCGGTCGTGCGGGAGCCACGACCGGTCGACGCTCGACCAGTCGTAGGTTCGAGCCCTGGCACAACTCGAAGTCCAGCGAGTTGTGCTGTTTTTTTTTCCAGTCTAGGACCAATCCTGGAATTTTCAGGACCAGTCTTAGGAGCCTAGGACCAGTCGTAGGAGAGCTAGGACCGGTCGTAGGGGTCTACGACCGGTCGTAGGGAAGATAGGACTAGTCGTAGGTTACGCAGTTTGTTCCGCGATTTTGTGCGAAACTGCGGATTTGAGTCCTTTCGCAACTGGGATGCGGAAGGGAAGTTACCTAAACTATAAATAGGGGTTCCTAGGGTTTTTCTAGGGTATGAGAAATATTGAGAAATATTTTTAAAAGTGTGGGCTAAGAGTTTTCTATATTCTTCGAAGGGAGAGGTTAGTATTTTATCTTGTAATCTTTATTTCTTCATAGTGGAAGTTTGCATCTGTGGTTTTTGACCCTAGTTTGGGGTTTTTCCACGTATATCTTGTCTTGTGGTTTGTTTGGATTGCTTTGATCTGTTTCTAGTTTATATTCCTTTCTGTTTATCGTTTGTGGGTGAGACCTGAGATTGAATCTCGGCCCACTGCGTTCTTGGCATGCTGCGCAACAACTGGTATCAGAGCTATTGGTTTAGTTCTATTGGGAGCGATGGCGGAAGATGAAAAAACTAGAATTGAAAAGTTTGATGGTTCAAACTTTACCTTCTGGAAGATGCAGATAGAGGATTATCTGTATTAGAAGGACCTCTACATTCCTCTAGAAGGAAAAGAGAAGAAACCAGAAAAGATGACAGCTGAAGAATGATTTTTACTGGATAGGAAGGCTTTAGGAACGATCCGACTCTCTTTGTCTAAGAGCGTCGCCTTTAATATATCCAAGATGAAAACGATAAAAGAATTAATGGAAGCCCTAGTTACCATGTATGAAAAGCCCTCAGCATCCAACAAGGTTCATCTTATGAAACAACTATTCAACATGAAGATGTCAGATGGTGGGAGCATGACTGAACATCTAAATGAGTTTAATACAGTCACGAGTCAGTTGGAATCTGTTGGCATCATTTTTGAGGATAAGGTCAGGGCACTATTGATCTTATCTAGTCTGTCAGACAGTTGGGATAGGTGATTGCTGTGAGTAATTCTTCAGGGTCGACAAACCTGAAATTTGATGATGTGGCCGGTCTAATTCTCAGTGGAGAATCTAGAAGAAAGGCATTAGGAGTTTCAGGGGATTCAGGGAATGCTCTAAACGTTGAAGGAAGAGGAAGATCGCAGAACAGAGGAGGTAATAAACATGAGCGTTCTAAGTCAAGGAAGAAGTCTAAGGGACCGAAAGACAAAGACGGGTGTTGGCATTGCGACAAAAAGGGGCACATGAAACGTGATTGTAGGGTGCTCAAGAAACAAGAAGGAAGCTCTCAAGGCGGGAAGGATTCAGTGAATCTTTCTGAGGAAAGTGACACAGAGGCGTTGATCTTGTCTCTTGATGCAAGGAATGAGTCATGGGTTATAGACTCAGGTGCTTCGTTTCATGCCACTTCATGTAAGGAAGTTCTGCGTGATTATGTGTCAGGTAACTTTGGGAGAGTCTACCTGGGTGATGATGAGCCGTGCAGTATTGTTAGAAAAGGGGACGTTCAGGTCAATCAGAAAGACGGAACGGTTTTAAAACTGAAGGATGTCAGACATGTACTGAGTTTGAGAAGGAATCTGATCTCAGTGGGGCAGTTGGCCGATACCGATTATGTGACGACATTCACCAGAGATTCCTAGAAGATCACAAAAGGTGCCTTGGTGATATCTCGAGGCAAAAAGGAAGGCACCTTGTACGTGACTTTAGGATCGTATGGTTCACTCTCAGTCGCATCAACTGGAGTGAATGGGCAGTTATGGCATCAGAGGTTGGGACATATGAGTGAGAAAGGGATGAAAGTGTTGTTGTCAAAAGGGAAGCTACCAAGGCTGAAGCCTCTTGACTTAGAAGTCTGCGAGGACTACGTATATGGCAAGAAGAAGAGGGTAAGCTTCAAGAAGACAAGACGCGCTCCAAAGACGCATCTATTGGAGCTTGTATACACTAATGTGTGGGGACTGGCACAAGTATCATCTCTTGGTGGCTCACGTTATTTTGTTTCCTTTATCGATGATGCTAGTAGAAAACTGTGGATTTATTTCTTAAAGCATAAATCTGATGTATTTGATGCGTTTAAGAAGTGAAAAGTTATGGTAGAAAATAAGACAGGTAAAACAGTAAAGTGTCTCAAATCTGAAAATGGGGAAGAATATTGTGATAAGAGGTTTGAGGAGTATTGTGCAGCAAGTGGAATCAAATATCAAAAAATGATTCCAGGGACACCACAACAGAATGGTGTGGTGAGCGCATTAACAGGACCATCCTTGAGCGTGCTAGGAGCATGAGGTTACATACAGGGTTACCCAAGACCTTTTGGGCAGATGGTGTGAATACTACCGTATATCTTATCAATAGAAGTCCCTCAGCACCATTGGATAGTGGGCTACCAGAAGAAACGTGGACTGAAAAAGAAGTGAACCTTACACATCTCAGAGTGTTCGGTTGCACTTCATATGTTCACATTGATGCAGAGCACAGAAACAAACTGGATGCGAAGTCCAGGAGGTGCACGTTTATAGGCTACGGGCAGGATGATTTTGGCTACAGGTTTTGGAATGCAGAAAATAGAAAAATCATCAGAAGCAAGGACGTAGTCTTCAACGAAAAAGTGATGCATAAGGACAGTGTGCAAGAAAATAAGGCCGAAGAAAAGAAATTTGTAGAATTGGAAGAGTTACCAGACACGGGTGTTACAACGCCACAGGATGATCATGCACAGGAGCATTATGAGGCCGAGCCACAGACACCGGTTACGAGGAGGTCTACTCTGGAGAGGAGACCCACGGTCTGATACTCACCCTCCTTACATTATCTACTGCTGACAGATAATGGTGAGCCAGAATGTTTTGAAGAGGCATTACAGTCAGATACACGGGTTAAGTGGGAGCAGGCCATGGATGAGGAGATGGACTCTCTTGAGTCTAATCGTACTTGAAAACTAGTCACTTTACCTAAGGGTAAGAAAGCTCTTCATAACAAGTGAGTTTACAGACTGAAGGAGGAGCATGATGGTTCGAAACGGTACAAGGCTAGATTGGTTGTGAAAGGGTTTCAACAAAAGGCAGGTATCAATTTCACTGAAATATTTTCACCGGTAGTGAAAATGTCTACGATTCGCATAATCTTGAGTATAGTGGCTGTAGAGAACTTATATCTAGAGCAGCTAGATGTTAAGACACCCTTTCTTCATGGGGATCTTGAAGAAGAAATATATATATATATCAGCCGATAGGATACGTGGCACCAGGTAATGAGAACAATGTGTGCAAACTGAAGAAAAGTCTATATGGCCTGAAGCAGGCCCCGAGGTAGTGGTACAAGAAGTTCGATAGTTTCATGTCGGGAAACGGTTTTAGGAGATGTTATGCAAACCACTGTTGTTATTTGAAGAAGTTTGATACATCGTGCATCATTCTTCTTTTGTATGTTGATGATATGCTTGTGGCTGGTTCAAGCATGAAGGACATCTCAGATCTCAAAAGATAATTGTTTAGAGAATTTGCCATAAAGGATTTAGGAGCCACAAAATAAATCCTAAGCATGAGGATAAAGCGTGACAGGGAAAACAAGAAACTAATTTTGTCACGGGTAGAGTATATAGCCAAGGTACTTGATCGATTCAATATGGGAGGTGCTACGCCGGTTAGCACTCCATTAGCCAACCACTTCAAGCTATCTAAGGAGCAAGGTGCAAAGACGTAGGAGGAATGAGACTACATGGCCAAGGTCCCATATGCGTCAGCAATTGGGAGTCTCATGTATGCTATGGTAAGCACGAGGCCAGACATTGCTCAAGCAGTGAGAGTTGTTAGCAGGTTCATGAACAACCCCGGGAAGGAACATTAGAAAGTTAGGAAGTGGATCCTCAGATACCTGGTGGGTACTAAGGATGTAGGGCTGTGTTATGGTGAATCAAAAATCAAGCTGCAAGGCTACGTGGATTCAGATTTGACCAGAGATATCGACAGCAGAAGAAGCACTACAGGTTATGTCTTTACTCTGGGCTATGCTGCAGTCAGTTGGGTCTCTCAGTTACAGAAGATAGTATCTATCAGTACGACAGAAGCAGAATATGTTGCGGCTACAGAAGCATGCAAGGAGATGGTGTGGATGCAAGGTTTTATGAAAGAGTTGGGTAAGAAGTAAGTAGATTGTAAGCTGTACAGTGACAGTCATAGTGCAATACACTTGGCTAAGAATTCAACCTTTCATTCAAGGACTAAGCATATTGCCATCAGATATCACTTCATACATTCGTTACTGGAAGATGGATCGATTGTTCTGGAGAAGATTCATACAAGTGAGAATCCTGCAGATATGTTGACCAAGGCGGTCACAAGGGAGAAGCTGAAGCTCTATTCAGCTTTGATTGGTCTTCAAGCTTGAAGACGGAGAGGTGGTGCACTCCGGATGAAGAAGACGAAGGTTTATGGCAATGTGTCTCTAAGTGAGAGATTGTTGAGAATGTGGAGCCACATCTGGGCCGCCTTCGACCGGTCGTATGACGTCTTCGACCGGTCGTAGGGGCATGTTCGACCGGTCGTGGGGGAGCCACGACCGGTCGTAGGTTCAAGCCCTGACACGACTCGAAGTCCAGCGAGTTGTGCTGTTTTTTTTTTCCAGTCTAGGACCAGTCATAGGAGAGCTAGGACTGGTCGTAGGGAAGCTACGACCGGTCGTAGGTTACGCACTTTGTTCCACGATTTTGTGCGAAATTGCGGATTTGAGTCCTTTCGTAACTAGGATGCGGAAGGGAAGTTACCTAAACTATAAATAGGAGTTTCTAGGGCTTTTCTAGGGTATGAGAAATATTGAAAAATATTTCTAAAGGTGTGGGCTAAGGGTTTTCTATATTCTTCGAAGGGAGAGGTTAGTATTTTGCCTTGTAATATTTGTTTCTTCATAGTGAAAGTTTGCATCCGTGGTTTTTTACCCTAGTTTTAGATTTTTCTACGTATATCTTGTCTTGTAGTTTGTTTGGATTACTTTGATCTGTTTCTAGTTTATATTCCTTTCTGTTTATCGTTTGTGGGTGAGGCCTGAGATTGGATCTCGGCCCACTGCGTTGTTGGCGTGCTGCGCAACAGACCTTGGACATTTTTTTTTCAACAAAAAAAGATATTGTATTCAATTTGGACAAAAAACAAGGATTTGGGTCTTTCGTGGAAAAAAGGACCATAAAAGACCTATCGTAAAAGCCAGACCAAAGCAATCACCAGCCAAATACAATCAACCCGAGGATATCTTCCTCTCCCTTAAAGCATTGAGCCCCACCTTGTCCAAGAAAAGGAAACCCCTCACCTATCTAGGTTGATCATGAGAACAGGAGAAAACTAACCGAGATTAGGACAAGCTGCCCATCCGAGCAAAAACATCAGCCGCACTGTTCCCCTCCCTAAGAATGTGCGTGAAATTCACCGTTGCGATATTCCCAAGTGAATCCGTAAGAGTTTTCCAACCTTTCCATGCCCAGCCACTCTTAGCCCCATCATTAAAGGCCTTAGTCACTACCTCAGAGTCCGATTCCACAATGATTTGGGAAAAGCCGCTTTCCAAGCACGAGAACTCCATCATGCAATGCCCTGAACTTGGTGCCAGTGTTCGACATCGAACGGCCATAACCATAAGAGAAACCAAAAATAAACTCCCCCTTGTCATTTCGACAAACTCCGCCGCCCCCTGCGAAGCTCGGATTGCCTCTAGAGGAACCGTCTACATTAACCTTAACCCATCCACTAGAGGGTTTCTGCCAATGGATTACCTCTTGTGTAAAACCCGTATCTTAGTCTGTACTATTCCGTCGACTCCCGCGATCATTCCTGGCGAATTTCAAAAATCTGTGACCGATAATCGATGCTTGCACATGATCCTAAGTCATATCCTATAGGTTTGAGTCAGCTTAATCTGAGACCTATACCATTGCGACTGCACCATTGCCATGGTTCTAACGCCGTGTCTCGTGCACCAATTTGACACTAAGATCATAAGATGTGGACCGTGCATTACAATAACCGTAGCCCGCACATTGTGGGACCCACCCATCCCATGTGGCACCAATCCCTAGGTAATTATAAGGGTGATGGATGACATCACCCTACCCTAGCTATAGCCACCCTACCTACCCCTAGCCCTCTTACAAGCACTTATGGCTAGCCACCCTACACCTAGCCCTCTTACAACAATTTATTACTAGCCACCCTCTCGTACAAACAATTATGGCCTACCTAAGCTACCCTCTCTCTCTCCTTACAACCCTCTCTCCCTCACATTTTTCAAACTCATTTTCCCAAGCAACATCCTACGTCCATGGCATCCCAAGTGTGAGAAAAAGAGAGTGATCTTGGTGGCCCACTTTCCCTCTCCCAAAACCCATCATCCTAACCCTTCAACTCTCATCACCTTCCATCAAAGAGGAACACAAGGAGATTGGCTTTCCAACAGACCAAGAAGATCGAAGGTGGGTGCTTATTAGGATAGATTTTTCATGTTTTGATGATGGGCCAAGTGAGACCTACCGATGGATAGTATGGATCTCACTTTGGACCCTTGATGTGGCCGATGGACCACCTCGATCCTCATGATCATTCCATGATGGGGCCATTCTCCATGGACCCCATCATGATGTTTATTTTCCTTTTATGGATAGGGTCATCTAGACCTTACATTTGGTAGAGAAAGGATCTCCACCATTAATTTTCGGTTTGATGGGCCCACATGTAATGGGACCCACTTGATGTATGATTGGATGCTTGAAACGGAGGGCCCATAGTGTCGAGGTCCCTCCATCACACGTGTCCCACTCTCATTCTCTCTTTCTCTCTCTCTCCCTCTTTTTTCCTTTTATGTGATGAAATGGCCATGTGGCCCATCCGGATGGACCCCACCATGAAGCATGTATTTTGTCTAAGCCATATGTAGGTGGAGCCCACTTTACATGTGTTGTATTTACACCATCCATCAATTGGTGGCCCACCTGAATAGGGCCCGTACTTGGTTTGCCCAAACCACCCAGTGTCAAGGGACGCTGGACGTCAAATGAAAAAAAAAAAAACACAAATATTAGATTTGTTTCAAAGCCTTTGGGAATGGCCACTTATGCAGGCCCCACCTTGATGTATGTTGTTAATCCAAGCCATCCATTCCATGACTTAGGTCATTTTAGGCATTGAGCCATAAAATGAAGCTAATCCGCTCATCAAGTGGGCCATACCTTTCAAAACAGTGATTCTCACCGTTTAAATTCACTTTAATTTTGCTACAGGCTGAAATATATTCGATATTGGTCTCGTTTGGCTTGTCTTAAGCCATGGGAGGCAGTGGACAGGGTGGATCTACATGATGCGGGCCCCAAACATGAAAAATCGTAGACAATCTCTTTTAAAAAAAAAAAATAACATGAATCATTGCAGCAGGCACTGCTGCTGCCAGAGGCGCAGGCAGCGCTTGCGCATGTTGCGGGTGGACAGGGACCCACGACCCCAGTCGTGGGCCCCACCATAATTTTTGTTCGTCATCCAACCTATTCATTAGGTGGGCCCCTTCCTGAAGCAGGCCCCACCCAAAAATCAGCAACATCCAAAGCTCAGGTGGCCCACATCACAAGAAATGGGAGATTGAACGTCTGCCATTGAAACCCTTTTTGGGTTGACAGCAGTTTTGGATCATTGTGAAATTTGTTTTTCCCCTTCATCCAGGTCTGCGTGACCTCATGAACGTGTTGGATTGCAAATAAGTATTATGGTGGGTCCCACGTGGGACCCACTGTGATATATGTGTTTTATTCCCACCGTCCAGATGGATGGTGGAATCCACCTAGATGTATGTGTTTAATCTATGTTGACCCCCCCCCCCCTCCCCCCCCCCCCTTGAGGCATGTGATTTATCCATGCTGCCCATCCCTATGGGACCCACCTTGATGCATGTGCTGCATCCAAACCGTCCATCCATTTTAAAAGCTCATTTTTATTGAGGCATGTGATTTATCCATGCTGCCCATCCCTATGGGACCCACCATGATGCATGTGCTGCATCCAAACTGTCCATCCATTTTAAAAGCTCATTTTTATGGCATGAGTTAAAGAATGGGGCAGATCTAAAGTTCAAGTGGACCCCACCATTTTAAGTAGTGGTCAATGACGCCCACCGTTCAAAAATCTCTAAGGGCCATAGTAGCTTCCCATTAAGTTGATATTTGTTTCCACTTCATCTATCACTATGTTAATTTATAAATGGGTTGGATAGGAAACATATTTTATGGTGGGCCTTAGAAATTTTAAATGGTGGAAATCATTATCATCACTTATCTTGTGTATAGCCCATTTGATATGCATGGGGCCCAATTGATGTGACCCATGTAATATATCTGGCCATGTGATTAGGCCCATTCGATGTATTTGTGGCCCGTGGTTGAGGCCCACTTTGATATATATATATATATATATATATATATATATATATATATATATATATATATATATATATATATATATAAGGCCCATGTTACGAGACCCATTTTGATGCATTCTAAGGCCATGGGTTATGGCCCATTGCAATGTACATAAGGCCCATTGGTGCGGCCCATTGATGTGGCCCACTTGATGAATATAAGGCCCATGTGATATGCCCCATTTGATGTATCTAAGGCCCATAGGTCGAGGCCCAATGGGGTGTCCTTAGGGTCCATTGCAATGTGTGATTCTTCCAGGGTTTGTGTAATGATGTTTTATGGCGGGCCATGCCTTGGGAGCAATGTTGGTTTGACGTTCACATTGTATGATTAATGTTGGTTAAACGGCCGCATTATAACTCTCTCTAGGGCCTGCTGCTAGGCCCATGCTTGTTACGTGTAAGCCGTTTAGGCCCATCTTTGTTGTGAGGATAGTTCATCACTTTGTAACATGCTTAGTATAATTTCATGTCTTATGTCATACGCATCATATGTATGCTTAATATGAGTAATGACTAATCATAGCATATGCCATTGGGCAGATTACTTATGAGACTCATGGATAGGAGTCACCCACATGAGCGCATGGTATGCGTAGGATTGTTGCATGACTGGATTGTGTGACTCATGCATTTCGCATATGTATGACATGATCATTGTATGCCCTAGTGACATCAGGTTCGTGGCTCCACAGGCACATCATGGATGGCTGTATCAGGATATCGAAAATTATTGGCTCTAGTATTGTGGGCACGTAGGATGTCCTTGGGTGAAAATCTCAGAACCTTTTTGATACCAGAAGATGCTCCAACGTCTAAATTAAGTGGATACACGAGTGCCCGAGTATCGAATACCAGTAGGCCGCGTCTCTCACTGTGTCGTAGTCGGTTGAAAAAGGGTGTGGTCTTATCCGCCCGAGTGAAGGGGCTGTAAGCTAGGCTGAGTTTGAACAGCTCGAAAATGACTCCGCTATCGATGAGCCGAGTATGTATTGACAAACTACTGGATAGGTGGATAGTGAGGTCTATTCCGCTCGCTGGGCTGTGTAGTTAGGGAGGCGGCAGTTAGTGTGTAGTGTACTAGACCCCGGTGATATCCCAGAGAAGAACTGTATTGATATTTGTACTTGATGAGTATTGGCATGCTTGCTTTGCATCTTACATATGACATTTGGCTACATAGGCCTTGCATCGTATGGCCTTGGTTTGACCGATAGCATTCATGCTTTGCATCACATAGCTTTTGTACAGCTGATAGTCTTTATGGACTTACCCGCATATTTTCGCATTACTCTGATACTGTATACTTGACACTTGCCTTACGCACACACTTACACCACCCTCTAAGCTTTTGTAAGCTTATGCATGACCGTTGCGCGTAGGTGTTGTTGGACAGCAGCAGTGCTAAGGCAGGAGTACAAATCAAGTTATTTTGGAGCTTTTTGATCACCCTGTATTTCCCTTTTTGCCATGCCTTGCATCACATAGCTTTTGTACAGCTGATAGTCTTTATAGACTTACCCGCATATTTCCGCATTACTCTGATACTGTATACTTGACACTTGCCTTACGCACACACTTACACCACCCTCTAAGCTTTTGTAAGCTTATGCACGACCGTTGTGTGTAGGTGTTGTTGGACAGCAGCAGTGCTGAGGCAGGAGTGCATCTCAGGTTATTTTGGAGCTTTTTGATCACCCTGTATTTCTCTTTTCACATTGTACTTAAAAGCTTTTGATATAGTAGATATGTGGTGATGTTATTTTGTAACTTGGTTATGCTTATGGTTATGCTCCATTACACAAAAAAAAAAAATAATAATAATAATCAGACTGAAAATCCTCCTTGTAGGATCTCAAGATCGGAATCTGGCATGTGAGTGCTGAGATCTGAGAATGGGGCACTAGGGAGGCTGTCGGCGTCGGATTCGGCGATCGAAAATTTTGTGAGCCCGTTTTCCGAGTTTGGGGTGTGACATCTTGAGTCGTTTGTTTGGTACCAATATCTGTGAGCCCATCCGCGTTGTGGAGACGCTGGGAGAATCTACTTTTGGCAATCTCCTCTGTAGCGCATGACAGCCACCAGGAAACTTTTGCTATGATGGACCGGTGGTTCATCAATCTGTCATCGAAGAAAGCCCCATTCCAGGAGCGCCAGATTTCCAAAAAAATATAGGTTAGAGTGAGCAGATGACGCTTCCCCTGATTTTGCCTATCCACACATGCGCTTATCCATTACACGATTCTGGATTTCACTGTCAATGCCTGAAAGATGGAGATCCCCGCCTGCAAACCCAAAAAGTTCCAAACCAATTGCGCAATCTGGCCGTCCATAAACAGATGCGAAAAGGATTCTACAGCGGGGCCCGTGACAGAGTCGTCCCTACAGCATAAACACTTTGATGCCAGAGAAATACCTCTTGCCAGGACTACAGACTGGAGAGGAACAACTTTTTGAAGAAGCCTCCAAAGGAAAAGAGAAACTTTTGGTGGAAGCAACCTATGCCAAACCCACCTTGCCTAGCCCATTCTGGGACCAGCCTGCGTGTTGACGTTTCACACAGATTTAACATTAAAAGAACCTGAGGAAGTGAAAGGCCAAAAGGGGAAATTGGGCTCAGCCGAGACGCAGAAGCCATGTTGAAAAATGAAATCAGCCACCTCATTGGGGAGCATGGACATGGCTCTTGAAGGCGGGAGTGGGCCCCGAGGGCCTAAAACTTGATTGACCTTCAGAGGGTGGATGGTGGCAGCAACATCAGACGACAGACAATTGAGAATGAGCAAGACATTAACCCACATGGGGTGTTAGCCAGCACTACTGACAGTTAAAACAATTTCCCTTGCCAACCATTTGTTCTATATTTTGTGACTACCCGAGTTTGAAATTCCTGATTATAGGCCTAAAGATATACACAGTAAGCCCCACCTGAGGGAAAGATCTGGTCACCTTCTCTTCTTCGATTTCATTACTTGTTTCTGAGTGTAAATGGGAATGAGCAAGACATTAACCCACATGGGGTGTTAGCCAGCCTCTCTTTATATGGCATGTTTTTCCAAAGGTTTAGCATCTTTTCCTGCATTCCCATAGGGTCTTTATCTAATATAGATAAATAATTAGTAAAACTTGATGAGGTTAGGTGGCAATTCATGCATGTCCAGGTCCAGTAGTGCTGACTAGGGCTGTCGATGGGCTGGGTTGGGCTGGCCCATCAGGCTTTCGGGCTTGTGATACATTGGGCTGGGCTTAATCTAGAGCATCAGGCCAGAGGGTTAACTTCAAGCGTAAAATTCAGGCTTGTTTTTCAATTAGGCTGGGTTTGGACTGCTTACAACAGCCGGTTGGCTCAACTAGCCCATTAAATTTGCAGAGTCAATCCCCAGCCAATGCCTCGGGCCCATCATAAGCTTTTCCACGGTGCTTAGGCTGGACTATTTTGGCTCGTCCCTAGTCTGGGCTTGGCCTATATTGGACAATGCAAGCCAGGCTTAGACATAGATTGGCCTTGTCTTAACCGCCCCATTTATACCAATAATGCTGACAATTTGGAAATGACACTGAAGCTTGTTATACATTTAATCAATATGCGGGAAAGTGAACTTTTATGATCTCCCAATATTAATTGATTGGGCCTGTTTGGGAATTTGGATTTGGAACTCCCATTTGGAATCCTTCTGTCGTGTTTGGTACCTTGGATTCAAAATCCTAGTAATTCAAAAGTAGTTATGCATAATATATTTATAAGAGTTTGAATTTAATTATTAAATTGTTTTCAATATCTCTAATTAGTGTATGTATGTAATGTTTCATACAATGGTTGTAATAAGGCAGTTGAAATATATACTTTGCCCAAAAGTGATGAAATTCCAAGTCTTGTATGGGACACAAGTATAGGATCACATCTGAGTTACTAACCAATGATTTTAAACCGTTGATTTACATGGACAATGTTTGGATGACACAGATTATCCTACTAAAGTAATTATAGTAATGCAGCTGATAATAGGATTGTATTGGGACATCATCAGTGGTGCCTAATAGATTAGTAACCTAGTGACGCACATGTTACACATGCAACTCTTGGAAAGAGTTTAGATGTAATCCCAGCTTCCACCTTGAGTTTCAAAACCTTCTTTCCAAGGGGATTTCAAACATCCAGATACTTTGATACTGACAGGTTGAGTAGGCAGACGGGCTACTCAAGTGACGTCACCAACTTATGTGGGCCTCACCATGATGTATGTTTTGTATCCACACCGTCCATCCATTTGAAGAGATCATATTAGGGTATTATCCATAGAATGAGTCAGATCCAAAGCTTGAGTGGACCCTACCATGGAAAACAGTGGGGAGAGTGACGCCCACCATTAAAAAGTTCTAAGGGCCTCAAAAGTTTTCAATCAAGCTGATATTTGTGTTTTCCCTTCTTTCATGTCTGCTTTAACACATGAACAGGTTGGATCTCAAATAAACATCATGGTGGACCTTCGGAAGGTTTCAACCGCGTGCGGCACTTTCTCCACTGTACAGTTTGTATACAAAACATACATCATGGTTGGGCCAGATAACTTGGTAACGTTACTTCAGTGGTGAGTCTGGCTACTGACCTGTCAGTACTCAGTAGCTAATCCTCGTTCCGTTGTTTGAGGGTTCTAAAGCATTTTATAGTCGCTGCTTTCATGACCTTTGAATCTGACTTATTTGAGGCCTACGCCGTAGAATGATCCAACAAAATGGACGGAAGGTGTAGACATGACACATACAGTATGGTAGGGGTAATAGAACTTGGTGACTTCAACACACCACCAAGGCAGATGGTGTGTGTTCAATCATATCCAAAGAGAGGGCAACGGACTGATAGATGGCATGGCCCGTGAAGGTAGCATTAGTCAGTCACACGCCATTCATCTCTTCAAAACTTCTCTTCCACTCCATGTGCGGGGGCAGATCTTCCTAGACCGTCTTGGACTAGGAACTCTCAGAACTACAGTCGTACGGTCATTCCCTTGTGGTTTTTGGATCCTTTTATGGTCCGTTTGTATATGATAGGTGAGTCTCATAATTTTATTGAGGCACTCCTGAAGCGCTGTAAATTCTGTGATTAATGAAATTGTGGCAACAGTCCACTTCCTTTTATTTTAAAAAAAAAAAAAAAAAAAAAAGAGCAGATGGTGTGTGCAATCCGCTTCCCGCTAAAGGTCATTGTCCAACATTTTCCTTCCGTGGGACCCACATGTGCATTGGATCACCCTTGATTTTGGTAATAGATAGTGAAAAATGGTGGGTCGGTAGGATTTGTCACAAGCCTCACCAAAGTGGTCCTACCATGATTGGGGCCATAGCAATGTTTTAGAGTAATCCAATCTGTTCATAAGTTTGGCAGAACATTCTACTGGTGTTTCAAAATATGGAGCATATCCATAGGACCATAGCTCGAGTGGGCCAAAATGTCAGAAACACTGAACTGTTAAAGGTCACCATCTGATTTTTCTTGCCATGGGTACACCTGTACCTTAGATCAGCCTCAATTTTAAGTCCACACCATAAAATGAGATAGGAGAAATGGCAAATAGGTTGGATTTATCACAAGCCTCATGAAAGTGGGACCCATCAAGATTGAAGGTTGTATCAGACCCGATGCAATTCACATCTGTGACTACTCGTGTCCGACTAGATTCGAGATGGATACGGTGATCTTTTGGCCCACTGTGCCGGTTGAGAGAAATCCAATCTGTCTACAGGATTTTCCAGGTCAATCTTTGTATGGCACCAAAAGATAAAGATGGACCCTTAAAGGCCACCATTCTAATTTTTCCAGCTGTGGGATCCATCTTTGCAATGGATTAGGCTCAATTTTGGACCATGCTCTAAAATGTGAATCAGAAAATGGTGGACGGTCCGGATTTGTCAAAAGCCTAATGAAAGTGGCCCACCTTACTTCATGGTTTCATTTAAGTTAGATTGGAAAAGGTTTTTTCAAGCAATTTCGTCAATACCAAAATATACTTTTCTTGAAGCACATGCGCGGCTCAAGCGAGCGATTTTGTCACTAACGGTCAAAACAACCGCTATTTTGGATAAATAATTTAAAAGTAATAATTTTTAAGTCTATAAACCAAAACAGAGGAAGTAACAATTTTTCAGTCTATAAACCAAAACAGAGGCGGCTTATGAGAGAAATCCCTTTTTTTTTTTTTTTGTTATAGAAGGGTTGGATGAGTGAGATTATTTTATCCCACCATGCTCCAATATGAACAGTGCCCCGCTGTGCTTGGTCTGGATGGAATTACATCCGAGCAGTTCGGTGGCTTTCATCTGAGGAGTAATTCGGTGCTTTGGCAGTGGCCATGCTTGATAGTAAGCACTCGAATATGAATGTGACCTCCGTGTAGCCCAAATCTCTGTAGGGCCGGCCATGATGCTTGTGTTATAGTCATCTGCTTTGTCATCTCGTTTTAAGACCTGGGCCCAAACATGAGGGAGATCTGAAACCCAAGTGCCCCACAGGCCAGAAGGCCTGATTTTTGGGTGCTTATGGGAACCTGAGTGGGCTTTTTACCTGCTATGTGTAGCTCTATGTTTCACAAAATTTGAAGTTTTTGTTATGGTTTTCATATTTGTAATATTTGTTTGGAATACTTCAGCTAATAATACAAAACCATTCACCTCTTTTGTAGGTTCTCTCATGGGAGATGCTAGCATTGATAGTTGCAATTGGTGAAACTCTTCCAACACAAATGACATGTATTTTGCTCAGCAACCTTGGAGCATCCTTCATTGAAGTCGCAAGCAATGCTCTCAATGCCAAATACAGTTAAAAATAAGTGGGGCAACTCCAATTCCATGCATTCATGGCACCAGTAGCAGGAGGAAACAAATGGAGCATTTGTGCGGAGTTTCTTATAGAGAACCCAACCATAACCATCTTTCTCATATGATGTATTAAACACAAGTGCTAACTTTTGTAACTCAATCAGATCAATCAGAAATTGTGCAACTCGTCCTATTTTTATTCAATGTATCTTCTTCCAGAAGTTGCACCTGTATGTGGGATGGTTCCCTTCTTCTGTTTGTAACATTATTTTGATGTGATCATTTCTATATGTATATTTACTTTTGGAAAGTCAATTTTGAGTTTATAACCCATGAAATAGAAGATAATAGAATTTCAAGTAGGCACAAGAGAATTGCATTATTCAAAAACGTGGGAGTTCTTTACTTGAGTATTATTGCATTGAAGAAAAGGAGTGTACAGAGAGGGGCTCCTCATATGAGTGAAGCGAACACAAACTACATAATCGTTACAAACAAGAAGCCCACCAACAAAATGATACAAGCAGACTACCACCTTACACTGGACACTGGAGACATACCAAGCATAACAACAACCATCCAAACAGCCACCTCAGACCAACCGTGAAGCTCACCATTTTGCAGCAAGAAGACATCAAAAGTTGGTCTTTACACAATCATCTGTAATAATATTCTTCTCATTGCATGACATCAAGAAGATTCTGCAGAATCTAAAAAAACAAATTACACCAACATCCGCAGTAGGGATCTTCACATAAAATCTTCTCATCCTTATTGTACAAATACGAAAATTTTCCCTCTAACCAAACAAGAACCCACACTACAACTATATAGAAGACTAGATGTCTGAATACAAGTACAAAGAGATCTGTTTTGAGAGTGCTTTGTCTTAGCTCCATAATCAGTCGAATCCACTGCAATTGACCTGAAACTTGTAAACCAAAACAATCAGTGATTATACAGTCATAGCTTACATTAGAATCCAAAATTTGAACAAGCATTGGCTGCTTATCATGAAGTCACCTAGAACATGAGAAATCGTCAGTCTCATTCAAAATGCATTTATTATCAAAAAAGGAAATTTCTTCCGCAGAGCAAGAAATTTATAATTCACACTTCATGACCACATTCTCAAATACAATTATGTCTAAATCTTTTAACTTAAATAATTTAACTTCAGTAAATATCACATTGTGGAAAGCATTTCAATCAATTTGCTATACATGCTAAAGATTTTTCCCATTTCAAATGTTTTTATGCTAAAGTGTTCTGATAGGCCCGGCCCGGTGACAACCCTACAGATAGTGTCCGAGAAATACTTACTTTTCCTTGTTTCTTAGTTGCAGGCTGCATCCGAACAATAATAGTATCCAACGACAATGCAACTCGCGTGCACGAAATGGTCTGCAGTCTCGCTCACATGCAGGGCTGTCATTGGCTCGGGCCTGGAGTAGTCTCGGCCTGGATTTTAAACTGTTTATGGGCAATTGGGCCAGCCGTATTCAAAATTCCGATTTTACAGATCCGAGCCCGGCCCATTGACACCCCTGCTCACAGTAGAACCGGGATATATATACCACACGTGTGTGTGAGAAATGCTCCCCTGCTATCAGAACACTTACAAGTTATAGTAGTCCTACTTGCATGGACACCCTTCGACTTCCCAATTCATTGATATAGACTGTTTATTAGGTCCAATGTACATTTCATGTACAACCATGTAAGAATTACACTGATCCGACAAATATTAACCATTAGATTAATGGTCTTTAAGACAATCATGATCATTTATATGAAAATAGTTTCGATAGACAATTTGATCCATCTATTTGCTAGAAATCATCATAGATTGTTTATGATTCTAAAGAATTACTTTTATTAGGCAATCACATCCATTGCATTCCTGGCTTGGGAAAAGAATGGCTATAAAAAAAGCAAGTCAAAATCAAGGGTGGATTGGATCATCCAATCGGTGTGATTTTTTCATTACAGTGCAAGCAAGGTATATGTTCCGGACATAATGAATAGTTGGGATTGATTGATTAAACCCTCAAAGTTATAAAAAAAAAAAAAAAAAAAAAAAAAAAAAAAAAAAAAAAAAAACTAGGAGCATCATATGGTGATCGGAGAGCACAGGTGCACCTTTACATAGATACAGAGTTAGTTTGAAAAGGACTCTAATGCAACAGAGTAAGGTCTTGAGAAATGCATTTCTACCGTACAGATGGCAAATAAGTGATTGGAACTGAATTGAAATGCCAAAAGCGAATTGTATATCTATTATGTATTGTCTTAGATAAATAATATAAAAAAATAAAAAAGACAAAAACGCCATCCTTACTCTTATACGATGATAAGAGAGGGTATGTGTCGGATCTTGAACCAGTCCTCTCCCTCATTCTCCCTCACCCTTTCATTGAATTCTCTCAGCATGTGTCTCATCTCCAATTTTTGAAGGTTGGGGAGACGCCGCATTCCATCTGGAAGCATCTTCAATCTTTTGCAGCCATCAATCTGTAAAGATGTAAGATTAGGCATCGCTCCTTCTTCCACTCTCCACTCCTCTAATGCATTGCATTCCGAAATAATCAAATCGTTGAGAAGCGGAAACCCTCCAGCAGAGAAAACCATTTCCTTTGTCACGTAAACATCCCCAGCATAACAGAGAATCCGAAGGTTGGGCAGCTTCTCCAGCGTTCCCATCGGGTCTTGCTCTAATTTGGATCCATACAAGTATAACTGGGTGAGGTTAGGTGGGAATTCATGCAGATCCGGTAATTTCTCTAAGCGTCCACTCAAATTCATGTAATATAGATGGTGATGATTTGATAAGGACTCAAAAGGTGGAATGAAGCTTCCAGATCCTCCCAGTAGACACAATGATCTGAGGTGTACCAATTTAGAAATAGGACGGGATGATGCCATATTGAGACGTCCGCGTATCAATAATTCTCTCAAATTGATCAGTTTCTCCAACTCATCTTCTGTCCAGCTGCCAGCCCGTATGTTTCTTAGAGTCTGGAGATTACTTAGGCGATGAACTGCTGTACCGTTGCCGAATTGACATTCGTATTTTACCACTAGGTGCCGTAACTGTTCCATCTTCCAAATATCCACTGGTAGCATATTGATATTTGTATTGAATATATTGAGAGTCTGTAAATTGGAGAGGCGGGTTATGGTGGATGGTAGTCTTTTTAACTCGCTGTTATCCATTAGACATAGGTACCTCAATTGGATTAGAGATCCAATTTCAATGGGGAGACTAGTGAGATTTAAGTACCTGAGATCCATCACCCGAAGAAATTTGAAAGCCCCCAAGAGTCCTTTCAACACCGGTGTTTCAATCCCATCCCACTCTTGATTGAAGCGCAACAAAGAGCGGAGGTGTAGAGTGGAGCGGTTAAAGGAGATGAACTTACCAAGGCCACCAGAAGCAGTAATTGCAAGCCGGCGTACCATGGTTGGTGATGTAGGCGCTGTCTTCCCATACACGTCCAGAAATCTCTCCTCCTTGGCATTTGCTATTGAGAGGTCACGAAGAAGATCATGAATACGGCATTTCATAGCTGTTCCATTCGAATTCCTTTTCACCACCTGAATCATGCTTCTGTTGATGAGCTCTTCTACGTGATCCTCTGCAACATCCTCCAGTTCTTCTTCTCCTCTTTTCTGCACGAACCCTTCAGCTATCCACAACTTAATCAAGTCGCCCACATGAATTACAGAATCTTCAGGAAAAGCTCCCAAATAAAGAAAGCATAACTTCAAGTAATAGGGTAAGTCATGGTAGCTAAGGGCCAATATGCCAGAGATCGCATCTTCGCTTTCATTTAGCTGCCATTCGAGACTTGTAAGCACTTTGTACCACTCATTCAATGATTTCTCTTTCCTTGATAGGATGCCTCCTATTACTGCGATAGCTAGAGGTAAACCTCCACATTTCATAACAATCTTTCTCCCCAACTCCTCCAGATTTGGAAGGCATGGAGGAGCAAGATTTCCAGGAAGTGCTTTCTTACGGAACAATGCCCAGCTCTCACTTTCATTAAGAAAATGCATTTTATGGGGCGTGCTCTCTGCATCTGCATACTTAGCTATTTCTTCCTTGCGAGTGGTAAGCAGCACCCTGCTGCCATTTTGCCCATCTGGAAATGCAGAGACCAAACCATTCCAAGCATCTCTAGTCCATATATCATCAATTACCACCAGATATTTCTTCCCTTCCAAGCTCTCATAGAGCTGCTTACGCAAGTCTTCCTCAGGCGTCGTCTCCCTTTCATCTTGTCCAACAGATTTTAGAATGCTCAAGAAAATCTCTCGCAGTTGATGTTCTTGAGACACAGACACCCAGGCATGAAAATTGAAATTCTTCTTTACATCGATGTTATTGTATACTTTCTTGGCGAGAGTAGTCTTACCTATCCCTCCCATACCAGTGATCGAAATGACAGCACGCCGCGCATCTCCATCAATCAGCCGCCCCACCAGTGTCTTTGTCTCATCTTCAACACCAACCACATCAGCTTCCTCGGCGATGGGAAGCCTCTTCTCCCTCGACGTATGGCTTTGATTTGAGGAAGATGAAGCTTCTCCACATCCTGGTATATTGCCAATGCCATAATCTGATTTGTTGGATGAGATCTCGTTGAGCCTTCTTTCTATGTCACCGATCTCCTTCCCAATCTTGTGGATGGCTGGTATGTCTTTGATGCAACAAGCAAAACTTCGTATGGATCCCATGAATCCAGCATTTTTCTCTCTTCCTTGATTTTGAATGTTGAAGATGTAGGAGTCAATGACGTCCTCAGCATCATAAGCTGCTTCTCTTATTTGGGCCACCCAAACCTTAACTCTGTCATTATCTCTGCGCTTCCCATGGAGGTCTTTGAGTAAGGCATGCATCCATCCAAGTTTGTCTCGAAGTGATCTGATCTGCCTATCTACTCCAAGTAGCAATTCTGCTTCCTGCACTAGAAAATCATTCAGTCTTTGTATGACGAACTCAACAGCAATCTCAGCCATACTCTCTCTCGCCTTCCTTCAAAAGCTTCTAAGCTCAAAACAAGGCTTTCTCAGCTCAACCTTCAATAGGGAAGATAACTCCGTATAAAATGAAAGGCGCTTATTTCATCCTATTGCTTTATCAAAAGCAAAGGCGCTCAGTTATTTCGGACACGGATTGCGACCTACCCCCGCCCGTCTCCAGCTGGGAACGGACAGGAGCTGCTTTGAGTGGCCTTCGTGATGTATGGGTCTTATCCACACCGTCCATACATTTTTTTCCTATCATTTTAGGATTTAAAACCAAAACTGAGGTAAATCCAAGGCTCAAGTGGACCACACCACATGAAGCAGTGGCGACAATGGCTCTCACCATTGAAACTTTCCTAGGGCCAACCGTGATATTTATTTGCCATCCAATATATACATAAAGTTACATAGACCCAGATGAATAGAAAACAAAAATATCAGCTTCATCCAAAACTTCTATTTCCCGAGAGAAGTTTTCAACGGTAAGACTTTAATTCCCCTTTGTGTAGTCCAAATCTGTCTTTGATTTGCCTCAGTTTTGATTTTATATCTTAAAGTGATAGGGAAAATGGATGAATGATGTGGATAAGACACATGCATCAAGGTGGCCAGTCAAAGCTCCCGCCCATTTCCACCTCTAGACAGGGGGCTGTTTGATTTTTAAATTTACCGTGTATTTACGCGGATTTACCTGATTATTACTTACTACACCTGTTTGAAAGTAGCCTGAAATCACGTTTTATTACTGAATTAAATATGTGGGCCCCACCATGATATATATAAGTTATCCACATCATCCATCCTTTAAAAAAAAAAAATACATTTTAAGGCATGAGCTCAAAAATGAAGAAAATCAAAAGCTCAATTGGACCACACCTTAGGAAATAAGGATCATTAAAATGTGAATGGTTGAAAGTTATTTTCTCCCTAGCATCCACAGTGATGTTTATTTGTCATCCAAACCGTTAATAAGGTTACACCATCATGGATAAAGTGGAAAAAAAAAAAATCGGCTTGATCCAAAATTTCAAGGGTCTTCAAGAAGCTTTCAATGGTAAGAGTTCAATTCTCATTGTTTCCAGTAGCATGGTCCACTTGATCTTTGGATCTGTCTCTTTTTTTGGTTCATGCCCTAAAATGAGTTGGCTAAAGGGATGGATGGTGTGGATAATACACAAACATCAAGGTGAGCTCCCCAATTTAACTTTTTTATCGTCGGGTGAGGTGAGGAGCGGTATAAATGAAAGGGCGGTGTCAAATCACTTGCATTTCAACCGGAAACACAGATGTAAATAATTATTATCCATTTACGTAGAATTACCACTGTAATTGGAAAATCAAACATGCCTAGCAACAGCCACGCATTTCGCTCCTCCGCTTGCCTACTTTCTTGTCACACCGCAGGAAAAAGTTGAATGCCCACCGTTAAAACCTTATCCCGGCCACGGAGCTCTGGATCTAAGTTGGCGTTTGTATCGATTCCCTAGTGAGGGTGGCTAATTCTGGAGTGTGTACTGACAGTGGGCTGTGTCATAACAAGCTAACCCTATAAAACAGAAAATAATAATAATAATAATAATAATAATAAATAAATAAATAAAATATCTTAATCTCCCAAGTAACATGGTCAGTTCTCTCCGTCCCATTGAACAAATGGCAACCTGGTCACTCTCTCAATCCAGTTGAACAAATGTGGATTACATCGATTGATGTTAGAGCTCACCAAGAGAATCGAAAATTTTCATATTAATTGTAGCAGGATAGTTTTAGGGTACTATTCAAGCTTCAATCCCATTGAGGTTTTTGATGGTTTTCAATGCCATCAAAGTTCCCATCGAAATTGCACGTGGAACTACATAAGTGCATGATTTATTTTCTGATATAGTTGTGATAGTGTGTGTGCATATATCAGGTGTAATTGAGATTTAGGGATAATTAAGCTGTATTAGAGCTTCTTAAAATGTTCCTAAGGTTCAAGGGCATGACTAGGGTTTGAAGGAGATTCGAAGCTTGTTTGAATCAGTAATATCATCTCTCTTGTAATTCTACTTTTATAATTCATTACTCGTCGCTTTGTGCCGTAATTTTTTCCTTACTGATTTTTTTACGTAAAATTTGGATTATTTTTGTTTGGGTTTATTTGTACAATTATGCGTACTTTACTTAATTCTGCTTTGTATACTTTACAGTTCTCAAAAGGTGATATTAGAGCTAACATTGGGAAACATATCGAATCTGAAAGAAAGTATTAATGACATCTAACATGAAATTTGATGTAAAAAAGTATTTAAGTAAAAACAATTTTGAACTATGGAATGTTAAGATGAATATGACTTCCTAGTTCAACAAGGATTAGACAAAGCTCTTATTAGAAAGTGACCAAAAATTATGACAAAGAAGAATGGAATATGCTAGATAAAAAGGCTAATATCTCAATCCAATTATATTTAATGGATAAGGTCCTTTATAATGTTTTAAGAGAAAAATTGTAGCGGATACATGGGTAAAATTAGAGAACATTTACTCAAAGAAGTCTTTTAATAATCGTGTTGAGGGTCAAATATTGTATATCAGACTTCAGCTATTACCTTGATTTACGAGCATGATGCTGTTTAATGGCCCGTTTTATCATGTAGGGTGTATTTATGAGCTTGGATCGAAATAAGGTGCTAAAAGCTAAGATTTAACTCTCAGAAGTCATCAAATCAGGGGAAGGATTCTAGAGGACCAACATTGATGGATTTACGCATCAGAGATCCGAGGAAATCAAATCATTCACCTTCAAATGGCCCGACTTTAGTACAGAATGCAAGATCATATGGTTCCCGCCATCCGATTGGCTCGAAACTTCATACATGGACTGGAGGTCATAAATGAACCGTACACTTAAAATTTCAGCCATTGTATATCTTGGGAAGTGGGCCAATGGATAGATCAACCCCTTAATTCATTAAGTGGGGCCCACCTGCAATTTGGATATACCTCAATTTTGGTCCCAACTGTTTAAAAGATATGAGAGAAGAAATGGATGGAACGGATCTCTCAAGAACATTACAGTGGACCCCACCTTGTGTGGTAAGTGCATAGTGCACATATGCACTAACTATGCACTGTAAACGCAATGTCGGTCAAAGCACCTTTGACCGACAGAATTCAAAAACAAAAAAGAAACTTGTTTCCAGCGCTCACACAGAGAGCTGCGGTTGGGTTTTGTGGGCCACTACCGTGTTTCAACAGTCCACTCTAAACCGTCCATTGGATCACCAGGAAGCTTCTTATTACTGCCTAGGTGGCAGAATTGCAAAAGATTGTGAGGATCGAAATCCAACAGTCAAACATAAGATGGACGGTGGATCAAACTATTCCGTGGGCCAAACCAAACTCAATCTGAAACCAATTTCTTACTGGTTTTTCGACGTGATTTCAATGGACGGCATAGATTTTCCATGAAACGTTTTTCTGGGGTCCACCAAACATCATATAGCGGACGCGGAACCTTTATTTTCGCAACAGAGGATGCGGGTGAGCGCTGCGGGCCCCACTCATCATTCGTATAGCTAATCAGAACTGTCAATCATGCAGAGGGGATCGAAGACTGTTATTAACCATGCACACACACTTACCCGTTACAGAGGTCATAAGCAAGCTATTCTACGGCATTCAAAGCAGATGCAGTATGATTTATTTCCATGGGCTGCATCATTGGACATCCAAAAATGTCCACCTCCGGTCGAAATTGTAAGGTGAAGACAATGGTTGGTGTGGATTTTCCAAACGTTAAATGCAGTGGGCCCCACCAATACATCAGCGTAAGTTGATTTATGCAGGCTCTGTTATGCGCACGACCAAAGTTTCGGGCTGTTTTTGCAAGCGTTACGAGGATCGGTCTATCCATATGAACCGTTCAAATTACTCTTGTGGTGTGGCCGATCATAGCTATGAAAACTGAACGATGCAGATCGTCCATTCAAGTCTTTACACAGCGTTAAAACAGAGGAGACTGCGGACGTGAATCTCTTGCTGCGGAAAGAGCTGCGTAAACGCTGCCTTCTCCACCGCCTCTAAGTTCTCCCAGCCAACCTCCGTTGCCTATATAAAGAGAGAGAGAGAGAGAGAGAGAGAGAGAGAGAGAGAGAGAGAGAGAGCAGGAGAAAGATATCCAAATCCGGGGGAGGAGCTGAAGTTTAAACGTGGAACAGAGGCAGAGAAGGAGAGAGTAATTCAGTTTTTATTTATTTATTTATTTATTTTACTATTTTTGTTATTTCTTTTTCTATTTTTGTTATTTCTTTTGAGATGTTCAGCCTAATCATGCTCGGCTAAACCGCTTAGTTAGGGCTAAGAGGTGAAGCTTGTAGTGAGATGGGAGACCCTATTTTTTATGCCTTTAATTAAATTTTAATTTATGAACTGATGTTGATTATAGTTTAATTATGTAAAATGTTTTTATTTTTTAATGGTCTGTTGTGACTAAAATTACAATGGGTCTGCAATGGCTTTGAGCATGTTCCTTTCCTTTTTATGTTTATGACGTCAGGAAGCCCTGTTGTTCACCATCGTCTCCTGGGCATGGTCGGATGACGGTACCCTTCCTAACCTTCATACACTGATTGATTGGTCGATAATTAGTTTAATTTTGTTGTTTGCTTTGTCTCCTGGGCATGGTTTGGTGATGGAATCCATTCTAATTCATATACATTTCATATCTTGAAAACTATATCAACGGCAGTTCAGTTAATTTTCATGATTCTTGAAGCAGGCGTAAGATCTCTCTGATCTCTACAAGTGAATCCTCTGAATCCCTAGTTTCCCTTCTCTGATTTCTCCTAAGTTTTTGAAAATTATTTCACTGTTATTCCTCAATTTATAGTTGATTTAGATTTCATCTTAACCTAGTTCTACTTCTACTTAATTTCAGATAACGTATAGGTATCAGTCCCTTGGGATTCGACCTCGATCTTACCAAGTTTATTACTACATCACAACCCTGCACTAGAGGAGTGAACGAATCACTTGTATCTAAAGCTATATTTATTCAATATGAAGAAGACAGAGCGCTGACATTGAGGCCCACAGCAATAACTTTAATAGGCTTGTTTGCAAGTTGTTGGATGTGGATGAGACTACAAAAGATGAATATATTATGTTGAACTCTCTTCCAGCATTGTAAGAGTCGTTCAAAGACTCTTTATGCACGGGTAGAACGACCATTAGTATTGAGACCGTTATCTCAGCACTTTTGCAACGCCTCGAAATTCAAGGGTCGAGCAAGAACTCGACTCTCGAATTCCCGAGTGCCACGTGTACACTGATGAGTCACGAATACATATAAATATCAGGTATTAGTAGGCAATGGAGAATTAAACTAAGTATGCTTAACATTAAACCAATTAAACAAGATCCAAATGCTAGTAAAGTAAATATATTCTTCAACATAAATCCAATCTCCATAAATAAACCCAACAATCCATCGTATCGTCATCCAGGGATCCTGTCCCATCTACACGTCACTCCCCAAAATGATTTGGGATCTGGCCCAATCCTGTCGTCATCCATCGCGCTAGTAGGGCCCGCCAAACGTTTACAAATACGTCCGTTCCTCGCCGTCGTCTGCACTGACATCATCCAGCGCATTTCACTCCAGGGTACCTGCATCTTTGTCGGATTCTGGTTGGTGTTTTAGAACACCATCCCATAGTGGTAAATCCCCACTGAAGTGACATCACCAAGATCTATGGGCCCCACTATGATGCATGTGTTGTATCCATACCGTCCAACCATTTGTAGAGATCGCTTTATGGCATGAGAAAAAGAATGAAATAGATCTGAAGTTCAAGTGGACGCACCACAGAAAACCGTGGGATCAGTCACCCCCACCGTTGAAACATTTATAAGGCCCACCATGATGTATTTTTTAGATCCAACTATTCATAAGTTAACATAGAGAAATATGAAATGAAAACAAAAATATAAGCTTAATCAGAAACTTATGTGGCCCTTAAGAAGTTTTGAACGGTGGATGTCACTGTCCTCATTGCTTTCTATGGTGGGGTCCACTTGAACTTTAGATCTATCTCATTATTTTTCTCATGCCATAAAATGATCTCTCCAAAGGGATGGACGGTATGGATACAACACATGCATCATGGTGAGGTCCACAGAGCTTGGTGACGTCACTTCAGTAGTGATTTAACTATTGACCTTGTCATTATCTAATCTGCACCCCTTATCATTCATTTATTTTCTTATCATTCTATGAAATAAGCAGATCTAAGGCTTAAGTAGACCACACCACAGGAAGCAACGTTGACAATGATTCTCAACATTGTCAACATTGAAAATTTCCTGTAAACCACCCTGATGAAAATAAAAAAACAAATATCAGCCCCATTCAAAACTTCTATAGCCCTCGAGAAGATTTCAACAGTAACAATTTAATCCCATGTAGTCCAAATCTGTCTAGGATCTGCCTCAGTTTTGGATTTATATTCTAAATTGACATTAAAAAATAAATAGATGGCCGGTATAGATAGGTATAGATAAGACGAATACATCACAGTGGCCACTCAAAGCTCCTGCCCGTTCGCACCTTTAGGCGAGGGGGGTAAGACGCAGTCCATGTTTTAACGTAGCATATTCATTTTGGTTGTGATTGGTGGCCAAAGTTTTCAATTTGGTTTTGGCCGGGCATTTAGGGCTGAATAGTTACCACATGGATACATTATCCAAACCGTTCATCTTGTTGGTTTAACTTAGGATGGATGATTCTCTAAAATCACACTGATTGGACACCCAATTGAATATTTTGAGTCACCAGTTTTTTTTTAAAAGTTGTAACTGTCCTTTTTGATACCACAAATTCGATGGAGAGCATCATTACTCGGCTTGAGCTTTGGATCATGACCCATCCATGGTCGTTTAGTCCAGATGGACGATTTGGATCATCAATCCATGCAGCCATGTAGGCCCTTCCAATGATTAACTCTTTCTTTATGATCTAACGTTATTAATTGACTGAGCCTGTTTAGGAGAGTGGATTAGTAATCTTTCCATTCCTAGCCAGTGATTCAAAAGTAGTTTTGTATAATATCTTTAGTTATTGCATCGTATGTAATATTTGATACAATGGTTGTAATAAGTCCATTATATATTTTGCCCGAAAATGATGAAATTTTAAGTTTTGGAAAGGGATCACGTCAAGTTACTAACTAATAATTTTTAACCGTTGATTTACTTGAACAATGTTTGAATGAGGCAGATTATTCAAGGGTTTTTTTCACATAAAATTCAAATTACGTTCTTGTTATATTCATGTAAGCAATTATGATTACTTTTCTAAAGCTTACCGCCTAACATTTTCCTTGCGTGAATCCCACGTATGCATTAGATCACCTATGATTTTCGAGTTATCCAATCCGTCCACAAGTTTGGAAGATCATTCTACGTGGGTATCGAAGGATGGGGAATATCCATAGCTCAAGCGGCCTACAATATAAGAAACAGTGAACTGTTAAAGACTACCATCGGACCTTTTTTTTTTATCCCCGTGGGACCACCTGTACCTTAGATGGCCTCGATTTTAAGTCCCCACCACAAAATGAGAGAGGGAAAAGGGTGAATAGGTTGGATTTATCACAAGCTTCGTGAAAGTGGAACCCGTCAACATTGAAGGTTATATCACGACCTGATGCAAGTCACATGCCTGACTACTAGTGTCAGATTAGATTCGATATGTATGCGGTGATGGGCACACCGTGATGGTTGAGAGAAATCCAATCTGTCCACCAACTTTTCTAGGTCAATCTTTGTGGGGGCCCCGAAAGATGGGGCATATCCCACACGCTGGCCAAAATCCAAAAAACAGTGGACCCTTGAAGGGTACCATTAGGATTATGACAGCTGTCGAACCCATCTGTGATATGGATTAGCCTCAATTTTGGGACCATGCTTTAAAATGTGATGAGGAAAATGGTGGACGGTCCGGATTTGTCAAAAGCCTAATGAAAGTGGCTCAACTAGCTTCCTAGTTTCTTTAAAGTTAGATGCGAAAAGGATTTTGCAATTAATTTCGTTAATACCGAAACACTTTTATCGAAGCACATGCAAGGCTCAATGCTAGTGACTTTGTCACTGTTGGGCGCGGATTAGATACTGACAAGGTAAGTACCCAAATTGCTACTCAAGTGACGTCACCAAGATTTGTGGGCCCCATTATAATGCATGTGTTATATCCATACCGTCCATCTATTTGGAGAGATAGTTTTATGGCATGAGAAAAATTATGAGATAGATCTAAAGTTCAAGTGGACCCCACCATAGAAAACATTGGGGATAGTGACATCCACCGTTCAAAACTTCATAGGGGCCACAGAAGTTTAACTTATGAATAGGTTGGATCTAAAAAATACATCATGATTGCCTTATAAATATTTCAACGGTGGGTGTGACTGATCCCACGGTTTTCTGTGGTGGGTCCACTTGAAATTTAGATCTATATTATTATTTTTCTCATACCATAAAACCATCTCTACAAATGATTGGACGGTATGGATACAATACACGCATCATGGTGGGGTCCACAGAGATTGGTGACGTGCTTCAGTAGCGACTTGGCTACTGACCTTGTCAGTATCTAATCCGCGCCCGTCACTATTGGTCAAGCAACTGCGATTTTGAATAAATAATCTAAAAGTAATTATTTTTCAGTCTGTAGACCAAAACAGCTTACCCGAAAATCCCTTTTTTATTCTATAGAAGGGTTGGATGAGTGGGATTATTTTATCACACCATGCTCCAGTGTGGAGAGTCTCCGCTGTTTGAATGGTCTGGATTGAATTACGTCCATGCCATATATGCAGGTGAGGAGTTAGAATCATTTAAAAAATGGTGGTGAACCATCACCTTGCACTCCACCTTCTTGTCCAAGTAGTTCGGTAGCATCCATATGAAATCACATCCTTGCGTGCATCTTTGATGAATCCGACACCACGCAAGGAGCAATTAGAGGATGCATCCACACCACTCAAGCTGGACTATTAAAGATCTAACCTGAATTCAAATCCGGCCCAACCAACAGTTCTAATAATAAATAATAATAATCTGGCTGATCGTAATCATATCAAAGATCTGGGTTATTTGACTGTCTAGATTGCTGATATGGACTATTGCAAGTGTCCAAATTGGTCTTATTGTCAACATGGATGATTTATCAGTCCAGATTAGTGTCCTGATTGGACCACAATGTCCCCATATCCAATTGGATTGCCTTGATTGACTGATAACATGTGTGATTAGTCAGCTTTAATATCTGATCCGATCCTCTGTGGGTCCACTAGATTCATCCCTACATCAACTGGTTGTTAAATAAGGTTGACGTGTCCAAGAGAGAAGATGCCCATTGACTTGGAATGAATGTAAATCAGCTCATATGCAGGGTTATTTGAACATTTCAATTTCCTCTAGAGAGCTTTCGAAGATGTTTTATTATTTTCTTTTTAATTGCATTACAAGTCTAGGTGGGTCTGTTTTATATTATTTAGAGAGCTATTTAAAAGTTAGAAATAGCATTAGTCAAGATCTAGAAGTGTATAGTGAGTGGAGTCCAGGTGCATCCTCTATCTACAGTCTCTTCCTTGGTAGTCTATTAGCAGTGGTGCTGTTGATATGAAATCATCGTGGAAAGAAAATGGAATGTGGTGTAAATAGAAGCTAAAAAGAAGCTCCATTAAACTGAAATCGTCCCAATTTTCCTCTCATGAAATAAAAAATCCAAATCATAGATTATTTGCCATGAATTAATTTTCAATTTTGATCTGACGTAGGGAAAGATGAAGATGTACTCCGAATCCACAGAGCTTCTCTAGACTCCTTACAACAAGACATTGAATTCACAAGGAAAATAAGAAACGAAAAATAATTCTAAAAAAATTGGAATAAATTGCTTGATGATTAAAAACAAGTGGACAACCCCCTAAATAAAGACATAAACCCTAGGGAGAAGTTACGGAATCATACTACAGCTAAAACTCTTAATAATCACGACTTACTATAAATAGTAAACTTACTATTTATAGACGGTCATGATTTCCACTAGACGTCATGGTTTTTGGCCAAAATTAGTAAGTGTCCTATTAAGTTCAACCGTTGTATTCTCCAGATTATTCTAAGCACTTTTCATGTTGGATGCAACTCCTAAAGCCCAACGGATGAAGAATTATAATTAAATCAATACTTATTATAAATAGTAAAAACGAAAATTTGACCGTCGAACTGAGGGAATCTCGCAAATTCGGCATGGGCAACCTGGTGTAGATCATTCCGGTTTGTGAGATATGTCCGTTTTAAGGTTCTGACGGTCTGGATCACTTTTGCCTCTGATCGGGCCTTTTCTGTTCCATCTTGTCCACGAGACCCGCTCTACATCATGATCCATGTAAAGTTTGTTATATTTGCATCCACGATGGAAGATTTTATGACAATGTGAGGCCAGATCATCGTAACTCTTGCTATTTTGGGCCAAGGACCCGCCATCACAAAGCAATCTGCTTTGCTTTGCAGAATATTGTAGTACCCATGCCTCCATATTCATGATGACATGAAGAGCTCAACTCCTAAAAGGCAGATGTTATTTCCTTGACATTCATATTGGAACACTAGCACTGAGTTGCAGTTTCCTTTGTTGGTTTTGAAATGACTGTAATTGCTATTTTGGGCTCTTCTTCAACCTAGTGTTTAAGTTGTGTAGGCATTGTGGTTGATTGATTATTTCATTCCACCCAATGAATATAAATATAGAGGTCGAGAGTTTTTTTTTTTTTTTTTTATATTAATTCCTGCAGAAGCTGCTTTTAGTCCATTGCAAGAGGTGGGCTTTTTACTGGGTTTGTGTAGCTTCAGGTTTCTTAAATTTGAAGTTTTTGTTATGGTTTTCGTATTTGTAATAACTGTTTGGAATACTTAAGCTAATAATGCAAAACCAAGCAGCTGTTTTGCAGGTTCTGTCATGGGAGACGGTAGCATTGATAACAGCAGCTGGTGAAACTCTTCCTACACAAATAGCATGCATTTTGCTCAACAACTTTATGCATCCTTCATGGAAGTCACAAGCGACGCCCTCAATGCCCTCAATGCCGATTACAGTAAAAATAATAATAATAATAAGTGGGGCAACTCCAATTCTATGCATTCATGGCACCAGTAGCAGGAGGAAACATATGGAGTTATTGTGTGGAGGAGTTTCTTATAGAGAACCCAACCATAATCATGTTTCTCATATGATGTATTAAACAAAAGTACTATATGCGGGTATTTTGACGTGATCATTTTTGTATGTATATTTACTATTTGAAATTCAATTTTGAGTTTTCAGACCATGAAATAGAAGATAATAGAATTTCAAGCAGGCACAAGAGAATTGCATTATTTAAAAAGGTGGGAGCTCACCACTTGAGTATTATTGCAATGAAGAAAAAGAGTGTACAGAGAGGGGTTCCTCATGTGACTGAAACGGAAACAAACTACATAACATTACAAACAACAAGCCCACCAATAAAATGATACAACCAAACCACCACCTTACACTGGACCCTGGATACATAACAAGCATAACAACAACCATCCAAACCGCCAACTCAGACCAACCATGAAGCATACGATTTTGCAGCAGGAAGACATCAAAAGCTGGTCTTTACACAATCATCTGTAATAAAATTCTTGTAACTACATGACATCAAGAAACTTCTGCAGAATCTAGAAAAACAAATTACACCAACATCTCCAAATAGGGACAAAGGAGAAATTAAATTATCTCCTTATTGTACAAATTGGAAAATTTTCCGTCTAACCAAACAAGAACCCACACAACAACTATAAAGAAGACTAGATGTCTAAATACAAGTACGAAGAGATCTGCTTTGAGAGCGCTTCGTCTTAGCTCCACAACCAGCCAAATCCCTGCAATTCATGACCTGAAACTTGTAAACCAAAACAATCAGTGATTATACAGTCATAGCCTACATTAGATTCCAAAATTTGAACAAGCATTGGCTGCTTATGATGAAGTCACCTGGAACAAGAGAAATCGTCAGTCCCATTCAAAATGCATTTATTTTCAAAATTGAAATTTCTTCAGCAGAGCAAGAAATTCTATAATTCACACTTCATGACCACATTCTCAAATACAATTATGTCCTAAATCTTATAACTTAAATAATTTAACTTCAGTAAACATCACATTGTGGAAAGCATTTCAATCAATTTGCTATACATGCTAAAGATTTTTCTCATTTGGAATGATTGTATGCAAATTAAGCTGATTCGAATCCGGTTTCTTTTTCTTTTTCTTAATTAGGATTTGAATTTATTTCATAATCTTTTAATTCATTGAAGAATCCATATATAGGGACAATTACAAATTTCCATATATACTAATGAGAAATTTCAAGTCTCCACCGACCAACATTGCCTATCAATTTGTGGCCTGCAAACAGGTCAACAACAGTGGTCTATATTCAACTGAGAAAGGCCTGAAATTGATGGCTGGGATTTTCGACGTCAATTATGCAATTTTGGAGTTGAAATATCAAAATCCCTTTGTAGGAAAAAACTCCAATTAGGAATTTTAAATAGCAAAGATGGGTCCTCGTATAGGGATTTAACATATCAATATTCCCAAATTTTAACCAAATTCTCCCATTAAGGATTTAAATTAGAGAAAAATTCTAAATAGTGTAAATCCCAAAAGAGGAAAAATCCACAATTACATTTCTTAACTCAAAACCATGAATTCAGCGAGAACAAATTTAAAATAAAAAAAAATTAAAAAAAAAAAAACCTCCTAAAATTTCAAAACAAGAGCTGGTGTTGTTGCTAGTTGATATTGAAGTCAGAGCCTACATAAAAAAGATAAAACCTTGTAAATAGCAAGATAGATAATGAAAGTGGAGAGCGTGAGAGGGAGATGGTGAAAGAGAGAGAGAGGTCTCATCTCGTATGCGTGTGGGATGAAAACCCACGTGTGGAGACTTTTTAAACCGACATAATTAGGATTGTCAATGGGCCGGGCTCAGGCCTGTAAAATCATCTGTAAAATCATATTTCAAATAGAGGTTTATGTCGAAAACAGTTCAAAATCCAGGCTAAGGCCTACCCTAGGCCTGGCCCGTTGACAACCCAACAAATAGTGTCCGAGAATCACTCACTTTTCTTTGTTTCTTAGTTGCAGGCTCCATCCGGACAATCATAGGATCCAACGAAATGGTTTGTGGTCTCGCTCACAGGAAGGGCTGTCATTGGGCTGGGCCTGGATTAGTATCAGCCCAGATTTTAATAGTTTCAGACTGGGCCATTGGGCTGGGCCTGGATTAGTCTTGGCCCAGATTTTAAATTGTTGCAGACTGGGTCATTGGGCAAGCCCTATTCAAAATTCTGGTTTTTCAGATCCGGGCCCTGCTCATTGACACCCCTGCTCACAGGAGACCGGTATATATATCACACGTGTGTGTGTGAAAAATGTTCCCCTGCTCTCGGAACACTTATAAGTCGTAGTAGTACTACTTGCATGGACAACCTTGGACTCACTGTCATCTATCGGTTTATCCACGCCGTCCATCCCTCCCCTCGGATCATTTTAATGTTTGTGCACAAAATTGAGTTAGATCCAACGCTCAAGTGGACAACAACAAATAATAAGCTTGGTTGCATTAAATGCACACAGCATTAGATGTCAGTTGCATTAAATGCTAATGCGAGAGTCATCTGTAGTGTGGTCCACTTGAGCGTTGGATCTGCCTAATTTTTGTACTAATGCCTTAAAATGATCCGAGGGGAGGGATAGACGGCGTGGATAAACTAATAGATGACAGTGAACCCGCCCACGGAACTGCCCGTTCGTGGCTAAAGACGGGCGGGGGTAGGACGCAATCCGCCTGATCAGAGAGCACAGGAGCATCTTTATATACATACAAAGTTAGTTTGAAAAGGACGCTAATGCAACAGAGTAAGGTGATTGGAACTGAATTGAAATGCCAAAAGCGAATTGTATATCTATCATGTATAGTCTTAGATAAATAATATAAAAAATAAAAAAGACAAAAAAGACAAAACAGCCATCCTTACTCTTATACGATGATAAGAGAGGGTATGTGTTGGATCTTGAACCAGTCCTCTCCCTCGTCCTCTCTCGCCCTTTCATTGAATTCTCTCGGCATCCTTGTCAACCACAATTCTTGAAGGTTGGTGAGATGTCGCATTCCATCTGGAAGCATCTTCAATCTTTCGCAATCATAAATCTGTAAAGATGTAAGATTAGGCATCGCTCCTTCCTCCACTGTCCACTCCTCTAATTCATTGCAGTTCTTAATTAACAAATTGTTGAGCAGCGGAAACCCTCCAGGAGAGAAAACCATCTCCTTTGTCACGTAAGCATCGTCACCATAACAGAGAATCCGAAGGTTGGGCAGCTTCTCCAGCGTTCCCATCGGGTCTTGCTCTAATTTGGATCCATACAAGTATAACTGGGTGAGGTTAGGTGGGAATTCATGCAGATCCGGTAATTTCTCTAAGCGTCCACTCAAATTCATGTAATATAGATGGTGATGATTTGATAAGGACTCAAAAGGTGGAATGAAGCTTCCAGATCCTCCCAGTAGACACAATGATCTGAGGTGTACCAATTTAGAAATAGGACGGGATGATGCCATATTGAGACGTCCGCATATCCACAATTCTCTCAAATTGATCAGTTTCTCCAACTCATCTTCTGTCCAGCTGCCAGCCCGTATGCTTCTTAGAGTCTGGAGATTGCTTAAGCGATGAACTGCTGTACCGTTGCTGAATTGACATTCATCGTTTGTCTTCAGGTGCCGTAACTGTTCCATCTTCCCAATATCAACTGGTAGCATACTGATATTCGTAATCCATATATTGAGAGTCTGTAAATTGGAGAGGCGGGTTATGGTGGATGGTAGCTTTTCTAACCTGGTGTTACCCATTAGACATAGGTACCTCAAGTGGATTAGAGACCCAATTTCATCGGGGAGACTAGTTAGCTTTATATACCGGAGATCCATCACCCGAAGAAATTTGAAAGCCCCGAGGCTTTTCAACACCGGTGTTTTAATCTCTTCCAGCTCGTCATTGTAGTCCAACAAGCCAAACAAAGATCGGAGGTGGTTATTCTTCTGCGCGAAATAGGCTTGTAAAATTTTCTCTGCAATGAAAACAGTTGAATGGTTTTTTTTTTTTTAAAGTTCTTCTTGGTGCTAGGATTGGGCTATATTGTAATCCAACTTTGCAAATTCAAGCAAATCATCGTTCCTCCAAATAAATAAATAAATAACAAAGAGCGGAGGTGTAGAGTGGAGCGGTTAGAGGAGATGAACTTACGAATGACACCATAAGCAGTAATTGCAAGCCGGCGTGCCGTAGTTGGTGATGTAGTCGCTGCCTTCCCATACACGTCCAGAAATCTCTCCTCCTTGGCGTTTGTTATTGAGAGGTCGCGTAGAAGATCATGAATACGGCATCTCATAGCTGTTCCATTCGTTTTCCTTTCCGCCACCTGAATCATGCTTCTGTTGATGAGCTCTTCTAAGTAATCCTCTGCAACATCCTCCAGTTCTTCTTCTCCTCTTTGCTGCACAAACCCTTCAGCTATCCACAACGTAATCAAGTCCTCGACTTCAATTTCAGAGTCTTCAGGAAAAGCTCCGAAATAAAGAAAGCAGAACTTCAAGTAATACGGCAAGTCATGGTAGCTAAGGGCCAATATGCCGGAGATCGCATCTTCGCTTTCATTTAGCTGCCATTCGAGACTTGTAAGCACTTTGTACCAGTCATTCACTGATTTCTCTTTCCTTGATAGTACGCCTCCTATTACTGCGATAGCCAGAGGTAAACCTCCACATTTCGCAACAATCTTTCCTCCCAACTCCTCCAGATTTTCAGGGCATGGAAGAGCGAGATTTCCAGGAAGTGCTTTCTTACAGAACAATGCCCAGCTGTCACTTTCATTAAGAAAATGCATTTTATGGCTCGTGCTCTGTGCATCTGCATACTTAGCTATTTCTTCATTGCGAGTGGTAAGAAGCACCCTGCTGCCATTTTGCCTATCTGGAAATGCAGAGACCAAACCATTCCAAGCCTCTCTAGTCCATATATCATCAATTACCACCAGATATTTCTTCCCTTCCAAGAGCTCAAAGAGTTGCTTACGCAAGTCTCCCTCAGACGTCGTCTCGCTTTCATCTTGTCCAAGAGATTTTAGAATGCTCAAGAAAATCTCTCGCAGTCGATGTTCTTGAGACACAGACACCCAGGCAGGAAAATCGAAATTCCTCTTTACATCGATGTTATTGTATACTTTCTTAGCGAGAGTAGTCTTACCTATTCCTCCCATACCCGTGATCGAAATGACAGCACGCCGCGCATCTCCTTCAATCAGCCGCCCCACCAGTGTCTTTGTCTCAACTTCAACACCAACCACATCGGCTTCCTCGGCAATGGGAATCCCCTTCTCCCTCCACGTCTGGCTTTGATTTGAGGAAGATGAAGCTTCTCCACATCCTAGTGTATTGCTGATGCCATAATCTGATCTGTTGGATGAGATCTCGTTGATTCTTCTTTCTATGTCACCGATCTCCTTTCCAATCTTGTGGATGAGAAGGAGATCTTTGATCCAATAAGCAAAACTTCGTATGCATCCCATGAATCCAGCACTTGTGTCTCTTCCTTGATTTTGAATGTTAAAGATGTAGGAGTCGATGACGTCCTCAGCATCATAAGCTGCTTCTCTTATTTGGGCCACCCAAACCTTAACTCTATCATTAACTCTGCGATTCCCATGGAGGTCTTTGAGTAAGGCATCCATCCATAAAAGTTTGTCTCGAAGTGATCTGATCTTACCATCTACTCCGAGTAGCAAGTCTGCTTCCTGCGCTAGAAAATCATTCAATCTTTGTGTGACGAACTTAACAGCAATATCAGCCATACTCTCTTTCTCTCTGTCTCTCCTTCAAAAGCTTCACAGCTCAAAACAAGGCTTTCTCAGCTCAACCTTCAATAGGGGCGCTCAATTATTTCTTCCTTTCTAAAGCAAAGGCGCTCAATTATTTGGGACGCGGATTGCAACCTAACCCCGCCGGTCTCCAGCTGGGAACGGACAGGAGCTGCTTTGAGTAGCCACCTTGATGTATGGGCCTTATCCACACCTACTATCCATTGTTTTGTATCATTTTAGGATACAAGCCCAAAATTTAGGTAGATCTAAGGCTCAAGTGGACCACACCTCAGGAAGCAGTGGTGACATAGACATGGATGAAGATAAAACACAAATATCAGCCCCATTCAAAACTTTTATTTCCCCGGGGAGTTTTCAACGGTAAGACTTTAATTCCCTTTTGTGTAGTCTAAATCTGCCTTGGATTCACCTCAGTTTTGGTTTTATATCATAAAATGATAGGGAAAATGGATGAGCGGTGTGGATAAGACCCATACATCACGGTGGCCATTCAAAGCTCCTGCCCGTTCCCACCTTCATACGGGTGGGGGTAGGACGCAATCCACGTTTTGCTTTAGCAACAGCCACGCATTTCGTTCCTCTGTGAGCGTACTGTCTTATCCGCTTTACATACACCACAGGAAATAGTTGAATGCCCGCCATTAAAATCTTATCCCAACCACAAAGCTCTCGGTCTAAGTTGGTGTTTGTATTTTTCCTTCATCCATGTCTCTTTAACATTATCAACAAGGTGAATAAAAAATATGTTGTTAGTGTCTTGGATCTGCAGTAACACGGTTAGTTCTCTCAATTCCATCGAACAAATGGCAACCTAGTCACTCTCTCGATCCATTGAACAACTGTTGATGCCAATAAGAAAATCTGAAATTTTCATATTAATTGCAGCAGGATAATTTTAGGGGTACCACTCAATGGCATCCAACAAGGCTTCAATGCCATCGACAGATTTTTGATGGTTGTCACTGCCACCGAAGTTTCCATCCAAATTGCACTTAGAACTGTGTAAGTGGATGTTCTATTCTAATTGTAATAAGAATATATATCAATTATAATCGGGATTTAGGAGTTATTAAGGTGTATTAGGACTTACTAAAATATTCCTAGGGTTCAAGGGTATAACCATGGTTCGAAGGAGATTTGAGGCTGGTCCAAATATCATATATCTCTTATAATTCTACTTTTATAGTTCATTATTCTTCGCTTTGTGTCGTGGTTTTCTCCCATACTGATTTTTCTACGTAAAATTTGATTTATTTTTTTTTTCTTTGGTTTGTTTGTGCAATTACGTGTGCTTTACTTAAATCCACTTTGTGTATTTCCACGGTTCTCAAAAAATGATATTAGAGCTAACGTTGGGAAGTATATTGAATATGAAAGAAAGTATCAGTGGCATCTAACATGAAGTTTGATGTAGAAAAGTATTCCGATAAAAATAATTTTAAACTATGAAAAGTTAAGATAAATGACTTTCTGGTTCAACAAGGATCAGGCAAAGCTCTCCTTAAAAAATAACTAGAAACTATGACACAGAAGAATGGAACAAGTTATATAAAAAGGTCAATATCTCAATCCAATTATGTCTAAGGGATGAGGTCCTTTATAATGTTTTAAGAGAGAAACTGCAGTAGATACATAGGTGAAACTAGAGAACATTTATGCAAAGAAGTCTATTGAGAATCACTTGTATCTAAAACTATATTTGTTCAATCTGAAGATGACAAAAAGCGCTGACATTGAGGCCCACATCAATGACTTTAATAGGCTTATTTGCAAGTTGTTGAATGTAGATGAGACGACGAAAGATGAAGATCAAGCATATATTCTGTTAAACTCTCTTCTAACATTGTATGAGTCGTTCAAAGACTCTTTATACATTGGTAGAATTACCATTAGCGTTGAACTATTATCTCAAGACTTTAGTCGAAGGCAATGAGAAAGAAAAGTGGTGACGTGTGTGCTACTACGGATGCACTGGTTATGAGGGGAGAAATTTTTAAGGGAATAGTGGATCTTCACGATTGAGATTTAAATACAAGGGCAAGGGCAGAGGCAAGTTAAACTCTTGAAATTGTGGCATGATAGGTCATATGAAAAAAGGATTGTAAGAATCCTAAGTCAATGAATGAGAATTCAAAAAGTTCTTTCAAAGAGGTCAACACTGCGGAATCCAATGATGAGACGAAAGGTAGTGACGTGCTGACTATAACACCTAAGCCAAAACGGCACCGAGTTCTAAAGCGTCCACCAGTGGAGCCACCTTAGGACCCTGTCAGGCAAACCACATAAGACAAGGGTGCAATAACCTAGAAATTATGGGCGAATAGGGTTGAACGGCCACTTTCACAAATCGCAAAAGGATGGCATTCCAAACATACATCAACCTAAGTATGACCAGGACCCGAAGCGAATCTCGGGCATTGATGCTCCCAAGAATCACCCAAGTAAACCAAATAAGAGCTAAAATGCACATTGTAGGTCTATTAAACTCAAAATTATAAAAAATCATCTATCTCACTAGGCAAGGGAGGATAGTGCCCAGAACTTCTCAACTTGGGCTAGAAGTCAGGTGTTTGGAATACGCGAATACCCTAAGATAAAATCCGAAACTTAAGCGGAATAGACATTCCGCTCTTTCACGAAGCTATGACTTTCCGATTGTTAGATCTCGAAGTACGAGTTAAGAATAATTCTTAGCCCATATCCATATAGCCGCAGCCCCGATCGATCACCGATGATCGTCCATCATAAGTGGGGTCCCCACAGTTGATCAAAATGTCCAATTATTGCCTGATTTTGACAACCCATAGATCCCATAGTTGGACACCTGCCCCATGGTAAGGATGAGTCAGTGGGCCCCTGAAAGGACCTCGTAAATTGAAATCAAACTCCCCCAAGGCAATTATGAATAGAAAAAAGGTGAACCATGGCCATTTATGCACATTCACGAGACTATAAATAGCCTTATTTTCCACCCCTCACTCCCATACGAATTTTCATTACAAATTTGGGAGAGTGTATGAGAAGGGAGAGGGTTTGAGAGGATCCTCCCTGTCGCCGCTAGCTGATGACATCGCCACACCATACCGTATTGCCGGAATCTCCCCGGCAACAATAGAGGTACTTAGCAAACCCTTTCCTAAAAATCGGTCCTTGAGGACCGAGTGCATGAACTCGTACAAACTAACCACCTTCATACAGGATACCAGTGAGTTAACCCGCGGAACCCTAGCCCTAGGAGCGAACCCGAAAACATGCGCACCACTCCAAGGTGCGGACCATTACCCTTAAGTTGCCATTTACCGAACTAATGCCAATTAATGATTTGTGTAATATACAGATGAATTGCTATGCTAACTTGTGTGCATGCGTATGACCTATATATTTTCCATGAATTGCTATGCTAACTTGTGTGCATGCGTGTGCGCCCCCCCCCCCCCCCCCCTTATTTTTCATGAATTGTTATGCACTTAAATTAGACAAATGTCACGCTCCAAACTCGGAAACTGATCTCACAAAATTCCCGATCGTCGAATCCGGCGCCGACAGCCTCCGTAAAACTCCATTCTCGGCTCCTAGCGCCCATTCGCCAGGTTCCGATCCTGGGATGTTATGAGGAGGATTTTCAATGTCAGTTTGATTCGTAATAAGCATAACCAAAGGCATAACCCACAAACAACAATCAAGAACTTCATTGCATTTTCACTATGATCAAAAACTTTACAAGTATAATAAGCATAAAGGAAAATACAATGGTAAAGAACAAAAACTTCAAAACGATCTGCAACGTGCTCCTACCTCAGCGTTGCTGCGAGCCAACGTCACCTGCACGCAACGATCGTGCATAAGCTTATAGAAAGCTTAGAGGGTGGTGAAAGTGTGTGCGCAAGGTAGTAATATGAACATGTAATGTCAAAGTAATGCGGAATATGCAGATGGATCCATAATATCATGAGCCGTACCAAGGCTATGCGATGCAAGACATGAATAGTATCGGCCATCCCAAGGCCATGCGATGTGCAATGCAACTCAAGCATACATATCCTCATCTATGTCCACACATCAATACAGCTCAAATATGGAATATCACCGGGGTCTAGTATACTCTAAACCAGATTGCAGCCACATCACGTGCAATAAGGTAAGTGGAAGAGACCTCACTATCCTTCTGCCAATATCAGGCGCGACTCGTCGATAGTGGACCCATTCCTCGAGTTAGTCAAACTCAGCCTAGCATTGCCCCCTACACTCAGGCGGGTAAGGCCGCACCCCCTTCCAACCGACCACGACACAGTGGAGAGCGCAACCGTCTGGTAATCGGCACTCAACGCTCATCTACCCACTCGGTCTAGCCGTTGGAGCAACCTCTTTATACCATAAGGGTTTAGGGACTTTCACCCAGGGATATCTATAGCACCCCATGTAGAATAAAATTTTTAGTATCCAATCCTGCCAACTACGATACGTCTGTGGAAGTTACGACCCCGATGTCGCTAGGGCGTACAATATCCATGTCATACAAATGCGATATGCATAATTCACGCTATCCAGTCATGCATCAAATCATGCGCATATCGTGCGCTCATGTAGGGCAACACCGCCTAACCGGGAGCCCATAAACAACCTGCCCGAAGGCTTATGCTATGATCAGTCAAGTCTCATATCAAGCACACATATGATGCGTATGATCATGAGTCATGGAACTATACTAAACATATTATAATGAGATGGACTATCCTTACAATGCAGATGGGCCTGGACGGCCTATACACAATAAGTACGGGCCTAACACTGGGCCCTAAGGAGAGTCGTAATGTGGACATCCAACAGCATTACACTCGCAACGTGGACGTCAAACCAACATTGCTCTCAAGGCACGACCGTCGTAAACATTGATACATAATCTGTATTGGGGTCACACATTACAATGGACCTTAGGTACTTCCCATTAGGCCTTAAATACATCAAATGGGCCACATAAATGGACCACACTAATGGGCCTTATGTGCATTGCAATGGGTCAAAACCCGTGGGCCTTAGATTGCATCAAATGCGTCTAATCTCATGGATCTTATAAGTATTAAATGGGCCACACCAATTGGGCCTTATGTGTATTAAGGTGGGCCTCAATGGATAGTCGCAATAAATCAAGATGGGCCCCATAAACATACCAAGGTGGGGTCCACCTGAGCTATTAATCTATACGTTATTTTTAGTCTCAAGTCGTTGAGATAAGCTCGCCAAGAGGTTGGACCGTCTTAGATACAACACATGCATCAAGGGTGGGTCTCATAGATAAATGGTGTGGACAGAACAAGTGGAACCCATGAAACTTAATGCTATGCACAACAGCTAGTGGTGGGGTCCATTTGGTACCGAACACAGCAGCAATTAGAGTAGCTGCTGCTACCTAAAAGTGGCAGAGGTGGATCCCATGTAGGGCTACCTTCACGTCTCATGTATGTGGTATGAAATATATATATTATATAATATACTATAACTACTACACGGCAGCTTTATGTAGTAAAAGGGAGAGGTGGGACCCACGTAGGGCCACCCTCATATATATTTTTAATACATAAGAAATATAAATATAATATATAATATTGTATTTACATTCACGTGCAGCAATTGCTGCTGAAAGGAGGCTAAGGTGGGCTCCACCGTCCGCTGGACGGTGGATGTAAAACACAAATATCAGGGTGGGCTTCCACCGTCCGCCTGGACGGTGGATATAAGACCCATACATCACTATGGACTCCAAGTGGGGCCCACCACAGTGTATATTTTTCATCCCAACCGTCCAAAGGGTCACACGGACCTGGGTGAAGGAAAACCACAAATTTCATCTTGATCTAAAGCTTCTATGGCCCAATAGAAGGGTTTTAATGGTAGATGTTCAATTCCACTGTTTCTTATGGTGTGGGCCACCCGCGCGTCGGATCGTTCTCATTTTTAGAGGGGGCCCACCTCAGGTGGTGGCCCACCCTATGAACTGCGTGGATATAACTTATACATCATGGTGGGGCCCACGGCAGCAACCGTGGGTGGCAGACTGACCGCCCCCCCGCGCGCTGTGCAGCAAGCGCTGGCAGCGCTGACAGCGCTGTCAGCACTCCCTCTTCCTTATATATATATATATTTTTTAAAAAAAAAAAAAATCTTGTTTTCCTGTGGTTTTCCACAGGTGGGGCCCACATTCGAACAATCCATCCCAGCCATGGGATTCTTCAACTCATAACAAACCAAATGAGACCAAAGTTTGGGATTTTTGGGTGCATATAATCATCAGGAAAAATTTTAAGGGTAACCACCAAGGTTCCCTATGCTATGGCCCACCAGATACTCAGATCAGCCTCATTCTTCTACCCAATGGCTAAAATGATATTGGTGAGAAGATAGACGGCTTGGATTGAACACATACAACAAGGTGGGGCCTATGAGGACAAGCTCATATTTGTTTTTAACCCACGTCCAGGGAACGTCCAGTGTCCCTGGACATAATTCATGCATTTAGGTGAGCCCCAGCTAGGGATGTGGGCCACCAGGGTAGGGATTGGAGAGCATGGGAGACATATATCAAGGTGGAGCCCATCCAAGTGGGCCACACAAACCTATTATATAAAATAAAATAAAATAAAATAAAATAAAAAGAAATAAAAAGGGAGAGAGACATGGAGAGTGGGACACGCTTTGTGATGGAGGGCTCCGCCACTATGAGCCCTCCCTTGAAGAAATTATATAATCGGATGGGTCCTTTAACATATGGGACCACCAAAATTTAAAATCAACGGTGGGGATCCTTTTCCCACCAATATGGATGGTCTAGATGACCTTTTAAAAGAAAATAAACATTATGATGGGGTCCATAGAGAATGGCCCCATCATGGAATGATCATGATGATCTTAGTGGGCCATCGGCCACATCTTAGGGTCCCAAGTGAGATCCAAACCATTGATCGGTTGGCCTTACTTGGCCCATCTCAAAAATATGAAAAACTAGCATAATCTAGCACCCACCGTCTGATCTTCTTGCTCCTAGGGGTTCCTTAGCTCCTTAGCTTGGATTTCAATGGAGGAGATGAGAAATGGAGGGTTGAGATGGGAGATGATGGGATAGAAAAGTGGGCCACTTGGAGCTTTAGAAGGAGGGGGAGAATTCCATAAGTGGGATCTCTTTTTGCTTGGAGATTTGAAATGAGAAAGAGAGAAAGAGAGAGAGTTGTAAAGGGAGAGATGGATGGATGGATGAATGATGGTTGTGTAAGAAAGTCTTGACTTTTGTGGCCTTTTGTGTAAGAAAGGCATGGGATTGGAAGACTTTTGAGGCATTTGTGTAAGAAAGGTATGGGCATGGAAGACTTTTGTGGCTTGCTTGGGAAAATGGGTGAAAGTGATGTGTACTTGACATGTACTTGACATGTGATGGATTGATGGATGATTGATTGATGGGATTGATGTGATTGATGTGACACATCGTAGAGATTCTCTTGGGTTTCGTAACGCGCGGTATTTTTCTCACACTGAACGTTGGCCCACATCTCTTGATCAGGGTATTGCCTCGGCGCGCAAATCGCGGCATCAGAACCGCAACGACGGCGGAGTCGCTATGGTAGTGGTCTTGGGTTGAGTCGACTAGGGTTGTCGGCATATGAATCAGGGTCGCGCGTCGATATCGGTTAAGGGACGAAGGTTGCCGAAATTTGACCGGTAAGACCACGGAAGTCTATGGAACGGTACGGTCTAGGATACGGGTCTTACAACAAATATATGCCAACCAATGCCGACTGATGACTGCGTGATGAATGGATGAATGCATACTAACTTGTAAGTATTTTGTATGGCCCACTTATTTTCCATGAATTGTCATCTTAGTGTGTTGCTACCTACATGTTCAATGAAACGCCCAATAAAGTAGAGTTTTTCTGATTTGTTGTTTATACCTCTCCTTGGTAGTCAATTTATTAGTGTGACGGACTGACCGGGACAACTGGAGTAGTCAAGATGGCTGGTAAATTGCGAATTTATGAGGGCGGCCCTAATTAGGTTGGCCGCTCCGGGTTAGTCCGATTGATTCGGGCCAAACATGGATAACCGACAATAGTCGGACTACACGGGATGCTTGCGCCCAATGTCAATTACGCCAGAGTTTTCCTAAGTCAACTGAATTAGCCTAACAACTAGAGGTGGACATAGAGTCAAGTCAAACCAAGTTAGGTCCAACCTGACTCGATCTGGTTTTGAAAAAGGCCTGACTTGAACTTGATCCGACTCGGTACAGAGTCCAGCATACCTGACTCGATCCGCGTCCAAATTTGGGCTGGGCTGATCCAAACCGAGTCCGACCCAGTCAGAAATACTGAGTCAGATCGAGTTAGCACCAATTCAGATCGGGTCATCGGGCTGGGTTATAAAAATTAGCCAAGTCTACAAGCCAGCCCGGACTAACACAGCGAGCCCATGTCGCTCTCGAGTCAGTCTGGATGCACGACAAAATAAGAATTTTTTAAAATTAAAACAAAAAACATTTTACCTATGCCAAATTGCTGCCAAACAGGTGGAGGGAGGAAGTGGAGAGGAGATAACGGAGGAGTGATGGCAGGACAAGTGCTGCTGTGCCGGATTACTGCCGAAGTTAGGCAAGATGAGTGGAGGGAGGAAGTAGAGAGGAGAGAGAGAAGACGAGGACGAGGAGGAGGGACAGTCAGACCAACGGGTGCTGTTGTGCCAAAATAGTTTTCGAATCGACTTGCTCCAATCGGGTGCAGTGAGTAGGGTTAGGGTAAAGGGAGAGGAAATGAAATGGTAATTTTTGTTTATATAGTACCCGATAACCGAATCGAGTCGGGTTTTGGATCAAGTCGGGTCCGACCGAATCGAGTTTTAGTTCGAGTTGGGTTGAGTTAACTCAAACTGAAATCGAACGGGTTTCAGATCAGGATAGGGCTATTCGATCCAAACCCAACTCTACCATTCGATTTGGGTTGAGTCAGATCTGACCGAGTCAGATCCACCGAGTTGAGTCGTCCCCTACCCAGCTCTACTAACAGCCAACCAACCATTTGTGTCCATCATGTATGATCATGCCTGCCTGAATCTAAAGCACCAATACCACTTGAGAGGCCTACTATTAACCATTAGCAACATGATCCCCAAGTCTCAAGAATCGAAAATGGTGGTATGGGACATTGTGTCCGTGTTGTCGACCTACGCTAGGGTGACGAGCCTCCCCAAAGTAACTGTGAGCAAATTCATTTCACAATCTTGTCTATCGTATGAATTCACCTGGGAGTGATAAACCCAGACGGATCAAGAATCGCAGGAATGGGGCCACTACAGCCGCCCTAGGCCAAGTGATCTGGATAAGACCATTGATTTAAATGGAGGTATTTCAGTTTTCCCAATCTTGTTGGCATTGCATTAGTATAGGATGGGGCGACTTAGGCGTTGTGGTCGCGTGTTGAGGGAGTGTTGGCATTTGCGAATATGACGTCAGAATCACTTATGAGTGAGTGTTGGAACATGAGGACATGCATCATCCTAGGACAACGTGCACATGCATTAATAAGAGTACTTCGGAACTAGGTGTTTAAATGTTTTATCATTAATTTGTGCTCGTGGAATTAATAACATGTGTAACTTGATGCTAATAGAACCACTGAGTTGATGACTCACTCCCACTTTGGGACGATGTTTTAAAACATTAACTAAACCTTATCTTTGATGCAGGTACCCTGAAGTCTGATGCGCTGGATGAGGCGTACGTGGACTCGGAGGAGGAGCTTTCATACTTCCAAACATTGGGAGGGCCGAAGCAAGACATCTTCGGACTGCCGATAGGATCTTAAGGTCGACACATTTTCTATTTTGGGAACTATATGTTTATGTATTGTCAGCTTCCGCTTTGTACTCTGAATGGATATGGCCCTTTTATTTTATACTAATTGGGATGTTTTGGATTATTTATTTCAAAGTATGTTGCATTGTCTAGCTTGATTTTATGTCCACTATGATACCGACTAAATGTGCCAATACTTGCATTTTCATAAAAGCATAAGTGACACCCGGGACCTCGGGAGTCGAGTGCGACTCGACCCTCGAAGTTCGGGGTGTTACACTGACAACATCAAAATCCAGGTCCTTCGATAGAGAATGAATTTTGGATACAAGGGCTTCGTATACATAACCCCTCATAGGTGTTAGTTTACCAGTTGTGTAATGGTGGTAAAGTGTTTATGAATAATGATAATGCCTATAAAGTAGTTGATGTTGGTTCGGTGTGCATCAAGATGATTGATGGCATGGAGCATATCTTGACCAAAGTGAGACATGTTCCTAAGTTGAGGAAGAGCTTGATATCCCTGGGTGTACTCGAGGCACTTGTGTGTAAATTCATCGGGTTTTGATCGTATCCTTAAAGTTTTAAAAGGACACTCATAGTCATGAAGGCACGGAGGAATAGAAACCTTTACAGGTTGAGGGTGGAGTTGTATCATCTGTGGTGGATTCCACGCTTGGCCCACATAAGCGAGCAAGTCATGAAGGGGATTTTAGATTATATGTGTTCTGATGTATAGAGGTCGTCGCCTATGATTTTTGGTAGAGGGTCATCATAGTTTCTTACATTCATTAATGACTATTTAAAAAATATGGATTTATTTTATGAAAGTGGAAGGCGATTGTTGAAAAAATAATCAGGATGAAAGGTGAAAGTGTTGAATACAAATAATGGTGGAGAATTCACTTCTGGGGAATTCAATCGGTATTGTAATGATGAATGGATTGTAAGGCACAACATAAATGCACTACACACCAAAGCAAAATGATGCGGCTGAGCGTATCAATTAAGCTCTCTTGGAGAGTACTCAATACATGATCAGTAGTGTTGGGTTAGGTAAAAAATGTGGACTAAGGCTGTTAACATAACTTATTACTTGGTGAATCGGTTCCCTTCTATGGCCATTAGATGTAAAATTTCAAAAGAAGTGTTAAGTGATTAGCAGGTAGACTAATCAGGGCTGCGAGTATTAGGTTACGATGCTTACTCTTACTTACCATCAGTTGAGAGAGATAAGCTGGACCAAATGGATAAAAAAAATATCTTTGTCGGATATGGTAATAGTGAAGGGGTATAATCTATATGATCGAGTTATACTGAAAATTATCCTTAATTGTAATGTCAAATTCAACGAATGGTCCTTATTTAATAAGGATGAGCACAAAAAAGCAGAAAAGCTAGTTGTGGATGTTTAGATTGACAAAGATGAGACACATACTGATACTGAAATGCAAACAGAGGTACAAAAATAGGTGGAGCAGCCACTTGTGAGAATGAATCTGTCAAGAGATCATAGGTTACCAATAAGATATATGAATGACTCAAATGTTGCATTTAACCTCATTACGGATGAGGGGGATCCATCTACTTTCCAATAAGGCTGTTGACAATGCATATGTCGAAAAGTAAAAAAGCAACAATGCATGACGAGAGAGACTCCACTTAAGCCTTGGATCTACCTCATTTTTGGGATTGTACTCTATAGTGATAAAAAAAAAAATGAATGAACGGTGTGAATAAGACCCATATATCATTGTGGCCACTCAAAGCTCCTCCCTGTTCCCAACTGGAGACGGGCGGGGTAGGACGCAATCCGCATCCAATTGGCTGTTGTACCACATACCACCCATGTGGCTGGTGTTTTGACGTCACCTAGTTCAGTGGGTCTCATCATGAGGTATAAGCTATATCCAAATTGTCTATCCACTTGATGAGATCTTCCTAAGGCTTGAGTGGCAAAATAAGATAGATCCAAAAATCAAGTGGACCTCATCGTAAAAAGCAGTGGGGGATTGAACACCTGCCATTGAAACCCTTTTGGGGTTGCATAAATTTTGGATTAATATGTATTTGTTTTTTCTCTTTATCTAGGTCTATGTGACCTTATGAACAAATTAGATGGAAATTAAATGTTATAGTGGGCCCTACGTATGTTTTAAGGGTGAGAATCATTGGCTCCACTGTTATTTGTGGTGTGGTCCACTTGAGCCTTGGAAATTACTCATTTTTTTAGAGAGATCTAAAATGATCTTGCCAAATGGATTGACGTGGTAGATATGATAAATACATAATTGTGGGGCCCATGTAACTTTAATCTCATTTAAACTGTTCGTACAACTCGAGGAGCGCCAGTGCTCTTCTTCGCAGGTTAACTCGCTCGAATCGACTCGAAAAAGCTCGATTCAACTCGGTTCAAAACTAAGTTCGAGCCGAGTCGAGCTGATTTTTTTAGCCTGAAAAAATTTTGAGCTGAGTTTGAGCTTGTCTGAGCTCGAATCAACTCAATCGAACCTTAACTCGAATTGAACCAGTTCGATGACTTGGTTTTTTTTATCTTGATGTTGCTCACCAAGTGTTTGATGAAATGACTCAAGGAAGTGTCAGCTGATTGCGAGAGTATTGAGCCGAGTTTGAGTTGAGGTCAACTAATGGCCCAACCAAGTCGGGCTCTGCCATTAACGACTTGTGTACAGCTCTACGCACAACACGTACCTACACCAGCTAGATGGGTGGTTTGTGGTACATCAACTAATCCGCTTCCAGGAGATAGCTACTGAAGCCGTCAACCGTCATTAGCTAATCTACATCCGTTTCCCTAAGGGCCCCTTTGGCCGGGTGGATTGGAAGGGATTGAATGGTATTAGGGTGGATGGCATGGATTTCAAGGTAATGATGGTGTTGTGAGTGGATTGTCTTAAGATCCATGGGATCGCTATATCCGGCGATTGCTATATTGAGTCTGTTTGGCACGCCGGGCCAATCCCGAGATTAAACCTTCCCATCCCTCGAACCAAACACATCCCAGGTAAATTTGAACGAATTAGGGTGGATTGGATGAGATTTAAGGTAATGATGGTGTTGTCAGTGGATTGTCTTATGATCCATGGGATTGCTATATCTCGGGATCAGATCATCGGGTTTGTTTGGCACGCCCGGCTAATCCCGAGATTTAACTTCCAATCCCTTCCAATATCATCCAATCTCTTGCAATCATCCCAGCCAAACGGGCCCTAATAGGATTAGGTGTAACCCGGCCTAACCAATATGGTGTGATCAAGGCCATGGGCCCACTTGATGCGTAGATTGTATATCCAGACGCCGTCTATCCGTGTTTTGAGTTCATTTTGAGGTATGAAGAGCTGATGCATATCAATATAAGAGGGACCAGATCCAAATATAAGAGGGACCATTTTTATTTTATTTTTAGTTTTTTACACACGCACACACCCCCACACACTCACGCCATAATGAACATATGGATACGCAGACCTTTGACCGGGTGTCGAAACTACCTAGAGTCTACAATCGCAACAAGTAAGGATCCATATTTGGAAAAAGTGGTGATTGATATATGTTTCAACACCTGCATCCATTATATTTTTCACCTTATTAAAAAGGTTGGATAGTAAATAAACATTAGGGTGAGCATTTCGGTGAGCTTAAAAAGTTTTAATGGTAGATGTTCAATCACCACCTTTTCTTCTAGTGTGGTCCACCTGAGATTTTAATATGCTTAATTTTAATTCTCATATTATAGTATGACCTGGAAAAACGGATGGACGGAGTGGATATACAATACATACATCAAAATACCCCCACGGTCAGGGCTGCACCGTGTTGGGTGAGACGGGTGCGCCATCTAATCCGCTCCCTTCCAATAAGGGCAGAACGCTTATGTTGTACGCACTTTCCCGTTTGGTGGAGACTCCTTTCTCGAGATGAAAAGGAAATCATGCCCAGCCATATAGAAGTTAATTTTTCTAGTCTGACATGTGGGACCCATATATTTTTCATCCAAACCGTTAGTTTGTTGTGTCCCATCACAGATGGACTATTTATCAAAATTTTCTTCGATTTCTATACTATAGATAGACGGAAAAGAATAGAAAGAAAGCAACGGTTCATATTCAACCGAAAATGATCCTGAAAATGATGAATGAGACTTTCCAATCCAGAATGATAATAGATCAAAGTCGACATACCAATGGTCTGGATTACCAAGAAGTGGGCCCCACATGCCTATAATAAAAACCTGTGTACAAATTACAAAATGCAGGGCCACGTATGATATAATTTCCTCCGATAGGTAGGCCGTTTCACATACAGAAGGTCCCAACAACCACCAAACCCAAATCGAAAATCCACCAAAACTACTTTCAGATCTCTCTCTCTCTCTCTCTCTCATCTTTTCACGGGCCGGGCATCAAAGAGGAAGAAGAAGAAGGAAAGCCCGAGTAGCAACCGAGGATGTGCTGTACGGGCAAGATGTGCAGGATCTGCACGTGTTTGCTCCTGATCGTTGTTCTGATCGGGTTACTATTCGGATTCGGGGTTTTCAAGCATGGATTTCACAAGATCAAGGAGACACTTCACGAGGATGTTGGTAGAAAGGAGACTTTTTCTTCTTTTCCAGCCTCAGGGAGGCCGTTCTTGGGTTTTGGTGCTCCCGTTCCTTTCTAGGATTTTTTTTTTTTTTTTTTTTGGATTTCTATGATTTTTTTTTTCATTTTTTATGGCTTCTATGTAATGAATGACGATTGGTTTGTCGGAATAAATTGCAAGAATATGGTTTTTTCTTTCTTGGAATCTTGATTTTTTAAAAAAAAATGAGATGATTTGTTTCATGACCATTGATCTGTTGTGTCTAATCGCGGATGGAACAGGTAAAAGAAAAACGAAAAACAAAAATTCGTGAGTTTGGAAGAGATTGGGAGGGATAATACGGTTCGTCTAGCCTACCTAGGCCTTGATGGGCCTGGCCATGGCTACTTCTTGAGGTTTGAAATAGCCTAATTTAAGGAATCTTTTGTGGTTGAGGAATCTGAACGGGCACAATACTCAGGTGGCTAAGGTCAACGACCATCAGACTTTTAGTTGAGCCCATTGTTAGAATTTTACTCCAACACCCACTAAAGATTTTTCAAATCTTGGCTTAAGATCACTAAAGTGATTTTTAAGAGGGGTCAATTAAAGGTATGAGAACCACATTATGAAGTGTCCAAACTAATGATTGAAGGGCAGTATGATCAATGTGGGCGTTTACACTTAGCTTGGTGTAGTCCACCTTGACTTGTAAGCCACCACATGTTGGCACACTTGTACGAGTGACATGTGTGACTTTTAGTATGGTAAGGAGACATCTAGAGAGACCATCATGCTTAGAATCATATAAAAAAGGTGAATATTATTCACAGGACACGTGACCAAAGAAGTTTCCAAAGACTTGCTAATGCTAAATTCTTCACAATTCAACTTGTGCGCAGCATAGCAATCCTAGATCAACCTGAAAAGGAAAATTTTCCAATAAAGACAGGCATTAACAAATTAAGAGAAAATAATTGGAAATCATCCGTAATTGGAAGCAGATCACATACAATGACATGATATACTAAGGATTCCAAATCCTGCTATGATACGGCCTCTGCATAATCGAAGATTCATGCAGGCTTGAGCGCAGCCACTGCCTTTCCAAATCTATAAAAGTAGCTGCCAAAGAAGAGCTCCAAGCCTTTGCCATAAACCATTAATATCTCCATAGCTAGATAGTGCCTTTTTCTTAACTTTGGTCACTCATACTTCTGTCCAGCTATGTTCAGCAAATTTAGAGCCGTTATGGGTTGTTTGGTATGTGGGCTTAGGATGGATTAAGTGGGATGAAAATGCATTTGGTTTCGTGCAAATTTCATGGGACTTTCAGAGACACAGGAAAGAATGGGATTAGGTGGAATGGAATTGCATTTGATACCATGCGAGATTTCCAGTGGATTTTGAAATTCACTACATTTGTGAGCCCCACATTGATGCATGTGTTTTATCCATGCGGTCCATCATATGCATCCTTTACACATAATATTTGAGTTGTATATATGTGCAAGTGACTGATATCACTTATGAATCTGATCCGTTGATTACAAATCCATGGTCCACAAAACAAGGTTTTGCTTAATACAGTGGTTTTGCCTGAGGAAGAATCCTATCCCCAAAATTATGATTAGATTGTTAAAATACCATGCTATTTCTAGACATGTAATTATTGTACAATAATATGTTAATCCCATCTAATGCAATTCCATTCCATTTAATCTTGTGGATAGAACAAGCCCTTAGTTTAGCTTAGATCTGCTACTATCTATCGCATTACTATAGTATGCACTTAGGAGTAGGTTAAATATCTACAACCCCAATGTGGAATTCGTCAATTATCGAGTTCTTAGTTGATACATCACTAGTCACATCATATTGACTTCAAACCATGACTATCTCACAACCATCCGGTAGTTTCCATAGTCGTTTTTCCAGCACAAGCCGTCATAGGTATTTTGTTTTCTCTCTACTTAAGTCTATTTTTTTATTTGCTGAATGTACGACTTTTACATTAAATTAATAAAATCAGTGATCCAACCTTATCTTTATTTTTAACCAATCTTTATTAATTTACTAAGAAACTTAATATGTCGTTAGTGTTGAAAGAAAAATCTTTGTTTCCAAGGCCAAAAAACTCATTCTGAATGACTAACAATGCCCTTCTAAAATTGCATGAGCACTGTAAAATTTGGTGGTTGAACAGTTAGGCCAACTTTCTCAAGTCCGGTCTTGATCCAACTAGTTTGGTGCATGGGGTCACAAGCATTTGATCGAATCAAGTCGTGTACAAGTCTTGGCACACCCAACGCTAATCTAATTACACATGTTTGACATAATTTAAGTTGATCGTAACATGTGTGACCATATGTTCAGATTGAACGGAAACACTATTTTCTAGCATGCCCGATGAGACACAGTATGTTATATTTGAGTTTCTCAATAAATTCATACAATTGTTAAATCAAAAGAAATGACTAGTAATCTGCATGAGACTATGAAATATCCATAAGATGAGAGATAATAAGCAAATCCTGTCGATGTGGACATAGTATCCTCTTCCTAACCTAATGGTATACTGAAAGAAGTTGCACAAAACGTCTGCAACATGAGGAGAGACATGTGATAGATTGAAGAAGAAACAAGGACCATGTAAAGAACCTCATCAAAATAATCAAAGGCTTCTTCGAGAGATTTTCATTAATGGCCAACCTTCACCCTGCCTGTAATTCTTCAGAGGAATTAGAAGTAGAACGGTCAGTTGAACCTCCAGCTACGGGTTCAATAAAGCTAAACCATAAGGACGCCATGTACCACCTCCAGTGGTGGCTTGGAAAAATGGTCGTCCAAACGGCCAATAAGAGCATAAAGACCCCCAAATATCTATATGCTCGGGGGAAACTCCATGTAGGCACCAATCTGCATAAGCGGCAACCACTTGTACCACCGATGCCACATAATCATTATGCTAGAGTTGAGCACTATGGAAGCCAACCTCATATGATGCCAGTAATTCCCCAAGGCTACCCAAGGGCCGAGATACCCGGGGATAACCTCTTATTCCTCAACCCCTGATGGCCGAGAAACCAACGATCGATGTAAAGGCAACAATACTTTGTGTTGTTGCAATGCCCACTTGGCCTTGACAATATCATTGGAATTATCCAAGAATATGGCATCTAACCACACAACCAACAGGCCACCTAACCAGTTTATCATAACCCAATCTCAATTGGGTAGACTAATACTTTTAGCTACCCAAGGAATATAGGGTCCTGGAGTTTACTCTTTTTTAGGGTGAATCGACCACTATTAAGCATATTAGTTGTTTTACTAAGTAATATGGTGAAGTCTCGACCCATGATTTCTTAAAGCTTAGGTTGTTTAGGAACTTCCTCGCGGAAATAGCTTTCACATGGGATATTAATTTGCCTCCCAACTCGATTCATCCCTAGTTTGAGATAGAGGAGAGATTTCATATACAATTCCATTGAATAGAGTGTGAAGTCTCCATGGTTGATCTCTCCATACTACGATAGATGCACTTAGTTTAAGAAAGCAAAGAACTAATGCTCTATGGTTTACCTGAGGCCGAGTTCGCTAAACTTGGCCTGGACGACATGAAATTCAGTCTTCATAAGAAGTTCAAAGGCATGCACTTTGGAGATTTTTATTTTTATTTTGAATTGTCAGCCCGAGCAACCTGTTACGAATGGATTCTTTGAGAGAAGAGTCAAAGAATGAACTCTTCATAGAATATATTTATCATTACCTTAACTATGAATTAGTCATTGTTGAGGAAGTGGCCAAACGAACGAATGAATGTTCGGTCTTGAAGAGAGCAGAGGCATAAACCTTTGCTAAAATAAACCCTCAGAAGAACACATTTGAATTATCCAAATGGTACTCTTTCACATCTCCAATGACAATGAAATCTTTGACCTCTTCTTTGAAATCAAGTTTATCAAATTGCCAGAATATCAAAACATTCATTTGGCCAAATAGCAAAAGAATGATTTTATTCACCCGGGTCCATGACTCTGCTCTTGGGATCTGACTTGGGTAAGGCTTTTTATTTTTTGTTTTTTTAGTTGACAATGATCCCCACAATTATGATATCAATGAGATAAAAAAGCAACTTACAAGCTTTTATTCCACTACGAATCATTTACAATTACATCAAATATACAAGTTTTAAATATATCATACATTGTAAGATTTTCAAAAAAAAAATGAAACATCAAAGTATGCTATGTAAAGTTCATGTTAAGTACTCTTGATACGTGCCTTGCCCTAAAAAATGAAAATAAAGAGGTTAATGAGCTAAAATCCTAGTGAGTACATCTCATGTGTATAGTGTTTTTATGCAATGTCATGAAACTCACAAATATCAGGGCACGCAATGTATCCTTATTCGATGCAATATGATGCAATGTCACATCATGCCAATAAATGTGATGCACTGCAACGAAATGCTAATGCAATCATGTATAGCACACCTCCAAGGCCAAGTATCTAACACATCCCTCCATAAATCCAGCACATGCCAGTACAATTACCATATGGAGAGCAATGAGGCTGATACCCAAATGCACCATGGTGTATGGTCTCACATACTTGCCTTGTCGATGGGGGCTAAATGTACCATGACTGATAAACTAATCCATCAAGCCTCCACTAGCATACCATATTACACTTCTACTTTCCAGGAGGTCAACTTGAACCCATATCACACATCAGCCGGTGTTAGGCTGGTCAGACCTCTTTCCACCCAATCTCAGCAATGAGAGTCGAATGCAACATGACCCATGTATCCGCACGGCTCAACGATGAGGCACCTAATGATACCAATGTGGTTTAGAGAATTTCAACTATGAGGCTTAGGGCCTGTTTGGATACACGTTTTGAGATGTATTGTATCGGATTAGAAGTTATAATTTGACGTTTACCGTGTTTGGATTGGAGTGAATAGGAGTTGAATCTCATGCATGCGAATACAAACTCCAACCAAATTTTCAAACAAATGGTAGAGTATTGTTAGTGGGTTCTGTTGCCATCAATACTTCGTATTCATTGTGTTGTATTCGGCAGCGGATGAAAGTTTGAAATTTATACAATTACAAGATATCTAGTACCTATGCAGTGTAAGATCGGGACTGTTCATTTGGTACATTACAATGTGAAAATCATCTAGGCTAGAAATTAGAAAGTTCCATACGTCAAACAAGTCACCCGACCCAATTAAGATTGTACAATACACAGACATAATACGTCATATCCAAACATTGATTTGTATAACGTATTGTATACTATGTCAAACAATACCTCATATCCAAACATTGATTAGTATCTGATTGATTTGGATGTATCCTAAAAACCATCTAATGTATACATGAACAGTACCCAAATACAATACAATACAATACTATACGCGAATCCAAATAGACCCTTAGTGTATTAATTTATAGTACTAAATCATATTTTCTTGTGTTCTTGGGCCACAGATACAATTGTGGTATCCAAACTATCATAAATCCACAACCATCACAATAATGTTATAATGAAGCATTCACACTGCATGTCATGCATAATCCACATCCAACAATGCGATGCATACATCATGATATGTATGCATGCATGTATAGTGCGCCTAATCAACTAAGGCTCCAAATATGTATATACAAAATACCCAATCAACCAAGGTCCCCATCCTCCACATGTTAAGCAACATAAACTAGGCCCATGAGTACACATAAAACCAGTCATAATCATGTCTCATAAGTGCATAAATAATCACCACAACCATGGCCTCTCAGCCAATGTCTAATCCATATCACACATACCATGCACTTATGAGGCTGTGTATTAATCCCCAACAGAATAGTATCCATAATCATGAAGCCATACATATAACCTCCCATCTGCCCCATATGTACATGCCATGTATCGAATCAACCATAATGTGCATGTATGCATGCTCAGTATATCAAAATGCCATTGTGAAATGTAAATGCGCTCAGGTAACCTTATTGCCATTTCAAAAATTTCACGCCATCATACAAACCTATGCTCTACCTTAGCACATAATTTTATCCAAGGATCTCACGATACAATAGTTATCATACCGAAGCTAATCCACACATTCCAACATATTTAAGCATAGTGAACATCAAATATTACATGTCATTACATAGAATTAAGTCATACATTTACATTAGCATAAGTTAAGTGGCCATAATTCATTTTATTCATTACATAGTTAAATGGCCACAACCTATCACATACTAAATTTCATGAAGTTTATCTAGTTTCATTGAACTTTTACATAACTTCTTGACCTAGTACTACCCAAGTTTTAGATAGTTTTAACATATTTGTTTTTAGTTTAATTATAGTTTTACCCATTTTAATGAGTTTTACCTACTTTTACTTTTTTTTACTAGAGTTTGTTCCACCCTAATTTTGCCCAGCTTTGCACCCAAGTACTACATAATTTTATTAGAGTTATACATCATGTTACACATTCATCTGTCATTTCGAAAATTAGTAGGCTAATTATAACAATTTTAAATATGAGTAGTTTGATTAATCCCATTCCGAAGATAAATAGTCCAGTTTGAATGATTTCAAGCATGAGTGGTGTGATTGTGCTAATTTTGAAGATGAAAAGTCCATCTTACATGATATTAAAGATCAATCATCATTTCAAACCAGTACCGAATATGATGGGATCTCTTTAATTCCAACGATGAACAGTGGAATCAGTCCATTTTACATAGTTGTACACACTTTTTACAAAGTTTTAACGGCTATACCCATTATTGCTCAGTTCTGCCCAATTTTTACCCACTATACTAAAGTCTCACTACCTTCGACCCGTGACACCCAAGTTTTTTTTATTTTTTTCATTTTTAGTATTTTACTCATTTTACTAGAGTTACTCAATTCCATCCAATGTTACCTAATGCTTCCACCCTAGTTTTATCCAATGTTACCTAGTTTTACCAAAGGGTTCAAATATCACCACTTCCAATATCAGTTGTCTAAGATGGGTAGTCCTATTGGACCAATTTTAAAGAAAACGTATTTTATCATTTGTCTAAGATGGGTAGTCTGATTGGACCAACTTTAAAGAAAACGTATTTTATTAGACTAATCTTGAAGATGTGTAGTCTATTTGGCCTATTATCGAAGATCATTGATAATTTGAATGATATTAAGTATGAGCAATCCAACTAGATAAATGTGACATATTAATGGCGGGATTGCTCCAACGATGAAGTTGAACGGTAATAATATTCAAAATTTAAAAGATCATGAGTTGTATTGGACAACTTTTACTTCTACCTTGCTCTACATAATTTTAAACATTGGTACACCTACTTTTAACAGTTGTACCCACTATCATCCACTTCCACCCAAGTTTTACCTAATTTGCTAGAGTTGTACCAAAATGCATCCAAGTTCTTAGCTAGCTTTATCTAAATTTTATCCAGTTCCACCCAATTTTTACTAGATTTTATCCAATTTCACCCAAGCCTTATCCTATTTTACAAGACTTCTACATAAATTAACATAGTTCTACCATGTTTTACCAAATTTATTGAACTTTTACCTAATTTGACCCAGTTTTACCTAGTTTAACCCAGTTCTACTAGAATTTCACTCATTTTAACAGAAATTTTACTTCATATGACTCATCTTACTAGTGTTTTACCCAGTAATTCCATCCCGGTTTTTTTTTTTTAAAAAAAATAAAATAATAATAATGTAAAAAATAAAAATAAAAATAAATTTGCACCCATACACGTAGTGAGAGTTCACCACCTATGGGTATTAAACCTGAGACCTCGTGTTGAAACTCCAAAGAGTCTACCACCGGGACAAGGACTCCAACCCTAGTTTTTGCTACTTTGACATAAGTTTTACCAAGTTTTACCCTGTTTCTAAACAAAATTTACCAAATGGACCAATTAGCCCAATGTTGACGATCAACGATCTAATCAAAATGATTTTGAAGATTATCACTCCTAATAACCATAAGTATGAGCTCTATGTGACCCAACAATGATGGTGTGAGCTCTGTTGCCCAACCGTGATTTGTATGCAGGTTGTAAGTGCTGGTACACAGTGCCTGCATCCATCAATACAGCTGATCATTTTAGCGCCGGCAAATCCAAAACTCAAGAGGGCTACACCACAAGACTGTGAAGAATGAAACCCTTTTGGGCCCATAAAAAAATTTGAATTGGAAAAGTTTAAATAGTCGCTGTTTCCATCCCAACTATTTCCATTCCATACGAAATAGTTGGGATGGATCTGCCTCATTTTTTTGGGATGACTTACTAACATGATCAGGTGAAGCTGATTAATGGAGTGGATGTTACATGGACATCACGATGGACCACAGAGAGATGGGGAATATGACTGATTCGAAAGTATGTCATCATTCCCAGAGAAAAGTGAAAGGATGCAAACGAATAAAACTTCTTATATTCTATTATTTCAATGCGGGGCACACATAATAGATGGATATGACATCATTAAAACACCATGGTGGGCTCCACAAAATGTTTTGTAGGGCTTTGTAGTGGATCCAGCCTCTTTGCATATATGCCACTTTGGCTAGTGTCAGGTTTGAAACAATCTAATTCAATTCACACAATCGAAGGAAGAAGGAAAAGAAAAAAAGAATAAATAAAAGAATTTGTGACAGAATTAATTAGTCCTTTTCAGAGCAGCATTCAACTGCAACACGCTCCAGCTTGAGGGGCGGAGCCATCTCTCCCTCCTGATGAGCCCGGGATTCCTCCATAACCAACCTTGATTCCGTAGGACTGAGAGAAGAAAACCATAGAATAAAAAGTGTCAGAAAAGGTTGCAAGCAAGGCTGGAGAAATGGGTCAGGTGGAGCTGGGCCAAAGGATGCCAACTCCAGCCAATGAGCTCGGGTTCTGTGTCCCAGCCTGGCCCACCCAGCTGAAGTCAAGCTCTGGCAAAGACGCTTGCAATCCAAATACTCATCCCATCCATAGTTTAAAAACACAAAACTCAACTCAAAACCCAGTCAAGTCGAGGCAAACAACTTTTTTCCAAGAGTCAAGTCGAGCTTTTGTCGAGTTAATGGAGTTTTCTTTGAAGTTGAATGTAGTTTTTCTAAAGTTTTGACTGAGTCAGTGATGAAATCAGGTTCTTTTCAAGTCATGTTAAAATCCGGTTGTGGATGGAAGCCCATAATATCCAGTCCAATTAATTATCTGGGCCAAAAGTTCAAGCTTTATATCCAACCTATGGGTGTCTAGACTCAGCCCGGTGGGTAACATCCTATGGTAATGTTTGGGTGTGCTCCTGATCCGCATGGGAGAGGGGATCTGCTGAATGTCAAACTGTGATAGAGATGAGAATGGGACCCCGCCGCACTTGATCATCATTCGGTGAAGAGTAAGCTGGGAAAAGAAAGCCGCTGCCAGACACGGTTTCCATTTTCCGTGCTCCCCAAACAATAGGCGTGTCAATCAATTACGCTTAGGATTCCCACCAATTGCAATTTGGCAGTATGCCCAAACATGCTCCAGAGAGCATATCAACATATGCACCATCTTAAAAACTGAAGTAACTTCATTTTTCACATCATTCCAAATAAAACATGCGGAGTTTCACAAAACACAAACACAGTGGTCTAGAAAACCAGGGCCACTCTTTGAAATCTTGGATGGTTGAGATTGTTCAATGATTGGTTTGTTTCCTTAATGAGACAGAAAATGTAATCCATCCGGCTCATGAAATGAAGAAGCAGGGAAACTAACCTCATTTGATACGTCAAACACCCCATCTTGAATCTTCTTGTAGATTGTCACTGCTGTGCTTATGAATGCCTAGAAAGTTTGTGTAGACAACAAGAGAGAGAGAGAGAGACAAGTTTCAGTCAGCATAGCATAAAAGCAAAAGATTCCATGTTCCTATTCAAACTCAAGAAATGGTACACTTCAAAATCTCTAACAGTCCATTGGGCGCGAATCCCAATCACATTCCAAATGGGACACTATCGGCATTCCGGGAGAAGAGGGGATCCCTGTTTGAATGTGGATAGGGATTCTGGCCCACTGCCAATGGATCGTAGAGATTTTCAAACCTGACCCCATGTATTCTTGCTGGAACACTAGAGTCCAGCCCTAGAATAATGAAAGAGATTCATATAGAAAATGTTCTTCAGCATGGTTAGTTAAAAGGATTATCACCTCCTCGACGTTCTGAGCAGTTTTTGCAGAAGCTTCCATGAATATCAATCCATGCTCCTTTGCAAACTGCTCGCCCTCCTCTGTGCTGACAGCCCTTCTGTGTGCAAGATCACATTTGTTTCCAATTAACATGATTGTCATGTTAGCATTAGCATGCTGCCTTGCATCTTCCAGCCAGCTCGCAAGATGGTTGAATGTCTCTCTCCTGAGATTAGCAAACAAAGTAAAATCACTTAATTGAACGCTCAAAAGAGGAACCACAAAGCCTACTAACTAGGACATCAAATCCTACTACTCCCACCCATGTCAACGTGGCACATGAACATGAGATGAGAGTCCTACATCAGGCAGGCTCAAACATGGATGTGTCATGGCATGAAAATCAGGCCTGTCCAGTAATCAGGTGGACAACATGTGCACAGAACAAATGGACAGTTAAATAACGATCCACGTGCGGGCTGTATTTTCGGGCAGTCGCATGACATACATGTTGAAGCTTGCCTGGTGCACAACCAGGGTCCTGCATTGACAGGTGGGGAGTAGCTTTCGAGTTCTTAGTCTAGTAGAGCCATAGAAGCAGTCTCCTCCTGGATTCATAAAATTCAAACCCTCGATCTTGTTTTCTATGTGGGGAACACGAGAAGTACCATCAATGTGCTTCGAATAGGGATAGTACCTCGTAATATCGTAGACAAGAAGTGCACCAGCAGCCCCTCTATAATAGGACCTTGTGATGGACCGGAAGGATTCTTGGCCCGCCTATCGTATGATAGAAGATATCAGCATCATACGCATTAAATACCGATCAGTAGAAAATGAATTCATGGTTTCTTAAAGGAATGGTTGAAATGTTACACTGACGGAATTTCATACTTATTAATTAATCTATATGACCTATTATGCCACAAGGATGGGAGTATTATCATCAATTTCTGATGCTAAAATCAAGCAACCACACTGCAAATTAGCCTTTAATATCTACACATCATGGTCAAAAGACTTGATGACTTGGACAGACTCCTGTGGCCCTGAATCGAGTTGTGACTCGCCTGAGCAGTGGATGACTCATGGTACCAAACTGGATCAGGTCCCGCTGAGTTTGAGTTGACTGTTCACTCTTCCAAGTCGCACCGACTCAGATGGGTCTTAAAATCATGCTACATGTATAAAGACCAAGATCCAAGATATCAATATCATGAACTAGACCAACCAACCTATTCATTAAGGACTGTCATTCCAACATAAGATATAATCAGCAACCACTGTAAGTAGATCATATAAGGATGTTGAACTACTAAGAATTTCACAAACTCTTGGGCCGTATCCATGCTTTCTGGAAACAGTCCCACACAAGAAATTGAAGATTTTATGATGAAAAAGGTATTCTACTTGAACATGAAGTCCAAACCAGTTTAGAGGTCTATTTGGAAGCTATTATATTCACATTGAGTAGAGCAGCCATTGGCAGAAATGGCCATTTTGTCCAATTTGGCCACTTGCCACATTGAGCTAGCTTGCCATTTTGAGACATGAAGGACTTTCTCCACTCCACTCAATGCAGCCTGCAGTTTACACTCAAACGAACACCTATTTGAAACATTAAGTTGCAACAGCTTAATTAGAGCAAAATGCATATGCCATTTCCAAGTGGTGCCTGGATTACAGACTATTATAGACCAAGGTTCACGACAAATGGAAGAGAAACCGGACTAAGCCGTGGCCCTTATCGGACTAAGAAGGCCAGAACTCACAATGTGACTTGTGAGTTGAAAATAAAAGCGCATCATTAGAATTAAACAACATGGTAGAGAATTTCACTTGGTTATCATTAGGGATGGCAATAAAGCTAGGCTAGGGTTGGCCGTAGCCCAGGCCTAGTCCCCTAAGCCTTGGCACTAATTGAACTAAGAAGGCCTCGGCTTTGGTCCTAAACCTACATGACCAAGCTGGGCTGGCCTAGACCTTTAAGTAAAAGAGCGAGACACGACCAAAGGTTTGAAACAGTCCAAATCTAAGAAATTTTGCGTCTTATCTCCTCCATCCATGATGAATCCCCTCATATAAATGGTTTTGACATAGAAACAGGATCCCATATCTAAAGGTGCTTTTAAACTACACACCTACATCGAATGGAACCACTCACAGGTCAAAGTATCTTTAATTGTCCATTCTTTTGTATAAAGGTGACCCACATGATGACTGGACTAAACGAACAGGCCGGGCCAAGCCCAGCGCGGCCAATCACATTGAAACTAGCATGGTCAGGCCCAGACACCAGGCCTAGATCTCAAGCCTGGGGGCCAAGTTTAGGAGCCCAGAACCTGGCCCTACGGGGCCAGGTCAGGCAGGCCAGCACATTGCCACCCCAGTTATCATCTGCTGGAAGTTTTATCTACCACGAGCCTTAGTACTTTGGTTTCGGCACACAGAGACTTTTGTCTAACATTCAAGCCAAAAGATCCAAAAGTTAGGATCTCAATATCGTTTTGATTCCAAATGGGGAGAACACTAGGTAAGTCTTTTCACAAGTATGCAGGATCAGTATCACGTATACTATATTCATATGTTCTTTACTCAAATCTAATCATTTGCTTAGTTCATAATCCATGTTCAGTTAAACCAAATGGAAACTTTACTTGATTAGTATAACTCAGTGGCTTTACAAAGTATATATGCTTAGGGTTCAGTAGTACCAAATATTTGAAATTTTGTGATATTGGGTGCAACCAAACGCAGTTTTAAGTAAAATGTGAACCACTATAAAGCCATTCCTTCCCTTCAGTAATAGTGCTTGAGCTTTAATGACAAGGAGGCCTCTGTATTACTACATTCATCAAGCTTATTCAATGATTAGAACTTTAGGCGGAGCATGGAAGGAAAGACTGGGATGCATCATGCATGCAGCCACTTGTAAGCAATCGGTTCCCTTTTAGGAGGCAGGGCCCACCATTTGTACACTGTCAGGTCAGTTGGACACAGAGCTTTGGGATATAGGTGCCATTGTGGCAACCGTGAGCAAGATGCGGGTGAATCATCAGGTTTGATCCACCATTAACAAGCTGTGGTCCAAAGTTCAGACTGGTCCAGTCACTAGGTAGATAACATGTGGGGATGATTTAAATAACTGAATTATGGCTCAGTGTAGTTATACTGGAAAGTGAGAGTAGACTGCCCATAGCCAACTTATGTTTTAACGTCTCCAAGACCAGGTCTGGGCACCATGCATTCAGCACAGCTAGAAAGGTAGGCTATGATATTCTCATTGGTCAGATCCTCAACTTGCAACCCAGCAACTACTGGTCAATTCCATATTGCTCACAACAATTTAACCATGGATAACATGCGTAAAACCCAAAAAAACTGGCTGTCGGTCACATATGTACCAAAACCTTTCATGATAACAGGGATCTCATGCTCTCTAACTCGCAACAAGATTAGAGGTAAACCCCATAATCCTTGAGATAATGACTCCATGAGAGTGGATGTTCAAGGCACCAAAAAAGAGTTGACGTTCAAGGCACCAAAAAAAATAAATTTGATGCCATCATATTTTACAGTATTTTTACTGCAAAATTCCTCAAGAAATCTGATTTTACAAAACAATGCCTCAACTTATTCAAAATATCAAAATGTTCTTTTTTTAACAAAATTGTTTTGCTTGCTCAAAAAAGAAAAAGAAAAAATGAGAAGACCAAACACCCTATTCTAGCTTTTTAAGCCTAGAAAGCAGTGGAGTATAACATCCACCAAGTAGACATCATCATGACAATCATATGAACTAAAACTAGGGCAGATACAGTTATCAGCTGGGACACATTTTTCTGAGTGGTCTACATTGTTTTTCATGTTGGGACCCACCTAATGATTGGATCAGCGTGATTTTTTGTTTGTCCGGTCATCATGGTGGGTTGCACCCGTAGGAATCATTGGATGTCCTGCACACTGTGTAAGACCCGTATCTTAATCCGTATCGTTCCGTAGAATTCCGCGGTCTTACCGGTCGAATTCCAGTAACTTTCGACCCTTAACCGATATTTACGTGCGACCCTGATTCATATGCTGTCAACCCGTATCAACTCAACCCAAGACCCGTACCCTAGCGATTGCGCCGTCGCCGCGGTTCCAATGCCGCGACTCGCGCGCCGAGGCGATACCCTGGTCGAGAGTTGTAGGCCGACGTTCGGTGCGAGGAAACGCCGCGCGTTGCGAAACCCAAGGGAATCTCTACGATGTGTCACATCAATCCCATCAATCCATCAATCAATCAACCCATCACATGTCAAGTACATGTCAAGTACACATCACCTTTCACCCATTCCCAAGCAACCACAAAAGTCAAGAATTTCTTACAAGACCCATACCTCTCTTACACAAAAAGCCTCTAAAGTCAAAAAATTCTTACACCTCTCATGCCTTTCTTACACAAAAGGCCACAAAAGTCAAGGTTTTCTTACACAACCATCATTCACCACATCCATTCATCACCCATCTCTCTCTACAACACTCTCTCTCTTTCTCATTTTCTCATCTCATTCTCCAAGCTCCATACGTATGAGCTCTCCCTCCCTCTCAAAAAAAGCTCCAAGGTGGCCCACTTTCCTACCCTATCATCTCTCATCTCAACCCTCCATTTCTCATCTCCTCCATCAAAATCAAAGCTAAGGTGCTAAGGAGCCCCTAGGAGCAAGAAGATCGGACGGTGGGTGCATGATCATAGTAGTTTTTCCTATTTTTGAGATGGGCCAAGTGAGGCCAACCGATCAATGGTTTGGATCTCACTTGGGACCCTAAGATGTGGCCGATGGCCCACTAGGATCATCATGATGTTTATTTCATTATGAAGGTCATCTAGACCGTCCGTATTGGTGGGGAAATGATCCCCATCGTTGATCTTCAATTTTGGTGGTCCCATGTGATTAAGGGACCCATTTGATGTATGATTTGCTTTACAAAGAGGGCTCATAGTGGCGGAGCCCTCCATCACAAGCGGGTCCCACTCTCTCTCTCTCTCTTTTATGTTCTTTTTTTTATATCTTTATATGGTTGTGTGGCCCACTTGAATAGACCCCACCATGAGGCTTGTATCCTACTCAAGCCACTTACAGGTGGGGCCCACCTTATAGGTGTTCATCCATCAGTGGTGGCCCACCACAACAAGGTCCACCTCAATGTATGTATTTCGTCCAGGGACGTTGGACGTTCCCTGGACGCTACATGGAAGAAAAAACACAAATATTAACTTTGCCATTGGGAGTGGACCATTTGTGTAGGCCCCACCTTGATGTATTGGTACAATCTAAGCCGTCCATCCCCTTTACCATATCATTTTAGGCGTTGAGCCAAAGAATGAGTTCAATCCGATGATCAGGCGGGCCATACCATAGAAAACGGTACCTTTACCCTTCAAAGGCTATTAGGGCCCATCTGGTTGTTTCTACACGCCGAATAAATGCCAAACCTTGAATTTTTACGGCGTGTTTGGGCCCTAGAATCTGGTGGGGGGAGTGGATCTCCTAGGAGTGGGCCCCACATGTGGTTTTTTCTAAACAAACAAAAAAAAAGGGGGGGAAGAAAGGTGGCAGCGCTGCTGCCACCATCAGAAGGCAGCAGGCGCTGCCTGCGCTCGGACGGACGGACGGACCAGCAGGATCCCACGGCTCCAGCCGTGGGCCCCACCATGACGTATATGTGATGTCCACGCCGTTCATATTGTGGGCCACCTCCTGAGGTAGGCCCCCTCCAAGTTTCAGCCTGATCCAACGCTCAGGTGGCCCACACCATAGGAAACAGTGGAATTGAATATCTACCATTGAAAGCTTCTTTTGGGCCCACAGGGGTTTTGAATCAAGCTGAAATTTGTATTTCCCCTTCAACCAGGTCTGCGTGACCTTATCAACGGGTTGGATGGCATCTGAACATTGTGGTGGGCCCCACATGGGACCCACAGTGATGTATGTGGTTTAAGTCCACCGTCCAGGCGGACGGTGGTACCCACCTTGTTGTATTATTTTGGCATCCACCGTCCAGCGGACGGTGGGGCCCTCTTTGATGAATGTGTTCTGTCCGCGTTGTCCAGCGACAGTGGGACCCACCATGCTGCATGTGATGCATCCAGACCGTCCATCCACTTGGTAAGATCATTTTAAGGCTTGAGTGTAGATTAGGTGGGCCACCTATGTTTGGGTTAGGCCCATTTGATTTTGTAAAAGGCCTATGGGTTAGGCCCATTTGATTTATGAAAGGCCTATGGGTTAGGCCCATTTGATTTATGAAAGGCCTATGGGCTAGGCCCATTTGATTTATAACAGGCCTATGGGCTAGGCCCATTTGATTTACAAAAGGCCTATGGGTTAGGTTAGGCCCATTTGATTTATGAAAGGCCTATGAGTTAGGCCCATTTGATTTATAACAGGCCTATGGGCTAGGCCCATTTGATCTATTTAAAGGCCTATGGGTTAGGCCCATTTGATTCATATAAGGCCTATGGATTTGGGCCCATTTGATATATAAGGCCTATGGATGTAGGCCCACTTGATAGATAAGGCCCATAGGGTTAGGCCCATTTAATATGTATGAAACCCATGGAATTAGGCCCATTTAAGACACACAAGGCCCATGTGATTTGACCCATTATGATGTACTTCGAGGCCCATGGGTTATGACCCATTGCAATATATCTAAGGACCATTGGTGTGGTCCATTTATGTGGCTCAATTGATGAATAAAAGGCCCATATGACGTGTCCCGTTTGATGTATTTAAGACTCAATGGGAAGTACCTAAGGTCCATTGCAATGTGTGACCCCAACACCGATTATGAAACAATGTTTACGACAATCGTGCCTTGGGAACAATGCTAGTTTGACGTCCACATTGCGAGTGTAATGCTGGTTAGATGTCCACATTACGACTCTCCTTAGGGCCCAGTGTTAGGCCCGTACTTATTGTGTATAGGCCGTCCAGGCTCATCTGCTTTGCAAGGATACTTCATCCCATTATAACGTGTTTAGTATAATTCCATGACTCATAATCATATGCATCATATGTATGCTTGATATGAGAAGTGACTGATCATATCATATGCCTTCGGGCAGACTGTTTATGGGACCTCGATTAGGCAGTGTTGCCATGCATGAGCGCACGATATGCGCAGGATGTGCTGCATGATTGGATAGTGTGATTCATGCATCTCGCATTATGTGATATGGTTACTGTACGCCCTAGCGACATCGGGTTCGTAGCCTCCACAGACAGATCGTGGTTGTCAGTATTGGCTACCGAAAATCTCGTTTTACATGGGGTGCTATAGATATCCCTAGGTGAAAGTCACTAAACCCTTATGGTACCAAGAGGTTGCTCCAACGTCTAGACCGAGTGGGTAGACGAGCGTTGAGTGCCGATTACCAGATGGCTACGCTCTCCACTGTGTCGTGGTCGGTTGGAAGGGGGTGCGGCCTTACCCGCCCGAGTGTAAGGGGCAATGCTAGGCTGAGTCTGACCAGCTCGAGGAATGGGTCCGCTATCGACGAGTCGAGCCCGATATTGGCAGACGGATAGTGAGGTCTCCTCCACTTACCTTATTGCCCGCGATGAGGCGGCGATCTGGTTTAGAGTGTACTAGACCCCGGTGATATCCCAGAGTTGAGCTGTATTGACATGTGGACTTATATGAGGATTGCATGCTTGACTTGCATCTTGCATCGCATAGCCTTGGTACGGCTCATAATATTATGGATCCATTTGCATATTCCGCATTACTCTGATATTGCATAATCATATTACTACCTTGCGCACACAATTTCACCACCCTCTAAGCTTTCTATAAGCTTATGCACGACCGTTGCGTGCAGGTGACGTTGGAGCGCAGCAGCGCTGAGGCAGGAGCGCTTTGCAGATCATTTGGAGTTTTTGGTTCTTCATCATTATATTTTCCTTTATGCTCATTGTACTTGTAAAGTTTTTGATTATAGTGGAAATGTAATGGAGTTTTTGGTTGTTGTTTGTAGGTTATGCCTTTGGTTATGCTTATTACGAATCAAACTGACGTTGAAAATCCTCCTCGTAGCATCTCAGGATCGGAACCTGGCGAATGGGCGCTAGAAGTCGAGAATGGGGTTGTACGGAGGCTGTCGGCGCCGGATTCGGCGATCGGGAATTTTGTGAGCCCGGTTTCCGAGTTTGGGGCGTGACACACTGCATGGACCCTAGAATGCTCAACTCTGCCGCTTTTTAGAAAGAAAAGGTCAATGAGGAAATTTTGGCCGATTCAGTGACCATAAGGCATGTTCTAGTACTTTTACAAAGTTCGGGCATTTTCCTGTAAAATCAGAATTCCTGAGGAATTCTGCAGCAAATATCCCTATTTGCAAAGAACCACTTAGACAAGTCAAAAAAAAGCAAAAAAAGATGTTGATTTACTAACAGTTCAATGAAATGAAAATCTATACAAGAAAATGCGTTCAAAGATTCATCCTGCAACCATCTTCCAGAAAAAAGAGACAAGATTACGTACCGTGTCCCATATTTGCAGCTTTATATGCTTGTTGTCAATTGTAATCATTCTGGCTCCAAATTCAACACCAATGGTCAAGTCATGCACTGGCTGGAATCGCTTGTCAGTGAACTGTAGTAGAAGGCATGATTTTCCCACTCCTATGAAATAGAAAACGGAATGCAATAGTGTCAAGCCAAATGGTAAAACTTAGACGTAACTTTCCTCTTGCACAAGCTTAATTGCATAAAGAAGAATAAAAAAAGGTTCAACCCCACAAAATCAAGAGAACTATAATTACAAAAGAGATGATCATGACAAACCAAAAGAGAATCATCTGATCAGATCATATTATGCAAATGTGTTCAAAAAGTGCAATAACAGGCGGTTAAAAAAGAAAGAAACAAGAGACTAATAAATTAGTATCTTTGATTGTTCATTTGGAAAGAAGGAAATAAACTTATCAACAAGCAAGCACCGGAAAGAAACCGAACAAAGCAATTTGTCTTAAGACTCAAGCACATGGGTTAAAGTGAGAACTGAGCAAGAGGTGTCAAGAAAGTTTTAGCATTAGTAAAACCAATGATAATAATTAGTGAAAAAGCATTCATGTCACTTGCCCGAAATACCTGGCTTAACAGTCCTAATCAAACAAGGGGCAAAATTCTAGAAACCACACCACACCAGCAACAAACTATTCGGTCAACAAAATGCAGTTTTTAATTTTTGGAAAGGTAAAAAGAATTGGACAGTATGAGTTCTTGTATATGCATGTGTGTGTGTGTGTGTGGAATTCTCTATGTATTTTGTTGACATTCTCCATCTCTAAAGATTCCACTGTATCTCTGAATCTTTACTCAATTTAACTTACGTACATGATATTCTCTATCTCTACACTAGAACAACCCTCAAATAAACGGTGTCCCACAGCCCATTCCAGAATATAGCCTTTTACCTTATGAAAAATCTGCCCCTCTGATTTCACTTTATCATTGAAGGTTATTTCTTTAGCAGAAATACCCAAAATGCATGTGAAATATCCACTATAATCTCTAACCAGGCAATCATAAAAACGCAAACAAAATACAGATACAGAATTGCTAAATCCCCTGGAGAAGTCAGCAATGCCATTCATCAACACGATGCAGATACACTTTTCCACAGCATATACATCATAAATTTTATTTATAATGAAAAACAAAATAAAGGACACCCAAGAAATCTCATCAGCCTACAGTGTTGGTTATTACACAGTCGCAAAGGATATGCACTATTTTTGACATGTCTATCGAAATTGCTAAAAACAAATAAATTATTTAGAAAAGCACAAGAACAGTGGGACCACAAGAATAACATTTTCCCAAACTTCCACAGATTTCAACATGTATCAGAACAGAAAATTCGAAGTATGAGAAAACCTTACAAGATATTGTGTCATAAACAACCACTGATTCTAAATCCGAAGCAAGCTCAACATGTAATAAACAAAATTCAAAAATAAAGAAGAAAAGTAACACAAAAGAATTGCTAATTGCTTCAAAGAGATGGCTGGATTTCAGTATTTAACCCAGGGGGTAAGGGAACACCACAAAATTTTGTTAGCCCCACATCCACCTATATACGCAGAACATGTGCCAGCTTGAAAAGCTTGCGGGACATATGTGCGAAGCACAAACTGGACCCCACTGTGAAAGGTGGCCATCTGCAAAGGTCAAGCTGATCCACTTATCAGGTGATCAACACTATATATATGTGATTTGTCCAATTAGGGGACAGCACAATCTCTGGACAAGATCATCTCCTCTCTGGGGAGCACTTTGATGTTTCACAATGGCCAGGCTGGTACATATTCCACATATTGAGGTGATGTATGTCTACCAAAACAAGAAGAAACTCCAAAAACCTGACAAGGTTTTGCATCAAAAACATGATCAGACTCCATGTCGATGTAGACTTAAACAACAAATCACACCACAACTCTTCCTAAAATTAAAAACAAAGCCTTTTAAACAAAAACCAAAACCAGATTCATATAATATCAGAAATCCCAGTGCACAAAAACAAAAGCTTCAATTCCATGATTACCTCCAATTCAACAGATATTGCATAGAAATTAAAAACTTGGAAAACCCACCAAGGCTTCTATAGGGGGTGGAAAACACTTATCTAGATCCCAACATTGCCTTAAAATTCAACACATAGACAATGCAGACTTCCATACAATTAATGCAAGAAAAAAAAAAAAAACCCATCACGCCGATATCATGCTTAGATCTCACATCTACGCCAATTCAATAAATATCCTATAAAAATTCTCATTCAAATAAAAAACAGAGAGAAGCCCACTAATGTTTCCACACTAAAACACACCTACATTCACAAGCTTCCTTCAAATTCCAACATTGCAGTGAATTCAACAAATACCAAGAAAATTCTCCAAAATTAATTAATTAATTGATTAATTAATTATATATATAATGGTACTATGAGGTCGACCTCATGGGAACTTCCCATGAGGTCGAGCTGTGTGGGCACCACCGTGATGCGTGTTGAACATCAACCCCATTAGTCAGATGCACCATTCCATGGTGGGTCATGGGCTTAAGAGTCAAGTCAATCCATGACTTGGGTGGGCCACACCACATACATCAGTTGAGAGGGGTTACCCTCCCATTAAACATTCACAATCATTTGGTGGGCCCACCGAGATGTGGTTCACAAATCCACCCCATCCATTGTGTGTGTCCCACTTGGATAAGGGATCAGACCAAGTTTCATCCGCATCCAAAACTCAGGTGGGCCCTATCAAGTGTTTTTATATGTTTTAGGCATGTCTTCACATGGCTTTAGATGGTATGGTCCACCGGTGTTCCATATAGGCTGATTTTTGGGATATCCCATAACCTAAAGGGAACCTATCAAATGCACGGTGTTGATGTTCGACACACATCACGGTGGGGCCCACACAACTCGAAGTTCCCATGAGGTCGACCTTATATATATATATATATATATATATATATATATATATATATATATATATATATATATATATATATATATATATTTATATATATATATATATATATATTTATATATTTATTTGAATTAAAAGCAATTCCCAGATTCATAATATTGCCAAAAATTAAAAACAATCAAAACGGACCGATTATTTATTGCATGAAAAACTATCCAATCCTATCGATCCCATCAATTAGAAAACCCAGAAAAAACCCATCATTTATCTTCATAATAATAAAAACCCAATCCCATATGTATATACTTCCACTACATCCAATTCAAAGAAAGAGAACAATACAGAAAACGAAATTCAAAAAGAAAAACCAATCCACGATTCAAATTTTATTTTTTTTTTATAAAAAAAACTCACCAGTATCTCCAATGATTATATACTTGAAAAGGTAGGCGTAAGACATAATTCCTCAGTTTCAGATCTCCTAATAGAGAGAGAGAGAGAGAGAGAGAGAGAGAGAGAGAGAGAGAGAGAGAGAGCAGAGCTTTTTCGAATGGAAGAAAACAGGAGAACAGAAAGGGTTTGATTATTATATATTAATATATTAAAGAGAGAGAGAGAGGTGTTTGTGTTTTGAAAGCGAATTCCAGAGAGGCGTGGAGATTCAAGAGCTGTCATCAAACCGACCATGATATGAAAGCGGTCTCCAAAAACAATATGGATTTGTAGAATACGTTTGCGGTCGCAACTTTAACAGTGTCCCGCTACAACTATAATTTCAAATGGGCCAATGATTCGGTAATCCAGACCGTTCGTTTTAAGGGTCATATCATGGATTAAATATTAGTTGAAAAATATTGAAGAATTCATTTAATACTAGATCCTTGGCCTATCACATAAACGATAGAGGATCGACAAAGGATGACAGATGTCTGAACAAACTCCCATACCAGACTATTGGAATCAAACGGTTAGGGAGAAAACACGTCTACCGTCCAAAATAATAGAATGTGGTACCCAAATCCGATATAGATGGATGAGGACGTTTTTCAAGTTTTGATTCATCAGGATCTTATATTGCCTCTAAGGTAAAATTCTAGACGTTGGATATCTAGTATCTTTCAATCTGGAAGAGTTTTGGTTGGTCTGGATCAGCCAACCATGGGCCCACTTATAGCCATCAGTTTGGATCCGATAAAGCGACCCGATGTAGAACCGTGGGGCCCTACTGTGACGCGGATTTGCCTCCGACCCGACTGGAGACTGGGGAGAGTCCCTGCCGTTGGAACTTAGGTGAGGTCCACCGTGATGTTTTCGAGGAATCCACGCCGTCTATCCGTTTTTCCAGCTCATGTTTGATCATCAGGAAAAAAATGGGGTAGATATAAAACTTAAGTAGGCCACACGATAAGGAAAAGATGGGGATGAAAATGCCTACTGTTGAAACCTTCCCCGGGTCCACCGTGATGTTTATATGCCATCCAAACCGTTCATAAGGTCATTCCCACTGGGAAGAACTGAAAATATAAAAATATTAGAATGATCCAATACTTTTTTAGCCCCACGAATGTTTAAACAGTGAACGTTCAATCCCTGCTTCCTATCGTGTGGCCCACTTGAGTCTTGGATCTACCTCATATTGGGCCTTTCCTCTAACAGGAGCTGGCAAAACGAGTGGACAGGTTGGATTTCTCACAACCATCACGATGGGCCCCATCTAGGTTCCTACCATCTTTCCCATACGTGGTTGTGGCCCACCTGACGACTGGAATGGAAACAGCCCAAAGCAACAAAATCCAACGGATGATAAGAATCCCCTCCAACGGACGTATTTCTAGCAAGTCTGATTGGGGAATGCCGGTTGATTCGCACGTGTACGTGTGGAAGAGGCTATTCGCGGTACAACCTGCCAACGTATCACACGTGCCAAATCGGAGCCACTTATCAGGTGGGGACCAGTTCGAACATGCTGTGGACCAAAACCTAAGCCAGTATAGTTACCAGGTGGGCCACTCATGTTTGTTGCGTATCCGAATGTAGCGGGCCGTTATCTTTTTCTTTTTTTTTTTTAATCCTGACCGTAAACTTTTTTGCATTGGACCACGACTATTTAACGGCTGATGTGAATATATGTTGACCCAGAGATCACGCGGGTAGACTCGTTGGGTGGACACGCGTGTATGGGAAAGGACGGTTGGAGTAATTGACTAGCGGTCTTCATCCAACCGTACACGCGTCGGTGACATGATGAATGGATAAGCATGTTTAGGTGATGGAATGCCAGTGGGCCCCACCCCTTCAATGATTTTTTTACTCCGGTGAATCGCGTTCTTGAAGAGGGGGTAAAAGGGAGTACACGTGCCAAGGTGGCAGGTGTTGAAAAGATCAGGGCCAATCATTAAGTGGGGGCTGACTGCATGGGCCGAAAGTTAAGCATAGCCACTCATCAGGTGGGCCACAGTCATAAAAAGAAATTGGACGTTCGAGACAAAACCGCCAAGACTGTACATGTTGGACCCACTGGATCAGTGGACCAGATTGGATTTTGAGACAAGGCAGATTCACATAGGACCCCACATGTTCGGATCTTACTCCCGCTTGCCCAGAGTTACCTCTCCGGCGATTCACCCATTTAAATCCATCCTCACGCGAATGGACGCGGATTGCTCCAGCTGGAACGGGCAGAGCTTTGAGTGGCCACCGTGATGTATAGTCTTATCCACACCGTCCATCCATTTTTTTCGTATCATTTTAGATTAGAGGACCAAAAATTAGTAATATCAAAAGCTCATTTGAACCACACCACAGGAACCATTGGTGATAATGATTGTCACCGTTGAAACTTTTCTAGGGCTCACCGTGATGTTTAATTTCCATCCAACCTATTCATAAAGTTATATAGGCCTGGTTGAAGAGAAAAAACAAATATCAGCTCTATCCAAAACTTCTTTGGTCCCCAAGAAGTTTTCAACGGTAAGAGTTTAATCCCTGTCATGTAGTCCACTTGAGCCTTGGATCTGCTTCATTTTTGGGCTTATACTCTAAAATGATACAAAACAATGGATGGACGGTGTGGATAAGATCCATACATTACGTTGGCCACTCAAAGCTCCTGTCCGTTCCCAGCTGGAGACGGCGGGGTAGGACGCAATCCAAAAGCTACCTGTCCCGCGATTCACCCATTTAAATCCGTTCTTACGCGAATGACTTTGTTTCTTGCATGGATAAGGCTATTTTGGAGATTGTCGTTGTTCACCCAGACATACAAAGTGGTCCGATGGTTCAATGATCCAGACCGTTGATCTGATTAGGCACCGTGATCAGGTTAAAAAACCCAAGTGGGCCCATGATTTAGTGATCTGTACATGTTGGATGTGAGCCCTACTGTGTATAGACCATTCACCAAAGATCTGCCACATCAAAAGATCCTAAAACCTTCAACTAGGTGCCTGAAAACAAGATCAAGAAAAAGAATACAGATTCCCAGTTGAGAAAATGCTAGAGACTGGATGGCTAGGATCTTCCAATCTGATACAGTTTTGGTGCATTGCATGCATGGTGCATCCACAATGGGGGTCCACTAGATCATTGGTCTGGATCACCAAAAGGTGGGATCCGCTGTAACCACAAACGATCTGGGTCATTCATTTAGTGGCCTATAAATCACATTGATCAAGCAATGAACAGCCCGGAATTTTGATCACCTAAAGGTGGGCCCACTTGCAGTTGTCCATTAGATCAGTGGTCTGGACCATTAAACAGTAGGCCCCACTGATCCGGATCATTCATTTAGTGGGCTATAAATCACACTGATCAAGCAACGAATAGCCTGGAATTCTGATCACCCAACGGTGGGCCCACTCAAAGTCGTCTGGCTGAGCAGACATCTGCACAGCAGCTTATCCACATCTACTTCAATCAAGACCATCAAATGGCATGCCCCACAGCAGACCATAGCCTGAGAATCATACTCATCAAACAACATTCACCATCTGATTTCCAAATTCCAAGTCCATTCATGCTACATTCTACCAATATTACAGTCTCATTTGTATCCAAACACATTTCCAAACAACATTCACCATCTGATTTCCAAATTCCATGTCCATTCAAGCTAGATTCTACCAATATTACAATCTCATTAGCATCCAAACACATTTCCAAATTGGCGTGTTTAAAATTCCCATTGAATGGGCAGCATTTTCAAATAACGAATTCTATCAAATTGCAATTTTATCAATTTATGATTCGGAGACTTTTTCATTTATTACATTTATTGTAACGATGATAAATGGGCATGCGAAAATTGCCACGAACAATGTAAGACTTGGCCTAAAAATATCAGGACTTGAAATGAATTGCAATTTCCCAGAAATTCGTTTTCTGCGGGATGATCACAGTAAAAAAACAATCCCGATCGTCGAATTCGAATTCCACTTCTTTTGAGTTCACAGTGCAGAAAGCTGGTTTTGTGCTTGAGTATGCTCCAAAACGGCCTGGTCCTTTACCTTTGATGTTCAATTGGCAGTTTGAAGAAATGGCAGTGAAGTCCATCGATTCAACGGCTCCTCCGGAATTGTACATCTCTGTCAGTCCGATGGGAGCGAACTGGATGGTTTGATTGTAACTCTGTTGACAACATATGAGAAATTATTTAGGAGAAAGTGGATTATGTAACTCCAAGAGTTTTGCAGGCTCATGGACTAGAGCAAAACTCGGTGGCGTCAACTGAACTTGACTCGGCAAGATTTTTTTTAGCTGAGTCATTGTGAAGTAAGCCTGACTCAGCTTCTATTCAGCATGACTCGCCAAGTCAGTTGAATCAACATGACTCGAAGCGAGCCCATAGTTCTAAAATTCGATAACTCCACTTGAAACTCAGCTGAGTTGATTCAATTCAACTTGGCAAGATTTCGAGACGAGTCTTCATGAAATGTGATTGTAAGCTTGACTCGGCATGACTAACCCAAGTCAACTTGACTCGACATGACTCGAAGTCACTCACTTGTGAAGCTTTTTAAGCAAAAAAAGTAAGAGCTCCCAAACCCAAGACCTGAAGCAGGAGCAATGCTCTAACCAACAAGCCAAGCATCATTTGTTTGCTTTTTAATTATCAGATACAGAGTCTAAGTAAAGACTCGTTTGAGTCTTTGAGTCAACCTGACCCAGCTAGCATTAAGTGGAGTCGAGTTTCAAGTTTTTAAACTATAGTGACAACCTGGCATGTGCAGCGTTTATCCAAGAAGTGCATCAGTGGGCCCCACTGAGTAGATGATCTGGCCAGGAAGTGGGACCAATCAACTCATCAGAAGGGTTGCATGTATGGTGCAGATGGGCCAGGTCAAGTCGGGTCGAGGGGAGTTCCAGACCTATCTTTGTAGTAACCAAGAGTCCAAGACTAGATTTTCGTCTGAAACGCAATCCATTAGCATGTGGGATTGGTCTGGAGTGGGTCCAAGTCCAAATAAGATTGGTCTTGGTTGGGTTTGGATTGGATCTCGGACTAAAGGGGGTCCAGGACTGACCAAATTACATATGGTTGGATCTGAGTCAAATCTCAGTTGGGTAAGGTCTAATTTATAATGTAGACTTCATGTTAAGCACCAAACTACATGTTTTTTTTTTTTTTTTACGGAGCTGCTTGCATTCTACTCAATCATCTTATTTATCTTAATTGAAGGAATTTTAAAAGTCCATTCCAAACTAAGTCCTGGTCATTTTTGCATGGTCCAAATCCAACCCATTAAAAAGTCGGATCTTATGGTTGGGTCAGGTACACTTTGAGAGGTTCCACACCCACCCATTTGATAATCTAGGCAGTTTATTTGGACCAAACTTGATCTAGTAGGTCCAGTTTCAGATCCAAACCAAAGTATCATCAGATGGGGTCCTGTTGTGATAGATGTCTCGTATTCTACAGAACGGTGTAGGGGAAGTTATATATAAAGCCCTAGCCCCCCCTACGTGATCTGATCTGAAACCCGATCCCAAGATGATCCAACCCAACCAAATCCGATCCGAAGACCTGACCCGACTGAATAGGATATTTTGAGTACGGGGTATAAATACTCTTTATGGAAGTTGAATTGAGGTTACGTAAGAGAAGCTTTTTCGAGGTTCTTTAGGTGTTAGAAAGTTTTAGGGCTGTAATCCTTTTTTTAAGAAGATAGTGATTTCGACCAGGTCTCATCCATGGAGTAGGAAAAATGCCGAACCGTGTAAATTTTCTGTGTTTTGTGTGTTGGTTTTCTTTGTTACATTCAGTTTGTTTTTTACAGGTCTAATGACCCACTATGTCGACTTGATCCATTTGATATATACATTGAATGTGGATAATCAGCAATCTTTTTCTAATCCATACATTTTTCTTGTAAACAACTGATAAGATGACTTGCCCCTCCCTGACACACTGACTGGATATTGGCCAAAAGCACCGGCATAGAATGTGTCCACATATGCGTGCCATCTGAATCCTACTTTCTGAGAGATCCAAGCCAGAAGAACAAGCTGATGTGATCATCAGGTGGGTCTCACATGTATGGAGAAAATGGACATCTACCAGACCTTGACCAAGGGTCCACATCTAATGCCCCTGTGCAATCCATCCAATGATGGTACTGTCCTGATTGTCAGGCCACAATACCAATCAGGGCACACCTGACAAACAGCTGGATCTCACAATCATGGTTGGCATTGGCATGTAGGATTGGATCATCCTCTGAGAGAGAGAGAGAGAGAGAGAGAGAGAGAGAGAGAGAGAGAGAGAGAGAGAGTTGATGAACTAACCCTGATTGGAGAAACTGTAAATATTTCACATTCCAAGACCTTTAATGAGACGTTGAATGACCTGTTTTTTGGCAAAGTAGATAAAGATCCTGAAATCAAGTAAAAACATGGGCAGATGTTAGACTACAGATTTTAATAAACATAGAAAACGTGGTGGTATGTTCAAGCATTTCTTTTACATTTCAAGTGCACGGCGAATTGAAAAAGGTAGAGCAAAACCAATTACATATCTTAAGCTGTGTTTGGAAACTGATTGGAGAGGCACGCACATGTAATATTTACAATGTGCCCGCACATTACACTTGAATTCATAGCTTCAAGTGGGACCCATGTTGAGATGGAAGATTTGAATAAATATCAAACATTGCAGTGGCATGTTCAATCATTTTTTACTAGAGAATCGTTTTCACATTTCAAATGCACTGGGAATAAAAAAGTTTAAGCAAAACCATAGCAAGGTGCACGCATGTAATATGTACAATGTGTTTGCCCACTATCCTTGAGTGGTTAGTTCACTTCATGTGGGGCCCACATAGGACGTACCAAGCTCTGAAAATACCCTCAATGGGATAATATTAACCCCTCAATCCATGGACTCCAAATAGATGATAAAGAGAAGAAACACAACATTGGTCCACATTCAACTGAAAATGGTAAAAGATGACAGAGAGGATCTTCCAATGCGAAGATTTTCGAGGCATGGTCTACCTAGTGGGGCTCATTAGATCAACAGTCAGATCATTGATCTATGGACCCCACTTGCATAAACTGAATGTAAGGACACTATGCATATCCTTGGCACAATGACTAGATAAATACATCATATATCACACTTGAAAAGAATATCACCAGAGGACTCCAAAACCGATATATTAGCAAACAAGTTTGGCTAAAACAAATGAATTTCAGAGGAAAGAGTAGTGTCAGATCCTTTATGCAAACAAAACTCTGCCTATCTGAAATATTTCATGGATCTGTATCTTGTACATGAATAGGTTCCGGTGTCTGAAAATGACATGAGGAATCGGTCAGGGTGGGACCCTAGAAAAGCCAACAAGCTGACACATCCACGCGTGTGGCCATATGGAGGTTTGCCTCAGGTTGGCAACCGGTGTGAAACTTTTGCTGTAACTTTCATCCTGAATCCTGATGCCGATCCCATTTAGTTAGGACAAGGCTTACATGAGGATGATGATAATTTAAAAATGCATTTTTGGATAAATATATGCAAGTTTTCTAAGCCCATGCAAGTGCACATACCAATATGGCATACGTGTGAGAAACATGGTTTAGATCTTCTGTCCTGAAGATTGGGCTGCTTCACTCCTCAGGTGGGCCAAAGTGCATAAAACAAATGGATGGCTGGAAAAATTATGTTTTAGCCATCTGTTCAGTTTGTGCAATGTGGACCACCTGAGGGTTGAAATGGCCTGAATGTTAGGCCATAGTATCTAAACAGTGTGGCCCGTGTAATGGAAAACTTGGATTCACAGTACACACCATTACATTTCGGAAAATGTACTCTCTTTTTTTTTTTTTGAAAGATGTACTTAGAAAACTAGATATATGTAAGGACGTGTTACCATCACAGAACCGACCATCTAATGTTTCTATATATTCTAAGCAATAAAATAAGATTAGTGAGGTGGAATATACCACCATTGAAGGAAAAGACTGCACAGGCTCCCATCCAGTTCTTCCCAGCAACCTTATCTAGAAACTCAATATCAACAGGACTAACACGTTCTGTGAGGCATGACTCCTCAGGACGTGCATTGTTCTGATTCTTCAGAACAGTGGCGATACATGGCCAGGTTCCCGCTCCTTGGCAATTGAAAACACCTATAACTCCAGTTAATGTGTTCAGGTTCCATATCTTCAGCAGACTGTAGTGAGCAAATCGGTTATGAGAAAAGGAGTAGGAAACTAATGGTGTGTCTTGTTGCACCATGTTAGAGTATATTGTCTTCAATGTATGTGTGTTGCAGTATATTTGAGTGTGAGAATGCACATATATTCAGTTGTCCTGTGGTCCACCATATCCTTGGAGATACTTGCAAGGATATGGTGCACTACATGAGAACTGAACATATTCCTCCCTCAACACTCAAATATATTGCAATGCACATGCATCGAAGCCTGTATACGCCAACACACAAATGTCATGAGAAAATAAGGGTGTATTTGGTTGGCCCAAAATGTCACGAAATTTCATGAAATTAGGTGCAACCAAACAGGCCCTAAGCTAATACCATGTAAATGAAGTATACCTTTTCCCACCCATAACTGGGTCATTGAATAGACAATCTCGCGTGGGCCGCCCAGGGTACTTAGCTCTGAGGAGTGACCCATCAGGAAGGACAAGCTTTTTAAGAACTTCAAAATCATGATGACCTGGCTTATCACTGCAAAGCATGATGCCGAGGTGGGTATGTGATTATGCATGGCTAAAATCATTTAGGGCAGGTTTGGATGCACAGGCAACTTGTATAGAATTCCGTTAAAATCAGTGATGTTTCCCAGTAATGCATAATGCAATAGTAGCCTTGAAATTGCAGTTGTATGCTTTCAAGTCCAACTTACTTCTGATTTGATAATTATCGAGGAAATTACAATTTGGTTATTTCCACTTCATGAGACTAAAATTGCAATTTGATTTGATTTTGCATCCAAACAAACCCTTAAGAAACAAAGCATCGATTGTGGATGGAACTTACCTAACGTAGACTCCACAACCCCCCACAGCTCGAGCAGCTGCATGAAACTCAGCTGAATCATGGAGGCTCTGAAATTCAGTGAAGTTAAGCTAGCATCCCAAAAAAAAGGGCAAAAAAAAAAAAGCGCAGCATTTTTATTATAGATGGCGAGGCCATATCTTACATAGAACATGTCCCAATCTGGGACCATGACTTCTCCAAGAAAGATGCTGTTGAAAGCCACAGCGGCAATATGCAATGTCTGAGACATTTCGTTTTTAGGATAGTAATCATCCGATGCTCTCGTAACGGCGCTTACTTTTGAACTGAAACAATGTGTAAGCCAGAAAATTCACAGTTATTACAGGTATTGCATAATGGATCCAGACCATTCATCAAGTGGGCCCCATGATGCATACACCATGGCCTGGAAAGCAGGCCATTTAGACCAGAGTGGTCATCAGGTGGATCACACGTTCGTGGGAAGGATGGACGGTTGAAAAGATTTAGCAACAGTCCATGTTCAGCATAAAATTGGGCCCACCAGATGATCTATTAGCCTGAATTTTGGGTCACGATACATCCATGGTGGGGCCCACCTGATGAATAACCAAGATCTCATACCCATTCCATGTTGGCATGTGTGAGCAAGTAGGACTCAAAAGACTACCCTTATGAAGATGTATATGCCATGGCATGGAAACCATGCAATTTAGGCTAGACTGGCTGTCAGGTACATCAAAAGGATGAATGGTTGGAAAGATCTAGCAATTGTCCACATTCAGCATAAGTTGGGGCCTACCTGATGATCTATTAACCTGACTTTAGGGTCATGATACATACACGGTGGCAATGTTTTCAATATCGACGATATTTGCAGATATATCCCACGATATATCTTGTATCCCACCTGTGCGATACGAAATGCACAACTAGTGCGATACATCCCACCTATTCGATCCGGTGAGCATTTTCGATTTTCGATTCATTATTTTGCTGTAAATCATGCTAAATCAGTGTCAAATGGTTACAAATCTACATAAAGAATCATGGATTTAGAGCTTCAATTTCGAGATTTGGGGAGATGAGACAAGTTACGGAAAATTGAAAAATAAAAATAAAAAATTTCCAATTTCTCACAAATCGGTTGCAGTCTCTACATCCAAATGCAAAAGAAAAAATGCATGTAACCTAATCTAGTGATTCTTCTTTTTGTTTTTGAATATGTTGCTTATGTTTCCATAGATGCCTTTTTACATTTATAAATTATATGAATAGACTTTCAATATACTTGCATTAGTTTAGTCAGACAACGGATAGATTAGGACCCCGTACAAAGGAAACTTATTATGTGTACTTGTTTTTTTGTAATGTTTTGATTTCCAAGTGTGTATTAATGTATTTTTTTAACAATTCCAGAAATTTCATTGAAAAATTTGACAAATTTCCCAATGTTTTCCCCACATTTCCCAACAACAGTGATATATTATAGGATACAACTGATATATCCCTTGTGATAATCGATATGTATCTGTATCCCAAGGGTGCAATACATTAGATGATAATGATATGGAAAACATTGCATGGTGGATCCCACCTAATGAACTACCCAGATCGCATGCTTGTGGCCATATGGCATGCGAGGGAGAGTAGGATTCCAAATCCTACTCTTATAAGTAGCCTTTACAATAGATATTTAGGATTTCAAAACTGTTTCTGTACCTGTAAACAGAATCTGTGTTATGGGCCATGCAACAGATTATACTGTTGTCACGAAAGTTCCTGGATATGGAGTTTTCGAGTGCTTCATGGAACTGTCGAGTCAATGATACCCGGCCTCCGAAGCCCATGCCAAGAGTTTCCATTAAACTCTGCACATCCACCTTAACCCCGTCCACTTTCTGAGAATCAAGATATCTGTGTAGATCATCATAAAATTCAAATATTTTAGCGGGATCAATCATACCAACACCATACTTCTCCATGCTGTCCATAGATATATCCCTCATGTTTGTTTGAATTCCTGGAGACTGAACTGGGTACACTAGTTTCGGATTGTATTTCTTGGTTTCTGGTGCGTTTGGATGGAGCCCTCCCCAATATCCCATCAACGCATGCCACATGTATACATACCTGAAAAAGCAGTAAATTCCAATGATCAAGAACTTGGTTGTGGAAGGTGATTGTTCAACGCATCTTTTTGGGGGACTAAAGCAGGGTGAAGTCCTTGTGTAACGCATAGAAGATAAACACCCATAAGGAAAAGGAATTCATACTTCAAGCCAAAAGTCCTTTTAATGGATGTAACAAAATCCTTCAGATCACTGGGTCCCTCATCAGCATCCTCTTTTGAAGTTCGTCGAAACTTGTTGTTTTCTTCGATACTAAGTAATCTGGCCCCAAATCTGTATATTGAAGGAACATAACTATTAGATAGCACTTGAGTGTAATCAATCTATGTAATGGTATATAACACAGTGATTGTGGGAGTTTTATGCTCTCATAATCTCATTGCCAGTCCCAACCCGGGATAAAGGAGGGTCGCATCGGGTCAGCAGCCAGTGTCAATCTTTTTTCACAGCTTTCATCATGAATCCAGACAATATGACATACCAAACTCATGCTACGGCATTCTCTATAAGTGACCTGCTGCATCAGAACCCAGGTGCAGCAAAAAATGGGCAAGGGTTGGCTAGGACATCCCCAAAAGTGATGCGCCATAAGAATGCCTGCTTGCTGTGAGAAGTAGGCAAGTGTTCCCATGCCATTGTGGTCTAACTGAAGTTATGGCTCTTGATAGAGTAGAATGATGGAAAGGGATTCGTGTAGCCGACACAAATTAGTTGGATTGAGGCTTAGATGATGATGATACTTGTGTGTGTGTGCGTATCAAAAAATTGTACATGTTGATTAGGCCCACATAAATGGAGCTCATTTGAAAATGGATGGAAGAATTTATGCATAAACTTACTGAGACCCTTCAACACACGGTTCACCTTCTTTCTGGAACTCATTAGCTGTATCTTGCCAACCATCATCTATTATCAGAAACCTCGCTGGAGTTCCACCTTCAGATAAACTATAAATCGGCACAAAACATTCTAGTAAGACAATTTCGAAACTTTTCCGCAATCAACTGGGTATAAACTTTTCTAGTTTACCATATGTTTGAGTGTTCACAATTACCAAGGTAGATGGTACTCGCAAGCATCAGAAACAGTTGAGATATTTAGAAATAGGGAAGTAAGAAGCGGAGAGAATGTGTATCTTATCCTTCACTAGAATCCTCTATTTATAATGATAATTAGCTACAAGAGATATGGTGCATAGTAGGACGACTGAATATGCTCATACTTCCACAATAAAAAAATACCGCAATGTACATACATCGAAGACTTTACACTCTAACAAGATAAAAAGGGGCCTTCCGGTTATTGTCTCATACAAGTTTTGAGCAGGAAAATGCTAGCCCGCATAATGCAGGTTGCATCTTCCACCTCAAACACCAAGCATAATAAATCGGCATAGGAGGATCCAAACACTACCTAAAGTAGGATAGAGAAAAGGCAAATATAGAAGAGATAATTAGATACTGACAAAGATTGTCTCAAGTAAAACTGCTTTGTATTATATGGAAACGGTAGTGTTTTCTTTTTTCGAAAGATGAAGATTAGTGTTTTTGAAATTATATAAGAACAGAAAAAATTGATAACATAACATGGCAAAAAGGATATGTACAAGGGGATGACAGTTCACCTCTTTAGGCCATCTACAATTCCTTGAGGACTAACTTCAGTATAGAAAGCATCCCACGTGCACCAGCCAAACCAATCTAACATTTCAGGCATCTGCTTGAGCAAGCAAAAAAAGCCATGGTTCTCAATATCAGTAACATTTCGCTAATGAATATGATAGAATTGAGAGGCCAGATACTTTGCTATGGAAGCTCATGGCCATCATTCAAATATGCAAGAAATAGGTGTGTGAAACATATTATTTCACATTATTTGTCAGACAATTTGTTAGAGAGGCTCATGAGCTGCCTTTGAGATGGCTTGCTTGTATCCAACATCTCCACACCATGCACAATGACACACTATTGGAGCACTCATAGTGGTTGATCCAGTAGGCCACCATGTTGAGTGACTAAATCAAAAAAAATAAAAAAAATAAATCATGGTGATTTTATAATCCTAGCCATCGTGCTGTGTAGCTTTCAGTCAGGGAAGCACAACTTATTTTTCAATTATTTATTTCGTGATCACTAATATCATGCTAAGATGGTCCAATAACTGTGTGAGATACAACCCCCTTTACAAGATGGCCCACCAGATCAAATGATTGAGATTGCACTGTTATTCTTCAATTATGTGGCGGAGATGCTGGGTATGAGCTAGTATTCATCTTCAAGGAGGCTTGAGAAGACACAAACCTCTTTAGCAAATCTCAATTTGTTATATTAGTTAACCAAATGCGAGAAATGGGAAGCAAGACGCTTAGTGTTTTATTTTATTTTTATTTTTTTAATTGGTAAATTGATTTCACATTCTAGACAGTGATGATTGGTTAATCGAGCATGCAAGTCCCAAAATTTTTTTGTTTTTGTTTTAATGCAAGTCCCAACTTGCCCTTTTGTCTGCACGGTGTGAAAAGCTTCCCTTGTGCTTCTCCAAAATCCTGCAAATGGCTAAAGGTCCATAAAATGGTTGATATAAAGAAAAATTCAAAATCTTAAAAGTTTTGAGAATTTGACAATCTGATCTATTTCATGCCATGAGAGGGAGCGTACTTCATAGATTCCGTCATCAGATTAAACGGATTGTCTCCATAGTTTATAAATACAGCTTCAAGGAATCGGGATGCCACTACATCAGGATCACCTAAAACCATATCAAAACACATCAGAATCTCTCCCATCAGTAGACACTGAGATGCATGAGGTCTACTAACCTAGCATGCCCACCTACCTCAACACACGCAAGATCGAAGCCATTCATGGGGCAAGTCCCACCATGCCGATGACCTGGCCCAAACACACTGGCCATATATGTTGAATGTGGACCATTTAGAATTTTTCAAACCATCCGTTTTTCCATAAACACGTGGTGTCTGATGAGTGGACCTGATGGATTTTTCAGCCAGGGAATCTCCACTATAGGGCCCACCTGATGAACAGCTTATATCTCATGGGTAGGTGTTGGGTAGGATTAGCAAACCTCTGAAATAGAGATAGAGATGACTTTGACAAACAAACACAATTTCTTGTGTTCAAAACTAAAGAATGATTGATACATTTTTTTAACAAGCTCACCACTTTCTATGCAGAACTCGATTTCATTAGCTGAGTTTCCTTGCAAGCTGCTTCTAAAATCACCATCTAACACTGGTAAAAAGAGGATATAGGAAACGTCACGACTTCCCTCATCAACAGATGAGTCTTCCCTTGCTTCCAAGAGCAACATCTGTGTCTCTACAGGAATGTCGCTTCCCGATTTCCCCATTCGGGGTATCATCCAAAATATCTTAAATCTGAACAAGCAAAGTAGTCTATAACCCCTGCATTAGGAAACACATACATCAATTGCATTGAGCTTGTCTCTTTCCGTTTGAAATCCAATTTCAAACTTCAGTTCAAATGGAAATTCCAAAAGAGCTCCTATGCACACAACCACATGCCAATCCATGCAACAGGGGACCCCATTGTGAAGATTACCTGGCGGCATGTAAAGAAACAATGAGCGGAATTAATTAGTCATCACTTGTCCATGTTCAATGAACATGTGCGGCCAGTGTGTTGAGGTGACTGGTCTGATTTCTGGCCAGGTCATCTATGTGGTTTGCCTCAATTGATGCACGGCTCAAGATATACATCACACATTTAATTGAAATGTAACTATGATAAACTTGTGCCATTGAAGAACCTATCGAACATGCCAAATGCAAATCATGCACTTCGTTTAGAGAACTGATAACTGGCACCTGTACCACTCCTTGTGGGACACAGCATTTTCAGCCCTTGGATTTTATAAGCATCTGAGGGCTGAAAACACCCTCTAATACAGAGTGGTGCAAGCACCTTTAGGTGATCAGTTCTCCTTCAATTTTATTTTTTTTTGAAAGATGATTATAGATTAATAAAAAGGAGAAAAGAACAAAAGCAGGAGCAGATTTCCGCTGAGAAAGCGAGAAAAACTAAGCTCCAAGGAAGATAAAATCAAAATCCTTTAAGGCATCTACATGGACAGCTCAATCTATCAGCATACGCTTTGCATTGGACGCAACAACATCAGCAGAACTGGAGACATTTCTGAAGTATCTTCCGTTTCTTTCTACCCAAACAGCCCAACAGATTGCAAGAAGAGCCATTCTCCAGATGAGGGTCTTGTTTTTTCCCATTGTGATTCCATGCCAAGCTTTTAGAAGGAGATCCGCCGATTCAGAGAGACACCAATCGATGCCGAAACGAAAACTAAAATCTGCCCATATACTAACAATAAAAGGAAAATGCACAAGAAGATGATCGGCCGACTCTTCTTTCCCCATACAGCAAAGGCAAATATTTGGTAAAATCATCCCTCTTTTCTTCAGATTGTCAATCGTCAGAATTTTTTTCCTTCCAACCAGCCAACCAAAAACCTGAATCTTAGGAAGGACCGGATACTTCCAGATATGGAAGGAGTTGTGACCTTTGCCAATGTATTTTTTATTATGTCATGAGTTAATCAACTCAATATCAAAATAAAAAATTCAGCCACCATCAGGAAAATAAGAAACACAGTTTCATCCCATGAAAATTGATGCTACAGTGCTATATACCATTTAATGAGGATTGAAGCATGTCATGGTTAGCATAACTCTACTTTGATTTTTTATTTTTTGTTAATTGATGAAAAAGGCATGAAACTTTGCATGCTGCAAATATCAATCCGAAGCCACCATCTGCTGATGTGTGGTGGGCCTCTTCCGTCAATGGATCTCTTTTCTTCCTTCTCCATTTCTAACATTGCCCATTCTGCCATTTAAGTTATTCATCTATTGAATTATTTAAAATAAATAAATCTCTTTTCTTACCTAGAAGAATGACAATCTTCGACAATGTTGTGGTTGTGTTCTAGGAATAATGTGGTATAGGAAGTGAAGTATTTCATCATGGAGAAATATAAGCGGACTATTCAGATAAAAATTTGAAAATACAAATTTCAATCAGAGTGAAATTACAAAAAAAACAAAACTAGAAAATAGCTGAATGGTAGAAATCAGCACGCTGCAGACACCCACTTGAGAAATCACTGAAATAGCTGCATTTATCCTAATGCCAATACTAGAAACAATCTCCAAGCTGTGTACGCACATGCATGCACATGGAAATGAGAGTACTACTAATTTACAAACAACCAGAAGCAACTAAATCAATCCAATAAAATTGATGCATTAAGGCTGTGTTTGGATGCCTTATCGAGTTAAACTGCAATAATTAGTTTAACGAAGTAGAACTGTGGAATTGCATTCTTTCCTACATATTCATCTTGATGGACTAGGCTCCAAATTGCAATTTTTTGTTACTTTTCAAGTTGGCATCAAAGGAATGTAACTGCAATTTGAGCAACAGTTCCTTGTTACGAACACCACGGAAGGCAATTAAAAATTGGTTGTTTCCTCTCTATTGAACATAATCCATACTGCATCCAAACACAGACTAAAGGATAATACAATCTCTAATTTTTCACAATTTCAGAATTTTCTGCTTCTCAAAATCAAGCAGCCTTTGTTTCTTGCAGCGATCATAAATCATAACATAACCCAAATAACAGACGATGCATCATTTGTATATTCACTCATGCAACATGACATTTTTTATCAACCCAACAGCTTGACAATGTGGGTCCTGCCTTTTGGTGATTTGGACCGTTCTTTCGGCAGGACCCATCATGGACAGCCGTTGTCACCGAAAGCTCTTCCATTGGATGATCTAACCGTTGGTCTGGTAGTCTATGCAAACAGACAATTTCTCCAATGGTCCACATTCATTGGGGGGAAAAATTGACTAATCATACAGCTAAAATTTGCAGTGGGGGAGAGTTTTGGGGGATGGCCAATAGATGATTAGCCACACCTGATGAACGAATGGATCACTGAGAGGTAGGTCCCATCTGAAGCCACAGCAAAATAAACAACATTTTGCTATCATCAAAATTCTGGAAAATTGCATAAATCTTTCTCTCTCTCTCTCTCTCTCTCACTCTCAGAAAAAGGAAAAAACTTACTGAAGAAGGCCAAGCTTGAAAACATGCCGACAACTCTTCTCATCAGAAACTGCACCCAAGAACGCCGACGTATCCCCCGACGGCGTGACAATGACATTCTCCGGCACACCCGTCAGCGCCTCCTTTCCATTAATCCTCAAAACCCCATCACCAACGACAGGATTTACAGTTTTCAGGCTCAAACACACGGAATGCTTCCATATCTTCCGAAATCTCAAAGACCCATTTGGAAAAGCAATGTGATTTGGTGGTAGGAAGAGAGAAAATGGGGCATTGAGTTGCAAAGATGGCCCCAAAGATGTAGAAATCATGGTCATTTATCCTGTAGATTTTGAATTCTGTAGACCGTTGGATAGAAGTTCGTTGGAATCTCCCGGGAAAAAGGATACAGCAAGAGAGGATGTGCTTTGTCTGTCTACAGTTGAATGAGGATTGTATTATCTAATCCGCTTTCCACACTTGGTATCCTTGTATTTATTCTTATGTATCTATTTATTATTATTTTCTTTTTGGGATTTTGATAGAACGAGGGACTCCACATATTAGGTGGAATACACGTCCTCGTTTCCACCGTTGGATTGCAAGCATGTGATGGATCTTGGCCATTCATTAGCTTATCTCATTAAGTGAGCCACACTCAATGACACGTGTTATCTGGGTAACACGTTTAAGGGTGTTTCCGTGACCGTGGGGCCACCTTGATGTATTTGTTTTTATATCCACTCTGTACATCAGTTTTCCAGATCATTTTAGGGCATGGTCTCAAAAAATAAAGTAGATCCAAGTCTCAGGTGGACCACACCACAGGAAAAAGTAATCATTGAATGACAATCATAGGAACCTTCGTAGGGCCTACTGTAATGTTTTTTTGCCGTCCACCTGTTGATAAGGTCACACAGACCTGGATGAAGGGAGAAAAATAAATATCAGCTTAATAAAAAAACTTCTGTGGCCCTAGGAAGATTTTAATGGTAGATACTCATTCCCTACTGTGTTGTCCACTTGGGACTTGAATCTACTTCAGTTTTAGTATCATGGTCTAAAATGATCTGGAAACACTGATGGACGGTGTGGATATATATATATATATATATATATATATATATATATATATATATATATATATATATATATATATATATATATATATATATATATATAAGTGGGCCCCGGTCACGGAAACAACCACTAATTCGTCTCCTGGGTAACACCTAATTGGCTCCTCTAATTGGCTGAAGCGGATTGGCTGGGACGCCGATCGGGGAAACGGATGGGCTACTCCCCTGTCGGGCCTCTATGGGCCCACTATGATTTTTGTGTTTCATCCATTCCGTTAATCCATTTTCAAAGTTCATTTTAGTATTTCACTCTAAAAAGTAGAAGTATATAAATCTCATGTGGACCACCCCACAGGAAAACAATAATGATTGGATATCCACCATTAAAATCCTCCTAAGGCCCACTGTACTGTTTATTTGACATCCAATCTGTTGATTAGGTCATATAGGCCCAGATTAAGGGAAAAAACAAAAATCAGCTTGATCCAAAACTTTCATAGTCCCCAAAAAGTTTTTAATAATCTACACTCATTCAACACTGTTTCTTGTAATGTGGTCCACTTGAAATTGGAATATAACTAATTTTTGGTATCATATCATAAATTGATCTGAAAAAATAGATATACGTCATGGATTAAGCACATACTTCATTTTGGGGCCCACAGAGCACCGACCATCAGCCATTGGCTGGTGGCAGGGGGAGTAGCCAATCCGTTTCCCACCGTACATACCTAGAGACGGAGGGTCCTGGCAGGGCTCCGTGGGTTCTACCTTTATCCATATGTTTTATCCACGCCGTACATTCTTTTTGATAGATTATTTTAGAGGATGAGCTAAAAACTGAGGCAGATCAAAGACTTAACTAAACCACGCCAGGAAACAGTGGGGATTAAACGCCTACCGTTGAAATACTCTAAGGGCCTTGAAGTCTATTTTATGAAGCTAATATTTATGTTTTGTCTTCATCCGGCTCCATGTGACCTTATGAACAGGTTGGATGGAAAATGAACCTCACGGTGGGCCTAGGAAGGTTTCAACGGTGGGCATCATTGTCACTACTTCTTCCTGTGGTGTGGTCCACTCAACCCTTAGATCTGCCTCCTTTTTCATTTTGTACCCTTAAACAATCTTTCAAAATGGATGGACGTCTTGGATAAAACACATACACCACGGTGGACTCCACGGAGGGGTATTACCGAATTCCGTCCGATGGCCTGCGGCTCCGACTTGAAGGAACTTCTCCTGCGGTCGGAAGCTAGGTGGGGCCCACCGTAGTGTTTGTTAGAAATCCACCCCGTCCATCCGTTTTACCAGCTGATCTTAGGTTTGGATGATCATATTTACCCATGTAGGCTCATATGTGTACCCTGTCCTTGTGCAACATGATCTGAGCTTTTCATCTGGTTCGGTACGGTGATTTCATCTTACTTCTTAAAATTCAGATGATTTTACTCCTTGGGTGGGCCACACCTTACCAACACAATTAACGGTTAAAACAAAACTTTCTCTAGCAGTCCATTTATTTGATTTGCTCTGACTCGCCCGACGATTGAAATGGCTGAGTTTTACGTTAGAAATTCCAACCAGTGCATACCATATGATGGAAAAATCTGATCAGGCACACGTGTACTAAACTGGCACGCGTGACTGTGTGTGGATGGGCAAAGCACCCACACGCGTGGGCTTAGCTCACCTGGATGTAAGCAATTTTGGTTATCAATCTCTAGAGCTGCAGCTCATGCTGGGCGATCTGGACGGTTGAGCTGATGGGCCACACAGTAGATGGCCTGCGGTCAAGAAATCTCCGCGATGGGGATGATCCCTAGCCATTTGATTGGTGGCCTGCAAATGCACGGTTAAGAAAAGAAATACAACCTGGGTCTGCATTCAAGTGAACAAGAGCGAGGATTGGAATGGAAGGATTTTCCAGTTCGGATGAATTTTGGAGCGTGGTCCAGCCACAGCGGTACCATCAGAACAAACAATCTGAACCATTGAATCCTGGGCCCACCTATATAAATCCTTGATATCTAGTTTTTACAGAGGGAAATACAGCTCGCTGATCCTGAATCTTCGGAGAACATCAATTAAACGGTTGGGATTATTCATCAGCTAAAGGAATACCCTATCTGTGATGGCGCCCATCAGATCAACGGTCTGGTTCAAGAGGCATCTGCCTCTAATTCAACGGTAGAAACGAAAACTCTTGATGCTCCACATTAAATTGCGGAAACTGATGAAAAATCGACAGCTAAAATATTCAGTAAGTCATCCATGGTGGGCCTCGCTAGATGAAAGGCTCCGATGGATTTATAACTCTGCCACGTGTACTGTAGTGAGATGGCTGCACTATGCTCCAGTTTTACGTATGGAAATAGGAAATGTCAGTACTGCAGCTGTTTGATCTGGGATCACGTTCAATGATCTAATCCAAACCGTTGATCTAACGATATTCAACAGAAAAGGTGGCTCATCAAAAATCTTAAATGTTTCCTGGACGTTCCAATCACTGACCCCCACAAAGTAACAGTCAAATAGATGATCATCATGAGGAGAACCTTTCTAACGGTTTGGATCATTAAACATGGCTCTAAATCTTTCTTTTTTTTTATTGGGTTAGCTTGTTGGTACACACTCATATCAGTACACACTCCATGTTAGCCACCCCCACTAGGGATCGATGGCATGATGCCATCATGCCAAGGCCTCGAGTGTTAAAACGAGGTATCTACACTCGGTCTACCAGTTAAGCTTTGAACACGGGTGTAAGGTACCTAGCAAAACGTAAAAATTCTCTAGTAAGATTTCAAATCCGGAGCCAACACGCACGTTTCGGCAATATCCGAACCGTCAATTGGATTCTGGTGGAGTTGATTATTATAGTAGCCGAAATTTTCAGGCCAGACCTATGATCAGATCGGTATGGACGGTTAGAAGGAATTCGTGACATTCCACGTGCAAATCTGGCCTCCACTATCCTGTGGGAAGCGGATTGGGTGGTGACGTCCACATGGAGGTGGGGCTGTGAGGCCAAACATAATGCATATGTCTTATCCATGCCGTCCATCCGTTTTACCAGCTCATTTTAAGGCAGGAGCCCTAAAATAATCAGAACTCAAGCTCAAAATGGACCACACCAAAGGAAACGGTGGTGATTGAATGCCTACTATTAAAAACTTAACGGGGCCACAAAAGTTTTGGATCAACCTGACATTTGTGGTGGGCCCCACTTGACTTTTGAACGGATTCATATTTTAGACCATGCACTAAATCGAGCTGCAAAAACTGATGTGATATAAAGCATATTTATCAAGGTGGGCCCCACTGTTAAGGAAACACCCGCTAACAGAAGCGGATTGGCTGGTGTACCACCCACCAGCTATATAGCTGGTGTACCAGATACGTGTCGTGCGAAGACGAGCGCCTCCTGGAGCTCCGAGTTGTACGAACGGTTCAATGGAGATCAAAGCTACGTGGCCCCCACAATGATGTATTTATTATATACACACCGTTCATCTATTTTTAGAATTCATTATAGCGCTTTGGACAAAAAATGAATTATATCCGAACCTCAAATGTACCGCACCAAAAATAGCAACGAGGATGATGATTTTCTAAGGTTAAAAAATTCGCAGGGCCCACCATATCGTTGTTTTCCATCCAATCTGCTAGTAACGTCAAAAATAAATACATGAAGACTAAAAACAAATTTAATATTGATCCGAAACTTCTGTGACCATATAAAGGTTTCAATGGTAGACCTTCAATCTTCCACTGCTTTTTGTAGTGTGGTTCAGTTGATCTTTAGATCTGTCTTATTTTTAAGCTCAAGACTTAAGACGAACTTGCTAAATGGATGGACGGTTTGGATATAACACATACCTCATGATGAAACATACAGAACTTGCAGACGTCAATACACAGGCTATACAGCTGGTGTGTGATGCACCAGCCAATCCGCTTCTCATGACTAACATGTTGTTTTTCGTATAATACCTAATCCACTCAGAAATTTTTATTAAGTAGTAAAATGTATAAAGAACAAAAATAATTTAAAGTCATTTAATTATCTGATAATGGGTTTGCTGGACATTCATTGGACGGCTAAGAATGAAAATATCCATCCGCCGTGTTTCCAAACACGCGTCCACGAATCATAGGTTAGTTTACTTGACCAATCAAACCGCTTTTATTTATTTAATATATGCCATGTGTAAAATTCTGAGTGCCAGCGTATCATGCGCCCTACGTAGCCTGAGTATTGTGGAAGCTGATTGCTTACGGGGTAAAATATGTGGGCCCTCCGTTATGTATCTGTCTTATCTACACCGTCCATCGGTCTTAACAGCTCATTGTAGAGCAGGAGTCCAAAATTAAAGCATATCCAATGATCAAATAGACAACACAACAAGAAACAGTATGAATTGAACATTTACCGTTGAAAACATCTTAGCTGCCACAGAAGTTTTTTTATCAACCTTACATTTGTGTTTTCTCTTCATCCATGTCTGGGTGACCTTATCAACGGGTTGGATGATAAATGAATATCACCTTGGGCCCTAGGAAAGGTTTCAACGGTGGAAGTCATAATCCCCAATTTTTACTGTGATATGGTCTACTTGAGGTGTTGGTATACTTGAATTTTAATCTCAGAACATAAAATTAGCTGAAAAAACGGATGGACGGCGTGGATAAGACACATACATCCACGGTGGGCCCCACGGAATTTACACAGTACGCTTTTCAGCGAGCAATCCGCTTCCGGGTATCATAAAACTCCTTTTTCTTGTGCTTTTTTTATTTCTTTGCTTTTTCAGCTCTCTTTCCTTCTCTCTCAAGTCAACAAATTGAAGAAATTACTGAGAGAGAAGCTTCGTAAATCCCTTCCAAAAACCCTAATTTTCAGAAATCCAATAGAAGAAGAAGAAGAAGAGGGAGGATGAAGATCACAGTAATGACAGCCGACGAGCAATTCATCACCTTAGATGTTGATCCTGATGAATCAGTACGCCCTCCAATTCCCATCTCCCACTAGAAAAAAACCCCTAACTCTAACGGTCCTGATTATTTGATTTTTTCTTTCCCGATTTTCTTCCACTTATTGATGATATATGCTGTATATAACAGGTTGAGAATGTAAAAGCGCTTCTCGAAGTGGAGGTTAGATTTCCAGAAAGATTTTATTTTTGTTAGTTTTTTCTATTTATTTGATAAATCTTGAGAATTGATATTTAGGCCCATCTTTTTTTATACATACACCTTCTCTTTACTCTTGATAATGCAAATAGTACAGATTTGTGTTGTTTCTATCACCAGAAGTAGATAAAAAGAGGGTCTTTCTGTCGGGAATTATGGGGGCATATGCTAATCCTCCACAAATTTTTTTTTTTCTGTATCGTATGGTATACTTGTGCACAACTGGTAAACATGTGTCTCAATCTAAAGCGTCCAAATTGTGGGCCCCATGTGGCGGGGTATAACCCGAATGCTGTGATGAATGGATAATCCCAGTCGTCCAATCAAATTGTGGACCAGTTTAATATTTTGGGTTCTGCTCCATCCACAGCAGGGCCCACAGTTTGGACGGTTTGGATTGAGATGGTGTATGACTGCATGCGTATGGTCCACTACACTGCAAGAGTATCACATAATTCATTGGTTATTTTGCTGTTAATTGCTTGATTTTCCCTGCGCGCAGACTCGTGTATCCCTTCAGCAGCAGCAGTTGCTTTTCAATGGGAAGGAGATAAGGAACACTGAGCGTCTGAGTTCTCTTGGTGTTGGGGAAGGAGACTTGTTGATGATGAGTACGGTTTCACCCACAACTCGGTATTGCACTTTCTCTTCCCCCTTTAAATCCAAAAATTTCTTTTTATATTTCAAACTATTTGGAACTCTACAACGAGTTAGTGAAATAGAGGAAGAGATCTGAGAAGGGCAAGAAAAAGATTCCATGAAATCATGCATCAGGGGTTTTAGAAAGAATGCAAATTCCAAGTTGTTATGAAATTAGTTATTTTTCCATAGGTCCAATTTCCGTCCTTTTAAAGATTCTAACCATGTAAACTTCCATGGTAAAGAAAATTTAAAATAAAATTCAAGTGATATTTAGATGTATCCAAATGACCCATTAGTTCCCCAGGTGATTACTGTGGAGTTGCATATTGAATCCTATTTGCACCCATGGACCCACTTTTTGGCTTGTTTTCCATTGTAGTTATGTCTTGTTACTCTTGTGCTGCTGTTTATCTCATCCTACGGTTTATTTAAGATGTCATGCTTCCTTCTTTAACATCTTCTTTAATAATTTTATACATTTATGCCTTTATGCCATTTTCATAGACTAAACAACTAAGAAATGCTTCTTGATTCTTACAATTCTTGGCAAAGTGGGGCTTACGTCTCTGTGTCTGTCTTCAGGAGAATGGACTTTGAGAATTGATAGGTTCTGTTTTTGCTCTGGGCAAAAAGAAAGAATATCAACATTTGGGCCTCTCAAGGGAAAAAAAGAAGAGAATATCAACTTTTGATGTTTTCTTCTCCATGAAACAGTGGAAAAGAAGGTTTAAGTGGAGCCTGTGAGAACTTGTTGGAACACACTCTGCAATTCATTCAGTCAATGCAATGAAAAACATAGCCTTGATAGCTTCTTGTCTTGGCATTCATAGTTCTGCTTTTTCATTTAATTTAGTTTTATTAAACATCTTGCTTTTCATGGCTTATTCTTTTGAATTATTCTTCTGTCCATCTGAAGTGGCATTTTGGATTCATTTTTGATTGCTGATTCCTTTTAATCCATTTATTTCAGTGCTCCTACCAATGATTTGAGCTTTAACCCAGATGGTTCTGCTGTGAATCCCGAGGCCTTCCAGCAGCATCTTCGGCATAATGGAGATATGGTTGCACAACTACTTCAGGTAGGTTGGGTCATCTTTTTTTTTTTTTTTTTAAATTGACTGTCTTATTTCTACTATCACGAAATACTTCTGTTAGGTTGAAGAACACACCCTGACCTTACTGCGTAATACGTTTGGATTCATCCATTTCTTTCTATTTCTCTAGAAGGGTTGCCAGTTTCCACAGGCCACTTGAAAAGACAATAAAATTTAGGCGGACTGATTGATAATCTAACCAAAAGTTTTTTTTTTCCTTCATAGTCAATACTTTTAGTAAGGTAAGGCGGGTTACAGTCCACAGTCAAAATTTGTCAGAACTTGCACATAATGAGTGGTCTTCTTTCCATTTGTAAAGGTTCCCATAAATTTTAGAGTCTATTATGCTTTCACAGAACTTGTATGAACTTCGATTTGTCTGTTGGCCAATCTGAAGATTTATGCAAGTAGTGGGTTGGCGGCTGGTTTAGGTTTTGCCCTCCTCATTTTCTTTCAAAACTGATTCTGTAGTGATTCTGTACTTTTTTGTTCTCTAAAAAAGAGAATCAGGTTGAAAGAAAACAAAAAAGATTAAAAAAACGAAAAAGTTTGGGCAATTAGAACCAACAAATTGCTATCCCAGGCAATGTTCCATGGTCTCCTAGGTTTGGCTTATCTAATCCTAAAGGGGCAGCTTTCTATAGCTCAGTCTTCCACTTGTCTGTGTCATATTGTTCGGTTTCATGATGCCGGCTTCCAACCCTATGCAACCCTCCTTTATCTGGCCTGGGGACTGGCAATGAGAGCACAAAATTCCCTAGACACTATGTAATAGACTGTTATATAGGTTGATTACAATCAAGCCCTATCTAATAGTCTATTACATAGGCTACTATTCTAGAAATGTTTCCAGCAAGATCCAGCAATCAGGGGATGGTTTCCAGTGAGATCTGGTGTCGTTGGGATGTTCCTTGTGCACTTCCAACGTTGAAAATTAGATCTGGAGGTGTTTCCGGCAAGTTTTGGCTGGCCTAGGCTGGTTTCTAGTGAGATATTGTGGGGCTGGAGTCTCCTCTGGTGCAGATCTAAGATCCCTTGTTTCCAGAGGAATTTGCCACGGGAGATATCTCTTCTGGATGAGACAGAGATGCATTAAGATTGCATCTGTAGGATGGTGATGGGGGTTTTATCTCACGTTCACCATCTTACAGGGAGGAAAAAAAAAAAAACTTGCATCGGCTTTCAAAACCAGAGCTCTCTACATAAAATGGGAAGGAGAAAGAAGAAAATATGGGAATAAATGGATGGATGCCAAAATGTTGTGTCTACACCGTGGAACTTTACTAATGATTGAGAAACTTCAACTCTAGGAAATGGATTAAAGATGACTCCATACTAGTAAAGCTGGTACTAACTGAAGCACACCATTAGAATGTTATTAGATTGATCAAGTAATTCCATAATGACTGTTTGAATGCAAATGATTGGAGTTTCTCAAGTCATAGGAAAGCCATGCAAAAGGCACATTGGGTTACAAACCAAGTACCATCTTAGTTAGATATATGGTTTGGAATTATGTTCCCATCTTCTTCTTCTTCTTCTTTTTTTTTCCTGGAGTTATGATCCTTATAGGCATAGTGACTGGAATGACTCTTAATGGTTGGCTTAGATGACTCTTCAACCTCTTGTTTTCATGTGTTTTTGTTTCCTTGATTTAGAAAATTTCATTTACCATTCTGAAAAATGTTAGCCCCTCTTTTTATGCAATTTAGTCGTTATGGATTCTTTTTTGTTATGTAATCTGTCCTATAATTACCACTGGTAACTAATTTTATCTCTTGGCAGCTTTTCTGCTTCCGCAAAAACCTGTTTTGTATATATATATATATATATATATATATATATATATATATATATATATATTGCAATGTACCAAGAAGGAAGTAAAATTTATAGAGGTAGATGCTTTGTGAGCAGTTATGATTAAGAACAACGGTTTTCTGTATCTCTCAAATGTTTCATTAAATCCAGCCTTTTGACTTGTGATATCTCATTCTTGGTATGCCATTACTTTATTTGGAATTCATATACCTTCATTAGTATTTGTTCAACTTGTAGAATGATCCTCCGTTAGCACAAGCTATTCTTGGGGACAATATTGAGAACCTGCAGAACCTTTTAAGGGAGCGTCATCAGCAAAAAATGGAGTTACAACGACGACAGGATGAAGAGCTTGTAAGTAGTTCACTACACTGTTCACATGTTCTTCTAGCTTGGCTTTCTAGGAAAAAAGTGCCGGCTTCCAATGCAAATATGGAAATTAATTGTTAGATGTTTTTTTTCACCAATGCTTCTAGTTGTACAGATGTTTCACAGTTGAAAATTTGTCAAAAGTTTGATCAGATTTGGTTTTAAGTGGAACTGAGCGCTGCTTGTTGTGTGGTTTGACATGCTTCTTATATTCACTGCAAGGAATCAAAACTGCAGAATCTGAGTTGACTCTGCTAGAGTGTGACTGAGTTGCTTGCGTGAAATTCAGTTTCACTGGGATGAGTGAAGCAAAACGGAATGGAAATTGAAACCGAAATGAAAAGAATTCGAATTGGAAATTTATGCATCAAATCTGAAATAATTGTTTGTAGCAATCCTTCCTATAAACTACATACAATTGCAGAAGTTCAAAACAGTTAAATGGACTGTTGAATGAAGTTCAAACAGTCTTCTAGGACATCACACTATTAGAAAGGATGGAACCTAACACAGCTAGAAAACTGAGATGCGAGGTGGATCAAAGAAAAGAAGAGTGTTGATTGCAGGCAAACCCATCAATCCCTTAGTCTAGACTAGAGATCATAAAACCACCATCTTCTTTTCTTCCAAAGGCAAAAGCACAAAAAACTACTTTTATTCACGAAGTAACATCATGCTATCACATGTCTAATGTTAGCTCTTGCATAATACAAAAGAGATGCCCAAAAATTAATGAAAGGATGAAAATGCTCACCCTAATGGAGGCTGGGTTTTTTAGTCATTAAAATTTCATAAAAATGAAATCAAGCAATAGGATAACCGGTCCTATCAATCATATGAGCACAATGTCCACACGTGTGGCGAAGTGACATGTGATGAAGTGGGGCCCATCTTGAATCCCTTTTTGATTTCTTGCGTGCAAATTGCCTGGTTGCACAAGAATTAGGGCATTGCACCACTATTTTGGAGAGCATCACACCTCGCCATCTATTCAGAGTGGTATTCAAGTTATGGAAGATGAAGGTAGATTCTGGTTGCATCTAAGAAGAGAAAATGGCTTTACAGCATTTCCGGTTCTGATAACCAAATTGGCATGCTTTGGTTTTTTCTGGAGTCTGTGCTGGTTCTAATTGATATTTGGATGGCGGCACCTTGGGGATCCATCAGGACTCAGAAGTTTGATGTGAGGTGTGATAGTGCAAGATACATGATGGTCCATCTGGCTAGAGAGAAATAAAAGGGTCCTCAGCAGCAAGGGGATTTTTAATCCCTTAGTTCTTTGGGCGAAGTGTAATGTAAGGTTCTCCTCAGGGTTATAGTAAGATTATCTTCGATGGTGTTCTTTGGGTAACCTTGGGCCAGAAGGGTGTGGGAGGCAGTAATGTTTGTGTTCTCAGTGCCATTGGTCATATGGTGACTCCAATTTCTCAAAGGCAACGCTTTTGTAAGCTGTTAAATTCACCGTGGACTTCGTTTATTCGTGACAATTTTTAAGGGGATTCTTCAAGTGCCATATCTTGGGTGATCCTTTATGTGGAAGCTTGCAGATTTAATCAAGGAAATGGTGGAACTCTGTGTGAATCAATCAGTCGCTTTTGAATAAGTTCCTAGGGAAGCAAATGCCAAGGCGGATAGTCTTATCACTCTTGCTAAGGCCATAGCTGTTAGGGTGATCCTTTATCCTTCGAATCTTCAACAATATAAGAAGCAATCATGGCTAAGTCGTTTTTAATTTTTTGTTTGCTCGGGATCCTTTGTATTTATTTTTGCTCATTGCTTGGTTGTGGCGTTCTTTGACACTGCTAATTGCATCTTATTTGCTTTCTTTTTGCTTCTAATAATATTTCTCATTAACCATAAAAACCCCACAATCTTGATGCAACCCGGTTATCAAGTCAATGAGATCTTTACACCTAAATCACAAAGAAATGGACAAGAGTAGACCCGCAAGAATATTTAGAATAGAGAGGGAGTGAAGTTATTGATATTAAACTTCTTCTCTTACAATACTTGAAATACTCATACTTAGAAAAATATTGGAATGACTAACTCCTACACCACCTCCCCTTTTATAGACCCTAAATGGATCTTTAATGAAAATCCCCCCAACTAAGAGATTGATTTAAGTCAATCATAATTTATTTCTAACCAATCTAATCTACGTAGGATGGTAAGAGCCTAATAAATGGTAAAAGCAAACATAGAAAGTAATCTTAATTATATCTCTAAATCAACCTCCATATGTTCAATTGCATGAATCACATCCCTTTATCTTCAATCACATCAGTAAATTGCAATCCTTCTTTTAGTCCTCGCAAATCTATAAATAAACAGTCCAAAAATTAGCACAGTTGGGCCCTACGATGGGATATTGGCCTGTCTTGCTGCGGTACAGTGGGTCTAGATGGGCCTAAGTGGGCAACCATAGGCCATCCTTTGATTTTGAGGGTGTCGCTTGCCTGATGAGTGGCAGCCCGATTTCTTCACCAAGTGATCTTGAAGGTGGGGCCCACAAGATAGGATGCTTCCTAAGTTAGGATACAACCGGCTGCTGATTATCAGTTTTCAAAAAAGATGAAGAATATGGTATTGCACTTTCCTAATTTACCTAAAACTCCTATTCCTTGCTTGCTAACCAAGTTTTATACTATAGAGGAAACTAACCAAAAAAAAAAAAAAAACCCATTTATGTCTACAGATGAACAGTCTGCATTTGAACAGTGCAGATGTGTGAACAATGAGCGCATGTGAACAGTACACACAAACAATGCACTCCTGTGGGGCCCACCAATCTGATCTCATTGCAACTGGGGGCCACCAATCTGATCATAGGTGATAGCTTGTGATTCAGGACCTCAATGAATTAATTAGTCACCATACTGCTCGTTGATCTAGCTGAACTGAATTAGTTATAGCAGTTTTGGTTCTTAGGCTAGTTTCACTCTGAAACTGAATTTGATAACTTGATTTACTGTTTCTTAAGATTATCAACAGAAGTAATATGTTCTAGGCTGGAATATCTGTTACACAAGCGATCAATTCATTAATGGTTTTCTTTTTTCTGGTTCACAGGCACTCATGTATGCAGATCCTTTTGATGTTGAATCACAGAGAAAAATTGAAGCTGCTATTCGGCAGGTCAGTACTTTTTTTGTTATCTTTACTGGTTGTGTAACCTATTAAACTTGTTAGTATCATTTCTCATGCCTGTACATGGATAATTGGTTTATGGTTGTTTCTCTCTTCTGGGTTCCATTATGTGGGATGCCGGAAATATGGACTGAATGGAATTAATAGTGAATCTAGCCAGAATTGGTGAATCAATTTGCAGGTTGTAGTAGGTGGTGCGAGTTTGGGAATATGATTTTTATTTTTCTTTTTCCTTGTTCTGGAGGTGGTTTCTATCATTTGGTGTTTCGATGGTTGAATTTGGCTATCTAGAAATTGAACATTTCATGATAATTGACACTCTTCAGATGTTTTCATAGTATTCTAACTCAATGGTGTTTTTCTTGTAGAACTTCAGTTTTTATGTATTCTTGCATTGCTTTTTTAATATATATATATATATATATATATATATATATATATATATATATATGAGGCATGCTCCCCTACACACCTATGCACATGCACACCTTTGCACACGTGTCATGGGAGTCGAATCCGAACGGTCCATAAGATGCGGAATCTCATGAAACCCTAAGAGGTGAATTTTCACTTTGATCTAAGATTCTGGTGGGCCATAGGAAAGAGAAATGCAAATCAAGGGAGGAAACTGTTTCAATTTGCATGGCCCATCAAAGTTTTAGATCAAAGTAAAACTTGGGCCCGGGGGGTTTCAAGAGGTGCTGCTTCACATGAACGTTTCAGATTTTGGATCCACATCCCGTATGATGGGTTCTCAAAAAAGTTCGTACGTAGTACGTACGAACTGGTTCGCAGGTGAGCGTTCCGCTATATATATATATATATATATATATATATATATATATATATATATATATATATATATATATATATATATGTCCTTTGCCAATAGTATATAAATTTGGAGAAATTTCTATTCTTTTTTAAGTAGTCATAATTTGTAGTCTCAGGCAATGCTATTTAGGCCTGATAGGTTACTCCTGCTCTTCACCCTTGATAAGGACATTGTATCTGTCTCACATACATTCATGGGCGTGGGCATGTCCATGTGCACACCCACATGTTTCTCTTCTCCCCTTTGCCATTTTTTTAAGTCTACAATTTGGTTGATACAGTTCGCATTATATATTGGCATTTGTCTATCGATAATCCTTATTCATCGGAAGATTGCCATTCTCTCTTCCAGTATTGCTAGGGCATGAGTTGCATACTTTATCTACTTGAGTGATGGGTCTTTGCTTTTGGGTGAGCTTATACCAGCCTGATATATATTTTCATGTTTCTGCTCCAAACTTACCGCTGAATTTTGGAAAGGAAGAAGTTTTAAGTGTCAAAACCTTCTGCCGAGAATCTGAAGAAGTTTCTGATTGTATGTTCTAAGCCATGTAATAGTCTTCTAAATGTCGATATTGAGAAGGGACATCGGGTCACTAGAAAACATTACTCCTTTTCCTTTTACTGTTGAGAAGTATCTTGGCATTATCAAAGTATTGTATCATATCTTCTTAAGAAAGTTGTGGTCTTGTTTTCACTACTTTGATTCTTGTTACCATTCCTGTGGATTGCAGAAAGGAATTGATGAGAACTGGGCTGCTGCACTAGAGCACAATCCCGAAGCTTTTGCACGGGTGGTATGAGCCATCTCCTACTGGTTGTGTGATCTCTAGTTTTTCTATGTCCAGGCTTAATTCTGTGTTTTTCCAGGTCATGTTATATGTGGATATGGAAGTCAATGGAGTACCTTTGAAGGTCAAGGCACTATATCTTATTTATCTTTATTTGGTCTAGGCACAATTGATCTCACTATCGTTTCCTTTTCTGTTTAAATTCTTTGCATGACATGTAAGATTTGTAATGGTTTCTGTATGCCTTTTTTTTTTGTCTGGTGATAATGTGTGAGAGCAATTTGGGAGCACACTTGAAGAACTGTATTGTACAACGCAAGAATTCTACGATATGGGCATGAGTGTTGGGTGTTAACCAACATGCTGTTCGGCTCTTATAATATTTGAGTTTATCTTTTTTATTAGTTATTTATTGTTTATGTTATTATAATGATGTGCTTTTCTACTCTGTATGCTATTTGCACTAATCCTAATATGATACACACACATGAATTTTTAATGTTATTACAAGGATAATAAGCAGATGGACAACATATTTATGGGTTGGGTTATGGAGGTAGGTGTGTGTGACATCTTGCATCTGTTTTTGACACCAACACACGTCTAACTATATTTTTTTACCTTCTTCTTTTTCTTTTTTGGGATTGGCACGTTTATGTGTAAGTTAGCTATGATTGTTGTGGATTGGTTGGTTCAATCAAATATAGAAGTATTGACAAAATTTATGGACATCATCATCATCATCTAAGCCTTATCCCAACTAATTGGGGTTGGCTACACGAATCTGAAAAAAAGTGTATCCCATTTATGGGTCCAGTAGCAGTCAGGTGCTCAGACTAGTCACGTTTTCTCCTAGGGTTGTGATTGTTGGTAGGACATCCTTGGGACACTTGACTGGAACATCAATAGTTTGCTATGTCAGTCTTTTTCCTCCTGGTACCCTGTAGTGCATCTCCTTTGGCTCCTGCTTGTGCTGGGGCTCGCTTGTTGTTTTCTGCGCTAATAGTTTGGTTTTGAGTTGTCAAACCTGTTATAAATCACTTTATGCATTTTGAGTGACTATACACTAATGACTTCTCTCACATAAAGAAGGATTTTGCAACAATCTGCATGCGTCTTATGTTTTATATTATCATTTATCGGTAGTCTTTTATTTTCTTTCTTCTTTTTTTTGGGTGCTTCAGATTAATAAAATCCACTTTATGTTGGTAAATAAGGGGGATGGAAGTTTAGACTGCAAAAATACTTGAAATCTTTGCTCTAACATTTACTCTTCCACTGCTATAGCTCAATGTGATCGTTTAACTGGTTCTTTCCAATTGTTAGCATCTAAAGTCTTCACAGGATTTTGCCCTCCTATTACCCCAATACTACAAAGGGAAGCTTCAAAGATGAGCTTGAACCCCTAAGATTTTTTGCATGCAGAAGTAGCATCAAAATTTTGCTTTCAGCTGATGCTACTAGATTTTTCTTGCTGACATCTCCTGTTGGTGCATTGACATATGCCCATGATAGCTGGGTGGGGAATGTGTTTTGTATCAGTGTTTTAAATAGCGGTAGTGTGATGCGTAGCGCTCAGCCCTCTATAGCGTGTAGCGTGAGCTACACGATACTTCTATTTTTTAATTTAAAAATAGGACAAATAATAGATAGTGAAAAAAAAAAGGAAAAAAAAAAATGCCTAAAAGATTATTCATTTTTATCAATTATAAGCATGTTCAAAAAAGTTATTAGTTATCATTTATCAAAAGCCAATCCAAATATATAAGCCAAATCAAATAATTATCACATCAACAATTTTCTAAGCAAATCACTTTAATTAATAATGTCTAATTGAAACCACAAGTCACAATTATGAAAAGAAATAAAAATCCCATAGGTTAAAAGTATCAAGTATAATACAAGTGTCATATTCCTCAACATTAGAAACAAAGAAAATGTGAAAAAAATAATAAAAAATACATTGTAGCTTACGCTACAGACGCTTCGTAGCTCTAGCATACGCTACGACCCCTATAGCGTACGCTACAGGAGATTTACGCTATTTGGGACACTACGTAGCACTACGGCCACGCTGTGCTGCGTAGCGTACTCTACCACTATGCTACGGGTGCTATTTGAAACACTAGTTTTGTTAATGATTGTGGGTTGTACCACTGTATAGCCCACATATTTCCATTTTATTATATTTTCCATTATTAGAGGTTAGGTACATAGTAGGTATGCTTGCTTTTGTTATTAAAGGGTATAGGTGGTATTTTTGCTTTTGTTACTTAAATGACGTATTCATCATTATTCATTAAGTTTAATATAAGGAGGGGTGGGAACGTTTGGTGTATTCCAAACCCTAACCCTTCTCTTTTTCTTCTTCTCTTCTCTCTTTCTCTGACTCTCTTCTCTCTTCTTCTTGTCAATTAAGCTTACAGGTTAAAAAATCATTGTGATCCATAGTTGCATTTTTTTTTGGTGGCCTCAGCGTGCTTCTTATCTATTAGTTGCTTAATGTGGTTGTCTTGCCATACCTGCTCCAGTGGAGAAGTTTGAGAATTATGGCATCCCTAATCCCTATTGTCAACCCACCGGGTCTGACATCTTTGCAAAATATGAACTTCAAGTCATGCATCATGTATAGCTTAGGAGACTACTTTGGCTACTTTTAAGCATTACATCATAATGCAGAGTTATGATAAACATTCAAATAATGTCCTTTGCTGCTACTTTAAGCTAAATTATTGAAATCCTGGGAAGAAATTCCTCTTTTAGTAATTAAGTTGTATGTTGGTGATGTGTGGCTTACTCCAATATCAATGAATATCACTCTGAAAACATACTCTTCTGTAACTGAACTCCTGAAATTTTGGCTTGTGTTGAACAATAGTGGGCTGATACTTCTGATTATCTACCGGATATTTATTTCAGTTCTTTCTATTAAGTAGGTTTACTTCATTTGTTTAATTCCAGTTAATAGTCTTAAAAGAGCACATCTTATGCTCTTTATTTATTGTTCCTTTTTTGATAGTTTTCTATTTTTTTTCTGCACTGAGATTCTAATTTGTTTGGCTGTAAAGAATTGGATTTTCCTTGTTCTTTAGAACAGGGTATAAGAATCTGTCTTTTCACTGTTTTAGGCATTCGTGGATAGTGGAGCACAGTCTACAATAATATCTAAAAGTTGTGCTGAGCGTTGTGGGTATGCCATCTCATGTTCCTATTTTACATGGTTGACTAGTAATTGTCATATCTAAAGTTGCTGTGTGATATATCATATAGGTAATAGGATATTAAAGCAACTCAAAGAAATTATAACTAGATACGCAACTGGAAGGAACACGCAACTAGATTGATCATATGCTTCATCTAGAAGGCTGGTTCAGTTACTTCCAGCCACTACAAGATTCCTGTAAATTTGTCTTGCATTTTGCTGACACTATCGATGTTCACCGTAGCAACTTAAATCCTGTATTAAATATCTCAATGTTCTGTAAATGCAGATGTATTGAGAGCTCTTTTATGGAGAATCTGTTTTATGAACTTTCCGTTGTTGTATAGGGTATGGAATCTGTCACAGAAAGATCTGCTTCCCAGTCAAGAATTTAGATCTTCACTCTTGCTTTGCAATTTTGAGTTTTGCAAATCCTGAAAGGAAAACAGTAAGACATCAAAGAAACACAATGAATGCCATTTTTTAGACACACAAAGCACTCTTTGTTACTTAATGGAGGCTATTTTGACACTAATTGTTGGGAGCTAAAGATTTTGTTTCATTTATGGCTAAACTTTGGAGATTAGCAAGCATCATTAAATGAGATGTTTAGTTTGATTAGTGTCTTGGAGGCTTCTTTTTGTCATATTGCTTGAGCAGCCAGTGATGTAGCAGATAATCTTGCTAGGAAAGGTGGTTTTGGGTTGTCTCTTTTTGTATTGGGGATCTCTACACTTCTTTCCTGTTCTTTCTTATCAACAAAAGTTGCTGTCTCTTAAAAAGTCACCATGATAATAAGAGAGTAGACAAAATTTATATCCGATGGACTGCAATGGAAGCTGGGCCTTGGATGTGATGTGCACAAGTAGAGCTTTGTGTCCATTACCAATAGATCAAAGAACTATGGGGTTTATTTGAGTAGAAACTGAAACCTTTCTCCACAAGCATGCAATTGGTTTTCATCCTCAATGAAGGGATCAAATTCACCTGATCCTTCTGTCAAAGATAGAAATCAAGCTGCTTGAGAGAGGAACGCTGGGTGCATTCAGTATTAGAAGAGAACTTTCATGACCTTGTCATGTTGGCTTTACTGTGTTAGTTGAAATTTTGAGGAATTTCAATCAATGTTCCCATGTGGAATTTTGTAGATGAAACCCCATGATCAAGACTCCTGTAACTCCTATCATGAGGTTTGTGAGATGGAAGGTAGGCTAGCATTGATGCATTGAAATGGAAGCTTTTATTGTTTCAAGTCTTCTACTACATAGATATCACCGTGTTCTTATCCATGTTGGTGTGATGTCAAGCACATGGAATTTCCACCTTGAGAAAAATGTCCAACTTGCAAGCAATGTGCAAAGGCATTGAGATATTGATGGACTTCTTGATAGAATCAGTTGATCATTCTGCAACACTTTAAAAGTATTATTCTGGTTCACTGGTTGTGCAATGTTTTCTAGAAAAATGAGTAAATTTGAACCGATGATGCAATATCTTCATCATTTGGATTTTCTTCATTCAGTTTATTACCACTATAGTTCCTTTAATTTCAGAATTGATGGGGGTGAACATTTGCCATTAACCATATATGCATGTTGGAGGTTCACCTATTCACAACCAAGTCTTACTGGTTTCTTTTGGCACAGCTGTTCACTGATCCTGGGTTTACTTGGCAATGTTTTTCTAGGTTATTGAGACTCTTAGATCAACGTTATAAGGGGATTGCTCATGGGGTTGGTCAAACAGAGATATTGGGGCGAATCCATGTTGCACCAATTAAGGTTATTTGTTTACCAGTCTTCTACTAAAGCAATATGTATAGCAGATTTATCATTGTATAGCAGATTAATCATTTTTGTTGTACTCCTGTACCTGTATTGCATAATCTGCATGCTATGGAACATTAACTTTAATGGATGATGAAACTCATGCATCTATTCTTTTCTGATAATCATGCATGTTTGCCTGTATCTTCCTTCTAATACTCAAGTGCTACACATTCACACATATTTCAATGGTGCAAGATTTGCAGAATACTGAAATTTCTACTAGTATTACTTCAAAAATGTATGCTGATATTAAATTGAAAACATCTAGATATCATTTATTTATAGGAATTAGAACTATTGGACATCATTCGATCTGTTCTCTCATTTATTTGCAGGACTTAAAACTATCTTAAATGTCATTTGATGTCCAGGAAATCTACCAGAACTTGTAATTCATTAATATTTCATTGCTATTCTGTTTCATAACATCAAAATGGTGTTGAGAGGTTTTGAATTAGAATCTTTAACAAGTGTTTTAAAACCTTCCAATGACCCTATACCAGTACATTATTAGCCATTTTAAGGTACTGCATTGGGTTCACAGTTGTTGGTGTAGTAGTTTATTTTCCATGGAAAGATGGTCCCCTAATTACCCTCATCATTTAAACTGTCGTCATGGATTAGCAGGTTCATGTAACTTAGGAAATTGATTATTATTATTATTAATATTACACCACCACCATCACCACCACTACTTTCCGTGGCTGCCAGACACCTCACACAGATAAAACCTATAAAAACAGTTAGAGATCTTCCCAACTTCACATTACCTCCTGCAGAAACTCCCTGGAATTGCTGATGATGCAGCCCTCGGTTAATGATCACACAAATTCTTCTGTTGATTTGCTCAGTCAATGACTCCTTGCCCTAAAAATAAAATAAAATCTCCTATTCCTCTCCTTCCACACAAGCCAAAGCACTCTAAAGAATGACATCATCCACAAGATCTCCTAGTGCCCTTTAAAGAGACTGCCCTACCACTCCAACAGTGAAGTCTTCAATAGAATTGTTGACCATCCACAAGACCCCGAAACGAGAGAGGATAGATGCCCACGCCATTCTCGCAGCCAATCAGTGAAAGAAGAGGGGTCACTGATTCATCCTTTTACACATTATGCACGTATTGGGGAAGGACAAGTGCTTCTTTAGATTGTCTAGAGTAAGAATTTTGTTAGCCGTAGCCAGCCAAACAGAGGCCTCTACTCTTTGGGGGCAGGAGCTTTCCATGCATTAGCGCATGGAGGTACTGCACTCTCACCTTGATAAGTTCCTTAAGAACGAGCTGGTTGAAACGTCTCCACTTGCAACCATTTCCAAACCTTCCTATTTTCAACCAAGCTTTTGATGACCACATTACCCAACTTTAGCAAGTTAGTGAAGAGCATAGATTTCTCTCCAAAAGATTCATTCATAGCCTAATTTTCCATGCCGCACCACCCCCATGATCTTGTAACAATTCTCCATCATTTCTTTTTTAACTATAGCAAGCTCGTAGAGGTTCAGAAAAGCATAGCCTAATTTTCCATGCCATACAACCCCCCCCCCCCCCCCCCAAAAAAAAAAAAAAAAAAAAAAAAAAGCTAATGATCTCGTAACAATCCTCCATCGTTTCTTTTTTATCTATAGCAAGCTCGTACAGGTTCAGATAAGTGCATTTGAAGGCTTCATCTTCCATCCAAGCAACCCTCCAAAAAACACTGTCATTTTTTCCAACTATAAATCGAATGCCTCTACTGAAAACCTTTTCAACTCTGCTCCACAGTTTCCCACTTGGGCTTTTGCTGGTCAGATCTAAGCATGCTTCAAATTAGTTGTATAGATCGCCTCAAAATCCTTTCTATATATATATATATATATATATATATATATATATATATATATATATATATATACCTTCATTAAAAAGAGCTACCTTGGCATGGTCCTTTGGGTGTTTTGCTTTGCACCTCAAGATTTAGGCAGTGTGATGCAGGACAATCAACCATTTTCTCTAAAAGCTCGAACTGTTAGAGTATGTCGAATTAATCCCTTTATCTCATAGCCCAGGCCCCACATCTCATGGGTTAGGACCTCGGCCGAACCCCCCTTGTGGGCCCTAAATCACATGGGTCCCGCTTCACACGGACTGCCCACCCCGAATGTGTCCCCGCATCCCACTGGCTACCTCACTTGAGCCCGGTGTGAAATGTCCTTTAAGCACCCCTGGTGAGGAGTCTCGAACATGAGACCTCCCCCGTGGGCCCTACCCACCCCGAGCGTGCCCCTGCATCCCACAAGTGACCCTACTCGAGCCCAGTGTGAAAATGCCCCTGCATTACAATGAGGTGTTTCTCTGGCATTTTTCAAACCACGTTCCTTTGCAATGGGCTCCTATTTGTGGCAATCTATTATTACAATTTCTTTTCATTATTTGGAGGTGAAAGTGTTCATTTCAACTCCTTCCCTCCCCCTTTTCACATTGCATTACTTGGTAGAACTGTCTCATTGGAAATGAAAGAACAATATTTTTATTATGCAAATGATTGGAGTTTACTGGTTCTGCAATATTTTTGTACATGCAGCCAAAAATTTTGAACACAGATTGCTTTGTTTTGTTTTACTTGGATATTCTTTTGTCGGTGCATGCTACAGCCTTACATATTTCTAGGTCAACCTTTATCTCTTAGTGCTGTTTTATATGTGGCAGATTGGTAACGTATTTTACCCTTGCTCCTTCATGGTATTGGATTCTCCCAATATGGAGTTCCTTTTTGGGCTAGACATGCTCCGGAAGCATCAGGTAACCTGGTTAACAGGTCTGATTTCTTGTTTATTATCAGACATGGATATGTCTTTCTAATGATGTAAGTTTGTGCAGTGCATAATAGATTTGAAGGACAGTGTCTTAAGAGTAGGGGGAGGAGAGGTTTCAGTGCCATTTTTGCAAGGTTTACATATGTTTCCCTGCTCTATTGTTGGTTATTGCATATCTTGTATGCTAGAAACTAACCAATAGTAATCATGAACTACCTGATGGTTTCTGCTTTGTAATGTGTCATTGTGCTTTTTTAGTTTCCTTTAGGGTGTGCAATGCTCCTTACATAGTTTCACCATTTACGCAACACCTTTTTTTGAGGAGTCTACTGAGAATGATTACCATTTTTCAGAGAAGGACATTCCATCGCATTTTCTTGATGAAGAAAGATACTCTAGAGGCGCAGGATCAACACCAGTAAGTAAACAGAAACCATTTGTTTTGATTATGACAATAGTTTCTATACAATCTTGTGCATCATTTAGTAAGTTTAGTTGTGCTCTTACATTTTTTTTATTTTTAATTTTTTGTCTCAACTATATGTTTCTGATAAGTTTCCCATCTTAATTTACTCGTGTGCTAATTTTGTTAGCCAGAATGTAGCTTTCTAGTTCTCTTAAAAATGTTTTTAGAAAAACGGGAAATGGAAAGTGCCTTCTAACTAGGACATTTTTTGTAATATGGAATGCTCTGATGGCTTTTTTATTTTATTTAATTATTGAGAAAGTTCTCTAGCAATTGAGGTATATTATCTGTCTTTCCTGATGTTTAGGTATGCATGCACATCAAAATCCGTCCTGTTATTATTTTTGTCAAAATCAGAGCTAAGAATCTGTATCAGTCTCAAAATTACAGCTTGGACCTGCATAGTGCTAAATTGCTGTAATCTTTGAAGGGGCACACTCCAATTATCCTGGTGCCACCATAAGCTACAGTGGTACAGGGCAGATTTGGGACCCACGTGATGTGTTTATGAAATCCAAATTGTCCATCAGATGCACCAGAGAATATTACCCTCAGATTCTGAAAATCAGGGTGAAACTTGGGTGGGAACACCCACTCTTGATTTTCATGGAGGGCCCACCATGTTGTGTACATGGAATCTAGGCTGTTCTGACGCTTCATCTGGCCTGGATGAAGGGTCAGATCAAACTCAGGCTGTTTTCAATTTAGGTGGGCCCTGTGAAAATCAACAGTGGGTGTCCTGTCTCACATTTTTTCTGTGTTGTAGTGCACCTGAGTGTTGTATCAGGCCTATTTTTGGCAATTTGCATAATAAGATGTGACATGTTTGATGGACAGCTTGGATGGCTTGAATACATCACGTGGGTCCCACACATGCCCGTTACTGCTGGAGCATGCCTAATCTTTGATAGCGAAGCTACATTTTTAAATTAAAATTTGTTGGCAAATTTAGTTTGGCTCTTTTTAATCATGCAAACTGCGTCATGTTGGCCAGCTATGATGCTAATATATTGCAGACTCAAATTTTTGGGGTTACTATATCTGATGATGGCTTTTAGCATGATTCTGTCTTTAATCTTAGTGGTTGGTTGTCTGTGATTTTTTATTTTTATTTTTTCTTTCTTTTTTGAAGATTTGCCTGTGATTTTTCAGGAGTTATCAGGAACAAAAGAGAAGAAAGAAAATTTGCCTGCAGCAGCTGGCAGTTCTGGTTAGCTTCAAAATTTTCTCAATCTTGGCATGCTTTCTGTGCTATTTTTGAAACATTTTCAACTCGAATGAGTTCCTTGCCTTCTTTCCTAAGACCTCATCTTCGTTTCCTTTTATTGATTTAATTTCAAGAGAAAGTTTTAAAACTTGGTTTTGGAGTTCAACTTTTCCTTGTACTGAACCCGCAATGTGACTGGCCCGATAAAAGACGAGTTTCCCTGGACGAAATGAAAAAAAAAAAAAAAAAAGGAAAGAAAGAAAGAAAGAAATACTGGTTAATTATCCTGCATCATCCTGACTCATCCAAACTTTTTCCGCTTGTCTCAATTCATGATGAGTCAGACTGAGTTGGAACCAAGTCACCCGATTTTAACATATAGGTGGTCTGGCTCGGACTGGCTCCTGATAAACAACCACTTTCTCTAAAAGCTCGAGCCGTATGAATATGGCGTATTAATGTATATCAAGGGACTTCAACTCCACCCTGCACAGGAACATGCTGGGCAAGGGTGGAGGAGACACAAAACTCACACCATAAACGGCCCCTGTGAGAGAATATATTACCGAGGCATATTTGCTACTCCTGGGATTCGAACACAACCTGCTCTGATACCATGTCAAACAACCACTTGATTTAAAAGCTTGAGCCGTTGGAGGATGGTGTATAACTGTATATCAAGGGACTTTAACAGCTCCCACCAAAGCCAATATGGCTTGGGTGACACTGAGTTGTATCAAATGATATTTAAAACTGTGATCTCAAGGTGCATCATTCTATTTTATTCTTCTAATAATGTTCCATCTTGATTGACTACTGGCCATGGTTCTTTTTTCATGCTTGCAGGAACCACTCGCAGTGGTCCAGCACAGGTAAAAATTAATGACTCTTAGAAGTAGTTTCAGTTCTAATAATTCATTGTAGAAAATTCAGTTACTTCATGGCATTATTATGGGGTTATTCATTGAGTGCACTGTGTACATGCGCTCCTTACGGTGAGCTCCCACAAAAATTGGACACGTTAAACATAATCCATGATCCTGACAATTCATCTGCTGGATACTACTCTGGACCATCCACAATGGGAAAATCTCACTTTCAGGATGATCTTAACCATCTGGTTAATGACCTATGAATATTTGGCAATGGTCAATATTAAATAGAAGATGTCCACTACTCGGATGGGTGGGATTGTCCACCTGGTGATCTGTGGACAGTGGTCCACCCACTGGACCTGCCCCATGAGTACTTGAATGAGTAAGTTGATTTTAGAGCATTATGATGGATCTGCACCTGTTTTCATACTCAACCTGTCTATAAGATTAGTGTAGGAAAACACATCCCCATGCTTGGCAGGTGCTCTATGAGATCATATTTTGATGAAAAATGTTTGTCCATACACGCCATTTGCATGGATTTGTGTGTTCTCAGCTGTCCACAAGGCCAATTACTTCAGTGATGAGTGCATTAATGCGTCTCCATGATTATCATAAATGCAGACTGGTCCATACATTATGATCGATCTGCACCTGTTTTCATACTCAAACCTGTCTATAAGATTAGTGTAGGAAAACACATCCCCATGCTTGGCAGGTGCTCTATGAGATCATATTTTGATGAAAAATGGTTGTCCATACCCGCCATTTGCATGGATTTGTGTGTTCTCAGCTGTCCACAAGGCCAATTACTTCAGTGATGAGTGCATTAATGCGTCTCCATGATTAGCATAAATGCAGACTGGTCCATACAATCAATCCATGCTGGCAGTCATCCTATTTTCTCGCTCTGCATCTGTTCAGTTTCATGTGCATTAGGCATCATAGCCAAACGAAGGTTTGAAGCCGATGGCAGAATGGGTTGAGTTCTTTTATGTGGGCAATGCGACGATCCATTACCTCTAGTGGCATATGCACAACTCAATCCAAACTGTCAAAATTGTGGGGCCCATTGGAGATGGGGTATAGACTCATATCAGATTTTGTTTGGATGATCTTCGCCTCTTGGGTGGACTTTGTGCATTGCATTTGTTCCATTGGTTAGTGTTCATTTCGACTGTCCATTTGATGGTTGGGAATTGGACAGTTAGGATTATCCATTGAGAGTGACTGGTTAGTTCCATCCATCTAAAGTGGATCCCTGATTCTCCCAGTTTATATTAAGGTCCATGTATGCCATATGTGCAGTGGCTGTATGCATGCATATGAATTTTCATACTCTACATGATATGTTGCTTTTTATTTATTTATTTTTATTTTTTTCGTAGTTTGATTGTAACAAACTGCCCTAAGGGCGTTTTTGTTTTTCTCCGTTACCTTTGAAATGAAAACAATATCCACAAAATCCTTCTTTGATGCCATTTGTGAAAAAAAAGGTGTGGAAATCATTTTCCATTTCAAAAGGGGAATTCAGTGTCCTTGACTGACTTGATTTTGAACTGCTGAGAGGAAAATGTAGGAATATAGATTAAAGAGAGAAAATGAGGAGAAAGTTGGGAGCAGAGAGGAAAAAGAGTCAGAGCTGGACATCCTCACTCTTCTCCTTTGTCTTAATAATAAAAAACCAAATAGTACAAAAATACTCTGACTAATAATGTTCATATTCCAAACGAGTCCTAATCTAATATAAACATTAAATGTAAAAGTGAACGAAGCTAGGTGGGTCATCCATTAGTTGGACCGTACAGCTGTATGACCCACATCCTCATGCATTAAACAGAAATGAAGCACTGTTTGACTGTTTGCTTTTTCACATAGATTTCCTCATCGAATGCACAGTATTCCATTCCTGTGGAGTCCGTGTCTGTTTTACAAATCCATGAAATGATTTAAACAAAAACAAGCACTCTGTAAATGGTTTCCAGACTCTGAATTTAGCTGTTGCTGCAATAATTCTGTGAATCAAGTTCCTATTGGCATTGTGCAAGGGTAAGGAAAAAAACACAGAAGAAAGGGACAATTGTACATATATAGAGATGAAATCACTAGATTCTTTTGCATATCACGTGGGTTTTTCCTTATGCAGGGGCCGGACTTTGAAGCCAAAGTTGCAAAGCTTATTGAGCTTGGGTTCGGACGGGAACAAGTGATCCAAGCCCTTAACTTCTTCAATGGTAATGAAGAGCAGGCTGCTGGTTTTTTGTTTGGAGGTTGATGTTGTGCAACTTATTTAACATTCTGTGGTTATTCATTGTGGAAACTGGGCCTCCCATGATAATTTCAACTGTCCATTACACCAATTCAACAGTCAGGTCCAATAAGAACAGAACACTTATTTTTTCGACTAGTGATTTTGTTGTCATCCACATATTGGTGCTGTGATTTAAACAATGGCTGCTGCTGTTGTTTTAAGAGTCTCTGGTGCCCAGAATTTGCCCTTTATTTCAGTGTTTGCTTCCTCTGCTAACTCCAAAATCAATTAATTCACACACTAGTTGTAGAGGAGAAAATTGTGCAGTTAATTGCGTGTGGGGCCCACTGTGGTGTTTGTGTGGAATCCATACCACCTGCAAGGGGTCAACCCACCGTGAGATCAGGCCCGGCTAAAATTCAGGTGTGCTTAGCCGTGCTGCCGTGTAAAGTTCGATGCTTGCCTATTTGTTTTGTGGTGTGGCCCATTTGATGATTGTTGGATCAGCCTGGTTTTTGAGGAATCTCATTTTTCATGATATGGCGATCCTGCTGGATGGTTGGATAATCGACGTGGATGTGAGTGGGACTCACTCATTTGTTGTACAGGTGGCGTGCATCTGGATGGGATGCATAGTGGTCCCACATACTGAGATGGTTTGATGATCAGAACCCTCCATTTACTGGATGATATGCTGTGTTGGCCACCTTAAGACAGTTGCAAAGTTAAGACTTGGGATCTTTCCTTGACGCTGAGATTATTGGACCGTACCTTAGGGTAGCTATGAGAAGATGGACGGTTTCATTCATACGACCATCTTTGCATGTCTCCTTTTAAGGCAGAGAAAAGTAATGCCGTGCTTCTGCTGATCAGATATGTATAATTCAATGGTTCAGATAAGAGATATTCTCTAATACCATATGGTTAAAAAAAAAAAATGATATTCTCTAATACCATGTCAGAACTATGCAAAAAAAATCAGATTTTTTTTTTTTTGGAGAAGATGTGTTTTATTCAATTGGATTGGCGTATATAAATGTACTGGGTCCATCCATTTGCCAGAAATGTTTAGGACATGAGCAAAAAAAGAAGCACATTCAAAACTCATATGGGCCACGCAACAGGAAAGAGTGGGGATTGAAAGTCCAACATAAGACTAATATTTGTGTTTTCAGTTCAACCTCGTGAGAATGATCTTATGAACGATTTGGATGGCACATAAACATCCAGTGGAATCCGGAAATGTTTCAACGGTAGGCATTTCCATCCCTACTTTTTCCTGTACTGTGATCCACTTGAGTTTTGGATTAGCCTCAACAGCCTAACATGAGTTAGCGAAACAGATGGGTTGGATGGATTTCTCACAAACATTGCTGTGGCCCCATCATGTGGGTTATGAAATCTTTATTTATCTATTTAAATTTTTACACACACCCTCATAACTAAAAAGATATATACGTATATATACATGATCTGTACACATGGCTGAGGACACGGCTCAGACAAGGCTGTACAACTACCATTCTCCAGATGGATTCGGACGTGATTACAAGCACACAAAACAGCTGATTTTTTATTTTATTTTTATAAAATTCTTAATTTATGATTAGTGGTCATTGACAAAGATGAACTTATATATACATTAACGTGTGTCCTTAGAACAAGGAGAAGACTTATTAATTAACGTGTGCATAGAATGTTGGGTGTCGAAACCGTCATTCACCTTCTGTGGCCCACCTATGCCAGATTATAAATTCTTGTCAGGTGGGTCAAAGTGTGTAGATCACCAGGTGGATCTGATTATCAGGCGGCATGCATGTGTACCAACAAAGCGGGAAGAAAAAGCAACAATCGATGAGATTAAAAAAGTTTTAAAAAAGGAGATTTGAAAAATCTTTTTCCGGTTATTAACTTACTTGTATTAATACGATTTAATGTTGTCCAATTATTGAAAAAACTAAGTCTTTATATTAAAATCTTTCACTAATTTTTTATATTGAAAAACAAGAATATACCATGCGAGCGCTATTATATCTTAGGATCAACTGCATCAGGAATCTTCTTCCCATAGGGAAAAATCTTGGATTTTCTTCTTGTGAGGGCAAATCTCTATTTAAGATAATAACGTGATTCATTCTTCTCCTTATTTTTGGTTTATTATTTTAAATTCATTTGATAATGAAATTAGCCCTATATTTTAAAATTCGTCTAAATGGTTTTGATCCACTAGATTTATTATAATTCTAACATCCTCAAGAAATATTTTATTTTATTTTATTTATTATTATTTTAAATGGTTGAAGTTGTTTAAATACGCAATGGCATGTGCAACGAGTGTACCACAAAATTACATAGAAATAAAAAGAAAGATAATATTATTTTACTTCTACACTACAATTGACCACACAAAAGCATGCAATGCAATTAGTAGCATGTGCAAGGAGGGGGCTTGTGGCACAGTTCTAACATCAAGGCCACTCATCAAGTGGGACCTATTCTGAACATGGTCTGGTTAAAAATCAGGTTGGTCCACTCACCATCTGAACAATGCACTTACGGTGAATATGGACCACTAGTATTTTTTTCTTTCACACGTGGAACCGTTGCTTCTTTTAATCAAGGACCTCGCAGCATGGCCATCACTTAAATGGTTGTCAATGTTTTAAATTATGCCTGATAATTGAATATTTCCCGAGGATTCAACTTATATTGAAACATCCATGGGACTGCTAATGCATGTTTGGATCCGTGCATGATCCGCATAGTCTTCAACCCCTGTTTTATGCAGGTGTCTTAAACATCTAAGCTCCGTGTGATAATCTCTCACTATATATATATATATATATATATATATATATATATATATATATATATATATATATATATATATATATATATAGTACGCCGTAAGATGAATAGAGCAGCTACCTCATCCTACGGCATACTATATATATATATATAATAGTACTATATATATATATATATATATATAAATATATAATAGTACTCTCTCTCTCTCTTTATATATAGAGTTCTATATGTAGTACTATATATACATGTACTACATATATACATATATATAGTAAATATGCATACTATATACATGTATATATATAGTATATATACTACACATATATATACAATATATATATATATATATATATATATATATATATATATATATATATATATATATATATATATATATATATATATATATATGCATGTATTGCATATATACAATATATAGTATATATGTAGTATATACACTACATATATACTATATACATGTATATATGTAGTACTATATATATATGGAGGAACGCTCACCTGCGAACCAGTTCGTACATATTACGTATGAACTTTTTTGAGAACCCATCATAGGTGATGTGGATCCTAAATTTGAACCGTTCATGTGAAGCATCACCCCGTGAAACCCCCAAGGCTAAAGTTTTTTTTCGAAAATGCTGGTGAGCCATAGCAAAGAGAAATGCAAATCAAGGGAGGAAACTGTTTTCATATTTCATGGCCCATCAAGTTTTGGATTAAATTAAAACTTCGGCCAGAGGGGTTTCACGGGGTGCTGCTTCACATGAACGGTTCAAATTTAGGATCCACATCACCTATGATGGGTTCTCAAAAGAGTTCGTACGTAGTACGTACGAACTGGTTCGTAGGTGAGCATTCCTCTATATATATGTAGTACTCTATATATATAGTACTTATCCTATATATATATATATAGTATATATATAGTATTATATGTAGTACTATGTACATACTATATATATATACATAGTACTATATATATATATATATATATATATATATATATATATATATATATATATATATAGTACGTTGTAGGATGAGTTGAGCGGTTGAGATTTCACTTTCTTGGGGACTGTCTCCTATGTTTAAGAAGAGAAATTTGGAAATGTATGAGGATTTCTTGTCAAAGCCTTTTGCACGAAGATCATGCGAAGAGATTTTGTGTGGAGCCTATTATGATGTTTGTAATAAATTTAACTTGTTCATCTGTTTTTTAAATCATTTTAGGTTATGCAATTAAGAATGAGGAGGTTCCAAAATTAAATGGGTCACATGAGAGGAAATAATAGGAATTTAGCGACTACCGTTGATATTTAGGTTGTTGAGCCCATAATTGAAGCACATACACTGATCAATTAGATTGTACCCTTTATAGGCTCCATAGTAATTTTAATTTGTCATCCAACATGTTCATAAGATTATACAACATGTACGAAGGTAAACACAAATATAAGCTTGATTCAAAACTCATGTGACTCTCAAAATTTTTTTGAAAGGTGGATGTTCAATTCAATTGTTTCCAGTGGTGTAGTCAATTTGAATATTTAATATGTCTGATTTTTTGTGTCAATCTCTAAAATTATTTGATAAAATGAATGGACAGAGAGGATAAAATACATAAATCATGGTGGACCCACCGAGTTTACTTTTAGGAGTCTAGATCCTCTGTTTGCTAAAGCAGACTCTCCAAGCGCAGATTAGATAATGAAAGGGTGAGAAGCGAGACTTGCTACTAAGTGACGTCACCAATTTCCATGGGCCCACCGTGATGTATGTTTTGTATCCACACCTTTCATCCATTCGGAGAGATCATTTTAAGGTAATATCCAAAGAATAAGTTATATTCAAATTTCCAGTGGACCCAACACAAAAAACAGTGGGGACAGTAACGTCCACCATTAAAATCTTCTAAAGGCTACAAAAGTTTTAGATCAAGCTGATATTTGTCTTTTCCCTTCTTTCACGTATTTTTTAACTTTTGAACAGGTTAGATTTCAAATAAACATTATGGCAGGTATTAAGATAGTTTCAACCGTGGGAATCACTTCCCCGCTGTTTTCTGTGGTGGGTCCACTACAGCCTCCCGACTTTCGAAATCGGATTGAGTAAACCCTATTGGGCCCACTGTGAATTTATGTGGTTTATCCACACCGTCCATCTATTTTTCCAGATCATTTTATGGGTTGATTCCAAAATTGAAGTTTATCTAAAGATCAAGTGGACCATAACACAGGAAACAATGAAAATAATAATTTTCACGGATGAAACCTTGCTAGGCCCCATAGTGATGTTTATTTGTCATCTAAACTTCTCATAAGATCACACAAACATGGATGAATAGAAAAAACAAATATAAGATTGATCCAAAACTTTTATGGCCCCCAAGAAATTTTCAACGTTGGACATTTAATTCACATTGTTTCGTGTGATGTAGTCCATTTTATCTTTATATATGCTTTAGTTTTGGGATAAGCTCTAAAATCATCTGATAATATGTATGGATGGATTAGATAAAATATATAAATCATAGTGGACCCCATCGTACTGAGTTACTTAGTACGCAATTCGCCTCCCTGGCTTTCATGCCTTTTTACTCGTTTGTTGAATAGTGATTGGTCCATCTCAATCATAGATGCAATTACACAATCACACGGTCCAATTAAATTGCAATCACATGGTTTATCTATTTTTGTGACGCCCCGGTCATTGCTTCATGTGGGCGGGCGCACATGTGAGCGGGCCCCAAGGAAGGCTGACAGGCTATTGTGTGGCTGGCAGGCTATTGTTGCAGTTGATTGTAGCGTAACTTGTCCCACATCGGAAGAGTTATCTAGAGTTGTGGTGGTTATATGTGATGTTTCTCCCTTAACAGACATGACGCGTTTTAAAGCCGTAAGCCCACCGGGCAAAGCTGTGGGGGTAGGCCTTACAAATTTTTCTATATCGTTTTAAATTATTAAGACAAAAATGGAGAATATCAAAGGGTCAAATGGACCACAAAGTGGGAATTAGAAAGTGGGAATTAGATTCCTACTGTTGACAAATTCTTGGGGACCATAGAAGTTTTGGATCAAGGTGATATTTGTTATTTCAATTCACCCAAGTGTATATGACCGTATAAACAGGTTAGATGGAAAATAAAAAAACACGATGGACTCTAAGAAGGTTTCAACGGTGGGTATCCTTAGCACTGCTACTTCCTATGGTATGGTCGAAAAAAAATGGATGAACGGCTTAGATAAAATTAAAACATCACGGTGGACCCTCAATGGCCATGAGAGCATTTGCCTGTCCCGAGCTCGGAACAGGCGGGGGATGTACCTAATCCCCGCCCGAGAGTGATGCGGAGGAACGAGTGGAGGAACGAAATAGGATTGCATACTCTGCTGCATACTAAGTAAACTCAGTTGGGCCTATGAATGTATACAATAAAAGTGTTTTTTGAGATCAATTTAGTGGCTGAATATACAATAAAAGTGTTTCCCAAGGTTAAGTGGACCACACTATAAGAAACAATGCAAATAAAGACTTTCACCGTTGAAATTTTGCTAGGGTCCACAGTGATTTTTATTTGTCATTAAACCTGTTCATAAGATTACAAAGACATGGATGAAGTTAAAAAACAAATATCAGCTTGATCCAAAACTTTTGTGGGCCCTAAGAAATTTTCAAGGGTAGAATTTCAATTCACACTATTTCCCATGGTGAGGTACACTTGAGATTTGGATATATGTCATTTTTGGGATAAGCCATAAAACTATCTTTTAAAATAGATGGATGGAGTAGATAAAATATGCAAATCACGGTGGAGTTTACTCAGCACGCTTAGCATACTATGTTACTCAGTATGCAATCCGCTTACTGGATGTTCCTGCGGGGGATGCTAGGTGGGGTCCACCGTGATGTTTTTGATAAATTCATTCCGTCCATCCATTTTCTGAGCTCATCTTATGGCATGCTATTGAAAATGATATGGATTTAAAAATCAAGAGGGCTATATAAGAGAGAAAACTGGGGAAAGAGTTTTCTATCGTAGAAACTTTCTTAGGCTCGTCCTTGATTTTTATATGTCATCCAAACGGTTTACAAGATCATTCCCACTAGGATGAAGTGAAAACAATAAAAAATTAGCATGATAAGAAACTTTTATGGCTTTAAAAATATTTCAACGATGCTAACTGAATCAAAACTGTTTCCTTTAGTGCGGCATACTTGACTTTTGTATCCATCTATTTTTTTATAGCATGTCTTATATGATATAAGAACATAGATGAACGGGTTGGATTTATTAAAAACATCATAGTAAGCTCCACAAATAATACTTACACATGATCGTTATGGCAAAGACTTTCCCGTGAGTCTTTTCTTCGAAGACTATATATATATATATATATATATATATATATATATATATATATATATATATATATATATATATATATATATATATATACGGAGCGCTCACCGGCAAACAGTACGTATTAAGTATGAACTTTTTTGAAAACTCATCATACCTGATGTGGATTTAAAATCTGAACCGTTCATGTGAAGTAGCACCTCATGAAACCTCCTGAGCCTAGGTTTTACTTTGATCTAAGACTTTAATGGGCCATGAAAAATGAAAACAGTTCCTCCATTGATTTACATTTCTCTTTGCTATGGCTCACCAGAATTTTATATCAGGGTGAAATTTGTGACAAGGGGTTTCATGGGATTCCGCATCACATGAACCGTTCAGAGTAGACACTCATGGCACGTGTGCAAAGGTGCACACGTGCGTAGGTGTGCAGGAGAGCATAACTCTCTCTCTCTCTCTCTCTCTATATATATATATATATAATGAACGGCCTATGTGGTGTGGCACCCTTTGGCCTACTAGAGTTTTGGATCAAGCAGAAAATTGGGCTCATAAAGTTTCAAGGGATGTTGCATCACATAAAGTTTCAAGGGATGTTGCATCACATGGATGGCTCAGATTCTGTGCCTAAGACACATGTAAAGTTGTGCATAGGCTTTCGCATAAGGTGTGCAGGTGAGCATTCCTCTCCGTAACCAAAGAAAAAAAAAAAAAACACCAGGGTGTCAATGGGCCAGGCTCAGGCCTAAAAAACCGGAATTTTGAATGAGGCCGGCCGACCAGGCCCAAAACATTTCAAATTTCGGGCCAAGACCTACCCTGAGCCTGGCCTGTTGACAGCCTTAGTGACAACCATTCCATCAAACCAACAAAACTGATAGACATAAAAATTAAGGCCAGCATTTTGATGGTTAGAATCATTTGAGGAATGCGTTTTGTTAAAGGTGGCTCTTGGAGAACAGCAACCGCCCAATGAAGGGTCCAGATAGATGATTGAACTTTTCATGTGTCCAAAGGATATTTTGAACCGCACGTGTAAAAGATAGGCAGTTACTTGGAAATTTGTAAAAAAAAAAAAAAAACATACAGCTGACTTAACTTCCACGTTCCTGCATTTTTATGCCACCTTAAAATATTTTAGTGCCCGCACATCAACCATTACACTCCGCAAGAGTATTTTAAAGTTTTTCTCCCTCCATGTATGACCCGCCAATGGTTCCTAAGACTCTGCAAGTCAACAGTCATACAAGTCATGTTTTCAGGTGGGGCCCATGGAAGACCTGATTTAAAGACCTGACTTGAGACGACTTATTTGAGCTTGTGACTTAGGAATAGGGCCGTTGATTTGTGCACGTACGGTCGAGCATGGCCACTCATTTACATTACCTAAACCCTAACTGTCCAAACTTGTGGTCCCCATCCTATATTGCCAATCTTCTAAATCAGATCGATTATACCTAAGATCTAATTAACAGACAATCAGTTCTTCAATTTATATATATATATATATATATATATATATATATATATATATATATATATATATATATATATATATATATATATATATATATATATTACTTACTATTTCTATTTGTCTATGCTGGATATGAAAACTCTACTCCTATAATTACTAAACCTAACTTGTATGAATCATTCATTCATCCATCTAGTTTTAAGAAAATACACCAGACGTGTAAGAGATCAAGGAGAATAAAATCACCATATTGTTATCTCAACACTAATTTTTCTTAACTTTATCTCATCTTATTATTTTATTTTATTTTTTTATTTTTTTACACATGCACACACACCCCCACACACTCAGCTAGTGGAATTTCACCCCCTATGGGTACTCGAACCCACCCGGAGTAGAAACGCTTGTGGAATTTCACCAATTATGTACACAGGATTTTTTTTAAATTAACATACCACTCAAGCTTTTAATTTAAAATTTTAATTTAGTAGTGCATTGATAAAGAGAAGAGATCACTATCTTCTTCTTAAGATAGCCCTTAAATGTATAAAGATATAGAAATCGATAGAATTTTAAATAAAGTCTTTGTAAACATGATTTATATAATTTATAAATCTTAAATTTATAACTTTTTCAGAATAATTTTTTTTGAGATAATGAATTTATTAAAAATAGTAAATAGCTTATAAACAAACTCAAATTCTTTCTCATTAATCATATAAAAACCTTAACTTATTATAGAATCCTAAAAATAATTAAAGTTATTATAGATACTTCATCCATACCAAATGTCGGACATGGGCCTGTGGGGCCCACTTGTGGGCAATTACTACTAGATGGGTCCCATGAGACTTTTTCAGTGGTTGATGCTTTCTTATAAAAAGGAAGTTCTCTCGTGAAATCTATTCGACATTACGATATAGAAAAAATACATATAAGTACCATATACCTAAAATACATAGAAGTACCATATACCTTATATGTCCATCTAGCTTGCCCTTTAAAATGATCAAAACTATTAATTGTAATACAAAGCCATTTATATTGTAGAATTAGAGGGGTGATTGCTGCCGTATGCTTCCATAGTGGTTAGGTGAACCATTGGATTTATATTGTTCATCATCAACTTTTGCAAAGGTCCCACATCGTGTAGATCATCAGATCCTACAAGCCTACCCTTCCGGATTGACTTCAACCCAAAACTCATGCGAAACACACATCGAGCAATATACAATCATGCCTATATATATATATATATATATATATATATATATATATATATATATATATATATATATATATATATATATATATATATATAGGGAAATGATACAATGAGGTCCACCTCATAGTACCTTTTCCCATATGGCATTGTGTTTCTCTAATTTTCAACCTACTGAATCTCAATAAGTAAATTGGCCTAAACTTTGCCATCAATTTGATATCTTTTCAAAAAATAGGAAACCTTTTTGATATTGAGTGCTGCTTAAGAAAGAAGATAGAGTTGGGCATTGCTTCATGGAGACCGATGTTCCGTTAAGACCACCTACTCGTGGGAAATTTTCTTTCTTAAAGATAGTATCATAAGTGGTCCAACTTACCTTATTTCCTTAATTGTGACTGCTCAAAATCCTCATTTATGAATTGGTACATGTTATTGATGCCTTAAATCTATAAATAATAGGGTTAAATGATGCTATCGAAGTCTCATAAAAAATACCATTGAGCAAGTGTTGATGCCATTGAGAAAATCTAGAAAATTGATGTTGGTTGCTGAAACTTTTTAGCATTACTACTCGATGTCATCGAAGTAAGTTCAAAGCCATTAAAGTAAGTTTGAAGCCATCGATGGATCCTTGATAGGTGGTTGATGCCATCAACGTCAGATCGAAGATGAACGTAGAATTGCGTAAGTGCAGGGATAAATGGCTAGGGATACTAGGGTACTTTTCCCCCCTTTTATAAGAAACATCGGCCACATGCATTAATTGCCTACACTAAATGCCATAGCCAAGGAGGCGCCATGACGCACATGCCCGGCCACATGGTGGCTTCCCATTTGAAGGATGCCCCGACTTCTAAGATTGTGCCACACGTCCCCACCATACAGGCCAAGAATTGAAAAGGGTCCGCGCCGCGCTAGTACACGCCTCTTGGAGCGCATCATCATTATCATTACAGATTCTCGTTGATCTTTGCACATGTCACCTCTCCTTCTTCAGCAATAATGACACATCACTCTGACTTCCTAAAAAGAAAGAAAATAGATAAGTGTCAGTCCTCAACAATTTACCTCCCAACCTCATAAAGTATAAAACTTAGAAGTAGGAGACTATTGTTATGGGTGAAAATGGACTGACCTAAGAAGGCGCCAGCGTAAAAGAAAGGATGAAGCGACCTTAAGTAGTTCGGCTCTTATGGCCTAGCACAACCTCCGTGAACAACTCAACGATCCGCAAGCAAAGATGCCTATCTACCATCAAGCTCTTTGTCACGCCCTAAACTCAGAAACCGGGCTCACAAAATTCTTGATCGCCGAATCTGGCGCTGACAGCCTCCGTAGTACCCCATTCTCGTCTCCCGGCACCCATATACCAGGTTCCGATCCTGAGATGCTACAAGGAGGATTTTTACTATCCATTTAATTCGTAATGAGCATAACCCATGAACAATAACCACAAGAACACCATTACAAAATCTACTATGATCAAAAACTTTGAGTACAAGGCGTATAAAGGGAAATACAAGATAGTGTTAATAACAAAACTCCAAAAGCTCGACTGCACGCTCCTACTGCTACTACGCTACGGTTGCGTCCTGACGTCACCTGCACGCATCAATCGTGCATAAGCTTATAGAAAGCTTAGAGGGTGGTGTAAGTGTGTGCGCAATATAAGCGTGCTCAGAATGCAGGGTTAGAGTAATGTGAAATCATGCTGATGAATACAAGGATGCAATCAGTCGTACCAAGGCTATACAGTGCAAGATATGAATGCGATCGGCCATATCCAGACCATGTAATGCGAGATGCAAATCAAGCATGTCAATCCTCATCATATATTAGTACAGTTCTCATTCTGGATAATCACCGGGGTCTAGTACACTCTACGCCAGCTTGTCGTCCCTATCCAAACGCACAACTGGGAGAGCAGAAGAGACCTCACTATCCGCCTGCCAATATCGGTCCCGGCCCGTTGATAGCGGACCGATTCCTCAAGCTTGCCAAACTCAACCTAGAAGTTGTCCCCTCACTCAGGCGGGTAAGGTCACACCCCTTTCCAACCGACCACGACACAGTGGGAGACGCAGCCTACTGGTATACTGCCATCGCACACTTGTGTATCCAATCGGTCTCGACATTGGAATCATCCTCTGGTACCATCGGGTTTAGGAATTTTCACTCAGGGATATCTATGGCGCCCGTATGCTAGAATCAAACATTTTCGGTATCCAATCCAGCAACCCACGATGCATCTGTGGAGGTTATGGCCCTGATGTCGCTAGGGCATACAATAATCACAATCATACAAATGCAAGTGCATGAGTCACACTACCAGTCATGCAACAGTCCTACGTGTACCATGCACTAGGGCAACTCCGCCTACCAGGGAGCCCATAAACAGTTCGCCCCAAGGCATATGCTATGATCAGTCACTTCTCATATCAGTCATACATATGATGAGTATGATAATGAATCATGGATCTATACTAAACATGTATATAGAGATGGGCTCTGTGTATAACTGAGATGGGCCTAAACGGCCTACTTACTACAAGTATGGGCCTATTAGTGGGCCTTAGCGAGTATTACAATGCGGACATTTAACCAACATTGTACCTACAATGTGAACGTTTAACCATCATTATTCCCAAGGCATTACTTACTATAAATATCGTTATATGCCATGGAGGGATCACGCATTGCAATGGACCTAGTTGCACTCATTTGGGTCTTAAGTACATCAATTGGGCCGTATCATATGGGCTTTACATTCATCAAATGGATCACCTTAATGAGCCTCACCAATGGGCCTTAGGTCCTTTGCAATGGGTTATAACCCATGGGCCTTAGAATTCATTAAAATGAGCCCAATCACATGAGTTTTATGTACATCAAATGGGCCTAATCACATAGGCCTTATATATACCAAGGTGGGCCTCAACAATAGGCCACAAATACATCAAATGGGCCTACACACATGGGCCCATATATAACAAAGTGGGCCTTAGCGGGTGGGCCACAAATACATTAAGATGGGCCTTACAATGGGCCTTAGGTCCTTTGCAATGGGTTATAACCCATGAGCCTTAGAATTCATTAAAATGAGCCCAATCACATGAGTTTTATGTACATCAAATGGGCCTAATCACATAGGCCTTATATATACCAAGGTGGGCCTCAATAATGGGCCACAAATACATCAAATGGGCCTACACACATGGGCCCATATATAACAAAGTGGGCCTTAACGGGCGGGCCACAAATACATTAAGATGGGCCTCAACAATGGCCTTAAAATGATCTCAAAATGGTTGGACGGTTTGGATGAAACTCATGCATCATGGTAGACTCCCATGTGGGCCCACTATAACATTTATTTTCTATCCAATCCTGGGCCCACTGAAATGCTTATTTGCCACCCAACCTGTTGTTAAGGCCGTGTGACAAGGGGCCCACCAAAATGTTTATTTTACATCCCACCTGTTGATAAGGCCATGTAGCAAGGGGCCCACCAAAATGTTTATTTTCCATTCAAACCTGCTAATAAGGTTATATAGACCCAGGGCCCACCGTGATTATATTTTCTACCCAATCTGGGCCCACTGTACTATTTATTTGCATCCAAATTGTTCATAGAATCACATGGCCTAGGGCCCACTATAATGTTTACTGCCATCCAAACCTGTTCATAACCTCACGTGGCCAGGGGCCCACGTGATGGACGGCGTGGACACAATACATACATCAAGTGGGGGCCACCGTCCACTGCCGTGGACGGACGACGTGATTGAAATACTTACCTTACAGTGGGTTTGGTGACACCCACTGTTGTGGACGGTGTGGTAAGCCACACATACCACAGTGGGTCCCATGTAGGGCCCACCAAAGTGTTTATTTACAATCCAACCTGTCCATTATGTATACCCCACAAAATTAAGGGTCCACACCAAGTTTCAGCCACATTCAAAATTCAGGTAGGCCCCACCAAGTATTTTTATATAATTTAGGCATGTCTTCACATGATTTGGATGGTATGGCCCACCTGAGTTTAGTTTGTGGATAATTTTTGGAGTCAACGCACCGTTCAAGGGGACCTATTAAATGAACGGTATAGATGTAAAACATACATCATGGTGGAGTCTACAAGTAGGGCTAAGGTGGGGCCCTCCTTTTCACGTGGACGTCTCTAGACGTCATGCACAAAGTCATGCCAATAATTTTTTTTTTTTTTAAATCCTAGGTGGGACCTACATTAACTAGATCTACCCTGTCCATTGCATGTGTCCCACAAAAATAGAGGTCTTAAATAAGTTTCAGGTGAGTCCCAACTTCTGGTGGACCCCAGCAATCATTTTTTCAAGTTTTAAAGGAAAATACTAGCATTCTCAATGCCACGGCCTGCCAGATAATTGAATCGGTTTCATTTTTCGGCTCAACGCCTAAAATGATCCCGAGAATAGAATGGATGGCTTGGATTAAATATATACATCAAGATGGGGCCTTGTTGGAGCAGCCCACCATTTCCTTTCCCTTTTCTTTCTCTCTTTTTTTTTTTTAATTTAAAATATGGGGCCCACAATAAGATGATCCAAAGCGTCTATTATGTGTGTCCCACGTGGTGGACCGTTCAGTCCAAGTTTAAGATGCATCCAAATTTCAGGTAGGCCCACCAAGTACTTTTATATGATCAGGCATGTCTCCACATGATTGTAGATGGTATGGCCCACCTGAGAATTAGATTGGTCCCAAACTTTGGCTCAACGCCTAAAATAGTATGGGAAAGGTGGTGGACGACTTAGATCAAGCACATACATCAACGTGGGGCCTGCATCAGTGGCCCACCATTTACTTTTCCTTTTTCTTTCTTTTGTCAGTTCGTTAGTACCCTCCATGTTAGTACACACGCTCCATGCACACCACGCTCGTCCAGCGTCCCTGAACGCTGGACGGCCTGGATAAACACTACATCATGGTGGGTCCCACATGCACGTGGTCCACGTTCACCAAGGTGGGTCCCACATGATCATGGCCCACCTTGCATGTGTGTGTGTGTATATATATATATATATATATATATATATATATATATATATATATATATATATATATATATGATTTATCTATGATGTAGTGGGCCACACCATTTGATGGAAGGAGTAGATTTATCATGAATCGGTGGGGCTCACTTCATTTTAGGGGAAGGATAAGGAGAGAAAAAGAGAGAGAGAGAGAGAGAGAGAGAGAGAGAGAGAGAGAGAGAGAGAGAGAGAGAACAAAAGACGGTGATGGTGGGGCCCTACCACTATGGGCCCCACATAATGCAAATCATACATCAAAGATGGGTCCCACCAACAAGTGGTCCCTAAAAAGAATTCAACGGTGGATTACCCACTTCTTGGCTTCCTTCTTGCTCCCCTAGCCTCCTTAGCTCATTGTCTTTGCTTTGGACGATGGATGATGGACCTTTGATGGTGAGGATGAGAGATGAGAGAGTGGGTCACACTTGTGATTTGGGAGAGAGTTGGGAGGCTTGGACGTATGCAAATTTTTTTTGCTTGGGAGATTTTAAGAAATGAGTGAGAATAATAAAAGATATAGTTGGAGTGATGGGTGTAATTAATGAAGTATGGGTTAGTTTGAAAAATGGGTAAAAGAGGGATGGTTATGGTTGAAATTTTTGTAAAGTGAGATGGTGAGGTAGAAAGAGAGTTGACTTGAGGGAAAAAGGAGGGATGTGGCTTGTACTTGAGGTATGGTTGTACTTTGACATGAGTGATTGATTGATTGATGGGACATCTCATAGAGATTCTCTCGTAATTCGCAACGCGCGGTGTTTTCTTCGAATTGAACGCAGACTGACATATTTTAGATTGGGTATCGGGTCGGTGTACGAGTCGCGACGTTAGAACCGCGGCGACGACGCGGTCGCTAAGGTATAGGTTTCAATTTTAGCCATCTTTGGCATACAGGTCTCAGCTTAGGATCGCGCGCAAACATCAGAAAGTGGTCGAAGATTGCCGAATTCGACCGGAAGGATTGCGGGAGTCGACGGAACAGTACGAACTAGGATACGGGTCTTACATTCTTGCTGCTATGAAGGCTCGACCCACTCATCGAAAGCAGGTCGGATGGTGATCTAACACCTAACTCTAGAAGATCGCCCTCAGGGTGGCATCTGACCCCAAACCGTAAGGTCAGCCTTGAATCGTCACCCTCAGCTGTTGACCCCAATCTTCCCAGGGCCTGACCACTCAACCTTATCCGCAAAATTGTCCAGAGATCTTTGTTGAAAATTTTAAAATATAACTATAATACGCACTTACCAAATAGGAAAAATTTTCATCTACGCAGCTAACTATAGGGTTATAAATAAAACCCTATTACACAGAGAAAGATACACACAAAAAACCCAAACTCATATAGACCCAAAAACCATGTTTCTAACTTAGGCATGGGAGGGTCCTTATCAAAGCAAGGGTCTCTATTGTCACGTTTGTGCAGGTGCCAGTCCAGTAGGGCCGACAAAATTTCAACATCAACAGTTTCAATCAGCTTCATTTTTAGATCATGCCAAATCAGAGCTGCCAGAACAGGACGGCGTGGATATAAAGTACGCACATCATGGTGGGCCCCACAGCACCCAACACCACTTAGGTCGGATGCGGATTGGGTACTACCGCCACTAGGACCTGTAGAGAGGGACGATCCGTCAGGAGCTGTGGGGCCCACCGTGATGTATGTGTGTTATCCATTATGTTCAATCATTTTAAAATTCATTTTAGTTGATGAACCCATAAATGAGGCATATGAAATGATCAAATGGACCACAAATAGGAAACAGAGGAGATTGGATGCCTACTGCTGAAAACCTTTCGGAGGCCACAGAAGTTAGAAGTTTCAGATCAAGCTGATATTTATGTTTTCCCTTCATCCAGGCCAATGTGACCTTATGAACAGCTTGGATGACAAATAAACCTCACGGTAAGCCTAGGAAGGTTTAAACGGTTGGGGTCATTGTCACCCCTGCATATTTGTGTGGTCCACTGTATCCTTCAATCTGGATACTTTTTGGATTCATGCACTAAAATAATCCATAAAAATCGAAGAACGGCTTGGATAAAACACATATATCAAGGTGGGCCCCACAGACCCCCCACAGGACCGTCCATCTTTAGCTATGTCCTGGTGGGTAGTACTCAATACGCTGCCGAGCTAACCCGAACGTTTCTGTTACCCTTTTCTGCCGTTAGCCGTTTTGCTGACGTGTGGGGTATGCATGTCACGTGCAATGTATTTATTGAATTTTATAGATCGTGAGTACTATTAAATGAATTTGAAGAAGTTCCCATCGTCCATTGTACACCACATGTACATGAGAAATGGATCATCCGTTGGTTCAACCGTGATGAGCAAAACACTAAGATCACATTGACTGGATGATCTTGACCGTCCAATTAGTGGGCCTTTGCCCAGCGAACGTGGACTGTTGCACTTTCCTTTTGACCATCAATTTGTTGATCAATAGTAACTTAGGATTTTATTACTATTATTATTATTCATCAGAGCGCATTGGGTTATGGCATCTACGTGGTGGGCCTCATCAAATGAACGGTCTAGATCTCGTGTTCGTATGCAGCATACAATCTATATATGCTCATGATTTGCTTATCCAAGCTATTGAAGCGGTTGCCCTCATCATGGTGCAGGATGCCTACGGTTTGGGTGTGGATTAGGTTGACTCCTGTAATAGCTCAGTGGGTGAGTAGCTGACCATAGGGCCCACCTTGATGTATGGGTTGTATATTCTCACCGTCCATCCATTTTTCCAGCTCATTATAATGTATGTTTATAGGAATAAAATAGATAAAAGTATCAGGTAGACCACACCACAGGAAACTGTGTTCATTGAACGACCACCACTTAAAACTTCTTAGGGTTCACCTTAATGTTTATTTTCCATCCAAACTTTTGATATGGTCAAAAAGGCCTGAATGAATGGATAACACAAATATCAACTTGATCCAGAACTTTTGTGGCCCACAAAAGTTTTTAACGGTCAATCTATTAGAGTTGGAAACTAAAACTGGCATTTTCCAGCAACCGGTGACCATTGAACTCCCCATGCATAGCTGCTGCAGCTCTAAAGGAGCTGTTTTGGAAGATGGAAAGCCTTTTTTAGGTTAACGTTATATGACGTAAGAATCTAGTAGGGCTATTGTACTCATTTTACAGCTGGTGAAAATGCCCGTATAAAGGAGCTGTGTATCCGATTACAGCAAGTGTGCACCAGTGAAATAGATTCAATATTTGAATCTCTAAATTTCTATTTGTTTTGCTGTCTCTCTTCCTACTTCTACAAAATCAGTTTTTCTAAGTTATCCTGATGCTTTGTAAAGCCGATAAATTTGGTTTGTATAGCCAACAAATTGGCATCAGAGCGAGATGATCCTATGGGACCTAGTATAGTTCGAAGGTGTAAATTGTGTGATCAAGGTGTTGCCACTGCTACGTTAAGAAAATGACGTTGTTGTTGATCCATGGTGTGAAGAAGTGATGGCATCCTCGATCCGGATTCCAAAGTTATCTAGTGATAACTATGAAAACTATTACATGCAGATGAAGGTCTTGTTCGGATCTCAAGATCTATGAGAGATCATTAGTGATTAGAACTAGGCATCGGACCGAGTCGAATCGGATTGGGCCCAACTCGACCAGGTCCAAGTTCTGCATTGCCTAACCCAAACTCGGTCAGATCCGGGATCGAGTCCAGGTCCTCTGACCTAATCCGATCTTAAACCTTGGTGACCTGGACTGATCCGAGTATTGGGTTGGGCAAGGTTCAAATCGTCCATTTTTTTCAACAGTGTGGAAATCATTATTCTCACTGTTTCTTATGGTAAGATCTACTTCATTATTAAATATACTTAAAATTTAGCATCAATCCCTCAAATGATCTAAAAAAATTGATGGACGGTGTGGATAAACCAAAAAAACAATTAAGACGGGCCCTACATAGTTGACTAAATGGATAAAATATCTCCTGCGAAATCGACTTCTTGAAGAAGCTTTGTATGATGGGTAGCGGATTGCGTACTGAGTAACTCAGTACGGTAAGCGTATTGAGTAAACTCTGTGGGCCCCAATGGCATTCATGCATTGTATCCACTTCGTCCATCTCTTTTGAAACATAATTCTAGGGCATTATCCCAAAAATGGAATATATCCAAACCTCAAATGGACCACACCAATCGAAAATAGTGTGAATTGAACATCTACCATTGAAAAACTCTTGATGACAATAGAGGTTTTAGATTAAGCTGATATTTGTGTTTTCCCTTCATCCATGTCTTTCTGATCTATTGATCAGGTTGGATGACAAATAAACATCATTGAGGGCCTTAGAAAATTTTCAACGGTTGAAATCAATACTTCCACATTTTCCAGTGGTATGGTCCACTTGAGCTTTGTATATGCATCAATTTTGGGTTGAACCCATAAAATGATCTGGCAAAACGAATGGACGGCGTGGATGAACTACACGCATTCGCGATGGGCCTAACTTAGTTTACTCAGTATGATAAGAGCGTAGTAACTCAATGCGCTCCAAGAAGTACTGCCTAATATAGGCTATATAGCTAATTCCAGCTATATGTACCTGCTCTAGGTACGTGTCGTGCGAAGACGAGCACTGACGCTCCTTGAGCTTGTACGAACGGTCCAAAGGAGATCAAAGTTATATGGCCCCACAGTGATGTATTTATCATATCTATACCGTTCATCTAGTTTTAGAGATAATTTTAGAGCATTATCCGAAAAAAGAATCAGATCCAAAGATCATTTGGACCAGATCATAAATTGCAGCGGAGATGATGATTTTCACCGTTAAACAATTTGTAGGGCTACCATAATGTTTCTTTTCCATCCAATCTGTTCTTAAGGCCACAAAGACCTGAATGAAGTGGAAAAACAAATTTCATGTTGATCCAAAACTTCTGTGAACCCAAAAAGGATTTCAATGGTAGATGTTCAATACCCCGCTGCTTTCTGTAGTGTGGTCCGCTTAATGGTTGAATCTATTTTATTTTTGTCCCAACCCTTAATATGATATTGCCAAATGGATGGACGGTTTGGATATAACACATACCTCGTGATTAGAGCCACAGAACTTGCTAACGTTACACTAGCCAATCCGCTTCTGTCTTTGGGTCTGGCTGTTAAGATGACGCCTGTAAACGGCGGTACGCCGACCTTCTTCGATTAATGTCTGCTACCTGTCTCTTTCTCTTTCTCTCTTCCGTCCATAGCTATCCACCATATCTCAGTGTATATCTATCCAGCAGAGAAATCTCCAAAATTCAACGACAGAAAGATAGGTATTTGATCTACGACATATCTAACTAGTCTTCTACTCGCTTTCATCTTCAACAGAAAGGGAGAGACAGATATAAAGAGAGATAGAGAAAGAGTTGGGGGCTCAAGTGTATGTTGGGCGGGTTTTTTGGGCGCCAAACGAAAAGTCAAAGATGGAGGGATATTTTGTAAAATAGAAGGATATTTACATCCCCAGGTCGGGTTGGGTTGGTTCGAACCCTTTCAGTTTGGATTTTCGAATCGGTTCTCTCTGGATACACTACTATTCGAACCTGATGCAAAAAATGATCAGATATGGATAGATAGACTTGATTAGGCCAATCTATGTTGTCGGTTCTGTTCAGAACGATACCGAGTCGGGACGGATCGGGTCCAACATGCCCACCTCCATCAATGATAGGAATGCAGAACCCGCAATAGAACAAAAAACCTTCTAATCTACCGAATAAAAGATCGTTCTCAAAGATCAAATGAAAAAGGATAGGAAGGCTTTATTTTTTATATAACAAGGGTTGGATGATTCCACATTTGAACGAATCGCTGAAGCTACGACATGCAAGCAAGCATGAGAGAATCTTAGCACTATATTCAAGGGTGTTGATCGTGTCAGGAGGGTTCGACTTCAAACCCTTAAAGCCGAGTTCGAAGCTGCACATATGAAGGATGTGAGTCCATTTCAGACTATTTTTCAAAATTGCTTGTTATAGTCAATAATTTAAAAAGAAATGGCGAAAAGTTTAAGGATATTCAGGTAGTAGAAAAAATACTCCAATCTCTCACAACCAAATTCGAGCATATGGTTGTGGCACTTGAAGAATCGAAGGACTTGAAAAACTTGTCTGTTGAAGAGTTGATAGGATCGTTGCAAGTGCATGAGTAACAGATGCAGAAAAATAACGCATTGATGTTGAAACATGCCCTAGAGTCTAAGCTGACTCTAAATGACCAGAATATTGGTCATACAAATCGTGGAGGTCGCGGCACCAACACTAATGTAAGAGGAAGGGCACATGGATATCATCTGAACCATCCACAAAATCAACATAAATTTACTAATTTTCGTGGAAAAGAGAATGGTAGAGGCCGATCTATATGCGGTCGCGGAAATATGAGAAATATTCAATGCCGGAATTGCAACAAATTCGACCGTTATGCCTCGAATTGTTGGAGCAAGCCAGTGGATCACGATGAACGATCCAACTATACTGAACCATTGAGTCATGACTAGGAAGACTCCATAGTGCTCCTTCCACCAGAGAAAGGCTGTGATCGAACAGATGTATGGTATCTTGACACAGGTGTAAGTAATCACATTTGCGGGAACAAAAGCCTATTTGAGGAACTCACAAAAGGAGTTCAAGGTGATGTGACATTCGATGACTCGTTAAAGACGCTAGTGAAAGGCAAAGGCAAAATCAAAATCTTTTAGAAGAATGGTGTTTCAAACTATATCTCTAATGTGTACTATATGTCAAACATGAAAAATAATATACTGAGTCTTGGACAACTCCTTGAAGAAGGGTATGTCATACACATGAAGAATTCTTCACTTTCCATAAGAGATTCATGGACGTTTGATTGCGAAAGTCCAAATGGCGAAAAATTGTATGTTTTTGCTCTATATAAACACAATGCTCGAGAAGTGTTTTTATGAAAAAACAAAGAATGATTCTTGGACATGGCATCTTCGCTTTGGCCATCTAAATTTTAGTGGCCTGAAACTTCTATCGTTATCAAGCATGGTGCATGGCTTGCCTACCATTAAAGCTCTAGAACAAGTGTGTGCGGCGTGCACACTTGGAAAACAACAAAGAAACTTCTTTCTGAGTGGAGTATCCCGAAAAGCAAGAGAATCGTTGCAGTTGATTCACACTGACATCTGTGGACCATTAGAACCAATCTCTCTTGGAGGTAATAAATTTTTTATTACTTTTATTGACGATTTCAGTAAAAAACTATGGGTGTATGTAATCAAAGAGAGGTCTACTGCTCTTACTATTTTTAAAAATTTTAAGGCCCTTGTTGAAAAAGAAAGTGGTCTTAAAATCAAAACCCTTATATCTGACAGAGGTATAGAGTACACCTCAAATGTCTTTCGAGAGTATTGCAGGGATCAAGGAATCAAGCAACAATACACTACAACCTACACACCAGAACAAAATGGAAAAACCGTACCATTCTTGACATGACAAGAACCATGCTGAAGGAGAAAAGTCTGCAGAAGAATTTCTAGGAAGTGGCAATTGCTTGTACTGCCTATCTGCTCAATAGGTATCCAACAAAGAGTGTCAGATTCAAGACACCGCAGGAAGTATGAAGTGGATACAAGCTGAGTGTGGCGCACCTTAAAATTTTAGGTGTGTTTCCTATGCTTAAGTTTCAAAAGTAAGAAGAAAAAAACTTGATGAACATGGCAAGAAGTGTATCTTCATCGGCTACAGCGAAGAGTTAAAAGCATACAAGCTATACAACCTACTAGCTAATTAATTGGTGGTAAGTAGAGATGTGGTGTTCTGCGAGGAAGAAGCTTAGAAGTGGAACCAGAAAGATTCGGCCAAAGAAAATCAGGTCGAGGCCAAAGAATATGAAGAAAAGAGGCATGTAAATCAGGAGCAGAGACCTACATCACCTCATTCGGATCGCAGAAGTCCAAGAGTACGTTCAATCTCCCCTGGAAGTACTTCATCAAATCGAAATGCAGCTAACACGTCTTCATCCAGTTCTCCCTCACCTGTGACTTTGATTAAAATGAGAAGCCTTGATAATATATATGTAGGAACTGAGGAAGTAAATGTATTCTGCCTATATGCTGATCATGAGCCTCTTACATTTGAGAAGAACGTGAATGAAGAATGTTTGAGAAAGACTATGAGAGAAGAGATCCATGTTATCGAGAAGAATTACACATGGGAGCTAATCTCACTCTTTAAAGGCCAGAAGACCATTGGTCTCAAATGGTTGTATAAAATCAAACAAAATGCCGATGGTAAGATCAAACAATATAAGCCAAAACTCGTAGCAAGGGGCTATAAACAAAAATATGGGGTAGACTATGAAAAAGTTTTCGCCCCACTTGCTCGCCTTGACACTGTGAGGATAATTATCTCCCTTGTAGCTCATTACAGTTGGATGATTTATCAACTTGATGTGAAATCCGCATTCTTAAATGGAGTACTCGAAGAAAAAGTTTACGTTGACCAGCTTGAAGGCTTTGTCATGTAAGGGGAGGAACACAATGTGTATCAGTTGAAGAAAGCCCTATATGGGTTGAAGCAAGCCCCTCGTGCTTGGAATGCACAGATTGACGGCTATCTTCAAGAGAATGGTTTGGTCAAATGTCCGTATGAGCATGTTGTCTACATAAAGAAGAATGCCCATAGCGATATGCTTATAGCTTGTTTATATGTTGATGATCTGCTGTTCATAGGAAACAGTCAGACGATGTTTGAAGAATTCAAGCATGCTATTTTCAATGAATTCGAGATGATTGACGGTGCATTGATGTCCTTCTTCTCAGGCATTGAAGTGAAACAACAAGTCGGTGGCATTTATATATCACAGAAGAAGTATGCCAAGGAACTTCTTGAAAAGTTCAAGATGACCGACTGCAATGCAGTAAATACGCCTGTAGCAACGGGCTTGAAGCTCACAAAAGATGGCGAATGAAGAAATGTTGACTCGACTCTATTTAAGAGTCTGATTGAAAGTCTCAGATACCTCACAATCACTAGGTCAGATATTGTCCACAATATTAGGCTTCTAAGTAGGTACATGAAAATACTAAAAGAGTCACATTGGCTTGCTGCAAAAAGAATCCTTAGGTATGTTAAAGGAACCATAGAATTCGGTCTCTTTTATCTGTACATGGATAATGAGTTGACAATTGAACTTGCCAAAAATCCGATACAGCATGGAAGGAGCAAGCATATTGATACAAGGTATCATTTCCTGAGAGATCAAGTAAAGCAGAAATCAGTAAAGATAGAGTATTGTTATACAACTGAACAAATAACGGACATAGTTTTAAAAGAGCTATTTTGAAAGATGAAAAGCCTTCATAGGTTTCTAAAAACATTTAATGATAGAATAATCTAGTAGGAGTATTGTAGTCATTTCACATTTGGTGCAAATGCTTATATAAAGGACTTGTGTATCCGGTTACAGTAAGTGTGCAGAAGTGAAATAGTTTCAACATTTGAATTTCTAAATTTTTATTTGTTTTGCTATCTCTCTTCCTTCCTTCTACAAAAATCAGTTTTTCTAAGTTGTCTCGAGGATTTGTAAAGCTGATAAATTTGATTTATACAGGCAACACAATCACCATTGTTTCCTGCAGTGCAGTCCATCAGAAATTTAGAACAACTTCATTTTTGGCCCATACCGTAAAATAAGCAGAAAAATACTGATGGACGGCGTGGATATACAAAAAATCCTTCAAGGTGGGCCCCACAGTCAGGGACTCGCCTACTAAACTGCTACCCTGTTCCTACCTAATCCGCGCTCCTAAAGTTAGGACTATTTTTCTACATGGAATGTGAACTGCCGTTGCACTTTCTCTCAGCCGTTTATTTGACCGTTGATCAAAATGTTAGGATCTTTGAATTTGCCAGATTTTACGGCCATCAGCCATCCATGGAGGGCCCAACAGATCAACGACTGTCGTAAATGGCGGGAAGACACTTGTTCAAGGATAGGTCGCGGAATATGATAGTTCATACTCATGCACTTATAAATTGTATATCCAACTAAGTTAAACAGCTAAAATCATGGGACCACTTTGGATGGACCACTAAACAAAATTTACATTGGACGGTTATCCTGGGGAGGCGATTATTGAGCATGTAATGCAAAGCTAAAATGAAAATAAAATAAAATAATAATAAAAATAGCAAGTGGTCCAAGTTCAACCAACAAACATCTATTAATCAACGGTTCAGATTGTCCAATTTATCTGATTTTTGGATTGTGATTTACAATAAGTCAGTCCCACTATTTGAACAGTTTAATTTGAGTTACATGTGGAATTGTTGAATGCATGCGTATGAACAATCACCCTCTGCCAGTGTATCAATGTGTCCATTTGATTATCATAACCGTTCAATTGATGGCCTTTGCATTGACGGTTGAAAACAATGAAAATTTGGCCGGTGGAATCAAACGGCTGATATTATCTATCATTCTGATCTCTGGCGTCCACGGTGGGGCCGACTGTTTGGACTGTCCAGCTTGAAGTACATGTACGGTGGATAAGTGTCCACCATCTATTCTATCTCAAAAAAAATGGTGGGGAGCACAGACCTAGCCCATCACTGAAGTTGTCGTTTCTAAGTACGAATAAGTGGTAGGCAACGTTGGTTATTGCCTGAAGGGTGTGTGGCCCACCACATCAGGTGTGGCCAACAGTCCGATCGTTGACCACCAAATGGAGCTCTGATAAGGTATTGAGAAACAGCCAACATTCGAGTCCACCTAAACAGTGAGTATCGTACAACAGTGCTTTAGGTTGTGGCTTCTCTGCAGTGCGACCCACTAGATGGGTGGTCTAGATTACACATGGGTCAAATGGATATGTAAGGTATAAATGGATCGGGTATTCATTTCGGGTCCTCAGACCCGGATCCCTCCTGGGCCCAATGGCTAGGGTCTGGTCTGAAACTTTGGGCCTGCTTAGAAATGGGCCGGACTCAGGTCTAGCTCATTGATGGTTGAGTCACCCCAACTAGGTTCGCCTGCCGGCCTATGGACATTCCTGTGGATGTGTCTCATTGGAAGATCCTTATGTAGAGTGGGTCGCCGATACTTTCATGGCTAAGATGGACCAAAGAACGCCTGATCGGAGGTGGAAGTGATCAAGACTGTCAGAACATTAAAATAGTCATATTTCACAAACCGGAATGATTTGTTTCGATGTATCATATATGATTTTGGATAGGAGAAACTACTTTAGCGAACCAACCCTGCTACGCCGGGTTGCCCATGCCAAATTTGCAAGATGCCATCAAATCAATGGTCAAGAGTCCTTTTTATTTTCCTTTTACTATTTTAATTCTATTATAACTCTTGATCCTTTGAGGTACAACATGAAAATGACTTAAACGATTGGAGAATAACGTAGTTAGGCCAAATTGGATACTTATTATTTTTGGCCGAAAACTATGAAGTCTAGTAGAAATCATGACCACTTATAAATTACAAGTTTACTATTTATAGTAAGTCATGTTTTTAGGGAGTTTTATTCTAAAACTTCTTCCTGTATTCGAAATTACTATTTAAAGAATTATAAATTCATTTTTATCATGAATCAGTTTATTTTCGAATTTATTTATATTTTTCTTAGGGATTCAAGGAATCTCTGTGAAGAGTCTAGATAAACTTCGTGGATTCGGAGTAATTATCTGAGGAAGACGGTGATCGACCTCATCACGTCCATCCCTGCATCACTTTCTATGAGTGGGGGTGGGCCTATGTGAGCTTGGTCTAGACCCAGCTTCCACCAGGCTTGCATGGGGCAAGCTCAGGTTGAAAATTAGATGGCTTGATCAAGGCTTAGATTTAATTAAGGCCGGACATGCCCAAATGCGGACCTGTATATATCTTTCATGCAGGGCTACTCATTGACCATGGTTTTCAAACACGTCGACTCAGTGTTCAGGCCTGAGTTGAGTCTCGACTCGCTTGAGTCAGGCGGGAACCGGTTTGTGTTGTCGAACCTGGTTGATTACTGCCTAGCCGAAGACAATGGACCAGTCAGATTGACTTGTCTAAGTCATCAATCCATGGCTCTACCTTTTAGGCTTGCATGCCAGGGCTGGGCCTAAATTCCAGACCTAAAATTAAAATGAGCTGGGCTGGGGCTGGGGCTGACATAGGCCTGACATGACCCAATACCGTGGGGCCCAACAAGGTGCTGAACCCTCTGGGGTATGGCTAACTTCCATGGTATGATGGGTGATATATATCAGGCCCTTTGGTATGGTTGATCCGTGATTACTAGCGATTTTAACTTCATGAAAATGAGTTGCAGCCTGCAATCCAATCCGAACTAAGGACGAGTTTTTGGAGTAAGTTCAATTAGGCAAGATGACCCTTTGTCCTAACCATTGTAGCATGTGTATCATGAAAGCCATAAGAGATTTGCAATTACTTGATTTCATCCTCTCCTTTCTTATCACCCACTAATCAAAGGTTTGGATCTAAGATTTGAGAGATTGTTGGTATTTTGAATTATGCTCATCTAACCACTTGTCTTGATCACCAAACCATGGGCCAAAGAAATTTTGTCCATATAACCAATGATGTTGATCACCACGGCCAAAGCATCAGTAGATTGTAGGTATAGAAGAGACTAGAGGTGAGCATGGGACGACCTGATCCAGCTAACTTGACTCATCTAACTCAGTCTGATCCAACTCAACCCAAACCGAATAGGTGAGTCATTCTGAACCGAGTAAGCTTCGCCCAATCTAAACTCAAACCGAGCCGAGTTTGAGTTACCTTGTAACTCGATCTGACTCGACCCGAAACTTGATCTGGTTAGACTCCGACTTGATCTAAAACTTGATTCAACCTGGCTCTCTAACCCTACCCCGACCCCATCCCAACCTCTCTCTCTCCCTCATCCTCCTCCTGTCCCAAAGTGAACCCATGATATATGGACGGCCAGCTTGCATTGTATTCATGCATTTCCAATTCTGTTGGTTGGGGTTCATGTTTTCATAATCCAGACCATTGATCTAGTGAGCCCCAGGATCGCAAATGACCCAAAATCCTTACATATTGAATGATGACTTTCAACATTAGGACAGTTTTCAGTTGAATGTGGACCATTATTGTATTTCTCTTTTTAACCCATCGAAACTATAGGACACAATTCAACAACTTAAGATTATCTGGTCGAGAATATTTTTAAGTCATGGTCCATCTGTAACAGGACAACAGATAAATGGTCTGGATTAGAGAACCATGGGCCCATCTGTAAGAATTGAGAACCAGTGTATTTTGTGCAAAGATACATCACTTACGTAACTGCAATTCACTTAAAAGATGTAAACCGTCCGTTTCCATCATCTTTCCCTCTCTGATCTACTCAAAAATAAAAAACCCAAAAAAAATGAAAGAATTGAGAATAAACCCAAGAGGCCAAGAGTAAGAGGCCAAGAGTCTGCACACACACCCCCCCCCCCCCCCCCCCCCCCCCTCTGCTAACTGTAATTTAGGAACGGAGCCATTCCATCTTTAAAAGCCCAAGAGAAACGGTAGTTTCACACAAAATTATTTTCTCCATAAAATGGGAAGCTTTTGAACAGGAAAAGGCTTTCCCACTACTTTCCGTTATTAAAGAAGGAAACAAGGTTTCAACGGAAACAGAGCTTTTGTAAACAAGGGAAACAGAGGAATAAGAGAGAGATATAGAGAGAGCTTTGAGAAAGGAGAGAAAGAGAAACTATGAAGATTGAAAGGCTTTCTCTTTTTCTTTTTTTAGTGTTGCTTGTCTTCTCAATCTTGCAAAGATCCACCTTTGCTAGCAAAAAGGCAAGCATTATCTTCGTTTTTCATGTATGAAAGATATTGAAAGTGAAATAAGGGTGGAGAAATTGCTTTTCAGTTATTTTTATTATTTTTATGATTTTTAGTACAAATCGGATTTGGGTTTTCTTCTTTTCAGTCTTTTATTTGATAATCTGAATTGGGTTTTTCTTGTGTTTTGTTTTTGATTTGAATTTTTGATGGATTTGTTCTCTTTCTGTTTTTCAGTCTTATATCGTGTACTTGGGAGGGCATTCTCATGGCTTTTCAGCTTCTTCAATTGATTACGAGCGAGTGACGGATTCACATTATGAGTTTCTGGGATCGTTCTTGGGAAGGTGAGGAATTATAGTAATCATTTTCCCATTTGTATCTTCTTCTTCTTTGTTTTATTTATTTATTTATTTTAAATTAACCTTTTGAATTCTCCTTAAGAATGTACTTTCTTATATGTGTTTTGTTTTTTCATTTTATTTTTTTCACAGTAAAGAAAAGGCGAAAGGCGCTATCTTTTACTCCTATACTAGACATATCAATGGTTTTGCTGCAAATCTCAAAGACGAAGAAGCAACAGAGATATCAAGTTCGAAACAATCTCTATATCTTCATTCCTCTGTTTTCCCCGGTTGTTGTCTTTTGCCTCTTATCTATGTTCTTGTTGATTTGTTCTCTGTAGAACGGCCGGAAGTCTTGTCGGTTTTCTTAAACCAAGGAAGGAAATTACACACAACTCGGTCATGGAATTTTCTTGGACTAGAGAGAGATGGTGTAATTCCTGAGAAATCGATATGGCGAAAAGCAAGATTTGGAGAAGATACAATCATCGGGAATCTCGACACTGGTAATCTTCATCTTATATGCTTTAAATTCTCATATACTATTCAATTTTCCATTTGAATCCAAGACTATCTCCATCTGCAAACGTCAATCGCAATCAATTAATTCACCTCCAAAAGATCTAAATCACCCCAAAAAATATCATGCAGTAAAGAATAAAAACTCCAATTTTCAGAACTGTTTGTTATTTTAAAAAAATATATATTTTACGAATTGAATTTTGATTTTATCATGGTCGCATTTGGTTATCTTATTAAAAAAGAATGAAAAAAAAAGAGGAGGAGATTTAGATAGGCTTAAATGTAAAACTCATAAAAATGTAATATTTTGATGTAATCTCGTGTTCAAGAAAAAAGAAAAAAGAGAATAATTCATCTCAATGGAGTCCTAGTCATTGAATATTTTTCCACAGTTTCATGCTTTTGGGCATTTGATGTTGAGAGGTTTTGTTTCATTCAATGCCCATCTGATTTCTTCTTTGACAGTTTCATGCATTTGGGCACTTGATTTGAGTGGACCATGTGAAACTTCTCTACATTTAATTCCAGAATGCTCAGTATTTCAGTTTGATAAGGATATCTCACCCAATCCTGTAAGATATCCCATTCCCCATCTCAAACATATAGGCTGAAGTAGAGATATGGTATATCTTTGATGGAGAATCATGTGGGATATCCTTAACACAATTAAGCTCCAGTGGGTTAGGTAGCCTGTCTGATCTTTAGACCTGGCTACCTGCCCAGACCATATGGGTCTCTGGCCTAGGCTTCTATGCCTACATCTGAAAGTTGGGCCTGAATGGTGACAAGACCACCTAGGGGCTTAGGTCTAGCTTTTTAGTACATAACAGGTGAGGCTGAGAAAACTCAGCCAAGGCCGTGAAGATAATCATATTCATCATTCATATATAGTTTTATTACATAAAATTAATATTTTTATTATATAAAATTAATAGTTTTATTATATATAGGTTTAGGAAGTTTTTGCCCATGTAATTAGTCAGGGGGAGGGAAAATCCTTTGGCTTTTTGTATGGACCTTCAACCCTAGGGTATTTTTGTCCTTTTAACTCCTGAAAGTGGTCCTCACCCACTTCTCTTCTTTGCATGTATTTCAAGCGAAAGTCCTCTCTCTCTCTCTCTCTCTCTCTCTCTCTCTCTCTCTCTCTCTCTCCGCGCTATGCAAGTGCATAGCCCTAGTATTGCAAAATGGGCCAGCCTTATGCTCCACAAACTTCTAATCAAGTTGAGCTTTGGCACTTGTGTCTGGCTGTGGCTCAAGTTGGGTCCATGTATTTTGGGGTTAGATTCAAGTTCAAGCTTGCATCTTTACTTGGCCTTGTATTTTTGGGTCAGCCTTCTTATTGTCTAGATCCAGCCCAAGCTTGGCCCATGGACACTCATAATTTCTATTAGGGCGTCTTTGGCCGGACCATCCTATGGGATCAGGAGGGATGGGATCAGTTTTATGGTAATGATGGCGTTGTTAGTGGACGGTCGGACATCCCATGGGATCCTTATATCCTGGGACCTACAACTTCCGCTTGTTTGGCTACTGAGGGCCTATTTGGCTGGTCGGATTGGAAGGGATTGGATGGTATTGGAAGGGATTGGAAGTTAAATCCCGGGATTGGCCGGGCATGCCAAACAGAGTCGGTGATATGGTCCCAATCCCATGGGTCTTAAGACAATCCACTAACAACACCATCATTACCTTTAAATCCCATCCAACCTACCTTAATTCATTCAAATTTGCCTGAGATGTGTTTGGTTCAAGGGATTGGAAGGGATGGGAAGGTTTAATCCCGGGATTGGCCGAGCGTGCCAAACAGATTGGATATATCAATCCCATGTATCTTAAGACATTCCACTGACAACACCATCATTACTTAGAAATCCATGCCATCCACCCAAATACCATTCAATCCATCCAGCCAAACAGGCCATGAATTGCATCCTGGGACGAGTAAAGTGAACCCATTTGGGTGCACGTGGGATTGTACTAAACCCACTCACACACTCCACCCTGCGCCCCACCATGATGTACATGTTTCATCCATTCCGTTCATCCATTTTTAAAGATCATTTTAGGGCTTGATACAAAAAATGATAGGGATATAAATCTTAGGTGGGCTACACCACAGGACAAAAATAATGAATGGATATTCACCATTAAAATCCTCCTAAGGCCCACTGTACTGTTTATTTGACATCCAATCTATTGATTTGGTCATAAAGACCCAGATGAAGGGAAAAATCAAATATCAGCTTGATCCAAAACTTTTATGGCCCCCCAAAATATTTTTGGGGGTCAAAATTCATTCAACACTGTTTCCTATAATGTGGTATACTTGAGATTGATATTTACTTCATTTTTTTTCCATAACATAAAATGATAAAAAAAAAATAGATGGACGACATGGATGAAACACATACATCATGGTGGGGCCCACAGAGCACCGACCATAGCCAATCCATTTCCCAAGTCGTCCCATGCAGAACCACCTTTGTCAGTCAGACTAACTGTACGAATTTGACTAGTCCAAAACGTGCTTGGCTACCCCTCTCAAACCAACCCCCTAGCTGGATGAGATAACCCTTCGTATCCAAATGTGCAATGGAATGGGTCCTCCTTCTGTAGCCCACCTAATACCACCTAATCTCATCTAGCATGATTGTCTAAACATGCCATTAGTATCATGATTGAAAAAGAGGGAAAACCGGTTATTTGTATTGGAGACTTTCCCTCAACCTATCTTTTTCGACAATGATCACACTCTTTCGACCTTTGTAATCATCCTAAGTTCGCACTGTGTGGTGCCTTTTTATGATGTGTATGTCAAACGATGAAGTTGAAACACCTTTTTAATGTTCATTGTACTCTACAAGAATCCCTTTAATCCAGTGGCAAGCCTGTTTCGCCGGGCGAATCCCATGGGATTAGGAGGGATGAGATGGATTTTAAGGTAATGATGGTGGTGTTAGTGGATTGGTTTAAGATCCATGGGATTACTATATCCCGGGACAAGTTCACTGGGTCTGTTTGGCACGCGCGGCATATCCTGAGATTTTACCTTCCAATCCGTCCAACTAAGGGATGGGATCAATTTTAAGGTAATGATGGTGATGTCATTAGATTGTTTTATGATCCATGGGATTGCTTATATCCCAAGACAAGTTCACCAGGTCTATTTAGCTCGTCGTGCATATCCTAGGATATGGGGATCCCATCCCTCCAAATACCGTGGGATCAGTCTGGCCAAACAGGCCCTAAGGAGCAATGTATAATCATGCCTAAAACTTATACATTCACTTTTTGAGGCCCATCCCAAATTTGGAATGTCTTGAGTTTCAGTGTATCCTTTGATATCTTAATGACCAGATGGAGGACATACGCAACATGGTGGACCCCACACAGCTCGAACATATGGTAGCTTACTGTAAATTTTCTAAAATACATACGTGATCAATCTCCTTTTTAAAATCATGTTTCAAATGAACTGCTACGTTGTTGATTAAAAATTAGGCTATTCACTTCACCATATGCTCTGGTGTTTGAATTTGGATTATTTAATAGTTCTTTGAATTTGGGTTATTTGATTTTATAAAACCCATAGGAGATTCCTTTTATTTCTTTCAAGTATGCCATAATTATACTTTTAGATTCAGATAATGCCGCATGTTATAAAAGGTGCCTACTGTCGTCAAAGCGGGCCACGGGTGGGGTCCACCACTTACACGATTCAATCAAAGTACATGAGGGCAACTTTATCATCCTGCAGTCATGTATCGCCAGCATTTCTACCCTAAAAATGTTTTCCTACCAATTAATGCCTCCCTAAGTGATTGGATTTTGATACCCTAACATTTTCTTCATTTTGGACCTTTTATTATTATTTTTGGCTCACATGATATTGCCCCCCATTAGATTGTCACAAAAGTGGAAGTGTCCACTAATTAAATGGAGTTTGAATGAAATGAACAAAACCATTAGCTCCTTATATTAATATCAATATAATAAACACTTGAAGTGATTGGATTTTGATACCTCTAACGTTTGATTGATTTGGGCGGCTTGGAATTGATTGGCCCACTTCATATTTTCCACCATTCGGTTGTCAAAAAAGGTGCATAGTGTGAAGTAATTAAATGGGGATTGAATGCAAGTACCATTGACTAATTATAATAATATATAACTGTTTCATTGTCAATCCCTATCATGTTTGACATTTTTCTTTTTGTGGGGTCGTGTCGATGGTCAGGAGTGTGGCCAGAATCAGAGAGCTTTAACGATGATGGAATGGGACCAATTCCATCAAGATGGAAAGGAATCTGTGAGAATGACACCCAAGTTGGAGTTCGTTGTAACAGGTCTGTTTTCTACCACTTTTATATATGCCTTCCCTTTTATAAAGAAGAAAAAGAAAATGAACAAGACCCAAATGATCATAGTTTCGGTCCTGGAACGAGTCCAACTCGAACGACTCGTTCGAGTCCACTTAGATTCGGTGCAACCTAATCTGATTCGATATTATAAGTCATAATGACTTGGTTCAGATTAGTTTAGGCCAAACTCGGACTCGGATCGAATCAGGCATGCTAGACTCGGTACTGAGTTGGGTTGAGTTCAGGCCAGCCATATTTCAAAATCGAATCAAGTTGGGTCAGCCCTAACTGGGTCCAACTCGACTCGATGCCCAGCTCTAACTATTTTTTTTTGCACGCACTCACGCTGTCATGGAATTTCACCACCTATGGGTACTCGAACCTTTGACCAGCTCTAACTACGAGTCAACCCTAAATCACTCGACTCGGGCGAGTTGTGAGTCAACTCGAGACTAAACGAGATGATCCAAGCCCGAAAACCATAAAAATAACTGACTTGTCAGAGTCATCTTCGATTCATTACTATTTGATCCGGTTCTACCATTAGTCGCCCATTCACCCCCAACTCAGGTGAGTCATGATTCTACTCGAGACTGAACAAATTCTGCCTAAAAGTCGTTAAAATAACCCCCATTTTAGCTTGTGAAAATGGGCTTGACATATCACATTTTCATGTGACATTCTATTATGGTATTATAGAAGTGAAATGCCCCATTGCTTTCAAAGTGCTATGAGTTATAGTATTCCTGGTTGCTTTAGGACACTTATACATGTCTAATCCGTTGGGAACAGATATCATTTGATGGGCTAGCATGCAAAATCATGCAGAAAAGTTATCCATTTGATCAATGGCCTTCAATATGGACAGTCAATACCATTTAATAGGTCCATTCAACTTTCTAATCCATCTGTTAGTTTCCATCATAAATTACATAGGATTCTAAAGAATCAATTTTGTTAGGCGATCGTAACCATCCCATCCATCTATTCCATAAAGGATGGCTACAGAAAAAGGCCAAACCAAGAATAGATTGGATCATCCGATCAGAGTGATTTTTTCACCCTCCGTCCCATTAAGTATCTCTTGGACTTAATGGACATTTCAGATTGATTGATTAGACTGTGCAATTAAACCCATACAATTAGGAACACCATAACTTATAGTGCTAGAGATTGGTGGAACATTTCTCATCATCTCTGGTAAGGAAATGCATGTGATAATGTCTCAAGAAAAAGAAAACTAGTATATTTTGTTTGTAAGAAATATATAAATGTCATCAAAAGTGGAGGCTCATCCAAATTAAGTAGGCCCATCAAAAATCAACTTTATAAATAAAGTTCAAAAAGCGATGAAGAGAGGAAAGTGACATCTGTACCCACCTTTTGATACATGAAACCTTGTTTCTGCATTTGGTATCTGAATAATAAGCTTTTATACCAAAAGTAAAAGAGAAAAGGTGCAGGCATAAAATAAAAAGAGAGATGCTCCTGTACCACCTGGTGGACCACTTATTTGTCGTCCAACTATCGGATAACTTACGTCAGTGCCACGTCTAGCCTGTCTAAAAATTAAGGGAAAGTGCTAAGTGCCCATTGGGGTTACTTTCTCTAACATGAGAAAATCACTTGATGTCCATGGAATCAACACCGTCCATCGGATACCCCACTCCTTGTTAGGCCTTATCTAAAATTTTGCTGAGTCAATACTGAGGATGAACGTGATGAGGTCAAGCACCATCTTACTTAGGGAATAATTACTCCAAATCCACGTAGCTTCACTAAACTTCTTCGCAGAGATTCCTTGAATCCAGTAGGAGAGATAAAACATAGAAATAAATTCTAATAAAATTTGAAATAAAATGATTGATGATAAAAAATGATTTACAAACTCTTAAATAGTAATATAAATCCTATGAAAAAGTTTTAGAATCAAACTACAACTCAAACTCAGTAAAATCGTGACTTTTCAGTAAACTTATTCTTTATAGACGGTCATGATCCCTACTAGACTACATGGTTTTTGGCCACAAATAATAAGTGCCTTATTTGGCTTAACTATGTTAATTTTCTATTTTTTTAAAGCACTCTTCATTTCAGACACAACTCCTAAAACTCAAAGGCTGAAGAGTTATAATCAAATTAAAACATACTGTAAATATTAAAAATGGAAATAAAATTGACTTTAGACTGTCGATATAATGGAATCTTGTAAATTTGGCATGAGAAACTTGACTTAGCAAAGTTGGTTGGCTAAAGTAGATTCTCCAATACCAAAGTCATATATGGTATGTCAAATAACATGTGAGATATGTTGCCTGTTTTAAGGTTCTGACGGTTCGGATTCAACTCCAATTAGGCCTTCTCCGGTCTATCTTAGCCATGAAATTGTCCACGACTTGGTGTACATCAAACACTCAAGTGGGCCACCGTGAAAAAACCTAAAACCTTTAAATTTATGTGATATGGTCCCTTCTAAATGTACATGGTCCAACTTGGGTACATCATCTTGATGCTTATTGGGTTTATTTTCTCTAAAATGGGAAACGACTTAACGTGCATGGAATCAACACCGTCCATCAGGTACACCACTCCTTGTTTGCCCTTTATCCAAAAAAACAGGTTGAGTCAACACTCAGGTGGGCCAGCATGAGAAAATCCAAAAACCTCTAAATTTATATGGTATGGTCATCCTGAGGTTTAGAATACTGTGATTTTTTATTTTTGGGTGGAGGCACACAAGGTGAATGAATTGGATGACATATGAACATCTCAGTGGGCCCCACATGAATCTATCCGAACTCTTTCCCATGATGTGGCCTACCTTTGTTTTGGATTACCATACCGGTGTTTTTGGGTTCGGTGGTTAACATGAGGCATCATACCTAGTGGACATGGTGGATCTCATGAAATTAAAACACCATCCAAGGGGCTCTTTGTTTCTGTACCTAGGGTGAGGTATGACAAGCACCGTTCATTTGGAATTGTCCACATCATGTTTGTGATGGTTGAGCTCTAAGGGTGCAAATGGGGTCAGGTTTCTTTGGAGTCAGTGGAAAAATCAGCCCAATCCACCCCATTTTATGTCTGTCACACTTGTATTTTTTTAATTATTTTCTTTAATGCCTGAGGCTATTCATCATTTTCTATGGTGTGACCCACCTGTTTAGTGGATCTGGCTATTTTTTGCACTAGGTGACATTCACGATAGGGCTAGTTTTGGCAGATTAGACATCGTTGCACATCTATGATTGGTTGGTACTTATCATTGCTTGAATGGTAACTTATTTTCCGACTGTCGGCATTAGCATTTATCACAAGAATATTAATTTTAATGCCTTTTGTTTTTTTTAAAAAAAATATATTGGAGAACATAGTTCTAAAATTCATTGGGTCGACCCGAAATTCAGCTGAGTCGGCTCAGTGAGTCTCGTGGTGAAAAATGAGTCACGAGACGAGTAGTAAATAGGAAGCTCTACTACATGGAGAGATGCATCAGATCTGATGTTTTCTTTTGTATTTTATGTTACTTATACTATTTTTAACTATGTTAAATACTTATCCAGTTGAGTCTGGTGGAGTCTTCGAGCCAATTTAACCTATTTGAACATCCAATCGAGTCGAGTTTCTAGGTTTTTGGAACTATATTATGACTCCTTTTTTGAAACATGGACCATAGAATAATACCATGTTTGTTGTATTTTAATATTAAACACTAGAAAGGAAGGGGTCATATATCAAAATCATCTCTCTTTATGGGTTAATTTCATTAGAAAACAAAGACTAGATTTTGTTAAAAAATAGAAAGTAAAAAAAAAAAACCCAAAAGCATGCTGCTAAAATGGCAGATACTAAATTCCATCCACTTGGTGGGGCCCATCCACTTTATCAAATAAAGTAATAAATTCCATCCACTTTTTGTAGTGAGGAGGATCAGTGACATCAGCCAACTGCAAAAAGGACCTATTTGCAAAAAGGCCATCCATTTAGAATTCCTGTACAAAGTTCATGGAATCCTACCTGGGATTTGACATTTGAAGCAACGTTTTGAGACACATACCCCATTTTTTCTTCTACTTTCTACAACATATATATATATATATATATATATATATATATATATATATATATATATATATATATATATAAAAGGTGGGTGTGGGTACAGACTCTTTTTATGTCAGTGGTTATTTGAGAGAGATCACACGTCATGAATGCATGGCTTGGATTGTTGCCGGTCGGGCACAAATGAACCTGTATGCGCTCACTCGACCAAGGGAATCTAAGTCGGGTCGTATCTTATTCAGATGTGCACTACATATATACCATATATATGTATATGTATGATGGTCAACTTGGTATGCACATGTACACATGTAATATAGATATTCTATAAATTTATTATAAAAAATTAGAACCACCAATTGGGCTAACTTGAGCGGCTGTTAAGATCTATCTTTTAAACCGAGTTGGAGTTCAAGTTTAGGTTTAAGGGTGTGTGTGTGTGTGTATATATATATAGGTTTAAGGGTGTGCGCGCGCGCACACACACACACACACACCCTTAAACCTATATATATATATATACACACACACACACACACATCCTTCAACCTAAACTTGAACTCCAACTCAGTTCAAAAGATAGATCTTAACAGCCACTCAAGTTGGCCCAAGCTGTTGACCGAGCCAAACTGAGTCAAGCAGATCAATTAGGCTTGAGGACTAAGCTGAGATAAGTTCAAGTTGGTGTAGCCCAGTAGCTGGGCAGAGCTGAGTTGAGCCACGCTCAACTCGGCTCAGCTCATGTATAGCTCTAAATATGGTCTATATAACATTCATATTAAGAGCAGGTAACCTTGAAATATTTATAAAACAATATTTAGGGAAATTTATTAAACTTTTTCTATTTTAATATATACTTATTTTCTAATAAAAGAATTAATTAAAATCCACAATATTACAAACAGGTATAATTACTGTTTTATTAAAAGAAAATAATTAATATTTTACAATATTTTGCCAACTTGGAAAGGTTCTCTTTTAAAATATTTAAAATACTACACAGTAAATAAATAAATTTACATATATTAAGAGGTTCTAAGGTTTTAAAACATTTAAATTTAAATAATTTTAAAATATTTCATACTAAATGTTTAATTAGAAAAAATTTAATTGTAAAAGAATATATGCTTTTTTACAAATTCGTGAGTGGGCATGATGTGATGTGTGTATGAAGTCCACTTCGTCCACCATATGAATCCCAAGTCCAAAACTTAGTTGGGTCACAACATATAAAATAATTCTTTAAAAATTCATAAATGTCCATGGTGTGGCCCACCTAAGTTTTAAATATCCTGATTTTTGGGTTGTCCATTCATCCTGGTGCGATGCGTAAATGGATCATTTGCCATATTAAAAATATGATAGACCTGGCCCACAATCTAAAAGGTTTTAGTGTTGGATGTTCTCATCCCAAACGGTTTCCTGTGGTGGGACCCACATGTTTTGGATTGACCTAAACATTTTTGTAGTGGTTGAATTTGAAAGGACACCATATGGATGGAGTAGATGTGGACCCTACACCATGTTTTCAATATACGTTGAAACACTTAGAAAATACCCAGATACCATGCACAGTCCCAAAAATATGCTTTTTGATGTAATCAGATGGATAGAAATAAAAAATTTCTGCAGTGGGCCATATTCAATATAAATGCATTGCCCGGATCATGAGTTGACTAGCTTGATTTTTAAGCCAGAGCATGTTCATTGTCCAGATGATGACTTGTCTGGCTTGATTTTTAAGCCAGAGCATGTTCCCGGTGGGTCCCAACTGATAAATGGCCTGGTTCTCACACGAGTGTTTTCATTAGACCGGACACATGGTATTGTTTTTTATGATATCACCAAGTGATTTCACCCTATTTTCATGGTGGGACTACCTTGTTAGGTGGGATGGATGTTATGCAGACACAACAGCAGGCCCTTGAACAAGTAGTTGTATGTGGATTGGGTACTGCCCCCGCTAGAGGTGTACGTGAGTCAAACTGAGTCAAGCTTAGCATAGCTCAGCTCAATTGGCCTAGTAGCTAACCTGAGCTCAAATTCTGCTCGGCTCAGTCCTTGAGCCTATCTAGCTAGCTTAGCTTGGTTTGATTAGCAACTTGGGACATTTCGAGTTAAGTTCGAGCTCATGCGACATTTCCTCAGTAATAACACTTTATATGTTTTTCATCAAACACTTGGCGATCAACATCAAAATCAACATATGAGAGCAGTCACACTTTGTTGAGTCATTTTATCAAACATTTGACGATCAGCATCAATATCAAAATAATCAAGCAACTGAGCTGATTTTTGAGTTGAGGTTCAATCGGAGTTGAGTTGAGCTCGAGTAAGCTTGGCTTGTAATTTTTTCAAGCTCCAAAAACTAATTTAACTCAATTCAGATCCAATTTCAAGCCAAGGCGAGTCGAACTTTTCTAAGTTAAGTCAAGGTGACGGAGCTAATTCGAACCGTGTACAACTCTAGACCCAACCCCTCCCTATCTAGGAATAGACTGAGACTCTGAGGGCCACCATAATGTATGGGTTTTATCTATACCATCCATCTATTTTTCTATATCACTTTAGGGTTCCAGCTTTAAAATGAGGCAGTTTGAAAGCTGAAGTGTACCACAACATAGGAAGCAACATTGATAATGACACCCATTATTGAAACCTTTTTAGGGCCCACTATAATGGTTAATTGCCATCCAACTTTTTTATTAGGTCACACCGACTTAGATGAAAGGAAGACACAAATATCAACTTGATCCAAAACTTTTGTGGCCCCCAAAATGTTTTCAACAGTAAGTGTTTAATCCACAGTCTGGTCCACTCCAACTCTGAAACTTCCTATTTTTCAGTTTGTGTATAAAATGATATGGCAAAATGGATGGATGGTACGGATAAAACCCATACATCAGGGTGGCTCTCAGAACTACTCTCTTACTAGTTAGGACCGGTCCGGGAAGTACCCAATCCACATCTAACCTGAGTTATTGGGTGTTCCTTTGTTATTTCCTAGGTGTAGCCCACATGTTCAACTGACAACCTTACCGGACGGGTTGGATATCATGTAGAAGCCATGATGGCCCACACACTACTATAAGCTAGCTGTGTTTGAGCATTTCTTATAATATAATATATTATCTTCCTTCTATTTTCTGGACGACACTAAAGTCGATTTTACCAACGAATATAGGAAATATTCAAAGGCACATGTTACTGCGTGTCTGAGCAACTTCAACAGTCCATTTTTTTATAGGGTGTTAGAAATCAAACCATGTAAATAGACACTATTTCCAAAATCAAGCTGATTTCATTATCAGTTGAACAACACATCAACGATATCTGTTGACCGGTCATTTCTTTTATACTCATGCTCCTCACCTGATAATCAAATCCGCGTGATTTCACAAGGTGAGTGGCAGTTTCAACACAAACGATTGTGTGCCCACATTAATATAGGAGTGGAGCACTTATTATAATCCTTCTCAAGTCCAACTGGTTGGACCATAACTTATGGTCCACCCAATTGATAACTTCCAACCTGTTAAGTTTATGTGAAATCCAACACTTAAAATAGGTAGGTCCCACCATAAGGATCACCCGCATTAAAAAATCAGCCTTATCCACATATCAAGTGGGCCACACCATAAGCACAATCTTTAGCCATTGAGAATAGAAAAATACAAGTGTGGTCCACTCAATAAGTGAATATGGTGGATTATTTACATTAGTTTATCCTCATGATGAGGCCATATCATTGCATGGGTTGGATGCCCCACGCACATGAAAGGTTGGGAATTATCCACTTATTATAATCCTTCTCAATTCCAACCATTTATTATAACTTCCAACCTGTTAAGTATATGTGAAATCCAACACTTAAAATAGGTAGGTCCCACTATAAGGATCACTATATTAAAAAATCAGCCGTATCCACATATCAGGTGGGCCATAGCACAAATACAATCTTTAGCCATTGAGAATAGAAAAATATAAATGTGGTCCACTCAATAAGTGGATATGGTGGATTGTTTACATAAGTTGATCCTCATGATGGGGCTATCTCATTGCATGGGTTGGATGTCTCACACACATGAAAGGTTGGGAATTATCCACTTGGTTGAATGTGACATAGATTACAACGGTTGAATTTAAGACCTCATTATAATATATGCTCACATATGTAGATGCAACTTCCATCTTTTTCAAGCGTCCACTAAATGCACTTTTCTAAGATTTTCTACTTTAAAAATGTCAGTTGTTTCTTGTAGCTTTGACAAGATGCGGTCACAGGGTGGCTTAACATTTTTGGGGGCCTTAGGTAAGTTATAAAAGTGAAGCTTTTTTGAAAAAAATAAAGTTAGAATTTAATTTGGAAAAATGAATTTATAATGTAATTTTTTAATAACTTAATTAACAATAAAGTAGGTAGTTCATAGTTGTGGTCCTAGATTTTAGGAGAAGAATTTATTAGGAATGATGCTATTATTTTGAAAAGAGATTATAGAATTAGATTGTTATTTTGATAGTGCTAGTTTTTAGGATTTGTTTTTTATTTTTAATTTCAAATTCGTAAACTAATTTTTAAATGCTTCTATTTTCTAAGCCTTTGAATAAGTTTTATTTAAAAAATTTAAGCTTTTTTTCTTCTTCTTAATTTTAAATTTGTTATAATATAGGACTTTTATAATTAAAAAATTTTAATTTTGCTATAATATAGGGCCTTCATAATTAGGGCACCTTAGGCAATTGTCTCACCTGCCTACCCCTTTGAGCCGCCCTGGGTTGCATCCATGAGATATTCGGACTCTACATCTATTGTACTTGAAATTTGCTAGGATACCCATCATTGAAACCTTTTTAGGGCTCACTATAAAGGTTAATTGCCATCTAACTTTTTCATAAGGTCACACGGACTTAAACCAAAAGGAAGAAATTGGGTTCCAGTCCTTACCTCAATGGTGGACTCTGGGGAGTTTCAACACGAGGTCTTGGGTTGGATACCCATTGGTGGTGAAATCCCAATATCGCATGCGTGGGTGTGTGTGTGTCGGGTACAAGATGAAAGGAAAACACATATCAGCTTGATCCAAAACTTTTGTGCCCCTAAAATGTTTTCAACAGTAAGTGTTTAATCTGCAAACTGGTCCACTTGAGCCTTGAAACTCCATTTTTTAGTTTGTGTTGGATGGATGATGTGGATAAAACCCATACATCAGGGTGGCTCTGAGAGCTACTGTCCATTAATAGTTAGGACCGGCCCGGGAAGTACCTAATCCACATCTAACCCAAGTTATTGGGTGTTTGTTTATTATTTCCTAGGTGTGGCCCACGTGACGAACACGGTATGACAACCTTGTTGGACGGGGTGGATATCATGTAGACCCCATGATAGCCCACCGACTACTAAGCTAGCTGTGTTTGAGCATTTCTCGTAATATAATATATTATCTTCCTTCTATTTTTATCGATGACACTAAAGTCACTTCATAAGTCCATTTTTTATAGGGTGTTAGAAATCCAACCATGTAAACAGACACTATTTCCAAAATCAAGCTGATTTCATTATCAGTTCACCAACACATGAATTTATCTGTTGACCGTTCATTTCTTTTATACTCATGCTCCTCACCTGCTAATCAAATCAACGTGATTTCACAAGGTGAGTGGCAGTTTCAACACACGAATTGTGTGATCACATTAATATGGGAGTGGAGCACTTATTATAATCCTTCTCAAGTCCAACCGGTTGGACCATAACTTATGGTCCACCCAGTTGATAACTTCCAACTTATTTGGTATATGTGAAATCCAACACTTAAAATAGGTAGGCCCCACGCCATAAGGACCACTATATTAAAAAATCATCCTTATCCACATATCAGGTGGGCCACACCATAAGCACAATCTTTAGCCACTGAGTATAGAAAAATACAAGTGTGGTCTACTCAATAAGTGGATATGGTAGATTGTTTACATTAGTTTATCCTCATGATGGGGCCATCACATTGCATGGGTTGGATGCCCCACGCACATGAAAGGTTGGGAATTATCCACTTATTATAATCCTTCTCAAGTCCAACCACTTATTATAACTTCCAACCTGTTAAGTATATGTGAAATCCAACACTTAAAATAAGTAGGTCCCACTATAAGGATCACTATATTAAAAAATCATCCTTATCCACATATCAGGTGGGCCACACCATAAACACAATCTTTATCCATTGAGAATAGAAAAATACAAATGTGGTCCACTCAATAAGTGGATATGGTGGATTGTTTACATAAGTTGATCCTCATGATGGGGTCAACTCATTGCATGGATTGGATGTCCCACTTATATGAAAGGTTAGGAATTATCCACTTGGTTGAACGTGACGTAGATTACAACGGTTGAATTTTTGACCTTCTCATGATAATATATGCTCATTAATGTAGATGTAACTTCCATCTTTTTCAAGCGTCCACTAAATGCATTTTTCTAAGATTTTATACTTTAAAAAAGTTAGCTGTTTCTCATAGCTTTAACGAGATGTGGTCACAGGGCGGCTCAACAATTTTGGGGGCCTTATGCAAGTCATAAAAATGAGACTTCTTTGATAAAAATAAAGTTAGAATTTAATTTTAAAAAATTACATTGGAATTTAATTTTTTCAAAACTTAATTAATAATAAAGTAGGTAGTTGTGGTCCTAAGTTTTAGGAGAAGAATTTATTAGGAATGATGCAATTATTTTGAAAAGAGCAAATAGAGTTAGATTGTTATTATTGATAGTGCTAGTTTTTAAGATTTTATTTATTTATTTTCAATTTCAAATTCATAAACTAATTTTTAGATGTTCCTATTTTGTAGGTCTTTTAATAAGTTTTATTTCAAAAAATTCAAGCTTTTTGTTCTTCTTTTTAATTTTAATTTTGTTATAATATAGGACATTTATAATTAAAAAATTTTAATTTTACTATAATATAAGACCTTTATAATTAAGGGGCCTTAGGCAATTGCCTCACCTACCTACCCCTTTGAGCAGCCCCTAGGTCCACAAGATATCTAGACCCTACATCTATTGTACCTACAATTGGATAGGACACCTATCATTGAAACCTTTTTAGGGCCTACTATAATGGTTAATTGTCATCCAACTTCTCCGTAAGGTTCCGTGGACTTAAAGGAAAGGAAGAAATTGGGTTTGTCCTTATCTCAGTGGTGGACTTGAAGAGTTTCAACACGAGGCCTTAGGATTAGATACCCATGGGTGGTGAAATCCTAATATTGCATGCATGGGTGTGTGTGTCGGGTACAAGATGAAAGGAAGATATACACAAATATTAGCTTGATTCAAAACTTTTGCTGCCCCAAACTGTTTTCAAAGTAAGTGTTTAAGATGCAGTCTGGTTCACTTGAGCCTTGAAATTCTATTTTTTTGTTTGTGTTGTAAAATAATATGGCAAAATGGATGGATGATGTAGATAAAATCCATACATCAGGTGGCTCTTAGAGCTACTGTCCATGACTAGTTACGACCGGTCTGGGAAGTACCCAATTCACATCTAGCTAACCCGAGTTATTGGGTGTTTGTTTATTATTTCCTAGGTGTGGCCCACCTGTTGAACACAATGTGACAACCTTGATGGACGGGTTGGATATCATGTAGACCCCATGATAGCCCACACACTACTAAGCTAGCTGTGTTTGAGCATTTCTCGTCATATAATGTATTATCTTCCTCCCATTTTTATCGATGACACTAAAGTTGTTTTTAGCGACGAATATCGGAAATATTCAAAGGCACATGTTATCGCGGGTCCAAGCAGCATCAAAAGTCCATTTTTTTATAGGGTGTTAGAAATCAAGCCATGTAAATTGACACTATTTCCAAAATCAAGCTGATTTCATTATCAGTTGATCAACACATGAATTTATCTGTTGACCGTTCATTTCTTTTATACTCCTGTCCCTCACCTAATAATCAAATCCACGTGATTTCACAAGGCGAGCGGCAGTTTCAACACACACGATTGTGTGCCCACATTAATATAGGAGTGGAGCACTTATTATAATCCTTCTCAAGTCCAACCGGTTGGACCATAAACTTATGGTACACCCAGTTGATGACTTCCAACCTGTTAAGTTTATGTGAAATCCAACACTTAAAATAGGTAGGTCCCACCATAAGGATCACCCGTATTAAAAAATCAGCCTTATCCACATATCAGGTGTGCCACACCATAAGAAGAATCTTTAGCCATTGAGAATAGAAAAATACAAGTGTGGTCCACTCAATAAGTGGATATGGTGGATTATTTACATCAGTTTCTCCTCATGATGGGGCCATATCATTGCATGGGTTGGATGCCCCACGCACATGAAAGGTTGGGAATTATCCACTTAGTTGAACGTGACTTAGCTTACAACCCGTTGAATTTAAGACCTTCTCATTGTAATATGTATTCATTAATGTAGATCTAACTTCATCTTTTTCAAGCGTCTACTAAATGCATTTTTCTAAGATTTTCTACTTTAAGAAAGTCAGCTGTTTCTCGTAGCTTTGACGAGATGAGGTCACATCCACGAGATATTCGGACCGTACATCTATGTACCTGAAATTGGATAGGCCATGCACAGAGAATCAGACCAATCAGATGATCCTAGCTGTGGATTTGGAGATATCCATCCAATCAAGATCAAGGGTTGGCTGGAATTATTGTCAACCGTTTAATCAGGAATCGAGTCTCCAGATCCATGTGATTTTCGGGCGGCGGTCCATCCACGGTGTGGCCCAGTAGATGAAAGGTCCAGATCTTGAAAACGTGCATAATATGTTTGGATATTGAATGCATGATGACAAACTTATATGATTATTTAATAACACTAGATTCTCTTATTATTTTATTATTAACACATTATCAAAAACTGTAGGATTAGATAATGGGATATGATACGGTGCAGCCGTAGGGACCGGATCACCGGATTAAGGTAGATCCATCTCTCTATAGTGTAGATGGTAGGACTATATTTCAATCGGGTCTGTCCATTTACTTTTCCGTACTATGGGTGGAAAAAGGTTGTAAAATTGCATGGATCAGATTATTCTGGCCATCTATTCGAAGGATCTAAAATGTATTGGATTGGATTGTATAATAGGTGTGATTTTTTTGAAACATAAGGCATCTATGATATGGTCCGGTAGATGGATGGACCCGATTGATGAATACTCGGCCAGATATACTTGCGGAGAGATGACTATACCATACGGCAGACTACATGTTTCTGTGCGCACGCGTACCGGGATTTAGACGACTATATCTTGGTAAGAGGCGCGGTCTTGTGGTGGGACCGGTTTTCTATGCGGCCCACATCAACTTTAAATACGATCCACTCCGTTGATCTTTTTCTAACCATGATGTTCACCGTAGAAGACGAAATTAGGGCTGGTCGAAAACTTAGGTGGTCCACAACATAGGGAACAATGTAAAACCATTGCCAAGACCTCAAAATTCACATGGTGTGGTCCACCTGGGTTTTATAATGGTCAGATTTTGGCGTGTCCATTTGTCCTAGTGGGCCGTTGTTCTTTTGGGCCCCTCTTGAGTGGACCAGTGGACCACCTTGGATTAAAAAAAGTCTCTTTGATGGGATAATCCTAACCAGTCGATTTTGACATCCAAATATTCCCATGGTTTGGATCACTGAACAATGGCCCCACGTGTACAAAACTCTCCGATGTAACCCTCAAATCCATGTCCTACATATAGACGGTTGGAAAAAAAAGAGAAATACCAACGGCCTGTATTCAACTTTTAAAAAGGTCCAAATATCGTAGGCCAGGATCTTCTGATCTGGAAGATTTGTGAGGCATGCAACATCAAGGATGTAGCACAAAAGATCAACGGTCAGGATTACTAAACCATGGTCCCCACGTCAAGCTACGATAATCAATTATATCCAATTTCTACAGGAAGCTGATTGGGGCCAGATATTTCAATAAAGGGTACGAGGCATACGGGGGCGTAATCAACGCGTCCACATCCTCCGCACGTGACAGCGAAGGCCATGGGACCCACACTCTATCAACGGCTGGTGGTGGCTTTGTCCCCAGTGCGAATATCTACGGTTATGCTAATGGGACAGCGAAAGGTGGGTCTCCCAATGCACGTGTGGCCGCTTATAAGGTCTGCTGGGAGCCGATCAACGGTAGTGAATGCTTCGATGCAGATATCATAGCTGCATTCGATACAGCCATCCATGATGGGGTTGATGTACTGTCCGTATCGCTTGGTGGGGACCCCAGCACTAGTTTTTTCAACGATGGCGTGGCCGTCGGATCATTCCACGCCGTAAAAAATGGGATCGTGGTCGTTTGTTCGGCTGGGAATTCAGGCCCCACTCCAGGTACGGCCTCAAACACAGCACCGTGGATCTTGACGGTGGGGGCCAGCACCATAGATAGGGAGTTCCCATCGTACGTTCGGCTGGGGAACAACATGCAGTACAAGGTTTGATTTCCTTCCCTACATATAGACTAGTCGTTATATGGATCATGATCAATTCGGACTGTACGGATGGTGGGCCACAGATCGATATTATTATCGATTTAGAGGAAAAAAATCATGATTAACGGTCTGGATTACAAATCCATGGGCCCCACTTGTCAGAATGGAATATGAGCGGCATGCTCGAAAGTGGTGGGTCGGGTATCATATGATTCCTCCACTTTTACTGGATAGCGACGACTTTTAAGTGGGTGGTTGACCGTTATTTTGTCGTTATATCATAAGGCCAAGCAGGTGGGCCCCACAGGTGTCCATATAGTGGAATTCCGTTGTGGGCAGATCTTATCACCATCGGACGGTGATGAGAAGCGACCAACCTCCACTTGAGTCACCATCCTATGCAACTTCTGGAGGAAGTGGGCCCCACTTCCCATCATCAGCCTATTTTCAAGGGATGGTGATAGATCCAACTACGGTGGAACTTAGCTGTTGGTGGGCCTCACTTCTTCAGCTGTGTTTTGTGTATGCCATCCAACCCGTCCAACAGGCAGATCCAAATATCAGATGGGTGTACAGTGGGACCCACATGCAACTGGGCTTAATTACTTTTTTTTTTTTTTTTTTCTAATTTTTATACTTGATAGGGACAAAGCCTTTCCAATGAAGTCCTACCAGAGAAGTTCTATCCTCTGATCAGCTCCGTCGATTGCAAGGCTGCCAACTCGACGAGTCATGATGCGTAAGATGGAATCCATTGAACGGTTGAGATCTGTTAACCTTCACTGGGTGGGTGCGTAAATCTTCACCAATGATAAAAGGTGCTGATCGACCTAGCCTGTTGGATTGGCAAATTGCTGAAAACCCGAATAGATTGGATGATCCTGAGGTGGCCATTCTATTGGACGGCCCAGATTAGATATCACAATCACCTATGGTTATCGTGAAGGTTTACACACTTCACCCACGTCTTTGTGAAATCCAAACTGTCCATCATGTGGGTCATCAGGTGAACCACATGATGGAGGGCTCGGATCTTTCTCTCTGTTTCCTGCGTTAATCTTCTATCAAAACCGTGTGCTTTCTTGCAACTTGAATCTAGCCACATGATCAGTGTGGCCCATTTTGATTTGATCTGATTTTTGCAGACAACTGTGTTACATTGGATGTCTTGATCCCAACAAAGTGAAAGGAAAGATCGTGGCCTGTCTTCGTGGTATTAATGCAAGAGTAGAGAAAGGTGAAGCCGTACGTCAAGCTGGTGGGGCCGGGATGATCCTGGCCAATGATCTAGCCAGTGGAAATGAAATCCTAGCCGATGCCCACGTCCTCCCAGCCACACACATCTCAGCCACCGATGGGATTGCTGTGTTCGCCTACATTAATTCAACAAAGTAAGTTCTCGTGTATGGCTGGATATCTTCATTGTGGGGCCCACCTGATGAGCTGCTTGGATCTAAATGGTGGGCCACACTTTTAAATCCATTTTTAGCGTTATTAATATTTTATTTTGTAGGGAACCTGTGGTGTACATCACGGGTCCCACTACAAATCTCAACACGAAACCTGCACCGTTCATGGCTGCCTTCTCATCTCAAGGTCCCAGTCCCGTCTCGCCCGAGATCCTTAAGGTTTGTGAACAATCCCACTGATTTAATTCATCTGAACCGTTCCCCTGTTATGCTTCAAGATCTGAGCCATTCAACCGTTCGATGGGTAGCCTATCATGTAAAGGTCCACCTGATTTTGATGATCCAGTGGGTAATGGACAAGATAAAAGTAGATATCAGTTGTGGGGCCCATGTAAAGTGGTGTGGCCCGCCAATCTTGTAATGTTTTATTTATTATGATTATTATTTTTTGGACAGCCGGATATTACAGCACCAGGGCTGAGTGTTCTTGCTGCATATAGTGGAGCATCGAGCCCTACGACCCTGTCTTTTGATTCACGTCGGGTCCTTTTCAACGTTGTATCTGGAACGTCCATGTCATGTCCTCATGTTTCTGGCATTGTGGGCCTTTTGAAGACTCTCCATCCTGACTGGAGCCCAGCAGCTATTAGATCTGCAATCATGACCACTGGTGAGAAATCTCTACTCTTTTATAATTCAATTACTGTTAGGAGTGGCACTGGGCTGGATGTGTCAGGCCCATTTTTAAAATGGGCTTGGGCCTTTTAGCTTGGCCCTGGACATTCTATACCTTGCTACCAACCACACTTCGTTAAGTCATTTTATCAAACACTTGGTGAGCAACATCAATGGGAAAGTAACTGAGTCACTGAACTGGTTTGATCCGAGTTGAGTTGAGATGGGGCCTGCTCGGACTCGGCTCGAACTCATCTTCGAGCTCAAAAAACTGCTTGACTCGGCTTCGAACCGAGTTGAATTGAGTTTTTTCGAGCCGAGTCAAGTCGAGTGAGCTAACCGAGCTAGCTGGGTTCGCGTACACCCTTAATTACAGTTAGGAGTGGAACTGGGCCTGATTGTCAGGCCCATCTTTGAACTGGGCTTGGGCCTTGCTTTAGGGGCCAATCATTTTCAAAATGGGCTTGGGCTCGAGTCAGCCCAACTTAGGATGGTTGTGTGTTTTATTTTGGGCAACACATGTACCTCACGTGCAGACCATTGGATGGATTTTCTAATTATTTATTTCTTTGATCACGTGTGGCCCACATGATCAACTGATGAATTTGGAACATTCACATGGGAAATTAGGAAATTCGCCTATCTTTGATCTGGGTCAGGACCCAATCAAAATTTCAGGCCTGGCTTAAGCCTGATATGCTAGACCCAATTCGAGCTTGGGTCCAGCTCAGAAATCAGACCTTATGAGTGTTGGGCTGGGCCTAGCCTATCTTGAGACAGACCAAAACCCAGCCATTGCAACTGCTAAATTACATTAGATAGCAAACCGGGGAGGACTGATCTAACCCTAATTAGGGTTAGGTTGTTCCCGTCCTTGGGTTGGGTTTGGGCTGAAAAACTTCAACCGGATTGGGGTTGGGACTAATCACATAACCAATTCAGGTTGAGAATAATCACATGTTAGGTCCGATTGAGTCAAGTCTAATCGAGTGCAGGACTTCGTGTTGGAATTCGAGTTGAGTCTAGTTGGAAGTCCTGCTTAAGCTTATCCTCAACCCAACCCAACACAACCTAACTTATGCACAAAAGATCACCATCTTCCTCTGAATAACTACTCCAAATCCATGAAGCTCTCTCAACTCAAAGAGTTTCCCCAAATTCATGAGGTATAAAATTAGAAATAATTTTTAATAAATTTTTAAAAAATTTAAATAAATTAATTAATGATATAAAAAAATAAAATTACAATCTTTTAAATAATGAACTCAAACTTAAGATGAAGTTTTAGACTCAAACTCCATAAAAACATGACTTACTATAAGTATAAAACTTACTACTTATACATGGTCTCTACTCCTATTAGACTTTATGGTTTTCAGCCAAAAATTGTAAGTGTCTAAACTCTTGTAACACATAGGATCAAAAGTTATAATCAATCTAATACTTATTATTTATAGTAAAAATGAAAATAAAAGAGATTTTGATCGGCGATCCGTTAAAATCTCACAAATTAGGTGTGGGCAACTGGGCATAGCCGGGTTGGTTGGTTGGCTAAAGTAGCTTTTCTTACCCCAAAATTATATACAATACCAAAAACTTGTACCGATTTGCGAGATACGACTGTTTTAAGTTTTTGACAGTTTAGATCATTTCTGCCTTCATTTAGGCCTTTTTTGGTCCATCTTTAACATGAAAGTGTTGTGACTTGCTCTACATCACCAACCCCACAGCATGTGGGGTTGGGTTGGGTTGGGTTGGGTTGGGTTGGGTTGAGGGTCAACCAAATCCCCCCCCAACCGTGAGAGGACTCAACCTGCAATTAGACCCAAACCCAATTTCCAACCTAATTAAGGTTCCCAGAATTTTTCTATGCTAAAACTAGACCGTCCAACCCGACATGAACTGGCCCAGCCTGACAAAAATACATGTGGCTATTCCCAACCAAGCCTGCATTATGTTGGAGTTTTCCAACCCTGACCCACCTTATACGGACCATGACAGCCTGACCTAACCTGACGAACCCAAATTACAGCCCTAAAACCAGTGCATTTTTCATTTTTCCTGAAAAAGTATAATGGCTTATTATCCTTTTATGTCCCCAAATAATGACGACTAGTCCTTTTATGAGTGTATGGCAATCCGGACCGTCCAAAATGTGGGCCCGTTTTGGGTGGAGCATAGCCAAATAATGATACTAGTTGAGAAATCTTGACCACCTGATTTTCCCTTTTTGCATTTGAACTGTCTACTGATTTATTTATTTATTATTATTATTTTTAGCTTGTTAGCACACCCACTATCGGTTCACACTTCACGGTTAACCACTCCCACTAGAGAATTCATACCAAGACCTCAGTGTTAATACAAGGCATCTTTCACTCAGCCTACCACTTAAGCTATGGATTTGGGTGTTGTCTACTGATTTATTGTTAAAATCTATTTGATGGCTAAGACTGTTCGACCTCTGAAATTCCCCTTCTAACAGGTTGGCAATTGTGAGGATCACATAGGGCAAAAATCAGCCCTATCTACTCATGAGGTGGGCCACACCATGGAAACAATGTGTAGCCATTGATAATAGATAAGTGATTAAGGTGCAAGTAGTTGCATCCCAACAATTGAATGATCAAATTGATCAATCCAGGCTGTCCATTAAGTCTTGCTGTCCATTTATGTATGACCATGCAAAAATGACAATATCAGATGATCTGATCCGTCCTTTAGCTGGCCTTCTTTTCTAGTGAACATCTGATTATTTTGTATTTAACTCATCCTCACATGCCTTACAGCAAGAAGTCGAGATAACATGAGAGAGCCCATGAACAATTCCTCCTTCATCAAGGCCACACCTTTCAGCTATGGCTCCGGCCACATTTGGCCTAACCGTGCAATGGACCCCGGCCTAGTCTACGACCTGACCACCGACGATTACGTCCACTTCCTATGCGCCCTTGGCTACAATGCAACCCAAATTGCAATGTTTACAGACCACTCTTACTCATGCCACCCTACCAAGATGTCTAGCATCCTAGATCTCAACTACCCTTCCATCGCCGTCCCTTATCTCATCACCTCCACGACCATCAAACGAACAGTCAAGAACGTTGGCTCACCGGGCACTTACACGGTCCGTGTTTTTGCACCCAGTGGCGTATCAGTGTCGGTCGAGCCTACTAGCCTGGTTTTCGAAAGGACCGGCGAAGAGAAGACATTTACAGTTAAGCTGACACCTAAAAGGCATTTGGGCAGTGATTATGTTTTTGGGAGGCTTATCTGGTCTGATGGTGTGCACCATGTGAGGAGTCCAATTGCAGTCTCATCTACAAACATATAAAAGGAAATGGATCTTTTGGTCTTGATGGCTCGAGTTGCGGTTCGATTATGTAAGGGTGGTGGTTGGGTTGCTCTGACTAAAATTAGGTTTTTTTTTTTTTTTTTTTTTTTGGGTCATTTTGCCTGTGTGATGACTAGGGATTGCCAACATGGGTTGCCCCATAGGACCCACATGGTCTATGATTAGAGTCGTCCATATTCTCATTGCTACCATAAGCTATGGTCTAATAATCAGGCTTTAAGATGGTACTGAGTCCTGGCCTTCGTTTTTAGAAGTGGAATGCGAACCTCTGAAAACTATCAGCAAGTGTTCTACATTCATCTATATAGTTAGAATCATCCATTCAGCTTAATTTTATTAAGGTGGGCCATATAGAATAGCATCCAATGCTGATGAGGCAATCTCAAGTTGGCAATCTTTGAGTCATGAGAAAACATTTTTATTTTGTAACCGTAGGGGAATAACTGCAATGGAAGAGGCTGTTGATTTGCGAAAGATGGTTCATTATAGATAATTACAATAATTAAGTGAAGGGATGAGAATTCATACCATGCATTTGTCTTGGAAGATGTAGAGGGGAACGACATGAATGGTGATAGCTTGATCTACATGTATGCGTTTGGTTTGATCCTACCACCTCTTAAAAAGAAAAAAGAAAGAAAGTGGGGTCCACTTCTCATTTGGGTCCCATTTTGTAATCAAACCGGAAAAAAATAAATGAATGTGTTTGGTTTGATTACAGATGATTATAATAATTAACTAAGTGAAGGGATGAGAATTCATACCATGCATTTGTTTGAAAGATATTGAGGGGGAATGACATGAATGGTGATAGCTTGATCTCCATGGAGATGTGTTTGGTTTGATCATACCACCTCTTAAAAAGGAAAAAAAAATTGTGGGGCCCACTTTCCATTTGGGTCCCATTCCAATGCAGGCATGCCACATGTACAACAACAGATGAGTCACATTCCTCTGGTAATGGTCGATCATGCAAAAAGGCTTACACCAAAGAAAATGTAACTTTTGGTTGTTTTAGGCCTAGAACGATTTTGGGTGTGTGAAGAAGGCCCACTTGAGAGATGATAATATCAACCACTCCAATCTAAGATCATATGAAATTCCATGGTTGGCTGAATCCATGGCTTTTTAAAATTGTCCAGATTGCACACTAGCTATATATCCAGGAGGTTCTCAAGTTCTAAAAGAATTCAAACTCTTCAAATGTATATTAGTCATGCAATGCATGATTTACTCCCAAGATCCCAACCCTATTCTATGTTAACCTTAATATATAAACGGATGCATGTGGCCCACTGTGATGTTTTCATGACATCCAAACGGTCCATCACTTATTTTGGGCCATCGTAGATTATCGTTAGCATCTGGCTTCCAATATCAGGTCAATCTGAAACTCAGGTGGGCCACATCACTAGGAACGTTGTGATGGGGGTATTTTCATCTAAGAGGTCTGGTTAAAACTGTTATAAACCCAGTTACACAAAGTCAAACCTATGCGACTAGCTAGTTAACCAATTACACAGTTACAACTATATATATCCCAAAAATCAGTTGTATATGGAACTTGGGTGAGCCATAACATTTAAAATCAGTTGTATATGGAACTTAAGTGAGCCATAACATCTTGGTGGGCCAAAAAAATGATTATGAATGTTTTAAGCCTTAGGCATACCGTGGAATGGTGCAGACTGATGGGGTAGATGTTTGACACGCATCATGCATTCCCCTCCCCACGCATCACGCATCCTCCCCCCCCCCCCCCCCCCCCCCCCCCCCCCCACACACACACACCTCATGAGAACTTCCCATGAAGTTGAGCTGTGTGGATCCATTGTGATGCATGTCAAACATGTACCCCATCAATTAGATGTACCATTCCATGGTGGGCCTCGAGCTTAAAAATCAAGTCAATCCGTGACTTTCGTGGGCCACACCACATACAAAAGTTGAGAAGAATTATCTTCTATTAAAACATTCATAATATCTTTTGGGCCCAGCGAGATGTGATTCACAAATCTAGCCTATCCATTATGTGTCTCACTTGGCTGAGGGGTCAGAACAAGTTTCAGACGCATCCAAATTTCAAGTGAGCCTCACCAAATGTTCTTATATGTTTTAAGAATGTCTTCACATGATTTTAGATGGTATGGCCTACCTGAGTTCTGTATACAACTAATTTTTTGGATATCCCATAAATTGAAGGGAACCCATCAAATGCAGTATTGATGTTCGACATACATTATGGTGGGGCCCATACAGTTCAAGCTCATGGGAAGTTCCCATGACCTCGATCAACCACATATATAGAACCTTTTCCACACACACACACACAAAATTAAACATGGTTACCCTAGTTTATACCTAGTCAGTTACACATAGCTACACTTAGTTACACCAAGTTACTGTCATGAATTTCTAGTTAAACTAAGCGACACCTACCAACACCCAAATACACCTTGATATAGGCCATGTTGCACCAAGTTACCCCTAAATATAATTAATCTAGTAATACTATATTCATGTTTACATCTATTTTTGGCAGCCCTGATATGGACTAGTGAAGAGCCACCATGTCTTGAAACTGGAGGTTCGTTACTCATGAAAATCATACTCGTACGTAAGGATATCTTTGGTTGTTCTATTTTTTAGTGATATACAGTCTATTATTAATACGGCGGTACATACCTTTAGGAGAATGTACTATCACATGCCACATGGCCACAATTAGCATGTCAATTAATGAGGTACTGTACCTGACACATTTATAAAAGATTCATATTGGGAAAGCAGCTGTCTCTCATGGACCTAAAATCGAAGATCTTTCCCGAAATGTTCAAAGGCAGATGACGATAACAAACATTCCAAATATATAAAGTTTGGATCAATATCCAAGCAAAACCAATTGCAATTGAGAGAAAGATGTCCATAGTCAATTTTTTTTTTTTTCCTTAAAAAAACTTGTGTGATGATTATATAAGATCCACTCCAATCATTAGATTCCATGTCAAAATTTAGGTATAGGGCCCAAAAATCAGGCTCATTAGTGGTTTAGGTGAGCCACACAAGAAGAAATAGTTTGAGTGGTTGCCCTATACATTATTTATAATCATGTGGTCCACTTGAATCATGGACGGGGCTCAATTTTGGACCCTTGAGCTAACATGAGGTGACACATGTAATGGGCAAAGTGAATTTTACATCAACATCATGGTGGGGCCTACCCAACCCGAGCATCCTATGCTCATATGGCAGCCCCAACTTTCACTTTTGTTAGATTCCACTACTTGATGCGGAGTCAGTCTATTCCCATTCATTCCCACCCGTCTCTCGCTGGGAGCAAGTGGATTTGCCTGTCCACCGTGATGTATCTGTTTATCCATGCCGTTCATCCATGTTCTGTAGTCTTTTAAGGTACATATAAACCTAAAAATGAGGTAGATCCAATGCTCAAGTGGACCACGCTACACTGGACTCTTTCATTTAATGCAATTCAACATAACTTGTATTTAAAGCTGCTTTGTGCATTAATGCAACCCAAACTTATTTCTTCGTGCAGTCCACTTAAGAGTTGGATTTGTTTCACCTTAAAATTTATGAGAAGAGGGAGGGATGACATGGATAAACAGATACGTTATGGTGGGCCTCCACACAGATCTGCCCATTCCTTTCGGAAACGGATTGCCTACTCCCCTGCCACCGGCCATTGGCTGTAGCCGGTGCTTTTTGGGCCCCACCATGATGTATGTGTTTCATCCATGCTGTCCATATATTTTTCAAGATCATTTCATAGTATGAGACAAAAAATGAGGTATATCCCAATCTCAAGTGGACCACATTACAGGAAACCGTGTTGAATGAACATCGACCATTAAAAACTTTTTGGAGGCCATAAAAGTTTTGGATCAAGCCGGTCTTTTTTTTTTTTCCCTCCATCTGGGTCTGTATGACCTAATCAACAGATTAGATGTCAAATAAACAACACAATGGGCCTTAGGAGGATTTTAATGGTGGATATCCAATCACTATTGTTTTCCTGTGGTGTGGTCCACCTGAGATTCATATCCCTCTTATTTTTTGGATCAAGCCTAAAATGATCTGTAAAAATGGGTGAACGGCATGAATGAAACACATACATCATGGTTGGGCCCAAAGGCCCCGATCATCAGCCACCGGGCTGGTGGGGGGGGGGGGGAGTAGCGAATCTGTCCCTTTCTAGAGACAGGTGGCAGAAGGCAATATGCTTCCCCTGCTCGTATTGTAATAAATTAATGAGGCAGCTTATTAGCTTATTGACAACTTAAAAAAAATTTGTACGTCACGAAGTAACATATTAATGACGTAATATTTTGTAAAATTCCAAAAAATCTATAATAAGAAAAAGGGGTCAAAGGACACTTTCTAATATTTTGTAGTACCGAAATAATGTAAAAAGAGTCTAAGAAGATAAGAGAATTTTTCTCTCTCCCCAACTCTATTTTAGCGACGGAGCCATGTCCATCTGAAAAAGCCAAGAAAATCAGCACCCCACAGCATTATGTTCTCCATAAACAAGGGAAGCTTTGGAACAGAAAAAGAAATTCCCACTACTTTCCGTTATTAAAGAAGGAAGGAGGTTTCAATACAAACAGAGCTTTTAAAAACAGGGGAAACAGAGGAGTCAGACAGAGAGGGATCAATGAAGATTGAACGGACTTATTTTCTTCTTTTGATCTTGCTTTTCTTCTCAATCTTGCTAAGACCCATATTTTCTACCAAAAAGGCAAAGCATATCCTTCTTTATAAAATAATAATAATAATAATTTATTTTATATATGAAAGATATCAATAGTTCTTTAATTGTGGAGATTTTTCTTTCCTGATGAATTTTTATGAGTTTTAATACAAATCTGAACTGAATTCTCTTATTTTTTCAGTTTTTTATTTGATAATCTGATTTTGGTTTTTCTTCTTTTAAGTTTTAATTTGAATTATGGTGAATTTTTTGTCTTTCTGTTTTTCAGTCTTATATTGTGTACTTTGGAGGACATTCTCATGGTCCATCAGCTTCTTTGATTGATTACAAGCGAGCGACAGATTCTCATTATGAGTTTCTGGGTTCATTCTTGGGAAGGTGAGGAATTATAGTAATCATTTTACCATTTCTATCTCTTCTATTTTACTTCTGAATTCTACTGAAGAATGTACTTTCTTACATGAATTTTCTTAATTCCATTTCTATCACAGTAAGGAAAAGGCGAAAGGAGCCATCTTTTACTCCTACACGAGACATATCAATGGTTTTGCTGCAAATCTCGAAGAGAAAGAAGCAATAGAGATATCGAGTAGGAAACAATCTTTATATTTTCATTCCTCTGTTTTACCCTGTTTTTATTTTGCCTCATTTCTATCTTCTCATTCGATTTTGTTCTTGGTAGAACACCCGGAAGTCTTATCGGTTTTCTTAAACCGAGGAATGAAATTACACACAACTCGGTCATGGAATTTTCTTGGACTAGAGAGAGATGGTGTAATTCCTGCAAAATCGATATGGCGAAAAGCTAGATTCGGAGAAGATACAATCATCGCCAATCTCGACACCGGTAATCTTCATCTTATATACTTTAAACTCTCATCAACACTTCAATTTTACATTTGAATCCAAGATCACTGCCATCTACGAATATCAAACTGCAATCAATCAATTCTTCTCCAAAAGATCTAAATTAACCCAACAAATATCATGTAGTAAGGATTAAAAAGGTTCCATCATCAAAACTCCGTATTTTTATAGATGTTTTTATGAATCCAATTTTGATTTTCTCATGGTTGCATTTGGTTGTCTTCTTCCAAAAGAAATAAAAGCAAATTCAGACAAGTTTAAAAGGAGAACTAATAAAAATGTACTCTTTTAATGTAATCTCATGTTTGAAAAAGAAAAGAGAATAATTCATCTCAATGGACTCATGGCCGTGATAGCAGTAGCTAGTTCCCCACCAGTGGAATAGTCTGTTGACGACGAAGACCCGCCCTCACAACTTGTGGCTGATTCCACACCTGGAGGCCTTATGCAACGGTCCTAAAACTGAGGAAGTCGGCTTGTCTCTCCGAAACATCAAGTCGAAGTATCGACTGGTAACATTAACTGGATAATGCAGATTTTGGAGAAACAAAACCCACCACTAAACCAAGGGATAGATGCATGAGTAACCATCAAGGTCTCTGCACCACCTCAAGCACCAATCGACTCGCAGAGAACCAAGCAACATCTTGGACAGTTGAACCATGCGCCCTCCTACAGCTCGGGTACTGTCATGCCTGCCGACTCTGATTTGCGTCATACGTTGGAGAAGAAGAGGCGTGGAAAGGCTCCCGAGGCGGTAGCTAAGAATGAGGGCCCCTAGAAGACAGAACTCAAGAAACTGCGAGGTCATATAGACAATATCCACCAATCTTACCGCGCCCAAATACTGACCTGCATTGAGGCTATGTTGAAGGAGACCGAGCCACCGTTTACCGACGACATTATGGGAACCCGACTCCCCCCCAAATTCTAAATGCCACAAATCGCCCCTACTCCAGGTATGGTGGCCTGACATTTGGAATCGTTTAGGGTGTGGATGGAGCTCTACAACACGTCAAGTTCAGTTATGTGTCGAGTCTTCTCCTTGACTTTGTCTGGGACTGCACGAAAATGGTTTCAGCAATTAAAATTGAAATCCATCAGTTCGTTCACGCAGCTCAGTAAGGATTTCATCACTAAATTCATTAGAGGGAAAGACAAAAGAAAGTCATCAACTCATCTTCTCACAATTACTCATACGGAGGACGAGTGACTAAAAGACTACGTCATCCGTTTTAACGCTAAAGCTGTACAGGTTGATGATTGTCCAACCAGATAGCTTTGGCCGTCATGGTAGTCGGCCTTAAACGAGGAAAGTTCCTCTTCTCTATTGGTAAGAACTGGCCAACTACCGTCGCCAACTTACTTAACTGAGTTAGAAAATTCGCTTCCATCGCACACTCCCTTGAATACCAAGTTGGATTAGATACTTGAGGAAGCTAGAGTGGTCAAGGAAACCTGATGACCGAGTTGAACCAATCAGCCGAACTTGGTAATAAGACTCATAGGCCAACCTTGACCTACTCAACTAAGAGCGACCTCCTTTTTTTAAAGGAAAAAAGATGCTCATGATTTTACTATTATGTTTTCTACTGCTTTATGAGCTTCTATAATAAAAGAATTTCCCTAGGTTATGGGAAGACATTTCTTTTAAAGGATTTTCTGACTTTGAACTACACGGTTTAATGAAGACTTCCTTTAGTGCAAGGAAAAAAAGTCCTCTAACTAGTTGTTTAACCCTAAAGAAGAAGTTAGACCACTCATTGGCAATGTTACTCTGATTACGCGATCTACTATGAGAATTTACCTTAATAAAAGGGAAGAAAGTTTTTCACTATGAATTCTACTACAAAAGAACCTCCCTAGGTTAGGGGAGGAGATTTCTTTCAAATTTCGACTATTCGAGCTACGCAATTGACGATTAAGACTTTCCTCAGTTAAAGGGAAGAAAAGTCCCTCCTATTAGCTCTACATCGGCCGACGATTGAGACTTTCCTCTGTTTAAGGGAAAAAAGTCTCTCTTATTAATTCTTATATACTCGATCTACCACTAGACAATTAACTTATCGATCTTACGATTGCTCGGCCCACTAACTCTACTCCATCCAACTTCTTAACCTCCCGACCTCTTTAGCACAAGGCATCACACAGCGTCAGTTCACACTAACTTACTTCCTAAGCTCTTGAAGAACACTCTTAAGTAGGGGGCTAATATTACGGGTAAAAATGGATTGATGAGATGTACAGATTCGAAGACTATGGATTGCTTGAGTGCCGAAAAATCACCTTGGCCTCGACCAAAGACCTCGACTTTGGAGGTCGGCCTGGGATACTGACCTCAGCCTCGGAGGTCGGCCTCGACCAAAGACCTTGACTTCGGAGGTTGACCTTGGATATTAACCTCGGCCTTGGGTATTAACCTTGGCTTCGAAGGTCAACCTCAGATATCGACCACCACATCGGAATACAAATACACTTACAATATATTAAGATAAGCTTATCCTCCGAGATATTCGCTGAGAATTTTAGAAAGTCGATCACGACACATTCGAAGGAAGATCTCTTCCGTAATATGTAATCACCATCCATGAGATATTACCATATATGTCTTTAAGATCAAAAGCCTGTAAATACATCTGCTGCCATGAGTAAATGTACACACAACAAATATCCCGATTCTTCTACACTTTCTGCAGACCTACCCTTACTAGGCATTGGAGGGTCTCCGGCCTTAACCGATGCCCCCAATGTCTTTCCTTATTTATCTCAGGTATTTTGGATAGCAGGAGGTGAGGAGCGATCAACCGGATTTTTGCATCAACATAGAATACAAAACTTCTCCCTAAAGGTTGAAAAGAAGACCAAATCTGAACAATATAGCAATCATGATATTGATTAATATTCTTTTTTTTTTCCTATGCTACCCATTTTTTTAAGGAGTATACAGAGAAGTAACTTTATGAATTATTCCATTAAATTAATAAAAATAATCAAAATTCATAAAAGTGTATTATCCATGTATGTCACTTCTCAGCGCTTTGATTTTTGTTTAATTAATTTTCAACTTCATTTTATAAACTTAAATAGTGCTTCATCCTTAGAATTTAACTGCTACACATGCAAATCTGGAATAATTGTCAATAAAACTAAGTACCCACTAATTAAATGGGGTTTGAATGAATTGAACAATACCATTATCTACTTATATTAATAACAATACAATAAATCCCCAAAGTGATTGGATTTTGATGCCTTGAAACGTTTGATTCATTTGGGTGGCTTGATTTGATTGGCCCCACATCATATTCTCATCCATTAGGTTGTCAAAAAGGTGTGTAGTGTGATCAACTAAATGGGGTTTGATGCACAAGCACTATTCACTCATTCACCATAGTTGTCATGATATGTCAATCTCATACAACCTATCATGTGTGACATTTTTCTTCTGTTGGGCTGTGGTCAATGGTCAGGAGTGTGGCCAGAATCAGAGAGCTTTAAAGATGATGGAATGGGACCAATTCCATCAAGATGGAAAGGAATCTGTCAGATTGACACCCAAATTGGAGTTCCCTGTAACAGGTCTGTTTTCTATTACCTTTATATATTCCTTTCTTTTTAAAAAGAAGAAAATAAATAAATAAGAATACCCAAAAAACCATTGTTTTAATACTCGGATTTCCACCACCCTGAGTTTTTAGTAGTAGGAGTTCCATCCCCACTGTTTCCTGTGGTGTGGTCCATTTGAGGCTTGGATCTGTCTCATGTTTGTGCTCGTGCTATAAAATAGCCCGTTGAAACAGATGAACGAAGTGGATATGAACCACACTAGCATGGGTTTCCGAGATCCTTGTTGCATGAATCATTATGCAGTGAGGGCAGCAAGCAATTTGTGTCCGACAATTCAGCAAAACAGCGGCAATTCGGATTGGGTCGTAACTTACAAGAATATTGTTCTGATTGCCTTTTGTTAAAATAAAAAATAAAATAATGCATTGGAGGATATAGCTATGTACCAGCCATGTGCCCTAAGTTCTAAAACTTGTTGGGCATGTTGAAAGTCGTCTGAGTCAACTTGACTCAGTGAGATTTCAAACTGAGTTATTGGGAAACTCCGTCTTAAGCCTGAGTTGACTGCAACTTGGAACGACTGGTTGTGTCTGACTGTGAATGACATGTGGTGACTCAAATTAACCGAGTCACAAGGCATGATGGAGAGATGAAACTAACTATTGATGTTTCCTTTTGTATTTTATATTATTTATACTATTTTAAACTATGTTAAATAGTTACTCCATTCTTATATTTTAATTTATAAATATTCAATCAAGCCGGGTGGAGTCTTTCAAACAACCTAACCTGGCTGAACATTGAGTTGAGTTGAGTTTTCAGGTTTTGGAGCTATATGCTTTGTACATGTCTTTTTTTGTTTTCTTTTTAAAACATAGATCATAGATTAATACTATGTTTGTTCTATTCTAATACTAAAAAGTAGAATAGTAGAATAGAAGAGTTCATGTATCAAAGTCATCTCAATTAATAATAATAATTGTGAAATAGTTTGATCACAACAGAAGTAGAAGCAACAACATACCGCTAAAATGGCAGTACATTAAGGGCCTGCTTGGATATGCATTTTGGGATGTATCGTATCGCATTAGAAGTTATGAATTGGCATTTACCGTGTTTGGATTAGAGTGAATAAGAGTTGAATCCTATGCGTGCAAATACAACCTCTAGCCAAATTTTTGAACTGATGGTAGAGCATTGTCAATGGGTTTTATTGCCGTCAATACTTCATATTCATTGTGCTGTATTCGGCAACGAATGAAAATTTGAAATTTGTACGGTTACAAGATATCCGGTAACTATGAAGTGTGAGATTGAGACCGTTCATTTGTACGATTACAAGATATCTGGTACCTATGCAGTGGATATTTGCATTGTTATATTTTATTAAGATGAGAATCATAGTATTAGGGACAACATTAAGGTTGTACAATACGTAGACATAATATGTCCTATACAAATATTGATCTGTATAACGTATTGTATGCTATGTTAAACAACGCATCCTATCTAAACATTAATTAATATTTGATTGATTTGAATGTATTCTGAAAACTATCCAATGGATACATAAACTGTTGGGGCCTTGCACAAAACCTTAGGATCTATCCCTCCAGAACAAATCAGAATTATGGGATAATAAAAGCAATGAAAACAATCAAAGCACAATCACACACCACACAAGAGATTTTTACGTGAAAAACCTTCAAAGAGGTAAAAACCACGGGACCTCGTCCAGATCAACAATCCACTATGAAGTAGAACGTTACAACTTTCTTCACTCATGCAGGAGTGGATAAACAATAAGAGAATAAAAGAAAACAGAGAGATCTGACCGATTACGAGGACGTAGAAGCGCTGAGATGTAGTTTGCATAATAGATCACCTCCACGAGCATAATCTCCCTTCTACAAGCTTCCTTCATCTCTTTCTCTCTCTCTCTCACCCTTGATAGCACTCTTGTGTTTTTCTCATACCCTAGAAAAATTCTAAGAACCCCTAGTTATAGTTTTAGAAAATTCCTTTCCGCATCCCAGTTGCGAAAGGACTTGCGATACGAAATTCGCGCAAAATCGCATAATGAATTGGCGTAGGTTCGAATGGTCGAGCACCTCCTACGACCGGTCGTGGACCACATACAACCTGTAGAGCACCCTCCGAAAAAAATAGTCCAATCACTGGACTTTAAGTCGTGAAACTCACGACCGGTCGAACACCAGCCACAACCGGTCATACAGGGCCTATGACCGGTCGACGACTGGTCAAAAAATCCCATCAAATCTCTCCCTTTTTGACCTAGAAGGGATTCACCTTCTTCAAGCCAGCCTGGTTTCTATAAACCTCAAACTTACCCTTTAGCAAAGCCTTGGTCATCATGTCTGACCCATTATCGTCCATGTGGACCTTCTTAAGCTGTAACACCTTCTGTTCCAAAGTATCCCTGATCCAGCGATATCGAATCTCTATGTGCTTCGAGAATGCTGACTTGAATTCTTGCTCAAGTGTATAGCACTCTGACTATCGTAATAGACCACGTGCTTCTCCTGCTTTAGGCTAATTAAGTTCCTGTAGGAACCTCTTCATCTAAAGGATCTCTTTACATGCCTCTGTGACTGCAATGTACTCGGCTTCTGTCGTTAACAATGCTATGACCTTTTGTAGCTTACTCTTCCAAGAAATCGCTCCCCCTGCAAACATAAACATGAACCTCGATGTAGACTTCCTGGAGTCTATGTCGCCTGCCATATCTGCATCTGTGTAGCCCTCTATTACAGGTTTACCGTCACCATAGCATAGGCTCAACCTATATGAGCCTCTTAGATACCGTAGTATCCACTTCACCGCTGTCCAATGCTCTTTACCAGGATTGACAAGATACCAGCTGACAACACCAACCGCATATGCTATGTCTGGGCATGTACAAACCATAACATACATCAAACTTCCTACAGCTGACGCGTAGGGTATCTTTTGCATCTCTTCCATCTCTGCCTTTGTCTTGGGACACTGCCTGTTGCTCAATCTGAAGTGACCATCCAGTGGAGTACTAACTGGTTTCGCTGCATTCATATTGAACCGCTCTAGGACTTTCTCAATATACCGCTCTTGTGATAGCCAAAGCTTCCTGTTGCTTCTGTCACGGATTATCTCCATTCTTAGGATGTGTTTAGCTGGACCCAAGTCTTTCATCACTCATGTTTCAGCCTGTCGATCTTCTTGATATCTTTTCCCATGATGAGCATGTCATCAACTATAAGAGTAGAACTATGAAATCACCATCTGAAAACTTGCGCGTGAACACACAGTGGTCTGACTTCGTTCCGTCATACCCATGCTGTAACATGAACGAATCGAACTTCTTGTACCATTGCCTTGGAGCTTGTTTCAGCCCATACAAACTCTTCTTCAACCTACACACCATATGCTCCTTGCCCTTGACTTCGAAACCCTCTGGTTGGTGCATGTAGATCTCTTCTTTTAGGTCATCGTAGAGGAAAGCAGTTTTAACGTCCAACTGCTCTATCTCCAGATCCATGCTAGTCGTCAACCCAAGCGACACCCGTATGGATGTCATCTTCACCACTGGTGAGAATATCTCCTCGAAGTATATGCCTTTTCTTTGACCGAACCCTTTTATCACAAGTCTGGCCTTGAACCTCGTTTGTGAATTCTTCTGCTCAACCTTCTTTCTGAACACTCACTTGTTACTCAGAGCTTTCTTGCCCTTAGGCAGTTTCACCATGTCATAGGTGTGGTTCTTATGCAAGGATTCCATCTCCTCTTATATAGCTTTCAACCACTCCTCATTATACTTATCGGTTAGGGCCTCAGAATAATCTTCTGCCTCTCCCCCATCAGTCAGCATAATGTACTCATGTGGCGAGTACCTCTTGGACGGTTGTCTGTCCCTAGATGACTTCCTCACCTGTGGCTCACCAGGTAGATCAAGTGGGGGCTGCTCCCTTGGTCCATCTTCTAAAGGAACTCTCTCATCCTCTGCACCTTGTTATATTCTCCCGTCATCAGGCACCATGGGAGGCATAATCGGATCCATGTCCTCTAGCTCATCTGAACTAGGCTGGTTCTTCTCTGGCTTACCAATGTCTTCTATACACTAATCTTTAAAGAAAACCACATATCTTCTCCTGACGAGCTTTTTCTAGGTCGATCGCACAATCTGTAACCGAACTTTTCATCACCGTACCCCAAGAACACACACTACCTGATCTTCATGTCGAGCTTGGACCTCTCGTCCTTTGGTACGTGAACGGATGCCCTGCATCCAAACACCCTGAGATGACTGTACGATGTATCCTATCTAGTCCATACCTTCTCAGGTACTTCTCCATTCAACGGGCCTGATGGAGACTTGTTTATCTGATACACCGCCGTGTGCATTGCTTCTCCCCAGAACGTCTTGAGCAACTTCGCATGGGATAACATGCATCTGATTCTCTCAATAATGGTGCGATTCATTCGCTCAGCTACACCATTATGCTGGGGGTCTTGGGAACCGTCTGTTTATGCCGTATACCCAGGGACTTGTAGTACTCATGAAAGTCGCCAATATATTCACCACCATTGTCCGTGCGGATGCACTTCAATGATCTGCCCGTCTCTCTCTCGACCATAGCATGAAACAACTTAAACACACCAAAGACCTCATCCTTAGATTTCAAAGCATAAACCCAAACCCTCTTATTAGATGCATCATCTATAAAAGTAACAAAGTACAATACCCCACTCTAGGTTTTTGTCCTCATAGGACCACAAACATCAGAATAAACTAAATCTAATACATGCACTTTATTAACATGAGAAGCAGTTTTAACAAATGAAACTCTATGCTGTTTCCCTAATAAACAATCAAGACAGGTTTTGAGAGGTGTATCTGTCACGTCTGGAAGGAGCCGCTTCCTTATTAGTAGCTGAAGCCCTTTTTCACTCATGTGGCCTAGACGCCTGTGCCACATGTCAATAGCTGAATCTTTCGCTGTGTTCAACCCACCCTTACAAACACTGACACTTTTCTTGTATAGGGTGCAACACTTCTTTCCTCTAGTTGCGAGCAACAAACCCTTAATGAGCTTCTAGCGCCCACCAGCAAACCAACTTTCATATCCATCATCATCCAACCTTCCCGTCGACATCAAGTTGAGGTGAAGGTTTGAGATATGCCTCACATCCCTGAGAACCAATGTGCAGCCCACATCGGTCTTCACACAAATATCACCAACCTGTATGATCTTCGATACTCCAAAATTTCTCATCTTCATGGTCCCATAGTCGCTTGACTTGTAGCTTATGAAGAAGTCCCTGTATGGAGTTATGTGAAAAGAAGCCCCCGAGTCTATCACCCAGTCGGTGTCCTGACTTGTAGCCGTGAGACATACATCATGATTTGCAGAAAGAATAACTACAACGTCGCCATCTAAAGCGACCGCAGTGGAATCTGATTTATCTCCCTTCTCCTTTTCTTTTCATTTCTTGTCGTTTTTAGCCTTACGACATTCATGCTTATAGTGGCCCTTCTTGCCACAATTCCAGCATTCAACATCTTTTATATTCTTGACTTGTCTCTTGATTTATCTCGGGTCTTATTGCCCTTCTTGTTCTTTCCTCTCCCCCGTTCCTGTGTCACAAGGGCCTCTTGCTGAGTAGACCCCTGAGACTTCCTCCTTGTCTCTTCATTGAAGAGACAGATAGTAACCTGTTCCATAAATATCTTTCCATCTGGCATGAAGTTACTTAGAGATACCACCAATGTCTCTCAACTATCAGGCAATGAACTAAGTAATAGTAAAGCCCGCAGTTCATCATTCAGGACCATCTTCATAGAGGAGAATTGATTCACTATATTACTGACCTCATTCATGTGCTCGGCCACAGAACCATCATCCTTGAACTTGAGATTCACAAGTCGTCTTATCAGATCTTATTACCGGCTGTCTTCCTCTCATACAGCCCTTCTAATTTCAGCCATAGACTAGCGGTTGAGGTTTCCGTAGACACATGGTGGAATACAGTATCATCCAGCCATTGTCTAATAAACCCCACCACCTTCCGATCCAACTTCTTCCAATCTTCATCAGACATATCCTTGGATTTTGTTGATATGCTGTTCACTCCCCAAGTGCAGGGTTGTGATGTAGTAAGAAACTCGGTAAGACCGAGGTCGAATCTCAAGGGACTGAAACTCGTACGTTATCTAAAACTAACTAGAACTAGAATGAGATGAAATTTAAATCAACTAGAATTTAATGAAGAATTGTGAAATAATTATCTAAGACTTAAGACAATTCAGAGGAAGGGAACTAGGGATTCAGAGGATCCACTTGTAAAGATCAGGGAGAACTTGTGCCTGTTTCAAGAATCATGGAAGTTAACTGAACTACAGTTGATATAGTTTTAAAGAGATGAAAAGTATATGAATTAGAATGGATTCCATCAGTAAACCATGCCCAAGAGACTATGACAAACAACAGAATTAAACTAATTACCAACCAATCACATGTTATGAAGGTTAGGAAGGGTACCGTCATCCGACCATGCCTAGGAGACGATGGTGAACAACAGAGCTTCTTGACGTCATAAACATCAAAAGGAAAAGAACATCCTCAAAGCCATTGCAGACCCATTGTAATTTCAATCACAACAGACCATTAAAGACTAAAAACATTCCATTTATTAAACTAAAATCAATGTCAATTCAGTCTAAATAAAAAGCACAAGCAAGTCACTCCCATCATGATACAAGCTTCACCTCTTAGCCCTAGCTAAGAGGTTTAGCCCGACATGGATGGACTAAATCTTAAACAATAAGAAAAATAAAAAGAAAAAGAAAAAGGAAAAAAAACTATTATCTTTCTCTCTCTCTCACGTTCTACGTTCCAGCCTAGCCGAGAGATTCAATCTCTCTCATTCTCTCTCCTTTTTATAGGTAATACAGGTGATGGATGGACACTGGAGTCGGCGTGCATGGAGGAAATTCGTAGCAACAGTCGGTTTGTGCAGCAACCGACCTACGTGCGTAAGACACTGTTTTCGCACTGAAAACAGAGGCAGATACTCCCTCCTTCCATTGCTTTCTTTTTAAAAAGATGGCATCCCTTGGGACCTTTTTGGCTGAACTATGTGATGGACGGCTTAGATCAGCTATCTGATCAACACTGATCGTGAAATCGCCCCGAAAATCGTTGGTTTCAGGACTTGAAACAGAGCTTGCGCACGCTGTCTGCGCTGTGGTGATGGTGGGACCCACTTCTTTATTATTTTGAGAAATCCACTCCATTCATTCAACTTGTGGGGAAATTTCAGCTGGAGAGGGCCAGTTTTGGATTGTTGCTACGTGGCCTACCTGATTTTCTGATTCGCCGTCCAACTCGTGCTTGAATAGTTATGATCCCATCCTCTTTGTTTCTTAAAATATTTTCACCTAGGCCTTGGTAGAATGGGCCTTGGGAAGCTAATGGACAGTTTGGATTGTTCATATGGACAATGGGTGGGGCCCACAACATGTCCCAGCAAGCTCTGTTTGAGCTTTCCAGTAAAGAAACGCTAGTTGCCGTTTTGCGCAAGGGCGTTGGTGGGGTCCACTTTACTACTGGTTTGCGAAATCCAGGTCGACCACTGCATTTTGCTCGAGAAACCGGTCGGAAAAGATGCGGTTCAGCTCTGATTCGGTGTGGCCCATCGGGACTTTTACTCTACCATTCGAACGACGTTTGATCTATAGTATTCCGCGTGTGTATGCATGGTTTTGGAAAATCTGCATGTGTACGGTTGGTTTGACCATCTGGAACGAATGGACGGTCTGGATTAACAGTGTGATCAAAGGTGATGGCCCATTCATCACTTCAGCATAACGTCCAGCGAAACAGAGGCTCTTTCGCTTTGGAAAGTCGGGTCGAACCGTATTTGACTGGTCTTCCAGTCCAATGCACGTCCAGCGCGTGTGTACTTCATGTACACACAGTGTAGTGTGGGGTCTATCATAATAATCTATAAAAATCTGATCCATCCATCCTTTTTCTCATCTTATTCAAACTGTTGATACCGATTTTGACACATATCCAGATATCAGGCGGGCCCCACTTAAGGATTTAAGGGACTGATCTGTCTGTTGGGCCACTTCCAGAGGGATCTGAGGGCTGAAATTCGACGTGTACGGTTAATTTGTGGTCCCTTAGCCATGTATAAAGTTTCGAGCCGAACGGATGGTGGGAACCCCGTGATCTTTCATTCCAGACCAATTTCGGGCCTCTTCAACGTGAACGGATTGATTTTCTCGGATCCCTAGCATATAAATCCGTTGATCTCAGTCCTCTAGAGTCTGTCCTTTACTTTGGTGACTTCAGAGCGTCAAATCAACACTTTTAATACTCCTTTTCAGCCAACGCTCCTAATTACACCCTGTAACAAAAACATGATTAAAATATTTTCTTAAGCAGTATTATGTTCATAAATTCAGGCAGTAATTGGGTCTGATATGCAATATTTGACCCTCAACATATGCCTAAAATTGGAGAACATAGATCCTTGCAATAAAGCAAGTCTTCCATCTTAGCCTTCCATATGGTCCAATTAGAATCATTGAGGCTGATCATCCTTGATGAGCCACCTTCCATAATTTCAAACAGATCCTACCCGTTCAATGAACTTAGCGTTCTGATACCACTTTTTTGGGTGTCTTGCACAAAACCTTAGGATCTAGCCCTCTAGAACAAACTAGAATTATGGTATTATAAAAGTAATGAAAACAATCAAAGCACAATCACACACCACATAAAAGTTTTTTACGTGGAAAACCCTCAAAGAGGTAAAAACCACGAGACCTCGTCTAGATCAACAGTCCACTATAAAATAGAACATTACAAACTTCTTCACTCACGCATGAGTGGATAAACAATAAGAGAATAAAAGAAAACAGCGAGATCTGACCGATTACGAGGACGTAGAAGCGCTGAGATGTAGTTTGCACAGTAGATCACCTCCACGAGCATAACCTCCCTTCTAAAAGCTTCCTCCCTCTCTCTCTTTCTCTCACCCTTGATAGCCCTCTTGTGTTTTTCTCATACCCTAGAAAAACCCTAGGAACCCCTAGTTATAGTTTTAGGGAACTCCTTTCCGCATCTCAGTTGCGAAAGGACTTGTGACACGAAATCCGTGCAAAATCGCGGAACGAATCTGCGTAGGTTCGACTGGTCGTTGACCTCCTACGATCGGTTGAGCACCTCCTACGACTGGTCGAGAACCCTCTGAAAAAAATAATCCAATCGCTAGACTTTGAGTTGTGAAACTCACGACTGGTCGAACACCAGCCATGACCGGTCGTACAGTGCCTACGACCAGTCGATGACGGGTCAAAAAATCCCATCATAAACAATACCCGAATACAATACAATACATCCTAATACACAAATCTAAACAAGCTTAATGTTGTTTGGGAGCATATATTCTATATACGTTGGCAATTACTATGAATTTGATGTGACTTAAAATCACCAATTGTGCTTGGCATCCTAAAATCTGATGTCATTGGAATATGGTAATTCAACAAATGGAGTCACTTAAATTGTATTTGTCAACCTGTATTTGGAAGAGAGATAGTGAGAGAGATGACTACTACCGGTGAATGAATGATAATCCAAATCAATCTTTAATGAAATCACATAGTTTTAATGTGATTTCAAAAAAAGAACCTCTTGTTGCTCTAATTCACATAAAAAAAAATAAGAATAAAAATAAAAAACCCTCCCCGAACATCTCAATTACCACCGAACGCTCCCAAACTACCTCATTTTGGTGGCCGCATCCACTTTATAAAATAGAGCAGCAACTTTCAACCACTTTTTGGGGTGAGGGAAGCAGACTGCGTGGTGTGCCATACACTACTGACCTTGGTGGTGTGTTAATTTCAACAAGTTCTGTGGGCCCACCGTGATGTATGTGTTATATCCACACCTTTCATCGGTTTTGCAAGATCAATTTTGGCCATGGGCTGAAAAAATGAGGCAGATCCAAAGCTCAAGCACACCACACTAAAAAAACAGTGAGAATAACGGCACTCATCATTGAAACCTTTCTAGGCTCCTCCATGATGTTTATTTTCCATCCAACCTGTTATAAGGTCACACAAACCTGGATGGAAGGAAAAATACAAGTATTACCTTGATCCAAAATGAATGAACAGCCTCTAGATATAACACATACATCATGATGGCTCACAGAACTTGGTGATGTGATTACACCACAGAGGTCTGTGGTGTGTGGCGACAAGAGGCAGTCCCTTCCCCAAAAAGAGCCTATATGCAAAAAGGCCAATCCATTTATATTTTTGGTACAAAGTTCTTGGAGTCCCACGTGTGAATTGACATTTAGGGCTATCTTTTGAAAAAGCATACACCATTTTTCTTCTACTTTTGATAAAGAACTAATACTGTTCAACGGTATATATACCTGTTGTGAAATTTATACAGATTAATGTAGTTTCTGTATAATAGGGAAACCGAAAATAATATGGACAGGCTGAAGCACGTCTGAAAACGCTGTCCTTAAAGCGTTATTTGCCCCAACTCAAGTAAATTGAGTATGCTGATAGGTTACAGGCAAATTGCTTCTAGGATACGACGAGCCTGGTGTGGGTCTGCGTTCAGCAAACACGAAGGCCCACCAAATGGAACTCAATTTCACTATTTCTGGCAGTATTACAATATAAAGGAAAATTCCAAAATAAGAAAAGAAGAAAATAGAAAAGTGGTTTGCTCGATTAAGTTCTAATCTTCAGCCTGCTGGTTCGGTTGAACCGTCCTAGACCACACCGCTGGTCTGTTCTTCTAGCTAAGGTTGACACCTTGCTGTATTGAGAGGCTGTTTTCTAGAATTCGTATGGAGTTGCTGGAGTGAGTTGAGATTGATTTGGAACCTATCCAGGCCCTCCTTTTATAGGCTATGGTGGCTGGGGGTTATGGTCCAGGGAAATAAATCCCATGACCGTTTTCTGGCTGTTGAGAAAACTAGCCGTTTTATGGCCGTTTTCTGACCGTTGTGCATGGGCCATTAAGCTGCTGCATGCTGACCGTTGTGAGACAGCAGCTAGCCGTTTTATAGCTGTTGGGGCTAGCCATGCAGCAGTTTCAGCTGGACCCTGCACTTATTGCACAGCTGTTACAGAATTTCTGCAACAGCTCTTTTTCAGCCCTCTATATATTCTAAGGGACTCTCATTCAGTCCTTTAGATTTTCGTCCAACCAACCATCTGCCTTAGCCACTAGTCGCACCGCGACTCGCACACGTCTCGCTGCGGTTCGCGAAGGGAGCGACCCTCTGCGACACGATGCGCACGTGCGAAGTGCAAAGTGCGCCACTAGCGCCTCTACAGCCACACTGCCTCACATGCCCACGCCCTCGCACCGAGCCCGAGACCGTGACCGTGACCGTGACCGAGACCGAGCCCGAGCCCGAGCGCGAGCGCGTGCGCGTGCGCGTGCGCGTGCGCGGTGTTCCAGTGCTTCGCACTGGAACACGCAAGTCCCATGGTCCACGGACTAGGTAGGCAAATATTATGGTACTCCACTATTATCATTTAAACCACTTTTCTTTCTCTTCTCTTTCCCATGTGGGACTATTCCCAAAACCCCAAAAGTTTTTCAAAAAATAACTTTTTTATTATTAAAATATTTTTATTAAAATCAATATTTTACAACAATCCCCCACTTGATTTTTTATAAAAATATTTTCTCGGTTAAACATACTGCCAGAATAATTAGCTTATATGCATAAAGAAAGATATCTTTCGATTTTAATCTTCCCTTAGTGTAAGTATCTCAAAACTCTATCGAAATGACTGGTAGCCGCAGCTTTGAACCAGTTATTTCTAGATAACAGAGTTGGAGAAACCACACACATATTCGCTATGTGTTGTTAGAGTTCCCACAATCTTGCTCAGCACAATTAATGGCCATGTGCTTATCCTAATTCGTGAACGATCCCGAGAGAAAACTCTTAACTCTCATGAGAGACGGCACCATCTCTACGTTCATATAGGTGAAATCCTTCCAGTGTCTCCGTTACTATAAGACACTTGTCCTAAAGACTGGAATTCATTAAGAGTTCTAAGACTCAACCCTCTTTCGTAACGCTCAGCACTTATCTATTATGGATGAGGTTATATAATTTAGTGCTGAAAACTTTCCACTTATCAGTGACTTGTTCTTACCCATTAAACCCAAGATTAGAGATTTTCTGATTTTAGGTTGGGTTACCATCACTGGTGGAACTTTGGTTGAAGAGTTTCAACCCCATCCCTCTAGATGTAGCCTTTACTACCTCTCTCGGTAGAGGTTTAGTGAAAGGATCTGCCAGGTTATTGCTTGATTTCACATATGAAATAACAATGATTCCATCTTGAATCAATTGTCTGACATAATCATGTCGAAGACTAATATGTCTAGACTTACCATTATAAGTACCGCTATAGGCTCTAGCTAATGTGGCTTCACTATCACAATGTAGTGATACAGCCGATATAGGCTTTACACAAAAAGGAATTTCTAATAGAAGATCCCTTAGCCACTCAGCCTCTTTGCCTGTTGCAGCTAGGGCTATAAATTCAGACTCCATAATCGAGTGCGTTATGCAAGTCTGTTTCTTGGATCCCCAAGATACAGCAGCACCTCCTAGGGTGAATACCCACCCTGTAGTAGACTTATTGTCCCCTGCACTCGATATCCAGCTCGCATCGGTATATCCTTCCAATACGGCAGGAAACTCTGAATAAAATAGTCCTAAGTCTTTGGTTGCTTTTAAGTAACCAAGGACTCTACTGATTGCATTCCAGTGTTCATTACTGGGGTTACTAGTAAACCTACTAAGTTTACTCACAGCATATGCGATATCAGGTCTAGTGCATTGCATAGCATACATAAGACTTCCTATAGCACTCGCATATTCTAATTGTGCAACTGTTCTTCCAGTATTTTCTTTTAGTTTGATACTTGGATCAAATGGGGTTTTTGCTTCCTTTATATTTAGATGGTTAAACTTGTTTAGTATCTTCTCAATATAATGAGATTGACATAAAGCATAACCCCCACAATGTTTTTTAACTTTGACACCTAAGATGGTATCAACTTGTCCAAGATCCTTCATTTTAAATACGGAAGAGAGAAACTTCTTTGTTTCAGTCACACCTTCCATTTTATTACTTATTATTAACATATCATCAACATATAAACAGATAATAATGATATGACTACCATCTTTTTTAGAATATATGCATTTATCAGCTACATTATGCATGAAACCATGAGATAGTATTTTGGAATCAAACTTCTCATGCCATTGTTTAGGTGCTTGTTTTAATCCATACAGCGATTTGACTAATCTACATACTTTGTTTTCATTTCCTGGTAGAACGAAACCTTCAGGTTGTTCCATGTATACCTCCTCATTGAGGTCACCGTTCAGGAAAGCAGTCTTTACATCCATTTGGTGGATGTGAAGATGATGTATGGAAGCTAGCGCAAATAATATCCTAATGGATGTTATCCTAGCTACAGGTGAGTATGTGTCAAAGTAGTCTATCCCTTCTTTTTGTCTAAAACCCTTAGCTACTAGTCGAGCTTTAAAGGTTTGGATAGTCCCATCAGTGTGATATTTCTTCCTAAATACCCATTTGCAACCTATGGGTCTAGAACCTGGAGGTAAGTTTACTAGTTCCCATGTTTGATTTGATAGTATAGATTCCATTTCATCATTTATAGCTTCTTTCCAAAAAGCTGAGTCTCTAGAGGATACAGCTTCCTTATATGTTTTAGGATCATCTTCTATAGTCATTACTATAGGTATTCGTCTTATAACATTTTCTCTATCTGCTTCTACCAGATGAAAAATGATGCGTTGTGAGTCTATATAGTCATCTCCAAAACTCTTCTCTATTCTAGTTCTTTGACTCCTACGAGGTTCAGTGGGAGCTTCCATTATATGTGGAGCTGTGCTATTTGGTTCTCTATTAGGAGTTTGAATTTCATTATCCTTTGACTCCAAGGATAGTGAGTTCTCAAAGAATTCAACGTCTCTTGATTCTATAATTGTATTAGACTCCATGTCTAGAAGTCTATAAGCTTTACTATTTTGTGCATACCCTACGAAGGCGCACTTAATAGCTCTTGGTCCTAACTTGGTTCTTTTTGGGTCAGGAGTTCTGCAGTATGCAAGACACCCCCACACTTTAAGATATCCTAGGTTAGGTTTTCTACCTCTCCATGTTTCATATGGAGATACTTTATATTTTTTAGACGGAAGTCTGTTTATTATATGGCATGCTGCAAGCAGTGCCTCACCCCACAGATTTAGTGGCAACTTTGCTTTTATTAGCATTGAGTTGACCATTTCTACTAATGTTCTATTCTTCCTTTCAGCTATTCCGTTTTGTTGAGGTGTGTATGGAGCTGTACATTGATGTACCAGTCCATGTTCTTCACAGAAGTAATCGAATTCATTCGAGAAGTATTCTCCTCCTCGATCGCTACGGAGAATTTTTATCTTCTTACTTAGTTGATTCTCTACTTCTGCTTTATATATCTTAAACATGTTCAATGCTTCATCTTTGCTCTTTAATAGATAAACATACACATATCTAGAGCAATCATCTATAAAGGTTATGAAGTACCGTTTACCTCCACGAGTAAGAATGCCGTTTAACTCACAGATATCACTGTGCACAAGATCCAAAATTTGAGACGATCTTTCAACACTTGGAAAAGGTTTTTTCGTCATTTTGGATTGTATGCACACTTCACATTTATTAGTTTCATTATCTGTGTATGAGATTAAACCATTCTTAGCCATGAACTTCAAAGTACTATACCCTATATGGGCTAGTCTATCATGCCACAGTCCAGCAGATTCAACCATATACGCAGAAGTGCTACTTTCATTTAGAGAAAACTTAACCATCCCGTTACAAGCATATCCCTTTCCAATAAAATTTCCATTCTTGGATAGAATCAGTTTTCCTGACTCGTATACCACCCTTATACCTGGTTTTCCCAGAAGATCCCCAGAAACTAAGTTTCGCCTCATGTCTGGGACGTGCAGTACATTAGTTAGAATCACTTTCTTTCCAGAAGTGAATATCAGTTCGACAGTTCCTTTGCCGACGACCTTCGATCGGACTTCATTACCCATTTGGACTTCTTGACCATCGGTCAATTCCTCATAGGTTTTGAAGGCTGATTTGTCGTAGCACACATGTACTGTAGCGGCAGTATCATACCACCAGCCTGGAACTTTACCTTGGATGGTATTCACTTCAGTGATCATAGCCACGATATCGCCTTCTTCTACTGCACTTGCCTCTTTTTTAGATTTGCGATATCGGCATACTCGAGCATAGTGCCCGATTTTTCCACAGACATGGCATGGGCCTTTGAACTTTCCGTTCTTCTTTTGGGCGTTTTTCTTGAATTTCCCTTTATTGGGTTTTAGGGAATCATCTTTCTCGGGATTCTTGTTATTGGTGTTTTCTACTGCATGTACCTTGGACGAGGCATTCCCGTTATCATTCTTTTTATCGCGGTTACGGGATTCTTCCTCAATCCTTAGGTGTTTCTGGATTTGTTCCAGTGTGTAGTCCTCGGTTTTATGCAGCAACTTCTTTCTATAGTCTTTCCACATTGGTGGCAATTTAGCGATTATAGCCCCAACTTGGAATGATTCAGGAAGATCGATTTTGATCGCTTTGATTTTGTTTACTATTAGCTGCAGTTCTTGGATTTGGGGCAGCAGCGGTTTATTATCTACCATGCTGAAGTCAAAATACCTGGCGATGAGAAATTTGTTGGTCCCTTCTTCTTCAGCCTTGTACTTGAATTCCAGTGCGGCCCAGATCTCCTTTGCTGATGATGTCTGTTGGTACAGATCGTACAGGCGGTCGGAGAGTGCGTTCAGAATGTGTCCACGACACAATAGTTCGTCTTCGGCTCTTTTAGCACGGGCAGCCACTTGCTCAGGTGTGTCTTTGTCGGTTGCTTCAGGCAATGCTTGCAGATTTGGATCTAGTATGTAGTAGATCTTCAGCGCCGTCAGGAGAAATTTCAGCTTGTCTTGCCATCTTGTAAAATTGGTTCCATCGAACCGATCAAGACGTATCAAGTCCTGATTCATCAATTTAATAGATGAAACGCTATCGGCTTCCATTTTAGAAATAACGCTTTAAGATTCTTGTGAAATTTATACAGATTAATGTAGTTTCTGTATAATAGGGAAACCGAAAATAATATGGACAGGCTGAAGCACGTCTGAAAACGCTGTCCTTAAAGCGTTATTTGCCCCAACTCAAGTAAATTGAGTATGCTGATAGGTTACAGGCAAATTGCTTCTAGGATACGACGAGCCTGGTGTGGGTCTGCGTTCAGCAAACACGAAGGCCCACCAAATGGAACTCAATTTCACTATTTCTGGCAGTATTACAATATAAAGGAAAATCCCAAAATAAGAAAAGAAGAAAATAGAAAAGTGGTTTGCTCGATTAAGTTCTAATCTTCAGCCTGCTGGTTCGGTTGAACCGTCCTAGACCACACCGCTGGTCTGTTCTTCTAGCTAAGGTTGACACCTTGCTGTATTGAGAGGCTGTTTTCTAGAATTCGTATGGAGTTGCTGGAGTGAGTTGAGATTGATTTGGAACCTATCCAGGCCCTCCTTTTATAGGCTATGGTGGCTGGGGGTTATGGTCCAGGGAAATAAATCCCATGACCGTTTTCTGGCTGTTGAGAAAACTAGCCGTTTTATGGCCGTTTTCTGACCGTTGTGCATGGGCCATTAAGCTGCTGCATGCTGACCGTTGTGAGACAGCAGCTAGCCGTTTTATAGCTGTTGGGGCTAGCCATGCAGCAGTTTCAGCTGGACCCTGCACTTATTGCACAGCTGTTACAGAATTTCTGCAACAGCTCTTTTTCAGCCCTCTATATATTCTAAGGGACTCTCATTCAGTCCTTTAGATTTTCGTCCAACCAACCATCTGCCTTAGCCACTAGTCGCACCGCGACTCGCACACGTCTCGCTGCGGTTCGCGAAGGGAGCGACCCTCTGCGACACGATGCGCACGTGCGAAGTGCAAAGTGCGCCACTAGCGCCTCTACAGCCACACTGCCTCACATGCCCACGCCCTCGCACCGAGCCCGAGACCGTGACCGTGACCGTGACCGTGACCGAGCCCGAGCGCGAGCGCGAGCGCGAGCGCGTGCGCGTGCGCGTGCGCGTGCGCGGTGTTCCAGTGCTTCGCACTGGAACACGCAAGTCCCATGGTCCACGGACTAGGTAGGCAAATATTATGGTACTCCACTATTATCATTTAAACCACTTTTCTTTCTCTTCTCTTTCCCATGTGGGACTATTCCCAAAACCCCAAAAGTTTTTCAAAAAACAACTTTTTTATTATTAAAATATTTTTATTAAAATCAATATTTTACAACAATACCACCAAAGATAAAAAGGTATAGCCGTGATGTAAGCCAACGAATAAAAAAGGTGTGGGTATAAAAAAGCTTGGGTACTTATTCTTTTGATGTCCTGTGTGAGAGAGAGAGAGAGCACATGTCATGAAAGCAGGCTAGGGTGGTTGTGGGGCTCCCATGGGGCACAGGTGTACCTGTAGGCTCACCTAACCATGTTCAGATATGTGTACCATATATGTACGCTAGTCAACCGGCCACGACAAGATACACATCCAACATGAGTTTTTATAGTTTTTATATAGTTTTTATTAAAGTAGGTAGATTTTAAAACATTTAAATTTACAAAATTTTAGAACATTACATACTAAAAATATAATTAGGGAAATATAAATTGTAAATGTGTAGCCGGCATAATGTAGAATGGGTCACTGGTCCGTTTCTAGCATGGTTCGGCCAAAAAAAGGTGGATTGTAAATTGATCGTTGACTTTTGATCCGGTATTGCTACCAGTCACACAACCAATCAATCTTTACTAAAATGGGCCATCCGAGGTGAACCGACTCACAAAATGAGTTGCGCTTGTTTGTTTTGTAAGAAAGCACATGCTTTTAATTCAAAAACAAATTTTTAAAGAAAGAAGAAGAAGAAGAAGAAGAGAGGATTTAATGAGGCCCAGAAAGGCCCAGATGTCATGAGGTTTGATTAGGTTAGATCCATGTGATGTTAGTTAAGTACCTACATGACTGAAGTATTTTTAAACATGTTTTGTGTGGCTCATTGACCAATTAAGTCTTATTGGACATGAGCTTGTGGGGCCCACTAGTGGGCAATCACTAGTGGGTTGGTCCCATAAGTTTAGGCCTCTTCCGGCCTCTTCCTTTCAGTTAGATTTCAAATTTAACTTAGAATTTAGTTTTAGATTGGGAGATAGAGATAAAACCAGATAACTTCTGGTCTCATCCAAACTCTCATCGTTTCCTATAAAAGGAATGAGGTTCTCTTGTGAAAAATATCATCAGAAATACCGAGAGTAAAAAAAGAGGAATATTGGTACATAGTAATTTATCCATTTAGCTTGTCTTTGGGATGATCTGAGGGGTGATTAGACCCATTTGCTTTGGTAGTGAATAGGCTAGCCGTTGGATCTGGAGCGTTAATCTTTGGCTTCGTGAAAGTTACATATCATGTAGACCGTCAGATCTCGAGGGCTTACATTTCTGCACTTTCTATCAAGTCTCACCAGATTAGGGCCTTATTTTGTTTAGTAAAGCTTTAGAAGGCTCAATTTGAAACAGGGAAGCGGATGAAATGATCATGAGAAAGATCACTTTTTTCCTAATTAATCAAAACCTTGAATCCACAAAATAATAAGAAAGAAAAATCAAATAATTTTTTTGCATAATAATTTAAGCTTAATCTAATACATCACTTAGGGGGTGTTTGTTTTCTCAATTACACATATAAATACGAGTAAATAGTTAATAATTACTTTTAAAGTGTGTTTGTTTAAGATGAAAATACCTCAGTAATTAGGCATAGAAAACAACGCTATAAAGCATGAAATCGAAAAGAGCTTCAGTACTAATAAGATTCATGGTCCCACAATGATATGTGTGTGTGTGTGTGTGTGTGTGTGTGTGTGTGTGTGTGTGTGTGTGTGTGATCTACATTGTCCATCCATTTTACTATCTCATTATAAGGCACTAGCCCAAAAATGAGGTAGATCGGAAGCTCAAGTGGACCACACCACACGAAACAATGGGGTAAATAATGTCGACCATTCAAAATTGAAACCTTTGTAAGGCCCACAAGAACATGTATATACAATCCAACCCATTCACAAGATCACACTAACATGTATGAAATGTATACAAATATCAACTTGATTCAAAACTTCCATGGCCCCGATAAATATTCAATATTAAGCATTCAATGTTAAGAATGAATACTAAGTTCATAATGGGTATAAGGAAAAAGTCCTAAAATGTGATAAAATCCTAAATGGGCCAAAATAAGAAAATGCATGCAAAGCGCACATATGCTAATTATACCTTTTTAAGGCTTCCCTTCAAGATGTGGAGTATATATCAAACATTTCTAGCTTGTTACAGCTGAAGGACCCTTGAGAACATGATACTGACTTCGTGAATATATTGGCCAATTGAGTTTTAGATAGACATACTGAGTTATAATATTTTTTTATATAATATTTGTTTAAAAAAAGATCTCTTTTGGACTGCACACAACAATATCAAAGTAAAGAGAAAAAAAAAAAGGCAAACTACAATACATATATTTATGTGGTTCCCTTTTGGTACGTTTACGAATTCACGCCAATCCATTATACTCAAAGGCAAAATATGAAGAAATAGCTTTCAATAAAATGACGGCTCTCTCTCTCTCATGATTGAATATATATTACCCTAAAAGAATTAGGGTTAACATAAAATTTCATGTGAAATTATGAAATTGTCCTCTGAAAGTGATGGTTGGATGAACAATACACCTTTAATGATGAGGTTCCACGGATCCTGACAATCTTCTCTCCAATAAAGTTCCCTTTTATGTGCTTCATTCGTTCATAGAAGATTATATTATTAGCTATATGGGTTGCAGCTTGATTGTTACGATATAAAACCACTAACTCTCTATTAAAAAAAATTGAAGCACCAACAACTTAATAGTACATTGCCCATTGCCTTGTATTCTGCCCTTGCACCCCATTTGGAAACCACCATTTATTACTCACTCTTCTAACGCATGGAGTTTCCTCCAATGAATGCATAATAACCTAATGTTGACTTTGTATCCATCACTGAATCAACCCCATATCTTTCAGTATAAGGTTCGACTTGATGATGTCCATTGGACCTATAAATAAGTCCTTGTCCTTGAGTACTCTTTGAAAATAAAAAAATCCATAAAACTAGATAATATAGTTAAACCCTTGGTTTCTGCATAAACCAGCAGACAACCCCAATTATAAAATAGACATTAGGCTGAGTAATAGATGGGTAGATCAACTTACCCACGAGTCTTCTATCCCTGTAGACACCACACCTAGGACAACGAAACTTACTCCACTTGATCCAAATTAGCAACGAAAAATGACTCTCGGAACACCCAAATCCTATCTCTAATTAGTTTGGAAACCTTCTATAACTCATATGTTATAAACAAGGCCAGTAAACAACACAAAGGACCCATGAAAATAGACTTCCTCCAGCACCCATTAGTCGTTTAAAAAATGCCATGTGGCTCCTTAAGAAGCAAAATTATTGAAATGCATCAAGACTTAGGTTAAAAGATAACATAAGATATGCTGGAAAACTTTTCCATTGATACAATGAGAGATAGTGTATATATAAAGCAGTAACTGTACAGTTGTGAGGATTTGTTTACAGCTGTATAGAATCCTATTTACAGCAATCTACAATCAGGAAGATATACATGGAAAAGAGAGAACTTTGTAGTCGTGAATCAAGGTGCAGTTACACCTAATTTGCTGTCGTGATCTGCTGTAGTGATTTTCTCCATAATATGCCCCTTCAAGTTCAGCGAGGATGAATGCACGTTGAGCTTGTCACGTAGGAAGGCAAATCTTGTGGACACGATCGGTTTAGTGAGACCATCAGCGAGCTGGTCTTTACTGGAGATGAAGGGAACTTCCAGAGTATGTTGTTGAACCTTTTTCCGGACAAAATGGTAGTCAATCTCTACGTATTTAGTCCGTGCATGGAACACCGGATTTGCCGTGAGATATGTAGCGCCGATGTTGTCACACCATAGGATTGGACGTTGAGCTAAAACAATACCAATTTCACGCATCAAGGATTGTATCCAAAGTGACTCAGCTGTGGCATGAGCAACTGCAAGGTACTCGGCTTCAGTGCTTGAACGTGCCACAGTTGGTTGTTTCTTAGAGCTCCATGAGACTAATTTGGCACCAAAATAAATGCAGAAACTCGAGGTGGACTTTCGATCATCTGGGCACCTTGCCCAGTCGGCATCGGAGTAGATAGATAGCTGGGTGGACTTGCTTGGCCGAATAAGAAGTCCAAAATTGATTGAAAACTTTAAATACCGAAGGATCCGTTTGACTGCTGTCCAGTGTTCTTTGGTGGGTTTGTGCATGAATTGGCAGACTTTATTGACTGCAAAAGAGATATCTGGCTGAGTCAATGACAGATATTGTAACGCCCCCACTATACTGCAATAATGTGAAGGATTTGAATAATTGGCACCCGAGAATAATGATAATTTCTGAGAAGAGGACATTGGAGAAGAAACGGGTTTGGCATCTAGCATATTTGTCCGTTGAAGAAGATTATAGATGTACTGGCTTTGCGAAAGGAGAAGACTGTCGGCTATTTGATGTGCTTCAATGCCCAGAAAATATTTTAGGTGCCCGAGGTCTTTTACGGCAAATTCGTGACTTAGGTCTTTGATCAGTTGTGAGATGGCTAGTGGACTTGACCGAGTGATCAGTATATCGTCGACATATATAAGAAGAAATAATGAAGTTGACCCGTCTGCAAATGAAAAGAGATGGATCAGAGCATGAGTTCACAAAGCCGAGAGAGAGTAGATGCTCTTGTAGGCAATGGTACCAGGCTCGTGGAGCCTATTTCAGTCCGTATAAGGCTTTGTGTAGCCGACAAATATGATTTGGGAAGCTGGGATGTACATAGCCAAGAGGTTGTTGCATGTAAACCTCTTCAGTCAAGTTGCCATGAAGGAATGCATTTTTTATATCAATTTGATGGATCGACCACTTGTTTAAGACAGCATAGCTGAGCATAATCCGAATGGTGGTGGGTTTTACCACAGGGTTCAACGTGTCATCAAAGTCAATTCCTTGTTGTTGGTGATAGCCTTTGGCAACCAACCTCGCCTTTCTTCGTTCAAGAGAACCATCGGACTTGCGCTTGGATTTGAAAATCCACATGGATCCGACGACATTGAGACTAGGTTTGGCAGGAACTAAGGTCCACGTACCATTCCTCATTAGTGCAGTGAATTCATCATCCATGGTTGCACGCCATTCACTGTATTTGGAAGCTTTTGTATAGCAGGTCGGTGATTCTGGAACTTTACCGGAAACAAGAAATGTTTGTGGCAGTGGATACTGAACGGTTCCATCCGTGAGAAGCTTTGGTTTCATGATATTGTTCTGAGACTGTGTGACCATTCGATGAGGACGGTGCGCAGGGAGTTCTTCAGCAGCAGATGGTGGTTGGGTTGGTTGGGTGGTGAGAGCAGAGTCGTTGGGTGGAGTAGAGGAATTTATTTCAGGTGGTGAAACGTTTGAAGAAGGAGAAGGAGGTAACGAGGAAGATGATGATATAGGGTGAGTATTAGGAAATAGTGTCGATGGGGTAAATGAGTTTGTGGCATGGGACAGGTCAGTTTGTGGTGACTGCGGTAGAGGGGGGGTTTGAGTAATGGCGTGTCTGAAGAGAGAAGATGGGAGAGCTATATGTGGGTTAGATGGAGGCGGAGCTGGGTTGGCGTCAGGGCTTGCAAAAGGGAATGACCCTTCATCAAAGATCACATGCCGGGAAACAAATACCTTGCCAGCGGAACCCACGGTGTGAGTTGCTATAGCCAATGAAAACGCAGCATTTTGATCTGAAGTCAAGTTTGTGGCGATTGAACGGGTGAAGAAAAGGAAAACAAGCACATCGAAATATTTTTAGTGAAGAAAAATCTGGAGCATGTTCGTAAAGTTTTTCAAATGGGGAAATGCGAAGAGCGGATGGAAGTCGATTAATGAGATATGTAGTCATGAGAAAAGCGTCATCCCAATAGGTGTGAGGAACATGACCATGGGATAAGAGTGAGAGACCCGTTTCAACGATGTGACGGTGTTTTCGTTCAACGGACCCATTTTGTTGGGATGTATGGGGGCATGTGATTGGTGTTGAATGCCAATATTTGCAAAATAGGTGTGAAGAGAGCGATACTCTCCACCCCAATCAGTTTGCACAGATTTAATCTTACAGTTAAATTGGCGTTCAATAAGTTTTTGAAATGAGCAAAAAATTTGCATGACATTAGATTTGCTTAGGAGTGGAAATAGCCATGTAAATTTGCTAAAATGATCAACAAACGAAACATAGTATTTATTTCCATTGGTTGACATAATAGGAGAAGGACCCCAAACATCTGAGAAAATTAATTGAAGAGGATGAGTATAAATGGATTGAGAAGTAGAAAAAGGAAGGCGATGGCTCTTTCCTGGTTGACAAGCCATACACACACCCGAAATTTTATTTGACGAAGTAGGTAAAGAGAACTTGGAAACAAGATGGCGGACAGTTTGATAGGAAGGATGTCCCATTCGACAATGCCAAACATCAAGAGGCACCCGTTAAGATAGGTATGTTTGAGGATGGATTGTGGGTGACATGGAGGTCGGAAAAATGTAGAGCCCGTCTTTAGGTTTGCCGCGCAGAAGAACTCTCCCCGTTGCCTCGTCCTTCACCAAAAAAGAAGAAGAGTGAAATTCAAGATAAACATTATTACCTCTTGTAAACTGGTTCATAGAAATCAAATTTTTCTTAATTTGAGGTACATGCAGTAACTTATTCAAAACAAATGAATTTGTGGGGGTTAAAAGGGTAGTGGAACCAATGTTTTTGATAGGTAAACCTGCCCCATCGCCGACATGAATCTGGTCGTTGCCAAGATAAGGTTCTGATTGCACAGTCAAGTTGTGGAAGTCATTGGTGAGATGGTTTGTAGAGCCAGTATCCGGATACCAGTCGGTATCATATTGTAGTGAGGGAGATGCCACATAAGCCGCCATATTAGGAGGAGTGCCTTGGTAGGCATGATCGAACCTGTAATAACATTGGATGGCTGTGTGACTATTTCTTCCACAAACTTGGCATTGTGGTCTCGGGTTAGAGGAGTAGTTTTGAGGCAGACCACCTCTTCCTCTATTTCCATGTCCCCTTCCTCTGTTGATGGAGTTGGAACCATAGGACTGGTGCGGAGAAGAGCGTTGTTGTTTTGGATGTTTTCCACCGCGCGACCTAGAGTCATTTCAGGTGGTCATGTTCACTGATCTAACAGAGGTGTCAATGACAGTTTGTTGCTGCTCAAGGCGTAACTCAAATGCAAGAAGATGATTAAACATATCTTCCGAAGTTATTTTGTCAATTTGAGTGGAAATGGACGTGACAATAGCATCATAAGAAGTATCGAGACCACCAAGAAGATAAGCTGTAAATTCATGGTGTTGAAGGGGCTGTCCGATGGCAGCCAAGTTGTCTGAGAATGATTTCATTTTTTGAAAGTAATCGGAAATTGACAAGTTTCCTTTCTTGGTGAAGGCCAAAAATTGTCGAGTCTGTATGGCACGAGCGGAAGAGTGAGAGGCGAACATTTTCTCAAGGGCGACCTAGACTTCTCTAGAAGTGGAAAGGCCGACTATATGGGACAGGATATTCTCGGATAAGGAGGAAACCAGGGCACTTAGAACAACCTGATCTTGATCATACTAAGTAACGTATTTGGGATTTAGTATTTCAGTGGGAGCGGTTTGGGAGGTTGCTGCTTCAGGATTGGGAATGGTGGGGCTAGGACTAGAGATGGTTCCATCAACAAACCTAAACAAACGCTGACCATGTAGGTAGGGGACGATCTGAGTTTTCCAGCGAAGGTAATTGTCCTTGGTGAGCTTAACCGTGACGAGGCTATGGATGTTTATGGGAGTAACCGAGTTTAAAGGAGATGAGGCCATATTGGTGTAGCGGAAAAGAAACGGAGGTTATGTTATGGCTCTGATACCATAAAAGATAACACAAGATATGCTGAAAAACTTTGCCATTGATACAGCGAGAGATAGTGTATATATAAAGTAGTAACTGTACAATTGTGAGGATTTGTTTACAGCTGTATAAAATCCTATTTATAGCAATCTACAATCAGGAAGATATACATGGAAAAGAGAGAACTTGGTGGTCGTGAATCAAGGTGCAGTTACACCTAGTTTGCTGCCGTGATCTGCTGTAGTGATTTTCTTCGCATATTGGCAAAAATCTAATTTCGTCTAACACATAATAAATGCATATCCTAATGTTTTTAGAAAAGGAGGGGCCTTGGGATTTAAGCTAAGTCAAATTAGCATCTAATGAAATTAAATTTCTGCCAACACCTCTAATAAGTAGGTTTCCTCCATTCAAACATGAAAGGGGAGAACTAAAGGAAAAAAGTGCAGAAAAAAGGAAGAGAAAGAAAAGAAACAAAATGAAACGAGAGAAAAGAAAGAGAAAGAAGAGGGGTCATAAACTAGCAACCGGAGCAAGCAAAGTAGGGTCAGGATTTGAGATATCCGATTATCTTTTTTCTTGAAAGTGTTGGGTTTCTCATTTTATCTCTCGTATCTTCAACATGTGAAAAACTTATTATTTATTAATCAGTTGACATTCATTCATTCTCACACAACCCTTGTTATGTATCCTTTAATTTGTTATTAAAATAAGATACTTCATAAGTCATAACTAATGTTGAGCACACCGTTTCCATTGTCATAATAATAGTGAGATGATTTTTTCTTTATTTTGTATTTCTAAAACTAAATAATCCTTAAAAATAAAAACTTTAAATCTCTTTAAGTAGAAACCGTACTTTGGTATAGGTAAAAAAAAATGTCTATTTCATTTTCTATCAGTGAGACCCTTATTTAAAATATCCAGTCGCAGATCAACCACAAGAGTCTTTTAAATTGAGAAGTCTTTAATTTTCCAACTTGTAGTAAGTTTATGGTGTCTAATTGACCATAAATTCTAAGTTTCATTGGCTAGTGGGGATTCTGATTCAATAAAAACCTTTTCAAGTCAATATTACATCCCATTCTACTAGTAAGCAAGTTAAAAGAAGCCTGTGTAGAGTGAATGCAGTACTTTTATGTGTCTTCAAGCAACTCGCCTTAATCATCAGATAGTTTATCGTTTGAATCCATTGAAGTGTCATATGGCTTACAAACCAATAATTTAGTTTATTCCAACAAGTTCAGTGTATATTTTTCCACAACAAGTCGATCTCAATGGTGGATCATACTACATCAATTGCTAGGAATGTTTATCCCCATTATCGACATTCCTCATGAGAACCAATCAGAATAAGTTACGTGTGATTTTTATGGATCTCCATGGCATATTTGAAGATTTGCAGATGATTCCTTGGTAATATAGCTACGATATATCAAACAATGCCACGTCAATATTTAAGCAACCGATGGAAGAGTAATAGTGAAGAAGGGATTATAGGATAGATGACAGAAGAAGAATCAGAGGAAGTCAATCCTGAACGGTTATGGCAACCGTTAGAATGTGAGAAACATCTAGATGGCCAGATCAAAGCTATAAATGGAAAAAGAATTCAACATAAAAATTTCATCTCATATCAAAGAAATCAAACCAAACATTAACTTTCAATTACTAGTCAATTTACATTCCGTACTGTAATCCCTTATTTTTTCTATTAAGTAAATTACATTTCTAAGTGTGATCCTTTACTTTTAACTTACTGTTTACATTCCGTAATATTAGTCAAGTAGCTGGTAATCTTAGCGGTAATTTGAGTCTACACTCACAATCTAGATTCAGTTCTTTGCTTGGAAATGTGTTTTGCATCTGTTCTTCGTGACTGAATGTAAGAATCCCTTTCTCATTTCACTTTGTCCGTATTGAAAAGTCTTTTCGTACGAAAGATAAATGTGTAACTTATCATCAAAGGACAAACCCTATTTCTCTAAATATCACCTAATCCTCTTTACACATTGATCGAGTGGTTGAATAGGTGACTAATCTCATCAGATCTCAGTCAGACACTACATGCCTGCCAATCTTAACACTTGGGGTCATAATTGTTTGATTTGAAATAAGTTGCAAGTTCAATTCTAGCACGCCAACATTCCAACTCCCGAAAACCAAACAGACCAAGCAATAAGGATAGGCATCAAAGGTTCAAGGTTCTTTGTTTGAAATTGTTAACTTATACGGCTCTTAACTACTACATGCCTTATTTATCATTCCTAGTGATTATCATGTCATTTACATAGACAACTAATGCACTAATCATTTATAAATCTACTCCACAAACATAGAGTAAACCACATATATAACACATCTAAAAGCCAAAATCCATAAGAAACTATTTGACTTCTCGAACCACACCTGAGAGATTACCGAAGTTTATATATTACCTTCCGTTTGTTTACACACTTTTCTTCTCTCTCCATTTATAATAAATTTAGAAGGTTACTCCATATAAACTTTCTTTTTTAGTCTAATTTACCATTGAGGAAAGCATTCTTAACATTCAGTTGATAAAGATCAAGATTTCTACAATATTAAGTGATAGTTGGACCTTTAATATTGTGGGGGCCATCGATATTGAAATCCATTATTCCAATGGTTAGGATCATACTACCATGGCCCCAATTTTATTTTTTTTTACCCACGTGTACAGAACTCTCCAATCTATGGCCTACTGTAGACGGTTGTAAAATGAGAAAAGCAAACGTCCAAGTTCAACATAGAAAAGGTCAAAGATCAAAGGCTAGGATCTTCTAATCTGGGAGATTTGTGGGCCATCCAACATCAACCATGACAGTACTTTAAACACACAATATGTGTGATGATCGATCAGATGCAATTTTTAATTTTACAGGAATCTGATCGGGTCCAGATACTTCAATAAAGGGTACGAGGCTAATGGGGGCTTAGTCAACGCGTCCGCATCCTCCGCACGTGACACCGAAGGCCATGGAACCCACACTCTATCAACGGCCGGTGGCAGCTTTGTCCCCAAAGCGAATTTCTACGGTTACGCTAGTGGGACAGCGAAAGGTGGGTCCCCCAATGCACGTGTGGCCGCTTACAAGGTATGTTGGCCCCCGATCGACGGCTACGACTGCTTCGATGCGGATGTCATAGCAGCATTCGATACAGCCATCCATGATGGCGTTGATGTGGTGTCCGTATCGCTTGGTGGGGACCCCACTACTGGTTTTTTCAACGATGGCGTGGCCGTCGGATCATTCCACGCCGTTAAAAATGGGATCGTGGTCGTTTGTTCGGCGGGGAATGCAGGGCCCACTCCAGGTACGGTCTCTAACACAGCACCGTGGATCTTGACGGTGGGGGCCAGCACCATGGATAGGGAGTTCCCATCGTACGTTCGGCTCGGGAACAACAGGCAATACAAGGTTTGATTTTTTTTTTTTTAAATTTTTTTCTCCACCTATAAACCAGTCATCATATGGATCATGATCAAGGTGAACCGTGCACCTGGTGGGCCACGGCTGGAGATTCGCATGGATTTAGAAAAAAAGGGGATTTTACAAAACACTGCCTTCTTAATAAGGAATTTACATTCCACATCCATTTTAAAATTGGTTTTCAAGTCAAGAAGCTACTCTATTTATTTCAATAACCATCATTTGGGTGACTTTAGATTTCAAGTCAGCAATGCCAGCAAAGCTTCGTCAGCAGCTCAGGTGGCCCCACCGTGATGTTTATGTGAAATTCATCCCTAGAATTAGCCTCATCTGTGATTCAGATAGACCACAGCGTAGAGGGCAAGCCTTTCACCCCAAATCAATTAGCCCCATCTGTGATTCAGGTGGACCATAGTATATATTGCAACCCTCCCACACCGTACTATTTACTCTCATTTGGCCCACCTGAATCTAGAATTAGTCTAATGTTCAAGTACATGCATAAATTTTATTGTGACATCTAATGGTTCGAGTAGATTTCATATGATTATAGTTGTGGGCATGTAAAAATGAGGGTGAATTTCTCGGATATGCCTTGAGTAGATCACGGTTCCCACAGAGGTGGGTGGGACCCCTAAATGTGAAGCCCACCATGATGTATGTGACTACATCCATGCCTTCTATCCATATTGGAAGACCATTTTAGGGCATGAACCAAAAAATTATGCAAATCAATATCTCAGATGGACCATAGTCCATAGTGTAGGAAACAATGGTAATTGAACATTAAAAACTTCTATTGGGCCACAAAAGCTTTGAATCAAAATGGTATTTGTTTGATCTCTTCATCTAAGTCTCCGTGACATAAAAAATAGAGTCGGGATCCTCTGTTATCAGGTCAACAGAGAATTCCTATTACCGTAATGGTTTGGCGTCAGAAGCTATTTTTTATTTTATTTATTTTATTTTTTTAATGAGTGGTGATGTGGACCAATGAGAATTAGGGTATCAGGAATTCCCTGTTGACCTGATAACAGAGGATTCGGACTCTAAAAAATAAACATGTAAGTGGAATCCATGAAGGTTTTAGGTGTGGGATTCAATCAGGAGTGTTTCCTGTGGTGTAGTCCAACTAAGATTTGGGTCAGCTTCATTTTTGGGATCGTGGCCTAAAAAGAGCTGTCAAAATGGTTTGATGGCATGAATTTAAGGCACATACATAACTGTGAGCCCTACAGTCAGGGGTCCCACCCACCTCAATGTAGTTACCCCTGGATATCTCTCACCTAACTGTTTCTGTGCGTTTGACTCACCTAAATCACATGTTAGCCAACTATAAGATTACACATCTAATAGTCAGATTGTCAGAGTAAATCTCATACACACATGATGGTGTACCTGTCAAGAACCAAGGATGGCGTCCCCTTTTCGGGACAGTTGCAACAGGGATGCCACCCTTGATTTTCCCTGGGTTGATCCACCATGACATGTACATAAAACCCACTCCAACAAGTAAAATGTGTGATCTCACAATAGGCCCAGGGCCAAAACATTGAGCTAAGATGTGATTCAGGTGGGCTATACCAATGGAAACAATTTCAAGAGATAAATCTACCCTTTTTTCTACAAGTTGTAGCATGATAATTAGACAAAATCCACTTCAACTACTACATGTCACACCAAAATTTATATAGAAGTACCAAATATAAGGGTCGTTTGTAATTCAGGTGGGCCACACTAAGTCTTGTTTGATTGGTAGGGAATCATGTGATACCGGGCCTAACACAAAATAGTGCTACCCTCCTTGCGGGGCCACCTTTCTCATGCTTTTCATGAATTCAAAGAGCTGGAATGTAAATTCAATTTAAGTAGTCTCTTGTAATTTTTTCAAAAAGAAAAATCATTTTGATTAGACGATCATAACTATCTAGACTGAATTTATGGTCATGCGGGGACGATTAATATCATCAAACAAGCTTTAAAAATAAGTTGGGCCATTGAATTATACATCCTGAGTTCACACACTACGACTTTGATGGTGTGATGATGCCACCAAGTTATGTGATCCTCATGATAATGTATGTGTTACATCCATACCATCCATTTATTTTGTGAGATCATTTTAGATAATGGCCCAAAAATGGGGCAGATCCAAAGCTCAAGTGGACCACACGACAAAAAGCAGTTAGGACAATAGTGACCATTATTGAAACTTCCTACAGCCTACAATGATATTTATTCGCCAATCTAATCTGTTCATACGATCACACATATATGGATCAAAGGAAAACACAAACATAAGCTTGATCCAAAACTTCAGTGGCCTCAACAAGTTTTCAATGGTTGACGTTCAATCCCCATTGCTTTGTGTGGTGTGGTGTTCTTAAGCTTTGGATCTGCCTCATTTTTTGGGCCATGTCCTAAAATGATCTATCAAAATAGATAGACACTACGGATATAGCACATGTATTCAATGACCGCTATTTCCTATAGTGTGGCCCACTTGAGATTTGGATCTGCTTCATTTTGGGAGAATGCCTTAAAACGAGCTAGAAAATTCAATGGACGGCGTGGATTAGACGACAAATTCACCGAATAGTTGTATGGGAGGGAGCTAAGAGTCTGACAGCCATGAGGGATTTTTTCATGTGATATGTTACACCCAAAGGTCTCTCATATGGAAGCAATCGAGGCAACCCTATTTATAGTGACAGCACAGTGATATCCACGACAGGGCCTCACCGAATTCGGTTACCTTTTTGTCTCCATCCAACCGTCCGAAACATGGTGGGACCCACATGCTAACCAACTGGATTACTTTTTAATTTCTTTCGAATTTTCATACTTGATAGGGACAAAGCCTTTCGAACAAAGTCCTGCCAGAGAAGTTCTATCCTCTGATCAGCTCCGTCGATTGTAAGGCTGCAAATGCAACGAATCAACAAGCGTAAGATGCAATCCATTAAACGGTTGAGATCTGTTAATCTTCACCAGTTGGGTGGGTAAATCTTCACCAATGATAGATGTGGTGATTAGCCTAGCCTCTTGAATTAGTAAATTGCTGAATAACCGTACCGATTGAATGATATTGAAGCGGCCGTTCTAATGAACGGCCCGGATTAGACAAAAAATTCACCGATGGCTACTGCGAAGGTTTACATACTTCGGCCACAACTGCCTGTGCCAACGTGGCATGTCTTTGTGAAATCCAATCTGTCCATCATGCTCATGTCACGAATCAAGCCGTTCATCAGGAGAAATACATGTGCTCATTGGACGGACAGTTTTCTAACCGTCCATTCTTGCCCGACTATCAGCCAGACCATCGACAAGGTGGTCCCACCTGATGGAGGGCTTGGATCTTGCACTTTGTTTTAGCATTAACAAGCACTAATCAGTATGGCCCGTTTTGATTTGATCTGATTTTTGTAGGCAACTCTGTTACATTGGATGCCTTGATCCTAAGAAGGTGAAAGGAAAGATCGTGGTCTGTCTTGATGGTTTTAATGCAGAAGAAGAGAAAGGCGAGGCCGTCCATCAAGCTGGTGGGGCCGGGATGATCCTGGCCAATGATCTAGCCAGTGGAAATGATATCATGGCTGAAGCCCACGTCATCCCGGCCACACACATCTCAGCCACTGATGGTCTTGCTGTGTTTGCATACATTAATTCAACAAAGTAAGTTTCTCGTGTGGATGGACATCTTGATTTGAAGGTCGTTTGGCCAGAATGATTCAGAGTGGCCCCAGGATATCAGAGCCGTTCAATGGTAGAAACCATTATGAAGATCATCGGACCGAAAATTGAGGTCCTCTGACTCGTCATGTAAACCACAAATGAAATAAATGGGCATCCAACGGTTTGATCCAACATAAAGGTGTAGCCCACATGTTGAGTGGAGTGCCCTGATTTTTGCACCATGTGATCTTTATGATTGTTCCCATCTTCTGGACGGCTCAGATATCCCATACGTTTACAACCATACTAGGGTTATAAGTGATCACCCCCCTTTATAAAATGAAAATGTACGACATGCGGATCGTGTAACCAGCCCATATTTCTCATATGGGCCATCCATGGTGGGACCCATTCAATGGACGGTCTGGATCCTTGTCTACATTACTACATGGAGGTGGGGCACACTTTTAAACCCATTTAAGCTTTATTATTATTAATTTTCTATTATTTTGTAGGGAGCCTGTGGCGTACATCACGGGTCCCACCACAAAACTCAACACGAAACCTGCACCGTTCATGGCCACCTTCTCATCTCCAGGCCCCAGTCCCATCACGCCCTATATCCTAAAGGTATGTGACCAATCCCACTGATTTAATTCATCTGAGCCGTTCCCCTGTTATGCTTCAAGATCCGACCCGTTCAACCATTCGATGGGTAGCCTATCATGTAAATGTCCGCCTAATTTTGATGATCCAGTGGGTCTCACTCTTCAAATGAACGGACAAGATAAAAGTAGATCTCTGTGGGGCCCATGTAATGTGTTGTGGCCCACCGATCTTGTACTGTTTTATTTATTATGATTATTATTTTTGGACAGCCGGATATTACAGCACCAGGGCTGAGTGTTATTGCTGCATATAGCGGAGCATCGAGCCCAACGACCCTGGCTTTTGATTCACGTCGGGTCCTTTTCAACGTTGTATCTGGAACGTCCATGTCATGTCCTCATGTTACTGGGATTGTGGGCCTTCTCAAGACTCTCCATCCTGACTGGAGCCCAGCAGCGATTAGATCTGCAATCATGACCACTGGTGAGAAATCTCTTTCTTTTTTAATTCAATTACAGTTAGGGTGGCACTGGGCCTAGATGTGTGAAGCCCATCCTCTTAGATTGACCCATGAACTATGAGTGGGCCTCACTTTATGGGCCTATCATTTTAATCTGGGCTTGGTCTCAAGTCACTGTAGCTAGACTCAGCTCAACCTAACCCAGCCCAACTTAGGATAGTTGTGTTTTGTCATGCAAATATGCCATTCCAATCCTTGCTTTTGGACAACACATGCATCTTACATGCAGACCGTGGGATTCATTTTTCTAAGTGCCTATTCTTTATGCATGTGTGCCCACATGATTAACTGATGAATTTGGAACATTCATATGGTGAGAAAATAGGAAATTCACTAATTTTCAAAGTGGGTAGGACTCACTCAAAATTTCAAGCTAAGGGGTTAGGCCTGATGCGAGGCTCATTCAGGGCATGGGCTAGGCTCAGGACCAAGACTTTTGAGAGTTGGGCTGGGCCAGGCCTATATCGAGCAGCCCAAACCCAGCCCATTGCCACAGTTAAATTACATTACGTAGCAAACCAGGTATGGGTAGGGGTTCGACTTGCCTGCGACTCGGGACTCATAAGAGTTTCAACATGAGATCATGGGTTCAAGCACTATTGTGGTGTGACTGTGTGTGATTTTGTGTGAAAAAAAAAGGGTTTTGGGTTGATTCAATCCAATCAACCCAAACAGAGTTCATGTTGTTAAGGTCGTTAGGTTGGGTCACCAACCTGGGTTGAATTCAGGTTGGGATGGGAAATTTTACATGAATGGGTTAGGTTTAATTCAGAAGTGTTGGATTGGGTCGACTACTGAGGTCTTTTGGTTAGGTTTGGATTTTTGGTGGCTCATTTTAGAATTTGGGTCAGGTCACGCTGTAGATTGGATCCTCTTGAGGTCAGGTTGAGTTAAGCCTCATCCTGACCCAACCTGCCCAAATTACACCCATGTATGTTGGGTTTGGTTGAGAGTCAACTTGAGCTGGACCCAACCAATCAGACCTAGCCTGATTTTCAACCTAGGGTTCCAAGCTTTTATTTTGCTCTACTAAACCCTAAACTAACCAACTCGACGAAAATACATGTGATTATTCCTATACTCGAGGTTGTTTGTTTGTTTTTTTTTTTTTAACACACAGTCACACAGCACAAGGGTACTCGAACCCATGACTTCTTTGTTAAAACTCTTGTGAGTCTACTACTGACCCATGAGTAGAGCTGGACACAAACCAAGCTATAGCTTGAACGCTCACTGAACTTCGACTGGTTGGATAAGAAATTCAAACCAAACCAAGCTTCTGAGTTGAGCTCTTTTAAAAAATAAACCAACCTCGAATCAGGGTAGTACCAGCTCAGCTCGAAGTTTAACTTGATTAAGCTCATTTTGATTAGGCTTGATTTAGCTCATAGATTGTATGCATGCTGTTTCCTGTGATGTGATTTACCTAAGCTCTGGATATTATTTAATTCTGAGCTCATCTCCTAAAATGATATATAAAAATGGATGGACGGCATGGATAATATATATACATGACTATGAAGATAATACATAATACATATACATGAATGCATGTTATTTATGTGATCTAGTCCACTTGAGCTCTGGATATAATTTAATTTTGGATCATGTCCTAAAATGATATGTAAAAATGGATGGACATAGTGGATATCTTGTAATGTTATTTCGTAGTATTATCGTTGTATAAAAAAGGTATATATATATATATATATATATATATATATAGTTTACTTAAAGAAAAAAAGAAGGAATTGACCCTGCTCAAAATTGGCTTGATTCGGCTTGCTCAAACTTGGCTTGGTTCAGCATGGCTTGGATATTTGGGCCAAACCAAACTAAGTTCAAGCCCATATAATTTGAATTAAACTAAGTTCAAATATTAGAAATAGACTCTGAAGCTTGGCTCATGTAAAGTTCGGCCAAGCATCACATAAAACAAGCTAAACCAACCTTGATCAAACTCGGTTCAGCTCGGCTAGTGTATGACTCTACCCATGAGTAATGACCCACCTGACCTAGGTTTAGTCAAAACAACCCAAATCGAAGTTACAGCCCTTAAACGATGGTATGTTTGGCTTTTTATTAAAAGAAAAAAAGAAGTATAATGGTTCTTAAACCTTCTATTTTCCCAGATAATGATGACTCAACCTTGCATAAGTGTATGGAAATTCAGACCGTCCAAAATGTGGGCCCCTTTGGATAGAGCATAGCCAAAGAGTGACACTAGTGGAGAAATTTTGACCATCCGATCTTTCTCTTTTGCATTTGTATTGTGCATGGATTTATTATTAACCATCAATTTGACAGCCAATCATCACATGGTCAGGATCTTTCGACCTGTCTAATTCTCAGGAAATGCACTTCCATGGTTAGCCCCATGATTTGATAACTGTTTTATTAATTGGTCAGGATTACCTGATTCCCGTGATTTTTTTGATGTGCTCTATCCACAATGGGACCCACAATTTAGATGGCCTGGATAGCTTATAAATCATTGTTGTTTTCTGAATGTGCAGAACTGACACAGGAATCTAGCCTACCACCGTTAGGACGTGGATTGCCTACTGACGCTTCCAGCTTCCAGTAGCTAGGTGGCCACTGGTCGGTGCTATGTGGCCTGTATCTGTTTTATCCACGCTGTCTATTCATTTTTCCCAATATTTTAGGGCATGAGATAAAAAATGAAACATATCCAAATCTAAGGTGGACCACATCACAGGAAAACAATGGTGATTGAATGTCCACCCTTAAAAATTCCGTAGAGCTCACTGTAATGTTTACTTTCCATCCTACCTGTTGATTAGGTCACATAGACTTGGATAAATGAAAAACACACATGCCAGCTTTGTTCAAAACTTATATAGCCTTAAGCAAATTTTCATGGTGGGCGTTCAATCACTTCTATTTTACTCCAGAGGTCCACCTGATATTTGGATGTCTCATTTTTAGGCTCATGTATTGAAATAATGATCTAAAATAAATGCACAGCATGGATAAAATCCATACATCATGGTAGTGCTCACATGGTACTAATAGCTGTGACTCACCCTGATGGGTGAGCTAGCTTAGCCCACCCTGATGGGTGAGCATCGGCTAACTTCTAACAAAACTTGGATCCTTTGGTTGCCATTTGCAAAATATTTCTTTTTATTGCAATGTAATTGGGCCACATTATCACGGATGCTACTGCTAACAATGTCAATGATGTTGTGGACCAATGACATGCATGAAAATAATAAATTTCTGTTTATGTCAAGTGAAGGATTCAGACTCACTTCTAAAAATCCAACTTCTTAATAGGCTAGCCTCATGAGGATCCCATGTTGCTCCCACATTTCAGGGGAAAAAAATTACATGTTGCAAAATTCAGCCCTATTTACTCATGAGATGCGCCACACCATGAAAACATTGTGCAGCCATTGATAAATAGATAAATGATTATAGTGCTCCTACATGCATACCAACACTTGATGATCCAATTAATCAATCCAAACCGTCTATCAGTCTACCATACAAAAATAACACTATCTGATGATCAGATCCGTCAATTAACTGGCCTTCTTTCAGTTAAGATTTTTTTTTTATTATTTTGTGCTAACTCATCGTCATGTCTTAACAGCGAGGACTCAAGATAACATGAGGAAGCCCATGAAGAATTCCTCCTTTATCAAGGCCACACCTTTCAGTTATGGCTCAGGCCATGTATGGCCCAACCATGCAATGGACCCCGGCCTAGTCTATGACCTGACCACCAACGATTATGTGCACTTCCTATGTGCCCTTGGCTACAATGCCACCCAAATGGCAATGGTCGCAGACTACTCTTACTCCTGCCACCATACCAACATGTCCAGCATCCTGGATCTCAACTACCCTTCGATTGTGGTCCCATATCTCACCACCTCCACAACCATCAAACGAACAGTCAAGAACGTTGGCTCGCCGGGCACTTACACAGTCCATGTTGATGCACCTAGCGGCGTATCAGTGTCGGTCGAACCCGTGAGCCTGATTTTTGAAAGAACTGGAGAAGAAAAGACGTTTACAGTTAAGCTGATGCCTAAAAGGCATTTGGGCACTAATTATGTTTTTGGGAGGCTGATATGGTCTGATGGTGCGCACTATGTGAGGAGTCCAATTGCAGTTTCATCTACAAACATATAAAAGAAAAGGGTTTGATCTTTTGGTCTTAATGGCTTGAGCTGGGGTTCGAAAATGTGTCACGCCATAGGACCCACATGGTCATATGATTAGAGTCGTCCATATTCTTATTGCTATCATAAGCTATGGTCCAATAATCAGGCTTCAAGGATGATACTGAGTCATAGCCTTCTATTTATTTGTATTTTGGACATGATCATATCACCAGTCTTTGGAAAGTATGTTTACTGGGAATTCATTCCATGCATTTGTCTTGGAATATATTAAGGTGGATGACATGAATGGCGTATGTGTTTGGTTTGATCCTAACACCTCTGGAAAAGAAAAAAAAAAACTGGGGCCCACTTCCCATGGGTCCCACTGCGATCCATATATGCCATGTGAACAATAAACAGATGAGTCACATTCATGTGGTCATGGTTGATCATGCAAGAAGGCTTATACTAAGGCAAGTATATCTTTTTGTTGTTTTATGACTTGGACGCTTTAAATTAAACGAAGTTATAAACCGGTCAATCCAAAACTCAGGTGGACCACATGAGTGGGACCCGGGAGTGCTCAGCCGTCTTTGGTGTATGCATTGTATGTACATGATGTCTATCAGTTCTGGCAGCCCATGTGGCCTTATCTTGATGCATGTACTCTAGACTCACGCTGTAACTTTCCTTGGGCAACATGACAGGTCTCAAGGTTCAAAGGATCTAAAATTATGGGCTAATGTGTAGGCCATATGTGGAACCCAAATTGAGGCAATTTTCAAGCAAAATAAGGCTTGATATATCTTAATATGTGGGACATCTAATTAATTTGTGTGTTGCCAATTCTTGGGGCCATTTCAACATATGTATTATGTTGCTTATTATGTGCGGATGTAGAAACATGAAGTGTATGGTTTGAATTCATGATTCTATTCAGCCCATTGACAATATATGTATTTATATATTTTGCCACCACTTTGTGGAAAATCCGTAGGTATGAATATGTCAAATACCTGTGATTCGATTGGTGAAATAGTATCTATCTCCTAAAAAACATATTTTTTTTTTCTTTCACCGGCACTACTTTTTTTTACCGACACAGAAAATATTTTGTTACGAATGAACAAGATATTGAGGAATTGTCTATATGTAAGAACATGATTATTGATAAAGGTCTTTTCGATTTGCTTTATATTATATTATTCTTTTGACGGTCCAAGAGACCATTACTTGTGTCTTTGATGGCCATGGACCCACATTCAGTGGATCCCAATCTTATAGTGCTATGAATGTTTAAATCATGATCATGAACCACACTGATCATGTGGACCACCCAGATGAATGATTATGTTGTAGTCTTGAATGATGGTACATGTAATATGTTGAAGGAATAGCCCTTGAATTAATATAAGCTTGCACCTTGGCCAAGGCCATTGAAAAGCTAGAAAGATAAGAGATGAAGTATTGAGTGCATGGGGCATTTGACTTAGCCAAACCATTGGCCCAATAGGCTACTTTGTGGAAGGCCCAAGTGGGCCCATAAATCTTGGAATGGGACATGATGAGATTGAAAATGTGTCATACACAAACACTTAGACTTTTACTTGAATTTTATTCCTAAAGAAAATGACAAGAGCTAGTATGGTAAGACAAAATTTATGGACTTAGCTTTTATTCCTTTCCATGTGAATAACAATATGCTAGCATGAGTTGTGTGACTTAGCTACATGAGCACCCATACATGAAATGTTATTACATCATATTGAAAGGATGATTTATATGGCGGCCTTGCGGTGGTTGGTTAAATGAAATGGTTAAATAGTTTGTGTTGAGCCCCTGAGATGATCAGCTTGGATGATATTATTGAGAAGAATGAGAAGAGTGCACAGTTGTCACCTCTAGCATAGATCTTACATTGGGAGATGCATATTCTCCAAGGAATTCATTTAGGATGGTACTAGCTGGGTCCTCTTTTGTCGTAGGTTAGGTGAAGATGAGCACAATAGGTTGGGTGCAAGAGTCCCTTTACACTGTCGGGATCGGGAAGGGGAAGAGGTGTAACAAGCTTACCTATTGTTGTGTGTCAAGTCACGAACAAGGGTAGAGATATTTTATTTTGATTGTTGAGGCTGGGTAGGATAAAACAAATTTGATCCCCTCATTGTTGAGTCGAGGACCGATGGGGAAAGGGCTGACACCCCCTATCTTAACTTTTTGAAAATGTCTCACACTTGTGTAAAAGATGTTGGGTTGGACTTGTGTGGCATGATTGTGATCTATGTAAGGAAATGACATACCGTCCAAAGATGTGTTGTACAAAAGGCGATAAAGTTAGCATTTGAGCCTTGTTGAGCTGAGGACTAGGTAAGGTAAAATAAATTTGGTTCCTCCATTATTGAGCCGAGGACCGAATGGGGAAGGAGTTAACGCACCTAAACTTGACTTTTTTGGAAATGTCCGTAACTTGTGCGAAAGATGTCGGGTTGCACTTGTGTGGCATGATTGTAATCTATGTAAGGAAATGACACTGTTCAAATATGCATAATAGAACAAATGGTAAAATTAGCATTTGAACATTGCATTCATTCATATATTACTCATTTAGGTTGGTAGATGCATTCATCCATTTATGTGCTTATTCGTAGTGGCTAAGATTTCAGTCATTTATTCCGTCATTGAAGATGCAGAACATTTATTCTGTCATGCAAATTAACTACCCAGATTTGGAACCATTTCGCATCCTTATTCCTCATCCCTCTCAGCCACTATCAGTCCATCCAAGCCTGTATCCACCAATGGACAACAACCGTGTCCATCCCTTCCTATCGGAGACTTATTCGGGGCCTAGCCCCACCCATTATCCTTTAGGAGATTTGGCTCGGTAGGAATGTAGCTAAATACGACAATCGACACTTCAAAGCAGATCTCATCATCACCAAAATCTCCAACTGACTTTTGGAAATCAAAGCCCAACTCCCTGGCATTGACACCGCTGTGTGGTCAGGCCTAGTGTTGCAGGAGTTCTCTATGACATCGCCTCACTCACATTTTAATAGATCGATGAATGTCAGATGGTTAAGGCCATCCACAAGCTGGATGAAGCTAAATGTTGACAGTTCTACTCAAGGGAATCCCGGGGATGGAGGTGGAGGAGGTGTTTGTCGTGATCATGAAGGGAACCTCATCTTTGCTTTCCATACCAGCTACGTTCTTGTTTCCAACATTATAGCAGAAGCTCGTGCTATGGCTGATGGGCTTAAAATCTGCAAGGATCTGGGGCTTTCATCCATCATTGTTGAAACTGATTCTCGGGTTCTCTTCGAAGCGATCTCCAATCCCGCCTCTTCTCGTGGCTGGAAGCTATGGTATCTTTTATAGACCATCCATCATTTGACACAACCTCTTAATCTCTGCTTCAGCCATACCTTGCGGGAAGGCAACTCTGTGGCAGATGGACTTGCCAACATTGCTAGCAGCGGTGCTCCTGATAAGTTTTTCGTTAATCCAGCTGATCTCCCCAAGCAAGTTAGAGGCTCCATGGTGCTAGACAAGGCTGGGGTGGGTCTTCTGAGGCAATGCAAGAATAGGACTGGTGTCGGCTAGCGTCCTCGCAGGTCACCTCCTCGTCAGATGCCCTTTATGCGCGCTCCCCCGCTTTTGTTTATTTTGTGCGGGGCCTCTCTCTCCCCACTCCTGCACTGCTAGCATGATCGATTCATCCTATCTTGCCTTCTGGAGCTGCCCCTCTCATTGAGGCCTTCCTTTCTTGGGTTCTTTTTCCCCTTCCTGTTTAGCCTTGTATAGGAATTCTATATGATAGGCAAGCTCCAATTCTTTTTGTTGGAACCACCCAAATGGTTGTACATCTCACTTCACATTTTTAAAAATTTAGGTGGAATGGCTCTACCTTTTATCAAAAAAAAAAAAAAAGATTTTAGTTATTAGACTAACCTAAAATTAGGAGCTTATTACCTTGAAACTCACAGACTCCACGGCCCATGAAACCGCACACTACTATCCCTACTATTTCGAACAAGAAACAAATGCATTCGATTTGAAAATTTTATTTAATGACAACAAAGAAAAATGAGAGAATAATGATCACAAGATATCTATTCATTCTGAGTTCTTTTAAATCATCGGATTCCCTTGATTCTGAAAATAGAGTACAATCAATGCAACACAATGAGCGAAGGAGAAGATAACTCAATGAGAATTTTAATAGCATTTCGATGCTTTTGATGTTCATTGCAAAGGTGGATTGGTTGTACGGACTTGAAGCAGACTTGAAACCCTTGATTTGGTCGTGCGATAGGTTCTGATCATCCTTTCATTCATCTTTACAGTCGTACGAACAGATTCTTCTTTCTTCTGGAATTCTCTTGTCTATGGAGCGCAACCCTTGAATTGTGGAGCGCACTTCCCTTGAATTGTGGAGGGCACCTCCCTTGAAAAGTGGTGCACATGAGTCCCTTGAGAAGTGATGTAGGGAGCTTTCCTCAGGTGCACAACATTCTTCTTGAGAAGCGGAGCAGGAAGCCTGGCATTAGGACAGGATTTCACATGAAATGGCGCATAGACTTTGCTTCAGGACAGTGTTACACAAGAAGTAGCGCACATGCCTTGCTTTAGGACAGGATTCCCATAGAAGTGGTGTTGGAAGGATTTCTCCAGGATAAGCTTCCTAATGAAATATGGGTTGGAAGTCTTTCTCCAGGATAAGCTTCCTTATGAATTGGAAGCCTTTCTCCATGACAAGCTTCCTTATGAAATGGCGTTGGAAGGCTTGAATTAGGACAAAGAAGAGAGAAATGTAGCGTTGGAACCTTGTGTCTGGACAAGACTCCCATAAAAGTGGCGCACAACACAATGTTTTGACTTAGGACAAGGGAGAGAGGGAGGTTGCGCACAAAGCCTTGAATATGGACAACATTCCACAAGAAGTGGCGTACCACAATTTGAATATGGAAATGGACGTTGTGCGCTAGGACAAGGGAGAGAAAGAAGGGCATTGGGACAAAATTCCATTGGTTGTGCGCAAATCCCTTGGAAAACGTTTTGCAAAAATCCTTTGAAGTGGTGTGCGCAACTCTTCTTTTAGGTGGTGCGCGGAACTTCTCTTTAGAGAGTGTTGTGTGGAACTTCTCTTTGTAGAGTGTTGTGCGGGACATGCATTGTGCGTCGCACACCCCATCAGTGCACAGTAAAAGGGGGCGCACAATGAGGAGCTCCTCTCCCCATTTCTCTCACACGTCTCTCTCTTATGTCTCTCCCTCTCTTGTCTCTTTCTTCTCTCTTGTCCAAATGAATGGGAGGAAGTATTTATAGGTCTCCCAGGCTCCTCCTTTCCTTAAACAATGGTGATCACCACCACTTCTCCTTAAGGCAACAACCAACCTCCTTCCTTAAACAATGGTGTTCACCAACTTCTTCCTTAAACAGTGGTGTCCACTCATTCTTCCTTAATACAAAGTAGTGTCCATTCACTCCTTTTTACCAAAATGACCATATCCCTTCCTTTTTACCAAAATACCCTCATTCACTCATTTTTACCAAAATAATCTCATTCATCTTTTTTTACCAAAATACCCTCATTCACTCATTTTTACCAAAATACCCCCATTCACTCATTTTTACCAAAATAATAAGTGCACAATCCTAAGAAGGATTCGCACCATGGAATTCTCTTACTAATGCAATGGACACGCCATGATAATTAATATTTTTTGTGCCTCAACATCTACCACACTATGTGTGGTCACATTCTCTACTTGTTATAATATACTCACTGATGATAACATGCTTAGTTGTTTACCTACTTTTTACCTTTTGTCATTTCCTATATAGTATACCCGCTAGACTTGTGAAGCTCTTGTCGTGTTTTCTCTTGTTTCTCAGGGACATATTATTAACCCTGCTAGGAGCACCTGGTGCTTAACTTATTTTTCTATTTTGTGGGTTTCCTTTGGGAATTTGATACCATAATATTTGGATTGATGATTATATCTTTTGAATTTTGATGTGTTTGGAATTATATAGGTTGTTAGGTTTTGTTCATATTAAAGTAGATAAATATCTCAAGTTAAAATAATCCCAAAAGAAATTAAAAAAAAAAAAAGAATGAATAAAAAATGAAATTCATTTGTCACAAACCAGACTTGAAGCTTAGGAATATTGTTATTGCCAAGTTTGGGGTGTGATAATGGAAAATTGAATATGCCTTGCTGTTGCAAACTGAGTTTGAAGTTCGAAAATTTGGTGAGTTCCCTCGCTGAACTCGGGAGATAACAACATTGCATCGAATAAATACCCATGTCCACGTCAGATTCAAGAGTCATAAAGTAAAATGGGTACGACAACCTGGCTGGGAAAGTTGTGATGGGAGTGTTTTCGTCTAAGAAGCATGGTTAAAATTTATAAACCAAGTTACACAAACTAAACTTAGGCAGCTAGTTACACCAGTTACACACAGTTACAACTATATATATTTAGTTCACCTAGTACACTTAGTTATTGTTGTATTTATTTTAAAATAATATTAAATTTTTGAATTTTCAAATTTCGATATTTTCCCTCCACATTTAAATTTTGGTGTTTTTGAGGTGTTGGTTTTGTCCCATATCGGATTTGACAAGAGAAATTCTCTTGTTTATATGATAGACTTTTTGCCTAGGGCTTGAGCCCCTTTCAGGGGGCATGTGAATTTGGTCCTGTGGCGGGGCTATGACAATAGCTCTAATCTATGCCATTAACCACACACGTACGCGCGCGCGCCGAGCCGAGCCGTGCCGTGCCGAGCCGAGCCGAACCGAGTCCGAGTCCGTGTCCGCGTCCGCGTGCGCGACGGGACGGGACGGGCTAGGCTGGGCGCGGGTGCGGGTGCGGGTGCGGTGTAAGTGTACTCGTGTAGGTGTGTGTGTATGGGTACTCGCAGGACTGTATGTGCGAGAGTATACTCGCACTTGCGCCTTTTCGTTTTAAACTAGAGAGATGCTTCCCTTCCGGATGGTCGCCCCTGTTGGGTTTAAACCCAACGGACATAACCTTTTGTAAAGGGTGCTTATGCACCATTTCGGAGTCTATATAAAGACTTCTGATTTCAGTTTCAAAATACAAAAAAATACTGTCTTATAAAACTCTCTCTGATACAGTTTTACCATTGTTACTGAGTTCATTGCTGAGTCAACTCAGCACTTTCGGATTAAACTGCAAGTGGTTCGAGCCCGTGTACAGTGAGTGCACCGCTGGGACCGGGTCATAGTCGTTGTATCCTGCAGGTCGATTGCTCTGGAAACCTGTTGCACTTGGGACGCTGTCCAAGGGGAGCAAATTCGATTTCAAGCCGAGTGACTCAGTCACGCCTCGACTCAATTCAATAAGTTTTTCTTTCTCTAAATTTATTTTTCTTTTTGGTTCTCGATTTTATAGTCTATTTAATTCAACATATTATCCAACAATCTTGAAATCGAAATTTGTTGAATTACATAGACTATGGCTACAGTAACAGTAAATGCTTTTACTGAGTTAGCCAAAATCGAACCGTTCGCTGGACAATCCTTTAAACGGTGGAAACAGAAATTGATGTTCGCTCTTACCACCCTAAAAGTTTCATACATTTTATCTGAATCATTTACTATAGATCTAGCAAATCAAAATGAAGTAACAGATGAAAATAATTGTAAAAATTATATTCTAAACTCTTTATCCAACGAATTATATGATGTGTATGCTTCTTACGCCTCTACTAAAGACATATGGATTGCTTTAGAAAAGAAATACATATTAGAAGATGCAGGCGCTAAGAAACATGCAATTGCTAATTTCCTTCACTATGAAATGACAGACGATAAATCTGTCACAAATCAGATTCATGACTTTCAAAGTCTAATTCACGAACTATCGACAGAAGGAATTAAGTTGGATGAGGTGTTTCTGTCAGGAGCGTTAATAGAAAAGTTACCGCCCTCCTGGAAAGAATATAAAAATAGAATGAAACATAAGAAGAACTGTGTTTCTTTGGAAACCACTATCGTACACATACGAATAGAGGAGGCCAATAGAATCAGGGACCAAAAAGGAAATAAAAATGAGATAGATTCAAAAGCGAATCTTGTGGAATCAAGTCGGACAAATAATAAGAAAAAGGGCAACTGTCATAACTATGAAAAACCTGAACATTATGCAAATGAATGCAGGATCAAAAAGAAGAATGCAAACAATCAATTCAAGAAAAAGGGAAACTGCTACAACTGTGGAAAGCCTGGGCATCATGTTAAAACCTGCAGGCTTAAGAAAAATAAAGATAAGCCGTAAGCTAATCTTATAGAAACAGGTAATGAGTCTGACATAGTAGTGGCTATGGTGTCAGAAGTCTTCCTTGTAAATAACTTGGAGTGGGTGCTAGATACTGGTGCAACTAGACACGTGTGCAAGGATCATAGCATGTTTACCTCCTACCAAGTATCAGGAGATGATGAACAGGTGTTCATGGGAAATGCTAGAACGTCTCCAGTTGTAGGGAAAGGGAAAGTACTTCTGAAACTCACTTCTGAAAAGACTCTAATGTTAAATGATGTCCTCCATGTGCCTGACATTAGAAGAAACTTGGTCTCTGGTTTGCTCCTCAATAAGGCTGGTGTTAAATTAGTATTTGATTCAGATAAGCTTGTAATGACTAAAAATGGAACCTTTGTTGGTAAGGGGTACTGTAGCGATGGTTTATTCATTGTAAATGTACCCAATGATAATAAGAAAACATTTAGTTTTGTTTATATCGTTGAACCTTTTTATCTATGACATAATAGATTAGGTTATGTGAATGTGGCATCTTTAAAGAAAATGAAAAGATTAGGTTTATTACCTAATATATCTAATGAAGAGTTTGAAAAATGTGAAACATGTGTAGAATCAAAATTTATTAGAAAACCCTTTAAACAAATAGAAAGATCATCTGTTCTATTAGAGTTGATACATAGTGATTTAGGTGATTTTAGAAATCACATGTCTAGAGGAGGAAAAAGATATTATATAACTTTTGTAAATGACTACTCTAGGTTCACTAGAGTATATCTATTAAGGAACAAAAATGAAGCTTTAGATGCTTTTTATAAATACAAAATTGAAGTTGAAAATCAATTAAATATAAAAATTAAAAGACTTAGAACAGATAGAGGAGGTGAATTTGAATCTTTCCAATTTAGAGAATTATGTGAAAAGAATGGAATAATTCACAAAACTACAGCTCCTTATACACCAGAACAAAATGGAATAGCAGAACGTAAGAACAGAACTTTAAAAGAAATGATGAATGCCATGTTAAATAGTTCAGGCTTACCCTCAAATATGTGGGGAGAAGAAATTCTGTCTGTTTGTTATATCCTAAACAGGATTCCATCTAAATCTTCAGAACAAACACCATATGAACTTTGGAAGAATCATATTACTAGTTATAAATATATTAAAGTGTGGGGGTGTCTTGCTAAAGTAGGATTGTCTGAAACTAAGAAAAGAAAATTAGGTCCTAAAACGACCGATTGTGTATTTATAGGGTATGCACAAAACAGTGCGGCCTATAGGTTTCTAGTTTTAAAAACTAAGGATAATATTCTATATTCTAATACAATTATAGAAGCTAGGGATGCAGAGTTCTTTGAGAACGTATTCCCTATGAAATCTAATTCTATAGGAATAGAAAAAGTTAATGAATCAGATATTGCGTCTACTAGTAAAAATGCTTACGAGAAAGTAGTAGAAGAGATACAACCAAGAAAAAGTATTAGAGTTAGAAGAGAAACTAACCTAGGAGATGGTTTTTTCACATTCTTAGTAGAAGATGATCCTACGACTTATACAGAAGCTATTAACTCTCCAGATGCAACCTTTTGGAAGGAAGCAATAAATGATGAGTTAGAATCTATTATATCTAATAATACTTGAAAACTTGTAAATCTACCACCTGGTAACAAACTAATAGGCTGCAAATGGGTGTTTAGAAAGAAACTAAAACCAGATGGAACTATCGATAAGTTTAAGGCTAGGTTGGTAGCGAAAGGCTTTAAACAAAAGGAAGGAATAGATTATTTTGATACATATTCCCCTGTAACTAGGATTACAACTATTAGAGTCTTAATAACGATAACCTCCATATATAAACTAGTGGTACACCAGATGGATGTTAAGACAGCTTTCCTAAATGGAGACTTAGAAGAAGAAATATATATGGAGCAACCTGAGGGTTATAAGATATTAGGTAAAGAAAATAAAGTATGTAGATTAATTAAATCACTATATGGTTTAAAATAGGCTCCTAAACAATGGCATGAAAAATTTGATGGTGTTTTAAAATCAAATGGTTATCATATAAATAATGTAGATAGATGTGTATATAGTAAAATTTTTGGAAATGATTATGTTATTTTATGTCTTTATGTTGATGACATGCTTATTTTTGGAACTAATATTAAATTAGCTAATGCAACTAAGAAATTCTTGTCATCTAAGTTTGACATGAAAGACTTAGGAGAGGCAAGTGTAATCTTGGGTATTGAAGTAACCAGAAAAAATGGTGTTATTATATTATCACAATCTCATTACATTGAGAAGATATTGAGAAAGTTTAACCATTTTGACTGTTTACCTGTCAGTACTCCTTATGATTATAGTGTGACTCTCATGAAGAATACAGAAAATAGTGTGTCTCAATTGGAATATTCCAAAATAATTGGTAGCCTCATGTATCTAACAAACTGCACTAGACCTGACATAGCTTTTGCAGTAGGAAGGCTAAGTAGATATACACATAACCCTGAAAAAGAACATTGGAATGCATTGTCTAGAATTTTGCGATACCTAAAAGGTAATATGACATATGGTTTACATTATAATGGTTATCCTACTGTATTAGAAGGATATAGTGATGCTAACTGGATCAGTGATTCAGATGAGATAAAATCCACTAGTGGATATGTCTTCACTTTGGGTGGAGGAGCAGTCTCTTGGAAGTCCACCAAGCAGACATGTATTGCTCGGTCGACTATGGAATCCGAGTTTATTTCCTTAGAAAAGGCTGGATCAGAAGCAGAATGGCTTAGAAATCTCTTAGCTGATATACCATTGTGGCCAAAGCCTGTATCGGCCGTGTCTATTCATTGTGACTGTCAAGAAGCTATAGCGAAAGCAAAAAGTAAAATATATAATGGAAAAAGCAGGTATATTAGACTCAGACACAACATAGTGAAACATATGTTGCGTGATGGAGTCATATCTATTGACTTTGTGAGGTCAGAAAAGAATTTAGCAGATCCTCTGACTAAAGAACTATCTAAAAAGTTAGTCAATGATACATCGAAGGGAATGGGGCTGAGCCTAATATATGAGCTGCCAGTGTCGGTAACCCAACCTATACAAGTAGAGATCCCATAAGATAGGTTCAATGGGTAAACAACAAGACACGAGGTAGACGATTGCACTGAGTTATATGAGCCCTTTCTATGGTGTACAGTGCGAGCAGCAACGCAGAAGGATGAGTTTTTAGAACTCTTAATGGATCCATAGCCATATATTTGGTGGTGTATACAGTTGCTGCATACACTTGATGGAATTCACCTATATGGGTGTGGAGGTGGAAGCCGCTTCCTATGAGAATCTAGGCGAATTCTCTAGAGCACTCATGAAATCCAGATAATGGTGTATGGCCGAAACGCACTGAACCACAGAATCACTTGCAGAGGAAGAGTTGTGTGAGTGGCATGTACTTGCGATCTATATTAAAAGGATTCAGGTTCAAGACTATGGTGTCACCTGATTCCTGTAGACCTGTCTTGCTTACTCTAATGTCGGTTCAAGTCTCTGGTGACACTAGCACCATTGCACAACTAATTCGTTTTAATCCGAAAGCATTTTATTTTAAAACATGTGGGGGATTGTTGTATTTATTTGAAAATAATATTAAATTTTTGAATTTTTAAATTTCGATATTTTCCCTCCACATTTAAATTTTGGTGTTTTTGAGGTGTTGGTTTTGTCCCACATCGGATTTGACAAGAGAAATTCTCTTGTTTATATGATAGACTTTTTGCTTAGGGCTTGAGCCCCTTTCAGGGGGCATGTGAATTTGGTCCTGTGGGAGGGCTATGCCAATAGCTCTAATCTATGCCATTAACCACACACGCGCGCGCGCGCCGAGCCGAGCCGTGCCGTGCCGAGCCGAGCCGAGCCGAGTCCGAGTCCGTGTCCGCGTCCGCGTGCGCGACGCGACGGGACGGGACGGGTTGGGCTGGGCGCGGGTGAGGGTGCGGGTGTGGTGTAAGTGTACTCGTGTGAGTGTGTGTGTATGGGTACTCGCAGGACTGTATGTGCAAGAGTGTACTCGCACTTGCGCCTTTTCGTTTTAAACAAGAGAGATGCTTCCCTTCCGGATGGTCGCCCCTGTTGGGTTTAAACCCAACGGACATAACCTTTTGTAAAGGGTGCTTATGCACCATTTCGGAGTCTATATAAAGACTTCCGATTCCAATTTCAAAATATGAAAAAATACTGTCTTATAAAACTCTCTCTGATACGGTTTTTCCATTGTTACTGAGTTCATTGCTGAGTCAACTCAGCACTTTCGGATTAAACTGCAAGTGGTTCGAGCCCGTGTACAATGAGTGCACCGCTGGGACCGGGTCATAGTCGTTGTATCCTGCAGGTCGATTGCTCTGGAAACCTGTTGCACTTGGGATGCTGTCCAAGGGGAGCAAATTCGATTTCAAGCCGAGTGACTCAGTCACGCCTCGACTCAATTCAATAAGTTTTTCTTTCTCTAAATTTATTTTTCTTTTTGGTTCTCGATTTTATAGTCTATTTAATTCAACATATTATCCAACAAGTTATAACCAAATATATCTATTTACACCCAATTAATGTAGTTTCCCTTATTTACACCTAGTTACAACTAGATACATCTAGTCACAACGAATTACTGTGTTATCTTAAGTTACACCCAACTACACCAAGATAACCTAATTACACCAAGTTGTTCCCATTTACACTCAAATGCACCAATTTACACATAATTACACTAAGTTACACCTTGTTAAAGTCACGAATATCTACTTACACCAAGTTACACGTAACCAACACTTGGATACAACTTGATACAGACCCTGTTGCACTAAATTACACTCAATTAACCCAATAATGATATGTTACTATTGGGGATTTTTAGAATGCAATGGAAAGTTAAACTTGTTAATAATTTTAGATTTTAATTAGGCCCTTTAAATCTCTATCTATGATATCATCAAGTTTCTACAATACAAAATCACAAACAAATCATACTTTGATTTGAGCCATTTGGTTGTTATATAATGTCGATGCTATGATTCTAAATTGGGAGCTACGAAAGCAAACTCCAAATTTGAATCAAACAAGCAAAAGATAAACACCACAAAGCATGCAGAGGAATAAACAATTTTTACGTGGAAAACCCTCGCCGGAAAAAATAACATTAGAACAAAGCGACTACAAAATCTAATATGAAAATAAATTACAAGGGATAGATCGTACTTACTGTTGGGGATTTTGGACCTGCGGAATTACATAGATCTAGATCTAGGATAGCAATCCAATGACACTAAGCACACAAGAGAACACAAATTTAACGTGAAAAATCCTATCGGAAAAAAACCACGGCACAAAGCGACAGATCTCCACTATGAAAGCATCAATTACAAAGAGAGAGGACTTACCCGATTCGAACAACCTTGAATCTCACCCTTGCTACACCCTTTAGAAACCCTAGAACCCCTTTAGAAAGCTTTTGTCATGCCTAGAAAAGCCCTATAAACACCTATTTATAGTTTAGGCAACTTTCCTTTCACAACCCAGTTGTGAAAGGACTCAAATCCGCAGTTTCGCACAAAATCGCGGAACAAACTGCTTAACCTATGACCGGTCCTAGGAGAGCTACGACCGGTCGTACTACGACCAGTCTTACAGTCCTTGACCAGTCCTAAGCCTTGGAAAAAAACAACACAACTCGTTGGACTTCGAGTCGTGCCAGGGCTCGAACTTACGACCGGTCGAGCACCTCCCACGACCGGTCGAGCAACATGAAAACTTGAAGATTGAAGGCTTCTCCTCAACAATCTCCACCAAGTCTTCATTCTTCAACCGTGTAGCTCATTGACCTCTTCTCTTATTTCTGCATCTCATCATAGCTCAAGATCACATTGGCCAATCAGCGCTAATCAAGGATCTAATAGATACCTGTTATACCGTCGGTGCGAATATCTCTGAGAAGTCGATCCCTTCTCTCTGAGCATAACCCATCGCCACCAACCTCGCTCTGTATCTATGCTGTATCCTCCTGAAGATCCACCTGCATCCAACCGCTTTCCAGTCCACTGGAAGCTCCACCCGCTCCCAGATGTCGGTCTGGTACAACGAATCCATCACATCACCCACAGTCACCTTTCACTTTTCAGCAACAGGCTCACCTAGAGCCATCTGAATAGAAGATGAATCTCCTGCGATATTGGAGTGGTCTATGTACCTCGCCGATGTCCTGCGATCATGCTGTGTGATTCTTCACACAGGTGGCTGCTCCACCTGCTCTGTATCCCTTGCTGCGTGTCTCAGCCTTCCTGTCCTGCCCGTTCATGTGGACATGTCCAACATCCCACACACGTGCAGAGGTGGAATCCGCTACATCCACCGTAGCTCCACCTTTTGAAGTGCTTCCGATCAACTTATACAAGTTATCGAGTCGTTGCGCCTTCATGACTACCCGTGCCCCCTTAGATACATTAAGAGCACCATGAATACCTGTGTACTTGCATCCTTTTGCCTCAAGCACACCAAGAGAAATCAGATTCTGCTTTAAATCAGGAACGTGCCTCACATCTGTCAAGGTACGCTCCACCCCATCAAACATCCTGATGCGCACAGAACCAACCGCCACAACATTACAGGCAATGTCATTGCCCATAAATACCTGTCCACCATCGCACTCCCTGTAGCTGGTGAACCAACTCCAATGAGGAGTCATGTGAAAAGATGCCCCTGTGTCTAGCATCCACTCATCCTTACGATCATTGTAGGACCGTCTGAGCGAAAACACAGATAAAATATCACCATCACATCCACTCGATTCATCTGACGTGGCAACATTGACCTCCGTGTATGAAGCTTCAGAATCTTCCCTCTTCGATTTAAGATTTTTATAATCCCTCTTCGCATGTCCTTCTTTCCCACAATTCCAGCACTTTACCTTTCCTTTGCCCTTGCCCCTGGATTTGGATCTAGAACCAGAAGAACCTGTACCTTGTCTAGAATTCCTACCCACTGTAAACAGTGTATCAGAAGCCGTCCCCATGTCATTATTCAGTTGTCTCATAGCCTTCCCTTGAAGGGCTGAGATAACAGTATTGACACTCAAGGTTTTATTTATGTTGCACATAGTGTCTTTGAATGCCTCATAGGACACCGGGAGAGAATTCAGCAACATACATGCTTGTTCTTCGTCTTTCATCACTTCCTCCATATCCAGCAATTTGCAAACCAATTTATTAAAGTTGCTGATGTGAGCCTCCAGATCTCCACCCTCTGCCATCTTGAAGTTAGACCACTGCCGCTTCAGGTGTAGGCAATTTTCTGAGAATTTCTTCGCATAGACATCCTCTAACTTCGCCTACAAACCAGCCGCAGTTTTCTTCCTCATGACGTTGTAGAGAACCTTATCCGTGAGACATAAATAGATCGATGATAAAGCCTTCTTATCAAGAGTATTCCATTCATCATTTTTCATAGTAGACTTCCGCTCCTCAAGAGCATCATCCTCGCCTTGCTTGGTTAACAGGCTAATCATCTTAACCTTCCATAACTCAAAATTATTTTTTCCTGAATACTTCTCAAACTCATACCTGGCACTCGCCATTATTACTAATCCCTCAGATTCAGATCTGTGCCCCAACTTTTTCTCTGATACTAGTTGTTGGGGATTTTGGACTTGCGGAATCACACAGATCTAGATCTAGGATAGCAATCCAATGACACCAAACACACAAAAGAACACAGATTTAACGTGAAAAACCCTTTCGGGAAAAAACCACGGCACAAAGCGACAAATCTTCACTATGAAAGCATCAATTACAAAGAGAGAGGACTTACCCGATTCGAACAACCTCGAATCTCACCCTTGCTACACCCTTTAGAAACCCTAGAACCCCTTTAGAAAGCTTTTGTCATGCCTAGAAAAGCCCTAGGAACACCTATTTATAGTTTAGGCAACTTCCCTTTTGCATCCCGGTTGCGAAAGGACTCAAATCCGCAGTTTCGCTCAAAATCGCGGAACAAACTGCGTAACCTACGACCGGTCCTAAGAGAGCTACGACTGGTCGTACTACGACTGGTCGTACTACGACTGGTCGTACTACGACTGGTCTTACAGTCCCTACGACCAGTCCTAGGCCCTGGAAAAAAAACAGCACAACTCGCTAGACTTCGAGTTGTGCCAGGGGTCAAACTTATGATCGGTCGATCACCTCCCACGACCAGTCGAGCAACATGAAAACTTGAAGATTTAAGGCTTCTCCTCAACACTTACATATGCGAAACCCAATAGAAAACCCTTACCTTACTTTAAAAACCTCTTAGAAACATTTAAGCTTTTTTAATCATACGCTAATCCTATATTACAGCCATATTTATAGTATAATAACCGAAATATGAAATAAATTGTGCAATTACGCAAAACTCTGTATGTTGTTAATTTAAGCATTTATCGATTGACATCGATCGAGCAACCCTTGATTGATTGACAGATACATGTTTGATTGCTTAAACATGCTCAAAAGTGTCCAAAGAGTTTATAAGCATTTTTTAAAAATAGTTGATCACTCGAACCTTTGATATCGATCGACCGAACTTATCTAAAATTGTCCTGAGACCAATCAGTTTAATCCAGGATTTAATCAATAAATTAAGTTGTTCAATCACTCGAGAGTTCGTGTTTCAGTTATGATTGAAGACATCTAGACAATAATAAATTTATGGAGGTAACTAGTGGATTCCCTATTGGAATATATGATCTCCCTATGCCATATTTGTGGGTTCCTTATTCCATATCCTAATGCAATTCTTTCTATCTAATCAATGATCTTGGTTATTAGACTATGGGCCCAAATCATCAAGAATTTGTAGGTGCAAAAGAGCCCATCTTATCTGCTGAAACACAAGCTCCATTTTAAGAGGAATCCCAAAGTGGGGCTCATGTTCTCGTAATCCATACTATTGATTTAGTCCCACCCTGGATCACGAATACCCAAAATCCTGCCATATTGAAAGATGGATTTCAGCATTAGCTTAAGATTATCCGATCAAGACTATTTTCAAGTCATTGTCTATCTATAGTTCAACACAACAGATAAATGGTTTGGATTAAAAGAACCATGGGCCCATTTGTCAGAATCAAGAACCAGTTATATTGTGCTAAGATAGGGACAACCAACATAACTTCATCCCACTTAAAAGCTATAAAGCATCGATTACCATAATCTATCCCCTTTAAAGTCTAGTCGAACTAAGGAAAGGAATTTTATAAAATACTATCTCATTAACGTCGTTATTTATATTCTAATGCCTTTTTCAAAAATAATTTAAAAAACCCACCCAATTAATATAACTAATTATCATTGGAGTACCCTCAATTAAATTTTTTTAATGGAAGCCAGAGTTGCCGTCTAAGCAAAGGGGTCAGCAGCTCAGGTGGGTCCCACAATGATATTTATGGTAAGTCCACCCTGACCTATAAGTCCATCCTCTCATGTTAGACCATGGGCCCAAACATTCATCCTCCCATAGACCTGGGGCCCAAACATTAGCCCCACGTGTGACACTGGTCACATTATTGGAATCAAGGATGGGCCTTATTTTTTGGTCCTTATGCCTAAATTTTGATATGACATCTAATGGTTGGAGTGGATTTCATATAATCATTATGGTGGGCCTTGTAAAAATCAAGAGTGGACATTCCTTTCCAAATCGTTTTCTTTGGTGTGGTCACCTGAATCACATGTCAACAGCAATCATAAAATTCTCTTTTTCTAATATATATCAATAGAAATCTAGGAAAAGTTTTGAGAGGGACACTGCCATTGATTTTTTAAAGGGCCCACCATGATGTGTATATGTGATCCACCAGGCTGACTTGTGATTCGGGTGGGCCATACCAAAGGAAGTAGTTGGAAGAGAGATGTCCATTGTTGAATTTTTAGGGCCCACCATGATAATTACGTAAGATCCACTCCAACCATTAGAATCCACGTTGGAATTTATGCTTGGGGTCCAAAAACACACCCATCAGTGTTTCAGGTGGAGCACACTAAGGGAAACAATTTGGAGTATGTGTGTTTTGTATATACTGTTTCCAATAATGTGGTCCGCTGAATTATGGACATGGCTTATTTTTGGGCCCTTGACCTAACATGAGGTGATGGACCTAGCCAGTTGGTATAGGGGATTTTACGTAAACATCATGGCAGGGCTCACCAATCGGCCCACCCTATTCTCATGGGCAATCCAACTTCCATTTGAGTCCTGAACTCCAATGACAATTATTAAATTAATAACGTAGCATATTGATAACCTTTTTGAAAAGGTACTAGATGTAAATATCGTATTAATAAGGCAGCAGTATCTTGCAAAATTCCAAAAGAGAAAAGAAAAAGAGAGAAGCTAAAAAAAATAAATCGAGAGACTAGTATTTTCTAAAAAAAAGGAAAAACCGGAGAGTATAAAAGATACAAAAGAATCATCAGCCCGAGCCATTGCCATCTGATAAAGCCCAAGAGAAATAGTACCCCACAATATTATTTTCTACATAAAAGAGAAGCTTTTGGACGGAAAAGGATTTCCCACTACTTCAGTTATTAAAGAAGGAAAAAGGTTTCAATACAAAACGAGCTTTTAAAGACAGGGGAAACAGAGGAGTTACAGAGAGAGGGAGGGAGAGGAATCAATGAAGATTGAGCGAATTTCCCTTTTCCTTCTTTTGATCTTGCTTGTCTTCTCAATCTTGCAAATACCCATCTTCGCTAGCAGAAAGGCATGCATTATCTTTCTTCTTCTTCTTCTTCTTCTTCTTCTTCTTTTTCTTCTTCTTCTTTTTAATGTATGAAAGATATCAATAGTGCTTTAGTTGTCTTGATTTTGCTTTCCTGTTGAATTTTTATGATTTTTAATGCAAATCTGAACTGAATTCTCTTCTTTTCGGTTTTTAATTTCTCTTTCTGCTTTTTAGTCTTATATTGTGTACCTTGGAGGACATTCTCATGGTCCGTCAGCTTCTTGGATTGATTACAAGCGAGTGACAGATTCTCATTATGAGTTTCTGGGATCTTTCTTGGGAAGGTGAGGAATTGGAGTAATCATTCCCATTTCTATCTTTTTAACTTCTGAATTCTACTGAAGAGTGTACTTTCTTATGTCTTTTCTTATTTTCATTTTTGTCACAGTAAGGAAAAGGCGAAAGGCATGATCTTTTACTCCTACACAAGACACATCAATGGTTTTGCTGCAAATCTCGAAGATGAAGAAGCAACAGAGATATCAAGTGCGAAACTATCTCTATATCTAGATTCCTCTGTTTTTCCTTGTTTTTAGTTAGTCTGTTGAGACTCTTTTCTATGTTCTCATTTGATTTTGTTCTTGGTAGAACACCCGGAAGTCGTATCGGTTTTCTTAAACCAAGGAATGAAATTACACACGACTCAGTCGTGGAATTTTCTTGGACTAGAGAGAGACGGTGTAATTCCTGCAAAATCGATATGGCGAAAAGCTAGATTTGGAGAAGATGCAATCATTGGGAATCTTGACACTGGTAATTTTCATCTTATATACTTTAAACTCTTATTGACCATTCAATTTATAATTTGAATCTTAAACCATTGCCTGTGAACATCAACAGCAATCAATCAATTCAACTCCAAAACATCCAAATCACCCCAACAAATATCATGTAGTAAGGATTCAAAAAGGTTCCATTGTCAAAATTGTCTGTATTTTTATATGTATTTTCGTGAATCCAATTTTGATTTTCTCATGGTTGCATTTGGATTTATTCATAAGTTAATAAAAGCGGATTTAGACAGGCTTAAATGGAGAACTCATAAAAAATGTACTCTTTTACTGTAATCTCATGTTAGAGAGAGAGAGAGAGAGAGAGAGAGAGAGAGAGAGAGAGAGAGAGAGAGTAATTCATCTCAATGAAGTCCACGTAATTAAACGTTTGGTCATTTTTCCACAGTTTCATGCTCTTGGGCATTTAAGTTGATGTTGAGAGATTTGATTTCATTCAATACCCATCTAATTGATTGTTTGACAGTTTCATGCATTTGGGGACTTGATTTGAGTTGCCCATGTGAAGCTTTTCCTCATTTTTCTTCAAAATGCCCTCTATTTCTCATATGAGATATCCGTAACATACACTACACCAAAATTGTTGAGGTTTATGGCAGACAAGGAGGGCTTTCATCTTCAACCTCTGTAATTCGAAGTTATTTTTACCATCAATTTCTCTGTCTTGTACTTCAAATTTGATCCCTTTTGATCCCATGTTTTAGATTTAATATAAAATCCCCAATGTAAAGCCTACACTCTAATGACACTTATGCGTAACTGCCACACGGTAGCCGCATAAGCAACCTTAGAACGAATCAAATACGTAATAGATAAACAAAAAATTCAAGCAATCATAGAGAACACAAATTTTACATGGAAAAATTCTTGCAGAAATAAAAACCATGGCACCAAGCGACAATGAATTCTCTATGAACAGAAAGTTTCAAGAGATGGATAACTTACAAATTCAAAACCATTGCTTTTATGAGCAAACTTCCTTTCAAAACCCTAGCTCTCTCTTTAGCACAACATGATTCTCCGTAGAATAACTTTAATTCCATATTAAAAGGGCTATATATAACCCACATACAGAAATAGAAATAAAAACTGTGCACTTATACAAAACCGACACGAACCACTGATTAAACCATCGATCGATCGACTCTTCGATCGATTGACACGCCATGTTCGTTCGAATGGAACATGCTGAAAAGTGTTTGGAGAAAAAACTGATTTTTCGAATTATCTCGCTCACTCGAGCCTTGATATTTGATCAATCGAACATATCCAAAACTGTCCAGCAACCAAACTGGAAAATTTGAAATTTTCTTGATCCGATCAACGCTGCTGAAGATCAATCAAAATCCCTGTATCTGCATCAGACTGAAGGCACTCAATCAACACTTACAAGCATAACTGCATACCTGCTTGTACCTGCTTCGAAGATATGCATAGCCTCACTCTAACGGCACTAAAGCTGTCACTCAGCCTCCAGATATGCTTCCATCTTCTCTAGAAGAGAAATACGCTGCAAAGCCCTACAAAAGTCTAAATTGCAGCAACATGCTTGGATTACTCCCCAATTGTCCAGTCCTAGCCAATTTCCCAAAAGATTTTAGTGGCATTATGGCCACAACATGGACAATCACAGCTTCTCCTTTTAACACTCCCTAACAAGTCACAAGGGGGGGAAGACACATATAACCACTTCATGCTAACCCCTAAAGAGCCATCCCCAATGGATCTCTCAGCCTCCTATATGAGGATAAATTGCATCTCATTGGTGGATTCAACCATCTCCACTGTTACTCTAGTCCATCATAAAGTATACGACCATCAATGTGGGGGGCTTGCAACCCTATAGCTTAAAGGGTCAGTTACAACCCCAAAGGACACTAGCATGCAAATTTGCATGTATGTGGAAAATCCTAAAGATGTGAAGATTTTTCATGCTTTTTTTCACAAATTGAACTTAAAGTTGGATGGAATCCTACACTGGTTATGCTAAGCTTTACGACTAAGGTCGTGCATCCAACATCAAATGACTCGGGAACCACATCATCCTTGAGCCAAAGGCATGTCATACCACTACAAGCATTATACCCAACATTGTATAGTGACCAAGCGTCACCCGAAATAGTCAAAGGCTATGCAATTGCGGTTAAAGCCACTGCCTGGGAAGCATATACTGTTGCACTCTCAACACTTATTACAACAGATATGGTTATGTAGAAGTGAAGAAAGGAAGACAAGTTCTTTTCATTCTTAAGATGTTCCGTAGTACATCGAGTCACTACAAAGCAAGTAGTCTGCTCTGTGAGCTTAAAAAACCACTCTCGTGACAAGCTTAAAGAGCGTTAGTAGAAGCAAGTGTGCTGAAATAATAATCCCATGACAGATGAGGCAGAGAGAGTTCAAGTAACTCCACTACAGGGCTACCAACACCACTTCTGTAAAATCTTAATTATTGTGTCAGCCCAGAAGCGTCACACCAAGGGAAACCTAACACGTAGTTGGACAACATCCTTTCTTGCAAACCCGTCGAGTCTCTAGCCATTTCCTTTATGGGAAGACATAAAGAACCCTAGTTGGTTGAGTGAAAGCATTAATCTCTCATAGGCGCGAGGAAGAAACCTATATTGACCTATGCTTTATGAGGAAGAAGCCTACATTAAGTCAAATTATACATTCTCCTCGGATCTCAGACTTGTGCCGCTACAAAGGCATCTGCCAGAGTAACCACACAAGCATGTGCCACCACCATTGCATAAGTCTCCCAAGACTGCGGCTTCTCCTGCGGAGTCTTAAACAGCCCCACCAGTGCTACTTTGAGCTCTGATGGGACCTAGCCCAAGGTTCTCTACTCCTAAAAGGGACTTACATCCAAGGTCCTGTTGAGCAGCATGCCAACAACACAATGAACCAAGATCCAATCTCCGGTCTCACCCACAAACGATAAACAAGAAGAAATATAAACTAGAAAAAGAATCAAAGCATTCTAAACAAACCACAAGACAAATATACGTGGAAAAACCCCAACAAGGGTAAAAAAAACTACGAATGTAAACTTTCACTATGAAGAAAAATGAAGATTACAAGGCAATATGCTAACCTCTCCCTTTGAAGTACAGAAAAAACCCTTTGCCCACACCTTAGAATAACTCTCATACTACCTAGAAAAGCCCTAGGGACTTCTTTTTATAATTTAGGCAACTCCCCTTTCGCACCTATACAAAAACTGACTCAAAAATCCGTAGTTTACATCAAATCCAGAAACGAATCTGCATAATTAACTTCTACTGGTTGAGCAGGGTGCTCGACTGGTCAAGCGAATCATCGACTAGTCAATCATGGGTCTCGACCGGTCGAGTACCACGGAACCAAAAAACCGATGCTCGATAGACTTTGAGTCGAGTCAGTTCACGACTGGTCGAGTAGGCCGTCCAAATGTGGCTCCACATCTCAATAATCTCTCAATTGGAGATACATTGCCATAAACCTTTATCTTTTTCATCCGGAGTGCACCACCTTGTTCACTCCCCAAGTATAAGGTTGTGATGTAGTAATAAACTCGGTGAGACCGAGGTCAAATCCCAAGGGATTGATACCTGTATTTAATTTGAAACTAAGTAGAACTAGAACTAAACTAAGATAAAATCTAAATCGACTGTAATTTGAGGAATAGTGATGAAATAATTATCTAAAACTTAAAGAATTCAGGGAAAGGAAACTAAGGATTCAGAGGATCCACTTGTAGAGATCAGGGAGATCTTATGCCTACTTCAAGAACTCAACTTGACTTAGAGTCTCATCTTCATCCAGTTGAAGGGTGTAACCATGAAAATCAAACTGAACTTCCTTTGATATAGTTTTTAAGAGATGAAAGGTATATGAATTAGAATGGATTCCATTACCAAACCATGCCCAGGAGACAAAGTAAACAATAAAATTAAACTAATTATTAACCAATCAACAATTTATGAAGGTTAGGAAGGGTACCGTCATCCGACCATGCCCATGAGACGATGGTGAATAACAGGGCTTCCTGACATCATAAACATAAAAAAGGAAAGGAACATGCTCAAAACTATCGCAGATCCATTGTAATTTTATTTACAATAGACCATTAAAAACTAAAAACATTCTCTTAATTAAACCAAAATCAACATCAGTTCAGTCTAAACAAAAGGCACAAGCAAGAAGTTCTCCCATCACACTATAAGCTTCACCTCTTAGCCCTAACTAAGAGGTTTAGCCTGACCTACACATGATTAGGCTAATCTCTAAAAAAAACATAAAACAAAAGTAAAGGGAAAAACTCTATTAAGAAAGCTGCTCCACGTCCAGCACTGTCTCTCTCTGCTCCACGTTCCCAGCAACTGATTGAATGCCTTACTCTCTCTCACATCCTTTCTTTTTATAGAATACGAAGGTTGGTGGCTACGTGTAAAAGCATGCAATCAGTGCTGTTTACGCACAACGTCCGAAGTCGATGCAGAAGATTTACGCACTCCTTGCGTAACTAAAGCGTAAACAAACTTGCGCTTAACCGGGTTTTTGGACAGTGCACGGCCTCACGTCAAAATCTAGCTTCATGGCTAAGGTTTGCCAGGGCCTGTGTATCATATGGACAGTCTAGATCGACCGTCTGATGACATCTGTGCACGTACGATGGCCCACAGCGGCTGGATGTCTCAAACAACCGCAAAACATGGCCTGCGTATGTCTTTACGCTGTGAAGATCTGTAGGCCCATTATCAGTGTCTTTGTGGAAATTCACTCCGTCCATCAGCTTTCCCTAAAAAAACATTCGAGAAGGGACGATTTTGGATCAATTTCGGTGTAGCCTGCAGACTCTTTTACTCTATTTTCCATCCTCCGTTTAGGTTCTTTAAATGCATGAAACATCAGAATAAATCAGGTCGCGGGTCGAAGCACGGTCGGTTTGGCCTCCTGAGTGTAATGAACGGTTCGGATCATCAACCTGGATGATTATTGTAGCCCACTTGCACCCAATCGCAAGTCCCTGCTCGCTGTTATGCGAGCGGGGATTTTGGATTTCAAATAGTAAGGTCAGCGCATGTTGACCATGTTGACCGACTTAATGTATTTGGTGCACCACGAGTGCACGCGCACCACTCAGGGTGAGGTCCATAATGATTTTTTTTTTATAAATCCACACCGTCCATCTGCTTCTCCACCTCATTTTATGTGTTAAAACCAAGCTTGAAGCATATCCACACATCAAGTGGGCCCAGAATCATGATTCTGAGGGCTGATATGTCTGTTAAGCCACTTTCAAGAGGATTCAATGGCTAAAATTTTACATGTACGGTTACTTTATAGTCCTCAGGCCAACTATAAAGTTTTGAGCCGAATGAATGATGAAAATTCTGTGATTTTACATTCTAAAAGATTTTCAGGCCTCTTTAGTGTGAATGACTTAATTTTTTCAGATCTCTGGTGTGTATGTTCCTCGATCTTGGTCCCATGGAGTCGCTCTTAGCATCCTTTTAAGTCATATGCTTGTAAATTCACCCTACTACATAAACACGATTTAAATGGGCCTTTAAACATTTTCATAGCCGTAAATCTAGTAATAATTGGGGTCTAATATGCAATATTTGACCCTCAACACACCTCCCTGTTGAGGGTCAAATATTGCATATCAGACCCAGTTATTGCCTAGATTTATGAGCATGATATCGTTTAATGGCCCGATTTAATCGTGTTTGTGATGCAAAGTGTATTTATAAGCATGGACTGAAAAAAGGGTGCTTAAAGCATAGATTTAACGCTCTAATGACACCAAAGGTAAGGAACAGACTCCAAGAGACTAAGATCGATAGAATTACACACCAAGGATCTGCGAAAATCGAGAAAGTGAAGCTCAGGTGGCTCGAAAATCATCCAGATTGCAAGATCACTGGGTTCCTACCATCCGTTCGACTCAAAACTTCATACATGGTCTTAAGGACATAAATTAACCGTAAAAATAAAATTTCAGCCATTGGATCATTGTAGAAGTGACCCAAAGGACAGATCAGCCCATGCATCTTTGATTCGGGGGCCACCTGAGAATTGTTATGCTTCACTTTTGGTCTCAACGTCTAAAATGATACTATAAAATTGATGGACGGATCGGATTTCTCACACACATCAATATGGGACCCACTTTGCGTGAGTGGGCGTGCACACTGGTTTTGCATTTAAGGTGCACCGAGCCACTAAAAAGACTTCAGCTTGCATTGACCGAAAGCTCCCTGGTCAGTTTCAAATTGGCTGCGAAACAACAAAACCGGGACTTGCGGCCTTTCATTGTGGGCCACCATCGTTGTTCAACGATCCGATCCGGACCGTCCATTAGAATCCTACAAGCCCACTCATCAAGACCTAGGTGGGAAATTTTCAAGAAGCAGCGAAGATCAGGTTTCAGCCATTCCAACAGAACATGGACAGTAGAAGCACAAGTTCCGTGGGCCATGCCGAATTCAAGCCAGAACACGTCACTTTCGACTGGTTTTTCGTTGGGAGTTCAATGAACGGTATGGATTTCTCGTTAGATGATGATCAGGGGCCCCACCAACACCTTAGAGGAAGAAGATCCGCGGTTCTGTTTTCGCAACTGGACGCCGTCGGGTTTTACGGGCCATTGTGTGACCAGGGTGTTGATTGTATAGTTGATCCGGACCGTCCATCGTGCAGAGGGACTCGATTTAGTCAAAACCATGTTGACCGTGTTCATTCATGCACTCACACATGATGGTTTCAACGATCACAAACGGTCAGCCCTACGCTAATTGCAGAGTGATTACTACATTTGGCCTCGTCAATCACATTCCAAAACCACCCATCTCTGGTCGAAATTTCGAGGGGAAGCAAGTGAACGGAGTGGATCTCCCGTCTGAGCTCAAGAAGGGCCCCACTAAGCATCCATCGCAAGATGGCTTGTTCCATGTGTAAACGCAGCCACTGACTTCTTGGTCGCATAAACAAATTTCGCAGCGGCTTCACACGCATCGCCTCTGGTCTAAACCGACTGAAATTTTCTATAAAGGAGAGAAAACAGAGTTGAGGGGATTCATTCAGCCTTGGGTCAAGAAAGACGTGGAGCAGAGAGAGAAGTATATTTAAAGTTTTTTTTCATTTCTTTTTATTATTTACTTCTTTTTCAGAAGTTTAGCCAAATTATGTCCATTCTAGGCTAAACCTCTTAGCTAGGGCTAAGAGTTGAAGCTTGTAGCATGATGGGAGAGTTCTTTACTTGTGTTTTGTTTATACTAAATTGATTTTAACTAAAGGGAATGTTTTTAGCCTTTAATGGTCTGTTGTGACTGAAATTACAATAGGTCTGCGATAGCTTTGAGCATGTTCCTACTCTTTTTATGTTTATGACGTCAGGAAGCCCTGTTGTTCACCATCGTCTCCTGGGCATGGTCGAATGACGGTACCCTTCCTAACCTTCATACATGTGATTGGTTGGTAATTAATTTATATTATTTACTGTCTCCTAGGCATGGTTTGGTGATGGAATCCATTCTAATTTATATACCTTTCATCTCTTGAAAACTATATTTATGGCAGTTTAATTAAATTCCATGATTCTTGAAGCAGGCGTAAGATCTCCCTGATCTCTACAAGTGGATCCTCTGAATCCCTAGTTTCCTACCTCTAAATTCTTTCTCTGAATTCTTTAAAGTTTTAGATAATTATTCCATCATTATTCTCTAAATTTTATTCAGTTAGATGTCATCTCATTCTAGTTCTAGTTCTAGTTAGTTTCAGATAACGTACAGGTATCAGTCCCTTAGGATTCGACCTCGGTCTTACTGATTTTATTACTACATCACAACCCTTCACTTGGGGAGTGAACACTCTCTATCTTTAAGCCTGGATACCAATCAAAGTTGAACAGAGCTTCAGCTTCTCCCGTGTGACCACCTTGGTTAGCATATCCTTAGGATTCTCACTTATATGAATCTTCTCCAAAACAATCGATCCATCTTCTAGTAACGAACTTATGAAGTGATATCTGATGGCAATATATTTGGTCCTTGAATGAAAGGCTAAATTCTTAGCCAAGTATATTGCACTCTGACTGTCACTATATAGCTTGCAATCTATTTGCTTCTTACCCAAATCTTTCATAAAACCTTTCATCCACACCATCTCCTTACATGCTTCTTTACTTGCAACATATTTTACTTTTATCATACTGATAGATATTATCTTCTATAACTAAGAGACCCAACTGATTACAGCACTACCTAAAGTAAAGACATAACCTGTAGTGCTTCTTCTGCTGTCTATATCTCCTACCAAATCTGAATCTATGTAGCCTTGTAGCTTGATTTCTGATCTACCATAGCATAGCCCTATATCCACAGTACCTACCAGGTATCTGAAGATCCACTTCACAACTTTTCAATATTTTTTCTTGAGGTTGTTCATAAACCTACTAACAACTCTCACTGTTTAAGCTATCAGGTATCTGAGGATCCACTTCACAGCTTCTCAATGTTCCTTCTCGAGGTTGCTCATGAACCTGTTAACAACTCTCACTGCTTGACCAATGTCTAGTCTCGTGTTCACCATAGCATACATGAGACTCCCAATAGCTGATGTATATGGGACTTTACCCATGTAGTCTCGTTCCTCCGGTATCTTTGCACCTTGCTCCTTAGATAGCTTGAAGTGGTTGGCTAATGGAGTGTTAACCGGCGTAGCACATTCCATATTGAATCAATCAAGTACCTTGGCTATGTACTCTACATGTGACAAAACTAGTTTCTTATTTTTCCTGTCACACTTTATCCTCATATCTATGATTTGTTTTGTTGCTCATAAATTCTTCATAGCAAATTCTCTAGACAGTTGTCTTTTGAGATCTGAGATGTCCTTCATGCTTGAACCGACTACAAGCATATCATCAACATATAGAAGAAGGATGATGTACGACGTATCAAACTTCTTCAAATACTAACAGTGGTTTGCATGACATCTCTTAAAACCGTTTTTCGACATGAAACTGTTGAACTTCTTATACCATTGCCTCGGGGCCTGCTTCAAGCTAATAAACTCTTCTTCAATCTACACATCTTGTTCTCCTTTCCTAGTGCCATGTATCCTGTCGACTAATGCATATATATCTCTTCTTCAAAGTCCCCATGAAGAAAGGCTATCTTAACATCTAGATGTTTTAAATGTAAGTCCTCTATAGCCACTATACTCAAGACCATGCGAATCATAGACATTTTCACTACCAGTGAAAATATTTTAGTGAAATCGATACCTGCCTTTTGTTGAAACCCTTTCACAACCAGTCTACCTTTGTACCGTTTTGAACCATCGTACTCCTCCTTCAATCTATAAACCCACTTATTATGAAGTGCTTTCTTACCCTTAGGTAGAGTGACTAGCTTCCATGTACGATTATACTGAAGAGAGTCCATCTTATCATCCATGACCTGTTTCCACTTCACCCGTGTATCTAATGTAACGCCTCTTCAAAACACTCCAATTCACCATTATTTATCAGCAGTAGATAATGTAAGGAGGGTGAGTATCGAACCGTGGGTCTCCTCTCCCATGTAGACCTCATGATCGGTGTATGTGGCTCTGCCTCATAATGCTCATGTGCATGATCATCCTATGGCGCTGTAACACCCATGTCCAGTAACTCTTCTCACTCTACAAATTCTTTCTCCTCGGCCTTATTTTCCTACACATTATCCTTATACATCACTTTTTTATTGAAGACTACATCTTTGCTTCTGATAATTTTCTTATTTTTTGTATCCCAAAAATCTATAACCAAAATTATGCTGCCCTTAGCCTATAAACGTGCATCTCTTGGACTTCGCATCCAGCTTATTTTTGTACTCTGCATCAATATGAATATATGAAGTGCAACCAAATACTCTGAGATGTACAAGGTTCACTTCTTTTCCAGTTCATGTTTCTTCTGGTAGCCCACTATTTAATGGTGTTGAGGGACTTCTATTGATGAGATATGCTGCAGTATTCACAGCATCTGCCCAAAACATCTTATGCAACCCTGCATGTAACCTCATGCTCCTAGCACGCTCAAGGATGGTCCTGTTAATGCGCTCAGCCACACCATTCTGTTGTGGTGTCCCTGAAATCATTTTCTAATGTTTGATTTTATTTGCTGCACAATACTCTTCAAATTTCTTATCACAATACTCTCTCCCACTATCAGATCTGAGACATTTTACTGTTTTACCTATCTCGTTTTCTACCATCACTTTTCACTTCTTAAATATATCAAATACATCAGATTTGTACTTTAAGAAACAAACTCACAGTTTTCTACTAGCACCATCAATAAAAAAATAAAATAACGTGAACCACCAAGAGATGATACCTGTGTCGGTCCCTATACATCAATGTGTAAAAGCTCCAACAGATGCTTCTTTGGAGAGCGTCCTGTCTTCTTGAAACTTATGCTCTTCTACTTTTCATACACACAGTCCTCGTAGAATTCGAAGTCAATAGACTTCAACCCTGGTAGCTTCCCTTTTGACAGTAGCACTTTCATCCCCTTCTTACTCATATGTCCCAACATCTGATGCCATAACTGCCCATTCACTCCAGCTGATGTGATTGCGAGTGAATTATACGATCCTGAAGTCACGTACAAAGTATCTTCCTTCTTATCTCGAGATATCACCAAGGCACATCTTTCAGGAATCACTGGTGAATGTCGTCACATAACCGGTATCGGTCAACTACCCCACTGAGATCAAATTTCATCTCAAACTCGATACATGTCTGACATTCTTTAATTTTAAAATCATTTGATCTTTCTGATTTATATGAATGTCTCCCTTTCCAACAATACTGTATGTCTCATCATTACCTGTAGAGTCTTCCGAAGTTACCTGATACATAATTACGCAGAACTTCCTTACATGAAGTGGCATGAAACGAAGCACCAGAGTATATGACCCAAGACTCATTCCTCACATCAAGAGACAAGATCAACGCCTCTGTGTCACTCTCCTCAGATAAATTCACTGAATCCTTCCCTCTTTGTGAGCTTCCTTTTTATTTCTTGAGCGCCCTGCAATCATGTTTTGATGCAGAGCGGGTCGCGGACAATTTCATGGCCAAGATGGATCAGAAAAGGCACGGTCGGCGACAGAAGTGATCCGGACCATCGGACCTTAGATCGGGCATATCTCACAATCCGGAATGAGTTATCCGACGTAAAATATATGATTTTGGGGTAGAACGAGCTACTTTAGCCAATCAACCCTGCTATGCCGGGTTGCGCAGCCTGGATTTGCGAGAAACTCCCTGATCGATGGTCGTTTCCTCGTTTTAATTTTGTTTTTACTATAAATAGTAAGTTTTAGTTTGAGTATAACTTTTCATCCGCTGGGCTTTAGGAGTTGTGTCCAACATGAAAAGTGCTTAGGATAATTAGGAGAACGGTTTGGTGAAGCCAAATAGGACACTTACTATTTTTGGCCGAAAACCTTGCGCACTAGTAGACATCATGACCGTCTATGAATAGTAAGTTTACTATTTATAGTAAGTTGCGAATTCTATGAGTTTTAGTTGTAGTTTGAGTCTGATTTCTTTCTTATTGCTTGGTTCCCTTATTTAAAGGGTCGTGAACTCGATTTTGGAAATTCATTAATCAATTTCGAATTTATTAAAAATTATTCTTATTTTCTACTTTCTTTCCTCGTGGATTTGAGAAGTCTCTGTGAGGAGTCCAGAGAAGTTCCGTGGATTCGGAATATTTATCATCTTGAGGAAGACGGTGCTCAACCTCACGTCCTTCCCTGCATCATGTTTCATATGTCACTTCTTCTGACAATGCCAATACCCGTCTTTGTCTTTCAGTCCCTTTGATTTATTCCTTAACTTAGAACGTCAGTGTTTATTACCTCATTTGTTTAACGATTTTCTTCTTTTTTCAACTTTTAGAGCATTCCCTGAATCCTGTGAAACTCCTGATGCCTTTTTTTCTAGATTCTTCGCTAAGAGTTAGATCATCCACATCATCAAATTTTAGCTTTGTCAACCCTAAAGAATTGTTCACAGCAACCACTAAACCATCTAACTGTCTGGCAAACTAGACAAGATCAATAACGTCCTGACATCATCCTCAAAAATAATGCTAACGGATTCTAACTGTCTCGTAACTATATTAAACTCATTTAGATATTCAGTCACGCTCCCACCATCTGACATCTTCATGTTGAATAGCTGTTTCATAAGATGAACTTTGTTGGACGCTTAGAGTTTTTCATACATGGTAGCTAGAGTTTCCATTAATTCTTTTGTAATTTTTATCTTGGATATATTGAAGGCGACACTCTTAGACAAAGAGAGTTGGATCGTTCCTAAAGCCTTCCGATCCAATAAAAATCATTTATCATCTGTCATCTTTTCTAATTTATTCTTTTTTCCTCCTAGAAGAATATATAGGTCCTTCTTATACAGATAATCCCCCATCTGTATCTTCCAGAAGATAAAGTTTGAACTATCAAACTTCTCAATTCTAGTCTTCCCTTCTTCCGTCATCGCTCCCAATAGAACTAAACCAATAGCTCTGATATCAGTTGTTGCGCAGTACGCCAACAACACAGTGAACCAAAATCCAATATCCGGTCTCACCCATAAACGATAAACAAGAAAAAAAATATAAACTCGAAAAAGAATCAAAGCATTCCAAACAAACCACAAGATAAGATATACGTGGAAAAACTCCAACAAGGGTAAAAAAAACTACAGATGCAAACTTCCACTATGAAAAAAATGAAGATTACAAGACAATGTACTAACCTCTCCCTGGGAAGTATAGAGAAAACCCTTTGGCCACACATTGGAATAACTCTCATATTACCTACAAAAGCCCCAGGGACCCCCATTTATAGTTTAAGCAACTTCTCTTTCGCACATCTGTGAAAACTGACTCAAAAATTCACAGTCCACATCAAATCCGGAAACGAATCTGCGTAACCTCTACTAGTCGAGCAGAGTGCTCGACTGGTCGAGCATGGGCCTCAATCGGTCGAGTACCGTGAAACTAAAAAATTGATGCTCGTTGAATTTTGAGTTGAGCCAGTTCACGACTGGTCTAGTAGGCCACTCAACCGGTCAAGCAGAGCACTCGACTGGTCGAGCGGCTATCCAGATATGGCTCCACATCTCAATAGATCCTCTGCAACCTCTTTTGGAGCTTTAGAATGCGAGATGCTCATAACTACCTTGAGCTCCTACACCATCCCTGATACCACATTCCACGGCACTGCTCACACCACCTCTTGTATTATTACCTTTGCTGCATCTCGCGCCCTCATTTGTTCCAACGCAAACTAGAGTCCTTTCTCCTCCACTAACGCCAGAAATCTAAGGCTTCAATTTTATACTTTTCAAATAAGAATTACATGAAATTTGAATTTTATTTTCAAATAAACCTTATTACTGGAATCTCAGGTCATGAGGTTGTATTGATATTTCCAGTACTTCATTTTCTATGGACATAAATCTCATCTCTATCTTTGTTCACAATACTTTTTTTCTATCCAAACCTTTATTTAAAGGATTCTCAATATTCTCATTGGATCTTATATATAAAACCAAAAGTTAATACACTATTATGTAGTGTCACAAATTAAATGGGGTTTGGACGTATAAGTATCATTGCACTAGTTGTAATAATATATCAATTCACTACAACTGTTTTGTCAATCCCTATCATGCTTTACATTTTCTTTTGTTGGTCTGTGGTCACTGATCAGGAGTGTGGCCAGAATCAGAGAGCTTTAACGATGCTGGAATGGGACCAATTCCATCAAGATGGAAAGGAATTTGTCAAAATGGTGCACAAGACGGAGTTCGCTGTAACAGGTCTGTTTTCTACCACCTTTATATATGCCTTTTTATAAAGAGAAAAAAGAAATTATAAAATAAAAAAACAAAAAAAACAAAAAAAAAAAAAACATAACCATTGTTTTGAGAGTCAGACGAGTCGGCTGCTACTAGCTTGATTTGACTAAGACCATGATTTCTACCATTCTAAGAAGTTTTTAATGGTGGGGTTCAATCTCCACTGTTTCCTTTGCTGTGGTCCACTTGAGCCGTGGGTTTGGAGCTCATGTTATAAAATACTCTCAAACGCATGAACGAAGTAGATGTAGTACACATACATTAGAGTGTTCTATGGACCTCACATATGTTTTATCCACGCTGTGCATCCATTTTTTCAGATCATTTTAGAGCTTGATCCAAAAAATTGAGGCAGATCTAAATCTAAGGTGGACCACATCAGAGGAAAACAGTAGTGATTGAATGTCCATCATTGAAAGCCTCCTATGGACCATTGTAATGTTTATTTGAAATCTAACATGTTGATTAGGTCATACGGACCTGGATTTTATTTTTTTTATTATTATTTTAATATCAGCTTGATCCAAAACTTTAGTGCCCCCAAGAAGTTTTTAATGGTGGCCATTCCATCAACATTGTTTCCTGTTATATGGTCGACTTGATCAGAATTAGATCTACCTCATTTTTGGGTTCATATCATAAAATAATCTGAAAATATGGATGGGTAGCATGGATGAAACACATACATTATGGTGGGGCCCACAAAGCACCAACCACCAGCCAATAGAACGGTCGGGCAATGTCTTTAAAAAAGAAACTGGCTGAGTAAATACTCTGGTGGGCTAAAAATAAAACAGAAACTTCTAAATTCATGTGGTATGTTGATCATTTTTTAGTAGAGGTACTTAAGGTTGACGGATTGTATGTCAATATATATCAACACCACTAGGGGCCTACACAAAACTAGCTGTGCTTTCTCACAAACTCAACTATTTCCTATGGTGTGGCCTAACCTATGTTTTGGGTTAACACGATTTTGGAATCAGTGGTTGACATGAGGCAGCATATCTGATGGACAGTGTAGAACTGTAGATCTCATGAAAACACCATCCACGTAGCTCTCAGTTTATGTACCTATCGTGAGGTATGCAACCATGCATGGCAGTTCACTTGAAATTGTCCGCGTCATCAAATTTATATGTGTTCATTGAGGTTGAGTTAAGGTGCAAATGGGGTTGGGTCTCTTTCAGTCAATAAAAAAATTTTCCCAATCTACCATTAGGTGTGTCACACCTGTATTTTATTATTATTATTATTATATCATATATTATTCATTAATTTTTAGGGTGTGGCTCACTTTTGGATATATCTTAGTTGATTTTTGCACTAGATGCCACTTAAGATAGGGATAGTTTTGGCAGATTAGATGTCTTACATCCATGATTTGTTGGTACTTATTGTCGCAGCTTCTGGAAGAGCATTCTTGCCAGAACAACATTGATTTGATTGCCTTTGGTTTTTATATATATATATATATATATATATATATATATATATATATATATATATATATATATATATATATATATATATATATATATATATATATATATATAGGGTCCGTACTCTTTCTTGGGTGGTAGACTCTCAGGAGTTTCAACAGCCGGCCAAGGGTTCGAGTACCCATAGGTGGTGAAATTCCACTAGCGTGAGTGTGTGGGATATGTGTGTGTAACGTATATATACACACACATGGAAACGCTTAGCTGCGAATCAGTACGTACGTACTTAGTATGAATATTTTTTAGAACCCATCATACGTGATGTGGATCCAAAATCTGAACCGTTCATGTGAAGCAACACCTCGTGGAACCCCTCGGCACAAGTTTTACTTTGATCTAAAATTTTGATGGGCCATGAAAAATGAAAACAGTTTCCTCCCTTGATTTGCATTTCTATTTGCAATGATCCACCAGAATTTTAGATCGGGGTGAAAATTTATCACATGGGCTTTCATGGGATTCTGCATCACATGGACCGTTCAGATTAGACACTCATGGCACGTGTGCAAAGGTGCACGCATGCATAGGTGCGCAGGGGAGCATGACTATATACACACACTGTTATGTACTATAGTTCTTAAATTCATTGGGTTAACTTAAAACTAGGGTTTCAATGAGATTTCAAGTCGAGTTGTTGGAAAACTGGGTCCCAGGCAGCTGCAACTCGGGATGACTCGTCGAGTCCGACTTTGAATAACTTGTGGTTACTCAAACCAAGTCACATGGCTATTACCTTGCGAATATTCATAAAGTAATAAATTATATATGGAGAGATAAATTTATCCATGTGCATCATTTAATGTATGCTTTTGTATTTTATATTACTTATACTAGTTTTAACAATATTAAATACTAATGGATTTTTTACCCAAAAATTTTTGTGGGCATACGATATGTCACTAACATTCTTTGTCTTTGTATATTTACCCAACTATTCTCTTGGATGATTACAAATGAATGATGAAAAGTCAAAATTACTCTTGATAGGGTGATTTTGGAATGCCCGATGAAAAATTATGCTTTGAAAAACAAGAAGTTATATTAGCTTTAACTTCTATAGTTTCTTGTGTTTCGAAAATTCAATTCAACCACTATTTGCATGACCTAACTTTAGGCATAGCTATATATATTAAAAAAAAAAAAAGAAATCCATCAGTAATTTAGGTGGACTATATAATTGGAATCATTGTACATGCAGGTGCCCACCCTCTAAACTGTTTTCTTTTGTATGACCCAACGGAATCATAGATTGTCCTGATCTTGGGCATTTAACCTAAATGGTTTTATGGAATCTAGTAGTTGGAGTAGATTTCTTATAATCTTCATGATGGGCCCTATAAAAAATCAACGTCGGACGTTTCTCTCAACTTTTTCTTTTAATGTGGCCCATTGTAGTTGTGGTTCAACTTAATTTTTTGACCTTAGGCCTAAGGTGGGATTACACAAATAATAGTTGAGTTGATTTCACATACACATTACAGTGGGTCCCAATATAAAGAGTTAAAGCATGTTATAGGAATATTATATCCTCCAAGAATTTTCATATAAAACCCCCAATACTTAGCCCATTCTTATTTTTAGTCTAGTCAGATGGGGTATTTGAGTCAACCCAACTTGATTGGGCTGAGTCCAGCTTTCAAGTTTATGAGCAATACCATGCACACTCTTTTCTTGAAACATGGATCATAGAATAAGGACCTAGATTGCTTGGATAAGGCCGTTGCAAGAACTTCCTATGACAGAAAGCTAGCTGGGGTTCCTATGTTGTTTACGAGAAATCCACTCTGTCCATCTATTTCGCCGTATCATGTTACAACATGGCACAAAAATGAGGCTTATCCAAAACTCAAGCGGGGGCCACCAAACAGGAAAGAGTGGTAGATAATTGCCTACTACCGAAATCTTCCCAGTTCCACGTTGATGTTTATTTCCATGCCATTCATAAGGTCATTCCTAATGGAATGAACTGATATGGCCACATGAATGTTTCAACAGAGTAGAGGTGGACGTTCAATCTTTACTGTTTCCCATCCTGCAGCTCACTTGAGTTTTGGATTTACCTTACCTTTGGGCCCGTACTGAAACATGAACTGTCAAAACAGATGGACGGGTGGATTTCTCACTAACATCACAGTGGGCCCCAGCTAGCTTCCAGTTGCATCACAGGCCCATGTTTGTAGTATTCTAATACTCAAAAGTATAATACAAGGGGTCATGTATCAAAATCATCTCCCTTAATTAGTAATAAGGACTGTGAAATAGACTCATTTCATTACAAAACGAAGATAACCTTTTCTTTTTTCTTTTTTGGTTAGAAAATAATTTAGAAAAAAAAAAAAAAAGCCACCAACATGTTGCTAAAATGAAGATAGATACCTCGTTTTGGTGGGCCCCATCCACTCTATAGAATAAAGCAGTATATTCCATCCACGTTTTTTTAGTGAGGAGGAACATTGACACCTGCCAACTTTAAAACAGGCGATCCATTTGGAATTCCCGTACAAAGTCGATGGATTCATATCGATCGGGAACTGACATTTATAGCCACCTTTTGATATACATAGCCCATTTCTTTTCTGCTTTTAGTAATGAAATAATACATTTCACCGTTGTATCACCAAATATGGGAACCTAAAAAAAAAAAAAAAACATATTGTAAGCCAATGAATTTAAAAAGCTGCGTGTATAACAAAAAGCGTGTGTACAGTCTCTTTTCATGTCTTTCCTGGTCATTTGAAAGAGAGCGCACGTCGTGCCTGCATTTGCATGGTTTGGGTTGTTCTCCAGAGAAATTGTGCTGCAACGTGTGCTAAATGAGAAACTGTCTGTCTTCAATCATGCCTGACACGTGCCACTATGTCACATGTGTCATCATTCATCTTATCAAGTGCCCTATATGTGTAAAGAGCCTCCGATATGACACCATCTATCTTATCTTGCGCAGCACAAGTGTAAAGATCCCTTAATGTGTAAATGTATTAAATATGCCACCATCCAGCTTCTCTTGCACCCCACGCGTGATATCATGCCATATATATCACCATTTATCTTACATATGCCTCACACAATCAAAGCACCCCACATGCGCATATGTCCCATTATCCATTTTAATTCATTCAAAAATGGCACATGCCATTGTCCATTTTCAATCCTCCAAATATGGCATGTACCAGTGGTGCTAATGTATACCTAGTGCCGTCATCTAGTTTTAGTGCCCACACGTCAAGTGTGTCAATATTGTTTGTGTTATTATATAACTTTAAGCACCTCACATATATCATGTGTGCCACAATTTAACTTAAAATGCCCACGTATGTCATGTATGCCACATGTATTACTATTCATCTTTAAGCAACTCACATGTGCCACATGTTCTAATCTAACAAATGCTAGTGATCACTACTAATTTTTCTAAGTAACAAACTTAAGAAACAAACTAGGAAAATAGTATATCATTTCTTGCATTTTTCTAAAAATAAGGTTTCTCAAGAAACATTATTTCCTTTCTCATGTATTTTTACGAATCCAAACAGACCCTAATAAAAAATGAGAAGAAAAATATCATTCTAAATTCTCTAAAATTACATGGTATCATAGGTACAATTCAGGCTAGGATCTTATCAGCATTCACTATTAACCATTGCCGCTCTACTTGTGAAAGCATAAGAATGTGACATGATGCTACTCTCGGTAGATCCAGGCCATGGAACTAGATCCAACGCTGCCTGCTACGTGCATGAGACTATCTCTCAAAAAATCACAACACCATGGCCCATTGCTGTAACCCTCTTACCCTAAAACCCTCCGCCATCGGCTCTTATCTCCCAAACGTATTGCTGTCGTCCACAACCCCCACATTGCACCCCTGCTATCATCTGTAACCTAGTACTAGAAACCCATCACCATCCACCAATATTGGATCTCTGCCCCGCCCTCCTGAAAGCCATCACCATCTACCATATGTCCTGTCTGGAATTCTTTGAAATTACATTTATTATTGAGGAAGACATTCTTGGCATCCAACTAGTAGAGAGGCCACGACTTATTTTAAGTGTGTGTGTGTATATTCTAAACGACAACTCTAGCCTTTTCAAAGTAACTTCCCTGAAATCATCCAGGCTAATTGCATAATTGTTGTGTGGACATAGCAACGTTTTTTGGCCCCTGATGTATGTGTCATATCCACTACCTACATACATTTTTTCATATCATTTTAGGGCATGAGCCAAAAAATGAGGCAAATCAAAGCGCAAGTGGACCACACCACAAAAACCAGTGGGGATAATGATGCCCGCCGTTGAAACCTTCCTAGGGCCCACCATGATGTTTTCTTTCCATTCAACTGTTGATAAGGTCACACGAGGACATGAATGAAGGGAAAACAAAAATACAAGCTGGATCCAAAAAATTTCCGCCCCTCAGAAGTTTTCAATTGTAGCCGGTCAATCTCCACTGATTTCCGTGGTGTGGTCCATTTAAGTTTTGGGTCGGTTACATTTTTAAATTCATAACCTAAAATAATATGAAAAAAAAAAAACAAAATGAACGGTATAGATCTAATACATATATATCATAATGATACACGTATCATAACTTTGTTACATCACCATGATACACACGGATGTGCCGTATTAAGAAATTTACGTGAGCCCAACTTGATATTTGTGAGAAATCTACTCCGTCCATCTGTTTTACTAAATCAATTTAAGACATCAGTCAGAAAATGAAGCATATCCAAAACTCAAGTGGGCCCACGTCTCCAAACCAAGAACCCAATCAAGCTGTGTTGATAGATTAGATGCAATTTTTACAGGAAGCTGATCGGTGCCAGATACTTCAATAAAGGGTATAAGGCTTCTGGGGGAGTAGTCAATGCGTCCACATCCTCCGCACGTGACACCGAAGGCCATGGGACCCACACTCTATCAACGGCTGGTGGTGGCTTTGTCCCCGGTGCGAATATCTACGGCTATGCTAATGGGACAGCGAAGGGTGGGTCCCCTAATGCCCGTGTGGCCGCTTACAAGGTATGCTGGGAGCCAATCAACGGCTACCAATGCTTCGGTGCAGATATCATAGCCGCATTCGACATGGCCATACATGATGGGGTTGATGTGCTGTCCATATCGCTTAGTGCGGCCTCCGGTACTGACTATTTGAGCGATGGCGTGGCCATCGGATCATTCCATGCCGTTAAAAATGGGATCGTGGTCGTTTGTTCGGCGGGGAATGCAGGGCCCACTCAAGGGACGGTCTCCAACACAGCACCGTGGATCTTGACGGTGGGGGCCAGTACCATGGACAGGGAGTTCCCATCGTACGTTCGGCTTGGGAACAACAGGCACTATAAGGTTTGATTTTCTTCCCCACCTATAAACTAGTTATAATATGGATTATATGATCAATCGGAACAGTGCACCTCGTGGGCTATGCCAGAAAGGGAAAATTAGCTCGACCTGACTCGACTAGCTCGAAATCTTTTCGATCTAAAAAAATCAGCTTGATTCGGCTTGAACCTGTTTCAAGCCATGTCGAATCAGCTTGAAACCATTTGCAAGCCAAGTCATGTCGAGCATTTTAGAGTCGAGCGCAGCGAGTTACCCGAGCTAACTTGATTCGTGTACTACAACTTTATATGTCGCAAGCAATCCGGGTACAGAGGAGATCTAGGTAAGACCTCAGCGGGTGTTAGAAGTGTACACGAGTTGAACGTCTAGCTCGACTCGGCTCAGCCACTAGCTTACCCCAGCTCAAACTTGCCTTGGTTTGGTCCTTGAGCATGAGTGGCCAGCTCGGCTCGGTTCAGTCAGCAACTCAGGCCAGTTTGAGCCAAGATCGAGCCGAGTTCGCCTATGGGGTATTTTCACAAACACATGGATTACACCTTCAATTTCTCGTGGTATGTAAAACAAAAGCAACAATTTTAAGGTATTTTACCAAATAGTCATTAGGTAACATCAAAATAAAGATACAAGTGTATTTGTTTCATATCCATACATTTCTCATCACTCGTTGACACTTCGTTGAGTCATTTCATCAAATACTTGGTGTGCAACATCAATATCGAAATTACCGCGTCATTGAACTAGTTCAATTCGAGTTGGGGTTTGATCCGTGTTGAGTCAAGCTCGAACTCAGTTCAAAATTTATTCGAGTCTAGTCATTCAACCTGTTCATAAGGTCTTATTCATAAGGTCACATAGATATGGATGAACGGAAAATACCAATATGAGCTTGATGCAAAAATTTTCTAGCCTACAATGAGTTTTTAAAGGTAAATCACCACTATTTCCAGTGGTGTGTGTTGTATTTGTTTTAAAATAATATTAAAATTTTAAATTTTTAAATTTCGGTGTTTTTCCTCCACATTTAAATTTTGGTGTTTTTGAGGTGTTGATTTTGTCCCACATCGGATTTGACAAGAGAAATTCTCTTGTTTATATGATAGGCTTTTTGCCTAGGGCTTGAGCCCCTTTCAGGGGGCATGTGAATTTGGTCCTGTGGAGGGGCTATGCCAATAGCTCTAATCTATGTCATTGACCACACATGCGCGCGCGCCGAGCCGAGTCCGAGTCCGTGTCTGCGTCCGCGTGCGCGACGCGACGGGACGAGACGGGACGGGCTGGGCTGGGCGCGGGTGCGGGTGCGGGTGCGGTGTAAGTGTACTCGCGTGGGTGTGTGTGTATGGGTACTCGCAGGATTGTATGTTCGAGAGTGTACTCGCACTTACGCCTTTTCGTTTTAAACCAGAGAGATGCTTCCCTTCCGGTTGGTCGCCCCTGTTGGGTTTAAACCCAACGGACCTAACCTTTTGTAAAGGGTGCTTATGCACCATTTCGGAGTCTATATAAAGACTTCCGATTCCAGTCTCAAAATATGAAAATACTCTGTCTTGTAAAACTCTCTCTGATACGGTTTTACCATTGTTACTGAGTTTATTGCTGAGTCAACTCAGCACTTTCGGATTAAACTGCAAGTGGTTCGAGCCCGTGTACAGTGAGTGCACCGCTGGGACCGGGTCATAGTCGTTGTATCCTGGAGGTCGATTGCTCTGGAAACCTGTTGCACTTGGGACGCTGTCCAAGGGGAGCAAATTCGATTTCAAGCCGAGTGACTCAGTCACGCCTCGACTCAATTCAATAAGTTTTTCTTTCTCTAAATTTATTTTCCTTTTTTGGTTCTCGATTTAATAGTCTATTTAATTCAACATATTATCCAACAATTTTTGTATTTAGAAAAAGCATCTAAAGCTTCATCTTTGTTCCTTAATAGATATACTCTAGTGAACTTAGAGTAGTCATCTACAAAAGTTATATAATATCTTTTTCCACCTCTAGACATGTGATTTTTAAAATCACCTAAATCACTGTGTATCAACTCTAATAGAACAGATGATCTTCCTATTTGTTTAAAGTGTTTTCTAATAAATTTTGATTTTACACATGTTTCACATTTTTCAAACTCTTCATTAGATATATTAGATAATAAACCTAATCTTTTCATTTTATTTAAAGATGCCACATTCACATGACCTAATCTATTATGCCATAGATAAAAAGGTTCAACGATATAAACAGAACTAGATGTTTTCTTATTATCATTGGATACATTTACAATGAATAAACCATCGCTACAGTACCCCTTACCAACAAAGGTTCCATTTTTAGTCATTACAAGCTTATCTGAATCAAATACTAATTTGACACCAGCCTTATTGAGGAGCGAACTAGAGACCAAGTTTCTTCTAATGTCAGGCACATGTAAGACATCATTTAACATTAGAGTCTTTTCAGAAGTGAGTTTCAAAAGTACTTTCCTTTTCTCTACAACTGGAGACGTTGTAGCATTTCCCATGAACACCTGTTCATCATCTCCTGATACTTGGTAGGAGGTAAACATGCTACGATCCTTGCACACGTGTCTAGTTGCACCAGTATCTAGCACCCACTCCAAGTTGTTTATAAGGAAGACTTCTGACACCAGAGCCACTACTATGTCAGACTCATTGCCTGTTTCTGTAAGATTAGCTTGCGGCTTATCTTTATTTTTCTTAAGCCTGCAGGTTTTAACATGATGCTCAGGCTTTCCACAGTTGTAGCAGTTTCCCTTTTTCTTGAATTGATTGTTTACATTCTTCTTTTTGGACCTGCATTCATTTGTATAATGTTCAGGTTTGCCACAGTTATGACAGTTGCCCTTTTTCTTATTATTTGTCCGACTTGATTCCACAAGATTCGCTTTTGAATCTATCTCATTTTTATTTTCTTTTTGGTCCCTGATTCTATTGGTCTCCTCTATTCGTATGTGTACGATAATGGTTTCCAAAGAAACACCGTTCTTTTTATGTTTCATTCTATTTTTATATTCTTTTCAGGAGGGCGGTAACTTTTCTATTAACGCTCATAACAGAAACATCTCATCCAACTTAATTCCTTCTGTCGATAGTTCGTGAATTAGACTTTGAAAGTCGTGAATCTGATTTGTGACAGATTTATCGTCTATCATTTCATAGTGAAGGAAATTAACGATTGCATGTTTCTTAGCGCCTGCATCTTCTAATATGTATTTCTTTTCTAAAGCAATCCATATGTCTTTAGCACAGGCATAAGAAGCATACACATCATATAATTCGTTGGATAAAGAGTTTAGAATATAATTTTTATAATTATTTTCATCTGTTACTTCATTTTGATTTGCTGGATCTATAGTAAATGATTTAGATAAAATGTATGAAACTTTTAAGGTGGTAAGAGCGAACATCAATTTCTGTTTCCACCGTTTAAAGGATTGTCTAACGAACGGTTCGATTTTGGCTAACTCAGTAGAAGCATTGACTGTTACTGTAGCCATAGTCTATGTAATTCAACACAATTTCGATTTCAAGATTGTTGGATAATATGTTGAATTAAATAGACTATAAAATCGAGAACCAAAAAAGGAAAATAAATTTAGAGAAAAAAAAACTTATTGAATTGAGTCGAGGCGTGACTGTGTCACTCGGCTTGAAATCGAATTTGCTCCCCTTGGACAGCGCCCCAAGTGCAACAGGTTTCCAGAGCAATTGACCTCCAGGATACAACGACTATGACCCGGTCCCAGCGGTGCACTCACTGTACACGGGCTCGAACCACTTGCAGTTTAATCCGAAAGTGCTGAGTTGACTCAGCAATAAACTCAGTAACAATGGTAAAACCGTATCAGAGAGAGTTTTATAAGATAGAGTATTTTCATATTTTGAGACTGGAATCGGAAGTCTTTATATAGACTCTGAAATGGTGCATAAGCACCCTTTACAAAAGGTTAGGTCCGTTGGGTTTAAACCCAACAGGGGCGACCAACCGGAAGGGAAGCATCTCTCTGGTTTAAAACGAAAAGGCGCAAGTGCGAGTACACTCTCGAACATACAATCCTGCGAGTACCCATACACACACACCCACGCGAGTACACTTACACCGCACCTGCACCCGCACCCGCGCCCAGCCCGTCCCGTCTCGTCACGTCGCGTCGCGCACGCAGACGCGGACTCGGACTCGGACTCGGTTCGGCTCGGCACGGCACGGCACGGCACGGCACGGCTCGGCTTGGCGCGCGCGCGCGCGTGTGTGGTCAATGACATAGATTAGAGCTATTGGCATAGCCCCCCCACGGGACCAAATTCACATGCCCCCTGAAAGAGGCTCAAGCCCTAGGCAAAAAGCCTATCATATAAACAAGAGAATTTCTCTTGTCAAATCCGATGTGGGACAAAACCAACACCTCAAAAACATAAAAATTTAAATGTGGAGGGAAAACACCGAAATTTGAAAATTTAAAATTTTAATATTATTTTAAAACAAATACAACAGTGTGGTCCACATGAGATTTAGTTCATCTGCTAATATGATTTGAAAAAATGGATAGAGGGAGTTGATAAACAATACATATATCAAGGTGGGCCCCATAGTTACCTAATCAGCTCATTTTGTTACACACCGAAAGTTTTAGGCAGGTGAGCCTCACAACAGTCTCTATAGTGGAATTCTACTATGGGCTGATCATATAGCCATCAGATGTGATGAGAAGCGCTGAGGTGCACTTGAGTCCACCATCCTATGCAACTCTAGAGGAAGTGGGCCCCACTTCCTACAACCAATCAATTTTTCACCGACGGTGATAATTTTTAGAATTGTACATGAATCGAGTTAGCTCGAATAGCTCGCTTGACTCGACTCGAAAAAGCTTGATTCGACTCGGTTCGAAACTAAGTTCGAGCCGAGTTGAGCTGATTTTTTTAGCTTAAAAAAATTTTAAGCCGAGTTCAAGCTTGCCCGAGCTCGACTCAACTTGGATTGAACCCCAATTTGAATCGAACTCAGATCAAAATAGTTCGGGGAGTCGGTTATTTCACTATTGATATTACTCACCAAGTATTCGATAAAATGACTTAATGAAGTATTGGCCAATGGCGAGGAATGTATGGATATGAAATAAATACCTTTATATCTTGATTTTTATATTACCTATTGGGTGTTTGATGAAATACATTTGAACTAAATACTTTTATATCTTGATTTTTATGTTACCTAATGAGTGTTTGATGAAATACATTTGAATCGATGCTGCTGCTTTTCATTCTCTAGGATATTGAAGGTACACTCCATGTGTCTGGAAAAATGCTGCAAAGATTTGATCTCAGCTCAAATTGGCTCGAGCTTTTGACCAGTCTGATCTAAGTTGGCCAATTAAGCTCAAGGACCGAGCTAAGCTGAGTTCGAGCTGGGTTAGCTAGTGGCTGAGCTGAGTCGATCTGGCCCAACCTCGACTCGGTTTGTATCGTATATAGCTCTAATGATATCCAACTACAGTGGGGGAGCGGATTAGGTGAGACCCTGGATCCACCTAGGTGGGTAGGACGCTGACTGTGGGGGCTCACGGTGATGTATGTACCTTTAATTCACGCCGTCCAACCATTTTGAAACCTCATTTTAGGGCCTGATCCAACCATCAGAGTGGCATGCCCGGAGAGTCCGTCGGATCCATCCAACCGTCCCACACACGGTGGGACCCACGTGTAATTGGATTCAGATTACTTTTTCCCCCCTAATTTTCATACTTCACAGGGACAAAGCCTCTCGAGCAAAGTCCTACCAGAGAAGTTATATCCTCTGATCAGCTCCGTCGATTGTAAGGCCGGCAATGCATCGAGTCAACAAGCGTAAGATAGAATCCATTGAACGGCTGAGATCTGTTAAATTTCACCAGGTGGGTGCGTAAACCTTCACCAATGATAAATGTGCTGATCGACCTAGCACCTTGGAATCCCAAATTTCTGGAAAAACCAGACCGGTTGGATGATCCGGATGTAGCCATTCCGGTGAACGGCCCGGATTAGACAGCACATTCACTGATGGCTATCGTGAAGGTTTACAAACTTCACCCACAACTTCCTGTGCCAACGTGGCATATCTTTGTGAAATCCGAGCTGTTCATCATGCTCTCGTCCCAAATCAAGCCGATCATCAGATTGGACATGAACCGTTGTTCAAATTTTCTAATTGATTCATTCTTTTCATGGTGTGGTCCATATGATGAATTGCACTCCCCTAACTTTCTGTACAGACCATCAACAAGGCAGTCCCATCTGATGGATGGCTCGGATCTTTCACTCTTTTTTCCTACATTTATCTTCCACCAAAACCGTATGTTTTCTTGCAACTTGAATCTAGCCACATGATCAGTGTGGCCCATTTTGATTTGATCTGATTTTTACAGACAACTGTGTTACATTGGATGCCTTGATCCTAAGAAGGTGAAAGGAAAGATCGTGGCTTGTCTTCGTGGTGGTAATTATAGAGAGGAGAAGGGCGAGGCTGTCCGTCGATCCGGTGGGGCCGGGATGATCCTGGCCAATGATCCAACCAGCGGAAATGAAATCGCTGCCGATGCCCACTTCCTCCCGGCCCTACACATCTCAGCCATTGATGGCCTTGATGTATTTGCCTACATAAATTCAACAAAGTAAGTTTCTCTTGTGTGGATGGACATCTTGATATGAAGGTCTTTTGGCTAGAATGATACAGTGTGGCCCCAGGACATCAGAGCCGTTCAATGGTAGAAACCATCATGGAGATCATGGGACTGAAAAATGAGGTCCTCTAATTCATCATATAAACCACATAAATGAAATCAATGGACATCCAACGATCTGACCTAAAATAAAGGCATGGCCCACACGATGAGTCGACTGGCCCTGATTTTTGCACCGTGTGATCTTTATGATGGTTCCCACCTTCTGCACGGCTCAGATCTCCCACAACATGAGGCTATATGTGATCATTCCCTTCAATAAAATGAAAATGTAGACCAATATTACAATATGCTGATCGTATGGCCCATCCATGGTGGGATCCATTCAATGGACGGTCTGGATCCTTGTCTACACTTATAAACTCTTTTTTTTTTTTTTTCTTTTGGGTAGGAAGCCTGTGGCGTACATCACGGGTCCCACGACAAATCTCAACACGAAACCTGCACCGTTCATGACCGCCTTCTCATCTCAAGGCCCCAATCCCATCACGCCCGAGATACTCAAGGTTTGTGACCAATCCCACTGATTAAATTCATCTGAGCCGTTGATATGTTAGCCCACTAGTACTTGGAGGAATGCACACCTGCACACCTTCGTACACGTGTCATAAGCACAGAATCTGAACGGTCCACGTAATGCGTCACCCCTTGAAACCTTAATAGCCCAACTTTCATCTTGTACAAAACTCTGGTGTGCCATGGAAAAAGGAAACAGTTTTCTCCCTTGATTTACATTTTTCTTTCATATGGCCCACTAGAGTTTTGGATCAGTCTGAAAATTGAGCCCCTGAAGTTTCAAGGGACGTTACATCACGTGGACCGTTCAGATTTTATACCCATGACACGTGTGAAAATCTGTGCACGTGTGCTCACGTAAGAAGGTGCACAGGTGAGCATTCCTCACGACCCATTCAACCCTTGGATGGGTCACGTAAAAGTCCACCTGATTTTGATGATCAAGTGGGTCCCACTCTTCAAACGAATGGATAAGATTAAAAGTAGAGTGCAGTTGGGTGGGCCCACCCATATTGTATTATTTTATTTATTACTATAATTTAAGTTTTTTTGGGCAGCCGGATATTACGGCACCAGGGTTGAATGTTCTTGCTGCGTATAGTGGAGCATCGAGCCCAACGACCCTGGCTTTTGATTCACGTCGGGTCCTTTTCAGCGTAATATCTGGAACGTCCATGTCATGTCCTCATGTTTCTGGTATTGTGGGCCTTCTCAAGACGATCCATCCCGATTGGAGCCCAGCAGCAATTAGATCTGCAATCATGACCACTGGTGAGAAATCTTTTCACTTTTATAATCCAATTAGATGTAGATGTAGGGTTGGAATGGGCCAGGACGAGCATGGCTTGGACTTGTTAGCTTCGCCCTGACAGCAATTGGGCCTGACTCTTGTGGGCTGATCATTTTAGGCCCACAGGGTGCCGCCGCACTCATGGGGTGCTGCCGCCGTGCTGCTGTGGGCCTGCGTGAGTGACATCGTACTGTTGCTGCTGCCTCATCCGATGGTGGCAGTGCGAGGCGGAGATTGACCACCCATGCACCCCGCGCACAGCTGGCTGAAAAGCATTCGCTCCCTGTCAAGGTGTAGATATGGCGGTAGACGGTTTGAGAAGCCGCTAACTCATCAGAGTCAGATGCCGAGCCCGTCACCCCACCCTCAGGGGTAAAGTAGCACGCAACTTAGTCAACCCGAGGCTCTTGCACAATAACCCTAGGTTAAGCAGATACACCCGTTGAATTTAAGCACACCAATACGGCCCGGGCACAAGTCATTGTAATTAGACTTGGGCTGTCAAGCCTCATCTCGGATACACCCACTGAATTTAAGCATATCAATACGGCTCGGGCTCAAGTCATTGTAACTAGACTTACACTGTCTCAATCAAGCCCCACCTCGGATGCACGTATTTTATCTTACAAATATGCCATTCCATGTTTTTTTTCAACAAACGAGTCTTGCTTGCAGACTGCCGGATTCATTTTTCTAAGTTTCTATTTCCTCGTGCATGTGTGGGCCACACGATCAACCGATATTCACGTGGTGGGAAAAAAAGAGAGCGAATTAGGTGTTACATGGATACCCTTACCGTAGGCCCACCTTGATGATTTATTGTATATCTATGCCGTCCATCTATTTTTCCAGCCCATTTAAGGACATTGTTCCAAAGATTAAGAAGACCCAAATCTCAGGTGGAGCACACCACAGGAAACAGTGTTAATTGAATGCCTCACTGTTAAAAACTTCCTAATGCCCGTAGTGAGATTTTCGTAATATTTATTTGTCATCCAACCTGTTGATAATGTCAATCAAATCTGGATGAAAGGAAAACACAAAGATTAGATTGTGTGTGGCCTGCAAAGAGTTTATAATGGTCATTTACCACTGTTTCCAATGATGTGGTCCTAAGATTTGGATCTACTTAAGGTTTGAGATTGCGTCCTACAATCAGATTGCCAGCATGCATACACAATGCATAGTTGTGGACATGCATTGGCCTGAGCTAATAAGTAAATCAAGCTGAGTTGGCCAATTTGATAAAGGACCGAGCATGTAACGTCTTGAATTTTGGGAGCCAAGTAAATACTCGACTCTCAATATCCTGGGTGCCACTTATGCTTTACGAACCTGCAATGCCCTAAACTTCAGGGTTGATTGAGTACTCAACTCCGGATACTCCCGGTATTACTTATGTTTTGCGGAAGTAGAATTCTATAGATCGTTTCACCAAGCATTTGAGCAATTCATAGAAGTATAATGGATTATGTAATGTACTTTAAAATAATCATAAATTTTAATGCAAATGAATTAGCTAACAATAAAATATGTCCGTCCAGAGTATGAGACTATAGCTAAACAAAATATACAGTTCACAATTTACAAAATGTATCAACTATGAGATCTCATCGACGTCCAATAGGAGTCTTACATTGGCCTGCCCAACAACCAGAAGTACGAGAACTCCTCCTCCGAGTCTATGTGCATCTCCTCCAATACATCGGACCCCATAGTACCTACATCTATAACAGTGTGTGGTTGGTATTTTAAAACACCGTTCTAGAGTGAGAATAAGTGATCAATTCAGTGGTTCTATTAATTCTAATTTATGCATGTTATCAACTCCACTAGCATAAGTAATGACAAAGCAAGTTAAACACTCAGTTTTTAAATACTCTTATTAGTGCAGATGCATGCTGTAATGAGATGATGCATGCCTTTACAATCCAACATTTCCTCATAAATAACTCCGACGTCACATTTGTAAATGCCAACACTCTCTCAACACACAACCATAACGCTCAAGTTGCCACAGCTTAAACTAATGTAATGCGATGACTGTTCGTGTTAGCCAAGTAAATTAATTAAGTCCGTTCATCCAATAAATTTGGAGAAGCTGAAACACCTCCATTTAATCACTGGCCTTATGTAGATTGTTAAACCTAGGGGGATCATAGTAGCTCTAAGTTTACGATCTATGATTCACCTAGGTTCGTTACTCTCAATTGAATTTATACGATAGGTAAGACTTACGAATAGAATGTTAGTCGCGGTCACTACAGAGAGGCTTGTCACCCAAGCGTAGGCTGACAGCATGGACATGATATCCCATACCACCATGCCTGGTTCCCAAGACTCGGGGATTGTATCACTAATGGTTATTAGTATGTCTCTCAAAGGTATTGGGTGCTCCAGATTCAGGTAGGCGTAATGGTGGACGCACATGGTTGGTCAACTATTAGGCTAATTCGGTTGACTCGAGTGAACCTCGGCGTAACCGGCATTAAGTGCAAATATCTCATATATTCGATTACTGTCTATTGTCCGCATTCAACCCGGATCAATCAGACTAGTCTAAGGCGACCGACCTAATCAGGGCTACTCATGTGGAACCGCAGTTTGCTAGCCAACTCGGCTACTCAGGTAGTCCCAGTCAGTCAATCATATTAATAAATCGACTACCGCAACTATAGGGAGAGATATAAACAATGAATCCGAAAATTCTACTTTATTGGGCATTTTATCAAACATGCAGGCTTTATTATGACTAAGATGACATTCATAAATGGTAAAGGAAATTAAGTGTATACATAAGTGAGTAATACTAAGTACAAGCATCAAATTATCAAATTTAGCCTATTCTAGCAACCAATCGAGCATACAAGCATCATTACACATGGCTAGCAATTCATGAAAAGTAAACGGGCCATACAAGTACACACTGGTTAGCATGCATTCATCCATTCATGACACAAATCATTAATCATGACACGAGGTTCGATAGACGGTAACATAGGCGTAATGGTCTACACTTTGGAGTGTCACGTCAACTTTCGGACCCGCTCCTAGGGCTAGGGTCATCCAGATCGGTTTATCACTATCCTACACCAGCGAGGTTAGCTTGCAAGGGCACATATAATCGGCCTATAAGGCCCAAATCTGAAGAAGGGGTTCAATAGTTACCTTTACTTGTCGTCGGGCAATTCTTATGGTGCGGCGCGATCGTGGCTCCGTTACAGCTAGTGGTGGTGGGCGAATTTTCAATCAGCTCCCCACCTACACCTCTCTCTCTCTCTCTCTCTCTCTCTCTCTCTCTCTCTCTCTCTCCCCTTTGTTTCAATTGAATTTTCGTATGAGAGTGAGGGAGCGGAAAATGAGGCTATTTATAGTGCTAGGAATATGTACAAATAGTCCCGGCGCCCCTATTTTCTATTATACTTACCATGAGGGAGGTTGTTTTCGGCATACAGGGTGTTTCCCTGGCCCTAACTTATTCGTATTGGGGGCATGTGTCCCACCATGGGATCTATGATCAATTACAATTGGGTGGAAATCAGACATTATGATCAATCATGGGGACGTACTTGTGATAAACAATTGTTGGTGATCAATCGGGGCTATGAGTATACGGATACGAGCGGAAAAATATGCTTAACCTTTATTTTGAATTTGGTTCTGATTTAACAGTCGAAAAGTCACAACTTCGCAAAATAGTGAGAGGTTTGTTTCACTTAAGTTTCAAATCTTCACCTAGGGCATTTATGCGTTTTAAGAAGTAGGCCTCCAGCCCAAGTTTAGCAATTCTGGGCACTATCCTAATTTTTTATCTGTGATGGACATCAAGCCCAATGAAACAGACAATCTTCTATAGTTTCAGGCTTAACGAACCTACGATGCATGGTTTGCCTCTATTTTAGTTTGTTTGAGCGAATACCCAGGGCCCCTTCCGGGTCCTCATTGTCTTTAGGGTTAACTATGTTTGCGAAGTTATCCATCTATGAATTGTAGAAGTGATTTTTCGGTCTTAATTATCCCCAGTCCCTAGGTTCCATGCGTCTGTTCCTTTTAGCCTCTATGGCACTATCCTAGGGCAGCTCCCTCGGCTAGTGGGCACCCTAGGATCTAGGTCCATTTATCTAAGTTGTTACGGAGTTGTGTTACATATCTGAGCCAAGTTTAAGGGTGGGTTGACTCCCAGTCGAGTTGAGCCAAACTATGCCAAGCTCAACGCGGTTAAACTCCTGTACAGCTCGAGTGTAGGTCGGATGCGCTAGGCCCATTATGAGTTGAGACAGGCCTATCCCAGCCACCCAAGCCTAGATTGGGCAAGCACATCAGGCCCAAGCTCCAGTACGCTTCCACAGCGAGCCCCGTGATTTGGACGGTTTGGAATTACTTGATGAATGTCTCACGGAGGATGAGTCCGGAGCAGGCCTCCGGGTGTAGATCCCTACGTTAGTTCTGCATCATCTAAAAACTGACAGTGATTCTTCAAACGTACACATGGCATACTGGTACAACAATGCAGACCGTCCAAATAGCTGACCCAACCGTACATGGAGGATAAACGAAAATTTTCAAACGTACACATGGCATAGTGGTGCAACAATGCAGACCGTCCAAATAGCTGACCCAACCGTATATGGAGGATAAACGAAAATTTTCGGTGAGAAGATGATATTAACCATCTGATTTTTTTATATTTTTTTTTCACCTTTTTATTTGTGGCAGCCACTTTTTTGACTTTTAACCATCCATTTGATATCTATTTATTGGATGGTCAGGATTGCTTGATTATTGTCATTTTTGAGATATGCTCTATGCGGAATGGGACCCACAATTTAGATATTCTTGATACCTGTAAATCAGTGTCTTTTTCTAAGATGCAGATATGAAAAAAGAGGACAGATTGCCTGCTGAAGCTGTGGCAACAGACGATGCTCCAATTTTTACAAATTATTTTATGTGTTTTATTCATTTCCTCCGTCCAATTTTTACAAATTATTTTAAGGCATGAGTACAAATTGAGGCAGATCCAAATCTCATGTGGACCACACCACAGGAAATGGTGGTGATTGAACGCTCACCATTAAAAACATTTTTGTGGCAAACAAAAGTCTTGGATGAAGCTTATATTTGTCTTCCCTTCCTTCATATCTGTGTGACCTAATGAAAATGTTAGGTAGAAAATAAACATTACAGCGGGCCTTGGGAGGTTTTTAATGATGTGCATTCAATCAACACCATTTCTTGCCGTATGGTCTACTTGAGATTTGTATTCATCTCATTTTTTATCTCATGCTCTAATATAATCTGGAAAAATAGATGAACTGAGTGGATAAAATGCATATATCATGGTGGGGCCCACAGAGCAATGTCTGATTAACAACCTTGATAATGATAGTCGGTAGTAGGGTAGTAGAGCTGTACACGAGTTGAGTTAACTCAGTCAACTCGCTCGACTCGCCTTAGCTCAAAATTGGATTCGGATCGAGTTGAGTTGATTTTTGGAACTCAAAAAATTTTCAAGCCGAGTTCAAACTCAACTTGGATTGAACCTCAACTCAAAATGACTTGGATCGAATAAGCTCAGTGACTCGGTTATTTTGATATTAATGTTGCTCACCGAGTATTTGATGAAATGACTCAATGAAGTGTTGGCAAGAGAGGTAGGAATGGATACGTCGGCTTTTTTATTTTGATGCTGCTCACCTGAGTGTTTGATTTTAATACTACTCTCTAGGTGTTTGATGAAATACCTGTAAAATATTGTTACTATTTTATATTCCGTGAGAAATTGAAGATGTATTGTACCTGTTTGAGAAAATGCCCAACTAACTTGAACGGACCCAAACTGCAAACCGAACTAAGCCAAGCTAGCAAGACAGGCTTGAGGACTGAGCGGAGTCGAGTTCGAACTGGGGTTAGATTCTGGCTGAGCCGAGCTATGCCGAGCTTGACTCAATTTGACTCGTGTACAGCTCTATTTAGTAGGCAATCGGCCTCTGCTAGTAGCCAGTGGCTATTGATCAGTGAGCTGTGGGCCACGCCATGATGTATGTAGTTTATCTAGGTCATTTATTCTCTCTCTCTCTCTCTCTCTCTCTCTCTCTCTCTCTCTCTCTCTCTCTCTCTCTCTCTCTCTCTCTCTCTCCAAATTATTTTAGGGTTTTTTTTTTTTTTTTTTAAGAAAAAAAAAAAAAGCCAAATCCAAATCTAGGGTAGACCACCACATTACAAGAAAACAGTGCTGATTAAATGCCTACCAATAAAAACTTCTTAGGACCCACTTTAATGTTTATTTGCCTTCCAACTTATAGATTAGGTCACAATGGATGGAGGGAAAACACAAATATCAGCTTAATTGAAAACTTTTGTGGCCCCTAGGAGGTTTTTAATGGTAGCCGCTCAACTAAAACCCGAGATTTGGATCTGCCTCATTTTTGTACTAATGCCCTAAAATAATGATCCAAAATGGATAGAGAGTGTAGATAAAACACATATATCATGATGGCCCAAAGAGCACTGACCAGTAGTGGTCCCCTCGTCCCCACCAGTACCAGTAGGCTTGGTCCATCCAACGGCTAACTTCCAACCCATTAAGCGCATGTGAAATCCAACCTTTTGAATAGGTTGGCCATCATGAGGATCACATATTGTAAAAATCAGTCCTATCTACTTACAAGGTGGCCCACTCTATGAAAATAATCTGTAGCCATTGATAAATAGATAAATGAATATAGAGCTCCTAGTTGCATCCCAACACTTAGATGATCCAATCAAACAATCCAGGCTGTCCATTAAGTCCATCAGTCTACCATGCAAAAATGACACTATCAGATGATCTGATCCATCAATTAGCTGGCCTTCTTTTTAGTTAAGATTTTATCATTTTATTCTAACTCATCATCACATGCCTTGACAGCGACGATTCGAGATAACATGGGAGAGCTCATAACCAATTCCTCCCTCATCAAGGCCACACCTTTCAGCTATGGCGCGGGCCATGTCCGGCCTACTCATGCAATGGACCCTGGGCTCGTCTATGACCTGACCACCAACGACTCCATCCACTTCCTATGCGCCCATGGCTACAATGCAGCCCAAATAGCAATGCTTACAGACCACTCTTACTTGTGCCACCCCACCAACAAGTCCAGCATCCTGCATCTCAACTACCCGTCGATTGCGGTCCCTTATCTCACCACCTCCATGACCATCAAACGAACGGTCAAGAACGTCGGCTCACCGGGCACTTACACGGTCCATGTTAATGCACCTAGTGGAGTATCAATGTCGGTCGAGCCAGGTAGTCTGCTTTTTGGAAGGATAGGAGAAGAGAGGACATTTACGGTTAAGCTAACGCCTAAAAGGCGTTTGGGCACTGATTATGTTTTTGGGAGGATGATATGGTCCGATGGTGTGCACCATGTGAGGAGTCCCATTGCAGTCTCATCTAAAGACATGTAAACCAAAAGGGTTTGGTCTTTTGGGCTTGATGACTCGAGCCGTGGTTTGAACATGTAAGGGTGGTAGTTAGGTTGCTAGGTTTATTTTGCTAGTGTGAGCGCTTGGCTACTTAGGATTGCATCAAGTCTACCTATCTGCTCATGACATTCTCACAAATGAAGTGATAAAGAACCTCCATGTACTATACAAGGGCATGGAACATTGGATTTGAAGTTACTATGATCAAGCTATCACTATATACTACTTATGATTGAAATAAGATAAAACTTTAAAAAAATAAAAATAAAAATTAGTAGTTATGTCAATAATTTACTTTCATATATATGTATCTAGCATTACAGTTCATCAATATGTAACTTCAACGGTGGATAATGTAATTGTAAATTATTTACTACTTTCTTATGACACGCTTTTTTGAATCAAGATTGAAACAAAAACTAAATAGTGAACGATGTGTAGAAGGGTCCCTAGCTCAATTTGTATCCTATTAATACCATAATAGTAAAAACTAAGTCCCTGGATGGCCACTTTCATGTATGTCAAGATATACTCTATAACATAATTATGTTGCTTCCTCAACTCTTATATAAATTAATTGACAATTATAACTAAATATGCCAAATTTGGGTTAGTAAAAATTAAGTATATTACATCAAATAACATTTTTTCTAAAAGCTTAAGCTATCAGAGAGCTTGATGTATCAATGTATATTGAGGGACTTTATTACTCCGCACCGGAACATATTGATAAGGGTGGAGGGACACTTTGATAAGGGTGGAGGAACACTCGCATCATAAATAAGATGGACTCTATTTCCCGATCCCTACGCTGGACCTGATTTTCCTAACCCCTGTGAGAGAATAATATATTAGCAAATTATATTTGCTGACCTTCCACTCTGATATAATGTCAAACAACTATTTACCTTAAAAACTTAAGTAATTAGAGTTTGGTGTATTAATTTATATTGAGGGACTTTATAATCAGTACTCCAATATGTTAGGCTCTAATAATCTTTGATATACAGGTGCATTACAAATATCTCTCTTTAACTCTTGATTGGTTTGTAATTCACTTCAGGTGATGTTACAATTAATTAACTCTAACTATTCAAACTTTACAAGTAGATGTAAACTAAATTTGTTTTGAAGAATCAAAATTTCTCTCATATTTCTTATAATCCAACATAAAAACTCATCCTAACTAAATCAAACTCTTTACAAGTAGATGTAAACTAAATTTGTTTTGAAGAATCAAAATTTCTCTCTTATTTCTTATCATCCAACATAAAAACTCATCCTAACTAAATCAAACTCTTTACAAGTAGATGTAAACTAAATTTGTTTTGAAGAATCAAAATTTCTTTCTTATTTCTTATCATCCAACATAAAAACTCATCCTAACTAAATCAAGCTCGTTCGCGCCATTGATACTATGATTCACCAAGTGTAGCGAGCCTCAACCCGACTCGAATGAGTCATTACATACTCAGGGCAATATAACTAAGTGACTTATGGGACCCGTCGATTGAGAGTTTGTAAAATGTGCTCTGATTTTTAAAAATCATGGCCAGTGCATGAGGCCATGTTTTGCAATACAAAACCTTATAAGATAAGCTCTTTTGATTTGTGGGGTTATTGAGAGTTGGCTAAGAAAAGGGTATCTCAACATTATACATTCACCTTAAATAGGTATTAATATAGGTCATTCGATTATTTTAGTCCATGAATTTTTTAGGGCATTCTCACTCTAATATATAGTCCATAGAAAAATGACCTGGATTACAGAAGCATGTGCCACATTCTTCGCATTTGGAAATAAGGATGTATAACTCCTTGGAATCAGCTGTGTGCCGACTAGCTTTGAATTTTATTTTTACTTTTTTGGGTTGGAAATTTTTGGGGAGAATTTTATATTTTAATGTTTTTCTCACATTATTATTAAAAATTTTGGGAGAAAACAAAATCTTAAAAGTATTTATTATAAATTAACAAACAATTTTAAAGTTTTAAATATGTGAGGCCAGCTGATGCATCTATGGCATGCAGATCTGACGATCTCTACCGTTAATCTGGTGGCCAGTGAGCTGGATGGGCCACGGATCAAAATCTCGTTGGTTGATGACGGTTGAGAGTACAGCAAACTGGTCGGTTCAGCCAAGAAAATCGAAAGGAAATTCTATAAAAAGGGAGGAAATGTATGCGGATTGACAAAGAACTCGGTCTGCAGGCGGAAGCTATGGTGAAAACCATTATGTTTGTGAGAAATCCACACCGTCCATCCGTTTTTCCAGTTCATGGTATTATATGGATTCAAAATTGAGGCAGGAACAATATTCAAGTAGGCCACGCGATTGGAAAAAGTAGGAAGTAAAATACTTACCGTTAAAAACTTCGCAGGTTCCACCGTGATGCTATGATGCTATCAAAACCGTTCATAAGGTCATTTCCACTGGGATGAACTAAAAACACAAATATTTAGCTTGATCTAGAATTTCTATGGGCCCATGAATGTCTCGACGGTAATCATTCAATCATCGCATTTTCTTTTTGTGTGGCCCACTTGAATCCCGATTCTTCTTAATTTTTGGTCTTTTATCCTAAAAATATCTGGAAAAACGGATGTCCGGGTGGATTTCTCACGGTGGGCCCCACCTAGCTTCCGAGCGCAGGTACTCGCATACAAACAGCATCAAAGATGCTCCGTATAATGAGACTTTTGACCGTCAGTCAATCAGCAGAATAGAAAAGGAAGATGGCCGTAGTTGGCTATCACTTCAAACCTACGCCCGGATTTCAAGGCGGCCCACCCTTAATTAGAGGTTGACGCGTGGACCCTCTCTGGTACTCGGTCCCATCTCAAATCCCACGCGGATGTATTTCATACTCTGGACGTGTATGACACTTCATACACAGGCACTCAAATTGAACTAGTAGCTTAAATTAATTTAATATCGATAAGTTACTATTCCATAATCAGATTAACTGAAAAGTCCTAACATTGGTTTGTAAAAACTTCTTTGCTGAAATAGGGACATTGGACGTTTTTCATTTTTAACTGTACAGTAAATGTTGATCAATCCAATGGTCAGATGATCAAATAATTGTAGTTTTTGTTATATAATACATCTAAATTTTGATAGTCGTAATTTGGACAGTTTAATTTAAATTAATTTTATGTTACGTATGAAATTTCTAAGTAATTATTTAATGCCTGCGTATCATCCATCAGACTCTGCCAGAGCATCAGTTTTCTTAGTGAAACTGAATTGTACCACCCCATAGATTGGGAGACAGCTTTCCCTTCGTTGCAACTGACGATTTCACCATGTGTCGGCCCACGGGGCCAACGTGAGAAGATGGTTTTGTGATTTCAAAGGTGCTCTAATAATCGAGCTGGGAAAAGAGAAATTTGTGACTGTAGACACCACCTTTTATCCAGCGGTTTTTATAAAGCTATACGAACTTTCTTTTAGAACTTAGACCTAGACGTGATGAGATCCAATTCTAAGATGAAAATACTCTCCCTTTCATTGCTGTGGTTTTTCCTCTTCCTTTCAACTGTTTATTTTTTCTCTTCTTTTTCACTGCTGCTTCATTGTCATTGCTTTCACCTTCCTTTCTTCACCCTAATAAAAAGACAAAAAAATCTCTTTTTATGGGCTCCCTTATTAGCATTTCGTTTTCTTCTTCAAATGATTAGTCTAATAAAGAAAGCACGTACCAAAGATATATTTTAAACTCAGTTGAGCCTACATTAAATGTATATAATATAGGAAACAGATTGGCTACTCCCCGTAACACTAACCCCATGTTTGGTGATAGGTGCTCTATGGGCCCCACTATGATGTACATGGCTGTGGTTGGTATTCTGTGGGCTCCACTATGATGTATGTGTTTTATCCATTCCATTCATCTATTTTTAAAGTTCATTTTAGGGTTTTATCTTAAAAATAAGAGAGATATAAATCTTAGATGTACCACACTACAAGAAACAATAGTGATTGGATATCCATCATTTAAATCATCCTGAGGCCCACTGTATTGTTTATCTGAAATCCAATCTGTTTATTAGGTCATAAAGGCCCAGATGAATGCTAAAAATAAAGATCACCTTGATCTAATACTTTTATGACCAGCAAAAAGTTTTTAATGGTCGATGTTCATTAAACACTATTTCCTTTAATGTAGTCCAATTGAGATCAGGATATACCTCATTTTTTGTATAATATCATAAAATGATCTATAAAAATAGATGAACGGAATGGTTGAAACACATACATCATGATGGGGCCCACAGAGCACCGAACACCAGCCATTAGCTGGTGGCAGGGGGAGTAGCCAATCCGTTTCCTGTAGTATATCCATGTCGTCTATCCGTTTTCTATCTAATTGAAGGGGTTGAACCCCAAATTGAAGCACATTAAAATATCAAGTGGATCATAATACAGGAAATAATGGGCATAATAGTTTTCTAGTTTGCCTCGCTGATTTCATGTTTCCCCCACTTAATTTCATGTTTGCCCTGCTGATTTTCTAGTTTGCTCTTTTGAATTTCTAGTTTGCCCCCCTAAATATCATGTTTCTCCCGCTGAATTTCATGTTTGCCCTACTCATTTTTCAGTTTTTCCCGCTGAATTTTCTATTTCCCCCGCTAAATTTCATATTTGTCCCACTCAATTTACAGTTTTTTAATGTTTCCTCTATTGAATTTCATAATTTGTCCCGCTGAATTTCATGTTTCCCTTGCAGAAAATCAAGTTTACCCCGATCAATTTCATGTTTTTCTTGTTGAATTTAATGTTTCCCCCGCTAAATTTTATGTTTGCCCCGTTCAATGTCAAGGTTCCCTCCTTCAATGTTAAGATTCTCTCCCTCAATGTCTAGGTTCCCTCTCACATATGGAGTTTTGGTGTATACATAATTTGATGAAAACGAATGGGTATTACATAATCCGATGAATATGATGTATTACAAACAAAACATCATTGTGGGGCGTAACAAGCGTAATCAGATTGCATACTGAGTTAGTTAGTACGCTTCTATTGTACTAAGTAAACTAAAATGGACCCACATTGAATATATGTAATATATCCACGTCATCCATCCATTCTTCCATCTAATTCAAGCGGTTTAGCCCCAAATTGAAGCATATCAAAATATCAAGTGGATCATACCACAGGAAAACAGTGGACATAATGATTTCCACTGTTGAGACCATAGTGAGCTTAACAGTGATGTTTGTTATCACATGTTACTTTTTTAAGAATTATGTGAATGAATTGCTTTAAACATAAAATAAATAGCTAAACGTACTTTTTTATTGTCTATATAAATTAGCATACATAATCACTATTTGTGAACAAAAAAAGAGTATATTTTTTAGCACACATATAAATATTATGATCAAGTATACCTTTCAAATGATATAAAATCTTTTTCCCTACTTGTAGATGAATCTAACTTAGAAATTTCATATAATAGTTAAGTAATTCCACAATATCCAAGATATTTAGGATAGTATAAGTCAAGTATTTAAAACTTCTAATTGACAACTTGAAGCCCTTTAGGATCTATTAGATTGTTTTTCTTGTCCTTGCTCAATTTCAACTTAATTTCCATGAGTATGCACACAAATTTAGAATTTTTCATCTTTAATATTTTTAAAGTTTCATGAATATATGTGTTCTCAAATGTAAAAATTACATCATCTATTTAATTTATCTTGATTCAAGATAATTAACGCACTCAGATATGTTTGTCGTGACCAAGTTGAATTTCTTCCTGAAAAGTGTGAAGATGTTCATCTCTCGTACCCAATTTCTGTCAGCCATGCATGTACCGAGAGATTGGCCATTTCAATGTCATGCATTATTTTTTCAAATCCGGCCCTCCTGCAAGTCTTCATAGCCCTCCAATAATACATCTTTAACGACTTGTCCTTAAAAGTGTTCACCAAGTTTATATAAATGTGGTACACGCAATACCCATGGATTGCATGCGAGAAGACTTGGGGAACCTCTTTCATTAGCCTTTATGTCGGTCGGATATAATGACAAGACCCTCCACAAACACTAACACATTGTTAAGATAGGTAAGGAACCAATTCCAACTACTGTTTTTCTTTAATTCCCTGATGCCAAACGCAACTAGAAATATATGATTGTCCTTATCTAAGGTTGTGGCGATAAATAGAATACTCTTGTATTTGCCCTTTAAGTGTGTCCCGTCAATGGCCAATACCCTTCGGAATGATTTCTGAAAACTTCGAGTGCTTTGTTCGAGAGTTACAAAACATCTCTCGAACCTCCAAGTTTGTTGGTTAACAAGCACGGTAGTAATTGTTCCTGGGTTTGCCCTCCTCAACTCATGCAAATACAAAGGGAGTTGATTGTAAGAGTTTTTGTAAGACCTGATCACGTGATTAATTGAAAGCCCCCTAGCTTTTCATGCCTTTCAATAACTAATACGAATATTATATTTCTCTTGCATGGCGAAGATAATATCACATGGCCTCAACCCTAGGCATTGTTCAATGCGACTAATAACCAGATCATACGCTAGCTTACTACTGGCTTGCCGGTGATCACCCTTCATCCATGCTATGCCACACGTGTGTTTTGATGTATAAGTCCGTATTTTGAATATATCCGTATCATTCACCCGAGATGCATGAACCCTCCATTCACATGCATCTTCGAAGCTCACCATGGTAAATCTCCTAGAATTTGAGTATATTACTCTATACTGGAAATTATTCTGAATTATAAATTGGCTCAAAACATACTGGCACCGACTCTTGTCTTTAAACGTTTGCCCAACAGCTAGATCGATCAGTTCATATAATAAATCAGTATATTCCAGCACTTTACATTGGTGAATACAACATCATCAAACGGCGTGAGAACTTGACAAGCCATGAGGTTTAATGTTTCGAAAAAGTCTCAAAGAAAAATGTCGCTTACATGTACAAATGAGATGGTGGATGATTATATCAGATCTGTTGTTGATGCTAACGGCGGTATCTTATATCCATAATTACTATTAAGGTCAAGTGCACCACTGAGTTAGTTAGTCATGACGTTTGATGTTTGCGGCAGCTCAAACAATTGATCATTGCTTACTACCACTTGTAATGGAGAAGAATTGTATTTGAATTCCATGCTATACTCCTTAGCTACACTATCCACATATGTTGTGGTATTAATGTGTTGCATTGTTTCGATGACTAACGGGATGAATTTATTTGAATCCTCAAATTGGTAACACAAGAATTCTTTGACGTCATCGATTTCGATTGGAGGCATTGATTCGTTAGTGTAAGGTTTCAATATTTTTGTCCTAATATCACAATCTTTTGGTCTGCTCTTAATAATCTTTTAAATTCTAGATCGAAGCTCCTTGTACGTAGTCTCGAGATGTAACATCATTTGTTTTAAAGTTCCATGTGTGTACGAGTATCGCTTATTTTCAAATTCTAACTCCCCGCCAAAAGAGCACATGATTCTTACGGCCATCATCTAAAAATCAATACAATAACACATTATCAATGAATCGTAAATCAATGGATCCTTGCCATATGACAAAACTCGATTAAATAATGAAGGACCAACAACTCAGTTTCTATTATAGATGAGGATGATTAAGAGCTTAAGGAAATGAAGAGTAAGTTACGCATTTATATTTCAAAAAAACAACCAAATCTTATATGGTTTAAGCCTTCGTCGTTGACGAATGGTTTCAAGTGGTGTTTGTTTAATTTTGTGATACTATCTATCATGCCATTGAGTGAGGGAAGCATTATCAGCATGAGCGAGGCACAAATGAAATTCAGCAGGGCAACCTAAAAATTGAGTGGGGCAAAATAAAAATTCAATGGGGCAAACAAGAAATTCAACGGGAGTAACATGAAATTCAGTGGGGCAAACTAGAACTTCAGCGAGGCACACATGAAAATTAGTGGGGCAAATCATCAATTTAAGCAGGAAAAACGAGAAATTAAGCGGGCCAAACTGAAAATTAAGCGGGGCAAATATGAAATTTAGCAGGGGTAACATGAAATTTAGCGTGGCAGATATGAAATTCAGTGGGGCAGATATGAAATTCAGCGGGGCAAATTGAAGATTTAGCGGGGCAAACATGAAATTGAGCGGGGCAAACAAGAAAATTAGCAGGTCAAACTGGAAATCGAGCGGGGTAAACATGAAATTCAGTGGGGAAACATCAAGTTTAGAGTGACAAACTAGAAAATCAGCGGGGTAAATGACTTGCATTCTGCATCGCATGGCCTGGATGTGGCCGATCGCATTCATATCTTGCACCGCATAGCCTTGGTACGGCTGATTGTATTCATGTATTCATCACCATGATTCCGCATTACTCTGATCTTACATTCTGAGCACGCTTATATTGTGCATACACTTACACCACCCTCTAAGCTTTCTATAAGCTTATGCACGATTGATGCGTGCAGGTGACGTCAGGACGCAGCCGTAGCGTAGTAGCAGCAGGAGCGTGTAGTCGAGTTTTTGGAGTTTTGTTATTATCACTATCTTGTATTTTTCTTTATATACCTTGTACTCAAAGTTTTTTTATCATAGTGAATTTTGTGATGGTGTTCTTGTGGTTATTGTTCGTAGGTTATGCTTATGGTTATGCTCATTACGAATTAAATGGATAGTAGAAATCCTCCTTATAACATCCCAGGATCGGAACCTGGTATATGGGTGCCGAGAGCCGAGAATGGGGTACTACGGAAGTTGTCAGCGCCAGATTCAGCAATCAAAAATTTTGTGAGCTCGGTTTCTGAGTTTGGGGCGCGACAGTAAACATGAAATTCTGTAGGACAAACTAGAAATTCAGCGGGACAAACATGAAATTAAGTGGGAAAAAAATGATATTCAGAGGGGCAAACTAGAAATTGAGTAGAGGAAACCTGAAATTGAGCGGGAAAACATGAAATTGAGTTGGGAAAATATGAAAATTGAGTGGGGTAAACATGAAATTGAGCGGGACAAACTGAAAATTTCAGCGGGAAAATATGAAACATTAGCGCGACAAGCATGAAATTATTGAATGGTGTAAACTGAAAATTGAGCGGGACAAACTATAAATTCAGCTATGCAAGCAAACATTAAATCGAAAGAGCATAGTATGATATTGAGTTGGGTAAACGATAAATCGAGCGAGCATATCATGATATTAATGTGGGCAAACGATATTTCGAGCAAGCATAGCGTGATATTGAGTTGGGCAAACATTTCTTCGAGGGAGCATATCATGATATTGAGCGGGACAAACATTAAATTGAGCAAGCATTGTATGGATATTGAATGAGCAAACTGTAAATTGAGTAAGCATAGGATAATATTGAGCTAGGCAAACATTAAATTGAGCGATCCTAGCATGAAATTTATCGATGCAAACATTAAATGGAACTTATGTACCATGAAATTAAGCTGGACAAACATTAAATTGAGCGATCCTAGCATGACATTTATCGAGGTAAATATTAAATTGACCTTATTTACCATGAAATTAAGTTGGGCAAGCATTAAATTGAGCGATCTTAGTATGAAATTTATCGAGGTAAACATTAAATTGACCTTATTTACCATGAAATTAAGTTAGGCAAATATTAAATTGAGCGATCCTAGCATGACATTTATCGAGGCAAACATTAAATTGACCTTATCTACCATGAAATTAAGCTGAACAAACATTAAATTGAGCGATCCTAGCATGATATTTATCGAGGTAAACATTAAATTAACCTTATTTACCATGAAATTAAGCTGGGCAAACATTAAATTGAGCGATCGCAATATGACATTTATCGAAACAAACATTAAATTGACCTTATCTACCATGAAATTAAGCTGGGTAAACATTAAATTGAGCGATCTTAGCGTAATATTTATCGAGATAAACATTAAATTAACCTTATCTACCATGAAATTAAGCTGGGCAAACATTAAATTGAGCAATCCCAGCATGAAATTAAACAGGATAAATATGGAATTCAGCGAGCCTAGCATGAAATCAAGTGAGCCCTAACATGGAATTGAGTGAGCTTCGAATCGAATTGAGCGAGTTTAACATGGATTTGATCAATCAACGCATAAAATTAACTAAGCCTAACGTATGAAATTGACTAAGCCTAACACATGAAATTGACTGAACTTCACATGTAATGCCATTGTACGAGTGTAGCATTTTTTATTGAAGATCTGTACCTCTAACTGCCACAGTACCAGTCAAATGCAGGTTGAAGAGATGTACTTTGTTGTGAGGGAATATTTTGAACCTTTTCAAGGAATGCAATCAGTTCATGGGATTTCACGTAACCCTAACAAAGATGAAAAATGACAAATGTAGAATGATGAAATCTAGATGCCTCATAGAGATTTCAATCAAGAATATGAGAAGAAAACCCTTCGTACTTCAATTCTTCATTCCAAGAGAGTATAGGGCTGAAAGCACCTGTTTTTTCGTTAAGGGGAGTGAAAGCAATGTTGAAAGCAAAGCAGTGAAAAGAGTATGGAAAAGGGAGAGGTATTTTTGTCCTGAAATTCAGGCTATGCACATGCAGGTCTAACTTCCAAATTTAAGTTTGTATTGTTTCATAAAAACCACGGGCTAAAAGGTGGGGTCCACAGTCCCAAATTTCTCCTGGGAAAATGATCCTGACCATTGATATATTAACTTGAATTGCATCTAATCAGTGGTTGACATTTAGCAACAACAAATCAACGGCCAGAATCATTAATCGAGTGCAAGTTTCTTAGTGTGTCCCATCTAGAATAACACCCAAACATTGACGGTTCTGATCATCTCTTCGTGGTCGTGGCAGTGGAGCAACGGAAGCGGATTGGCTGATGTACCACACACCAGCTATCTAGCTGGCGTAGATACGTGTCGCACGAAGACGAGTGCCGACGCTCCTCGAGCTCTCAGTTGTACGAACGGTTCAAAGGAGATCAAACTTACGTGGCCCCAAAATGATGTATTTATCATATCCACACCTCATCAATTTTAGGAGGTCATTTCTGAGCATTATACAAAAAAATGAATCATATTCAAAGTTCAAATGAAACACACCAAAAGTAGCAGCCAGGGTAACGATTTTCACAGTTAAAAAATTCGTAGGGCCCACCATAACATTTATTTTCTATTAATCTGAAACTTCTGTGACCCCAAAAGAGTTTCAATGGTAGACGTTCAATCACCCACTGTTTTTGGTAGTGTGGTCCACTTGATCTTTAGAACTGACTTATTTTTTGGTTCAAGTCTTAAAAAGAGTTCGCCAAATAGATGGACGGTTTGGATATAACACATACCTCATATGATAGGACTTACGAAACTTGCTGATGTCAATACATCAGCTATATAGCTGGTGTGTGGTACATCAGCCAGTCCGATTCCTGGCGCAACGTATCGTAACAGGAGGAGGATTGGCTACTCCCCCTGACACCGGCCCGGTGGCCGGTGGTCGGTGCTCTGTGGGACCCACCACGATGTATGTGTTCATCCATTCAGTTCATCTATTTTCTACAGATCATTTTAAAAACTAGTAGAAGAAATGATAAGGATATGACGCTTGGGTGGACCACACCACGGGAGAATAATAATGATTGGATATCCACTATTAAAATCCTCCTAAAGCCCATTGTTCTGTTTATTTGACATCCAATCTGTTGATTAGCTCATAAAGACTCAGATGAATGGAAAAAAATAAATATCAGCTTGATCCAAAACTTTTATGGCTCCAAAACGTTTTTAATGGTCAACATGCATTCAACACTGTTTCCTGTAATGTGGTCCACTTGAGATTGAGATATATCTAATTTTATCATTTATCCTATAAAATTGTCTATAAAAATAGATGGGCGGCATGGATGAAACACATACATCATTGTGGGGCCCACCGAGCACCGACCACCAGCCGCTGGGAATAGCCAATCCGTTTCCATCGTAACAATCCTTGTCGTACCACCAAAACCCAGAACACTTTCGCACGTGGTGCACGTGCCAACCTGTAATCGTTTGACTCATCTGTGCCATGCATGAGGTTGGCCAATAGTACAGATGCTCTGATCAGAATATCAGGCCGGTCGAATCATCAGGCAGCCCACATCTACATTGAACATGGAGCGTTGATTAATCTATCTAATGCGTCCTTTTTTGGCATAGGACGCGGATTTCCTGCGCTGGAATGCTAGGTGGGGCCACCCTGATGTTTGTGAGAAATTCACACCGTCCATCTATTTCGAGAGCTTATTTTAGCTCATAAGAAAAATTTGAGGTGGATCTAAAATTCAAGTGAGCCATCGAGAGGGAAAACGGTGGAAAGAGTTTCCTATTGTTGAAACCTCCCTGATATTTACCTTGATGCTTATATGCCATCCAAACCGCATATAAGGTCATTTCCACTGGGATGAAGTTAAAAAACTTTTTTTTTTTTTTTTTTTAATCGTCTGACATCCCAAGTGTTGTAAGTGCACGTCCATTTAAAAGGACGTTGCTGGCAACAAGCAACTTTGGACGTGGAACATTTGCTAAAATGATCTCTCAATACGGATGCACGGTGTGAATTTTTCGTAAACATCACGGTGGGCCCCTGAGCATTCCATCTCCGGAGAAATCCCTTTCCGTGTCAGATTTCTCGGACGTATTAAGTTTCCGCATGTGCCACGTCCAACGTTGCTTGTTGCCAGCAAACTCCGACGTACGCTTACAACACTTTGCGTGTGGGGGCACCTTGCTTAGGGGTGTACATCGAGTCGAACCGTGACCTCAGCTGGAGCTCGTTTGGTCCGAAGCTCCGCTGGCTAGCTTAGCTCGGTTCAGCCAACAGCTTAAACTAATTCAAGTAGGATCGGGTTTAGCTCATCAGTGCAACATTTTCACAGGCACTTGACTTGTATTTTCAAAATCTAATTATATAAAAAATAATAATAATAATTCTTAAATTATTTTATTAAATATCTTTAAACAATATAAAAATTAGAAAAAAATATTTATTCCCTGTATGTACCTTTCTTGCCAACAGCCATGCCACTCGCTATACTTAAGTTAAACCGTTTTGTCAAACACTTGGCCAGCAACATTAATATTAAAGTAATTAAGTTGTTGAATTAACTCGGTCTGATTTGACTCAAGCTCGATTCAATCAAGTTGATATTGAGTTATGGCCAGCGCTAAAAAGTCAGCATGACTCGGCTTGAAAACAACTTAAAACCAGCTAATACAAAGTTTTTCATGTGGAGTCCAGCGAGCTAATCGAGCTAGGTCTGTTAATGTACAACCCGACGTGTATATGTCGTCATATCTGTCCATCAGGGTAGTCCCATCACGAGGTGGGACGTCCAAATACTCAGGCTAATCCCACCGTCATTTGGCCCACCACGTGGGTGATTTCTTTTTTCCTCTGGTGTGGCCCACCTTATGTTGGAAATGCCTGGATTTTTTTTCGCCAGTTGGATGATTTCACACAAGGCCAAACACTAGCAGGCAAATAACTTTTAACCGTTGGATAGGTGGCCAACAAAAATGGACGGTTAAGTTTCAACATCCGTTAGTTTTTGCACTATAGCCCATCCAATGTGGACAAAGTTATATGAACGGTTAAGATCTCATAAAATTTGGCCACCAAGTGTACACATGTAGATCCATGTGCGACTCACACGTGTAGGTAGGGTAGCCTTCTAAAACTATTGTGAAATGGTATCTACAGGACCACCCAAATCTTAAATACACAATGGCCCATGGTGGGCCCCACCTTGAATGAGCTGCCACCCCCAAAAGCTTAATAATCGCACGGTCGTCCAAATCTTCCTGCTGGGACGTGAATCACGCCATTTTTATTGTAACCGGCAGCCGTGGAATTATATGGTAAGTGGGCCAGCATCTTTTTGTACTCTACATTAGGGTTTTCCATTCTAACAAATGGCTACGATGGTTCGGTAATCCAGGCCATTGGTTTGTTGGGTCCCACTATGGATGGACCATGCATCAAAACCTCTCCATATGTGTCCAACGGATGAACAGTTAATGATAGAAAAACAACATTATTAGACATTCAACTGGAAATGGTCGTAATATCAGTGGCTAGGATCTTCCAATCTAGAAGATCTTTTAGCATGCTGGTCCGTATTAGTGATTATGGTGGGCCCCACTTTCTAGAACTGGTTCATGTCAAATAATTCCTCCATATAGCTTTCTTCCAGGCCACATATCATTGGAATTAATGATCCATGGCCCATCCATGTCTGAGATCAATAAGTTAACGAATCTGATCATTGAATTGTATATCTTTAAAATAAGTTAACGAATCTGATCATTGAATTGTAGATCGATGTGCGACTGACACGTGTAGGTAGGGTAGCCTTCTAAAACTATTGTAAAATGGTATCTGCAGGACCACCCAAATCTAAAATACACAATGGCCCATGGTGGGCCCCACCTTGAATGAGCTGCCACCCCCTAAAGCTTAATAATCGCACGGTCGTCCAAATCTTCTTGCTGGGACGTGAATCACGCCATTTTTATTGTAACCGGCAGCCGTGGAATTATATGGTAAGTGGGCCAGCATCTTTTTGTACTCTACATTAGGGTTTTCCATTCTAACAAATGGCTACGATGGTTCGGTAATCCAGGCCATTGGTTTGTTGGTCCCACTATGGATGGACCATGCATCAAAACCTCTCCATATGTGTCCAACGGATGAACAGTTAATGATAGAAAAACAACATTATTAGACATTCAACTGGAAATGGTCGTAATATCAGTGGCTAGGATCTTCCAATCTAGAAGATCTTTTAGCATGCTGGTCCGTATTAGTGATTATGGTGGGCCCCACTTTCTAGAACTGGTTCATGTCAAATAATTCCTCCATGTAGCTTTCTTCCAGGCCACATATCATTGGAATTAATGATCCATGGCCCATCCATGTCTGAGATCAATAAGTTAACGAATCTGATCATTGAATTGTATATCTTTAAATGTGTGGTGGAGATTGAGCGGGCAAACCATTTCAGTGAGGACCAAAATAAATTATTTAAGTATTATTCCCAAACGGCCGTTAGAAAATCCGTTTCTCGTTTCTTGAGAGAACGCCGATGTCCTGTGCTGTGGCGTCGTCTACAAACACGTCAAAACCCGCTCACTGTACTGCAATCACGGTACTCTTGAATAAAGAGAAAAACTTTAAGTACTCTGGCAGAGTGTGATGAATGATACACAGGCACTAAGAAATTTCACACGTGACATACCTAAATTTTAAATTAAAAACTCTTTTAATTATGGGTACGTATTTAGTTGTATGTGAACATTTTTTTTTTTTAAATTTTTGCTTATTTGATTATCATACCATTGGATAGCTGGACACTTATTGGACGGTTGAAATGAAATATAGACAAAGGTCCTATTTTTGACAAACATGGGTCTGCTAATCTGTGGTTAGGATCACACAATCAATCTGATTGTGGGGTCTGTCACTTGGAGAGAGCGGTTGAAACAATCTAAATGCCACGTGTACAATTTCTAAGTGCATGCGTATCAAGCCTCATACACTACCAGATTCCCAGTTTTAGTACTGATAAAACCAGAGCAGCCTTATCGACCTCACGTACAACTAGTTGGATGTGTAACTACTAATGTTTGAACGTTTATGTACGTCTTTCTCTAGCTGTATATACATTCTCAAACACAATTAGTGGTATATATCAGCTGTGTGTGAGGCCTACCGTGGTATTTGTATAACATCCAACATGTTTAACAAGGAAACCCCACCATGAAAATATAGGATGTTCAAAAATCAGATGATCGAATAATCAGGTAGGCCACACTATATAAAACACTGAATAACCATCTAAAAGTTCCACGTTCTTATGTGTCTCATCTAACCGTTGGATTGCGCTTAATTTTAGTGGGTTCCATTTATATTGCAGGTGAACCATGATAGACGGCTGGGATGTCTTACAAGCACTACGATTGTGGCCCACTTACCAACTAGTTTGGACGTACAACTAGTTGTGCGTCAGCATTCCTCATGTATATATATTATATTGATTATAAGAATTGCTAATATTTACTCCCTCTTTTTTATCGGTTGTAGTGTTTCAGAACCTATTTTTTAGCATCTAGTTTTATTTTGTACGGGTGGGGCCAGTGGTTGAATTATCCAAACCGTTGATTTGATGGGCCGCATCCTAAATATTCTAGAAATGAAGATCGTGGCCATCCAATATTTGGCATTTTTGTTTCCTGTGATGTGTTACTCTAATTTTTCCCACCAAAGAAGCAAAGGACATTGACTGCCCATCAAGGGAATTTAGGGCGATGTGGGGCCCACAAGATCGACAGTCTGGATCAGGATGTTGATGGGGCCCACTTGCAGAAAAGAACAAAGGAAGGGGTAGGAGGATGTGGTGCATATCCTCGGGTGCGTCCATGAAAAGAAATGTCTCCACGTTTTCCGATGGAAGAAAATTCCAAAGCCTCTCTCCTGCAAAACCCAGGCTGCTTTTGGCTCTACTCGTGGAATTGTTGTGGGAAGAAAGGGTTGCTGCCGCCCTTCTAAAAGAGCTGGCTTTCACCCATGCAATGGATTTTCCCTTGTCTTTTCGTTCCTTCCCTTTCTCCCCTTTTGTATTTCTTTAAATTCGACTCCTTGTATTGAAAGAGAGATGAGTGGTTGATTGGTTTCAAGTGTGTGTGTGTGTGTGAGAGAGAGAGAGAGTTTTGTCTTGGATCCTCTTTCTCCTTTTTGATTCCCTAAATGAAATTCCATCCTTGGAATGAAAGGGTGTTAAGTGGTTGATTGGGGAGAGAGAGAGAGAGAGAGAGAGCGAGAGAGAGAGAGAGAGAGAGAGAGAGAGAGAGAGAGAGATCCTTGGAATGAAAGGGTGTTAAGTGGTTGATTGGGAGAGAGAGAGAGAGAGAGAGAGAGAGAGAGAGAGAGAGAGAGAGAGAGAGAGAGAGAGAGAGAGAGAGAGAGAGAGAGGAAATTCGTTTAACAGTGGTTGAGCTTACTAACCATTTTCAGCTGCAGTTTGAATGTAAGTACAATTTCATTTATATTTCTTTTTTTTTTTTCTTTTTTTTTTTGAATTTATTCTCTATTAGTGTGTATACCTAGTTTAGCTTATCACTGATGGGGTGAACGGCCCGACAGTAATATACACCATGCTATGGTGTATATACCAAAACTAATGGATTTTTGTTAACTTTAGACTGTAAGAACCCCTTTGTATCCTTGTTTATGGTCAATATAGGATTGCTCAATACATGCATTTTAAACTCGATTAGCCCAAAAAAATAGTTTAAATGCATGTATCAGACAATCCCGGATCATCCCATACAACAATCCAAATTGGCCCTAAATGAGTAATGAGTTTTGATGGGCTTTTTGATATGTGTATGTAGAATCTTATAATCATTTGATAATGCTGCTATTATTGTATACTTTTCCTACATCTAGTTGTATATGAATTTTCACATACAAACAAGCCTGTTAATAGAGGGATTAGAACATATTCTCCACAGGTTAAGGTAGATCATAATGTTGAAAGCATCAATTGTATGTTTGCCTTACACATTATCAAATCCACACTGTCCAAAATGATGGGATCCAATTTTGATGGGCCATAGAAAAACATTAAAAATGATCAGATGATATCATCCAATGTTCTAAATATTGTTGATATTATCGATAATATCACTGATATTACTAATACCGCCCAGTCAAAAAAACAAAAAGTACTGGAGTATAAAAATTTCAAGTATAGCTGATTTTTTTTTAATTTTTTTTTCTTTCTATAATATCAATGATATTCTGTCATATTATTGATATCAACTATATCTTGAGAATAATTTCTTATAGAGGATTCAAGGTATTAGTGATACTATAGATAATATCTTTGACGCTAGAGAGACATCTGTATGAACAAAAATTGATAGAAAATTATAAATAAAAAGTAAAAAAAATAAAGAACTCTTTACTCTTTTGGTTTTTTCTTTTCTTTTTTAAAATGTTATTTCTTAAGAGATTTTTATCACTCTTAGTTTTTATTGAATTAAAGTTTGGATTTAGAGAGAAACCTAACTTTAAAATAAATGTGAGCTAACGTTCAAAAGTGACAAAAATTCCATAGAATCTTGTTTTGTTTTGTTTTGTTTTTTATTTTTATTTTCTTCAAATGTTATTACGGATTGCAATGAAAATTCATATCTATTCATTATTCTCATAGATTGACATGGATTTGTGATGAAAAAAATTTAACATTTAAGCGGAAAAAAATATGATTTTTTCTTTTATATTTAAAACAATATGTTTTTCACAATTAGTTAATATGGAAATTTTAAATATGAATGAATGTTGGCCAATTTATTAATTAGCTACAATTTTTATATATTTATTTTATACTAATTTTTTTTTTTTAAAATACAATGTAAACTTATCATGAGTGTGTGTTTTTTATCTGTCTTTGAACTTCCCTTGAAGCTTCGATGAAAATTTTTACCTTTAATCTAAATGTTTTTCTTAGACAATGATATTTTTTTAAAGTTTCGACATTAACATTGGTGATACAGACACATTGTGTTACATAGTTCCATATCCTTTGTTATTTGATACACGTAAAGATACATAGTTACATAGTTCCATATCCCCAGTTATTGAGATATCGACAGTCTGAACGTTAATATGGCCCATCTAAGTGAAAATCATCAAATAGATGGTTGAAAAGAAAATGGCTAATTGTCAAAATTCAGTGCATTGAAATTGAATGGTTAGAATGTTTCAATCAGTATGATATTTAGCCACTATCCAATCTAATGAAATGGGGTGATTATTTGTACGGCCTAGATTACATACATATATTGCATTTGTGCATTGATGTGGACTTGACCATGTTCGACTTGGTCACGATAGTATGGTATGATCTCCTTCAATCTAGATATTAACTTTCATACATTTTTGATAACCTAACTCGCTGATTGGCAGACATTTATTGGACGGTTGCAATGAAAAATATCCAACGGTCTAAATTCAGTAAAAAACTGACCAAGAATCGTAGGTTAGGATTGATCAACTAGTACCATTTTGGTGCAACGACTTATGTTACAGTGGATCCCACAATTGTAACGGTTTAATTTTAGTTAGTGGTTGGGTCTAGAATTTTAGAGCGCTTGCATATCAAGCGCTCACTCTGTCGGAGTATCATACAACTCCTTGTATACATGTAAGCCTGAAATCAGGCAGGCATTTCGGAAAAAGCGAAAAAAGACAGACGTGATTAGTCCACCAAAGCACGTATAGTCAATGGTCAATGTTCAAGGTTCAATGTAGTGTTGCTGATTTTGTTCATATGCATGCACACGTGATTCAGAACGCGTTCTTGATCTGAGCTTTACATCAGGCGGACTGCACTGTTTAGGTCTTTTGACCTAAAATTTAGGTCATTTTGACCGATCAGTGTTCTCAAAGTACTCTTAAGTTATGGTGCTCTTAATTCCATCAGTTCACTTGGACAATCCAATCAATCGATCTGAACTGTCTATCAAGTCTAGGAGACATTTCATCAACTACCATACAAAAATAACACCCTGATGTAAACCATCCTTGATTTAGCATTATTTTCTATAGCCATCCTAATTATAAAAGTGGTTCTTCATGATCATAAGTAGAGGAATGCACACGTGCACACGTGGGCACATCAGTTCTACTAAAATTCATGAGAACTTTTTCAGAACTCATTTCCCATAGTACGATTCTAAAATTTGAACCATTGATGTGATGAAGCACCTGATGAAACCCCCGCGCCCAACTTTCACCTTAATCCAAAACTTTGATGGGCCATGGAAAAATGTAAACAGCTTTCTCCCTTGTTTTGTTTCTCTCTTTTGCCATGGCCCACCAAAGTTTTGGATCATGGTAAAAGTCAGATCTTGAAGGTTTCATGGGGTGCTGCATTATGTGGACCGTTGAGGTTTTGGGCTCATATAACAGGAGATGGGTTCTGAAAAAGTTCTCACGAGTTCATCTCTGCAGGTGAGTATTCTTAATCATAAGTAATCCATGATGGTCCCTAACGTATTGATGGATCGAATTGTTGATTGATATATTTTTGAATAAAAATCTTGACCGTCCATTTGTTGATCAATGGTTAATATTTGTAGGATTGATGTGATGTGTCCCTCGTAGCTTCATGAAATGTAATGGATAAGTGTTCCAATGCAACTAGGAGCACTATAACTTTATAGTGCTCTGAGAGCACTGGATCATTTCTCTATGTTTTGATCTTCTCTTGCATCTTGGCTTTGGTTATTTCTGATCAAGATATGATTATTGTAGGTTGTAATGTTCGGTCAGCAACTCTCAGATCTCTAGATGGGCCACGCCATGATCAGCTTCGATTGATCTGCCTGGCTCCCTGAATGCCATCTTAGAAGCTTGTCAAGATGGTTGATTCACTTCCTAGTTGGCTTTCGGGGGGCCATGCAGGCCCAAAAGAGACGGATCCAGTACTTGCAGGTGCATTTCAATCAGAACACCTCTCTTTTATATATGTACCTACTAATAAAGTATTGATGCATAGGTAACTTAGTAAGAGGTTTACTTGAATACATCAATACATTTGTATGTATTGTAATAAGGTACATTAGGACTTTAGCTCTTAATATGAATCATCTTTCAATGATCCAAACCATTCAGGAGACAATTCTTACTTTGTACGGTGGACTTACAGTCAATAAATAAAACCACCTAGTTTGAATATTTGAAGTCTTTGATAATTCGGCTCTTTTGGTTTTTTTTTTTTTTTTTTTGTTAGCTTGTTAGTACATCCACTATCAATTCACACCTGTTACCCACCCCCTCTAGGGAATCGATACCAAGACCTCAGTGTTGAAACGAGATATCTTTCACTTAGTCTACTAGTCGAGCTATGGATCTAGGTAGTTGGCTCTTTTGCTTTGGACATGAATGATCACTTTAACTTTTGTATAATCAAAGTATTGACATATTCAATCTAAGAGTATTTTTGGTCCACCATAACTTTTGCATAATCAAAGGTTATTGAAATATTCAATCCAAGAAATTTTGGGGCAACCCCGATAAGGAAACCCTACAAAATAAGCCGTTTGGATCATTGAAAAAGGCATTAAGCCAACTACTTAGAATCCCAACTATTATTATTATTATTATTATTTTGAGTTTGTATGGTGGGAACTAGAATTGGCTAAAATGCATATTTTAGTAGTGCATAAAACATCCAAGATCTTTGTGGTCCACCATATTGTATGTATGGATTCCACTTTTGTATATCAGATGATAATTCTTATATTCACCTTACATAGACAGAGATCTAAGATGGGCTACATAGACAGATGGGCTACGTACAAATGAACAATGTAAATTTGCACCTAAGACCTTTGAGTTGACACAGATGGGCTGAGTTTTGTTTCACAATGAATTTTGTATCTTCCCTTTGTCATGGTGAGTCAAACCCATGAATGGTATTTTAAAATATCCGCAATATGGTGGCCCCACTTAGAAACCTACAGTTGGCATCCCATCCCCATTTTTTAGTGTGGTGTGACTCACCTGAGTTATTGATCTGGCTAATATTTTTACCACAAACCCTAGCATTGAGGAGTCAGTTGATGGAAGGAGCGGATTTCACGTAGACAACATAGCGGGCCTTAAAGAGCTTGCATGTTTTTAGGCGTGTTGCATAAAACATCTTTTGTAGATGATCCCTGTTTTATTTGGGACCAGTTTTTGTGGAGACCACTATTTTATATATGAAAAATCCACTCGGTCCATCTTTTGAAAACCCTTATTTTAACTGTACATACAAAATATTGTCCTAATAAAAAACTCATATGACCTACACCATTGTAAATAATGCAAAATTACTCCTTAATCTCGAAGTTCATGTAGTGATACCTGCCTGAGTTTTGAATCAGTCTGAATTTTATATTTTTCTTTTCTTCATGGTGAGCCACACATAATTAACAGGTTTGATGAAAGATACACATCATGATAGCCCTGCATACAAACTTATGATTGGCATCTCGTACTACTATTTTGAATACTGAGTTGTAAATACACCTGGGCACATGGCTTGGGTGTTTTAGCCAAAAACGTTGATAGATTCTGGTCGGCTACAAAATCTACTTTAATAAAACATCAGTGCCAAGTACAATCATTCTAACCTTTCTTTCGTTTTTTATTCTTTTTTAACTGTATCAAAGTATAATATTAAAACAATAAACAACTATATAAAAATCCTTGAATATTCTCTCCTTCCCAAGCCAGGCTACAATATGTACTGTCTCCTACTAAATACCTTATTTCAAAAAGTCCAAATTGACGACTTGACTCAGTCTTTAATTGACTTGACTCGATATTTTAACAATTAGGTTTACGATATTTAGTGCCCTCCACATTGTATGAAATACATAAAATTAAAATATACAAAATTGCCTACAATAGTAATGTATTTGAGCATAGCATGCTTGTGACATCCAATCCATTCTGTTCTTTTACCATCTCATTCCTTTTCCTTAACATAATAATAATAATAATAATAATTTGACGACTAAGATAGTTGATCAGGGATGTAGTTTGGGTACTACCCGGCCTGTCTTGAGGTCTTCCAGGCTAGGACTCTGAGGGCCACCATGATGCATGTGTTTTATCCTTAGATGTTAATCCATTTTGCAATATCATTTTAGGTTATAAGCCCAACAATGAGGTAGATCCAAGACCCATGTGGACCATGCAGCGGGGATTAAGGAGTTACATTCGAAAACTTCTTGGAGGGCTATGGAAGTTATGGATAAAGCTGATATTTGTGTTTTCACTCATTTGAATTTATAAGACCTTATGAATAGGTTAGATGGCAAATGAACATCACAGTGGGGCTCAAGAAGGTTTCAACGGTAGGTGTCATTGGCATTTTATCACCACTACTTCCAGTGGTGTGGTCCATTTGACTATTGGTTCTACCTCATTTTGGACTTATAACTCAAAATGATAAGTGGAAAAATGAATGTACGGCATGGATAAAATCCATACATCACATTGGCTCTTCAGATCCCAGCCTATCTTGAGTCGAGCAGTACCCAATCCGCTTGGTTGATGAGGTCAGCCACTCGGTTGAGCCATGCCTAGCCATATTAAGTCAACTGTGTTTTTCAGTAGACTCAATGGGTCATGAAGAGTCTCAACCAAATAGAACCGGCTAGTTAAGTTTCTAAAAGATGCAGCTTTAAATCTTCTTGAGTTGACACACCACCACACACTCACACCATGGTGGGATTTCACCACCTATGGGTACTCGAACCCTCAATCAGGTGTTGAAACTTTTAAGAGTCTACCACCGGAGTAAGGGTAAGGACCCAAGTTGGCTTGAGTTTTAGTACTATGCTAAGTAGTATTTATTTTTTGGTTTACGGTCTAAATTAACATGAGAAAGGAGGTAAAAAATGTAAATTGGAGAAATCAAAATAAGCACTTACTGAATAGCAGATAATTAATGGGGCAATGGTATTATGAGGTCGAGCTCTGTGGGCCCTACCATGAAATGTGATGGACATCAACACCGTGTGATTGGTAGGTCCCCTCTAGGGTGTTGGATATGCTGAAATTCAGCCATATCTGAAACTCATATGGGGCATACCATCTAAAACCATGGGAAATTATACTTAAAGTATCTAAAAGCACGTGGTGTGATCCACCTGATTTTTGGAATGGCCTGAAATTTAATATGACCCCTCATCCAAGTGGGACATAAAAGATGCATTTGTTGGATGTCTAAACTACATCTCATTGGGCCGAATATACAATTAAAAAGGTTTCAATGAGTAGGCATCCACTCTCAACTGTTGTTTGTGGTGTGGCCCAATAAGTCATGGATTGGCCTGATTTTTAGACCCATATCTCAGTATGGATGGGTGCATCTGATTAATGGGATGGATTTCCCCCACACATCACAGGGAAGCCCAGAGGTTGACCTCGTGAGAAGCTTCCCCTGAGGTTGAGCTCATAATACCTTTTTCTAAGATAACTAGATTTTTTCTTTTTTACACGCGCACTCACACCACATGGTCGAAATTTAGTACAATGAGGTGGAATTTCACTATAATGGGTACGTGAACCCATGACCTCGTGTTATAAGTCTAAACCTAACCATTTTTTAAAACATCTAGCATTGGAAGAGTAGATGTCACTAGGGTCCTTATCACAATATTTCTTTAGCCCTTGACAGTGGCCCAAATGGTCTTTTTTCCATTTGACAAGTGCATTTCATTTATCACGTGGAATGAAGTCTTGCTGCCAACCTTTTCTCATCAATCAGCTCCTTTTTCTAGATGCGAAAATTTTGTAAGAGATTTGAATTGATTATTAGGTAAACCTATCTGGGTGGGCCATATACCAACGTTCACACCAAATTGGACTCTCCTAGCTAAAGCTGGGTAGGGAGTCGAGTTGGACCGAGTTAGGGCTAACACGACTCGATTCGGTTTTGAAATAGGCCTGACCCGAACTCGATACCAAGTCCAGCATGCTTGACTTAATTTAAGTCCGGTCTAGCCTGGACTGATTCGAACCGAGTCCAATCTGATCAGAAGTATTGAGTTGGCATCAAGTTGGATTGAGAGATGAGGGAGGGAGAGACCGAGAAAGTGGGGAAGAGGAGGAGGAGGAGGAGGAGGAGGAGGGTGATGGGTGGTTGTCGGGCTTGGAAGATGAGGAGGGTGAGGGAGGGGGAGAGAGGTTAGGCTTGGAAGATGAGGAGGACGAGGGAGGGAGAGAGAGATTTTGGGATCGGGTCGGGGTAGGGTGCGGCGGGTAGGGTTAGAGAGTCGGGTTTCAGATTGAGTCGAGTTTAACCGGATCATGTTTCAGGTCGAGTCAGGTCAAGTTACTATGTAACTCGAACTCGACTTGATTTGAGTTCGGATTGGGCGAAGCCTACTCAGTTCGGACCGACTCACCCATTCAGTTCGATCGAGTCAAGTTGGATGAGTCGATCATGCCCACCTCTACTCCTAGATGTTGATATGGAGGCTTGTTATGGAGAGGTATTAGTAGGGAACAGATTAGGCGAGACCTCAATCTCACCCAAGACGGTGTGGCCCTTAAGGTGGGGCTCTCTTTGATGTTCTATTTTGTATCCATGTTGTCTATCCATTTTTTCAGTCCATTTTAGGGCATGATCCGAAAAATGAAAATGTTCCAAATCTCATGTCAATCATATTCAAAGGAAGCAGTGGTGATTGAATATCCCACCATTAAAAATTTCTTAGGATACACATTGATGTTTCCATAGTATTTATTTGCCATCTAATTGGGAAGAAGGGAAAAAAAGAAAAAACAAATATCAGCTTGATCCAAAATTTTTGTGGCCCATTAATGGTCAATCACTGCTGTTTCCTATGGTATGGTGCACCTGATCATTGAATTTGCTTCATTTTTGGGATAATGCACTATAATGATTTGGAAAAAAAGATAAACACTTTGAATATAGAATAGATACATCAACATGGGCCCCACGTTATGGACCCCAGTGACTTGGGTGAGGCTAGCTGGGGTCTCACCTAATCCGCTCCTGTATTGTTAAGGCCTACAAAATAAGAGAAACGGAGATTATCTAACCATGGATAACTCACACACGCTGCAATGTCTCTAGCCAACCCTACGTGATTTGGAGGTTTTCATAGATAGCAAATAGATGGTCAAAAGTGATTTGATGGACTTTTCTTCCAGCCATCTATTTTCCATGTTCCCAAAAGTCTTTGATCTAGGATGTGTAAGAATGTAAGATTGGTGTCACTTTTTAGGGTATGGCCGACCAATGGTATAGGCCACCTAACAATGGATTTGGGTCTTGATGACTTTTGCCATGTTTGCTAAAAGGTAGTCAATGACAAATGAAAGAAAGTGACAAACATTAGCCCTGGAGTCAGACCACACGGGGTGGATGTTTTTGACCGAGATGTTGTCATATGGAATGCCAGAGAATAGTAAAAGGATCCTCGGTTTTCAGTTTGTGCAAGGGGGCCATGGTGCATTGAATCCAGACAGCTGGTCTCTTGGACCCACCTCAGAAAGACCACGCCCCCAAGATCTACTGTAGAGGACAACTCAATTTGTAGCTTGTAAATAGATGATTGCAAAGATAAATATGATGATGGTCCACATTCTATTGAAGAAGGGTCCAAGATTAGTGGTTGGTTTCTTTTTATCCAAGGCATTCTCTCAGGTAACATGGACGGTGGGATGGGGTTCACACGTTCATACGTGTGGGATGTTCGCACGTAGGAGATTTCTAATTGGAAATTCCTCTCTTTCTTGTTATAAAAAGGTCACAAAAGTTACTTTTAGTACTTTTCGTAACAAATTGTTTTTTTATTTTTTTCTTTTGGAGTGGAATGCTGACTGTTAAAGAAATTGGATTGCATAGTGGAAAATCCAGTATACTTTTATTGCACCAAGTAAACTTTCTTGGGCTACCATACAATGTATGTGGCTCATTCACACTGTTCATCCATTTTTTTCAGCTCATTTTATGGGTTGATCCTAAAATTTAAGCATATCTAAAGCTCAAGTGGACCCCACCACTGAAAACAGTGAGGATAATGATATCCACCGTCCAAACCTTCCTAGGGCCATGGTGATGTTTATTTGTCATCTAATCTGTTCATAAGGTCACACTGGCATGTATGAAGAGAAAACATAAATATCAGCTTGGTGCTAAATATTTGTGGCCCCATTAAGATTTCAATGGTAAGTGTTTAATCACACTATCATATGGTGAGGTCCACGTGAGCTTTGGATGTGATTTGATTTTGACGGTATGCATTCTTATATTCCAAAGCATTCTTATATTTTAAAACACTTGTGAAAAGAAATGAATTATTTATTAATTATTTATATATTTTTGAACCAAGCTAAAAATGAATTAGTTTATAAGAAATTTTATGTACGGTGAGAGGGTAAGATATATGTAAGTTATTTATTATCTAATTTTTATTTTTATTTTTTTAGTGAAAAAAAAAACTTTATTTTAATATCCCACGTATGCAAATAAGTTGAAATTTTCTTATTTTTCTAACTACTAGTTTTTGCATTGACTGTGTTTGGGAGTTTCAATTCCAACAAGTTATAAGTTATGGCTGTAGTTCTTTAATCTGGATTGCTGAGTTTTTGTTTTCGATTGTTATAGCATCCCAATTAGGAATATCACAGCCACCAGTCTTGTCACCTTATCTAGTTGAGCGTGGACCACTGTTGCATTCTCGTCTTAATTATCTTTATATCAGTCCATACATGGAGCTGTTATTATTATACTATTAGTGAAATCATTCCGTGGCATAGTCCATCTTATTAGGGCAAAACACCCCAATGGTTTATACTTATGAACCATGGATCACTTATCAAGGTTGAAACATACGTACACTGTGTAAAGGCATGGCTACCTATCATACAATGGCTCATAATTCCTACCCGGAATCATTCTGTTGGGCGGCTGCCTAACCTATGTAAGTTAAGAAAGAAAAGACAGGTAGTAGTTTCTCCAATTTTCTTTGATCGTGAAAGAACCGGCTTCTCTCGTGCGTCCTTTGCATCTTTGGATTGCGAAGCCTTTGATCATGACATGGGAGGTGGATTAGGTGTGCCCTGCCTCACCCAAGATGGTGCAGCCCTTACAATGGGGTGGCCCACCCTGGTGTATTTATTCTATATCCATGCCATTCATCTATTTTTCCATATCGTTTTAGGGCATGTTCAGCCCAAAAATGAAGAAAATCCAAATCTCAAATGGAACATACTATAAGAAACAATGGCGATTGAATGCCCTACCTTTCACGCTGGCAGCCATGACAGACTACCACCAGATTGTAGGTTTTTAAAACCCCTCCTGCATTGAGTTCTGGCCACCACTGCTGGTGAGGCGAATGGCAATTGAGTCTCCACTCCATCTTGCAAGGCCACCACCACAGCCCCATGACAGGCATGAAGTTCTGGGCCTGGGTCTCTGGACTTGGGCCCAATCTATTTCTGGGTCATATGGTGGGCTCTAAAACCACTGCCATTACATGTACAGTGTATGTGTGAGGGACATTTAATCACCACCGTCCAATCGCTATGGGAATAACTGGGACTGATCTGGACACTATGCCCAGATGCCAAAACCATATGCACACAGTAGTGTGTATGTTTGTGCATGTGAACATGCGGCCTGGATATTATGAGGAAGTTTGTGGACCCCACAATGAGGATTCAACGGGCCCACCCGCAATACATGGAGCCCACACATGTGAGAGTGGACCCCGCAGTCTAGTCATTCGTGATTATGTGGGGCCCACTTCTCAGGCCATGGTAGACCACTATGTTTAATCTTGCACATAAACAAATGGACTTGTCTATGGCCAATGAATAGTATAGAGCCTAATGCCTTACTATTGCGAGAAGACATCAAAGAGCATCATATGCATGCGTGTGGACACTGGTCTTGACTGATCATGAGGATCGAGTCTTCATGATCTCATTGAGCGTCGATCTTGTTAGATCTAAGATCAACCAATGGGTGATGTTATTGGATTTTGTATTTTGGAACCCATATTGGTTTATTGCATTTTGCACATATTCTAGATGGAAAGCTTATAAGTATCAACTGAGATTGGTAATTTGTAATCATTGAACTCAAGTAAGATTTTTTTCTTTTATATGTATGCATTAAAATCATAAATTAATATACTATTTTTAAATACAAAAATTGAACGATAGAAATTTTGACATATGAAAATGTAAAAGAAGTTTCCTGTTCTTTGAATTGTATTTTAACTTATGTAATGGAGAAATCATTTGATGCCGCAAATGATGAGGTTGTACATTTTGTGGTTACTTACAAGAAGTAAACAGGGGATGGCACCTTGGCCAAGTAACCATTCTTAGCGCCATGTGTAATGATCTTATTGAACTATTTGAGAAATGTATCACAAAAGCATTAATGGATGCACATATATACAAGTTTATAAGCGTATCTATTTCGAGGCTACAAGTCCATAAAAGACTTATCTTGTTGAGAATATGGAGCCACAATTGGGTCGCCTTTGACCGGTCGTGGGGCATGTTCGACCGGTCGTGGGGGAGCCACGACCGGTCGGGTTCGAGCCCTAGCACGACTCAAAGTCCAGCGAGTTGTGCTGTTTTTTTTCCGAGGCTTAGGACTGGTCGTATGAGAGCTACGACCGGTCGTAGGGGCCTACGACCGGTCGTAGCGGAGCCAGGACCGGTCGTAAGTTACGCAGTTTGTTCCGCGAAACTGCGGATTTGAGTCATTTCACAACCGGGATGCGGAAGGGAAGTTGCCTAAACTATAAATAGGGGTTCGTAGGATTTTTCTAGGGTATGCATGAGATGAGGAATATTGAGAAATATTTCTAAAGGTGTGGGCTAAGGGTTTTCTATATTCTTCCAAGGGAGAGGTTAATATTTTGCCTTGTAATCTTTGTTTCTTCATAGTGGAAGCTTGCATCCGTGATTTTTTACCCTAGTTTGAGATTTTTCCACGTATATCTTGTCTTGTGGTTTGTTTGGATTGCTTTGATCTGTTTCTAGTTTATATTTCTTTTCGTTTATCGTTTGTGTGTGAGGCCTGAGATTGGATCTCGGCCCACTGCGTTGTTGGCGTGCTGCGCAACAACTGGTATCAGAGCTATTGGTTTAGTTCTATTGGGAGCGATGGTGGAAGATGAAAAAACTAGAATTGAGAAGTTTGATAGTTCAAACTTTACCTTCTAAAAGATGCAGATGAAATATTATCTGTATCAGAAGGACATTTACATTCCTCTAGAAGGAAAAGAGAAGAAACTAGAAAAGATGACAGATGATGAATGGTTTTTACTGGATAGGAAGGCTTTAGGAACGATCCGACTCTCTTTGTCTAAGAGCGTCGCCTTCAACATATCCAAGATGAAAACGACAAAAGAATTAATGGAAGCCCTAGCCACCATGTATGAAAAACCCTCAGCATCCAACAAGGTTCATCTTATGAAACAGTTATTCAACATGAAGATGTCAGATGGTGGGAGTGTGGCTGAACATCTAAATGAGTTCGATACAGTCACGAGCCAGTTGGAATCCGTTGATATCATTTTTTACGATGAGGTTAGGGCGCTATTGATCTTATCCAGTCTGCTAGACAGTTGGGATGGTTTGGTGATTGCTGTGAGCAATTCTTCAAGGTCGATAAAGCTGAAATTTGATGATGTGGCTGGTCTAATTCTCAGCGAAGAATCTAGAAGGAAGACATCAGGAGTTTCAAGGGATTCAGGAAATGCTCTAAACGTTGAAGGAAGAGGAAGATCGCAGAACAGAGGGGGTAATAAACACGGGCGTTTTAAGTTAAGGAAGAAGTCTAAGGGACCAAAAGACAAAGACGGGTGTTGGCATTGCGGCAAGAAGGGGTACATGAAACGTGATTGCAAGGCACTCAAGAAACAAGAAGGAAGCTCTCAAGGCGGGAAGAATTCAGTGAATCTGTTTGAGGAGAGCAACACAGAGCCATTGATCTTGTCTCTTGATACAAGGAATGAGTCATGGGTTATAGACTCGGGTGCTTCGTTTCATGCCACTTCGTGTAAGGAAGTTCTGCGTGATTATGTGTCAGGTGACTTTGGGAGAGTCTACCTGGGTAATGATGAGCCGTGCAGTATTGTTGGAAAGGGGGACGTTCAGGTCAATCAGAAAGACGGAACAGTTTTAAAACTGAAGGATGTCAGACATATACCGAGTTTGAGAAGGAATCTGATCTCAGTGGGGCAATTGGCCGATACCGGTTATGTGACGACATTTACCAATGATTCCTAGAAGATCACAAAAGGTGCCTTAGTGGTATCTCGAGGCAAAAAGGAAGACATCTTGTACGTGACTTTAGGATCGTATGGTTCACTCTCAGTCGCATCAACTGGAGTGAATGGGCAGTTATGACATCAGAGGTTGGGACATATGAGTGAGAAAGAGATGAAAGTGTTGTTGTCAAAAGGGAAGCTACTAGGGCTGAAGTCTCTTGACTTGAAATTCTGCGAGTACTGCATATATGGTAAGCAGAAGAGGGTAAGCTTCAAGAAGACAGGAAGCGCTCCAAAGACGCATTTATTGGAGCTTGTACACACTGACGTGTGGGGACCGACACAAGTATCATTCCTTGGTGGCTCACGTTATTTTGTTTCCTTTATTGATGATGCTAGTAGAAAACTGTGGGTTTATTTCTTAAAGCATAAATCTGATGTATTTGATGCGTTTAAGAAGTGGAAAGTTATGGTAGAAAACGAGACAGGTAAAACAGTAAAGTGTCTCAGATTTGATAATGGGGGAGAATATTGTGATAGGAGATTTGAAGAGTATTATACAGCAAGTGGAATCAAACATCAGAAAACGATTCCAGGGACACCACAGCAGAATGGTGTGGCTGAGCGCATTAACAGGACCATCCTTGAGCGCGCCAGGAGCATGAGGTTACATGCAGGGTTGTCCAAGACCTTTTGGGCAGATGCTGTAAATACTGATGTATATCTTATCAATAGAAGTCCCTCAGCCCCATTGGATGGTGGGCTACTAGAAGAAACATGGACTGGGAAAGAAGTGAACCTTACACATCTCAGAGTGTTCGGTTGCACTTCATATGTTCACATTGATGTAGAGCACAGAAATAAGCTGGATGCGAAGTCCAGGAGGTGCACGTTTATAGGCTACGGGCAGGATGATTTTGGCTACAGGTTTTGGAATGTAGAAAACAGGAAAATTATCAGAAGCAAGGACGTAGTCTTCAACAAAAAAGTGATGCATAAGGACAGTGTGAAGGAAAATAAGGCCGAGAAAAAGAAATTCGTAGAGTTAGAAGAGTTACCGGACAAGGGTGTTACACCGCCACAGGATGATCATGCACAGGAGCATCATGAGGCAGAGCCACAAACACCGGTTGTGAGGAGGTCTACTCGGGAGAGGAGATCCACGGTCCGATACTCACCCTCCTTACATTATCTACTGCTGACAGATAATGGTGAGTCAGAATGTTTCGAAGAGGCATTACAGTCAGATACACGGGTTAAATGGGAGCAAACCATTAATGAGGAGATGGACTCTCTTGAGTCTAATCGTACATGAGAGCTAGTCACTTTACCTAAGGGTAAGAAAGCTCTTCATAACAAGTGAGTTTACAGACTGAAGGAGGAGCATGATGGTTCGAAACGGTACAAGGCGAGACTGGTTGTAAAAGGTTTTCAACAGAAGGCAAGTATCGATTTCACTGAAATATTTTCACCAGTAGTGAAAATGTCTACGATTCGCATGGTCTTGAGTATAATGGCTACAGAGAACTTACATCTAGAGCAGCTAAATGTTAAGACAGCCTTTCTTCATGGGGATCTTGAAGAAGAAATATATATGCATCAGTCGACAGGATACGTGGCACCAGGTAATGAGAACAAGGTGTGTAGATTGAAGAAAAGTCTATATGGCCTGAAGCAGGCCCCGAGGCAGTGGTATAAGAAGTTTGATAGTTTCATGTCGGGAAACGGTTTTAGAAGATGTCATGCAGACCACTATTGTTACTTGAAGAAGTTTGATACGTCGTACATCATTCTTCTTCTGTATGTTGATGATATGCTTGTGGTCGGTTCAAGCATGAAGGACATCTCAGATCTCAAAAGATAACTGTCTAGAGAATTTTTCATGAAGAATTTAGGAGCTGCAAAATAAATCCTAGGCATGAGGATAAAGCGTGACAGGAAAAGTAAGAAACTGATTTTGTCACAGGTAGAGTACATAGCTAAGGTACTTGATCGATTTAATATGGGAGGTGCTAAGCCGGTTAACACTCCATTAGCCAACCACTTCAAGCTATCTAAGGAGCAAGGTGCAAAGACGCAGGAGGAATGAGACTATATGGCCAAAGTCCCATATGCATTAGCGATTGGGAGTCCCATGTATGCTATGGTGAGCACGAGGCCAGACATTGCTCAAGCAGTGGGAGTTGTTAGCAGGTTCATGAACAACCCCAGGAAGGAACATTGAGAAGCTGTGAATTGGATCCTCAGATACCTTGTGGGTACTAAGGATATAGGGTTGTGTTATGGTGGATCAGAAATCAAGCTGCAAGGCTACGTAGATTCAGATTTGGCGGGAGATATCGACAGCAGAAGAAGTACTACAAGTTATGTCTTTACTCTGGGCAGTGCTGCAGTCAATTGGGTCTCTCAGTTACAGAAGATAGTATTTATCAGTACGACAGAAGCAGAATATGTTGCAGCTACAGAAGCATGCAAGGAGATGGTGTGGATGTAAGGTTTTATGGAAGAGTTGGGTAAGAAGCAAGTAGATTATAAGCTGTATAGTGACAGTCAAAGTGCAATACACTTAGCTAAGAATTCAGCCTTTCATTCAAGGACCAAGCATATTGTCATCAGATATCACTTCATACTTTCGTTACTGGAAGATGGATCGATTATTCTGGAGAAGATTCATACAAGTGAGAATCCTGCAGATATGTTAACCGAGGTGGTCACAAGGGAGAAGCTGAAGCTCTGTTCAGTTTTGATTGGTCTTCAGGTTTGAAGACGGGGAGGTGGTGTACTCCGGATGAAGAAGACGAAGGTTTATGACAATGTGTCTCCAAGTGAGAGATTGTTGAGAATGTGGAGCCACAATTAGGCCACCTTCGACCGGTCGTAGGATGTCTACGACCGGTCGTGGGGCGTGTTCGACCGGTCGTGGGGGAGCCACGACTGGTCGTGGGAGGCGCTCGACCGGTCGTGGGTTCGAGCCCTGGCACGACTCAAAGTTCAGCGAGTTGTGCTGTTTTTTTACCGAGGCTTAGGACTGGTCGTAGGAGAGCTACGACTGGTCGTAAGGGCCTAGGACCGGTCGTAGCGGAGCCAGGACCGGGCGTAGGTTACGCAGTTTGTTCCGCGAAACTACGGATTTGAGTCCTTTCGCAACCGGGATGCGGAAGGAAAGTTTCCTAAACTATAAATAGGGGTTCTAAGGGTTTTTCTAGGATATGCATGAGATGAGAAATATTGAAAAATATTTCTAAAGGTGTGGGATAAGGGTTTTCTATATTCTTCCAACGGAGAGGTTAGTATTTTGCCTTGTAATCTTTGTTTCTTCATAGTGAAAGTTTGCATCCGTGATTTTTTACCCTAGTTTGGAATTTTTTCACGTATATCTTGTCTTGTGGTTTGTTTGGATTGCTTTGATCTGTTTTTAGTTTATATTTCTTTCCGTTTATCATTTGTGGGTGAGGCCTGATTGGATCTCGGCCCACTGCGTTGTTGGCGTACTGCGCAACATATCTAAGACGTTGAATTGAATAGGTTGATTTTTTAAAAAATAAAAAAATTACAAACTATTTTTTCAAAAAATAACTTATATTGCTATATTAATATTTGAGCGAGCTTTGGTTGATTAAAATTTTAAGATAAAATTTATTGAATCTTAAAAGTAGATAAGTATGTTTCATGGTTGGAGTATTGAAATTTGTGCACATGCGTGAATAGAATTAAGCGTGTCTAATTGAGGGTGATCTAATCAATGGTCTTGGATAAGTAGTTGAAGATTATGATGAATAATTTATGGTTCATTTGAAATTTGGTAATATGTTATTGTTCCACAAAAAAAAATAGTTGCAGAGGTCTCACATTGAATTTACTGAATTGCAGGATGTAGATTGCAGTTTTTTATTATAAGAGAGCATGGTAACTTGTTACCACCATAATTTATAAGATGTGTGTAGACACTCCACTCTAGGCCGACAGACTGACTAGATTGGATTGAACCCAAACTCAACCCATCAGCCTACCCAACCCTAAACCTAATCCTAAACCCTAAACCTAACATTAAAACATTGAAAGAAAACTTGGCCAACTCACCTAGTTAACTCACTCAATCAACCCATCTAGTCAACTTTTCCTGTCAACCTACAAAGTCAACCCACCTAGTCAAAATAAATGACAGAACCAACCTAAGACCCTAGCCCAAACCAAGAGCCCATTTGGAATCCGGGGATACAATAATGTGACACCAATAGAAGTAGAGCCTCCACACACTTAGGAAGGCTTCCCTGCCAAAATAGGAGAGCCCGTGTGACCTGGGCAGCACCTAGTGTGTTGCCCACCATGTGGCACTCGTCCTGTTTTGGGAGGGGTACAATGCGAGTGTTTCTTATCCCTTTGTAACCCTCAATCATCTGCCAATGTGAAACGACTTAGGTGCCCTTCCTCCTTAACCAAATTTACAATTCTTTCCATCCAAATCAACCCTTGAGATCTTGCCATATGGCAATCTCAAATCTAAACCATCTTAACCTTATCTAATCATAGCTAGGCTTGATATGAATTACTAGAAAATTAGGCTTGGAGGATATAAATAACCCCGTCCCATTCTCATTTAGATCATCCCTCACTACTCAAGAAACCCATTCATCCAAGGAAATCCCAAGCCATTCCATCTCTCTACCAAGGAGAGAAAATAGTAGTAGGAAAGAGTCCAGCCCAAGTTAGCCCAGCTTAGCCCAAACCTTAGCAACCTAAGCTATTAAAGCCTTGATCCTAGGCGCTTAATCCCATTCTTGCGACATAACCATTCAACCAAGAACCCAGTCGAAGATCAACTTCATCTAGTCATTCATAGGACATTGTGCAACATCGATCCTCCTCACAACCCCCGTTGCTTGTCATATTCATTAGCATAAATATCATACATAACATTTTTCACCCAATTAACTTGAGTGTATGCTCTTCCGCTTGACGAGTTCCTAGGATCCTACCTATCAAAAGCTCAAGTTGGCTGATTATTCTATTTGACAAGTGAATGAGTCAGGGCGAATTTATCTAGCTCGAGACACTACTTGGCAACAATAGTACATTAAACATGACACTCTACACACATAACATACATAGTGCACAAGAACTAATTAATCTTCAACAATTCAATTAATCTTGTGAAGTAGAGATCATACCTTTGTATGAGCAAAGTGAGTGCCCAAAACATTCTCTCTCTGTAATTGCGGTCTGTTACCCAAAATTTTCAATTATAAATCAAGGAGTCATATTTAGGATAGCCTTTGGGTTTCCCCTCATAAGCATTTCTACAGGGTTTAACTGATAGTGAAATTGGAGTAACTGCCTAGTGACGACTCCAATCAAATATATCAATTACATATACCTCCTCTTTGATCACTACCCCAGACAACGAGCACAATCCCTCCTTGAGGATCCAGTGTCCACAATGTGGAGTTAGTCTATAATTGAAATTTTTCTTAAATGAGGGTTTCTAAATATAGGTGTAAGCCATTTCTCTCAAATACATTCCTCTCTTTCCTCTCTAACACTAATCATAAAGAAATCTTTTCCTTTATGCAAGCTCTAGTATACCAAATTTAGAAATCTTATATTATATACAGTATTTGTTGTCACTAAGTTTGTTTTATGTTATATGTGGTATGTACGGGTATGCCAAAATCGATATAGTGGCTCGATTCAAACCGATCAACTTTAACCCCAAGCATCAAAATAAGAAGATATGTCCAATAAGAACATATATGAACAGATTCTGAAAAGATCGATCACTTAGTCATTTTCATAATTTTTATAATGATAAGGTAATTATTGGAGGGTGGAGTTCTTCCTCCGAAGATGGGTTACGCTTTACCTTTCCCAAGAAAGGACTTTTCATAATACCAATACAATCAAACAAAAAGAAAAACTCATGATTAATCGCTTAGAGCAATTGCAAGAATGCACATCTTGAAAGAATTGTGTGATATTGGATAAAAGATGAATCCAACGTATGAGTGTAGATTTATATTAAAACTAAGAACGATAACTAAAAACTATCATTATTGGATTATTGCTACTCATAAGATAATTGAAATAAAGTAAATTAATAAATTAGTTTGGTATTGGATTGAATTGTGTTCGATTAGGTTAGCGTGTACTTTGTAAACTTCTTATGTTATTTATAAATTTATGCTATGCAACTTATTATTCCATATGCTTCTTTCACTACTCCAACAATTAGGGTAGTCAAAAAGCCTTTTTCTAAATCTTTCTTTCTATTATATTTCCTTTTTGGGCCGTCCTCATTTTGTCAACTGCACTCTGTTTGCTTCAGTTACAGTTCATTTTTCTCAGTTGCTGTCTCTCGACCGCACTCTAAACTTCTATTTCTCTTGAACAAGGTATCTCGCTGGTCACGCGTCCTCTCCTTCTGGTAACGTGTAGTGCCAAATTAGCGTAAGTTATGATTCCATACTAAATCTCTCATAAAATCTATTCAAACACCCTCTATTCTAGGTGTAATGCCACGTGCCATTTTCTTATTACCTCTGCTTCAATCAGTCATAAATAGGCTACAACAGTATTCTCTTCCCTCTGTGATTGGAAATCTACATCTTCCATGGACTTTCTTTTATCAATGTGCATGTTTTGATCATCCAGTGAGGAAGACAACCGTGGTTATGTACTAAGGTAATTTGGTTCCTAATTTTAAATCAATTTTCTTTTTATTTATTTATTCATTAGCATTTTCACCTACATGGGCTACATGCTCAACTTATACATGTGTGAGTAGATTTTTTTGGATACTTGGGTTTACAAGAGGCGACATATTGTTAGACGGGCTTGGGAACACTTTTTTTAAAGGCCCATTTGAAATTTAGGTTGAGTTTGAGATCCAGGTCACTCAACTGATGGGCTTTCCTTCGTCACCATGTGTGTTTTTGTAAGGGAAAGGACTATCGGTAATTACAGTCCTGATTTCATTGTTTTTATTCCGCCTACATGGACTACATCCCTAACTTTTACACATGCGGGTAGATTTTTTTTAGGATACTTGGGTAATTTGCAGGAGGCAACATCTGGTTAAATGGGCTTGGGATCATTTTTTTGAAGCCCATTTGAAATTCAGGTAGGGTTTGAGATCCAGGTCACTCAATTGGTGGGGCCCACTATGAGCAGACACTAGCCCAGACTCTGTTGTCGCTGGTGGGCCACAGTTTTGTGTGGAAAACAAGTGGTTGAAAGAATGAGAACCGTCTCTATTTGACAGGCAGATGTTGCAATGGCCCCTGATGAGTGGACGAGCCTAACTTTCTACCAGAGTAATGCCATACTTCAGATATTCTTGCTAGTGGGGTCCACATATTGCAATTAATGGGCCAAAATATGCCTGGGCCCATTTCAGCCCAAGCTATCCTGTTTTTTCATCAAGAGCACGGTTCTGGCAGGCCCACTAGTGTGCATCAAACGGGCCTTTAACTGTGATCATTTCGGGGCCCACATTGGGCCCGTTCATTTCGGGCCCATAATAAGAGGCCTGACCGGGCTGCTCGGTCATTTTTAAGATCCTGCTAACCATGTGCCATTTGGAGGAACGTGCATGAGATCCATGCCGTTCATCAGGTGTACCACTCTATGTTCACACTGGAAACCAAAATCTATGACAATCCAGAACGTAGGTGGGCCACACCATAGGGAACAATTGGGATGGTGATGCTGGCCATTAGGTGTGTTGTGTCTCTCATGTGTTTATATACGCCATCCAAGCCATTCATCCAACGTACCTCACCGTAATCAAGAAAAGCCCCACAGACGTGGTACTGTGAGCTAGTGGAAAAGCTGTGGGGCCCACCATGATGTATGTATTTTATCCACGCCGTCTATCCATTTTGCGGGATCATTTTAGGGTATACGATTATGGGTGGCCCTGACCATGGGGCCCACATTGATGTTTGTGTAGAATATCAATACTGTCCATCGTTTTTTCCAGCTCATTCAGAGATGAGCCAAAAAATGAAGCAGATACTTGTTTTTGTCCCTTCAACCACGTCTGTGTGACATAATCAACAGGAAGTTTTTTAATGGTGGCCATACAATCACCACTGTTTTCTCTAGAGTGGTCCACCTGAGATTTTCTTCTGCTTTATTTTTGAACTCATGACCTAAAATGACATGAAAAACTGGATCGACAGCATGGATATACTACACATACATCCAAGGTGAGGCCCACCGTGATGTTTGTGAGAAATCTACGCCATTTATCTTTTTGCGAGATCATCTTAAGAATTGAGAAAAAAATGAGAAGGATCCACGACACAGGTGGGCCGAAATAAAGGAAAAAGTGAGTAGGGAAATTCCTACCGTTGATAACATCATTCCTATGAACCGAAAACACGGATATTATCTTGATTCAAAATTTCTGTGGCCCCATGAATATTTCAACCGTGGACGTTCAATCCTCAGGTTTTCGGCACACTTGAGCATTGGATCCGGCTCATTTTTGACTCCATGTCCTAAGATGATCTCAACCAACGGATGGACGGGGTGGATTTCTCACAAACATCACCGTAGGCCCCACCTAGGTTTCTAGCTCAGGAACTTGGCATGCGAATTTCAATCTTGTCTAACTTGTTACACGATGCGGCCCACGCATATGTATGGTTCTATGCGTTAGGCCCCACCATGCATGAATGTTCGGTGTTGATGATCACGACCAAGACACTTATCTTCTTACGTGTGGCCCACCTTCACTGACGTGGACGAAACAACTTCATGTGGGTGTGATCCACTCCATCCATCAGGTGCACCTCAGTGTTTGACTGTGGCCCAAAAATCCGGCCGATTCAACTTAGGTGGGACTATACAATGGGGAATATGATTGAGAAATTGAGGCCAACTACTAAAATCCGTGTTGTGTGTGATTTACACCTTTGTGTATATGCGCCATCCAATCCATTCATCTGGCGCATCCCACAAGGATGAAGGGACCCTCTGAAAATCAGGACATTTCAAGATTCATGGTCGCCACACCCAATGAATTTACAGGTTTTAGGTACCTTTTTACATTGTTCCTTTCTATGTTGACCACCTAGCATTGAATCAGAATGATCTTTAAGGATCCAGGTTGAAAATATGGCCGCGCCCTTGATGGACGGTGTGGATCTCATCAGTCATATGATCAAGGCAACAAGAAGCTCAATTATTATATATATTGAATTTCCTCCAGTGTTATTAGCAACATCACACACACACACACACACACACACATATATATACGTAACTATACATCCCATTACATATTTAATAAGAAATGCTAAGAATATCTTTATTTCGTTGCACAAATGTGCAATATCCGGGTCATAAATCAGATGGGCCACACATGCATGGGAAAAACGAACAGCTAGAACAAAAAATCATTGACACAGATCCCACGTTGCAAATAATTAACCAACAACAACAAGAACCATATATATATAATAAAATAAAAAATAAAAAATAAAAAAAACCCATCATCGACAGTATTAAATGAATCTCCTTGCCATTTCTGGATCTTTTTACAACCTTCTTTGATGTTTTCATCATCACCTCATAGAATCCAACAAGGGTCATACCTGCCATGGACCTCATATGCATAAACTGGCATGCTTGATTGGTAAGTTCAGATTGAGGGTTGAGCCTTCGTTTCACTCCCCGATTTTGTTTCCTTCTCTTCAGCAGGTGTGACACTAACAAGCACTGTATAGCCAACCTTCTTTCTGAGCAACTTTGTCAAGCAGACAGAAACAACCTCGTTGCCCATAACTACATTCTGATTCATGTCTGCGCCTTCTATTGCAGCCGATATTACCCCTGCGAAACACACCGTAGATTGTATCAACATCTACATTAATGATTTTTAATGTGACCATTCTAGTGGGGACCCTAAAGTTCATGAGTATCTAAACATGTTGATAAATATGAGGGTATGTCGATCTTGCATCATACTTCAAACTCAGTAACTCTGAGTAGACTCGCCGATTCCACTCAGTTTTAAGCAATGGGCTTGGACAAGTTACCAAAAACAAGTGAAGAGGAGAAAATAATGTCACACGGCTAAAAGCTCTTATGGCTACAAAGTGTCGGGAAAACCACCGCAAGACCGTCAGCTTTACACATTTCTTCGGTAGTGCAAGTTACTTGGGCAACATGGATTTGGACACTACAGTTGTCTCAGTGGGTCACAGCTGGAGGTCAGCGGGTTACTAAGCTTACATGGATTTCACACAATCGACTCGGTGGGTTGTTCGACATGGTTGACTTGGTAGGTCACCACTTGCCACTGCATGTCAGTTATTATTTAAGCTCTTAGCTTAAGTTCATGAACATCTCCATGGATAGTAACTTCATCACAATGAGACGGATGAGCAGTGTTTGAGAAGAAATGGTTGGAAATAAAATTGATTTCTGAAGATGATGATTTTTCAGCCATTTGTCTTGCACAAGGCAGATGTGGAGACGAAGTAGTTATTATACACACACACACACACAGATAGATATATATATATATATATATATATATATATATATATATATATATATATATATATATATATATATATTCAAGAATTGATTGAATTGATTTATTTCCAAAATGCTAATCCATGGGATTTTTCACAGGTACAAGAGATAGCTTTTAATCCATTGACCTTTTAAGATTTTTATAACAAACAACATGGAAAATTAACCTATGAAAGTAGATATTAATCTCATCATTTTTCACATTATCAGATTTCAACGGAGGCATTCGCAGATGCAGATTTCAATCTCATCATTTTCTGCATTATCAGATTTCCATGGCTGTTTTCTGCATCATTAATGACCTTATGTTAAAATATCACAAGAATTGGACATTTCACTTCATGTCACAATAGCTAGCTTAGTGGACCATTGCCTTTTTTTTTACCATACAAAAAATGGATGATGGCTCAGATGGTTATGAACATCCAATAAGCATAGGTTTAGGTCTACGGGTCATGCAAGATGCAACACCCTAGTTAGATGGCTTGGAGACAGCCATGCATCGACTGCACATGAATATCCAACGCTCATGCTAATATGCATAGAATTTAAAATATAGGGATACCTTGTATACCAACTACAACTTTCAAGGCTTTGGCGCAGCACTTTGGGCTACACATGTAGAGTTTTAATACTAACTTTTGCTGTAACAAATGATCAGTTATTGAGTTATGGCAAAATCACATGAAAAAATCAGAATCATAATAATAAAGTGATGTCAAGGCTATTTGCTTGAAGGCACTGTGAAAAGGAGATTCCGTGAAAACCCTAAACCCTGAACCCTAAACACTAGGATTCATGCCATCCCACTTTATACGCCCACCATAAATATTCCTAGCCCAAAATTCAAGCTGGTCCACTCATTAAGTTGCACATGTATAATCAAATTGGATGGTTAGGAAAAAATGATCAACACAGATATTTAACGTACATGCTTCCGGACCAGCCCAATTAACTTTTGGGCTAGGATAGTTTGAGGTGGGAAGCTTCTAAGGAATGGCCCCAATCTTGCGCCTTGTTGCCATTGGCCTTAAGCTTGTTGGAATTTTACCTTCATTGTCGATGCCTAGTGGCCAACTGCATCGGAAACTGCTTATTTTGCTATTAGGGATGTAAAAAATAATTTTTTCTTAATCTTTTCTAGGACATCTTCTGCACCATGTATTTCTAGGCTTTTGGGAACAATTCCTCACTGTTCTTCCAAGACGATCGTGGAGACTACGTAAGTGGCCTTGACTTTCCATGGGTTGAGATTAATTCCTTAGGGTTCATGAATTAGGAAGCCATGTAATTGCTTGGAAATCAGCTCATCCTGACATGAGAGACTAGTCTACCAAGGCACCTTAATAATGCCATTGACTGTATTAACTTTATTGAGTTTTGATGATTAGCGAAACCGACTCTTCCACACTATCATTTTCATATTCTAAATGTCATACAAGTAGGTTGGTGTATTTTTCTATTTCTGGCTTCTAGAAAGAGGTGTTTCAGCATTCTGACTCACTACATTATGACTCACTGAGTTGACTCGCTCGAGTTGCAGTTTTAATGTTCTATTTATAGCCAGTTTCTATAATGACCCATGTGGGACTCATCTGACTCACTGGGTCAACTCGCTCGACTAGGAGTGCTATTCTTACACAAGCTAGTTTCTATCATGACCCAAGTAGGACTCATCTAACACACTGAGTCAACTCTCTCTACAAGCAGTGTTGTTCTTATTTGCACACGCTGGTTTCCTTCATAGCCCAAGTTTCTCTCTCCCTTGTGGGTCATCACCATTTTCATCCAGTGTACACAGGTCGTTCATATAAATAATCTAGGCCGTTAAAATTATAGGCCCTGCCATTGATGTCAAGCTCAAAAATAATGCTAATCAAATGAATCAAACCATCTATTTTGTGGCCTATCAAATGGAATGTTCAAAACTAAAATTATCATGCTAAATGGATGGTTCAGATCATCCAATTAGAATAATTTTGATGCTATCTTCCATCCTCAAAGGAGCCCATTCTAAGGGAGGCATATAAGTATGAAGATCCAGAGGGTCCATGTAATGGGCCCGATGGAGGATAGATGAGTGGATCCACCATTTCAGAACCGGTATCCTTGTCCAACTAGATATGGACATAATCTGATCAGTGGCCCAAACGGGTCAAAGATCTTTAGGATGATAAAATATAGGGGGAACTATTTGATACTCTGGTTGCATACGACTCTTGATATGCAGACACTTAGAAATGGCAAACGTGGCAAGTATTTACTCAGATTAAACCGACTGAATTGTTGAATCCACTTAAGAGTCTCTAAGTGGATTGTTTAAACAATCCTAACCTCCGATTCGGTTGACACTTATTTTAAAGACCATCACATGGTATTTATTTCTAACCGTTACATAAATGTCCATCAATCTAATAGCTAGATATCAAGTAAGAGATTTTCTTTTTTATCGTGACAGATCTATATATATTGTACCCATAATTTAGACGGTTCATTTTAAATTATTTTAAGTCCGCAAATGCAATTTCTTTGTAATTTGCAACTCCCTGCGTATCATCCATCACCCTATGCCAGGATATATATTAAAGTATTTCTCAAAAATAACTTAGTTTTGGACTTTAGGTGTCAGTCGTCCTTGCCTACTCATTCAAAACACGGTTCTCACTGGATTAGTTGTCTTATTCAATTGACTGAATAAATGAACTGATTTTGTGTAGATCTATACCAGAAGTTTGGATTTTATCACTACGAGCTTTTTTGCCGTAGATTGATTCATTGGGCCCCACTGAATGGATGATCTCGATTGTCGCACCATGGTGGTTTGTAGAACTGAACATGATTCAAGCTAGCTTGAAAAACTAGGTTGTGTTCGATCCGACTTGATTCACAGACGGGCTCGAGTCAAGCTGACTGCCTAAACCTCTATCTCGAAAAAAAATTGAGTGGAGTTCGAGCTCTGTCAAGCTAGAAGAGACTTGACTCGAAACCAAATTCAAACCCGACTCACTCAAATTATATATATATATATATATATATATATATATATATATATATATATATATATATATATATATATATATATATAAACTAAAAAAGTTAAAACCTAAATCTACCTTACCCTACCCAACCCTTCCCCCTCCTCCCACCCTCATTTCCTCTTCCTTTTTTCCTTTTAACCTATCTGAGTGGCAGGCCAGCGGGGACCCCACCCGACCCCTGCACTCAACGAGTGGCAATGAGCGGCCCTACTTCTCTCTTTCCCTCTTCTCTCATTTCTTTATCCTTCAGTCCTCTCTTCAAGGTATGTTTATATATGGTTATGCTTGGGTTGTGTCGGGTTGGGTCAAGGTTGGGTCAAGGTCGGGTTGGGTCTGGGTTAGTGTTAGGTTGGGTTGTATCGGGTTGGGTCATGGTGGGGTTGGGTTTAGGTTGGATCAGGGTTGGATTAGGGGTAAGGTTGGTTCATGATCAGGGTTAGTTTGTGTCGGGTTGGGTCATGGTTAGGCCACATCGGGTTGGGTTAGGGTTGGGTCTGGGTCAGGGTTGGGTTGGATCAGCATCAAGGTTGGCCAATTGGGTGATGTAGAGTGGATCGCAGACACTTTCATGCCCAAGATGGACCACAAAAGGCCATATAGGAGGTGGATGTGATAAGGACTGTTAGAACCCTAGAACATGCATATCTCACAAAGTGTAATGAGTTATTCAATGTGTCATATATGATTTTGGGGTAGGAGAAACTACTTTAGCCAACCAACCTCATTAAACCACGTTACCCATGCTGGATTTGCGAGATTCCATCAGATTGATGGTCAAAAATCCTTTTTAATTTTGTTTTTACTATTTATAATAAGTTTGAATTCGATCATAACTCTTGATCCTTTGAGCTTTAAGAGGTGTACCCAACATGAAAAGGACTTAGAAAATTTAAGAGAATAACGTGGTTAGGCTAAATTGGACAAATACTATTTTTGGTCGAAAACCATGAAGCTTAATCGAAATCATGACCATCTATAAATAGTAAGTTTACAATTAATAGTAACTCACATTTTTAGGGAGTTTAAGTTAGGAGTTTGATTCTAAAACTTCTTATTAGATTTGAGATTACTATTTAAAGGGTTATAATTTTGTTTTTTTTATTATCATCGATCAATATATTTTCAAATTTATTGGAATTTATTTATATTTTTCCTCGTGGATTCAAAGAATCTCTATGAGGAGTCCAGAGAAGCTCCATGGGTTCAGAGTAATTATTGCCTTGAGGAAGATGGTGATCGACCTCATCATGTCAATCCCTATGTCAATTGGTATCAGAGTGAGGACTCCCCTCGAACCGATAGTAAATAGCGTAGGAATGGAACAAAATCTTGTAGACGGTGATCCAGGGATTTGTTGTCTTTTGGAAAAAATGAAAGCTTTCCATCAGGAGAGTCAATTGACCATGCAAAGCCTGTAGGCAACCCTTGACCATCTTGAGGATACGTTAATTTTTTCCCGAGACAAAGGCAATGCTTAGCCACCTGTGGTTGCTGTACGGTACAATTCAGATTTTCGTAGGGCACTACCGAAGGTGAATCGTAGGGTCAAAGATGATTACATCGATGACGGCTTTGCCTAATAACTAGTTCATAGAGGTAATCGACTAGATCGTGCAGAAAGATACTATTTAGGCAAGGTCAAACTTTTCAATTTTAATGACTTATTACATACAAGATTTCCTCAACTGATTAGCCAAAGTAGAACAATATTTTGATTACATGGATATGCCAGAACATATAAAGGTGAAATTAGTAACATTCAAATTAACATCCGATGCTTCTACATGATTGGAGCAATTACAACTCTTACGTGCTCGACAGATCAAGACGCCCATCCGATCATTGCCACGGATGAGACTCATTTGATCATGATTCCTCCCTAGTGATTATAAGTAGAAATTGTTCTAGCATACCAAAATTGCTAACAGGGAAATCGAACCATCACAGATTACTCCGAAGAATTCCAACGGTGGCAACGCGAAATGACCCATCATAAGCCGAATCACAAAAGATTGCACGATTTATAGGTAGGTTACGATCGATGATTCAGAACTGAGTTTAGATGCACCAAGTCGATACAATGGATAAACGGTTCAGTTGGCAGGTAGGGTGAAAACGTAGCTCGTAAGAGTCCCTACCCAGCCTTATCCTTTAACTTGGCCTCCCATGATAGGTCCCATGCAGGATTCAGTGCTGGCACGAGAAAAAGAATCAATAGGAGGACGTCCTCAACATCTTGCAACCGCAAACCATGACACGAGGATCAACCTATTTAGAACTCAACGTGTAGCACCAACAACAGTAGGTCCAAGTAAGATTACAAATCCTTATGGTCGGCCAAGGCAAAATACTTGTTACTATTGTGGCCAATCGAGCCACTTATCAAACACCTGCTCTTAATGTCCTACAACCTACTTGACCATTAACAAATGGGGCATTGAAGGTGATGTAGTAGAAAAGATTATGGATTTGTTAAAGATGATTAGACCACTGAGGAAGGGGCTGGTGACGAAGAATGGTTAGCCAATAATCATGGCAAATATTTGGTTGTGAGGCGATTATTGTACACTCCATAGAAGGAGTTGCATTTACAGTGATACAATATATTTTATACTTGGTGTACCATTAATGGCAAGGTCTGTGATGTAATTATAGACAATGGCAGTAATGAGTACATCGTCTCGAAGGTGATGATAGATAAGTTGCAGCTATCTATAACAAAACATCCTTCACTCAATTGGCTAGATAAAAAAGATGAACAAGATCAAGTTAACCAAACAATGTACTGTCTCATTTTCAATTGGTAAAAATTATAAGGATCAAGTACTTTATGACGTGATCAACATATAAGTATGCCAAATGTTACTCAGTTGACCATGGAAATCGGACCGTAATGAGACCCATCGAGGAAGAGACAATATTTGTGTGTTACTCAAGGACGGTCGAAAAATGGTCATTGCCCTTGTGGCACCAGAGAACCACCCTAAAGCTTCTAAAGTGGAGGGGAGTTCCTTCCTGACCATTCAGGATTTCATGTAGGAGTCTAATGGCCTGTTTGGGAGGGTGGATTTCGAACCCCCTGGATTAGCAATCCTTCCGATGTGTTTGACACTCTAGAGTGTGAATTAACTTTAATTCAAAAATACCTATGCATGGTATATTTACAAGGGTTTGAATTTAATTAGTTAATCAACTTTAATATCCCTAATTAGCGAGATATATAATTTTTAATAATATGGTTGTGATAAGCCCGCGGAAATTTATGCTTTGCTTGTAAATGATGAAATTCTAAGTATCAAATGGACCGCAAGCATAAGATCATGTCTGAGTGACTAACCAATGATTTTTAATCGTTGATTAATATGGACAATGTTTGGATGGTGCTGGAAAATGTTTGGAGGGTACTGATTTACATGGACAATGTTTGGACGGTGCTAGATAATGTTTGGATGGTACTGATTTACATGGACAATGTTTGGACGATGCTGATCATCATTAGTGGGCCATGTGCCCAATAGAATGATAGTGTATAGTGACATACATGTTACACCTGTAACTATTGAAATGATTTTAGGTGTAATCTAAGCTCTCACCATGGATTACAAACCCCCTCAAAGAGGGGATTGGAAACCCCCTGGATTAGAAATCCCGAATTACTTTATGCTGCCAAACACCCAAGGGGATTTGAAACCCCTTCCAATCCACGGTGCTAAACGACCCCTAAGGAAACCGACGAGGTGTTCACCATGGTGGTAAAGGGTTAGGAATTGGAGCCCTTAAGGATTCCTCTAAGTTTAAGACCGTGCTGAATGAATTCAAAGAAATTTGGCCCGATGACCTTTCCGATAGATAGCCTCCCATGTGAGATACTCAACATCATATTGACCTTGTCTCCAGGTCCAATTTACCTAATCGTCTTCACTATTGGATAAGTCCGAAGGAGTGCAATATTCTTTAAGGGCAAGTGGAGGAAGTGATCCGTAAGGGTCTAATCCGAGAAAACATGAGCTCATGGGCCGTACCGGATCTATTAATTCCAAAAAAAGATGATAATTAGCACATGTGTGTCGACAGTCGGGCGATCAATAAGAATATCATAAACACAAATTTCTCATGCCACAGCTGAACGATATAGTGGACATGCTTGAGGGTGCGAATTTTTTTTTTTAAAATTAGATTTAATGAGTGCTACCATTAGATTTGAATACGGTCGAGTGATGAGTGGAAGATAACTTTTAAGATCAAGGAAGGATTGTATGAATGGTTGGTCATGCTCCTCAGTCTTTCGAACGCGTCTAGTACATTAATGAGGTTGATGGACCAAGTTCTAAAACCATTTATTAGGCATTTCGTAGTAGTATACTTCGATGACATTTTAATATATAGTTAGGACAAAACAAGCCATATGAAACATCTCAAATAGGTTTTTCAAGTATTCACCGAAAATAAATTGTATCTCAATCTAAAAAAAATGTAGCTTTGACCGATAACCTATTGTTTTTGGACTTTGTCGTGACATTCATGGGCATCCGGGCGAGCGACGAAAAGGTAAAAGCCATTATGGAATGGCTAGTTCCAACAAACATCCATAAAGTACAGAGTTTTCACAGATTGGCAATATTCTGTCGTAGGTTCGTGAAGAATTTTAACACTATTATATTACCAATTACAGATTGCATGGAGAAGGGGCCATTTTAGTATTTTAGTAGATTGACGAAGCTAATAGGAGCTTTGTTGAAATCAAGCATAAATTGTCCACAATCTCGGTTCATGTACTTCTCAGCTTTAACAAACTGTTTGAGGTCGTATGTGATACTTCATATGTCAGAATTAGGGAATTTTTTATCTCAAGAAAGCAAGCCGGTGGCCTTCTACAATGAAAAACTTAATGATGCGCGCAAAAAGTAGTTGACCTATGAGTTGTATGCAATAGTCCAGACATTGTGATATTGGTGACATTACTTAATTAAGAGGGAGTTCATTTTTTACAAATACCATCAATCTCTTAAATTCATTAATAGTCAGGCTAATGTGAATCGTATGCATGCTAGATGGGTTGCATTTTTTCAGGAATTCACATTCTTTCTGAAGCATAAGTCAAAGCAACAAAACAAGGTGCCTGATGCACTTAGCTGACGTGCTTCACTACTTATTATAATGAGTAATTAGGTAGTCAGCTTTGACTGTCTCAAGGAGATACATGCCAAGGATGATGACTTTAAAGATGCATGGATGAGGTGCTAAGAGGGTCATCCCAGTGACCTACATATACAAGACAATTTTCTCTTCAAAGAGAATCTACTATGCATCCCCAAAAGTTCTCTGAGGAAGTAAATTATTCAAGAGTTACATGGAGGTGTCCTTGGTGGACACCTTGGGCGAGACAAGACTCAGGCTCTTGTGGAGGAGCGATATTACTAAGTGCAATTGGTAAGTGACGTGGGTAAAACAGTTACAACACTGCCATGTTTGTCAGACCTTTAAGGGGTAGTCTTAGAATACTGGCCTTTACACCCCGTTACTTATGCCTAAAGGCCCTTGAGAGGACTTATTTATAGAGTTCATACTTGGTCTCCTATGAACACAAACATGCATGAAAGAGAGTTCAACATAATATATGCTTGATCGTTATCTTTCGTCGTCTCATCCACATCCAACAACTTGCAAACGAGCCTATTATAGTTATTGATGTGGGCCTCAACGTTAATGCCTTTTGTCTTCGTCAGATTGAACAAATATAGCTTTAAATACTGTAGACACCCCACCCAGGCTAGCAATTTGACAAGGCATGGATGATTTTTAGGAACTGAACCTGAACCCCGCACCTTACCTATAACTGCAACCATTTTCCTAAACCTGATCTGAACCCTGATCCGAACCCAAGCCATCCCATTACTCCAAGCCTTAACTTGACTCAAGACCATCACCCAAGCTAAAGCATACCCAAACCTTACCTATAATCAATCCAATTTTTGAGCCACTTTCGGGTCACAATCGAATCGGTTTCGAGCCATTTTTGAGCAAAAAATCTAAGACAGGCTTTGGACCACTCTCAGGGCCCAAAAAGAGGCCCACTGGCCAAATTGCGGGATTAATCGTACGCGGGTGGTAATTCGTTTACCGCCCTACTTTGACAGATGTGTCCCTCTGAGCTACAGCTGTTACTCTCTCCCAAAAGTCAACTCTTTCACAAATTTGACCCTGAGATTCACTCTATTTACCATCCTACTAAGCCCAAAGACTTATAAGAGAGTGTCACGTGGCATTATCCTCTCCTCAACCAATCACAAGCCACCACATCATCATTTACCCTTTAAAGTCCTCAAAATTACCAAAAGGCCATCCCGAGGGGCTATAAATACCCCTCACTTCTCATCAACCAACAACCATTTACCAAGTAAGCCCTTACCAAGAGAGAGAGAGAGAGAGAGAGAGAGAGAGAGAGAGAGCTTAAGTTCTCAAGCTCCCATCTTTTTATCTTTCCTCTAGCCTCCTCCAACCATCCCTTAGCCTTACAGTCCTATTTGGGTTAATCATCCCCAACCATGGTGCACCAAAACATCCAAGCCATTTCTAGTGCATGCCAAAGATCATGCAATCATTACTAGTATTTATATTTCATCAATCGCATTATTATTTTCCTTCTCAACCCTTTGTTTCTCTAGATTGTCATTAAATGTATACTATGTGACTTGTCAGAACTTTGAACTTTATCATATCAGAAGCTCATGGTAGCCTAGTCCCTTTTAAATGATATTTTAACATCATCACATCTATTTAAAGCTTCTCTAGACATTTCCTGAACGTATGCTTTGCGACTTGGCAGAATTTCAGATCTTGCCATATCAGAAATTCGAGTCTACCTACTCCCATTTCAATATTATTATCCTATCCCTTAAGACTATTTTACCATACGAAGTAGAGACTGTACATCCGTACGAACAGAGAGGGTGTCTAACACCTTCTCTCTCTGTAACTGAGGTCCCTTACTCAGAATCTTAAATCACAAATCATGAGTCAACTAAAAGCAAGAGAGTCTTCAGATTCTCTAGCTTTCACATATTCTGCAGGTTCTAGCTGACTGTAGGATTTTGAATTAAATAGCAAGTGACGACTTTAAGTCTATTGCATCATCAATCCAAATCAGTTCACACAGTCCCAAACGCCAAACAAAAAATCAGCGTGGGCACTGATTTCTAGCGTTCATAAATACAAGATTCTCAAGAGACTTTTTCGAGTAAATGTTCTCTAGTTTCACCAATGTATCCGCAACATTTTCTCTATTAAAACATTATAAAGAACCTCATCTATTAGACATAATTAGTTTGAGATATTGGCCTTTTTATCTAGCTTGTTCCATTCTTCTTTGTCATAGTTTCTGGTTGCTTTCTAAGGAGAGCTTTGTCTAATCCTTGTTGAACTAGGAAGCCATTCATCTTAACTTTTCATAGTTTATAATTATTATTACTGGAATACCTTTTTACATCAAACTTCATGTTAGATGCCACGGATACTTTCTTTCAGATTCCATATACTTCCCAATGTTAGCTCTAATATCATTTTTTGGGAACCGTGGAAGTACACAAAGCGAAATCAAGTAAAGCACACGTAATTGCACAAACAAATAAAAAAAATCCAAATTTTATATAGAAAAATCAGTACAGGAGAAAACCACGACACGAAGTCAAGAGCAATGAACTATGAAAGTAGAATTACAAGAGATATATGATATTACTGATTTGGACAAGCTTCAAATCTCCTTCAAACCCTAGTTATACCCTTGAACCCCAGGAATATTTTAGTAAGCCCTAATACACCTTAATTACCCCTAAATCCCGATTACACCTAATATATATTCTTATCACAATCAGAATAGAAAATAAATCATGCACTTAATTTCTACATGCAATTTCGATGGAAACTTCGATGGCATCGACAACCATCGAAAACCTGTCGATGACATTGAAGACTTGTTCGATGTCATTGAGTGATACCCCTAAAATTATCTTGCTGCAATTAATATGAATTTTTCAGACTTTCTTGATGGCATCAACATTTGTTCAATGGGATCGAGGGAGTGACCAGGTTGCCATTTGTTCGATGGGATTGAGAGAACTAACCGTGTTACTGGAAGATCTAAGACACTGACAACATATTTTTAATTCACCATGTTGATAATGTTAAAGAGGCATGGATGAAGGAAAAATACAAACACCAACTTAGATATAGAGCTTTGTGGTCAGGATAGGATTTTAATGGCAGGCATTTAGGTATTTCCTGTGATGTATGTAAAGCCGACAAGATAGTATACCCACGGAGGAACAAAATGCGTGGCTGTTGCTAAAGCAAAACGTGGATTGTGTCCTACCCCCACCCGTATGCAGGTGGGAACGGGCAGGAGCTTTGAGTGGCCACCGTAATGTATGGGCCTTATCCACACCGTTCATCCATTTTTCCTATCATTTTATGATATAAAACCAAAACTGAGGTAAATCCAAGACAGATTTAGACTACACAAAAGGGAATTAAAGTCTTACCGTTGAAAACTCTCCGGGGAAATAGAAGTTTTGAATGGAGCTGATATTTGTGTTTTATCTTCATCCAGGTCTATGTAACTTTATGAATATATTGGATGACAAATAAACATCACGATTAGCCTTAGAAAAGTTTCAACGGTGAGAGTCATTGTCACCACTGCTTCCTGAGGTGTGGTCCACTTGAGCCTTAGATCTACCTAAATTTTGGGCTAATATCCTAAAATGATACAAAATAATGGATAGACAGTGTGGATAAGACCCATACATCAAGGTGGCTACTCAAAGCAGCTCTTGTTCGTTCCTAGCTGGAGACCGGCGGGGTTAGGTCGCAATCCGCGTCCGAAATAATTGAGTGCCTTTGCTTTTGCTAAAGTAAAAGGATGAAATAATTGAGCGCCTTTCATTTTGTACCAAGTTATCTTCCATTTTGAAGGTTGGGTTGAGAAAGCCTTGTTTTAAGCTTAGAAGCTTTTGAAGGAGAGACAGAGAGAAAGAGAGTATGGCTGATATTGCTGTTAAGTTCATCATACAAAGATTGAATGATTTTCTAGTGCAGGAAGCAGAGTTGCTACTCGGAGTAGATGGTAAGATCAGATCACTTCGAGACAAACTTGAATGGATGCATGCCTTACTCAGAGACCTTCGTGGGAAGAGCAGAGATAATGACAGAGTTAAGGTTTGGGTGGCCCAAATAAGAGAAGCAGCTTATGATGCTGAGGACGTCATTGACTCCTACATCTTTAACATTCAAAATCAAGGAAGAGAGACACTGGGCCTTTACCGGCAGTCAAAACTGCCAGCAAAGGTCCCAAAAACTGCAAGCAAAAGGGTTCACTGGTGGTCTCGCAACTGCGGGCAAAGGCTCGGTTGGTAAAGGTGTTGCCGACGGCCAGCACCTTTTATTGGCAATTTTGCAGGCCGCCCCTAAATGTTCATTAGCTACGAATAAAATCCGTAGCTATAGAGCCTATGGTTACCGACAATCTGTAGCCATTGCAATTTTGTTGTTTCAATTTTCCCCCCTGGCAAAAAAAAAAATGATTGCAGGTAAATCAGTAATGTGTACAAATATAAATGTATAAAGCACATAAAAACTTAATTCAAAATCTTTTTTGGTATAGAATAATTGTAAGCAATCCTTAGTTTTCATCTGATGAACTGCTAGAACCTAGTGTGTTAAAGCAAAAGAAAAAGTATAAAAAGATCTCTCTACACCACCTTATTTACAATGTTGCAGGTGAAAGAACTACTCTAATAATACAACCCAGGCCCACTTAATCCTGTCTCAAAGCATAAGGAAAAAAAAAGAAGGAGAAGGATTAACAACAATAAACATGAGCTTTCAATCAACCAGTCTTCAACTGGCTTCAAAGCTTCCTTAGTTTCCTTCTTCATAGCCCCCTTTTCCTTTGCTGCCTTCATTTTAAGGAAAAATTTTCCTATAAGAATGAAAATATAAATTAGCAGCAGTCAATAAAATAGCAGAGCCCAAACAAAAACTCTAATTTGGGGATCACTTCCCAAGACTTCCTGTCCTCAACAGACAAATTGAGATGTGTCAAGTCTACTTTGCCTCTTATTTAATGTTTTCTTTTTTTTTTTTACAATTTTCTTTAGCCTTATTAATAACATTCAACAATTATGAGACAGAGAGCAGAGCAGAGCAGAAAAATGAAGCAAAAGAAGTGCTAAAAGAATGCTTGCTTTCATAAGACGATAAAGGTCAGAAGGCTCAAGACAAGCATTCTTGTACATATGGATAGACCAGCCAAATGCAAATAACTCACATGACAACCAAATGAAGATATACTCACGATTAATGCATAGAATTCATTGAAATGTAATAAAAAAATTAAACCATAGAAACTAAAGTTTTAAGTATCATCTAAAAAGGAGGAAATAATCTTAGATTATGACTGATCCAAAAAAAAGTTAAAACCAAGCAACATCTGAACCTACCATGGACCCATTCCAGGATAAATACTGAACTGCTAAGTTCAATATGATAAAAGGGTTAAAAGAATCAAAGAATTCATAATAGTGACATGACACATGAGACTGTATTCAAGTCTAGGCTAAAAAATATTCAAGTATAGAAACAACAAAAGTAAAAATATCCAATTAGCTAACGTAAGCCCAGAAACCCAAAGAACATATGACATGTCAAACACGCATCCCAACAAATTATGTGTGGCCATTTAACCAAAAGTAAGTTTTTGTGCAGAAGATCATAAAGAGACCAATTTAGAGGCAAGGACCCCAATGCATGAAGACCACTAGTGCAAGAAATATGGGGAATGATATCTTTCTGCGAAGAATGAAGAGGTAAATTCAGTAGAAGAGAACGTATTTAGACTTCACTTCCTACCTTTCACCTAGTTAACTTGACTGAGAACATATTCTCTTTCTTGTGGATCGAGCAATAGTTGTTGGGCCTTTGCTAATGTTGTTCACAAGTCAATAGTTGATTGTCAATGAATGTTTCAAACAAGGATGAAGAGAACAAAGTAAGAACTGAGTAAAGATTTCAACACCGGGTTAAGGGTTTGAGTACCCATAGGTGGTGAAATTCCACCACGGCGTGCGTGTGTGTGCATGTGTTTAAAAAAAAAAGAAAAGAAAAGAAAAAAAAAGAACTAAGTAAGAAATGGTAAGACATGTCTCAAACCTAAGAAAAGGCATCCTCCATAAAGTCCAGTTTCAAAGTGAAGAAAAAAGACTCTAATAGCCACATATCCTCTCTTTTATATGGTATTTGCAGTTTTATTCCACAAAGCAATAATGTAATTGTACATTGATATCAAATAGCTGCCAGGAAAAAAGAAGAGTCATAAATCTATTACGTAAAACAGTGAGTCCAATTTCCATCATATAACATTCACTACAGAATATGAAGACAAATCAAGACTTGCAGACTGCAGTCCATGGTACTAAAGTTCATGGTATATTAGAAATAAGCGGATAGAATTACTTACCTGTCAACCAGGATGTTTTGAATGATAAAGTTTGACATAGAATGGCCATACAGAGGGTAATCGATAAAGTTCCTATATGAATGAAAGGTTTGCTACCCAAATTTTCTAGAACTATATAACATCAAGAAAAGAAATCTGGTATCATTTCCTCTGCAAAACATGAGAAAATACCATACCATCCAACCCATATGGAATACTATCTATGTAAAGCTATTGTCTGATCTGCTTTGATCGAAATCATTTTTCAGCTCCCCCTTGCTAGGATTTCATACACATATCATCACACCTCGAAATAAAGTACAAGGAAAAAAATCATTCTTTTATATAGTACCTAGAGCTTTAATTTCAAATGTGAAAAATCAGAAAGTAAACAATGGAATACAGAAAAGAAGAAGAAGATGCAGAATTAGGACATGTGGTACACTCAATCATCAATCGAGACTGTTCATTCAATAATATCAGCGCTTGTTTCTTTACCTTATCATTTGTATCAGCGCTTCTTGTTAAGATTTTAAAGAAATCTGATAGTGTGGGATTACCTTTGAATCTTTTTGGATCTGCCCTACTTTTGGGCTCATCCCCTAAAATGAAATAACAAAATGGACACATGCATCATAGTGGGGCGCATAGAGCTTTGACACCAGCAATAGCTTCCTGGTGTTGAGGTCACCAACCAAGCAATGCCCCTTCTTTTTTGAAGCGGATTACGTCCTACCTCTGCCATCTCTACCCAGGAATAGGCAGATCTATGTGGGGCTTACCATGATGTTTATTTTTCACCAACCTCTTCATAAGGTCACACAGACCTAGATGAAGGGAAAACATAAACATCAGCTTGATCCAAAACTGTTATGGCCCTCAAGAAGTTTCCGAGGATAGGCGTGGCTTTGTGGGCCACAGAAGTTTTAGATCAATCTGATTTTAATGTTTTCCCTCCATCTAGGTTTATTTGACTTTATGAACAGGTTGGTGGAAAATAAACAGTCTAATTTGACTGATTTTGAATTTAAACAGTCTGAATAATGATCAGGTTGGTGGAAAATAAACAGTCTAATTTGACTGATTTTGAATTTAAACAGTCTGAATAATGATCAGGTTGGTGGAAAATAAACAGTCTAATTTGACTGATTTTGGATAAAAAAAATATAAATACAAGAGTACCAAAATGATTTTAACTATGTCCAAGATGGTAGGACATAACACAACCCATACTCAACCCAATTTTGATCAGGCTGGGTCCATTGGATACCTTTTGGACAAAATCCAAATCAAACAAGAGGTAAAGCAATCAAAAGCAGAACATCCATATTGGAGACTTCAATACCTAAAAATGAAGCATGGACACCTAAAATTAAGCAAACAGATTAAAATGTTAAAGCCAAAAATACCAAGCTCTTTGCCAAATGACCAAAAAACACTAAACTGCATGAAGATATTGCCAAATGCAAAGGCAGTCTAAATCCAAGACAAATGAGTACAGTAGCTCAGGAAAATAGCAAATATTAACAAAAGATATGTGATACTTTTGCAGTGTAAGAATATGCTTTAGGATCTAAACATTCTTTCGAAACATTTAATAATATATTTGAGACTCGTGAATATGAGTTTCTACTTTCTGATTTTTATAAAAGAACCATATATATATATATATATATATATATATATATATATATATATATATATATATATATATATATATATATATATATATATATATATATATATATATTTCAAGATTGCATGCATAAAATGGCCATTTCTAAAAACAAGGGATCATGATTGGGATTGCTTATTTGTTGGAATATCAGGGTATGTTCATGCTTTCCCTATTAAAACCCACTGAATGTCAAGAATGGAGTGAAGGAATTACCAGGCATAGGATGAATCCCATTCTGTATGGGGCCAGAGGAACCTTTGGTGGCACAGGGTATTTCATCAGATGGTTTTGCGCTCAAGCAAGTGATTGAACATGAAATGTAAGAGATCAAATACCTATTTAGAGAAAAGATGGATTCAGTCATGATTCCTTCAAAAACTTAACAGCACACGAGTCATGGGAAAATGTATTGTCTTACAAGTTTAATGTCTTCGCGAGAAACCTTCCCGCCATCATTGCTGGAGATGGATAGCAAACCTGAATCTGCTCTGGGAACCTTAGCTGGAGATCCAGGCCATTCACCAACACTCTTTACTTTATGTTGTCTCATCCACCATACACATGGCATAAATTCTTGTGAAAACAAACCAATCAAATTATATAGCCCATTGTTGGTTAAGTATAGACCGAAAACCCTCCCATTGATAATCATAACCATCCAATTGCTGGCCGTTGAGTGAACCACTAAAAGCAAAACATTCGGCAGCTTAAATTTAACAAGAGAAAAGAAAATGGCTAAGATCATCTGATCACTGGCAATTCGGCGCTATTTTTCACAATGGGGACCACAATTTGGACTTGGTTGTTACAGTGGGTGAGACTGTTAATTTTCCTAATCCACGCTCCTCACTCATATCCCATCTTCTCTTTCTTTTAATTTTCCTTTTTGTTCTTAAGATACCCTCCCTGTTAGACAATAATTCAAGTGTCCTTCATGACAATAGTAAAAGGATAATTCAAGTAGTGAACCTAGATTCATTGTTTTACCCAAAAATAACTACTTAAACCTAATACATAATAATTTGATTTTATCGGGAAAAGAAAAACAGTTGTATTGTCTGAAGTAGCAGAGAACAAATTGACGAATCATCTGTGGCCAGTTCATATGAAGTCAAAGCATCCACTAACTGTGATTAGGTGATACATGCAAAAAAGGAGAATGCCATGTTGTTCATACATTCCTAAACTTCATTCCAAAACTATAACTAGTATTCAGTCTCAATCATGACATACTGGAAACCAATACTTCTTATTTAAATGCAAACTATTAACAGAATCCCTGGGATCATGGATGGGCAATTGCCAGGAAATGGCTAAGCACAGAGCACCCACCCGTATCAAAGGTCATGCTCAAATAGTTGGCTGCAAAGAAATGGATGCATAGATATTGCAAAGAAAGAAGCAAAATAAATATAATTTAGTTCCAAGGTGGAAATAAAATGCTAATGATAGAATATATGAAGGATGGAATTGCAACATGGAACTGTACGAAACACTTATGGTGCACACTTCGTGGAACTGTACAAAAACACCCATTGTAGAAGCATTTCTCGATAACAATATAAAAGAAAAACTAGAAGTTTAATGAAAGAAAAGGTGAGAGAGATGACCTGGTTAGAGGTGGGCCTATCCTGAAATAGATGCACAGAACTCTGGGGTAGAACAACTGAAGGAGTTATTTCAACAAGGTAGACCTTTACAGGGAGCTGTAACAGCCCTTACAGGTCTTTTTTTTTCCAAGACGGCCGTTATGTGACGGTTGCCACCAGTACCTTTACGTAATGGCTGTTATGACACACCATACATCAGACCAACAGTCTATCACTGAAACATGCAACTTTTACAAAATTGAAAACCAGGTATACTGTATCCTTGATTTTAAATTAGTAAAGGAGGATTTGGGAATGTCAGCATGGAATCTAATTGTCAGCTACAATGACCCAATAAAACTAGATACACTGACCCATCCAAGCAGTTCATTGGTAATATTGAAGTGTTTGTCATTATCAAATAATGATTCATATTATGCAAGTATAGAATATGAAAAGCTGTATCTAGTTATTTAGATTTATATGTCAAAATTAACATTAGGGGTGAACAATAGAAAAATATAGCTGAGATTAAAAAAAGATAAAGAGAGAGAGAGAGAGAGAGAGAGAGAGAGAGAGAGAGAGAGACTGGTATTCTAATGTGTATCCACGTGGCAGATGCATGTGCTCGACGTGTCATTTCTTTAGATAAAATGTTGTGCCCTTGTTAGTTGCTATCTTAAAACCTGTCATGAATTTAGCCCTGCATTAGGATTCCAAATTGGTTTGGAGGAAATCAAGGAACATCAATTTTGCTGTGTTTTCTGATGCTTTTTTTCAAAGGTGGTTCATAGCAATTAGCATTGGCTTGTGAATCTTAATAGAAAATTTTGAACTGTTTTTTCTTTCTTTTTTTTTTTTAATTTTCTTATGTAGTTCTGAACATGCCTTTGTTTATTCTTTTTTGTAAACGAGGACATTTGGTATTGAGTTTCTCACCTAAATATGGATATTTGTATCTAAACATGTTTGCTCTAAAACCTTACATTCCATTTATCTGCTTGTGAATCAATGGAAAGCTTGTTAAGATTTCTTTGTTTGCTCTGTCATTGCAGCTATTGACCATTATATCTACTACTGATGACTTGAATTATCCAGAGAATATGGAATCATATTATATAGTTAATGCTCCATATATATTTTCAACGTGTTGGAAGGTGCGTATCCATGCTTTTCCTTGAATCCGATTTTCTAGCTTATATATATATATATATATATATAGGAAAGAAAAAAGCTGTAGAATCAGCCACATTGTGATGTTTCCATTCATTTGCTGAATTCTAATCCAAGTGAAAATTCAGCAACTCAAGAAATGGCACTCTTTTCATGCTTTTCCAGATTCTTTCCTTGAAAGTGAAGCGATGCAAACCATCATTTTCAATTTTTGGAAAAAAGAAGTTAAAATTAACAAAAGAATGCTAATTTGCAGCTTGCTTCATAGAAGTACAATGCAACTTCCTCCATAGCACGTGGGGAAAATGTAATGTGATTGTGAACTATCAATATGGTGGGCCACCATGTGGATGGATTCTCAGTCAAAAATTGCAGTGATTTTTTTTTTTTGGAAATGTTTTTTCTTTCTTGAAAAGGTATTATTTACCTTTCCAAAAAAGAAATCGCAGTGATTGGAGAACTCTGATCATCCAATTGTCATGAGTTTTCCTGGTTGAGTGGGGGAAGTATGCTCTGTTGTAGCCAACCATTCCTTTTTAGGCAACTAATGGATGGGTAACGCGGTCAGATTCCCTTGCCTTTTTGGATAGCACCTAGCCACATGGTGCCCCGCTGGATCAACAGTCCTTGTACTTTGGATATTTGCCATCCGTTCTGTGAGGAAGGAGTTGCATAGTTTTCCTTTGAGGCGAATCGCATATCCAGGTTCTTGACAACATGCATAAAGAGGATATAATGCCATTAAATATCTCTGTGCATCAAAACTATGTGTTTACCCCCTGAACTTCGAAGAGACAATTTATAGATTTCAAGGATTTTGCAATATACCAGGCGGCAGAGAAAATATCATCAAACTTCTTTTTTAATGTTGAAGGATCTTGCAGTGGCCAATTGGCATCATCTTGGTGGACAAATATCACATTTTCCAAAATAGCCTTTGAGACACCCATTAGGACAAGAATTTCCTTATCCATGTCAGCACATCTGTAGCTGAGACAAACTTTCTGCATATTGCCAACAGAGAAACAAAGAGAACTAAATCGAAGTGAATGGCATATTTATCCCAATGTACAATTTTAGCATAATGTAATTTTGTCTCAAAAGCTGATATGATAAAGTAAAAAGACATTCAACAACATGATAAATTAGCAGAAATGAGTCATTGCTCAGGCTAAATATACGTGTTCAAAATGACATGAAAACAAAATGAGCACATATATGATCTTGGAAGTTGACGAGGTTGAGTTACGAGTCCAACTTTTTGGAGAGCTTTTAAATGTTCAAAGTTTGAAGCAAATGTTTAGTTTTTTTTTTTCTTTGGTTAACTTAGAGATAAAATTGATTGCATGCCCATCTATGCAATATGGGCCTGATTGGAACAACAAAGATGTCACGGATTTAAACGGTAGCATCCTAAGAGCGTTATTTTTCTACCAGGATGGTCTCTCTTAAAACAAAGCCCCTAACTACATTAGAGGGGGCAGTTAGGGGCTCTGAATCATCATCTGGCATTTCATCGATCATCTGAATAGCACTTTTGTCAAAATTCCACTTGGAAATGAGTGCATGCGACAACCAAACGAAAAGAAGCACAAATTTCATCAAGTTACCATAAGATTAAACATGAATTCAAGCATAGAGTATCGAAGACTGATGATTATAAGGTTCCAAAGTTTGGAAGAAGATCCAAGATAATAGATCTAGGGATTCAAAAAAGTGAAATTTAGGGCTTTCAGAGAGGATTTTACCCTTCGAGGGAGAAAGTCGCGGAAACCAGAAAAGAGAAGAGAGCTGATTTCCACCTGCGCACAAATGGGATAACTATGTCAATGAGAGAATAAAAATAACCAAAATACCCGATTGATTTTAACGTGTCCAGTAGATCTTTCTAAGTGATTATGATGACGTTGATGATGAAGAAATTGATAACTATAGAAGGGATAGATGGAAGGAGAGATCTTTCTTTTACCTTGGGACGGTTGTGTAGTTTGATGAAATCATGCATTTGGATGATTTGAGAGAGAGAGAGAGAGAGAGAGATCTAAAAAGAATCGGATCTTGAAATATAAAATGCAGAGTAGGGAAAATGAGAGAGAGATAGATGTCTGAAAAGAATCGGACCTTAAAATATGAAATGCAGGGTAGGGAAAATGAGAGAGAGAGAGAGAGAGAGAGAGAGAGAGAGAGAGAGAGAGAGAGAGAGAGAGAGAGAGAGAGATCTGAAAAGAATCTCACTCTCAAACACCTCCTTCGGGCGGCTGCTCCAATGGAGATTTGAGTAAAAAGATGACGCGAGATAGAAGAGATGGTGGAGATGCGTTGGACAGAGAGAGAGGGAGACGAATGAGAGAGATGGAGCAGGTGAGAGAGAGAGGAGAGGGAAATGGAGACCGGGAGAGAGAAAGAGAGGGAAAGAGGAGAATCGGGAGCGGAGATCGGGGAGAGAGAGAGGGAAAGAGGAGAATCGGGAGAGAGGGGAACAGGGGCGGAGAGAGAGAGATAGCAAATGAGGGGGCCGGTTAGGGTTATTGATATATTCAGTGCCCTTTGCCGGCAGTGCGCGTTGGGCGACCGAAAAAATCAGTCGGCAATGCCACACTTTGTTGTAGTGAGACAAGTGCTGGATTCATGGGATGCATACGAAGTTTTGCTTATTGCATCAAAGATCTCCTTCTCATCCACAAGAGTGGAAAGGAGATCGGTGACATAGAAAGAAGGCTCAACGAGATCTCATCTAACAGATCAGATTATGGCATCAGCAATATACCAGGATGTGGAGAAGCTTCATCTTCCTCAAATCCAAGCCAGACATCGAGGGAGAAGAGGGTTCCCATCACCGAGGAAGCTGCTGTGGTTGGTGTTGAAGATGAGACAGACACTGGTGGGGCGGCTGATTGAAGGAGATGCGCGGTGTGCTGTCATTTCGATCACTGGTATGGGAGGAATAGGTAAGACTGCTCTCGCTAAGAAAGTATACAATAACATTGATGTAAAGAAGAATTTCGATTTTCATGACTGGGTGTCTGTGTCTGAAGAACATCGACTGCGAGAGATTTTCTTGAGCATTAATTGTAAAATCTCTTGGACAAGATGAAAGGGAGACTACGCCTGAGGAAGACTTGCGTAAGCAGCTATATGAGAGCTTGAAGGGAAGAAATATCTGGTGGTAATTGATGATATATTGACTAGAGAGGCTTGGAATGGTTTGGTCTCTGCAGTTACAGATAGGCAAAAGGGTAGCAGGTTGCTGCTTACCACTTGCAAGGAAGAAATAGCTAAGTATGTAGATGCACAGAGCACGCCCCATAAAATGCATTTTCTTAATGAAAGTGAGAGCCGAGCATTGTTCTGTAAGAAAGCACTTCCTGGAAATCTTTCTCCTCCATGCCTTCTAAATTTGGAGGAGTTGGGGAGAAAGATTGTTGTGAAATGTAAAGGTTTACCTCTAGCTATTGAGGTAATAGGAGGCATCCTATCAACGAAAGTGAAATCAGTGAATGAGTGGTACAAAGTGCTTACATGTCTCCGATGACAACTAAATGAAAGCGAAGATGCGATGATCTCCGACATATTGGCCCTTAGCTACCATGACTTACCCTATTACTTGAAGTTCTGCCTTCTTTATTTCGAAGCTTTTCCTGAAGACTCTGAAATTGAAGTGGACGACTTGATTAAGTTGTGGATAGCTGAAGGGTTTGTGCAGCAAAGAGGAGAAGAAGAACTGGAGGATGTTGCAGAGGATTATGTGGAAGAGCTCATCAACAGAAGCATGATTCAGGTGGCGCAAAGGAATTCGAATGGAACAGCTATGAAATGCTGTATTCATGATCTTCTACGCGACCTCTCAATAGCAAACGCCAAGGAGGAGAGATTTCGACGTGTATGGGAAGACAACGCCTACATCACCAACCAAGCCACGCCGGCTTGCAATTACTGCTTCTGGTGGCCTTGGTAAGTTCATCTCCTCTAACCGCTCCACTCTACACCTCCGCCCTATGTTGCACTTCAAGGCCACCAGAGTGGGAAGAGATTGAAACATTGGTAAGTTCATCTCCTCTAACGTGCTGCCTAAGTATTATATTCCGAACTTCTTTTCTCGATGTCAAGTCACCAACATTTGCATTATTAACTCTTTTGAACTATTACAGCCGCGGGGATTACGGACGCGGATTCTCTCTAGCGCTTGGCTGCAAGATGATTGGGCCAGACAGATATGCGTTACAACTACTCTAGCGCTTGGCTGCAGGATGATTGGGCCACACAGGTATATGTGTTACACCTATTACGTTCATCCATTTTGCTAGGCCATTTTAGGGTATGACTTTAAACATGGGATAATCCAAATCTTAAATAGACCACACTATAAGAAACGGTGGTCATTGATCGCCCACCATTAAGAACTATATGACGCCCACAATAATATTTATTTGCCATTGAACTTGTTTATAAGGCCTAAGTAGACGTGGATGAAAAGAAAAATACAGATATAAGCTTGATCCAAAACTTGCGGGCCCCCGGATGTTCTTAACAGCGTTCCATCCCACTATTTCCTGTGGTGTGAACGACTTTATTGATATAATGTATATCATGCCGACAACACAGTAGACCCGTGGAGTTGGGCGTTTTAAGCTGCATAAAGCAGGTGTTTAAAGCTGCATGTAAGTTGATTTTTTAAGAATCTGATCTTCTGCCTGCTAAAACTGAGATCTACTGCAATTATGGTTGGTCCACATCATCACGAACGTTATCAATACTGCTGCATTAAATGCCGTCTTTGATGATGTGTCCAGTCACATTGTTTCAAATGTGAGTTTTCAAAGATTTCATTCCATATTTCAATGGGAGTGGGCCTACTTACCACTGGAATCCATGGACGTCTCCTTCTAAAGCGAAAGATGAAATACTTGAGTGCCTTTGCTTTTTTGGCTAAAGCAAAAGGCAAAATATTTGAGCGCCTTTGCTTTTGCATTTTTACGGAGATATCTTCCTTCTTCCTTTCAAAGGAGTTGAAGAAAGGCTTGCTTTAGACACAGAGACTTCTGAAGAAGAGAGAGAGAGAGAGAGAGAGAGAGAGAGAATGGCTGAGATTGCTGTTCAGTTCGTCATGCAAAAATTGCTCGATTTTCTAACAAAGGAAGCATATTTCCTTGAAGGAGTACATGATCGGGTCACATCTCTTCAAGAAAAACTTGAAGAAATACGCGACTTACTCAAGCACTTCGATGGGAAGCGCAGAAAAAATGTTGTGGTTAAGCGTTGGTTGAGCCAAATAAGAGAAGTAGCCTATGATGCTGAGGACATCATCGACTCCTACATCTTTCACATTGCGCAACAGCGAGGAGAGACAAGTGCTGGATTCATGAGAATCCTAAGAAGTTTTTCTCGCCGCATCACAGACATCCCAGACATCCGCCAGGTTGGAAAGAAGATCAGCGAGATAGAAAGAAGGCTCAGTGAGATCTTGTCCAACAGACCAGAGCTCGGCATCGACAATATATCAGCATCCGGAGAAGCTTCATCTTCTTCAGATCAAAGCTATACATGGAGGGAGAAGAGGGCTCCCATCGCCGAGGAAGCCGATGTGGTTGGTGTTGAAGATGAGACAAAGACACTGGTGAGGCGGTTGATTGAAGGAGATGTGCGGCGTACTGTCATTTCAATCACTGAAAGTATACAATAACATCGACGTAAAGAAGCAGTTCGATTTTCATGCCTGGGTGTCTGTGTCTCAAGAACATCGACTGCGAGAGATTTTCCTGAGCATTCTAAAATCTCTGGGACCAAATGAAAGGGAGACGACGCCTGAGGAAGACTTGCGTAAGCAACTCTTTGAGCTCTTGGAAGGGAAGAAATATCTGGTGGTAATTGATGATATATGGACTAGAGATGCTTGGAATGGTTTGGCCTCTGCATTTCCAGACAGGCAAAAGGGCAGCAGAGTGTTGCTCACCACTCGAAATGAAGAAATTGCTAAGTATGCAGAACCATGGAGCACGCCCCATAAAATGCATTTTCTTAATGAAAGTGAGAGCTGGGCATTGTTCTGTATGAAAGCACTTCCTCGAAATCTCGCTCTTCCATGCCCTGCAAATCTGGAGGAGTCGGGGAGAAAGATTGTTGCGAAATGTGGAGGTTTACCTCTAGCTATCGCAGTAATAGGAGGCGTCCTATCAAGGAAAGAAAAATCAGTGAATGAGTGGTACAAAGTGCTTACAAGTCTCGAATGGCATCTACATGAAAGCGAAGATGCGATCACGGGCATATTGGCCCTCAGCTACCATGACTTACCCTATTACTTGAAGTTCTGCTTTCTTTATTTCGGAGCTTTTCCTGAAGACTAAGAAATTGATGTGCACGACTTGATTAAGTTGTGGATAGCTGAAGGGTTCGTGCAGAAAAGAGGAGAATAAGAACTGGAGGATGTTGCAGAGGATTACGTAGAAGAGCTCATCAACAGATGCATGATTCAGGTGGTGGAAAGGAATTCAAATGGAACAGCTATGACGTGCAGTATTCATGATCTTCTACGCGACCTCTCAATAGCAACCGCCAAGGAGGAGAGATTTCTGGACGTGTATGGGAAGACAGCGCCTACATCACCAACCAGGGTCCGCCGGCTTGCAATTACTGCTTCTGGTGGCCTTGGTAAGTTCATCTCCTTTAACTGCTCCACTCTACACCTCCGCTCTTTGTTGCGCTTCAATCAAGAGTGGGATGGGATTGAAACACCGGTGTTGAAAGGACTCTTTGGGGCTTTCAAATTTCTTCGGGTGATGGATCTCAGGTACTTAAATCTCACTAGTCTCCCCATTGAAATTGGATCTCTAATCCAATTGAGGTACCTATGTCTAATGGATAACAGGGAGTTAAGAAGGCTACCATCCACCATAACCCGCCTCTCCAATTTACAGACTCTCAATATATTCAATACAAATATCAATATGCTACCAGTTGATATTTGGAAGATGGAACAGTTACGGCATCTAGTGGTAAAATATGAATGTCAATTCAGCAACGGTACAGCAGTTCATCGCTTAAGCAATCTCCAGACTCTAAGAAACATTTGGCATCTGTACGGTAGAAATGCATTTCTCATAGACCTTGCTCTGTTGCATTAGAGGCCTTTTCAAACTAACTCTGTATGTATATAAAGGGAGCCGGATTGCGTCCTACCGGCTCTGTGGGGCCACCGTGATGTAAGTATTTTATCCACCCCGTTTAACGCGTTTTTTTAGATAATTTTAACATGTAACAGAAAAATGAGGCAGGTCCAAAGCTTAAATGGACCACACCAAAGGAACCTACACTGATAATGACACCCACCTTTGAAACCTTTCCAAGAGCCAACGTGATGTTTTTTTTACCATACAACCTATTCATAAGGTCATGTAAACGTAGATGAAGTGAAAAGACAAATAACAGCTTCATTTGAAACTTTTCCATCTCTCAAAAAGATTTTAATGGTGGACATTCAATCCCTACTTTGTGGTCCACTTAAGCTTTGAAACTGCTTCATTTTTTCACTCATATATTAAAATTATCTGAAAAAAGCGTTAAACCGCATGGATAAAAGACTTACATCACGGTAGGCCCCACAGAGCCCTGCCCGTCAGGGGGGGGTAGGACGCAATCCGCGTCCGTATATAAAGATGCTCCTGTGCTCTCTGATCGCGCGGATTGCGTCCTACCCACGCCCGTCTTTAGCCACGAACGGGCAGCTCCGCGGGTGGGCCCACTGTCATCTATCGGTTTGTCCACGCCGTCTATCCCTTCCCTATGATCATTTTAAGATATAAGTACAAAAATTAGGCAGATCCAACGCTCAAGTGGACCACACTACAGATGGCTCTCGCATTTAATGCAACTGACATTTAATGCTTTGTGCATCAACCAAGCTTATTATTTGTTGTGGTCCATTGAGCGTTGGATCTGCCTCAATTTTGTGCACAAACATTAAAATGATCCGACGGTAGGGATGGACGGCGTAGATAAACCGATAGATGACGGTGGTCTCGCCCATGGAACTGCCCGTTCGAGTGGCTAAAGACGGGCGGGGGTAGGACGCAATCCGCGTCCCCTGTGAGCAGGCGTGTCAATGGGCTGGGCTCGGATCTGAAAAAACAGAATTTTGACTAGAGCTGGCCCAATGACCCAGTTGGAAACAATTTAAAATCTGGGCCAAGACTAATCCAGGCCCAGTCTAAAATCTAGGCCCATACTAATCCAGGCCCACCACAACGACAGCCCTTCCTGTGAGCGAGACCACAAACCATTTCGTTGGATCCTATGACTGTCCGGATGGAGCCTGAAACTAAGAAACAAGGAAAAGTGAGTGATTCTCGGACACTATTTATCGGGTTGTCAACGGGCCAGGCCTGGGGTAGGCCTTAGCCTGGATTTCGAACTGTTTTTGACAAAAAGCTCGATTTGAAAAATGATTTTACAGGCCTGAGCCCGGCCCATTGACAATCCTAATTACGTCGGTTTGTCTCCACACGTGGATCATCCCACACGCATACGAGATGAGACCTCTCTCTCTTTCACATCTCCTTCTCACGCTCTCCACTCTCATTATGTATCTTGCTATTTACAAGGTTTTTTCTTTTTTCTGTAGGCTCTGACTTCAATATCAACTAGCAACAACACCAGCTCTTGTTTTGAAATTTTTCGAGGTATTTTTTTTTGAAAAAAAAAATTTGTTCTCGCTGAATTCATGGTTTTGAGTTAAGAAATGTAATTGTGGATTTTTCCTCTTTTGGGATTTACACTATTTAGAATTTTTCTCTAATTTAAATCCTTAATGGGAGAATTTGGTTAAAATTTGGGAATATTGATATGTTAAATCCCTATACGAGGACCCATCTCTGCTATTTAAAATTCCTAATTGGAGTTTTTGCCTACTAGGGAATTTTGATATTTCAACTCCAAAATTGCATAATTGACGTGGAAAATCCCAGCCATCAATTTCAGGCCTTTCTCAGTTGAATATAGACTACTGTCATATTGTTGACCTGTTTGCAGGCCACAAATTGATAGGCAATGTTGGCCGGTGGAGACTTGAAAATTCTCGTTAGTATATATGGAAATTTGTAATTGTCTCTATATATGGATTCTTCACTGAATTAAAAGATTATGAAACAAATTCAAATCCTAATTAAGAAAAAGAAAAAGAGAAAAAAGAAAAAAAGGAAACCGGATTCGAATCAGCTTAATTTGCATACAATCATTCGAAATGAGAAAAATCTTTAGCATGTATAGCAAATTGATTGAAATGCTTTCCACAATGTGATGTTTACTGAAGTTAAATTATTTAAGTTAAAAGATTTAGGACATAATTGTATTTGAGAATGTGGTCATGGAGTGTGATTTATAGAATTTCTTGCTCTGCTGAAGAAATTTCAATTTTCAAAATGAATGCATTTTGAATGGGACTGACGATTTCTCTTGTTCCAGGTGACTTCATGATAAGCAGCCAATGCTTGTTCAAAATTTGGAATCTAATGTAAGCTTTGACTGTATAATCACTGATTGTTTTGGTTTACAAGTTTCAGGTAATGAATTGCAGGGATTTGGCTGGTTGTGGAGCTAAGACGAAGCACTCTCAAAACAGATCTCTTCGTACTTGTATTCAAACATCTAGTCTTCTTTATAGTTGTTGTGTGGGTTCTTGTTTGGTTAGACGGAAGATTTTCCTATTTGTACAATAAGGAGATAATTTAATTTGTCTCCTTTGTTTTCAAAAGGTTGTATGTGAAGATCCCTATTTGGAGATGTTGCTGTAATTTGTTTTTCTAGATTCTGCAGAAGTTTCTTGATGTTATGCAGTGAGAAGAATTTTATTACAGATGATTGTGTAAAGACCAGCTTTTGATGTCCTCCTGGTGCAAAATGTTATGCTTCATGGTTGGTCTGAGTTGGCGGTTTGGATGGTTGTTGTTATGCTTGGTATGTATCCAGGGTCCAGTGGTCTGGTTGTATCATTTTATTGGTGGGCTTGTTGTTTGTAATGGTTATGTAGTTTGTTTCTGCTTCAGTCACATGAGGAACCCCTCTCTGTACACTCTTTTTCTTCATTGCAATAATACTCAAGTGGTGAGCTCCCACCTTTTTAAATAGTGCTATTCTCTTATGCCTACTTGAAATTCTATTATCTTCTATTTCATGGTCTGAAAACTCAAAATTGAATTTCAAATAGTAAATATACATACAAAAATGATCACATCAAACTACCCGCATATAGGCGCAACTTATGGAAGAAGACAAGTTGAATGAAAATAGGAAGAGTTGTCCAATTTCTGATTGATCTGATTGAGTTACAAAGGTTGGTACTTTTGTTTAATACATCATATGAGAAACATGACTATGGTTGGGTTCTTTATAAGAAACTCCTCCGCACAAATACTCCATATGTTTCCTCCTGCTACTGGTGCCATGAATGCATAGAATTGGAGTTGCCCCACTTATTTATTTTTTTACTGCAATCGGCATTGAGGGCGTCGCTTGTGACTTCCACGAAGGATGCTCCAAAGTTGTTGAGAAAAATGCAGGCTATTTGTGTAGGAAGAGTTTCACCAGCTGCTGTTATCAATGCTACCATCTCCCATGACAGAACCTGCAAAACAGCTGCTTGGTTTTGCATTAGTAGCTGAAGTATTCTAAACAGATATTACAAATACGAAAACCATAACAAACTTCAAATTTGGGAAACCTGAAGCTACACAAACCCAGTAAAAAGCCCACCTCTTGCAATGGACTAAAAGAAGCTTCTGCAGGAATTTAAAAAAAAAAACAAAATAAAAAAACTCATGACCTCTATATTTATATTCATTGGGTGGAATGAAATAATCAATCAACCACAATGCCTACACAACTCAAACACTAGGTTGAAGCAGAGCCCAAAATAGCAATTACAGTCATTTCAAAGCCATCAAAGGGAACTGCAACTCAGTGCTAGTCTTCCAATATGAATGTCAAGGAAATAACTGCCTTTTAGGAGTAGAGCTCTTCATGTCATCGTGAATATGGAGGCATGGGTACTAAGTATTCTGCAAAGCAAAGCAGATTGCTTTGCGATGGCCGGTCCTTGGCCCGAAATGGCAAGAGTTACGATGATCTGGCCTCACATTGTCATAAACTCTTCCATCGTGGATGCAAATATAACAAACTTTACATGGATCATGATGTAGAGCAGGTCATGTACAATTTCATGGACAAGATGGACCAGAAAAGGTCCAATCAGAGGCAGAAGTGATCTAGACTGTTAGAACCTTAAAATGGACATATCTCACAAACTAGAATGATCTACACCATGTTGCCCACGCCGAATTTGCGAGATTCCCTCAGTTCGACTGTCAAAATTTTCATTTTTACTATTTATAATAAGTTTTGATTTAATTATAACTCTTGCTTTAGGAGTTGCATCCAACATGAAAAGTGCTTAGAATAATCAGGAGAATACAATGGTTGAGCTTAATAGGACACTTACTATTTTTTGCCAAAAACTGTGATGTCTAGTGGAAATCATGACCGTCTATAAGTAGTAAGTTTACTATTTATAGTAAGTCACGATTTTTGAGAGTTTTAGTTGTAGTATGATTCTAGAACTTCTCCCTAGGGTTTATGTCTTTATTTAAGGGTTGTCAACTCATTTTTAATCATCAAGCAATTTATTCCAAATTTTCTAGAATTATTTCTCGTTTCTTATTTTCCGCGTGGATTCAATATCTCTCTGTGAAGAGTCCAGAGAAGCTTTATGGATTCGGAGTAGTTATCCCCCTAAGGAAGACAATGCTTGACCTCAACACGTCTTTCCCTACCACTACAACAAAAGCTGGCTTAGCCGACAGTGTGCGTCGCTAGTTTAGCGGCGCTAATTAAAATTAGGCGTCGATCAGTGATCGGGTATAAATACCATACGTTCCAAAAACCTAACCCTTTTTTATCCCCTCCTGACGCTCTCTCTCTCTCTCTCTCTCTCTCTCTCTCTCTCTCTCTCTCCTCAAAACCCTAGCCCTCTCTCTCTCTCTATCTCCTTGGCCCTCTACTGCAGTTCGGCCTTTTGCTGCTCATAAATCTGGGATTCTCAGGTATGATGTAAGGTTTTTCCCTTCTCATTGTTGCTTTTTGCAATTTATAATACCTGATTAGGGATATGCATTGTCGAATCCCTAATTAGGGATTTGTATAAGAAATCCCTAATTGGGGATTTGCATTGTCGAATGCCTAGTTGGGGATTTACATTGTCGAATCCCTTTTTAGGGATTTGTATTGTCGAATTTCTCATTAGGGATTTGTCTTGTCCCATCCCTAACTAGTTGGGGATTTGAGGACTTTTAAAATTGGGAATTTTCTGATTTTACAAATTGAGGTTTTTAGGAATCAGGGATGTGAGGATTTTAGGATTAAAGAAAATAAGTTTTTAATCTTGGGTTTGAAGGTTAAGCATTGGCTAATTGATGTGGGTGTTTGACATAAATGGTTAGCCCCATTGTAGATATGGCATACTTCATTTGTTCCATTGTTTATTAGAGATGTAGTGGCTTAAGATTGGTAGCTAGAATTCTACCCACCTGCATAAGGTTGGCAACGGGTTGTGTCGACTCCTTGAAAATTTCAGGTTCAATACCATACCAGAAATTTCAAGTCACTCTTTAGAACATCTTACACTTGCACATCATATGTTTGATTAAATTCTTTAAAGAATGTTTAGTAGTATTTCTTACACGCATGCACGTCCACTTGGGCACATGTATTGGGATGTGAGATCTTAGCTTGGCATCAAGTGATCTTTTGGCATGAAAATTTGATTTGAGCTTGCCATCAATTGCAGAGTATGATGCTTGATATGTATGCATTCAAATCTTGTACACAAGGCATGCATTAACTCGAAATAAACTGATTAAATAAGTGTAGTTTTTGGTTCACGGTGCATCTAAAATGCGACCTTACAATTTGGACTATTTCATTTGAAGTGCTTGCACGCACTCCGCATGCAATGTTCAAGTATTTTCAAATAAGTTTTTGGTTCATGATGCATCCACATTCTGAGCCACAATCATATTCTGCCACATGCAGCCAAACACTGTGAGAAGGTTGTTGACCATGCCTTCTTTGAAACCTTCCATTTTTATGAATTATGTCTTGAGATGATGGCACATAGTTTGGGTATTTAAGTAAACAATCATTGATGCACTCTTATGATGAAAGTTTATCTGCATTTTGTTTACTTTCAGGCAATAGGAGGAGATGGACAGGTTAGAAATTCTTCTAGTTACCAGTCATTCTCTTTTAGACTCTTTTTCCTGCCCTTCGGCATTATGTTGCAAGAAAATCTCTTGTTTTTTTAATTGATTTTATATATATATTATGTAGTTTAGTTTTCCTCTGGCATTTGGAAACCTCTAAGCATCTGAAAGGGCTTTTTTTTTTCCCCTAGCACAAGCAGTTATAATCTTCATTTTATTGTCACCAACAGATAACGTTCTGGTTTTGCCCTTCATTACCATGGTCCCTTGCATTTGGGTGTGGTCGGCTGAATCACGAAATACTCCAAAGGTTCTTTCTATCTACCAAGTGTCATATAGCTGATTATTTTACCAGGTATGGATGTTTTAACGAGTGGGGAATATCATGTTGCAGTGCCTAGAGGGCTTTAAGCATCTATTTGCTTTCCTGCTTAAGGGTTGTGATTTTACAAAAAAAAAAAAAAAAAAAAAAAAAAAAACTGAAATTCAAAATCAGAATCGATTTTGATTTCACTATCTATGCCTTGAAATCCATTTTATTTTTGATTTGAGATTTCAATCGATTCCTCTCTCTCAGCTGGAAGAAGGAGAGCTGCTAGTTTGGCTAGAAACATCAGATTCTTATCTACTTAGGTATCAGTTGATATGAATTGCCTGGCTTTGCTACCTAAATTCTTTTCATTAAATTAATCCCTGTGAGTTATGTTGGGTGAGCTTTGCCCTGAATTAAGCAACTTGCATCAGTTTCCCTACATGTAGGCAAATGGATTAAAAATTGTTTTTGACATACGGTATCACTCACCACCTAAACTCATGACAGTTGATATATGGCCAATATAGAGTGAGCTCTATTCAGTCCAAACCAGATAGTTAGGTTTTTTACTAACTGTTTTCTTAGAGATATGGTTCATCCTGCAAAAAGATGGTTCTTATGGCTGTATTTAAGTGCCTCATTTGAGATGGATGAATGTGAAACTCCTCTTCCATGTCATTAAGAGGGAGTTTAGGACCACTCGATTGGTGCCATTTAGAGTTATGTCACTAGTGTGAAAACTAGTGCAGGGATTCAACCATTTCTTTGGCTCATTTAATAGACTTAGCAGTGTGTTTGCAAAGACATCTGAAATAATATACAATTTGATAGAGAAAGTTAGAGAATTGTAGAGTGGTCTACACTACATGGTAATATGCATAGCTTAGAATATTTTGAATGGTTGCAGAGTTCTGTAGTAAATTTTGTTCCTTAGGCCTATGCCAAAGTAGAGCATTCAAATGGTTATGGAACTGTCAAGTAACAATAAGAGATCAATTCTATCCTTTGGTTTTCATAATCACCACCACCACCATTAGCCCTAATATATCGGAACTGAAAGTAGGGATGCAGCATGGCATTCAGTTTCTGTTTGTGAATTTTATAGATGCTTTGTGGAGAGATTTTGTTTTGGGTAGTGGGCTGGCCTTTTTCGAGATTGTTTAGAGATATAATAATAGTTAAAAACATTATGGCTCATGTGTTTTGAGTATGGGATCTTTTTTTCCAACTGCTAGATTGACGATTTATTCTTGATTTTTTGTAATCTTTGTTTGATCCATTAATAATGCATGCTTTGCTTTGTGAAGGAAATATAGGCAATGCTTAGCCAGCGATCATTTGCACACTTTTCAGTTTGTTCAAGTGCAGCCTAGGGGTTCAACTTTCTGGACCTTGGACTATTGGGACAGATCATGGATGGGTCATGCCCTGTTTTGACTCTACTAATTTTCATTTGATGCGCTCTTTAAAGAAAGCAGCACATCAATGGTAGAATTGAATGTAACATAAGTATGTGCACACTAAAGATATGAGGCAGGGTGAATTATCAATCAGGTCCAACTATCTATTTTCTGTATATTAGGTGGCAGATTCAAAATACATCAATGCTAATGCTCATCAGGTAACTGGTGTAAATCATTCCTTAATGGAATTGGTGGACATTTATTGGATGGTGAAATGAAGCTGTCCATGAGGTGGATCCCACCATGTAGATGCCTTGACCTGAGAATAGGCCGGTCCAATCATCAGGTCGGCTATACTTTCTCTTAGCAATCGATTGGTTCTTTAAGCCATTTATCTTGTGGTGCGTTATACCCTATGCTTCATTGTCTTACTTCAATATATTCCCAGGTTGTGATTTGGAAACAGTTGATGCCACATAATGTTAGCTGTGGTACATGCTTGCTAGTCATGTAGGTATCACTCTTACTAGGTCTTGCTATGCTTTTTCTATGCGGCATATTATTTATTTGATTGATATTTTTCTGCTTTATAACACGAACTCTTTTCAAGTGAAGTTTGGAGTAGCACCAATAGGTAATCATAAGAGGGAAATTTGACTTGAGTGGTTGGCCATGTGCAATGGAGACTGACCTGTACATGTAAATAGATCAGCCTATTGCTAAGAGTTATAGTAGTTTTAGTCAGATTCAGGAGGATTGGAAAAAAAATTATTTCTCAAGATGATTTGAAGCCATATTCAGATTGTAGGATGTTTGTCAGCACCGTGAAAAGGTTGTATATCTTCAGTGGCTCTAGGGCATGACTACCTGATTTTCCTTTTATTAAAGCAAGCTGCAAGTGAAGTTAAATTAGCAAATCTTAAGAAAATATTATTTTAGTTGTTTGTTTGGTTTTAGCTGAAAATCTACGTGTGTGGACTGATCAGATTTTAAGCTTAAAAAGAGAATATAATCTGCCCATTCTAAAGGTTGGAAAATTCTATTAAGATCCTGCAATGCTTTGGACTGAAAATTGATACTGGATCAAGCATCCATATTTAATCTCCATCGCTTGTGTATTCATGTAAATGTAAAAAGGACACTTCTCCTATTTGTTATTAAAAATTCTGAGCATGTCACAGTGAGACATTTCTATGCATCATAATAGATAAAACCTGAATTTATGGACTGCCAAATGGACTCCATTTTTGTTTGCTTTGTTGGCCCAATAAATCTCTGTGGTAGGTTGAGTTTCAGGGGTGCAAACTTCTTTAGAAAGTAGAAATCAACTATCGTTTCTAACTTTTGATGCATTGATGATCTAAAAAAATATGTTCTTTTTAAAAAAAAAAAAAAAATTAATTTTAATTTTTATGGGATATGATTGTAGGATGTGCATTTCCAATATATTAACTGTAAGTTGCAGCTATCTTTGTGTTATCTACTAAAAAATTTCAGCAAGATTTTTAAACACAAATCCCAAATCGGAGCCACTCTCCCTTGAAATGACAGACTCGCTAATTGCAATTTCTGAGTTAGAGGGTGAACAACCCATCCAAGAACTAACAACTCTGTAGAAATTTATTTTTATTCATATTATATAACCGTTCTGGCCAATCCACTTGCTGTTTTCTTAAGATTTTCAATTTCTACGAACTTCGTATCGCTATTTCACTTGAATTGTATGATGTACTCACGTTACATTAGATAATAACTGTAAGCTTAAGAGTACCTAGTTGGTCTGGAAATTTTGGCATAGTTAACGGTTCTTATTAGCAAACTCAGTTACCATCCTTCTCTTTTCTTTTCTTTTTTTTTTTTTTTTTGGAAATGTTGATAGGTTCTCGGGGCTTGGGGATTGGGCTGGGAAATTTTGATGGATGGGATGGAGGTTACACAATTCACATGCTTCCGGTAGGTATCTTATATCTTTTTATAAAATTTATGTGTGTTGTGGGAGATCTGAGCTGTGAATCAGATAGGATCCATTTGTATAGTGATAGAAAAATGCTGATCTTGCTTTGATGCTTATCTTGTTTTGATTTTCTTGTATCCTGATTGTTTAGTGCACGTTACTGTCCTCATTTCTTGTATCCTGATTGTCTAGTGCATTTTCTCAATAAGGAAACTGTTGTTCAGGCAATTGCTCGATCTGCCACTAAAGTGAGTTTGCTTCTGCCTTGAAATGACTTCTTAGCTATTATGTTTCTCTCTTTGTACTCTCAGATCTTTTCCTCAATAGAACCATTTGTTGTATTTGATTTTTGAAAGTTCAATTCCATCTCATCTGTACGATTTCTTCAGCATGGGCATGTTTCTGTTATTAACTGGTTTTGATTGGCGTTCACATTTGTAACTGCAATAAGTGATACTTAAATATTTAAGTTACATTCTCTTTTCATTTACCTATTTGACTTTCACTTGGCTTTGTTTCTTTCATGTTCTCTGTCTCTCTAATATTACCAAACCACGTTCCTTCATACAATGTTGTGAAAAGGGTAAAAGTTGGATATAAATTGGCTACACTACAAGAATACGGCCCATAAACGACGGTTTAGATTATTTTTCGTCAGCGCTTTGTATAATAACAAGCGCTGCCATGTGTACCAAAAAAAAACCTCTCTCTCTCTCCCCCACCGACTATGCCCCCGATTCCCTTCCCTCTTTCTCTCTCCCGATCCCTACGCCCTTGATTCCCTTTCCTTTCTCTCTCCCGGCCCTCTACTCCCCTGATTCCCTTCCATCCCTCTCTCTGCATCTCATTCCTCTCACAAATCTCCCAGGTTTTGAGATTGCTCCAGGTTTTGAGAGAGCGGCGAGCGAATAAGGTCTCGATGGTGTTTCTCTCTCTCTCTCTCTGAATCTTTAATGGTACAATGCATTCCACTATTTTGAACTTGCCAAATATACGGAGACTATATTCGGTCTTATTCTACAAAGAGAGGTGCTAATTCCACGCACTTGTACGAGGCAACCCATTTACATGCCACAATATGCACCTAGCTAGCAGGTGCGTGCAATATCTGATCTGTCAATCTGGTGGGTCCCACAATGTAAATTCCCTATCCCAAAACTCATGCTAGTCCACTCATTAGGTGGACCAAGTGTTTGAGATGAAGGATGGCTGTTGAAAACTCTGCCAAGTTCCTTTAGACCCTGCATTTGTTAGTCTGATGAGCAGATTTGGCACATTTTTGGGACACAGTTGGACCCACCTGATGGATGAATAAGCTATTTCTCATGTTTGCCAAGTCAGCATAGTTTGTTGTCGCTATATGGGTTGCCTTGTACACGTGTTTTGTGCTTAAGCAAAGCTCTTCTACAAAATTGAATGGAGAATGGATGACTTGGTTTTCATTGCAGGCTGAATTAATTCAAACACATCTAAAAGTGTACTTATTTAAGCACTTTCCTATGATGTTAAGGTAATAACATGTGCAAGCCTGCAACTGATGTAATAGATGTGCATTACAGGAACAACCATTTTAAGAGTGCCACAAGTATCTGAAGCAGATGGTTGCACACCTAAACTCACAAGTATCTGATGCAGATGGATTTGTAGCCACTGTGGCGTGTTTGGATCCTCAATTATACTGTGTTGAGATAAATAAAGAGTGAATTTCCAAACTGGCCATGGCACCATTCTAATTCATAGTAATGGTGGAAGCCCAAGTTGCAATTCCATGCAATTCGAGTTGTGTTCCAAATAATTTTAAAGGTCAGAGCAGCAGATATGGGGTCCAGTTCCACATTGTTCAGTTCCTTCTTTATCAGCTTGATTTATTGCAATGCAGTTATATATATATATATATATATATATACACACACACACACACACACACACACACACACTAGCCATTTCTCAGAGGAACATCATACATATTCTACTATGACTTATTTTTTAATTCATTTATTCTACTTGGAAGATTTACAAATGATGATGATGATGATGATAATTTTGACTTTTACCAATGCTTTTGTTGGGCTGCACTGCTATCATCTTTTCTCACTGCAATAGTTTCCTATTTCTACAAGTAGGGGTTGGAATTCTTGAGTGCACTTTTATTTTCTTTTCTTTCTACAAGAGGAGCCCCTGCCTCAATCAGCTTTGAGATCTTTGTCATCTTTTTAAATGGTTGAAAGGAAGTTAACAAATCCAATTTGGCTCTCCTCAATATGTAATTACCAAAAGTGGAAGGATACAAATCAAGTGTATGTCAAAAATATATACACCTGTAATATTTTTTCTTCTTTCTAGCTCCACATCCATCAGGATGGCCTGTTACGTCTGATTATATTTGATTGATTGTTCTCATGGTTTCTTAATTATGCAGGTCAACCGCTTTTTGGACTTGATATTTCAAAGTCTGTATAGCCACAAGGAAGTAGTTCTCCAGGAGCTTATAAGGTCTGTATCTTGCTACTGATTTGATTTTTTTATTTGACAGCACATAGATGGTGGATGAGTAGTTCGTACTTTGTACTAGTTGAACGGTGCAGATCCACACACATGCTGTATTGGCATGAAGGTGTTGGATTTGAAATTGTATTATGGTACAAGCTGCTTTCGTATTCTGTTTTATGTATCTACTGCCTGTCATCAGATTGGATCGGTACACATGCTGTATTGGCCTGATGTTTGTTTTCTTGCATTTGAACTTGTAGGTTTCCTTTCCATAGAGGCCAGACCTAAAGACCGCCGTTCTAGAAGAGCAACCATTTTTGTTGAAAAGGTTTGTTGAATCAGCACAAAAGACCCCAAGTTGTAATTTCTTACAAAGGCATTGGTCACTTTAGATGCTTACTATATTTGTCATTCTGTCTTTTATATTTTCGCTTTCGGATATTGTTTTTGTTTTTGTTTTTAATGTTATCAGAGAAACACTGAAGACAAAACCCTTCAAAATGGTGTTGAATCTCTACTTTGGTGAGGGGTGTGGATGCCTATGCACTAGAATCGAGTGGGATGTTGATTGAGTTGAATGGTGGAATGGGATTCATGTAGTTGACCCTATAGTTCTTGTTAGTTTAGTTTGTCTGTTCTAATATCTTCTTTCGCCCTTGATTGAGTCGTTCATTCTATTTCAGCATTGACTAGATCTTTTGGATCTTTTGGGTTTCGATTGTCCATGAACAAGAGGCAAAAATTTTCCATTGTTGAACTTCCAAATAAGTTGGTTATAATCTTCCATTCCTTATCCATATGCAGTGGGTAAAGTGATGGGTAAAGGTGGAGTAAAATAGGAAATATTCGTAAGGTATGTTCTGTTCCCAGTTATTATTGTTTTATATCAGGTAACAGGCTTGTGTTTTTAATAGTCCCATTCAGTGAACTGTCCCAAAAAAAGTCAATTCGGTGCAAACATTATACCATTCATAAAAGGTGCAAAAATTATAGTTTTAAAGCATAAAAGGTCCCATTCAGTAAACCGTCCCAAAAAATTCTTCCTCTTTTTTTTTGTAAAAGTTTCATGGAAAACCTTTGTTATTGTAATATTATGACAAGTATTGAAAAACAACGAAACATTCATACAACTTTTTAAAGATTAATTTACCCTATTTTTGTATGTTCTCTTGAGAAGACTTTTCTGCATTTTTCTGTCTTCTGATTTTGGTGATGTCTCTTTCTGTGCAGTAAATTATGGTGCCTTTGTACTACAAATTATGGTGCCTCTGCATTTTTCCCTCCAAAATTATCATTTAAAACTTCACATCAGAGGTAAACTTTTTGCCCCCCATTTTATTGTTTTTTTTAATAAGAAGAAGAAGAAGAAGAAGAAGAAAAAGAAGGTTGGGACTCCCTTGTAAAGGTAAAGAAAATGAAAATACTTTACTGCAGCCTTTGTTGTTTCCCAAACAGATGCAAATGTCTTGTCGATGCAAACTGGTTCCATTCCCTGGTTTTCATTCTATCCAAATAAGCCCTTAACTTCTTGAAACAGATGCTTTCGTACTCTCACACCAGAATCTCTTGCGGTTTGGCTTCACGTTTTGTAAAACTAGAAGTAATACTAGTATCCCACACAAACTAGAGAAATAAGAATCACTTAATGTCTCTTTGCATAAAATATTTTGAATGCATCAATTTGTTGAATGCTACTTTTTAACTCTTTTTATTTTTCTTGTGTGTAGGATTTTAATCAATTGTGCCTGAATTTAGGCCTACAAGCACTTCAGCCTTTTGACACCACTCGTGCCACGAGTAGACCATATAGATGATTTGTTTTTATTTATTTATTTGAGACCATTTTTAATTTATTATAATAAATATTATATTTTTTTAATTGTGAAGTAAAAAAATAAATTTTGTATAATATTCAGTTTTAATTATATTGCATCATTTTTTATATTTCAAATATTAAAAAAATGTAGGTTTCAATCGAATTATATATAATAAAAAATATTATTAGTCCGCTAGGGCCTTTCAAATCTACACAAAGACTTTTATCGGCACTTTTGTAGACTTACCGCGGTGCTCTTGTACTGTCCAACTCGGTCGACCGGGTGTGGACTAATCGATTTGTCCAACTCAGTCGACCTCATATTACGGTCCAACTGGAAATTAGATTAGCTACCAACGGCTAGTGACATCGCCAAAATATGTGGGTCCACTATGACGTATGTTTTGTATCCAACACTGTTCATCCAAAGAATAAGTTGGATCCAAAGATTGAGTAGGCTCCATTATACAAAACAACCGAGATAATGATACCCACCGTTAAAAACTTCTAAGGGTCACAAAAGTTTTTGATCAAGCCGATATTTATGTTTTTCCTTATTTTATGTGTGTGTTAACTTAAAAACAGGTTGATTTCAAGTAAACATCATGTGGACCTTAGGAAGGTTTCAATGGTGGGTGTTATTCTCTAGTGGTGGGGTTCACTTGAGCTTTGGATCTATCTTATTCTTTAGCTAATGCTCTAAAATGATCTCTCCAAATGGATGGACGGTATGGACACAAACATACATCATGTATGAGACCCACATAACTTGGTGACGTTACTCCAGTAGAGACTCTCCTGCTCGAAGCAAGATTGGGATGCCTCATCAACTTAGACCAGTACTAAAAAATTGTAAACATGGCACGTTTTAACTCTAATTAAACTACTAAAATTGGAAGCCCAATGTAGCTAAGTGACAGTTCCAAGATCAGGTTCATTGATCAATCCCAACCATTGATATGTAGACATGTTTATTTGTAGAAATACAAATATAGGATGTTTTTCATTTCAACCGTCCAACAAATGTCCACCAATCTGATAGTCATATCATAACATGAGCCTAGTTTTATAGATTCCCTTACGTGCGTGTCGACGTCATCAATTTCTGTGGGGCCCACTATGATGTATGTGTTATATCCACACTGTCTATCCATTTTACGAGATCATTTAAGGGCATAGATCCGAAAATGAGGGAGATCTGAATCTCAAGCGGACCACATCACAGAAAGCAGCGAGGATTGAACGGCTACCATTAAAAACTTCTCGAGGCCCATGGAAGTTTTAGATCAATTTGATTTTTTCCCTTCATCCTGTTCCGTGTGACCTCATGAACAGGTTGGATGATAAATAAACATCATGGTGGGCCCTGGGAAGGATTCAACGGTGGGAATTACTGTCCCCACTGATTTATGTGGTGTGGTCCACTTGATACCTTGATCTGGCTCATTTTTGGTTAATAGGCTAAACTGGTCTTGCCAAATGGATGGACAGTGTGGATGTAATATATACATCATAGTGGGGCCCACAGAACTTGATGACGTCAACACATAACTGAGTTCGGTGGCTTGTGGCCCGCCACTCAATCCACCTCCTGCTTCTTGATACATCTAAGCCGGGACCCATCATTTGGACGGTCTAAAAAAATTTATTTACTTGCCACGTATGCAATGCCTATGTGGCGTATCATCTACCATAGTCTGCTAGAGTACCAGTGTATTTTCAACTGGGTGTGAGACTGTGAGTGTACTTTCAGTGAATGTGAATCTCTGCCTCTCCTTTCGGTGTGGCCCATTGCATGGGAATCTGTCCGTCCTTTCCATGTGACGCGTGACTTTTCTTTTTCCTGCTTTTGAACGAATATTCAAGCTCATCAGGTACGTCCATCACGAATTGGACGGCAGTGATCATGCAAGCAGCTTTTTCTGCAACCCGTGCGACCAGAACTGTAGGAAGGTACTGTAGGAAGGTAGGTGGGGCCCACCGTGAGGTTTTTGATAAATCGATACCGTTTGTCAGTTTTGTCAGCTTATGTCTAGATACAAACATAAAAATACGGCAGACACAAAACTCGAGTGAGCCATACGACTGAAAAAAGTGTGGATTGAATGTGCACCGTTGAAACATTGGTAAGCGCCGCTAAATATCCTTCTTCTTGTAAATCGAAAATTAATTCACGGCAAATAATCTATGATTTGGAATTTTTATTTCATGGGAGGAAAATCGCGACGATTTCAGTTTAATGGAGCTTCTTTTTAGCTTCTTTTTACACTACATTCCATTTTCTTTCTCCGATGATTTCATATCAACAGCACCACTGCTAATAGACTACTAAGGAAGAGACTGTAGATAGAGGATGCACCTGGACTCAACTCACTTGACACTTCTAGATCTTGACTAATGCTATTTCTAACTTTTAAATGGCTCTCTAAATAATATAAAACAGACACACCTAGACTTGTAATGCAATTAAAAAGAAAATAATAATACATCTTCCAAAGCTCTCAAGAGGAAATTGAAATGTTCAAATAACCCTGCATTTGAGCTGATTTCCATTCATTCCAAGTCAATGGGCATCTTCTCTCTTGGACACGTCAACCTTATTTAACAACCAGTTGATGTAGGGAATTATTAAGGACCATCTGATGAATCTAGTGAACCCACAGATGATCGGATCAGATATTAAAGCTGACTGATCACACATGCTATCAGTCAATCAAGGCAATCCAATTGGATATGGGGACATTGTGGTCCAATCAGGACACTAATCTGGACGGATAAATCGTCCATGTTGACAATAAGACAAATTTGGACACTTGCAATAGTCCAGATCAGCAATTTAGACAGTCAAATAACTTAGATTTGTGATATGGATACGATCAGCCAAATTATTATTATTTATTATTTGAACTGTTGGTTGGGCCTGATTTGCATTCAGGTTAGATCTTTAATAGTCCAGCTTGAGTGGTGTGGATGCATCCTCTAATTGCACCATGCGTGGTGTCGGATTCATCAAAGATGCACGCAAGGATGTGATTTCATGTGGATGCTACCGAACTACTTGGACAAGAAGATCGAGTGCAAGGTGATGGTTCACCACCATTTTCTAAATGATTCTATCTCCTCACCTACATATATGGCGTGGACGTAATTCAATCCAGACCATTCAAACAGCGGAGACTGTCCACACTGGAGCATGGTATGATAAAATAATCCCACTCATCCGGGTCCGTACTCTTACCCAGGTGGTAGACTCCTTGGAGTTTCAACACGGGTCAAGGGTTCGAGTACCCATGGTGGTAAAATCCCCCGGCGTGCGTGTGTGTGCGTGTGGCGTGAGTGTGTGGGGGTGTGTGTGCGTGTGTTAAAAAAAAAAAAATTCCCACTCATCCAACCCTTCTATAGAATAAAAAAGGGATTTTCGGGTAGTCTGTTTTGGTTTACAGACTGAAAAATTATTACTTTTAGATTATTTAAATTATTACTTTTAGATTATTTATTCAAAATCGCAGTTGCTTGAACAATAGTGACAAAAGTCACTAGCATTGAGCCTCGCATGTGCTTCGATAAAAGTGTTTTGGTATTTACGAAATTAATTGTAAAATCCTTTTCGCATCTAACTTAAAAGAAACCAGGAAGCTAGGTGGGCCACTTTCATTAGGCTTTTGACAAATCCGGACCGTCCACCATTTTCCTCATCACATTTTAAAGCATAGTCCCAAAATTGAGGCTAATCCATATCACAGATGGGTTCCACAGCTGGAAAAATCCGAATGGTGCCCTTCAAGGGTCCACTGTTTCTTGGATTTTGGCCAGCGTGTGGGATATGCCCCATCTTTCAGTGCCCCCACAAAGATTGACCTCGAAAAGCTTGTGGACAGATTGGATTTCTCTAAACCATCACGGTGTGCTTATCACCGCATCCATATCGAATCTAATCTGACACTAGTAGTCAGGCATGTGACTTGCATCAGGTCGTGATACAACCTTCAATGTTGACGGGTCCCACTTTCATGAAGCTTGTGATAATTCCAACCTATTCACCCTTTAACCTTTCTCATTTTGTGGTGCAGGCCTAAAATTGAGGCTATCTAAGGTACAGGTGGTCCCACAGGGGATAAAAAGATCCGATGGTAGTCTTTAACAGTTCACTGTTTCTTATATTGTAGCCCACTTAAGCTATGGATATTCCCCATCTTTGGATGCCCTACGTAGAATGATCTTCCAAACTTGTGGACGGATTGGATTACTTTAAAATGAAGGTCGATCCAATGCATATGTGGGATCCAGGCCAGGAAAATGTTAGGCAGTAACCTTTAGAAAAGTAATCATAATTGCATTAAAATTTTTTATCAAGAAGGTAATCTAAATTTTACATGAAAAAACTCTTGGATAATCTGCATCATCCAAATATTATTCAAGTAAATCAACATTTAAAAATTATTAGTTAGTAAATTTAAGTGATCCTGTACTTGTGGTCCATTCAAGATTTAGAATTTCATCATTTTCAGGCAAAGTATATATTTCAATGGGCTTATTATAACCATTGTATCAAACATTACATACGTACAATAACTAGAGATATTAAAATTAATTTAGTAATTAAATTCAAACCCTATAAATATATTATACACAACTACTTTTAAATCACTAGGATTGGAAAGATTGCGAATCCAGTCTCCCAAACAGGCTCAGTCAATTAATAACAGTGGATCGGAAAGAAAGAGATAATCATTGGAAGGGCCTACGTGGCTGCATGGATTGATGATCCAAATCGTCCATCTAGACTAAACGACCATGGATAGGTCATGATCCAAAACTTAAGCCAATTAATGAAGCTCTCCATCGAATTTGTGGTATCAAAAGGACAGTTACAACTTTAAAAAAAAATGGTGACTGAAAATATTCAATTGCGTGTCCTATCAGTGTGATTTTAGAGAATCATCCATCCTAAGTTAAACCAACAAGATGAACGATTTGGACCATGCATCCATGTGGTAACTATCCAGCCCTAAATGCCAGGCCAAAACCGAAATGAAAACTTGGGCCCCCAATCACAACCAAAATGAATATGCCATGTTAGTGGTGGCGTTGCCGAATGGAATGAAGCATATTGGCAACCTGGTATTGTTTTCAGACCAAACTAAGTCAATAAATGTTTATCTTACATGCCACTCGTCACATTATTACATCTTTTCTGCCGACATGCCACTTCCATACGAAGGACATCAGTACCATTGACAAAGGTAGGCCCCACCATCAACATCCTTTAAATTTTTTATTTTTATTTAAAAAAAAAAAGCCCGTTCAATGATTAGATTGGTCAAACCATTTCTTCTTGTATTTATCATGTTTTTTCTTGAAGATTTACTTACACCTGATTATTTTTTGGCTGACAAGAAGCTTTACTAGATTCCACGGCTCATTCTTATATAAGGAGCTTATCTCGTCATGCATCGCTACTTTTTATCTTTTAGCATCCACATTGTTAAGAACCTTTTGGAAAGTATACAGATCCCCCTTTATAACAAGGGTAAATGTAACATTTCAATCATCTATGTATCTCGTCAATATATAATTTACAATCCAGATTCTTTCTTAAAGGCAGTTGCTCTACTTATTCATTTACCTCTATTTGCATTTCAGTATCATCTTGTGTCTCATATTTGTCTATTTGAACGTTCACATCTATTTTTTTTAATTTCCTTATGTTCATCCTTTGAGAATAAGAATCCTTCGTCAAATTTAACATAATGATTAGGGATAATTTTCCGTGTGACTTGATCATATTGCCCGTATTCCTAACTTGACCAATTTATACTTGTATGGATCCAAATTAGTGCAAGACCCGATGGGAATGCTGGAGAAGCTGCCCAACCTTCAGAATTTTGGTTATGGTGAGGATGTTTACGTCACAGAGTAAATGGTTTTCTCCGCTAGAGGGTTTCTGCTGCTCAATTATTTGGTTATTTGGGAATGCAATGAATCAGAAGAGTGGAGAGTGGAGAAAGGAATGATGCCTAATCTTACATCTTTACATATAAGTAGGTGCAAAAGATTGAAGATGCTCCCAGATGGAATGCGACATCTCACCAACCTTCGAGAATTGAAGTTGACAAACATGCCTAGAGAATTCAAAGAAAGGGTGGGAGAGAATGAGGGAGAGGACTGGTTCAAGATCCCACACATACCCTCTCCTATCAAATATGAGTAAGGATGGCTTTTTTGTTGTTTTATTATTTTTATTATTATTATTATTATTACTTATCTCAGACCATGCAGGATCGATATACAATTTGCTTTTGGCATTTCAATTCAATCCCAGTCACTTATATGCCATCTATACGGTAGAAATGCATGTCTCATGGATAGAGAGGTGCTCCTGTGCTCTCTAAACACCATATAGTGCTCCTGGTTTGTTTTAGTTAGACAGTTCAATCAACCAATCACAACTGTTCATTATGTCCGAAATATATATCTTGCACTGTAATGAAAAAATCACACCGATTGGATGATCCAATACATCCTTGATTTTGGCTTGCTTTTCTATAGCCATTCTTTTCTCAAGCCATGGATGGAATGGATACGATTGCCTAATAAAAGTAATTCTTTAGAATCATAAGCAATTTACGAGGGCTTCTAACAAATAGATGAATCTAATTGTTTATTGAAACTATTCACGTATTAATGATCATGACCGTCCATGTTAAAGAAGATTCATCCAATAGTTAATATTTGTCGGATCAGTGTAATTCTTACTTGGTTGCACATGAAATGTACATTGGACCTAATAAACAGTTTAGATCAATGGATTGGGGAGTCCAAGGGTGTCCGTACAAGTAGTACTACTATAACTTGTGTGTGTGTGTGTATATATATATCCCGGTCTCCTGTGAGCATGGGTGTCAATGGGCCGGGCTAGGATCTGAAAAATCAGAAATTTGAATACGCCTGGCACAATTGCCTGTCCAAAACAATTTAAAATCCGGGCCAACCCAGTGACAGCCCTGCATGTGAACGAGACCGCCGTCCATTTGGTGGACGGGAGTTGCATTTTCGTTGGATCCTATAATTGTCAGGATGCAGCCTGCAACTAAGAAACAAGCAAAAGTGATTATTTCCCGGACACTATTTGTAGGGTTGTCAATAGGCCGGGCCTAGGGTAGGCCTTAGCCTGGATGTTGAACTGTTTTGGGCCGGGCCGTTGGCCAGCTCCGTTTGAAATATGATTTTACAGGATTGAACCCGGCCCATTGACACCCCTAACTATCTCGGTTTTAAAAGTCTCCACACGTGGGTCTTCAGCCCACACGCATACGAGATGAGACCTCTCTCTCTCTCTCTCTCTCTCTCACTCTCGTTCTCTCCCGCCATCTCCCTCTCAGGCTCTCTTCTCTCTCTATCTATCTCGCCATTTACAGGGTGTTTTTTTTTTTTTTTTTTTTTCCCTTTTCTCTGTAGCTCAACGATAGCGACTGACAATAACACCATCCTGCTCGGGCTTCGAAATTTTTGGAGGTATTTTTTAAAAATAAAAATTAAAAAAATTGTTCTCACTGAATTCATGGTTTTAAAATAAGAAATGTAATTGTGGCTTTTTCCTATTTGGGGATTTGCCCTATGTAGAATTTTTCTCCAATTTAAATCCTTAATTGGAAAATTTGTTTAAAAATTGGGAATATTGATATGTTAAATCCGTATATGGGACCCATCTTTGCTATGGAAAATCCATAATTGGATTTTTTGCCTACTTGGGGATTTTGAAATTTCAACTCCCAAATTTCCCAATCTACTTCAAGTCGAGATCCCAGCCATCAATTTCAGGCCTTTCTCAGTTGAATATAGACCACTGTCATATTGTTGACTTGTTTGCAGGCCACAAATTGATAGGTAATTTTGGCCAATGGAAACTTGGAAATTATCATTAGCTTGAATTGCATACAATCATTCGAAATGGAAAAAATCTTTAGCATGTATAGAAAATTGATTGAAATGCTTTCCACGATGTGGTGTTTACTGAAGATAACTTATTTAAGTTAAAATATTTAGGACCTTGTATTTGAGAAGCTCCTCGTGAAGTGTGAAGATTTAGGACCTTTGAGAGGGTGCTCATGAAGTGTGAATGATTGAATTTCTTACTCTAGAAGAAATTTCATTTTTGAAAATATATGCATTTTGAATAAGACTGACAATTTCTCTTGTTCTAGGTGACTTCAGGATAAGCAGCCAATGATTGTTCAAACTTTGGACTCTAATGCAAGCTATAACTGTATAATCATTGATCGTTTTAGTTTACAAGTCTCAGGTCAATTGCAGCAGTGGATTCGGCTGATTGTGGAGCTAAGACGAGGCACGCTCAAAATAGATCTTTTGGTACTTGTTTTCAGACATCCTGTCATCTTTATAGTTGTAGTGTGGGTTCTTGTTGGTTAGAGGGAAAATTTTCGTATTTGTACAATAAGGAGATAATTTCTCTCCTTCTTTTCAGAAGATTGTATGCGAAGATCTTGATTGCAGATGTTGGGGTAATTTGTTTTTCTAGACTCTGCATAAGTTTCTTAATGTTATGCAGTGAGAAATTTTTTCTATTAGAGATGATTGTGTAAAGGCCAGATTATGATGTCTTCCTGCTGCAAAATAGTGAGCTTTATGGTTGGTCTTAGGTCATGGTTTGGATGGTTGTTGTTATGCTTGGTGTGTCTCCAGGGTCTAGTGTAAGGTAGTGGTCTGGTTGTATCATTTTGTTAGTGGGCTTGTTGTTTGTAACAGTTATGTAGTTTGTGTCCGCTTCACTTATATGAGGAGCCCCTCTCTGTACACTCCTTTTCCTCAATGCAATAATACTCAAGTAGTGAGCTCCCACCTTTTTGAATAATGCATTTCTCTCGTGCCTGCTTGAAATTCTATAATCTTTTATTTCAGTCTGAAAACTCAAAATTGAATTTCAAATAGTAAATATACACACAGAAATGATCACATCAAAATAATGTCACAAACATATGAAGAAAACCATCCAACATATAGGTGGGACTTTTGGAAGAAGATACATTAAATGAAATTATGACCAGTTGCACGATTTCTGATTGATCTAATTGAGTTACAACTTTTCTTTTTTTCTTTTTTTTTTTTTTTTTAATACATCATATGAGAAACATGGTTATGGTTGGGTTCGCCATGAGAAATTCCTCCACACAAATACTCCATATGTTTCCTCCTGCTGATGGTGCCATGAATGCATAGAATTGGAGTTGCCCCACTTTTATTTATTTATTTTATTTTTACTGTATTAAGCATTGAGGGCGTTGCTTGTGACTTCCATGAAGAATGCTCCAAGATTGCTGAGCAAAATACATGTCATTTGTGTAGGAAGAGTTTCACCAGTAGCTGCTATCGATGCTAGCATCTCTCACGAGAGAACCTGTAAAAGAGCTGAATGGTTCTGCATTATTAGCTGGAGTTTTGCAAACAGATATCACAAATACAAAAACCATAACAAAAACTTCAAATTTTGTAAAACCTAAAGCTAGGTACATATACCCGGTAAAAAGCCCACTCGGGTTCTCATAAGCACCCAAAAATCAGGCCTTCTGGTCTGTGGGGCACTTGGGTTTCGGATCCCCCCCATGTTTGGCCTGGGTCTTAAAATGAGATGACAAAGCAGATGAGTATAACACATGCATCATGGCCGGCCCTACAGAGATTTGGGCTACATGGAGGCCACGTTCATAATCAAGTGCTTACTATCAAGCACTTGATTATGAAGTGCTTACTATCAAGCGCTTACTGTCAAGCTTGCCCACTGCCAAAGCACCGAATTACTCCTCAGATGAAAGCCACCGAACTTCTCGGATGTAATTCCATACAGTCCATTCACACAGCAGGGCACTGTTCATATTGGAGCATGGTGGGATAAAATAATCTCACTCATCCAAACCTTTTATAAAAAATAAAAATAAAAATAAAAATAAAAATAAAATAAAAATTCTCATAAGCCTCCTCTGTTTTGGTTTATAGGCTTAAAAATTATTAGTTTTAAATTATTTATTGAAAATCGCTGTTGTTTTGACGGTTAGTGACAAAATCGCTCCCTTGAGCCGCGCACGTGCCTCGAGAAAAGTATTTTGGTATTGACGAAATTACTTGAAAAAACCTTTTCGCATCAAACTTTAAAGAAACCACGAAGGAAGGTGGGCCACTTTTGCTAGGCTTTTGACAAATCTGGACCGTCCACCATTTTCTGCATCACATTTTAGAGCGTGGTCCAAAACCGAGCCTAATCCATTGCAAAGATGAGTCCCACAGCTGGAAAAATTAGAATGGTGGCCTTCAAGGGTCCACTGTTTCTTGGATTTTGGCCAACTTTAGTGCTGGATATGCCCCATCTTTATCTTTCGGTGCCATACAAAGATTGACCTGGAAAATTAATCTTGTAGACAGATTGGATTTCTCTCCACCAGCACGGTGGGCCCATGATCACCGCATCCATCTGGAATCTAATCTGGCACGAGTAGTCAGAGATGTGACTTGCATCAGGTCCTGATACAACCTTCAATCTTGACGGGTCCCACTTTCATAAGATTTTTGATAAATCCAACTTATTCACCATTTTCCCTGTCTCATTTTATAGTCTGTGCTTAAAATTGAGGCTGATCTAAGGTACAGGTGGACCCACTGCAAGAAAAATGGGATGGTGGCCTTTAACAGTTCACTGTTTCTTACATTGGACCATGGTGGCCTTTAACAGTTCTATGTTTCTTACATTGTGGCCCACTTAAGCTATGGATATGCGACAGATTGGAATATTACTCCAAAACATCGCTATGGGCCCCAATCATGGCGGGGCCCACTTTCAGGAGGCTTGTGACAAAATCTACCGACCCACCATTTTTCACTATCCATGGGCTCAAAATCAAGGGTGATCCAATGCACATGTGGGTCCACAGAAGGAAAATGTTGGACGGTGAAATTTAGTGGGAAGTGGATTGCATGCCCCACACACCATCCACCTGGGTGGTGTGCTGAAGTTACCAAGTTCTGTGTCCCCACATTGATGTATGTGTTATATTTACACTATCTATCCATTTCGTGAGATCATTTTGAAACATTTATTTATTTATTACAGAAGGATCATTCATATATGAGATAAAATTCACCGTATATGCATCTATTCAACTCCCATACATGAAAAATCAAGGAAAGAAAAATCAAAACCCTAACCTATTTGGGAGCATGGATTTGGAACCCCCTGGACCGAAACCCGCCTGGATTGGCAATACTCCCAGTGTATTTGGCACCCTAGTGTGTGAAACAACTTTAATTCAAAAATGGGTCATTACTCTTGCTTGGGTGGTAGACTCTCAGGAGTTTCAACTCCTGGTCAAGGGTTCGAGTACCCATAGGTGAATTCCTGCAAAAATGCATCCCATCTAGTATACACACGATTCATGTTAGTCTGACTATTAAGAAACTTTAATGTTTGATGGTCAATGTACAAAACAAACTCTATTTGAATCAAATAATGCCGTCAATGTTGCAGCGCCTGAACAACTGCGTACAATTCAATCTCATACGTCAACCACTTCTTTCAGGCTTCACTGAGCTTCTCGCTGTAGAAGGCTATCAGTCTACCTTCCTGTGATAATACTTCTCTAATTCTGACATATGAAGCATCACACTCAACCTTAAACAGCTTATCAAAGTTAGGAAGAATCAAGACCGGTGTCGTAGACAACCGATGTTTAATCTCATGAAAGCTCTTGTTAGCCTCAACGATCCACTGAAACGGTTCATTTTTCATACAATTTGTAATAAGTGATACTATCATGCTAAAATTTCAAACGAATCGACAATAAAAAAGTCGTCAACCCTTGGAAACTCTTCATGAATGTTTGTCAGGATCGGTCATTCCCTAATGGCTCGTACCTTTTCATTGTCCACACGGATGCCTGTTGACGTTACAACAAATCCTAGTAACAACAACTTGTTTATTAAAAAGCTATACTTCTTCAAGTTGAGGTACAACTTATTGACTTGTAGGACTGCAGCACCTACCTGAGATGTTTCCTTATGATCTGTCTCATCCTGACTATATATCAGGATATCATCAAAATATACTACCACAAATCTGTCAGTGAACAGTTTTAACACTTGATTCATCAAACGCATAAAAGTGCTTGGTACGTTTGATAGACCGGAGGGCTTGACCAGCCACTCATATAACCTTTTCTTAGTCTTGAATACTGTTTTCCACTCATCACCGGGTTAGATACGAATATGATTGTACCTACTTCTCAGGTCTAGCTTAGAGAATACCTTGGCCCCTTCTAGCATATCAAGCACGTCGTCCAACCGCGGTATTGATAATCGATATTTGATGGTTATTTTGTTGATTTATTGGCTATCGACACACATGCGTTAGCTCCCTTTTTTTAGTGTTAATAACGTTGATACGACATATGTGCTCATACTCTCTCTCAAAAGACACTTACGGATCAATTTCTCCACCTACCCCTGAAGTATCTCACACTCCTTTGGATTCATTCAATAATAAGGGCGGTTGGACAGGCTAGCTACAGAGACGAGGTATATGTGATATTAGATGTCTCTCATGAGGGGCAATCTATTGGGTAAATCTTTGGGCCAAACTTCTTTAAATTCATTTAGTAATAGCCTTAAACTTAGATGGCTTTGATTCCTCACCCTTCACTACTACGGCATATACTTCATCAGTTTTCTTGGATTCCTCCATGAAATCCCGAATTGTCAGGAGGGAACTCTTCTCTGCTTTAGAAGATTCAAGATGGTTTTCTGATGCCATAGGGGCAAAGATTATTTTTCAACTATTTTTGATGAAGATGTAGACATTGTCTTATCCTCGATGGGTTACATCACGGTCTAATTATCATGGTTGACCGAGTAACATATGACATGCTTTCATGTCAACCATGTCATAAGTATTTGATCCTTATAAGTTTTATCAATTGAAAATGAGACAGTGTATTGTTTAGCTATTATGGTCTCGTTCGCCTTTTTTATCCAACTAATTGAGTACAGGTATAACAACCCATACTTTTTAGTACTCTAGTGTTACCATTTATATTAAATCTAGCGCGAACGTACATGGAAACACGCATAGCATACATTACACATTACCACCAAATAATTTAAAATCCATCCATCTTGACCAATTAAATTGGACCGTGACTACAATAGATACTTAAATGTCGAGATCAATTTATGAATACAACCATCAACTATAGAAATCAACCTTTAGGTTGTAATTAGACAACCCTGTTAAAACCATTCAATGGAAGACCCTGACCTTATTAAATTAAAGGGGACCCAACTTACTAAACCCATCGATCTTTAGGCTTACAACACCTAAGTTAACAATCCACTACTTGGCCACCCTCATCCCAAACTTTTTATGACTGAATACATGGTTAGGACTCACCTAAATAGGCCCTGGGAACCTATAAACGGGTAATGATCAAATTAGGTAACGATCTGACCGTCAAAATAATGATTACCAACAAATTGAATCAAGATCCCTTGATGTGACCCACCTAAGAATTTGATCTACCTGATCTTTAGGCAAGGGTACCGATTTAGGGCGTCCAAAGTGAATGGATGGTGAGGATTTCACCTAAACATCACTGTCGGCCCCACATATGGTGCATGTGTATTCTAACAGGCGTGCACCTGCGACCACAAATCCCAGTCAAGTCGAGTTTGACCCGCTGACCCGAGCAAAAGAAGAGAACTTCTTTTCTCTCTCCTTCCCGCCAGTGACGAACTGGGTTCGTCCGTTCGAATGTGGGCCCACCATCTGAAATTGGATCAATGATCCGAACAGTCCATCGGGTCCTCATGAAAAATATGACCAGAACTCGGCTCGTCATGCCCATTACAATAAACACGTGTGACCACAACCACCAGCACAAATAGAGTTGTGCGGCTGGAATTTCCAAAAACGGAAACCATTCTGCCTTTTTGCTGCCAGGGTGGCTAATCGCATCTGAGATTCCCTCAATCTCAGCCCTTCGTGCGGAAACATCCCAGCCCTCCATTCTCTCCGTTCTCTAGGGCTTCCTTTGCAATGAAGGAGCCGCAGCAAGTGGAAACCTATTCCCATTCGAAAAACCCTAACGACCGTCCATCTGATGGATCACACAGTGATCGGTGGTCCTATATAAGCCATCCAGATGCCTCAGATCACGATATAAACCCCTCGTTCGAAATATGCCATGGATAGTGAGTCATCTTCCTCGATCGGTTGTGAAAACTGCGCATTAGCAGTGGGCCATCAAACCTTGATCGAAATAGACCTTTAGGTGGGCCAAGATCCCAGGAACTCATCAGCACAAGTGGATTTTGGCTATGCAAACTAATCAAGGGGAAATCGGTGGTCATAGTCTAACAAAGAAATCTGTAAAACTAATCTCCAGATTAGTTGTGCTCGACGGTTCTAGAAGCAGTTTTAGAGTGGCTATAAATAACCGGTTTTTAGGGTAGCCCTTCCGGAATTTTTTTTTTTTAAAGTGAGAAAGATAGTTCGTGAGGAGTGCATTGGCGCCGCCCATCTGTTGCCGCACCAAGTGGAGCTGACTCGTTCCGAGTCGCTGCGAGTCGTGGGCCGAGTCCATGTTCTCTCTGGTCAGACAGACAGAGAGAGAAACAGAAGAGAATGAAAGAAAGAGGAAGAAGCAGAAGGTGAACAGATAGTGTGTGGCGAGTTCGCTACTTGGTGCCGCACCGAGTTGGGTTTCAGGCGTGAGAGAAATGACTCGGTGAGTCATTGGGTTGCCGATTCTCGGGTATTCCTGAGTTTGGGCCGTCGGGTCTGTCTTCCAAAGAAAGAAAAAGGGAAATGATAAAGAAAAAGGGGAAGAAACAGAGGAGAAGAATGAAGAAAAGAAGAGAGAGAGAGGAGAGAGAGAGAGAGAGAGAGAGAGAGAGAGAGAGAGAGAGATTCGTCCTCACTCAGTTGTAGAACCGCCGGTTCTACATCGACTCGGCCTTACGGAAACCTTGTCAGACCCACTGCAAATCCCGACCAGACCAGATCAACCGGTCATCTTTAGCAGCTCATATCAGCCGTGAATCAGAAGAATCTGATGGTAGTGCCACATCTGACTCGCATCCCAGGTATCAAATCTCTAACCAAGGCTGAGTTGAGATCGAGTCACCGTCGAGTTAACAACATGTAACTCGATTTTTATCTGTATGTCAAGACAAAACCCTGACTCAGATCAAACCTGGAGTCTGGGTTGTTTCAGCCTCTCCACGCCATCAGACAACTCGAGTTTATTCCAACCATTGAAGGGTCACCGCACTCAACTCGTTAGCGTGTTGACTCCGCAAATGTCCAACTAGATCAAGTGCGTTCCATCTCCAACGATCTAAGTAGACCCTTGGAGATATCCCTAATCTCCCGAGTTAAATAACCCAGGAACAGATAGAAAATGGGCTCTCTGGATTCACTCATTTACATGCTTAATGACTAGGCCGAGTTGACTCAGTAGTGACCCGTGAAATGGTACTTCCAGGAAGACCTTTAACTGGCTGCTCGAGAGGACAATCATACCTCATCAGCAACATGGAAGAGTCCTAATCCAGGTATAACCAAAACTCTACAGTGTGTATTTGAAATTTCTTTCTCAACTAGTTATGAGTTGACTCGCCCAGTTTCCCAACCGAGTCGACTCAGTGATACCTAGTGACACTCTATTCAGGTACTACCTGAAGTTTGCTGCCTTGAAGGACATCCTCTCCTTCAATCAATCCAAACCAGTAAGTAGAAGTTATATTCTATTTAACTATTAAGCTAAATGTGAGTTGAGATTAGAAGTTAGAAGTTACATTTGATTGGATTTTAGGATCATCACACTCACTTCATAAGATCATTACAAATAGAGAAAATACCCTAAGGTGAGGGATATCCCACATGGCTTCATCATTTCATGGAATTATAAATAGTTGTAGAAAGATATTATAATTGTGCAAATAGTAGTTGTGTCCTTTAACTTTGAATTGACATAAATAAACATGTGGGAATGCCTTAAATTATGTTACTCTAATCCATCTCATAAGGGTTATTACACGTTCATTATGTCACATTTGAAATTACTTAAGTACATATGTAAATCTTCTAGTTGTTTTAAATGTAAGAATTCTTGTTTCCACTACAATGATAAACTTGCTCCTTTTTTCATTATATGGCTTAAAATTGTTATAATTTGATACTAATGAAGTCTTAGAATAATACCAAAAGTAAGCAACCTTTAGTTTCCATATGCATGTGATGAATGTGAGTTAGTATATCAAATCCCATTACTCGAGCCCCTCAGTTGATAATTATGCAGTTGGAATTTAGCATTATGTTCTCTATGACATTTTAGTAACGGCTTGATTTTGGACATAGTCCTATTAATAGTGACAAGGGTCATGATATTCCATTTCATCCTGTAGCGAATTAGAAAAATCTGTACTTAGACCCGAGTACCACCTTTAGTAGAAATCAATTAAAACTAAATCCCATAGAAATTTAATGTGTTTTAGCTAGCGCTAAACTAGATTGCATGTGAGATTAACACCAATAACTTTCAATACGATCTGTGAGACCCAAAACCTATAGAATCATTGGCACTATATTGCCCTGAAATCTAGGATCCAACTCTAAACCCAGTTGCTCCCGAAAATACTTTGTAACTTCATATTGGACCTAGACCGCACGTCGAAAGTCTGATAGCTATGAACTTACACCATTATGACCGCCTAGTTGGACTTGACAATCAACTCGAAAATTAAGCCCAAACAATGTCCTGAGACCATTTCCTTGAGTCCGGAGTGAAGAGAGTGAGAAAACGAAGATTTTTAGAAAATTAAATATAATTTTAAGTAATTTGGATTGTTTCGCTTGTACATTATTTCTAAGCGTTCTGATCATTAGATTTCGACCCAAATTCACCCTCGGATCAGGAAAGGTGGCCCATACATGTTAAAGTACTTGTAGCCTTGATCGAATGTCGGTAAACATTGAATTGAAGCTGGTCCGCCACGGACGATTTGGAAACCCGATCGGACTGAAAACTTAACTTACTAAAGATCCAATACTGGTGAGCTTAAGTCCGACCGCATTTGATAAGAGGACCTCAAGAAGTGCTCCACTGGATCAGAAAGAGCCCGATTTGGTTATAACCTAAGTATACCTTGGCCCTGAGGCTATTTTCATCAATTTTAAGCTTATAAAAAGGCTTTAAACCCTCATTCCCACATTCCATACGAATTTCTTAAACCCAAGCTTTTCAAGAGAGAAAAGAGAGAGAAAGTGTGGGAGAACCTGTTGATTCTCCGTGGGATTCTTTCCAGCTCATCTACGCATCAAATCCACGTATCTGAATCGTTATTTCGGCACGTCTGATTTCGTTCTTGGGTAAGTTAAGTCAACCCTAACCTGTTTTGAAGCTTAGAATAGCTGTAGTGAAGTTATAACTAACCTGTTTCATGCCATAGGTAGCGTATCCGCCGTTGACGACATATCGTCTGAATCACATCTTATACATATTTTCTGGTTAAAGGTGCAGATTATATACGCTTAGGTTATGATTTTCAAGGCTTTCAATATTAGATAATGATTTATTCATGACGTGAATGTTATTACACATACCAAATGCACTATCTGTTTCGATGTATGTATATGTATAAGTTATGTTAGAAATAAAGTAATTCGTGTATATGTTAGAATACCTGTATATGTATAGAATATGCTATTATGATTGCCATGATTATTTGTCGTAGATATATACATGATATGTATGCGGCGACTCTTTGGCGAAAGGACTTGCCCTAATATGTAATGGAATCGACATACGTGATGTATGTTGGATAGGGTAGTCTAAGTGTTTGGATAAATGCTTGAATGAGTTAGTAGTTAATAAAGAGTGACTTTTTAGGTTGTTGAGATATGAATCTCAATCACTTTAACTGTGTATGATTTCCTTTATGAATTGTGTAACTTAGATTATTCATGTTAACTGAGTGTATGATTTTCTCCATGTACTGCATTTAAGTTCAAGTTATATTTCACGAATGTTCATATGAAAGTAGGATATGAATCATATACCTGTTATTGAGCTTGTACTTGATTGGGGCTGTACGACAGTCCAGGTAATCGGTAACTGTTCTTCAAAGGGTGGTTGAGGTCATTTTCGCCACACAAGATGAGTTTAATGAATCTGAGTCATGCTTCGGATGTTTGACAGTGGTTAGGCCACACGGAGTGCTTATGCATTCCATGTCGTTCAACTCAACGTACGCTTGGCCTAGTTGGGCTTATCAACTAACCCGATTGATCGATGTTTGTTCACCATGTTTGGTTGCTATTGTTTGAATCTAAGGCACTAAACTTACCAGTGAAACTCTCGTTAACCTTGGTACCGTGATCCCCTAAGACTCATGAGCCGGACATGGTGGTATAGGACACTGTGGCCGAACTGTCAGTTTATGCTGGAGCGACGAGCCTCCCCGTAGTAACCAGTGAGCAACCTTATCTCGTAAGCCGATTATGGTGGTATGGGACACTACATTCGAGCTGTCGGCCTACACTAATCAGGTGACGAGCCCTTTGTAGTGACCTCGAGCGTACTCTGAGTCTACGTGAGGGCGACGACCCTTCCGTAGTAACAAGAGTACAAGCTAGGCCTGTATTGATTTGGTGATGAGGGAGTGGTGTAACGATTCTGTGCAATAGCTCTGATAGCCCTTATAGTGACCTAGAACCGTAACATCGTATAAGATTTTCTAGGACTGACGACCCTAGAATGGATCAATGTTTGAGAATTGATATAAGGGAGGTGTCTTAGCTTCACAATCCTGCTGTATGAAAAAGACTAATAAGAACTTGGTAAGAATGTTCATATCATCGTATTGCATGTGCTATCGGTGTTGGTGTAAGAGCACTGAGGAAGTGATTCATACCGCGATCGTTAGATGATGTCGCATGAGGGAGTTTGTGGTGAGGGCATGCATCATTCCCTCATATCATTCTTGCATTAACAAGAGTATCTAGGACACGTTTGATTGTATTGCTTTATCATTACTGCTTGATTGAATTGATAACATATTAACCTTTGCTATATAGTACCACTAAGTTGATCACTCACTCTCACGTTCTGGGATGGTGCTTAAACACCAACCAGACTCTGACTTAGCTGCAGGTGACGGCGATGCTTGCGAGGCGGAGCCAGATTTCGACGAGGATGAGGAGACGTTCTCATTTATGCAGTTCTTAGGTGGGTTCATGTGAGCCTTGTCCTGACCAGCGGGGATTCTGAGATATGTATATGATGATTTTGCACAGTTTGATATATGTATTTTGAGACACAATTGTATTTATTGCCTTGGGCAGAGCATGCATACTTTGGGGATTATTTTAGTTTATATATGTATTTACGTCTTTCATTTGCATTTTCTCAATATCCCTGAATTATGTCTGCTGATTTGGCTTAATCTATTTCATATTTTATGCACTAATACAGATAACATACATCCATCATTATTTATGTTGCATAAGTGATGTTTTGGAACTCGAGAGTTGAGTTATGCTTGACTCCCGATTTTTAGGGCGTTACACATCCTATTTTACAAACTAAAGTTATATATGGAATGTTACCTTCCATGAAAAATGTTGAATAGACTTGTTAACAATTTAATATGCTTGAAATGTGATAATTGTAGGCTTTTTTTTGGACCTAGAGAATGTAAATGAATTTATATTAAACCCACGTGTGGATGGTTAATATACTATTAAAATACCATGAGCCTTGACCACCTTTATGAATGTAATCCTGTGATTCCTATGGTGTACATGAGTATTATGGTGCATGGCATACATGCATGACATATGAGCTTTTTGTGGGTACTCAATGTAAGCCACACTTTGATCGAATTTCTGAAAGTTCTATCACTTCAGTTAAACTCACAGAGCATATGCATTTGTGTCACTTTGGGCGCTCTTTCTTTACATGAGGCTTTTCCGGGATTGGATACTCCTCGGGCATACCCCGTATATTTTTCTAGGAGACATCCTTAGGAGCACTTACCTGCATGGTCTTTTCCAGATAGCTAGTTCTCCTTAGGCATACCTTTGAGTATTTTTTCAGGTGACTAGTTCTCATTAGGCGACCCATTTATTTTGACAGCTGGATGTACATCCCCATACTGTGACTTGAGCATACATTCATATATTCATACATTTACATGTGAATACTTATTTTTCTCATTATAATTTAATATATTGGTTTAAACTATTTTAAATGAATTGATATGCATGAATCTTTGTGGGAAATTTTCACTGAGTTTTCACTCACCCAATCGCGCGGTTGCACCAAATAGACACATGTATGATGAACAAGTGGAGACCCCGTTGACGGGATCCCAGGGACAACTGAGTAGGAGTTAGGCAAGGGAGACCTCTATACTATTGCTGTTGAGCCGTTAGAGCTTAACCGATATTTTAAGATTTACATATTTTCATGTTTCAGACTTTGCCTTATACTTGAATTGTAATAAAAATTATCCTGCTGTGGGATTTCATTTTACTTCCATTTACTTATATTAAACATCCTTGTAATTACCCTTGATATCTCTAGTTTACATGGTAGTTGCTTTGTTTTACATCATAAAATTTTCTAATGATTAGATGTAAAGTTGTTTATTTCATAGTGTAATACTCGGGTTCTCAATGAGGAGTGATTATACTCGAGTTTCGAGAACCAAGGTATTACAATAGGGAAGGATGTTTTGTTATTGGTAACTGCAATTTATCCACCATCACTTTTAAGACAATGTTTTCGCTATTGCATTGTCTATAATTACATCACAGACTTTGTCGTTGCACGTACGAAATATTTTGTCTCGCCGTAGATGTAATTCCTTCCGTGGGGTGTACAATAACCGCATTATAGCTAGAGATTCGCCACGATCCTCACTCGTTTTTTTATCGCCATCTGCTTATCCCTATGCGGCTTATTTAAGTTCATCAAAGCCATGATATTCTTCTGAGGCCTCACCTTCAATGCTCCCTTCGTTTATGGTCAAGTGGGCTATGGGGCATTGAGGACAGGTGTTTAATAAGTGGCCCAGTTGGTCACAATGGTAACAATTGTTTGACCTTGACTGAACGTAAGGATTTAGAATCCTACTCGGGCCTACTGTTGTGGGTGCTATACGTTGCATTTTTCGGAGGTTGATGACGTTCTCCTATTGGTTCTTTTTCCTATTCCAATATTGGATCCTGCATGGGACCTATCATGGGGGATCAAGTTGAAGGATAAGGTTGAGCATAAACTCTTATATGTTGCGTTTCTGCCCTACCTACCAATTGAACTGATTCATCCATGATCCCGACTAGGTGCATTGAACTCAGTTCTAAATCGTCGATCATAACCCACCTATAAATCGTGTTACCTTCTGTGATTCAATTTCTGACAAATCATTTCGTGTTACCAACTGTTAGAATTCTTCAGTGTAGTTTGTGACGATTCAATTTCCTTGTCGATAATTTTGGTATTGTTGGAACAATACTTGCTCATAATTACAAGGAAAGAATCATGAATGAAGAAGACGCCTCATCCGTGGCTATGATGAGATGGGTGCCTTATTCTGTCAGGCACGTGAGAGTTGTAATTGTTCCCACCATGTAATAGCACCAGATTTTAAATTAAACACTATTAATTTCACTTTTTTATGCTCTGACACCTCCATGTAATCAAAATATCATTATACTTTGGCTAGCCAGTTGAAAAAAATCTTCTATGCGTAATAAACCATTAAAACTAAGAAGTTCATCCTTACCTCGATAGTTTCTTTCAGCACGAACTAGATGATTGCCTCCATGGATTAGTCGTTAGGCAAAGCCTTTATTAAGGTCCTCATCGCCAGAGCTCGAATCATCAGGTGTAGCCTTATGATTTATCACTGGTAGTGCTTTACAGAAATCATAGTTTTGTTGTACAACAACCACATGCGGTGGCTCATCGCGTAGGGCTTGCGGGGGAAGTAACGTATCCGTACGATAGTTGAGGGTTACTTGTATCCCTTGCATGGTCAATTGACTCTCCCATGGAAAGCTTTCATTATTTCTGAAAGATAACGAATCCCTGGATCACCATCCATAGGATTTTGAATCATACCTTCGTTGCTTGCCATCAGCCCGAGAGAAATCCTTACTTTGATACCAATTGACGCAGGGATGAACGTGATAAGGTTAATCACCATCTTCCTCAAGGATAACTACTCCGAATCCACGGAGCTTCTCTGGACCCTTCACTGAGACTTCGAATCCACGAGAAAAAAGCATGGAAAATAGAAATAAATTCTATAAAATTTGTAATTTCATTGATGAATGAAATAAACAAGTTCACAACCCTTCAAATAGGGATACTAAGCCATGGGCGAAATTTCGGAATCAAACTACAACTAAAACTCCTAAAAATTACAACTTACCATAAATAGTGAACTTACTATTTATAGACGATCATGATGTCTGCTAGTGCGCATGGGTTTCGGCCAAACATTATAAGTCTCCTATTTGGTTAAACCATGATGTTCTCCTAATTATTCTAAGCACTTTTCATGTTGGGTGCAACTCCTAAAGCTCAACGGATAAAGATTTATACTCAAACTATAACTTACTATAAATACTAAAAATGAAAATAAAACGGGAATTCGACTGTCGATCTGGTGGTATTTCATAAATTCGGCTTGGGCAACCCAACATAGTGGGGTTGAGTGGTTAAATTAGCTCGTCCTACCCCATAATCATATATGGTACGTCGAATAACTCATTCTGGATTGCGACATATGCCTGATTTAAGGTTTGACGGTTTGGATAACTTTTGTTGTCTACCGGGCCTTTTCTGATCCATTTTGGCCATGAAACTGTCCGAGACCCGCTCTATATCACTATGCCTTTGAACCATAGGAACATTTTAGTAAGCCTTAATACACTTTAATCACCCTTAAATTTTGATTACACCTTTTATATATATATATATATATATATATATATATATATATATATATAAAGAGAGGGAGAGAGAGAGACCCATTGAAGCTTCCTTCTCCTTCAATGCTATCTATTAGTACCTCTAAAATTGTCCCACAATCAATATAAAAATTTTAAATTCTCTTAATGAGCTCAAACATTTGTTAATGGCATTGACATTTGTTTTATGTGATCTACGGAAGGTCGATGTTGATAATGTTACAGAATGATTTAAGACATTGGAGGCATATTTTTAATTTAACATATTGATAAGTTTACATAGACAAGGAAAAATAAAAACACCAGCTTATGTCCAAAAATTTGTGGCCCGTGTGAGTTTTTAATGGTGGGTATTTAACTATTTCCTGTGCTGTTATGTACGGCGGACCAGAGACAGGGGACCCACGGAGGTACGAAATGCGTGGCTTTTGCTAAAGCAAAATATGGAGAACGCGGAAGGGATTTATGGGGCACACTGTGATGTAAGTGTTTTATTAACGCTATTCATTGCTTTTCTTGGAACATTTTAAGCAATTATTCTAAAAATGAAGCAGGCCGGCAGCTCCAGAAGACAAAGGAAGCTACAGTGATAATGAGATCCATCGTTAAAACTTTTCTAGGGGCTACCGTGATGTTTGTTGACCATCCAACCTATTAATAAGGTTATGTACGCGTGGAAGAAATGAAAACACAAATATCAGCTTGATTTAAAACTTCTCTAGCTCCTAAGAAGATCTTAAACGGTGGAAGTTCAATCCCCACCTTGTCGTCCACTTAATTCCTGTACCTGCCTCAGTTTTTGGATCATATCTTAAAAGATCAGTGGATAAAACACTTCCTTTACGGTGGGCCCCACAGAGTAGGACGCAATCCGCGTACAAATATGGATTGCATCGTACCCTGCCCGTCTCCAGCTGGCAACGGGCAGGAACTTTGAGTGGCCATCGTGATGTATGGCTCCTATCCACACCGTCCATCATTCTTTTCGTATCATTTTATGATATTAACCCAAAACTTAAGCAGATCCAAGATACATTTGGACTACACAACGGGGATTGAACCCTTACCGTTGGAAACTCCTTAGGGACCACAGAAGTTTGGATGGAGCTGATATTTTTGTTTCCTGTTCATCCATGTTTATGTAAATTTATGAATAGGTTGGATGGAAAATAAATATCAACCTAGAAAAGTTTCAATGGTGAGAATCATTGTCGCCACTGCTTCCTGTGGTGTTTTCCACTTGAGCCTTGGATATACCTCAGTTTCGGGATTTCACACAAAAATCTCAGGAATAAATGGATGGACGGTGTGGATAAGACCATACAGCACGATGGCCACTCAAATCTCCTGTCCGTTCCCATATGGAGACCGCGGGGATAGGTCGCAATCCGCGTCCGAAATAATTGAGCGCCTTTGCTTTTGCTAAAGCAAAAGATGAAATAATTGAGCGCCTTTGATTTTATACCGAGTTATCTTCCACATTGAAGGTTGAGCTGAGAAAGCCTTGTTTTGAGCTTAGAAGCTTTTGAAGGAGAGACTGAGAGAAAGAGAGTATGGCTGATATTGCTGTTCAGTTCGTCATACAAAGACTTGATGATTTTCTAGCGCAGGAAGAAGAATTGCTACTCGGAGTAGATGGTAATATCAGATCACTTCGAGCCAAACTTTTATGGATGCATGACTTACTCAAAGACCTCCATGGGAAGCGCACAGATAATGACAGAGTTAAGGTTTGGGTGGCCCAAATAAGAGAAGCAGCTTATGATGCTGAAGACGTCATCGACTCCTACATCTTTAACATTCATAATCAAGGAAGAGAGACAAGTGCTGGATTCATGGGATCCATACGAAGTTTTGCTTGTTGCATCAAAGACATACCGGCCATCTGCAAGATTGGAAAGGAGATCCGTGACATAGAAAGAAGACTCAACGAGATCTCGTCCAACAGATCAGATTATGGCATCAGCAATATACCAGGATGTGGAGAAGCTTCATCTTCCTCAAATCAAAGCCTGACGTGGAGGGAGAAGAGGCTTCCCATCGCCGAGGAAGCCGATGTGGTTGGTGTTGAAGATGAGACAGAGACACTGGTGTGGCGGCTGATTGAAGGAGATGCGCGGCGTGCTGTCATTTCAATCACTGGTATGGGCGGAATAGGCAAGACTACTCTCGCTAAGAAAGTTTACAATAACATCGATGTAAAAAAGAATTTCGATTTTCATGCTTGGGTGTCTGTGTCTCAAGAACATCAACCGCGAGAGATTTTCTTGAGCATTCTAAAATCTCTTGGACAAGATGAAAGGGAGACGACGCCTGAGGGAGACTTGCGTAAGCAACTCTTTGAGCTCTTGGAAGGGAAGAAATATCTGGTGGTAATTGATGATATATGGACTAGAGAGGCTTGGAATGGTTTGGTCTCTGCATTTCCAGATAGGCAAAATGGCAGCAGGGTGCTTCTTACCACTCGCAATGAAGAAATAGCTAAGTATGCAGATGCACAGAGCACGAGCCAGAAAATGCATTTTCTTAATGAAAGTGACAGCTGGGCATTGTTCTGTAAGAAAGCACTTCCTGGAAATCTCGCTCTTCCATGACCTGCAAATCTGGAGGAGTTGGGAGGAAAGATTGTTGCGAAATGTGGAGGTTTACCTCTGGCTATCGCAGTAATAGGAGGCGTACTATCAAGGAAAGAGAAATCAGTGAATGAGTGGTACAAAGTGCTTACAAGTCTCGAATGGCAGCTAAATGAAAGCGAAGATGCGATCTCCAGCATATTGGCCCTTAGCTACCATGACTTGCCGTATTACTTGAAGTTCTGCTTTCTTTATTTCGGAGCTTTTCCTGAAGACTCTGAAATTGAAGTGGACGACTTGATTAAGTTATGGATAGCTGAAGGGTTTGTGCAGCAAAGAGGAGAAGAAGAACTGGAGGATGTTGCCGAGGATTATGTGGAAGAGCTCATCAACAGAAGCATGATTCAGGTGGCGAAAAGGAATTCGAATGGAACAGCTATGACATGCCGTATTCATGATCTTCTACGCTACCTCTCGATAGCAAACGCCGAGGAGGAGAGATTTCTGGACGTGTATGGGAAGACAGCGACTACATCACCAACTACGGCACGCCGGCTTGCAATTACTGCTTCTTTCAAATTTCTTCGGGTGATGGATCTCCGGTACGTAAACCTCACTATTCTCCCCGATGAAATTGGGTCTCTAATCCACTTGAGGTACCTATGTCTAAGGGGTAACAGGAACTTAAGAAGATTACCAGCCACCATAACCCGCCTCTCCAATTTACAGACTCTCGATCTAGTGGAAACAAATATCTATATGCTACCTGTTGAGATTTGGAAGATGAAACAGTTACGGCACCTACTGCTAACAGGTGGTTGTCAATTCAGCGACGGTACAGCAGTTCATCGCTTAAGCAATCTCCGGACTCTAAAATACATATTGGGTGGCAGCTGGACAAAAGATGAGTTGGAGAAACTGATCAATTTGAGAGAATTGTTGATATGCGGACGTCTCGGTATGGCATCATCCCGTCCTATTTCTAAATTGGTACACCTCAGATCATTGTGGCTTTTGGAAGAATCTAGAAGCTTCATTCCATCTTTTGAGTCCTTCTCAAATCATCACCATCTATATGACATCCATTTGAAGGGACGCTTACAGCAATTACCGGATCTGCAAGAATTCCCACCTAACCTCACCCGGTTGTATTTGGAAGGATCCCAATTAGAGCAAGACCCGATGGGAACGCTGGAGAAGCTGCCCAACCTTCGGATTCTCCATTATGGTGGGAATGTTTACGTGACAAAGGAAATGGTTTTCTCTGCTGGAGGGTTTCCGCGGCTCAACGATTTGACTATTTCGAGATGCCATGATTTAGAGGAGTGGAGAGTGGAGGAAGGAGCGATGCCTAATCTTAGATGTTTAAAGATTGAAGCGGCGTTTGGGTTGAAGATGCTTCCTCATGGAATGCGACATCTCACCACCCTTCAAGAATTGAATTTGTCTGGGATGGCGGAAGAATTCAAAGAAAGGGTGAGAGAGAATGAGGGAGAAGACTGGTTCAAGATCCGACACATACCCTCTCTTATCATCGAATAAGAGTAAGGATGACTTTTTTGTCTTTTTTATTTTTCATATTATTTATCTAAGACTATGCATGATAGATTTACAATTCGCTTTTGGCATTTCAATTCAGTTCCAATCACTTATTTGCCATCTCTACGGTAGAAATGCATTTCTCATAAGACCTTACTCTGTTGCATTAGAGTCCTTTTCAAACTAACTCTGTATGTATATAAAGATGCTCCTGTGCTCTCTATCACCATATAATGTTCCTAGTTTTTTTTTTTTTTTTTTACTTAGACAGTTCAATCAATAAATCATTAGCAGGCTCGTTGTTTTTCATGGTTATGTAGTTCCTGTGTCTGCTTCACTCATATGATAGCGAGTGGGATAGGATAAACCAGTTTGGGGTAACCTGTCCACCTCTCTTCCAGGCAGCTCTGTTCGCTGTCTCCTGAGCAGCGGTGTCAATGGTCTGGGCTAGGATCTGAAATATAAGAATTTTTAAACAATTTAAAATCTGGGGCGAGACTAATCCAGGCCCCCCCTAATGGCCCGGTCTGAAAACTTTTATATCTGGGCCGAGACAAATACAGGCCCAGCCCAATGACAGCCCTTCCTGTGAGCGAGACCGCATACCATTTCGTGCACGTCAGTTGCATATGTCGTCCGATCTTATAATTGTCCGGATGGAGCCTGCAACTAAGAAACAAGGAAAAGTGAGTAATTCTCAGACACTATTTGTAGGGTTGTCAACGGGCCAGGCCTAAGGTAGGCCTTAGCCTGCATTTCAAACTGTTTTGGGCAGGCCTGAGCCCAGCCCATTGACAATCCTAATTATATTGGTTTAAAAAGTCTCCACACGTGGGTCTTTATCCCACACGCATACGAGATGAGACCTCTCTCTCTCTCTCTCTCTCTCTCTCTCTCTCACGCTCTCCTCTCTCATTATCTATCTTGCTATTTACAAAGTTTTTTCTTTTTTCTGTAGGCGGTACGGCAATATCAACTAGCAACAACACCAGCTCTTGTTTTGAAATTTTTGGAGGTATTTATTTTTATTTTTATTTTTTATTTTGTTCTCGCTGATTTCATGGTTTTAAGTTAAGAAATGTAATTGTGGATTTTTCCTATTTGGGGATTTACACTATTTAGATTTTTTTTCTCTCATTTAAATCTTTAATGGGAGAATTTGGTTAAAATTTGAGAATATTGATATGTTAAATCCCTATACGAGGACCCATCTTTGCTATTTAAAATTCCTAATTGGAGTTTATGCCTACTAGAGGATTTTTATATTTCAACTCCAGAATTGCATAATTGACATCGAAAATCCCACCCATCAACTTCAGGCCTTTCTCAGTTGAATATAGACCACTATCATATTGTTGACCTCTTTGCAGGCCACAAATTGATAGGCAATGTTGGCCGGTGGAGACTTGAAAATTCTCATTAGCATGCATGGAAATTTGTAATTGTTCTTATATATGGATTCTTCCATGAATTAAAAGATTATGAAACAAATTCAAATTTTAATTAAGAAAAACAAAAAAAAAGAAAAAGAAACCAGATTCGAATCAGCTTGAATTGCATACAATCATTCGAAATGGGAAAATTCTTTAGCATGCATAGCAAATCGATTGAAATGCTTTCCACAACGTGATGTTTACTGAAGTTATATTATTTAAGTTAAAAGATTTAGGACATTGTCTTTGAGAATGTGCTCATGAAGTGTGAATGAAAGAATTTCTTGTTCTTGGAAGAAATTTCATTTTAGAAAATAAATGCATTTTGAATGAGACTGGCGATTTCTCATGTTCTATGTGACTTCATGATAATCAGCCAATGCTTGTTCGAATTTTGGAATCTAATGTAAGCTATGACTGCATAATCACTGATTGTTTTGGTTTACAAGTTTCAGGTCAATTGCAGTGGATTTGACTGATTATGGAGCTAAGACAAAGCACTCTCAAAACAGATCTCTTTGTACTTGTATTCAGACATCTAGTCTTCTTTATAGCTGTAGTGTGGGTTCTTGTTTGGTTAGAGGTAAAATTTTCGTATTTGTACAATAAGGATGAGAAGATTTTATGTGAAGAACCCTACTGCGGATGTTGGTGTAATTCGTGTTTCTAGATTCTGCAGAAGCTTCTTGATGTCATGCAGTGAGAAGAATTTTATTACAGATAATTGTGTAAAGACCAGCTTTTGACGTCTTCTTGCTGCAAAATGGTGAGTTTCATGGTTGGTCTGAGGTGGCGGTTTGGATGGTTGTTGTTATGCTTGGTATGTGTCTAGGGTCCAGTGTAAGGTGGTGGTCTGCTTGTATCATTTTGGTGGTGGGCTTGTTGTTTGCAACGATTATGTAGTTTGTGTCCACTTCACTCATATGAGGAGCCCGTCTCTATACACTCCTCTCCTTCAATGCAATAATACTCAAGTAGTGAGCTCCCACGTTTTTGAATAATGCAATTCTCTTGTGCCTGCTTGAAATTCTATTATCTTCTATTTCATGGTTTAAAAACTCAAAATTGACTTTCCAAAAGTAAATATACATATGGAAATGATCACATCAAAATAATGTTACAAACAGAAGAAGAGAACCATCCCACATACAGGTGCAACTTCTGGAAGAAGATACATTGAATAAAAATAGGACGAGTTGCACAATTTAGGATTGATCTGATTGAGTTACAAAAGTTAGCACTTTTGTTTAATACATCATATGAGAAAGATGGTTATGGTTGGGTTCTCTATAAGAAACTCTGCACAAATTCTCCATATGTTTCTTACTGCTACTGGTGCCATGAATGCATAGAATTGGAGTTGCCCCACTTATTTTTTAACTGTATTTGGCATTGAGAGCATTGCTTGTGACTTCAATGAAGGATACTCTAAGGTTGCTGAGCAAAATACATGTCATTTATTTAGGAAGAGTTTCACCAATTGCAACTATCAATGCTATCATCTCCCATAAGAGAACCTACAAAAGATGTGAACGGTTTTGCATTATTAGCAGAAGTATTCCAAACAAATATTACAAATACGAAAACCACAACAAAAACTTCGAATTTTATTAAACCTAAATCAACACATAGCCGGTAAAAAGCCCACTCAGGTTCTCATAAGCACCCAAAAACCAGGCCTTCTAGTCTGTGGGGCACTTGGGTTTCAGATCTCTTGGGCCCAGGTCTTAAAACGAGATGACAAAGCAGATGAATATAACACAAGCATCATGGCCGGCCCTACAGAGATTTGGGCTACACGGAGGTCACATTCATATTCGAGTGCTTACCATCAAGCATGGCCACTGCCAAAGCACTGAATTACTCCTCGAATGAAAGCCACAGAACTGCTCGGATGTAATTCCATCCAGACCATTCACACAGCCGGGCACTGTTCATATTGGAGCTTGGTGGGATAAAATAATCTTACTCATCCAACCCTTCTATACCAAAAAAAAAAAAGGATTTTTCTCATAAGCCTCTGTTTTGGTTCATAGAATAAAAAATTGTTACTTCCTCAGTTTTGGTTTATAGACTTAAAAAACCTTTTCCAATCTAACTTAAATGAAACCATTCAGGAAGGTGGGCCACTTTAATTAGGCTTTTGACAAATCCGGACCGTCCACCATTTTCTGCATCACATTTTAGAGCTTGGTCCAAAATTGAGCCTAATCCATTGCAAAGATGGATCCCACAGCTGGAAAAATTAGAACGGTAGCCTTTAAGGGTACATCTTTATCTGTCTGTGCCATACAAAGATTGACCTGGAAAATCTTGTAGACAGATTGGATTTCTCTCAGCCGGCACGGTGGGCCCAAAGATCTCCGTATCCATCTCGAATCTAATCCTACACCAGTAGTCATGGATGTGAATTGCATCAGGTCCTGATACAACCTTCAATCTTGACGGGTCCCACTTTCATGAGGCTTGTGATAAATCCAACCTATTTACCATTTTTCCTATCTCATTTAATGGTGTGGGCTTAAAATTGAGGCTGATCTAAGGTACAGGTGTATCCACGGCAACAAAAATCAGATGGTAACAGTTCACTGATACTGACATTGGCCCACTTGAGCTATGGTCCTATGGACATGCTCCATATTTTGATACGCCATGTAGAATGTTCTGCCAAACTTGTGAACAGATTGGATTACTCTAAAATATTGCTATGGTCCCAATCATGGCAGGCCCGCTTTGGTGAGGCTTGTGTCATCCAAACATTGTCCATGTAAATCAACAGTTAAAAATCATTGGTAAGTAACTTGGATGTGATCCTCTACTTGTGGCCCATACAAAACTTAGAATTTCATCACTTTTGGGCAAAGTATGTATTTCAACGGACTTATTACAACTATTGTGTCAAACATTACATACGTACACTAATTAGAGATTTTGTAGTTGATTTAGTAATTAAATTCAAACCCTTATAAATATATTATGCATAACTACTTTTGAATTACTGGGATTCTGAATCCAAGGTACCAAACATGACGGAAGGATTCCAAATGGGAGTTCCAAATCCACATTCCCAAACAGGCCCAGTCAATTAATATTGGGAGATCGTAAAAGATCACTTTCCTGCATATTGATGAAATGGTATAGCAAGCTTCATTGTCATATCCAAATTGTCAGCATTATTGGTATAAATGGGGCTGGTTAAGATCAGGCCAACCTGTGTCTAAGCCTGGCTTGCATTGTCCGATATAGGCTAGGGTTGAGCCGAATTAGAGTTGAAAGTCAGGCGGGTTGGTGCTCAACCATAGCCCAACCCAAGGTTCCTATACCTCAACCCTAATCCAACCTAACCTCGAGTTGGGAATTCTCAACCCATGCTCAACCCAAGCAGGCTTGGTCGGGTTGGTTGGATTGGTCGGGTGGATACATGCTAATATTTTCATTATAACATTAGTCTATTATATTTCAATACACATTATTTTATCTATTTATGATTTTATTATATATATATATATATATATATATATATATATATATATATATATATATATATATATATATATATATATTTATTTATTTATCCTAAAGAACTTCGTTTTTTCTAAACAAACGAGCTAAAATATAGGAGGACTACTCCTTTAAAAGTTGTGTTGTGTAGCATGCAATCTATTGAAATCCAGCATATCTTGTTAGCTCGAGTCATCGGAAGTGACGTGGACCAATCAGACCCGATGGCACTGGAATATCTCGTACCTTCAACATAGACGATCCACACTCAATTATAAGTTATAAGTAACTCATATAACGATTGGGTTTGGGTTGGGTCAAACAACCCAAGATCTCAACCTGAGCCTGACCGAAGTTTTATTGGGTTGGTGTTTGTATCACCCAAGCCTGAGACTTAACCTAATACATCTTGCCCGAACCCAACCCAATGTCGGGTCAGTCATGGTCGGTCGGGTTGAACCGGCCCGACTTTCAGCCATAGCCAAAATAGTCCAGCCTAAGCATGACCGAAAAGCTTATGATAGGCCCGAGGCATTCTTTGGGGGTTGACCCTGCAAACTGTAATGGGCTTGGTGGGCCAACCGGCTGATTTACACAGTCCAAACCCAACCCGATTGAGAAGCAAGCCTGAATTATAATCTTGAAGTTAACCCTCTCGCCTGATGCTTTAGACTAAGCCCAGCCTAAGGAATAACAGGACTGAAAGCCCCATGGGCCAGTCCAGCCCAGCCCATTGAGAGCCTTAGTCAGCACTACTGGACCAGGACATGCATGAATTATTGAATTCCCACCCAACCTCTCATCAAGTTTTACTAATTATTTATCTGTATTAGATCAAGACCCTATGGGAATGAAGTAGAAGATGCAAAACCTTTGGAAAAACATGCCATTTAAAGAGAGGCTGGCTAACACCACATGTACGTTAATGCCTTCCTCATTATTATTTACACTCAGAAATAAAGTGACGAAATCGAACAAGAGAAGGTGATCAGATCTTTCCATCAGGTGGGGTTTACTGTTTATATCTTTCATCCTATAATCAGTTATTTCAAGTTCAGGTAGTAACAACATACATAATATAAATTATGGACAAAGGGAATTATTTGAACTGTTAGTTTGTTCCGTAAATTGTAGCCCATTTGACTGAAACTGCCTGATTTTTTTTAGGGGGAGAGCATTTATGCATTAGTTTCAACAAGATGAAAAGCTCAGATCTCCCACATGATTTGAACAGATCAAGATTCTGAAACAATTGATCAGAATGATTTTATTTTTTATTTTTATTTATTTTTTTAAAAAACAGAGCTTTCATATATGAGAAGAAAAGCTATACACCAGGCTGCACACAATCGGGATCCCCTGAAAAAATCGGGGATCCTATCATCCACGGGGGGCCGGCGGGCCACCTCTTTACAACAACAAAAAAAAAAAAACCAACCCAACCTAAGGACCCTTGGGGGCGATTCTAATGGATCGAGCCCCACTCTATCTAAGAAACAGCTGCCCCGAACAGGGTCGGGGAGGTCCTACTCACGGAGGATAAGGGAAGACTCCTGACTGGCACTCGCCACACGGGCTAGGCCATCAGCTGGGCCATTGCCATATCCCTATAAATGAGGTAGATATGTACCCTGCCTCTGCTCATGAGGCTCAAAGTCCTGGACAACCAGGGGCGCCATTTCTAAGGAACGGTCAACTTAGCCAAGAGACTGTCTACCATTAGTTTTGAATCCGATTTAATGATGATGTTGGATAAGCCTCTGTTAAGGGACAGCATAAGCCCATCATGCATGCACCACCCTCAGCTCTGCGGAATTGTTCATCTCAAAACTGTAGGCAGCCACAAAAGCAAAAAGGAACTCGCCCTTGTCGCCACGCACAATCCTGCCACCTCCAGATGGCCCTAGATTCCCCCTGGAAGAGCTGTTCACATTTAGCTTTACCTAGCCTTTCCTCGGTCTGATCCAAAAAATGACCTCAACATGGTTCTTGTTTGCAGGGGAGGGGAGAGGGCTCACATGCTTCCTAACCCGGTCCCCGTGAATTAGCCGCGGGTCTAGGAACTCTGAATTTTGGGAGAGGGAGGACCACCAGATAATATTTGCAATACATCTTGCCACATTACATGAGATTGATCAGAATGATTGAGACACCTCTTTGACCAGAGAGAGATATAGGGAGAAAGAAAGGGAGCCCACCTTCCTACATCACATCCTACCTAAAATCTCGATATAGCTGGTAAAATTAGACGAAGAGCAGCATTGACTTCCTACATCCATTCCACCTAATAAAGGAAGAGTTAATCATTGGAAGGTCCTACATAGCTGCATGGATTGATGATCCAAATCGTCCATCTGGCAAATAAACATCACGTTGGGCCTGGGAAAAATTCCAACGGTGATAATCATTGTCACTACTGCTTCTTGTGCTGTGGTCCTCTTTAGCCTTGGATCTGCCTCAAAACAACATCTTAAAACGATACGCAAAAATTGGATGGATGGTGTGGATAAGACCCGTACATCACGGCGGGGTAGGTCGCAATATGCATCCAAAATAATTGAGCGCCTTTGCTGTTTCTTAAAGCAAACTGATGAAATCCTTGAGCGACTTTGGTTTTGTACCAAGTTATCTTCCCTATTGAAGGTTGACCTGAGAAAGGCTTGTTTTGAGCTTAGAAGCTTTTAAGGGGGGAGAGAGAGTATGGCTGGTATTGCTGTTCAGTTCGTAATACAAAGACGGAGTGATTTTCTAGCGCAGGAAGCAGAATTGCTACTTGGAGTAGATGGGAAGATCAAATCACTTCGAGACAGACTTGGATGGATGCTTGCCTTACTCAAAGACCTCCATGGGAAGCACAGAGATAATGATAGAGTTAAGGTTTGGGTGGCCCAAATAAGAGAGGCAGCTTATGATGTTGAGGACGTCATCGACTTCTACATCTTTAACATTGAAAAGCAAGGAAGAGAGACAAGTGCTGGATTCATGGGATCCATACGAAGTTTCGCTTGTTGCATCAAAGACATACCGGCCATCCACAAGATTGGAAAGAAGATCAGTGACATAGAAATAAGGCTCAACGAGATTTCATCCAACGGATCAGATTATGGCATCAACAATATACCAGGATGTGGAGAAGGTTCATCTTCCTCAAATCAAAGCCAGATGTCGAGGGAGAAGGGGATTCCCATCACTAAGGAAGTCGATGTGGTTGGTGTTGAAGATGAGAAAAAGACATAGGTGTGGCGGCTGATTGAAGGAGATGCACGGCGTGCTGTCATTTCAATCACTGGTATGCACTACAAGAAAGTGAGGCATATCCGATGTGTTTTTACCGGTGGCCATCACCAATTGTCAGATGCACAGTTGACTTTTTTTTTAAAAAAGCCATATCAATTTATTTTTAAATTTATTGGCATTTATTTCTATTTTTCCTCATGGATTCGAGGAATCTCTATGAGGAGTCCAGAGAAGTTTTATGGATTCGGAGTAATTATCCCCTTGCGAAAGATGGTGATCGACCTCATAAATGTCAATCCCTATGTCAATTGGTATCAGAGTGAGGACTCCCCTCAAACCCATGACAAATAACGCATGAATGGACCAAAATCTTGTAGACGGTGATACATGGATTTGTTGTCTTTTGGAAAGAATAGAACCTTTTTATCAGGAGAGTCAATTGACCATGCAAGTGCTGCAGGCAACCCTCGACCGTATTGAGGATATACTAATTTTTTTTTCCATGACAAAGGCGATGCTTAGCCACTTGTGGTTGCTATACGGTTACCTAGATTTCCGTAGGGCACTACCAAAGGTGAATCGTAGGGCCAAAGATGATTACATCGATGACCCGATGACTAGTCCATAGAGGTAATCGACTAGATTGTGCTGAAAGATACTATCTAGGTAAGGCTGAACTTCTCAGTTTTAATGACTTATTACATACAAGATTTCCACAATTGGTTAGCCAAAGTAGAACGATATTTTGATTACATAAACGTGCTGGAACATAAAAAGGTGAAATTATAGCATTCAAATTAAAATCTGGTGATTCTACATGGTTGTAGCAATTATAACTCTCACGTGCTCGACAGAATAAGACACCCATCCGATCATTGCCACGGATAAGATGCCTTCTTTGATCACGATTCCTCCCTAGTGATTACAAGTAGGCATTGTTCTAGGAATACCAAAATTGTCAACAGGAGAATCGAACCATCACAGATTACACCGAAGAATTTCAACAGTTGGCAACGTGAAATGACCCATCATAAGCTGAATCGCAAAAGATTGTACGATTTATAGGTAGGTTACGATCAACGATTTAGGACTGAGTTTAGATGCACTCAATCGATACCGTAGATAAAACAGTTCAGTCGGCAGGTAGGGTGGAAACATAGCTTGTAAGAGTCCCTACTCATCCTTATCCTTCAACTCAGCCTTCCATGACAAGTCCCATGCAAGATTCAGTGCTGGTACGATGAAAAGAATCAAAAGGACAACGTCCTCAACATCCCACAACTGCAAACCGTGACACGGGGATCAACTTATTTAGGACTCAATATGTAGCACCCACAACAGCATGTCCAAGTAAAATTCCAAATCCTTATGGTCAGCCAAGGCAAAATACTTGTTACTGTTGTGGCCAATCAAGCCACTTATCAAACACCTGCTCTCAATATCCCACAACCCACTTGACCATTAACAAAGGGGGCATTGAAAGTGATGTAGCAGAAAAGATCATGGATTTGATGAAGATGATCAGACCACCGAGGAATGAGCTGGTGACGAAGAATGGATAGTCCATAATCATGATGAATACTTGGTTGTGAGGTGATTATTGTACACTCTATAGAAGGAGTTGCTTCTATAGTGACACAATATATTTTATACGCGGTGTACCATTAATGGCAAGGTCTGTGATGTAATCATAAACAGTGGTAGTAACGAGAACATCGCCTCGAAGGTGAAGATAGATAAGTTGCAGCTATCTATGACAAAATATTATTCATCTTACTCGATTGGCTAGATAAAAAGATGAACGAGACCAAGTTAACCAAACAATGTATCGTCTCATTTTCAATTGGTAAAATTTATAAGGGTTAAGTATTTTATGATATAGTTAACATATAAGTATGTCATATGTTACTCGGTTGCCAATGAAAATTAGATCGTAATGCGACCCATCGAGAAAGAGACAATATTTATGTGTTCATCAAGGACGGTTAAAAGTGGTCATTGCCCCTATGGCACCAAAGAACCACCCTAAGGCTTCTAAAGTCGAGAGGAGTTCCTTCCTAACCATTTAGGATTTCATGTAGGAATCTAAGAAAACCGACGAGGTATTCACCATGGTGGTTGTAACATCCCGAAAATCGGGGGTTCGAGTAAAAACCCAACTCCCGAGTTTCAAAATGTTATTTATGCAACATAGATATGTATGATTGAATGTTGTCTGTGTTAATGTATTAAACATGAGTGAAATTAAGCCAGAACAGCATATCCTACTCCAGAGTCAGTTAAATTAGCAAGCGGAAGACTGTGATAGTATGTATAACATATATAAACTGTTGTATGTCTCCAGAGTGTGAACATGTTACCAAGTTATATACATACATGTATGCTCCAAAAGTAAACCAAAAGGATATACATGAGTGCTCTCAAAATATAAAATGACAAGTGTCAAGGTATCTAATCAATCTCCCTGTAATCTCATCAATCAGATCACGCATAAAGGAGAGATCCTCCTCCTCATCATCAAATCCAGCTCCGCCTCGCAGGCCGCGCCATCATCTGCAATCACAATAGGGACTGGTGGGTGTCCGGAAACACCATCCCATAACGTGGGAGTGAGTGATCAACTCAGTGGGATAAGAGAGCAAAGATTATCATGTTATCAAATCAATCATGCGATAATAGTAAAGCAGTAAATCAAACAATCCTAATACTGTTGTTAATGCAATATGACATGACGTGATGTATGCCTTCATCGACGATCTCCCTCATACGGCAACATCTTACGACCGCGGCATGCCACACTCCCTAGAGTGCTCCACATCTTCCAGGCACATGCAATGCTATGGTGATATGATTTCCAAGTTATTATTAGTCCATTCAAACAGCAGGATTGGAAAACTAAGGTACTTCCCTTGTATCAATCCCAACACAGATCCAGTCTAGGGTCGTCACTCTTAGTAATCTCATACGATGTATATTTGTAGGTCACTGCAAGGGCTGCCAGGGCTGTTGCACGCACTCGTTGCTCCGCTCCCCCATCACCTTATCGATACAGGCCTACTGTACTCTACTGCTACGGAAGGGTCGTCGCCTCCCGTAGACTCAGAATACGCTCGCGGTCACTACAAAGGGCTGCCAGGGCTGTTGCTCGCACTCGTTGCACCGCTCCCCCATCACCTTATCAATGTAGGACGACAGCAAGAATATAGTGTCCCATACCACCATAATCTGCTCATGAGTCTAGGTGCTCACTGGTCACTACGGAGAGGTTTGTGGCCCCAGCGTAGGCCGACAGCTCGACCACGGTGTCCCATACCACCATGCCCGGCTCATGAGTCTTTATGGATCAAGGTACCATGGATAACAGGGTTTACAATGGTAAGTTCAGTACCCTAGGTTCAAGCAGTTATGACTCATGCAGGGTGAACATACAACGGCCAGTCGGGTTACTTGACGGGCTCGACTAGTACGATCGCATAGCAAGTCGAACGACATGAAGTGCGTAAAACACTTCGCGTGGCCTAACCACTGCCGCCAACTCCAACACGACTCGCGTTCATCGACGCGTCCTTCGTGGCCAAGATAAGCTAACCACGAATTCGCTCGGTTGCCGACTGCCTGGACTGCGTATAGTCCCAAACACATATGAATCCATGTCAGCGATCATGTGAGAGTATTGGAAATGCAACACAACCATGTGAGCATGTTAACACATGTTATATCGTACAACTTAAGTAAATCATCTAACACATGCCTTTCGTACATATAATGAACTTATGCATATCGCCAACATATAGGATATCATTTCCATCAGCATATTAATTGAGAATTCAATCTCAAACTAAATCAAAATGAAATCATCAAGCACATGTTATAACATACAGCTTAAGCGAATTGTCAAGCACATGCATTTCATTCATATCATGAAATCATGTATATGGCTAACATGTAGGAAACCATTTACACCAGCATATTAATTGAGAAATCAATCTCAAACTAATTCATAACACCATTTAATTCAATACATACTAATACAAGCATTTATACAAACACATACACTACACACTTAAGTCTACATATAGTATGTCGACCCAAAGTGCGCAATTAGACGAATCTCTTCGCCAAACTAATTATGCACGCATTCCTAATATCCTAATGCGATAAGAAGCCATGTCAATCACGTCAGCAAAATATGAATGAAAATAGTACTTCCTACAAATGACTAAAATGCCCTAAATCTCATATTCTTCGTTGGTTTACGAAACAGGAAACGGACAGCATGTTGTACATGTCAAACGGCGTTGCCGTCAAGAATCTACTATTAAACAACATTGAAAGCTTTGAAAACAGTCAATCAAAGCGTCTAAAATCCGCACCTTTTTCTCTTAAAAGCGTATCAATTCGAACGGAGCGTATACGCTTCATCTACGGCGAATAGGGAACCTAATACACAAGATCCATAAGCTACTTCGGTATGAAAACAAAGGAACCTCAAATCAGCAACTATTTAGGGTATTTGCTTACCTAGAATCGTGGTGTAATCACCGAAAAAGCGTTAGAGGTGCGTTGCTTAAGCACGCGCAACACGTAGCACAAGTGGCAGGAAGAACACTCCCACTCTCTCTCACAATCTCTCACCTTTTCTCTCACACAAGCTAGGGTTTCTAGCAAATTCGGATGTGTGAGAGAAGTGAGGGATTCAACCCCTTTTATAACCCAAAACATGCCCAAAATAGGCTTGGGAACAATGTTTACTTGGTGCCTAACCAAATCGGGGATGTTTCGGTCCAAAAGAGCATTTCTGGAGGTCTCCTGACCGAACGCGATCGGACTTAAGCTCATGCATACTGGATCTAGCATACATCAAGTTTTCAGTCCGGCAGGGTTCGCAGATCGCACGTGGCGGGCCAGTTTCAGTCCAGCGGTCACCGCACGTAGATCAGGGCTGAAAGTCTCATGATATAAAATAGAAATTTCTCCTGATCCAAGGGTGTAATCTGGATGAATTCTGATGGTCAGAACGCTCAATACTGACGCGTCAAGTCGTGTGCCAGATTTGAATTTGAAATTCCAACTATGTCCCTATTCGCACTCTCTTCGGTCCGGGCTCAATGAAATAGCCTGTAATTATCGGTTTGACTTGATTTTCGGAATGAGTGTCAAGTCCAGCTAGGCGGTTCTAACGGTCTAAGATAGGAGGTATCGGACTTTCGACGAGCGGTCTAGATCCAATACAAAGATTCAAAGTGGTCCAGAGAACAAACCTGCTTAGAGTTTGATCCGAGGCTTTAGAGCATTATAGCACCATTGGTTCCACTCGCTTTGGGCCTTGTAGAACATATTTAAAGTGATCAGGGACTATTTCCCAGCTACTTTAGCGTCGCGCTAGCTAACTTACACTTATTTTTTAAAGGAATTAATCCTACGTGATTTCTTTGGCTATGGAATTGGGTTCTGAGCGATTTCTCAGGTGTTTTAGTTAACCCGTTACCTAAGGACGTCTAATTCCAGATTAGCCAAAATCCGGGGTGTTACAGTGGTAAAGGGTTAGGAATTGGAGCCCTTAAGGATTCCTCCAAGTTTATGGTCGTTGCTAAATGAATTTAAAAAAATTTGGCTCGATGACCTTCCTTACAGATGGGCAGAATTCGACCTGATCTGAATCGAACCAAAGGCTTAGATCAGTGCTGTTGGAATAGGATCACTCAGATCCAATCGTACATCGAATCAAGTTCGGATCGTGATCTGATCCGATTTGGTTAGGTACTATATAAGTAATACTTTTTATTTTCATTTTTTTACAACCCTCCCTCACCCGAACGAAACCCTAATCTTTCCTTTCTCTTTCTCTAGCCGAACGGCACCGCACCCTCCCATCTCTCCTCCTTTCTCTCGCTCTTTCTCTCTCCTCCTCCTTTCTCTCCTCCTTTCACTCCTTCTTTCCCACCTCTCCTTCTTTCTCTCCTCCTTTCTCTCCCTCTCTCTCTTGATCTTGATTCAGCCCGACTAGACAGTATCAACTCGATCCGACTCGGTTTGGTTTCCCTGACCGAATTAAACTCGGTTTGGGTCAAGCTAGCAAGGATTTGGATCGGATCGAGTCAACCCTACTGGACTCGATCCTGGATTGAATCAATTTTAGGTCAGGTTCTTGTAAAAATCAGATCGAGTCGAGTTAGACCCAATCTGGTCTGACTCGACTCGATGCCCACCTCTAACCTTCCCAATGGATAGCCTCCCATGCAAAATATTCAGTACCATATTGACCTTATCCCCAGGTCCAATTTACCTAATTGTCTTCACTATTGGATAAGTCTGAAGGAGGGTAATATTTTGTAAGGGCAAATGGAGGAAGTGATCCGTAAGGGTCTAATCCAAGAAAGCATGAGTCGATGCGCTGTATCGGCTCTATTAATTCTAAAGAAAGATGATAGTTAACACATATGTGTCGATAGTCAGGTGATCAATAAGAATACCATAAATATATATTTCCCATACCACGACTAGACAATATGTTGGACATGCTTGAGGGTGCGATTATTTTTTTCTAAATTAGATTTAATGAGTGCTACTATTAGATTTGAATACGGTCAGGTGAAGAGTGGAAGATAGCTTTTAAGACTAAGGGTTGTATGAATGATTGATCATGCCTCTCCATCTTTTGAACACATCTAGTACATTAATGAGGTTGATGAACTAAGTTCTAAAACCATTTATTGGGCTTTTCGTAGTAGTTTACTTCGATGACATTTTGATATACAGTCAGGATGAAGCAAGCCATATAAAACACCTCAAACAGGTCTTTCAAGTATTCACCGAAAATAAATTATATCTCAATATAAAAAAATATAGCTTTGACCGATAGCCTATTGTTTTTGGACTTTGTCGTGACATTCACGGGCATCCAGCGAGTGATGAAAAGGTAAAAGCCATCAAGGAATGGCCGGTTCCAACAAACATCCATAAAGTACAGAGTTTTCACAGATTGTCAATATTCTATCGTAAGTTCATGAAGAATTTTAGCACAATTATATTATCAATTACAGATTGCATGGAGAAGGGGTTATTTTAGTAGATTGACGAAGCTAACAGGAGCTTTGCTGAAATTAAGCACAAATTATCCACAATCTCGCCGTTCATGTACTTCTCAGCTTTGACAAATTGTTTGAGGTCGTATATAAGATACTTCATACGTCGAAATTGAGAGATTTTTATCTCAAGAAAGCAAGCCAGTGGCCTTCTATAGTGAAAAGCTTAATGATGCATGAAAAAAGTGGTTAACCTACGAGTTGTATGCAGTAGTCCAGACACTATGACATAAATGACATTACTTAATTCAAAGGGACTCCATTTTTTACAAATACCATCAATCTCTCATATTCATCACTAGTCAGGTTAATGCAAACCGTGTGCATGCTAAATGGGTTTCGTTTTTGCAGGAATTCATATTCTTTTTAAAGCATCTAAGTCAGGACAACAAAATAAGGTGGCTGATGCACTTAGCTGACGTGCTTCACTACTTATTAAAATGAGTAATGAGGTAGTTAGCTTCGACTATCTCAAGGATTTATATGCCGAGGATGATGACTTCAAAGATGCATGGATGAGGTGCCAAGAGGGTCATCCCAGTGACTTACATATGCAAGACAATTTCCTCTTCAAAGGGGATCGACTGTGCATCCTCAAAAGTTCTCTGAGTGAGTAGATTATTCAAGAGTTACACGGAGGTGTCCTGGGTGGACACCTTAAGCGAGACAAGACTCAGGTTCTTATGGAGGAGCGGTATTACTAACTGCAATTGGTAAGTGATGTGGGTAAAACAGTACAATGCTGCCATATTTGTTAGACCTTCAAGGGGTAGGCTTAAAATACTGGCCTTTACACCCCGTTACTTGTGCTTGAAGACCCTTGAGAGGACTTATCTGTCGAGTTCATACTTAGTCTCCCATGAACACAGACCGACATAAATTAAGTGTTCGTGGTGGTAGATCATTTCTCAAAGATGGCGTATTTTATCTCATGTAAAAAGACCCTCGATGTAACACATGTGAAGAACTTATTCTTTAGAGAGATTTAGACCTTGGTTATCGACTTCAATTATCAACCTTGGTCAAAAAGAGCTTGACCAACGACTTATTCGTATACGAAAAGCGTTACCTCCCCAAGATCATCACTGATGATCCTGCCAAATCATGACATATCCGGATACACATTTGCCTAGTAGAGGCATTGTCATATACGTAAGGGGTACCAAAAGATTATAAATAAGGACTTAACCTATGGGAACATGTATGCACTATTACCCTAATTCGACTAGCTAGACTCTGTGTGTTTATTCTAACTCAAGCATCGGAGGTCCCCCTGGCTACAACTAGAGCCCGCATTGTCATTTGGTTTTGCAAGTACATGACGGTTTAGCAAGGACGACCAGATCTCAGCATTAACGGGAACTATGTAATTCTCTTAGAGAGAGAATTATAGTTTCATAGGTTTCACATTCGATCTAGCTGATTGGAGGATGTAGATTGCATATTTTTTTTAAGGGGGCGCAGTAACTCATTAAACTTCGTTACTACCATAATTTAAAACACATAGAATTCCCCTCTAATTGAAATTTTTCTAAAATACGGGTTTATAAATACAGGTGTAAACCCTTTCTCTTAGATATTTCTCTCTTCCCCCTCTAGCCCTAGACATAAAGAAATCATTTCCTCACAACAAATTTAGAGATCTCATATATATATATAGTATTCTTTTTCTTGCAAATGGAATCAACATCTTCTTAGACTTCCCTTTATCACTATTCATGTTTTCATCATTCACTGAGGAAGACATTAGAAGTCATGTACTCAAGGTAATTTTGTTCCTCATTTTAAATCAGTTTTCTTTTCATTTATTTATTTATTGGCGTTTTCGCCTACAAAGGCTACATGCTCAACTTGTACACGTGTGAGTAGATTTTATGGGATACTTCGATTCGCAAGAGACGACATCTTATTAAATGGGCTTCCAGGCCATTTGACATTTAGGTCAGGTTTGAAACCCAGGCCACATAACTGGTGGGCTTTCCTTTGACACCATGCATGTGTTTTTTTCTGCAGCGAGAAGGACGGTTTCGGTCCTGATTTCAAATTGTTATTATTCTTATTTTTGGAAGCGGATTGCGTAGTGAGTAACTGTGTGAGGTCTACCATGATTTATTTATTTGATCTGATCCGTCCATCCAGTTTATTAGATAATTTTGAGTCTTGAGACCAAAAATGAGGCATATCCAATATTTAAATGGACCACACCACAGTAAAAAATTGAATTAAACTTTTACCATTGAAAACTTCTGGGGTCCCACAGAGGTTTTAGATCAAGCTTATATTTGTGTTTTTATTTCTTCCATTTATTTATGATCTCATGAACAGGTTGGATGACAAATAAACATCACTGTGGGCCCTAAAAAGGTTTCAACGGTGTAAATCATTATCCCCACTGTTTTCAGTTGTATGATCCACTTGATCTTTGGACATGCTTCAATTTTGGACTCAACCCCTTAAATTAGATGAAAAAAACGGATGGACGGCGTGGATAGACCACATACATTCAAGGAGGGCCCAACTGAGTTTACTCTGTACGATATCCGATTTCCTTATTTTTGCCTACACGGCCTACTTGTATACATGCCGGTAGATTTTTTGGGATACTTGGGTTTGGAAGAGGCGACATCTGGTTAAACGGGCCTGGGATAATTTTTTGAAGCCCATTTGAAATTCAGGTCGGGTTTTAGATCCAGGTCATTCAACTACTGGGGCCCACTATGAGCAGATACTGGCCCAGATTCAGTTATCGCTGGTGGGCCACACTTGTGTGTGAGAAACAGGTGGTTACAAGAATGAGAGCTATCTATATTTGAGAGATGGATATTACAGTGGTCCCTGATGAGTGGCCGAGATTAAGTTTTGACTATTGTCATACTGAAGATATTCCTGCAGTTAATGGGCCAAAGAATGCCTGGGCCCAGTTCAGCTCAAGCCATCCTGTTTTTTAATCAAAGGCACGGTTCTGGCAGGCCCAGACAGACGCGGATTAGCTACTGAACCCGTCAGTAGCAGTCTCACTACTGAAGTGACGTCACCATGTTCTGTGGGCTCCACCATGATGTGTGTGTTGTATCCACACCGTCCATCCATTTGGAGAGATCATTTTATGACATGGAACAAAGAATGAGGCAGATCAAAATCTCAAGTGGACCCCACCATAGAAAGAAGTGGGAAATGAATGCCTACCATTAAAAACTTCTTTGGTCCACATAAGCTTTATATCAAGCTAATATTTATGTTTTCCTTTATCTCATGTCTGTATTAGCTTATAAACAGGTTGGATCTCAAATAAACATCATGATGGGCTCTAGGAAGGTTTCAACGGTGGGTGTCACTGTCCCCACTATTTTCTGTGGTGGGGTCCACTTGAACTTTTGATCTGCCTCATTATTTGGATCATTCTCTAAAATGATCTCTCCAAATGGATGGATGGTGTCGATACAACACATACATCATGGTGGGGCTCAAAGAACGTGGTGACGTAACTTCAGTGTGGAGACTCGCTGCTATCGGGTTCAGCAGCTAATCGGCGTCTGTCCCAGACTGCATCAAACAGACGTCTAACTGGGCTCGTTTATGGGCCGAATCTAGGCCCCCATCAGGCCCATTCATTTTCAGGCTCTCACTAGGGCGGACTGTCCCATTTATAAGAACTAAGATCCATGCCGTTCATCAGGTGTGCCACCCTATGCTCACACTGGAAACCAAAATCTATTACAATACAAAACTCATGTGGGCCACACCATAGGTAACAATTGTAATGGTCAAGCTCGCCCTCAGGTGTATTGGGTCTCTCATGTTTTTATATATACAATCCAATCCACTTATCCAACGTGCCTCACCTAATCAAGAAAAGCCCCAAAATCACACTATTCCAATCCTGATGTGGGCCATACCACGTGGATTTAGTGGTTTCATATATGATTTCGAGGTGCTCCCTATTGGGGGCCCGCCTGAGTATTTGGATGGTGATGGAGGCCGAATACATACACGGATTACACAACACAGAAGTGGGTATTGGGAACTACCGGAAAAGCTCTGTGGGACCCACCATGATGTATGTGTTTTATCCATGCTGTCTATCCATTTTCTGAGATCATTTTATGGTATAGGGCCTCAAAGTGGCAGATCCAGATCTTAGGTGGACCACACTATAGGAAACAGTGGTGATTGAACGTCCGCCATTAAAAACATTTTGGGGTCCACAAAAGTTTTGAATCAAGCTGATATTTGTGTTTTCCCTTTATCCAGATCTGTGAGACTTAACCAACAGGTTGGATGGCAAATAAACATTGCAGTATTGCAGTGGGCCTAGGAAGTTTTTAACGGTGAACATTCAATCACTGGTGTTTCCTGTGGTGTCCAACTTAGGTGGGGCTACGCAATGGGGAATAATGGACATTGAGGCCAACTACTAAAATCATCCAAGTTGTGTCTGATTTATACCTTTGTGTATATATATGCCATCCAACTACTAAAATCATCCAAGTTGTGTCTGATTCATCTGGCGAGCCCCACGACGTTGAAGGACGCTCCCAAAAATCAGAACATTTCAAGACTCATGTCCGCCACACCAAATAAATTTACAGGTTTCAGGCACGATTTTACATGATTCTCGCCATATTGGCCACCTAAGCCTTGAATCAGACTGATCTTTAAGGATCCATGTTGAAAATATGGCCGTGCACTTGATGGACGGTGTGGATCTCATCAGTCATATGATCTAGGCATTAAGAAGCTCAATTATTATATTGAATTTTCTTACCGTGTTATACATATAGTGAGGTCGAGCTGTGTGGGCCCCACCGTGATGTGTGTCAACCATCAACACCGTGCATTTGATGGGTCCCCTTTAAATTATGGTATATCACAAAAATCAGCCATATACGGAACTCAGGTGGGCCATACCATCTAAAATCATATGAAGACACCGTTAAAACATATAAAAGCACTTGGTGGGGCCCACCTGAAATTTTCATTGCGTCTGAAACTTGATCTGAACCCTCATCCAAGTGGGACACACATAATGGATGGGCTAGATTTGAAAACCACATCTCAGTGGGCCCAAAAAATGATTATGAATGTTTTAATGGTGCACGGCCCCTCTCCACTTCTGTATGTTGTGTGGCCCACAAAAGTCACGGATTGACTTGATTTTTAAGACCTAAGCCCACGATGGGATGGTGCATCTGACTGATAGGGTGGATGCTCGAAACGCATCATGCTGGGGCCCACACAGCTCAACCTCATGGGACGGACTCGTGAGGTAGAGCGCACAGCACCTTTTCCCACATATATATATATATACATATGTATATATGTATATGTATATATATACATATGTATATATGTATATATATACATATATACATATGTATATATATACATATACATATATATATGTATATATATACATATATATATATATGAGGTATGCTCACCTATGCACAAGCGCACCTTTGCGCACGGCTCCTCTCCACTTCTGTATGTTGTGTGGCCCACAAAAGTCACGGATTGACTTGATTTTTAAGACCCAAGCCCACGATGGGATGGTGCATCTGACTGATAGGGTGGATGCTCGAAACGCATTATGCTGGGGCTCACACAGCTCAACCTCATGGGACGGACTCGTGAGGTAGAGCGCACAACACCTTTTCCCATACATATATATATATATATATATATATATATATATATATATATATATATATATATATATATATATATATAAGCCCACGATGGGATGGTGCATCTGACTGATAGGGTGGATGCTCGAAACGCATCATGCTGGGGCCCACACAGCTCAACCTCATGGGACGGACTCGTGAGGTAGAGTGCACAGTACCTTTTCCCATATATATATATATGAGGTATGCTCACCTATGCACAAGCGCACCTTTGCACATGTGTCATGGGAGTCGAATCCGAACGATCCATAAAATGCGTAATCCCATGAAACCTTAAGAGGTGAATTTTCACCCTGATTCTAGTGGGCCATAGCAAAGAGAAATGCAAATCAAGGGAAGAAACTGTTTGCATTTTGCATGGCCCACCAAAGTTTTGGTTCAAAGTAAAAATTGGTATTAGGAGGTTTCACAAGGCTCTGCTTCATGTGAACCGTTTAGATTTTTGAGAATCAGCACGTATAATGAGTTCCCTGCGAATTGGTTTGCAGCTTAGCATTCCGCTATATATAAGAAATGCTAAGAAGATCTGTATTTCATGCCACAAATATGCAATATCCGGGTCATAAATCAGATGGGCTACACATGCATGAGAAAAATGAACAGCTAGAACAAAAATCATTGTCCATGATCAACAGTAATAAATGAATCTCCTTGCCATTTCTGGATCTTGTTACATCCTTCTTTGATATTTTCATCATCACCTCATAGAATCCAACAAGGGTCTTACCAGCCACGGACCTCATATGCATAAACCGGCATGCTTGATTGGTAATTCCAGATTAACGGTTGAGCCTTCTTTTCACTATCCGTCTTGGTTTCCTTCTTCTCTTCAGCAGGCTCTACACTAACAAGCTCCACATAACTAATCTTCTTTCGCAGCAACTTTCCCAAGCAGATAGAATCAACCTCGTTGCCAATAACTACAATCTGATTCATGTCTTCGCCTTCTATTGCCGCTGATATTACCCCTGTGAAATGCACCATAGATTGTATCAACATCTATATTAATGATTTTTAATGTGACCATTCTAGTGGGGACCCTAAAGTTCATGAGTATCTAAAATTGTTGATGAAATGAGGGTATGTCGATCTTGCATCATACTTTAAACTCAGTAACTCTAACTAGACTCGCCGAGTCCACTCAGTTTAAGCAATGGGCTTGGACAAGTTACCAAAAACAAACGAAGATGAGAAAATAATGTCACACGGCTAAAAACTCTGATGGCTACAAAGCGTCGGGAAACCACCACACGACCGTCAGCTTTACTTATTTCTTCGGTAGTGCGAGTTACTTGGGCAACATGGATTTGGACAATACAGTTGACTCAGTGGGTCACAGCTGGAGTTCAGCAGGTTACTAAGCTTACATGGATTTCACACGATCGACTCGGTGGGTTGTTCAACGGGTTGACTTGGTAGGTCACCACTTGCCACTGCATGTCAGTGATTATTTAAGCTCTTAGCTCAAGTTCATGAACATCTCCATGGATAATAACTTCATCACAATGAGCTGGATGAGCAGTATTTGAGAAGAAATGGTTGGAAATAAAATTGATTTCCGAAGATGATGATTTTTCAGCCATTTGTCTTGCACAAGGCGGATGTGGAGACAGTTATTATACAATTTTTTTTTTTTTTTTTTTTCAAGAATTGATTGAATTAATTTATTTTCAAAATGCTAATCCATGGGATTTGTGTACAAGAGATAGCTTTTAAACCGTTGACCTTTTAAAATTTCTATAACAAACACCATGACAAAATAACCTATGAAAGTAGATATTAATCTAATCATCTTCCACATTATCAAATTTCAACGGCATTCGCAGATGCAGATTTCAATCTCATCATTTTTTTTTTTGCATTATCAGATTTCCATGGTTGTTTTCTGCATCATTAATGACCTTCTGTTAAAATATCACAATAATCAGACATTTCATTCACAATAGCTTAGTGGACCATTGCCTTTTTTTTTTTTTTTTACCATACAAAAAGTGGATGATAGCTCGTATGGTTATGAACATCTAATAAGCATGGACTTAGGGCTATGGGTAGATGCAACACCCTAATTAGATGGTCTAGAGACATAACCATGCACCGACTGCACCTGAATATCCGACGTTCATGCTAATACATAGAATTTAAAATATAGGGATACCTTGTACGCCAACTACAACTTACTACAACTTTCAAGGCTTTGGCTCGGCACTTTGGGCTACACGTGGCCTTTTAACACATCTTTTGCTGTAACAAATCAGTTATTGAGTTAGATGGACAAAATCACATAAAAAAAATCCGAACCCTAATATATAGTGTTTAGGGTGATGTTAAGGCTATTTGCTTAAAAGTACAGTGAAAAACAGATTAAGTGAAAACCCTAAACATTATGGGATTCATGCCATTCTACTTTATAAGCCCACCATAAATATTCCTAGCTACAAATTCAAGGTGGTCCACTCATCAAGTAAGGTACACACGTATAATGAAATTGGATGGTTAGGACAAAATGACTAGTGTAGATATTTAATGTACATGATGCCGGACCAGCCCGACTTTTGAGCCAGGGTTGTTCGAGGTGGGAAGCTTCTAAGGAATGGCCTCAATCTTGCATAGATGTCTAAAGAGAGCTTGTGTGTGACATCTGCCTTGTTGCCATTGGCCTTAAGCTTGTTGGAAATTTACCTTCATAGTCGATGCTTAGTAGCCAACTGCGTCGGAAGCTGCTTAATTATTTTACTATTAGGGATGCAAAAATTAGTTTTTTCTTGATCTTTTCTAGGTAATCTTCTGCACCCTCTACTTATAGCCTTTGGGAACAACAATACCTCACTGTACTTCCACGAAGATTATGTAGACTAAGTTAGTGGCCTTGACTTTCCGAGGGTGGAGATTAATTCCTTAGGGTCCATGAATTGGGAGTTTCCGTGTAATTGCTTCTAGCCTACCGAGTCACGGGAATAATTCCATTGACTGTATTAACTTTATTGAGTTTCGATGATTAGAGAAATCGACTCTTCTACACTTTCATTTTCATGTTCTAAAAGTCATACAAGGAGGTTGGTGTGTTTTTCTACTTTTTGACTAATAGAAAGAGGTGTTTCAACATTCTGACTCATTGAGTTGACTCGCTCGAGTTGCGGTTTTATCCTTATATAGATAGCCAGTTTCTATCATGACCCATGTAGGATTCATCTGACTCACTGGGTCATCTGACACACTGAGTCAACTCTCTCCACTACCAGTGTTATTCTTATTTGCACACGCTGGTTTCCTTCATAACCCAAGTTTCTTTTTCTCTCTCCCTTGTGGGCCATCACCATTTTCATCCAGAGTACACAGGTCATTCATATAAATAATCTAGACCGTTCAAATTATAGGGCCTGCCATTGATGTCAAGCTCAAAAATAACGCTAATCAAATGAATCAAACCATCTATTTGGTGGCCTATCTAATGGAAGGTTCAAAACTAAAATTGTCATGCTAAATGGATGGTTCAGATCATCCAATTAGAATAATTTTGATGCTATCTTCCATCCTCAATGGGGCCTATTCTGATGGAGGTATATAAGTCTGAAGATCCAGAGGGTCCATGCAATGGGCCCGATTGAGGATAGATGAGTGGCTCCACCATTTCAGAACCGGATCCTTTTCCAACTAGATATAGACACATTCCGATCAGTGGCCCAAATGGGACAAGGATCTTTAGGATGATAAAATATAGGGGAACTGTTTGATACTCTGGTTACATACGACTTTTGATATACAGACACTTAGAAACGGCAACCGTGGCAAGTATTTACTCAAATTAAACTGACTGAATTGTTGAATCTACTGTCTGTAAGTGGATTGTTCAACCAATCGTAACCTCCGATTCGGTTGACATTTTGTTTAATGACCATTACATGGTATTAATTTCTAACCGTTAAATAAATGTCAATCAACCTGATCATAGCTAGATAATCAGGTAGGAGAATTTCTTTTTTATCGTGACATATCTATATATCTTGTACCCATAATTTAGACGGTTCATTTTAAATTATTTTTAGTCCGCGTATGTTATTTCTTTGTAATTTGTAACCACCCGCGTATCACCCATCACGCTCTGCCAGAATATATATTAAAGTATTTCTCTAAATTAACCTAGTTCTGGACTTTGGTTCTCGAATAGTCGTCCTCGCGTGCTCACCCAAAACGCGGTTCTCACCAGACTAATTGTCTTATTCAGTTGACTGAATAAATGAACTGATTTTATGTGGATCTGTACCAGAAGTTTAGATTTTATCACTACAAGCTTTTTGGCCGTCGATTGACACATTGGGCCCCACTGAATGGATGATCTCGATTGTCACACCGTGGTGGTCTGTAGAGTTGAACATGAATCGAGCTAGCTCGAGAAACTTGCTTGAATTGACTCAGTTGAGCTCCATCTAACTCGACTTGTAGACTAATTCGGGTCAAGCCGAGTGCCTAAACTTATAGTTCGAATAAAATCAAGTCTAGTTCGAGCTTTTTCAAGCTTAAATTGACTCGACTCAAAACAAAACTCGAACTCGACTCACTTGAATTTTCTATATTTTATATTATATATATTATAAAAACTAAAAAAGTCAAAACCTAAATCTACCCAACCCGACCTTCTCCCCCTCTTCCTGTTTTACTTTTACCCTACTTGAGCGGTAGGCCAACAAGGACCCCGTCGACGAGCTACGACGAGTGACACCACCTCTCTCTCTCTCTCTCTCTCTCTCTCTCTCTCTCTCTCTCTCTCTCTCTCTCTCTCTCTCTCTCTCTCTCTCTCTCTCTCCTTCCCTGATTTCTTTCTCCTCCGATTCTTTCTTTAAAATATGATTATCTATAGTTGTGCTTGGGTTGCTTCAGGTTGAGTCAAGATCGGGTTGCATCGATGATTAAAAAAAAAAAAAGTTTTAAAAAGTTAGTTAAATCCATACAGGAACAGGATAATAAAATTTCACCACCTTCTAATTTAGAAGAAATAAACAATTATCTTGAAGAAGATATCACATTCGGATCTGTAAACATATCTCATGTTATCGATGAAACAAGAAATGCATAAATTGGATAGGACAATGAAAGCAATGCTGATAGATTAGATTCAGATGAAGGTGATAACTCTCTTATTTGTCGTCCAGAAAAACGCTCCTTGTATGGACCATATTAACAAGTGTTGATGAATGTTGAGTATGTTTAAGGTTTAAAATGCTAAAAAATAATAATAAATAAATAAATAAACAACATCTTATTAAAAATTCTAATTTAATATCTAAGGTGGGTGACATTGTGGGAAAGAATGAAGAGACCAACCCATTCATAGGTATATGTGGGGCTCATAATGTTGTTTATCTTGCATAGAACCTGTTCATCAGGTGCCAGTCTATAGGATGAATGGCACTCCATACATTAGCCTGACTCAAAACTCATGCCGGCTACAACTCACAGTAGTGTGGCACATGTACATGTAATATATATATATATATATATATATATATATATATATATATATATATATATATATAGGGTTTGTTGATTGAATGACCAACTTGATCATGCATATTTAGTATGTTGCATGACGGGGCCAATGAATGTGTGGTCGAGGATGAAACAGTTCATGTGTTGGGCCCACCATGAATGGTGTATAGTGTCTCAGTTTTCAAAGTAGCCCGGCAGGACAACGACTTAATCAAATCATATCACTAATCATCCCTAAAATGCTTGCCTTCTTGCATGGTAATGACTTTTGTTGATGCAGAAATCTGGATAGCCTTTTTTGACCTTTGAATATCTGCACAAAGAACAGACAAATGAGACCCTGGCTTCGACAGGGCACACTCCGATGCCCAAGTCAGGTAGGGAAGTTGGGTCTAGTCGTAAATAATAATTTTAACTTAAGATTGTGTGTACCTTTCACCATTGGGGGTGTCCTTATTTATAGGTAAGGAGATGCGGTGGCGTAAAGGGATCTTCCGTGTTTACTAAGCATGCATTGTAGTAGGATACGGATCCCAAGTTGGATTTGTATATATCCGAGAATACCCTGAATATCTCCTGAGATCTTCGGCCGAGATCTTAGACATATTTGTGCCGTAATCGACTTCGACAACCCTCGGCTAGGGTTTTGGATAGAGTCGGTCGAGTGCATGTTGGAACTAGCGAAAGCGTGTGATAGGGAGTCGAGGTTGAGAATTCGAGGTGATCTATACGGTTGTTTTGGAGATCAGTTCACCGACTTGGATATTCTTTGATAAATCAAGGTTGTATTTTCTTTTGGCGTTAAGTGAATGATCGATCTGCCAACCTCTCCTAAACTATCGAGGCCGAACTACTTTCCTACTTAGGTCGGAGATGGAGCTAAGGTCTTTACCATGGTTGAGCTGGAGCTGCTTTCCAACTTGGCCTGGGGTCTTCATTGTAACCTGTTGAGTAACTTTGCGGTGCGTACATATGTCCGACCTGACCTTATCTTATGGGCCGGTCCATTTTTACCCACAACAACATTCAAATGACTTCATGTGGATGAGATCCACTCCATCCATCAGGTGCACCCCTCCGTGTGATTGAGTCCCAAAGATCAAGCCGATTCAACTTAGGTGGTCTACACAGATCAGTTAAGACGTGGACTCCCATCATTACAATTGTCCAAATGTTGTGTGATTTACACCTTTCTGTATATATAAGTCATCCAATACATTCATCTGTTACATCCCACAAGGACGAAGGGACGCTTTGAAAATCAGGATATTTCAAGATTCATGTACGCTACAGCAAGTGAGTTTGGTGGTTTTAGGCATGATTTAACACGGTTCCTTGTGGTTTTTCCCATCCAAGCCTTGAATCAGACTGATCTTTTAGGATTCAAGGTGAAAATGTGTCTGCACACCTAATGGACGGTATAGATTTCGTCAGTTATATCATCTAAAGTATAAGAAGCTCGGTTATTATATAGAATTTTCTTAAGCGTTATTAGCAATGTTGCACACATATACTCGTAACGACACGTCACATTACATATTTTACTAAGATAAGCTAAGAAGAAATGTACTTCGTGACACAAATGTGCAATATGCAGCTCATATATCAGTTGAGAAACACGATATGCACTATCAGGTTGGATGCATGCATGAGAAAAATGAACAGCTAGAAGGAAAATCATGCATGGTTCATGTCCATCATACATATGCATCCGACCAGATAGTTCTACCCGCCAACCAATGAATGACTAGATACTACAGTTGCAAATGCCCCTTTAAAAATTAATTAAAAAAACAAAAAAACAAAAAAAAAAAAAAAACGAGACCATTATTAATGGTCTTGCACAACTCTCCTTGCCCTTTTCTTGCCATTTTCATTATCATCAAATGGTTGAATAAAAAGGGTCATGAACGACTGCTGCCGGCCTCATATGGATAAAGGGGCGGTGCACTTGGTGGGTAAGCCCAGATTGACGGTTGAGCCTTTATTTCACTGCCCGACTCTGGCTTTGTTTCCTTGGACTTTGTTTCCTTCTCTTCAACCGGCCCAAGACTAACAAGCTCCGCGAAACCAAACTTCTTTCTAAGCGACTTTATCAAAATGAAGGAATCGACATCGTTGCCAATAACGACAATCTGGCTCATGTCTTCTCCTTCTAATGAAGCTGATATCACCCCTGCGACAGGCACGGTAAATAGCCATTGTATCAGCATCTATATTTATGATTTTAAATGTGGGCATTCTAGTGAGCATAAGTTGGTGACGTAGCCCCATTGACAATGACAGTGTATGAATTGCATAAGTGATGGATTTCGGTGGTGTATTTTGCATGGACAATGGTGATGTCATGAGCAAATGCCATGACAATGGAGATATCGTCCTTCGTAGGGGCACAGATCGACTGGAAAGAAACCCCGGCCGCACACGTGTTCAAGGCCGATCTGCCGGGCCTAAAGAACGAAGAGGTGAAGGTTGAGGTCGAGGACGGACGAGTGCTGCAGATCAGCGGCGAGAGGAGCCGCGAGCAGGAAGAGAAGACGGACACATGGCACTGCGTCGAGAGGTCAAGTGGCAAGTTCTTGAGGCGATTCAGGTTGCCGGAGAATGCGAAGGTGGAGGGAGTGAAGGCAGCAATGGAGAACGGAGTGCTGACTGTAACGGTCCCAAAAGAAGTGGTAAAGAAGCCTGATGTGAAATCCATTGAAATTTCTGGTTGAGGGTTATTGTGGGGATTTTAGGGGTTTTTGTGATGAAGGGCATGTTTTCGATGGAGCGGATGTGGATACTTTTGTGTTTCGACATGGGTGACTGTAGTGGAAATGGTTGGTTGTGGGTAATGTAAATGGATGTCGTTAAGATCTGATTTCTACTTCACACACAAAAAAAAAAAAAAAAAAAAAAAAAAAAAAAAAAAAGGAAGAAGAAGAAGAAGAAGAGTAAATGCCATGACAAGGGCAGGCCGGTGATGATGGTCAAGTGGATACAGTTTATCAGAACCCTAACTTTGATAGTTTGTTAAATTATAAGACTCTCTCTCTCTCTCTCTCTCTCTCTCTCTCTCTCTATATATATATATATATATATATATATATATGGAAATGGTACTATAAGTTACTATAAGGTCACCCTCATGAAAACTTCTCGTGTGGAGCTGTGTGGACCCCACCATGATGTGTGTAGAACGTTGACACCATGCATTTATGGGTCCCCTTTAGTTTACAGGATATCTCAAAAATCAGCCTTATATGGAACTTAGGTGAGCCATACCATCTAAAACCATGTGAAGACATACCTAAAACATACAAAAGCATTTGGTGGGGCACACGTGAGTTTTGGATGCCACTGAAACTTGGTCTAATCTCTCATCCAAGTGGGACACACATAATGGATGAGCTGAATTTGCGAACCACATCTCAGTGTGGCCAATAAATGATTAAGAATATTCTAATAGGAGGGTAATCCCTCTTAACTGTTGTGTGTGGCTCCTCTAAGTCATGGATTGACTTGATTTTTTAAGCCCGTGGCCCACCATGGAATGATGCATCTAACTGATGGGGTAGATGTTCGACACACATCACGGTGGGGCCCACACAACTTGACCTTATTCCCATGAAATGGACCTCATAGTACCATTACCCCCGCGCGTGTGTGTGAGTCAATCCATGACTTGCGTGAGCCACACAATGGGCTAGACAATTTATTGAAAACAAGTGACCATAAGAAAATATCATGTCATCTAGTTACTAAGCCAATATGGATTTGGACTCAGTTCGACTTAGTGGGTTAGTGGTGGAAGTGTACAGGTTTCTAAGCCAACATGGATTTGACATGGTTAACTCAGTGGGTCGCGCTTTCACGTCTCCCAGTTACAAAGTCAACAAGGATTTGACAGGATTGATTCAATGAGTCACCATTGTGTGTGCCACCGAGTTACTAAATTAACATTGATTTGACATGATTGACTCAGTGAGTCACCACTCAACACTCCATGCCAATGAGTATTTGAACTCTTAGCATGGCCCGAGTCTAGCATAGCCCACCTGTTAGGGTTCGCAAAATTAATTTTTAATATACACTATGTAAAAATCCTCATTTACTGATGTTAAGTGATACTCCCTTAGGACCGACTTTCAGCTTTGTGCATTATAGTAACATTAACATTTTGGGCCAGGATTGGGCTTGACTATTTTTGATCGTCATATGCCTAGGTTGGGCTTAGGCCTCTGTTGATCCACTACAACAATTCATACTTTTTGCAACAAGTCAATTTATCGCTAAAAATTCTAAACTTCTAAATTTTTTTTATTATGAGTGTTACTTGTTACTAATTTTATTGCAAATATGGCGTCATAAATTCTATTAAGCTCGTCTTGAAAAGTCTTTCTTACCACACAATTTCCGACAAAAAATTCATGCGACAAGTTTTGTGACGATAATTAAAACTCGTCACAAAAAAGTTGACTATTAGTGATAATTTAAAATGCCATCGTAAATAGTTAATTTTTTACAGTAACTTAAAATGTCGTTGTAAAAATTTAACTTGTTATGATGAAATTAGACTCAAAAAAGTCTAAATTGTTATAGTGATGATGGTGAGCCGAGCTTGGACAAAAAATTGCCTGGCCTAACCAAGCATATTGACACTCATATATTTACCACCTTCATTGCCTTGACCATTTTCTGATATCCAACGTGCATGTTGGTAGAACTTAAAATATAGGAATACCTGGTACACCAACTACAACCTTCATGGCTTTGGATCGGCCCTTCTGGCCATTCATCTGGACTTTCATCACCAGCTTTTGCTGTAACAAATCCACTGTCGAATTAGATGACAAAATCACATAAAATTCACCCAATCACTGAACAAAATCCATCAACCGTGGTAATAAAGAGATGATAATGCTATTTGCTCAAAGGCAGATTGAAGTAGAGATTCGTTGAAAACCCAGGACCCTAAACATGTCAGGGACACACAGGAATCGTGCCATGCATTCCCCTTAATAGGCACACCATATAAATATTCCTGGCCCCAAATTCAAGCTGGTCCACTCATCAAGTAAGCTATACATGTATGATCAAATTGGCCGGTTATGGCAAAATGATCGACGGTATATATTTAATGTACATGCTACCCCATCAGTGGACCAAATCTTGCACAGGTGTTCAATGATTGCACGTGTGTGATGATGTCTTCCTTGGCGCCGATGGGAGCCTAAACTCCTTGGAATGCTACCTTCATCTTCGATTCCTAGTGGCCAACCACGTCGGAAACTGCTTATTTTGCGACTAGGGACACTCAAAAAATATTTTTTTTCTTTTTTACTTTTTATCAGATATCTTCTGCACCCTCTATTTATAGACCTTTTGGGAACAATAACCAACCGTCCATCAATAACGATTATTTTATTCTACAGCTACTTGTTAAGTCAAGATGGCCCACTGATGGAAACAACATTTGTGTCAATGACTTTCCAAAGGTGGAGAACAATTTCTTAGGGTCCGTGATTCGGGAACACGCGTAATTATTTAGAAATCAGGTGATCTAGACAGGAAGAGACTAAGCTAAGTCATGAGAAGAAGACCATTGACTAGATTATCTTAATGGAGTTATGATAATTAGATATTGCATACTTTCATTTTCATGTCCGAAAAGTCTTGCGGGCAGGTGTGGATGCCTAAGGAGAAGGCGGATTTTTCGAGGGTACAGGATATCTATTATCTTCTTTTTTTTACTGATTATCTTGCTCAAGGGCTTTTCTAACGGAGGTAAAAGATTTGATATTTGGCTAGAGTCGCCACTAACCAATTATTACGATTCTACAGTCGGTTAGAGTCCGTATAAATGTTTAAGATTAACGACCCGAGGATCCTTAACTCTAAGATGACTCATGAGTTTATGTTCTAGAGATTCCGAGTAAGAGACTGCGATTAAAGAAAGGAAATGTGTTAAGCACATACTCTACCCATACAGATGTACAGTCTTTACTTCACAAGATCTAACTAGTTTATGAAGAATATGGGTAGTTCTTGAATGTTGTAAATGTAATGCGATGCAAAAAATGTAATGCGGTGCAAAAAATGTAATGCGGTACTATAGTAGAGGTATTCGATCAATCCGATTTTCTTATGGGCGAGATCCAACTATATTGGCAAGCTGCAGAGCATACGTTCGAAATGATCAAGTCCAGGGTATAGAGAATTGATGATATATGAATGCTTATGGTAAAACGACGACTAACCGACTAAGGTTTGCTACAATTATATTGGAAAGTCACACGCTCGTCAATCAGATACGATGAAAAACTGGTTAAGGTTTTTGATGGGCAAGACTATACAATAGAAAACAATGAGATGTAATATATATACTAAATGATGGCTAACTGGCTAAGGTTTCTGATGAGAAGGATATCGGCAAGCCACAGAGTATATGCCCACCAGTCAGGTACGTAAAAACGATATAATACACTATGATGCTAATGTATATGAGAAGCAATGAGTTGAGAATGGAATAAACGTTGCGCAATGTTGATGCACTAATTTGATGAGACTGATAGAGCCTTTGGATATTAGGATGAACGACTGTGCCGCAAAACTAGATTGAGTGATTCAAATTTGAACTTAAGTGGTTCAGGAGTCTTAGACTTTAGCTAGGTCGGGCTAGACCAGGGCTAGGCTGTCGCTCTCACTCTCACTCTCCTTGGTGGAGGACGGCTAAGGATAAGGGATGCTTGGTGTTTTGATGAGAAGGGATTGGTGTATCTTGAAATGAGAAGGGAATAGGGTTATTTATATTTTCCCAACTCGATTTTCTAATAATTTATAATAATCATAAGGGTAAAATGTGTTCGAATGGTTGAGATTGGAGATTGCCACATGACATCATCTCATATGTTGGATGATTTGGTAAGAGTGTGATTTTTGGGAAGGAGATGGGTTTCAGAGTAAATGCCCATCAACCACACACTTAAGGTTTGAAAAAAGAACAACCCATATGCTTGATGGATGCTACCTAAGACAGGGGGAGTGTTACATGGCCTGCGGCAACTAAGATGCCGCCAGTCCCCACTTAGACTCTCTACTTTGATAGGTAGCATCCTCAAAGCGTGTGAAAGTTCTGTTGTGAGGGTTAATGATTTGAGGTTTTGGACATTTTTTCTATTGAACTTGGTTTTGGGTTTAACTAGGTGAGTTGACTGGGTTATGGGTTTAGGTGGGTTGACCAGCTAAGTTAACTCAGTGAGTTAACTGGGTGAGTTGACTCAAGACTATAGGGTTTTGGGTTTCTAGGGTTTATGGTTAAACTGATTGGGTTGATCGGGCAGAGGATTGTGGTTCCTAGGGTTTATGATTCTCAGGTTAGCGTTTAGGATCAGGTTGTGGTTGTCCATCCAGCTGTTCAAACTCTATTAACTTGTTAGCCTGAGGTGGGGGTGTCTACAGGAGGCTGGTAAGCTTTTCTACTTCTACTTTATAGAAAGAGAAATTTTGACATTCTGACTCATTGGGCTAACTCACTCAAGTTGTAGTTTATTTATTTATTTATTTTTAAAAAAATCCTTATTTAGAGAACCAGTTTCTATCATGACCCAAGTGGGACTCATCTACCTCTCTGGGTCCACTCGATGTTCTTATGCGTAGGCTACTTTTCGTCATGATCTAAGTGGGACTCATCTTACTCACTGGGTCAACTCAGATGCTAGTTAATTTCTGTGACCCAGGTGGGACTCACCGGGTCAATTCAGAATAGTTTCTAGATGACCCAACCGGGACTCATCCAAACCGGGTCAACTCAGACGCTAGAGGTCAACTCTCTCTACTAGCAGCATTATCGTTATATGCACACGCTGCTTTCCATCGTAACCCAATTTTGTTTATGGAAATTTTACAAAAACCTACCTACTAATATAAAATTTACAATCGTCATACATTTTCAATAAGTTTTCATATGCTATGCCACCTCGTAATTATCATTACAGGACCTTATTTATTAACCACGGTTCGGTTGGTTAATGCATGCCAAGTGGTCTATGGCTCGAGTGGGGCCCACCATGATGTTTATGTAAAAATCACCGCTTCCACTAGGTGACTCACCCCATGCTAGGCTCGGGGCTCATAAATCAGCTCCAGTCGTGATTCGGGTAGACCACACCATTGGCAACAATGTACATGGCAATGCTCACTCTCCAAACTATTTCCTTTGGTGTGGCCTAGATGAGCCATAGGTGGGCATATTTTCAAATTTCAAACCAAAATTTTGATGCAGGGTCTAATAGTTGGAGTGGATTTCATATAATCATCTTGAGGGGTTATTGGAAAATCAAATATGACTTCTCTCTCCCAATTACTTTCTTGGGTGTGGCCCATCTTAATAATTAAGAAGTTAACCCACATACACATCACTGGGGATTCCATTAAAAATAAATAAATAAAATAATAATAAAGTGAGAATATATAAAATTCCCTTTCTAGTACCAATTGAAATTGAAATTTTCTATGTTTTAAACTAAAGCTTGAGGAACAACCACCCTTAGAAATTTTTTATGGGGCACCATGATGTGGTTGTGAAATCCAATACAACCATTAGATGTGTGAAAACATGTTAGGTCTAGGACCAAAAATAAAATTGTGAATCATAAGAGCCACATTAAATGAAGTAGTTGGCAGAGAAAGGTCCACCCAGGGTCCGCCCTTAATATTATACAAGGTCCACTGTGATGGTTATATGAAATCCACTCCAACCATTAGATAACACAACATATATTGGGAATGAGGCTTATAAATCAGGCCCCATAAATCAGGCACATGAGGAGAAACAATTTGGAGGGTGAGAGTTGTCCAATCCATTATTTGTAATAGTGTGTTCCACTTGAACCATGAATGGAGTTGAGTTTGGAACCTAGACCTAAAAGTGTCACGCCTAGTAGTTGGGGTGGATTTCACATAAACATCATAGTGGGCCCAGTGGAGTTATCAAACTTCTGAGCAACTTTTTAAAGGGAATGTATTGTAATGACAATTACTTACATAGATGAGGCAACTAACTGAAAACCTTTTTTTTGGCATGGAAATGCAAATTTTATATTAATTAGGTAGGTTTTTGTAAAATTTCCTTTCATTTTCTCTCCCTCCCCCTGCGGTTCATCACCATTTTCATCCAATGTACGCTGGCCATTCATATAAAAATCTAGAGCGTCCAAATTGTAGGGCCTATCATTGATGTAGAGCCCAAAATTAACATTAATTGAATGAATTAAACCATCTAATTGGTGGCCTCTCAAATGGAAGGTTAAAAACTAAAATTATCAAGATTCCATATTTATCATGCTTATGGGATGATTCAGATCATCTAATCAGTATAACTTTGAGGCTATCTTCCATCCTCAATGGGGCCCACTCTAAGGGAGGCATAAAGATCCGGAGGGTCCATGTAATGGGCCCTATTGAGGATACATGAATGACTCCACATTTCCAAACCGGCATCCTTGTCCAACAAGATATGGATGCATTCTGTTCAGCCGCCCAAACTAGTCGAGGATCTTCAGGATGGTAAAATATAGGGGAATTAGTTCATACTCTGGTTGCCCATTACTCGTGATACGCGGGCACTTAGAAATGGTATACACGGTCAATATTTACTCAGATTTTCTCAAATCCACTGCCTCTAAGTTAAATAATAAAAATATGATTCTATAAACAATCCTAACCACTGATTCCTGGACACTAATAGTATTCATTTTTAACCGTCAAATAAATATCCATTAATCTAAGAAATTAGATAACCAAATAAGAGGTTTCTTTTTGGTCATGACACATCTAAGTTTGTACACATAATCTGGATGGTTTATTTTTAATTAATTAAAGTCCAAAAATGCAATTTCTTAGTTATTTGTAACCACCTGCGTATCATCCATCACACTCGGCCAGAATATCAAAGCATTTCTCTGGAATATAATCTAGCTTTTGTCTTGAATTGTCAAATAGTCGTTGCGTGCTGACCGAAATCGTAGTTCTCACTAGACTTGTTGTCTTATTCAATTGACTGCAGAATTTAAGTGATTTTTTATGTACCTATGCCAGAAATTTTTATTTGATCATTACATGCTTTTTTCACCGTTGATTGTGAACGGATGATCCCAATTGTCACACCATGGTGACTTATGTACCGTTGGACCTCGTCAGAGCTTCTATGATGCCCATGTGATGTATGTTTTGTCTATCAGATCTAGCGGCTCGTGATGTCATGACATTAACCAAATAAGATTGTAATTCTAACCATTAAAAAAAATAAAAATAGAAGTTAATCGAAGATTAATATTTTCTCAACTTATATGTCAGTATATCGCACGTGTGTGTAGCTCTAACCTTTTTCAATGTGCCTGCAACAATCCTACCCATCTATCCCCCTTCTCCTCTATGTGAACCGCAAGTGCCCTAACTCATAATTTTCATAACAAGGAATAAAAAGATAGGTCTACCAAGGTGCCGGGTAGCCTACGCGATAGGGCCATGGTTGGACATGCCAATTAGCCCGGGGGCTAGATTTAGGCCTCAGATGTATGGCCGACTCAATTATTGGATTGAGCTTGGACTCAAGTTATTTAGCCTGGCATTTAATCTGCAATTAGGCAACTGATGTATCTTGAATCTAGGCCATTGGATTCATTGCTTAGAAATGCTTATTTTTATGCATGTGTGGCTCACTTGGTCAACCGAATAAATTACTACTAATTGAAGTAGTTAAAAAAGGACTTTACGGTTCCAGTCCATTCACCCTCGGGAGTTTCAACACAAGGTCTTGGGTTTAGTGGCCATAGGTGTGAAATCCCCCTATCGCGTGAGTATGTGTAGGGTGCGTGTGTAAATTTTTTATTTTTTATTTTAAAAAGAAGGGACTTTACTGAGTTTTAGGCCGGGCTAGTTGGGTCTAATTGAGAGAGCTACTTATATATATATATATATATATATATATATATATATGGGGAAAAGGTACTATGCACTCCACCTCTCGATAAGCTCCCATGAGGTCAAGCTATGTGGGCCCCACCATGATGCGTGTCGACCATCAACACCATGCATTTGATGGGTCCCCTTTAAAGTATGGGATATCCCAAAAATCAGCCGTATACGGAACTCAGGTGGGCCATACCATCTAAAATCATGTGAAGACACCGTTAAAAAATATAAAAGCACTTGGTGGGGCCCACCTGAAATTTGCATGCACCTTAAACTTGATCCGAACCCTCATCCAAGTGGAACACACATAATGGATGGGCTGGATTTGTAAACCACATCTCGGTAGGCCCAAAAAATTATTATGAATGTTTTAATGGTGCAGGGCTCTCTCCACTTCTGTATGTGGTGTGGCCCACAAAAGTGACGGATTGACTTGATTTTTGATACCTAGGCCCACGATAGAATGATGCATCTGACTGATGGGGTAGAATTTTGAAAAGCATCACGGTGGGTCTCACACAGCTCGACCTCATGGGATGGACTCAACCGCATAGTACATTTTCCGTATATATATGGGAAAAGGTACTATGCGCTCAAGCTCGAGATAAGCTTATCGTGAGGTCGAGCTGTGTGGACCCCATCGTGATGCATGTCGACCATCAACACCGTAAATTTTATGGTTCTCCTTTAAATAATGGGATATCCCAAAAATCAATCCTATACGGAACTCAGGTGGGCCATACCATTTAAAATCATGTGAAGACACCGTTAAAACATATAAAAGCACTTGGTGGGGCTAACCTAAGTTTTTCATACTGAGGAAACTTGGTATGAACCCTCATACAAGTGGGAGACACATAATGGATGGGCTGGATTTGCAAATCACATCTTTTGTGGCCCCAAAAATGATTATGAATGTTTTAATGGTTGCACGGCCCCTCTCCACTTCTGTATGTGGTGTGGCCCACAAAAGTCACATATTGACTTGAATTTTGAGACCTATGTCCACGGTGGAATGGCGCATCTGACTGATGAGGTAGATGTTCAAAAGGCATCACGATGGGGCCCACACAGATTGACTGCATGGGAGGGAGCCGTGAGCTTGAGCGCATTGTACCTTTTCCATATATATATATATATATATATCAGGGAACTTTGAAGATGCTTTACATTAGTTCGGAAAATGTAGGGCCCACCATTGTTTAAAAATGAAAAAAGAAAACACGGAAGTGAAAAAGATATAAAAAGAAAAAAGAAAAAAAAGGAGACTGCGAAGGTTCCTCTCACAACCCACGTGCACCACGTACGTCTGTGTGACACGAGGGTCTTTCTTTATATGGACCCGTTCATCAGGAGCCATGTCTGCGTAGAAAGTGTGGCTCAATGCTCATATTTTTTTATTTACATGTGTGGCACTTCACAATCTTTCGGCCGCCTACCTCTTAAGAAATTGGCGCAGAGTGCGGGGCTGACCGAAAAAATGAGCGGGCCTCTTAACAATGAAAATGGATAGGTTGACCTAAGAACCTTCCTTTTGGTCTCGTATCCTAATGATAACAGCCATGGCCGTCATGAATAATAGCTGTTATTGAATATCTTGGCCCTAAATTTCTATGGAAAATAGGACCTTAATTAATTATAAAATTAAATAAGACCTTGATTCTCAAAGTTGATCCGACCCAGCTTGGCTTTAACTCTAGCTTTTAAACTGTCTAGCCCACTACTGTGTTCAGTGGAAAATAATTTGAAATATATATATATATATATATATATATATATATATATATATATTGGAAAATGATTTTGTTTAAAAAATATATATAAATATATATTATTTTTGTGAAAAAAACTTGGTTATTCACCTTTGGAAATAGTTTCATATTGGATAGGAAATTTAAAAAAAAATAAAAAAAATAAAAATCATCTTAATAAATAAGGTGTTGAGTACTTTAATAGTTGATTTGTGAGACAAAGGAGTACCGAGACTTTTTACACTAGAACACACGCAGATGCTCACGAGCTCGGTCAAACTCGATGCAAAGGTGTAGACTTGTGAGGCAGTGTGGCAGTATGGTTGTAGCGGTGTACTTTGCACTTCACAAATGGGTCATTCCCATGCTAACCAGTGCGATGCAAGTACAAGTCACAATGTGACAGTGTCTAAGAGAGATGGGTTAGATGGTTGGATTTAGAGTGTTGTAGGTAAAAGGTCTGAGAGAGAGCTATTTGCCTTATATATGAGTTATGGAGCCGTTTAAGAAGCTTGGTGTAACTGCTCATACAGTAATTAATTAGACCATGCAGAAACTACTATATGTGACTAGCCCAACAATGAAAAATGGCTAGCCAATGTATTTAAATGACTAGCATACAGTTAGTCTCCCACATGAAAAATGACTAGAAATTGTTAAATAATGGTTAATTTCTCACCAACATTAAAAAACAATCCATTATAATAATAACCTTGGACCAAAACATCCAACCACCTTTACTTATATAAACAGAGTTTGACTAGTTCATTTCAATAAGAACCTGAGCCAACAAGTCCATAAAAACCAAACTAGTGTGGTTCTCTAATCCTGCAAAGCTTTCTATCTCTCTTTCCATTTGAGATTTATTTTTTTTTCATTTGTCAAAAAAAAACTATATTTACAGAGTTCTATCAATGGTTCATTTATGAGCTTGCTGAACGCATAACTATATACAGGATCGTCGTATCCTGGAAGTGATTTGACTACAACCTGTTGGTAGTCTCAATTAATTTGAGAATGGGTAAATAACGCTTTAAGGATAACCTGATCACATGTGCTTCAACCTTTTCTTAATATTATATTTTTTGATTTCCTATTTCCTTCTATTTTACAATAATTATAAATTTATAATTTGATATTATCAAATCTCAACATATATAAAGAGAGGAATGGTCGCCTGCACACTAGTCCTCCTAAGAACTTGTGAGAACTTTTTTCAGTACTCATCTCATGTGATATGAGTACAAAATCTAAACCGTCCATTTAATGCAGCACCCTGTGAACCCCAGGGCCCAACTTTCACCTTAATCCAAAATTTTGGTGGGCCATGGTAAAGGAAACAATTTTCTCCCTTGATTTGTCTCTCTTTTTTGCCACGACGCACCAAAATTTTGGATAAGGGTAAAAGTTGGGGTTTCATGAGTGCTGCATCACGTGAACCTTTTAGATTTTGGGCTCATATCATGAACTTGTGAGAACTGGTGCCCCCCCCCCCCCCCCCCCCCCCCCCCTAAGTGTGTGCAACATAGTAATCCAACTTAGCTAGACTCGCACTCTGTTGTAAAATATTGATTTTAATAAAAAATATTTTAATAATAAAATATATGAAAAGTTGTTTTTGAAAAAACTTTTGGGGCTTTGGGAATAGTCCCACATGGGAAAGAGAAGAAAAAGAAAAATGGTTTAAATGATAATAGTGGAGTACCATAATATTTGCCTACCTAGTCCGTGGACCATGGGACTTGCGTGTTCCAGTGCGAAGCACTGGAACACCGCGCACGTGCACGCACACTCTCGCGCTCGTGCACGGGCTCGATGCGAGGGCGTGGGCATGTGAGGCAGTGTGGCTGTAGAGGCGCTAGTGGCGCACTTTGCACTTCGCACGTGCGCATCGTGTCGCAGAGGGTCAACCTTAGCTTGAAGGACAGACCAGCGGTGTGGTCTAGGACGGTTCAACCGAACCAACGGCTGAAGATTAGAACTTAATTGAGCAGAATTCTAAACCACTTTTCTATTTTCTTCTTTTCTTCTTTTGGAATTTTCCTTTATATTGTAATACTGCCAGAATAGTGAAATTGAGTTCCATTTGGTGGGCCTTCATGTTTGCTGAACGCAGACCCACATCAGGCTCGTCGTATCCTAGAAGCAATTTGCCTGTAACCTATCAGCATACTCAATTTACTTGAGTTGGGGCAAATAATGCTTTAAGGACAGCATTTTCAGACGTGCTTCAGCCTGTCCATATTATTTTCGGTTTCCATATTATACAGAAACTACATTAATCTGTATAAATTTCCTAACAATCTTAAAGCGTTATTTCCTAAAATGGAAGCCGATAGCGTTTCATCTATTAAGTTGATGAATCAGGACTTGATACGTCTTGATCGGTTCGATGGAACCAATTTTACAAGATGGCAAGATAAGCTAAAATTTCTCCTGACAGCGCTGAAGATCTACTACATACTAGATCCAAATCTGCAAGCACTGCCTGAAGCAACCGACAAAGACACACCTGAGCAGGTGGCTGCCCGCGCTAAAAGAGCCGAAGACAAATTCTTGTGTCGTGAACACATTCTGAACACACTCTCCGACCGCCTGTACGATCTGTACCAACAAACATCATCAGCAAAGGACATCTGGGCCGCACTGGAATTCAAGTACAAGGCTGAAGAAGAAGGGACCAACAAATTTCTCATCGCCAGGTATTTTGACTTCAGCATGGTAGATAATAAACCGCTGCTGCCCCAAATCCAAGAACTGCAGCTAATAGTAAACAAAATCAAAGCGATCAAAATCAATCTTCCTGAATCATTCCAAGTCGGAGCTATAATCGCTAAATTGCCACCAATGTGGAAAGACTATATAAAGAAGTTGCTGCATAAAACCGAGGACTACACACTGGAACAAATCCAGAAACACCTAAGGAGTGAGGAAGAATTCCGTAACCGCGATAAAAAGAATGATAACGGGAATGCCTCGTCCAAGGTACATACAGTAGAAAACACCAATAACAAGAATCCTGAGAAGGACGATTCCCTAAAATCCAATAAAGGGAAATTCAAGAAAAATGCCCAAAAGAAGAACGAAAAGTTCAAAGGCCCATGCCATGTCTGTGGAAAAATCGGGCACTATGCTCGAGTATGCCGATATCGCAAATCTAAAAAAGAAGCAAGTGCAGTAGAAAAAGGTGATATCGTGGCTATGATCACTGAAGTGAATACCATCGAAGGCAAAGTTCCAGGCTGGTGGTATGATACTGCCGCTACAGTACATGTGTGCTACGACAAATCAGCCTTCAAAACCTATGAGGAATTGACCGATGGTCAAGAAGTCCAAATGGGTAATGAAGTCCGATCGAAGGTCGTCGGCAAAGGAACTGTCGAACTGATATTCACTTCTGAAAAGAAAGTGATTCTGACTAATGTACTGCACGTCCCAGACATGAGGCGAAACTTAGTTTCTGGGGATCTTCTGGGAAAACCAAGTATAAGGGTGGTATACGAGTCAGGAAAACTGATTCTATCCAAGAATGGGAATTTTGTTGGAAAGGGATATGCTTGTAACGGGATGGTTAAGTTTTCTCTAAATGAAAGTAGCACTTCTGCGTATATGGTTGAATCTGCTGGACTGTGGCATGATAGACTAGCCCATATAAGGTATAGTACTTTGAAGTTCATGGCTAAGAATGGTTTAGTCTCATACACAGATAATGAAACCGATAAATGTGAAGTGTGCATACGATCCAAAATGACGAAAAAACCTTTTCCAAGTGTTGAAAGATCGTCTCAAATTTTGGATCTTGTGCACAGTGATATCTGTGAGTTAAACGGCATTCTTACTCGTGGAGGTAAATAGTACTTCATAACCTTTATAGATGATTGTTCTAGATATGTGTATGTTTATCTATTAAAGAGCAAAGATGAAGCATTGAACATATTTAAGATATATAAAGCAGAAGTAGAAAATCAACTAAGTAAGAAGATAAAAATTCTCCGTAGCGATAGAAGAGGAGAATACTTCTCGAATGAATTCGATTACTTCTGTGAAGAGCATAGACTGATACATCAATGTACAGCTCCTTACACACCTCAACAAAACGGAATAGCTGAAAGGAAGAATAGAACATTAGTAGAAATGGTCAACTCAATGCTAATAAAAGCAAAGTTACCACTAAGTCTGTGGGGTGAGGCACTGCTTGCAGCATGTCATATAATAAACAGACTTCCGTCTAAAAAATATAAAGTATCTCTATATGAAACATGGAGAGGTAGAAAACCAAACCTAGGATATCTTAAAGTGTGGGGGTGTCTTGCATACTGCAGAACCCCTGACCCAAAGAGAACCAAATAGCACAGCTCCACATATAATGGAAGCTCCCACTGAACCTCGTAGGAGTCAAAGAACTAGAATAGAAAAGAGTTTTGGAGATGACTACATAGACTCACAACGCATCATTTTCCATCTGGTAGAAGCAGATAGAGAAAATGTTATAAGACAAATACCTATAGTAATGACTATAGAAGATGATCCTAAAACATATAAGGAAGCTGTATCCTCTAGAGACTCAGCTTTTTGGAAAGAAGCTATAAATGATGAAATGAAATCTATACTATCAAATCAAATATGGGAACTAGTAAACTTACCTCCAGGTTCTAGACCCATAGGTTACAAATGGGTATTTAGGAAGAAATATCACACTGATGGGACTATCCAAACCTTTAAAGCTCGACTAGTAGCTAAGAGTTTTAGACAAAAAGAAGGGATAGACTACTTTGACACATACTCACCTGTAGCTAAGATAACATCCATTAGGATATTATTTGCGCTAGCTTCCATACATCATCTTCACATCCACCAAATGGATGTAAAGACTGCTTTCCTGAATAGTGACCTTAATGAGGAGGTATACATGGAACAACCTGAAGGTTTCGTTCTACCAGGAAATGAAAACAAAGTATGTAGATTAGTCAAATCGTTGTATGGATTAAAACAAGCACCTAAACAATGGCATGAGAAGTTTGATTCCAAAATACTATCTCATGGTTTCATGCATAATGTAGCTAATAAATGCATATATTCTAAAAAAGATGGTAGTTATATCGTTATTATCTGTCTATATGTTGATGATATGTTAATAATAAGTAATAAAATGGAAGGTGTGACTGAAACAAAGAAGTTTCTTTCTTCCGTATTTAAAATGAAGGATCTTGGACAAGTTGATACCATCTTAGGTGTCAAAGTTAAAAAATATTGTGGGGGCTATGCTTTGTGTCAATCTCATTATATTAAGAATATACTAAACAAGTTTAACCATCTAAATATAAAGGAAGCAAAAATCTCATTTGATCCAAGTATCAAACTAAAAGAAAATACTGGAAGAACAGTTGCACAATTAGAATATGCGAGTGCTATAGGAAGTCTTATGTATGTCATGCAATGCACTAGACCTGATATCGCATATGCTGTGAGCAAACTTAGTAGGTTTACTAGTAACCCCAGTAATGAACACTGGAATGCAATCAGCAGAGTCCTTGGTTACTTAAAAGCAACAAAAGACTTAGGACTATTTTATTCAGAGTTTCCTGTCGTATTGGAAGGATATACCGATGTGAGCTGGATATCGAGTGCAGGGGACAACAAGTCTACTACAGGGTAGGTATTCACCCTAGGAAGTGCTGCTGTATCTTGGAGATCTAAGAAACAAACTTGCATAACGCACTCGACTATAGAGTCTGAATTTATATCCCTAGCTGCAACAGGCAAAGAGGCTAAGTGGCTAAGGGATCTTCTATTAGAAATTTCTTTTTGTGTAAAGCCTATATCGGCTGTATCACTACATTGTGATAGTGAAGCCACATTAGCTAGAGCCTATAGCGGCACTTATAATGGTAAGTCTAGACATATTAGTCTTCGACATGATTATGTCAGACAATTGATTCAAGATGGAATCATTGCTATTTTCTATATGAAATCAAGCAATAATCTGTCAGATCCTTTCACTAAACCTCTACCGAGAGAGGTAGTAAAGGCTACATCTAGAGGGATGGGGTTGAAACTTTTCAATTAAAGTTCCACCAGTGATGGTAACCCAACCTAAAATCAAAAAATCTCTAATCTTGAGTTTAATGGGTAAGAACAAGTCACTGATAAGTGAAAAGTTTTCAGCACTAAATTATATAACCTCATCTATAATAGATAAGTGCTGAGCGTTACGAAAGAGGGTTGAGTCTTAGAACTCTTAATGAATTCCAGTCTCTAGGACAAGTGTCTTATAGTAACGGAGACACTGGAAGGATTTCACATATATGAATGTAGAGATGGTGCCGTCTCTCATGAGAGTTAAAGAGTTTTCTCTCGGGATCGTTCACGAATTAAGATAAGCACATGGCCATTAATTGTGCTGAAAAAGATTGTGGGAACTCTAACAACACATAGCGAATTTTTGTGTGGTTTCTCCAACTCTATTATCTAGAAATAACTGGTTCAAAGCTGCGGCGACCAGTCATTTCGATAGAGTTTTGAGATACTTACACTAAGAAAAGATTAAAATCGAAAGATATCTTCTTTATGCATATAAGCTAATTATTCTGGCAGTATGTTTAATCGAAAAAATATTTTTATAAAAAATTAAGTGGTGGATTGTTGTAAAATATTGATTTTAATAAAAAATATTTTAATAATAAAATATATGAAAAGTTGTTTTTGAAAAAACTTTTGGAGCTTTGGGAATAGTCCCACATGGGAAAGAGAAGAGAAAGAAAAGTGGTTTAAATGATAATAGTGGAGTACCATAATATTTTCCTACCTAGTCCGTGGACCATGGGACTTGCGTGTTCCACCGCACACGCGCTCGCGCTCGGTCTTGATCTCGGTCTCGGTCTCGGTCACGGTCACGGTCACGGTCAAGGGCACGGGCTCGGTGCGAGGGCTTGGGCATGTGAGGCAGTGTGGCTGTAGAGGCGCTAGTGGCGCATTTTGTACTTCGCACGTGCGCATCGTGTCGCAGAGGGTCGCTCCCTTCGTGAACCGGAGCGAGACGTGTGCGAGTCGCGGTGCGACTAGTGGCTAAGGCAGAAGGTTGGTTGGACGAAAATCTAAAGGACTGAATGAGAGTCTCTTAGAATATATAGAGGGCTGGAAAAGAGCTGTTGCAGAAATTCTGTAACAGCTGTGCAATAAGTGCAGAGTCCAGTTGAAACTGCTGCATGGCTAGCCCCAACAGCTATAAAACGGCTAGCTGCTGTCTCACAACAGTCAGCATGCAGCAGCTTAATGGCCCATGGACAACAGTCAGAAAACGAACATAAAACGGCTAGTTTTCTCAACAGCTAGAAAACGGTCATGGGATTTATTTTCCTGGACCATAACCCCCAGCCACCATAGCCTATAAAAGGAGGGCCTGGATGGGTTTCAAAACCATCTCAACTCACTCCAGCAACTCCATACGAATTCAATAAAATAGCCTCTCCACTCATATATTCTAAGTGTTATCCAGCAACACAGCAAGGTGTCAACCTTAGCTTGAAGGATAGAAAAGCGGTGTGGTCTAGGACGGTTCAACCGAACCAGCGGCTGAAGATTAGAACTTAATTGAGCAGAATTCTAAACCACTTTTCTATTTTTTTCTTTTCTTCTTTTGGAATTTTCCTTTATATTGTAATACTGCCAGAATAGTGAAATTGAGTTCCATTTGGTGGGCCTTCGTGTTTGCTGAACGCAGACCCACATCAGGCTCGTTGTATCCTAGAAGCAATTTTCCTGTAACCTATCAGCATACTCAATTTACTTGAGTTGGGGCAAATAACGCTTTAAGGACAGCGTTTTCAGACATGCTTCAGCCTGTCCATATTATTTTCGGTTCCATATTATACAGAAACTACATTAATCTGTATAAATTTCCTAACACACTCAACATGCTAATCCGATTAATATGTTAGTGGATCAAATTTGGAGCTTGTGATTGCTCCCGTTGTGCAAGTGATCAGTTTCACTTCTACTCTCAATTATAAAAATGGTGTCATATTGAATCAGATATAGAAACACATTTAATTTTTTGAGTCGCCACTAGGTAAATAAAGCTTAGACTCTACAACTGGTTACAAATCATGAAATCTCTTTTGGGTTAAGGAATCATGAAATTCTTATTGGAATTTCACATGACCTTCAAGGTTGTACCCATGCAGTTGATGTATGTACACAGTTTTATTAACATGAAGTATTATAGACAACTTTAAACGGAGTTGTATTGGAGAATGACTTATCCCCTAGGACGCGTGGAATTGATCAGTCGTAGGCAAGTGGAAGAGTTCTACATGAGTGGTTTCTTTATACGACCACTCTACTTTTATATAGCGCATTCCGTCCCGAACTCCATACATTGGTGCACATATTTTTCTTTCCATTAAAGGCTGTACAAGCATGGGTGTATGTGAGGCGGAAGACCGATGTGCAAACCTCAACAACCAATACAATGGATGGATCAAGGTATGGATTCAAAACACTCTAACACCCTAGATTTGATGTTAGTAAAGATCATGTAATCCGTTGCAAATCTTATTCAACAATTCTTCAACTTATTTGACTTCTATAGTTAATTTATGATTGCCGATTCAAAGTAAGAGTCTCGGTGACAAAAGGGGAAAGGGTTAGGCACTCTCTTCTACCTACACACCATACAGTCTCTACTCTATGGGGTATATAACTTTCGAGGAAATTTAATTCTACAATAGTAGTATGTAACTAGCCATGCTTCGCAGGGGACTAGGCAAGTGGAAACAAAAATTATTCTAGCTTAACTTCGCGAGGCTATCAAATGACTCTGGATATGAGAATAAAGAAGTGTGGGAATAATAATAATAATAATAATAATAATAATAATAATAATAATAATATTGTGAGGGGTGATAATGATATTTGGAATGTATAAAGTGTAACACATTCTGAGCTTGACTGAGATGCGAGAAAGAAAAATGAAAATTGGACATCCCTTTTATTTAAAAGGGATGATGAGATGTCCCTAATTTTGACCATACTCATGATTTGGTTGAATTTCTTTTGATGGATTGGCTTTTTAGGGGGCTGATTTTTAATTTAGGCTGGACCTTGGTGTTGCCTTGGGTTTTTTCTGGTGTTCTCAAAGGCAGCGATCCACCTCGGCATATTACTATAGCCCATGCTATGCTTTACTACCTCCTCTCTTCGGTCTCTCTTTTTAAATGGCCATCGGGGGTTTGAATTTATATAAGTTTATTGTCGACCCACGGTAGGCTGAAGATGGGACACCATCGTTTTTCACAGTTTTAGCATCCACAAGAGACGTTCTAGATCTTAGTTGGGTCAAAGGAGTTCCAGGTAGCCATCGGGGTGTGCGGTGGGCCGACAGTATCTTTCCCTTCCTCTTTCGCGCTCAGCTATGTTATGGACATTGTCCTTCTCTTTCAGGATCTGATTCCTGGCTAATCCCAGATTTACAGGGTATATTGATCACTCGATCAGGGCCATTTGCTGCTTTTGAGGGGCACTTAGGTTATATTCTTTCTTTTTTCGGCTGGTTCCCAACGTTTTTTTTTTTTTTTTTTTTTGTTTTTTTTTAATTTTTTTAAAGTATATGCATGTGGTTATATGGAAGTAATGCATGGGTATGGGTTCAAGCTAGTGCAGATTATTGGCCCTGATTATGGGTCCGAGTGTCGGAAATTTCCTGATCTGGTCCGTAACTGTATTTGTAAAGAATTGAAGATCTTGCCTCATGGTCTCTCCAAGCATTTTACTGGTTGTCAACGGATAGAATGGTGGTTTTATCGAAGTTTAGACAAGATTCATCATCAGTATAATCACGATTTAGGTGGGGGTGTCTAGAGAGCCATAATCTTGATGTAAGACAGGTCGCGGATGGCTTAATGGAGGGCCAGAATCAAAAGAAGTTTGGCTGGAAGGGCCTAGATAAGGCAAGGCCGCCTATGAGCCAATCCACTATGAGCTTTGTATCCTATAACAATAAATAAATAAATAAAATTAAAATTAAAAAAATTTGAGGGCCCACCAAGATAAGTAAATGGCATCTAATCGGTCCACATGTGCTCTCTCATGTTTTCCTTGAGCCTAAAAATTCAGGCGTATCCATTTCTCAGACTAAAGTGATTAATATGTTCTTAATAAAAGCCACTGTCATTGAAATCAAAGATAGTGCCCTCATTTACAAAAGTCTACTATTTCTATAACCCTATTTTCTTCTTTAAGTAAACACCTAAGCATGCATGACACTTTCTCAAATGTTGCTTTTACATCCGACAAAATACCCATCGCCAATCTTAATAGCTTAAATAAAAAAGCATGGTTAGGTCCCCCAAGCAGCCTCATGGATCATCACACACGACTTCAACCGTTGATATCATTTGTAGTGCTTCACATGATGCAACAGTTATCTCGGTAGGGGTCTTGGTACACAGTGCAGTGGTTGTGGCCCACTGTATTAGTAGACCCAAGAAGTGGGCCACACCATAGTTTCGATCGACGGCTTTTTCTCTACCTCTTTCTTTTCCTCTTCTTTCTTCTCATCAACTACTGCGACGCTAATGAGCTCTGTGAACCCCATCTTCTTTCTAAGCAGGGTTGTCAATGTGACCGAGTCAACTCCATCGCCAACCACTGCAAGTTGGTCCTTATGATCACCCTCCAACGTAGCAGATATAACACCTGTAACAAAAACGATCCAAACGACATCTTAGAACCCAAATCAGAAATTAAAAAGATGGCTAGTCCATCAGGCTCGCCAGTTCCTGTCGTATCTGTGGTTTGGTTCAAAACTTCAAGGTAAAGAAAACATAGGTAATTTAGTTCAACATTTGGGTCCTTACTCTTGCTCGGGTGGTACTCTCCGGAGTTTCAACACCCGGTCAAGGGTTCAAGTACCCATAGGTGATGAAATTCCACTAGCATGAGTGTGTGGGGTGCGTGCGCGTGTGTAAAAATAAAAATAAATAAAATAAAATTTAGTTCAACATTTAGAGAGTTGACTCACTGAGTCGACACAGCTCATCGGTTTGCCAAATCAAGTCAGTTGTGAACTTGGGAATCGTTTGGAAGTACCACTACTTACTAAGTCAAATTGGCTCATCTGGTTTGTGCTTAGAGGGGCGTAGACTATCTCAAAGATAGCGACACATATGCATCTTGACTGAACGCTTATTTGATCATGCTACCTACGAAGATCTAAATAATAGGTGTGGGGTTCCTAAGCATAAACTTTATTTGATCATGCTACCTACAAAGATCTAAATAATAGGTGTGGGGTTCGTAAGCATAAACTCATTTCCGTCTAATATTTCAAGTTTACGTTTGCAAAACTCTTAACAAATCTTTCATCAAAGAAGTTAGAACTAGGAAGTTGGTAGAGGATCTTAGCTAAATGTTAATGAAATTATCTTGTATGCTGAGTGCGGCTTTCATGGCCTTACACAGCCTCTTCGCATCATTCATCAAAACTTTCTAATGGAATTTTCCTCCTCAGATCAGAGAAGAGATGGAGCAACGGGTGAAAAATTGGAGTATTTCATCGTCCTGCTCGACCGGTCGTGGGGGAGTCACGACCGGTCGTGGGAGACGCTCGACCGGTCGTGGGTTCGAGCCCTAGCACGACTCAAAGTCCAGCGAGTTGTTGTTAATTTTCTCCTCCGTCTACGACCAGTCCTGGGTGAGCTACGACCAGTCGTAGGTGGTCTACGACCAGTCGTAGGTAAGCTACAACCAGTCCTAGGCGGCTAGGACCAGTCCTGAAATTTTCAGGACCAGTCCTAGGTTACGCAGTTTTTTGCAAAAAATTACGGATTTGAGTCCTTTCGCAACAGGGATGCGGAAAGGAGTTTCCTAAAACTATAAAAAGGGGTTCATAGAGTTTTCTAGGGTTTTTCCATGAATGAGAAAAACATAAGAGAATTTCCTAAAGGCTTTGCAAGGGTTATGCTAAAGGGTTTAGGGTGAGAGAGTGAGAGAAAAGAGAGAGGGGAATCTTGTGGAAGGGAACCGTCGTCTCAGCGCTTATACGTCCTCGTGATCGGTGAAATCTCTCAGTTTTCTTTTTATTCTCTTATTGTTTATCCGCTCCTGCATGAGCGAAGAAGGTTTGATCCAAACGGTGTGTGCTTGTGATCGGTTGTAACGTTCTACTTTCATAGTGGATTGTTGATCTGGACGAGGTCCCGTGGTTTTTACCTCTTTAAGGGTTTTTCCCATAAAAATCTCTTGTGTGGTGTGTGATTGTGCTTTGATTGATTTTCATTACATTATTATCCCATAATTCTGGTTTGTTCGGGTGGGTAGATCCTAAGGTTTTGTGCAAGGCCCCTAACAAAGTGGTATCAGAGCTTAAGTTCATTGAACGGGAAGGATCAGTTTGGAATTATGGAAGGTGGCTCAAGGATGATCAGCCTCAATGGTTCTAACTGGACCATATGAAAGGCTAAGATGGAGGACTTGCTTTATTGCGAGGATCTATATTCTCCAATTTTAGGCATATCAGCAAAATCTAATGATATGTCTGATGAAGATTAGAAGAAGTTGGACCGAAAGGCGATGGGGTTTATTAGACAATGGCTGGATGACTCTTTGTTCCATCATGTGTCTACGGAACCTCAGTCGCAAGCCTATGGCTGAAACTACAAGGGCTGTATGAGCGAAAGACAGCCGGTAATAAAATCTTCCTAATAAGGCGACTTGTGAATCTCAAGTTCAAGGATGGTGGTTCTGTGGCCGAGCACATGAATGAGGTCAGTAATATAATGAACTAGCTCTCCTCTATGAAGATGGTCCTGGATGATGAATTGCAGGCTTTACTATTGCTTAGTTCATTGCCTGACAGTTGGGAGACATTGGTGGTGTCTATAAGTAACTCCGCGCCAGATGGAAAGATATCCATGGAACAGGTTACTAGCTGTCTCTTCAATAAAGAGACAAGGAGAAAGTCTCAGGGGTCTACTCAGTAAGAGGCACTTGTGACATAGGAACGGGGGAGAGAAAAGAACAGGAAGGGCGGGAAGGCCTGAGATAAATCAAGAGGCAAGTCGAGTAACAGGAAAGAAGTTGAACGCTGGAATTGTGGCAAAAAGGGCCACTATAAGCATGAATGTCGTAAGGCTAAAAACAACAAGAAAGGAAAAGGAAAGGAGAATGAGGATGAATCTGATTCCACTGCGGTCGCTTCAAATGGCGACGTTGTTATTATTCTTTCTACAGATCACGATGTATGTCTCACGGCTATGGGTCAGGACAGTGACTGGGTGATAGATTCGGGAGCCTCTTTTCATGCGACTCCACGAAGAGATTTCTTCACAAGCTACAAGTCAGGTGACTATGGGACGGTGAAGATGGAAAATTCTGGCGTATCGAAGATCGTAGGGGTTGGTGATATTTGTGTGAAGACCGATGTGGGCTGCACATTGGTTCTCACGGATGTGAGGCATATTTCAGACCTTCGCCTCAACTTGATGTCGACGGGAAGGTTGGATGATGACGACTATGAAAGCCGGTTTGCTGGTGGACGCTGGAAGCTCATCAAGGGTTCGTTGATCGCAGCCAGAGGAAAGAAGTGTTGCACCCTGTATAAGGTAAGTGTCAGTGTATGCAAGGGTGGGTTGAACGCAGCAGAAGATTCAGTTATAGACATGTGGCACAGGCATCTAGGCCACATGAGTGAAAAAGGGTTTCAGCTACTAGCGAGGAAGCGGCTCCTTCCAGACGTGACAGGTATACCTCTTAAAACCTGTCTTGATTGTTTATCAGGAAAACAGCATAGAGTTTCATTCGTTAAAACTGCTTCTCATGTTAATAAAGTGCATGCATTAGATTTGGTTTATTCTGATGTGTATGGTCCTATGAGGACAAAAACCTTGGATGGGGTATTATATTTTGTTACTTTTATAGATGATACATTTAGGAGGGTTTAGGCTTATGCTTTGAAATCCAAGGACGAGGTCTTTGGTGTGTTTAAGTTGTTTCATGCTATGGTCGAGAGAGAGACAGGTAGATCATTGAAGTGCATCCACATTGATATTGGTGGTGAATACATCGGTGACTTTCATGAGTACTGCAAGTCCCTGGGTATACGGCATGAACAGACGGTTCTCAAGACCCCCCAGCATAATAGTGTAGCTGAGCGAATGAATCGCACCATTGTTGAGAGAATCAAATGCATGTTAACCCATGCAAAGTTGCCCAAGACGTTCTGAGGAGAAGCAATGCACACAGCGGTTTATTTGATAAACAAGTCTCCATCAGCCCCATTGAATAGAGAAGTACCTGAGAAAGTGTGGACTGGACAGGATCCATCGTACAGTCATCTCAGGGTATTTGGATGCAGGGCATCCATTCACGTACCAAGGGACGAGAGGTCCAAGCTCGATATGAAGATCAGGCAGTGTGTGTTCCTAGGGTACGGTGATGAAAAGTTCGGTTACAGATTGTGGGATCTGACCGAGAAGAAGCTCATCAGGAGCAGAGATGTGGTTTTCTTTGAAGATCAGTATATTGAAGACATTGGTAAGCTAGAGAAGAACCAGCCTAGTTCAGGTGAGCTAGAGGACATGGATCCGGTTATTCCTCCAGTGGTGCCTGATGACGGGGGAGTACAGCGAGGTGTAGAGAACGAGGGGGTTCCTACAGAAGATGGACCGGGGGAGCAGGCCCCACTTTATCCACTTGTTGAGCCACAGGTGAGAAGGTCATCTGGGGACAGGCATCCGTCCAAGAGGTACTCACCGCATGAGTACATTATACTGACTGATAGGGGAGAGTCAGAAGATTATTCTGAGGCCCTAGCCGATAAGCATAAGGAGGAGTGGTTGAAAGCTATGCAAGAGGAGATGGAATCCTTGCATAAGAACCACACCTATGACATGGTGAAACTGCCTAAGGGCAAGAAAGCTCTGAGCAACAAGTGAGTGTTCAAAAAGAAGGTGGAGCAGAAGAATTCATAGACGAGGTTCAAGGTCAGACTTGTGGTGAAAGGGTTTGGTTAGAGGAAAGGCATAGACTTCGAGGAGATATTCTCACCAGTGGTGAAGATGACATCCATACGGGTGTTGCTTGGGTTGGCAACTACCATGGATCTGAAGATAGAGCAGTTGAACGTTAAAACTGCCTTTCTCCATGGTGACCTGGAAGAAGAGATCTACATGCACCAACCAGAGGGGTTCGAAGTCAAGGGCAATGAACATATGGTGTGTAGGTTGAGGAAGAGCTTGTATGGGCTGAAACAAGCTTCACGGCAATGGTACAAGAAGTTTGATTCATTCATATTACAACATGGGTATGACAGAACGGAGTCGGACCACTGTGTTTTCACGCATAAGTTCTCAGATGGTGATTTCATAGTTCTGCTCTTATATGTTGATGACATGCTCATCATGGGAAAAGACATCGAAAAGATCGATAGGCTAAAACAGGAGTTGGGCAAGTCTTTTGCGATGAAAGACTTGCGCCCGGCTAAACAGATCCTAGGAATGGAGATAACCCGTGACAGAAGCAGCAGGAAGCTTTGGCTGTCACAAGAGCGGTATATTGAGAAAGTCTTAGAGCGGTTCAATATGAATGCAGCGAAGCCGGTCAGTATTCAACTGGATGGTCACTTCAGATTGAGTGACAGACAGTGTCCCAAGACGAAGGCAGAGGTGGAAGAGATGCAGAAGATACCTTACGCGTCAGCTGTAGGAAGTTTGATGTATGTTATGGTGTGTACACGCCCAGACATAGTATATGCGGTTGGTGTTGTCAGCCGGTATCTTTCCAATCTTGGCAAAGAACATTGGGCAGCGGTGAAGTGGATACTACGGTATCTAAGAGGCTCATCCAAGTTGAGCCTATGCTATGGTGACAGTAAACCTGTGCTAGAGGGCTACACAGATGCAGATATGGCAGGCGATATAGACTCCAAGAAGTGTACATCGGGGTTCATGTTTACATTTGTAGGGGGAGCGGTTTCTTGGCAGAGAAAGCTACAGAGGGTCGTAGCATTGTCGACGACAGAGGCCGAGTACATTGCAGTCACAGAGGCATGTAAAGAGATACTTTGGATGAAGAGGTTCCTACGAGAACTTAGCCTAAAGCAGGAGGAGCACGTGGTCTATTGCGATAGTTAGAGTATTATACACTTGAGCAAGAATCCAAGTCAGCATTCCAAGTCGAAGCACTTAGAGATTCGGTATCACTGAATCAGGGATACTTTGGAACAGAAGGTGTTACAGCTTGAGAAAGTCCACACGGATGATAATGGGTCAGACATGATGACCAAGGCTTTGCTCAAGGGCAAGTTTGAGGTTTGTAGAAACCTAACTGGCTTGAAGAAGGAGAATTCCTCCTGAGTCGGAAAGGAAAAGATTTGATGGAATTTTCCTCCTCATATTAGAGGAGAGATGGAGCAACGGGTGAAAAATTGGAGTATTTCATCGCGCTGCTCGACCGGTCGTGGGGGAGCCACAACCGGTCGTGGGAGGTGCTCGACCGGTCGTGGGTTCGAGCCCTAGCACGACTCAAAGTCCAGCGAGTTGTTGCTAATTTTCTCCTCCGTCTACGACCAGTCCTAGGTGAACTACGACTAGTCGTAGGCGGTGAACGACCAGTCGTTGAGCTACAACCAGTCCTAGGCGGCTAGGACCAGTCCTGAAATTTTCAAGACCAGTCCTAGGTTACGCAGTTTTTTGTAAAAAATTACGGATTTAAGTCCTTTCGCAACAGGGATGGGGAAAAGAGTTTCCTAAAACTATAAAAAGGGTTCCTAGGGTTTTCTAGGATTTTTCCATGAATGAGAAAAACATAAGAGGGTTTCCTAAAGGCTTTGCAAGGGTTTTGCTAAAGGGTTTAGGGTGAGAGAGTGAGAGAAAAGAGAGAGAGGAATTTTATGAAAGGGAGCTGTCATCTCAGCGCTTCTACGTCCTCGTGATCGGTGAGATATCTCAGTTTTCTTTTTATTCTCTTATTGTTTATCCGCTCCTGCGTGAGCGAAGAAGGTTTGATCCAAGCGGTGTGTGCTTGTGATTTGTTGTAACGTTCTACTTTCATAGTGGATTGTTGATCTGGACGAGGTCCCGTGGTTTTTACCTCTTTGAGGATTTTTCACGTAAAAATCTCTTGTGTGGTGTGTGATTGTGCTTTGATTGATTTTCATTGCATTATTATCTCATAATTCTGGTTTGTTCGGGTGGTTAGATCCTAAGGTTTTGTGCAAGGCCCCCAACACTTTCATCACAATCTTTTGCTATAAACACAAAAAACTAGCTACTACAACAAAATCCACGTAAAAATTCATATAACCCACTTCAAGAAATCAACCGTAACCAAAGGACAACTAATATAAGAAACCTTCATTATCCTTCTTTAGTACTGATCTACCACAGCAGAAACGTCCGTTGGTGTGATTGTTTATCCTTCGTGAAGATTTTCAGCAAGGTATGATGAAGGACAACGAAAACTTTTGAGTGTTGTTGTCGGTCTATCAAGGGACTGGAATACTTGAATGTGTGGTTTAGACTCCTCTAGTTATAGCCATGAGTCACTTTCTTTTGAAACTGTATTACTTCGATGAAGGCGAGAAGGGGCCCTACGGAGAAATATTTTATGGAATAATAAAAATAGATCTCAGACGACGCGTTACCGCGTTGATATCAGCCGTTCATTTGATGTTGGGCCAACCTACGTGGTTTTCCGCCGCCATTATTGATTGACTAATGAGCAACTGCCTCACTGTGGAGTTCTTCGTACCTTATGTGGGTGGGTACGTATATATGTAGGACCCAAGTGGGACATCTACGATCACGGTGTGCCATTGGGTAGAAAGGGTCCACTGTGGATTGTACATGGCCGTGATATCATCCTGATCGGACGATCACAGCCTTGGGCTCGTGAAATGGACGGTGATCCCGTTCTTTCTTTCAACGTCTATTTGGTTTGCTGATGTCTTTATATGGTTGTGATTATCCGATCATGGTTAGTTTTGGGTGATGTGCAATGTGGGGTGGACTCACTTGGGTCCCACATCGGTAGGAATAATTTGCATTTAATAATAGTTGAAGATGTGGGGTCCACATGATGTACAAAGGACATCCAACCCGTCCATCAGATGCAGGACCTCCTTATATTTTTCAGATGTTAAAAATCAGTCTGATCCAACATTCATGTAAGCCACGGAATAGGGAGCAACTACTGGTGGCCAAAAACTGAAAAGGTTGGTGGTTAGAACTTTCTCTATCCTTTTCAGTTTGAAAATGTCATGGTGGGTGGTCTCGGACCTGTTAGTTTGCCATGCGGGTTTGGTCTTGAGCTAGGCCGATTAATTTTAATTTCTGGATGGCTTGGGGTCCAATCATTTTAGCCTGATGTGACCCCACCTAGCCCGACCTAGGCCTACCATATACAAACCTATATCATAGCATTCCAATCCTCAATTAGATAGTCCTTTCTTCTTGAGTATGAATCATTGGTTCTAGTCTTTTAAGTGTTTTTGTCTTCTTGAATATGTGGCCCACTTGATTAATAGATTAGGAACATTTAGGTGAAAAATATGAACGTCCTACCATATACAAACCTATATTATATTCTACAAATATGCCATTCCCATCATCAATTAAATAATTCTTCCTTCTGGAATATGAATAGAGAAATTGACCATTGTAAAGGCCACCTTTTACCCAGCCTCTTTTCAACACGCTCCCAATCTTTTCTTTCTCAAAGCAAACCAAACTGTACGGACAAAGTATTTATAGATAAAAATACCCTTTCAAACCTATAGCTACGGATTATACCCGTAGCAATTTACTTCCCCAAACCGTATGTCTGCGCAGAATGGTTTACTTTGGAAAAGTAAAGGTTGGGAGCATTTTGAAATGACGCCGGGTAAAAGGTGGTGCCTATGGTGGTCAATTTCTCATATGAATAATTGGTTTCAATCCTCTGAGTGTTTGTCTTCTTGCATGTGTGGACCACTTAATCAGTAGATAGATTAGGAACATTTACATGGGAAATACGATTATCGATCGATTTCTGGTCTCAGTTGGGTTGGGCCTAGCTGCAACAAGTTATTTATTTATTTATTTATTTTTATTATTATTTTGGCTCGAGCATAAGCCTTACCTTCTTGGTCACAGAAGAAATATACATCGTTGTGGACCGTCTTTGTAAGCTTTCATTTCTATTTTATTTAATGCAATTGATTTTCTCCTAATCTCATACTGCATGAATCAGGTTGTCTCTGCCATCACCATAAGAAAAAGTTATTTTCATTGCAAAAACATAGAAACTTATTATAAGTATAAATCATTTCATTTGCAAATCTTCTGAATTTGTTTATAAATGACTAAATGGATGATCAAACTGCTTTAGTTCTCAATTATACACGACCGCACTCATGGTCTTCTTTATTTTCATTAGCGTTCGGTTTGAATTAAGCCGCAATAGACTTTGGCACACCCAACATAGCATATGCATTCTAACAACCAAAATTTGAGCCAAATACCTTCATCTCCTGTACCTTCAGTGTAAAGGCTTATTCTCTAAAACTAAGCGCAGGTCTTTTGATACAAGCTGCCTGTAGCTGTAAATGCAGAGTTTAATATGTTGCATGATCAAATAGTATATAATATATAAAATACAAGAAATGATTGTCCGTTTAATAGATGTTAGGATTAATTAATATAATTTTGGACACTCGAGATCTGAGGTGAGGACCACAAGATTCAACTGTAAGGACTTAGATAATACATATGAGTGGCCATGATTCATTGGAGGTGCACAAGGGTCCCATTTCGAGTCACCCACCTAAACAAGTCGTCTCAAGTCAGATTTTTTAAAACCCAGTCTACTTTGTTTTCTCCTTCTTGACTCCATGGGCCGTAGCTGAAACTTCCATTTTGGATAGTAAGACCCAGTCTACAAAGAAATTAATGGAATTGGATTGGTTTGAAACGTTGAAAATAGTCATAACTAGATATACAAAGCATAACAAAGCATAACACTTACATTAATAAATAAACAAATAAGTCTCACATAATATCACATGAATCTAAAACACAAACATTATGCATGTATTAGCATTCGATTGATTTGGGCCTTTAATCAAATGATCCAGAATGATGATGGACCATAATCATCAAATTCTGACAAGAGCTCGGTGTATTGTCACACACTTACGTAGAAATTACGTAAACTGTTGATCGAACCTTTGATCGATTGACGCCTCAATGTTTGATCAATCAAACATGCTCAAAGTGTCTAAAAAGCAAACATGTATTTTCAAATAATCTCGATCGATCTAGCCCTGATTTTTGATCAATTGAACATGTCCACAATTGTCTAAAGAGTTAACTGGAAAATTTGGGATTTCCTTAATTAATCAAGGCTAGCGTTGATCGATCGACATCCCATGTTTTTAACCAGATTAAATACATCAATTTCAATGACGACCATGGATGAAACATTTGTAATGCCACATAAATTTTGCATCAGGCTAAATGTTTTGTGTTTTCAATTCATCCTAGTGGGAAAGACCTTACAAATGGTTTGGATGCCATATAAACATCAAGGTGGACCATGAAGGCTTCAATGGTGGTATTTCTTTTCACACCTTTCCCTCGTGTTGCATCCTTGAGTTTTGGATCGACCTTATTTTTTAACTCATGTTCTAAAATGAGCTAGCAAAGCAGATGGATGGAGAGAATTTCTCACAAACATTGTGGTGGGTCTCACCTAGCTTCTCGTCGTATGAACGTATGAAAGCCTTTGCAGGTAATCTGCATCCAGTGCCACCTGGCCCCACCCAAGATGGTGTGGACCTTATTGTGGGGCCCACCTTGATGCATGTATTCTATATCTACATTGTCCATCTGTTTCTTCATATTAGTTTCGGGCATGTGCCTAAAAATGAAGTAAATCCAAATCACAGGTGGACACTACTATAGGAAACAATAATTATTGATCATTAGAAACTTATCTTTAAGCCACATGTATTGATAAGCTTTAAATCAAGCTTATATTTGATTTTATTTTTTTCCTTCGTCCAGATTCATGTACCTTATATTTGTTTCTTGTGATGTGGTTGAGACTTGGATCTGCTTCTTTGTTGGGCTCATGCTCTAAAATGAGAGAGCCTATGGATGAATGGCATGGGTATACAACACTTACATCGACGTGGGCCGGGGTTGCACCCATTCGCCACATCAGGACGGAAACGGATTGGCTACTCCCCTGCTACCAGCCGTATGGCTGGTGGTCGGTCCTCTGTGGGCCCAACCAATGATGTATGTATTTCATCCATTCCGTTCATCCATTTTCACAGATCATTGTAGGGCTTTATGCCAAAAATGAGAGGGATATAAATCTCACGTGGACCACACATTTAAAAATTTTGTGGCTCCAAAGATTAAGTGGATCACACCACTGGAAACAATAGCAATCCGCTTCCGTACTAGTAAACTCTTTGAGGTCCATCATGATTTCTGTATTTTATGTGCTCCGTCCATCCTTTTTATCTGGTAATTTTAGGACTTGAGGCCAAAAAAGAATCATACGCAATGTTCAAATAGACCACACCAAAGTAAACAATTTAATTAAACATCCACCGTTGAAAAATTCTTGGGGGCTATAAAAGTTTTAGATCAATATTATATTTGTTTTTTCCCTTCATCCATGTATTTATTATCTTTTGAAGAGGTTGTATGACAGATAAACATCACTGTGGGGCCAGAAAGGTTTCAATGGTGGAAATCAGTATCCCCACTGTTTCCAGTGGTATGATCCACTTAATCGTTGGATATGCTTCAATTTTGGGCTCAACCCCTTAAATTAGATGGAAAAACGGATGGATGGCGTAGATAGACCACATACATTCAAAGTGGGCCCAACTGAATTTACTCGGTGCAATACTAGCATACTTAGTAACTCAGTAGGCAATTCGATTTTTACTAGTAAGATGAGCATAGTTGGTTACACATTACGCAATCCGCTTCCGCTTAAGTCGGTTCCAGAGTTCCTGAGGTGTCGGTGCTGATGCAGCAAAGTCGTCCTCACCATGATATGCGTTGTATCCGCACCATCCATCCATTTTTAAAATCATTTAGGTGGACCACACTCTAGAAAACAGTAGGAATTGAATACGAAAACTTCTTGAACCACAATTTTTGGACCAAGCTGATTTTTGTGACCTTATGAAGAGGCTGGATGGCAAATAAACATTATGGTGGCCCTTAGGAAGGTTTCAATGGTGGATGTTATTATCCCACTTATTTCTATGGTGTGGTTCACTTGATCTTTGGATCTGCCTCATTTTTTTCACACATGCCCTAAAATGACCTAAAAAAATAGATAGACGGTATGGATATAAATTTTACATTTCATTGAAGTCCTTGCTACCCTGAACATGGTAAGTTACTCCGCTATTTAAAAGGGCAAAGATAGAAATAAAATAAAATTTAAAGTTATTTTAAAGATTTTAAGGCAAGATCACTTAAGCCTCACGTAACATTAAGATCCCTACCCTATATAAATACACTTCATAGCTCTTTTTTTTAAAAAAAAACAAACTTCATGGGAGAAATTACGGCTGTCAACAGGCGTGGCCTGTTGGGGTTGATCTTGGCCAGGATCTTGAACTGTTTGTGGTGTTCATAAGTAGAGAAAGGAGAAAAGGAAAGGTTGCCATTCCATCTAGTGGTGGAGATATTAGCTTGGCTCCCCGTGAAATCACTTATTCAATTCAGGTGTGTATGTAACCAATGGCGCAATTTATTATTAGATCCAATGTTTATTAGGATGCAAGCAGAACGATCCAAACATACATATTTTCACAACGATGATGTAAATTTACATATCGCACCATGTTTATGTAAGAGCTTGTTACTTGTCACAAACACGAAAGAAAAACGAAGTTACGTATGCAACCCCTCGATCCACCAGACCTTTCAACTCCCGCTGGTTAATAAACGAAGGGGGGGCGTTACCTATCTCACAATATCATGTGTACCGGAACATAAAGTGGTAGCTACCACACCAGAAAATCGATGCCTGGTACTAGTGGTGGGAACCCCCACTTCATCTTGGAAGGATCTTGGGTTCATTCCAAATCACTGTGGGGGAACTAGATTTTATCCAGCACGTATTGTAGACAGTTTCCCACACTCGGTTTTCACTTATAATTCGACCGGTGATGTGAATGTGGTATCTTTGGATCCGTTTTCTAAGAATTTCAACGTCAAAATAGCTCCTAGAGGTCTTTCAAGATTCGCGGTGGACAACTATCCGATGTGGTGGGAAGGGTGTTTTGCTCTTGTTCGCATTGTTAAGAAGGAAATGGTGGTGTGGATCTTGAGAGACGTTAAGAATGATATTTGGGAAAAGGAGATTGTTTGGTTGACAAGCTTGAATTTTGAGTTGGGCGGTGCAAACTTCCATCCTTTCTTTAAGAGAAGGGGCAGTGGATGGATTACGTTCTACAAATGTCCAAAGGAATACTGTTATTACCATATGGTGACAAACAGGTGTTACCCTGCGAGTAATGTCAAGATTTCTTACAAGCCTAGCCTTGTTTCTTGCAATTCAGGGCCTGTGCCGGAATGGTTCGTACCATTTTTATCCAAGTCAACTTTAGGTTTCATTGGTGTGTTTGGCAAGCCCTTCAAATCAGCATATATGAATTGAAACCTACATTAACTGGGATTCTGTAATCTATTTAATTTCTTTCTGCTTGCCAATGTTTTATTTCCGCTTGCTAATGGTTCTTGAAACAATAACTATTAAATTCCAGCTTATAAATTTGATAATTAGAAAAAAGTGTTTTGCAAAATCTCTTTGCTAGCTCTCTACAATTTCATTATTGATTGAAATCATGTTCTTTTAATTTCATGAATTTATGAGATGCTTTTAATTTCTTGGAATTTGTGCAATTCTTTCTTCATTTGGGATAACTAATTTGAATTATAATTGTTAGTGAAATAACTGAATTTTGGTTGCCTTTCATATTATAGGCCATGCTATCAAACTCAATTGACGGCTAACAATCTGATCAAGTAGAATAAATTGTAGAATATATAAATGGCCGATCAGAAAAAGTCCAGTAGCCTTCCGAATCCTGATACTTTGTTGGCCACAAGTGAAAAAAAAAACTTGTTCTAATCTAATTGGACCACATCATCACACACAATACTAACAGCATTTTTCTGTTGGTGGCAAGCAGAGAATCTGGATTTATTTAATAAACATATATGCAATGCTAACAAGATTTTTCACAAACATACATGCAGTGCTAACAAGATTTTTCTGTTTGTTCCTCCTTCCTCCTGTATCACGTCCCAATTCGATGCTTTCCTCTCAAAGCAGCTAGGCCCTTACCTTAGGGCCCACCTTAATGTAGGTGTTTTATATATAACCACGCCATCAGTCCCTTTTTCCATATCATTTAAGGGGCATGAGCCAAAAATGTTGAAGATCCAAATCTTAGGTGGACCATGCCATCAGAAACAGTGGTGATTAAATGCCCCACCATTAAAAACTTACTAGGGACCAATGTTTACTTGCCATCCAACCTGTTGATAAGGTCAATCCAAAAAATTTGTGACCCACAAGTAGAGCTGTACCTCACTCGACTCAACTTGAAAAAGTTTGATTTGACTCGGTTTGAAATTGAGATCGAGCCGAGTCGAGCTGATATTTTGAGCTCAAAAAATTTCGAGCCTGGCCCAAGCTCAACTCGACTCAGATCGAACTAGTTCAATAACTCGGTTAGTTTGATATTGATGTTGCTCAGCAAGTGTTTGCTGAAATGACACAACGAAATGTCGGTTAGAGGCAAGGAAGGTGTGGATATAAAACAAATACCCTTGTATCTTAATTTTTATGTTGCCTACCGAGTGTTTGATGAAATACCTGTAAACCAATGCTGTTGACTTTTCATGAAAAATTGAAGGTGCACTCCATGTGTTTTAGAACATACCTTTGAGGCTCCGTCTTGGCTCAAATTGGCCCACCCAACCTGCTGACCGAACCAAGCGGAGCTGGCCAATTAGGCTCAAGGACCGTGCCAAGCCAAGTTCAAGCTGAGGTCATCTAGTGGCAAATCCAAGTCGAGTTGTGACAAACTCGACTTGGTTTGACTCATGTACACCTATACCTACAAGAAGTTTTTAATGGTCAACCATCACCATTTTCCATAGAATGGTTGACATGAGATTTGAATTTGTTTTATTTTTAGGATCATGCATTAAAATAATCTAGCGAAAGGGATGGACGACCATAGCCATATGTAACATATTATGCATGTTGCCCAAAAATCAGCCCAAAGGAAACTCAGGTGGACCACAAAAGAGGGGACAAATTGAGATGTGGCATATATGCCCATCATTTATTTGCGTGGCCCAACATGTTGTGTTTACATAATCCAAGTCATCAAGACCCTTCATCTATTAATATACGAAGGGTCAGACATAAATCAGGTTGTTTCCCATCTCAAGTGGCCCTAGAGAAAATCAAGGGTGGACGGGATGCATAGGATATTGGAGCGCGCTTGATAAGTAATTAACTAGGTTTGTAATCTAACCAAACACATTTAGTGGACAAATGCACAGTAAGTTATAGTGCTCCTAGTTGCATCTGTTTAATCCAAACCATCCATTAAGTTCAGAACATATTTTGTGGGCTAGCTTGAAAAAATCACACTAATCAGATGATCTAATCCATCCATCATCGTGCGTCGTGTTCTGTAGCCATCCTTTTTCCAAGCCATAGATCTGAGACGGTTCTGATCGCCTAAAACAGCAGTTCTTCAGACACAGGAATGGACCCAACTAACCTGAAATGCGTGTGGACCTGATGAACAATTCAGATCAACCGTGGATTGTCAACGCCCACACTAAGGTTGTTTTTTTTTTTTTTTTAAATAATAATAATAATAATAATAATCATCTTTTATGATTGCCATATGTAGTAATATGAATTGATAATGATTGTATGATTTTAATCTCCATCTGTATTAGCTCAATAATCTTGTTCACCTTCTATGTCGAGGCAAGTCATAGTTTGGATTACATATATTCATGTAACACAACTCCTATGTACGAGTCGCCACTATTTTAAACATTATGATAAACTATCAAAGTAGTTTTTAACAAATGCGGATTAGTTGCTACTCCAGATCCTGCGAAATAGGTGCACCGCTGGGCCCACCTTGATGTATGTGTTGTATACCCATGTTGACGAGCCAAAGGCTAGCTCACAATAGCCTGACAATGAAGCATATTCAAATCTCAATCACAACACAAAAAACGATGGGCTCACTGTAATGTTTATTTGCCAACCATCCAGCCTATTGATGAGGTCACATGAAAGTGGATGATGGGAAAATCCTAAACGTATTGTCTACGATAAGTTTTTAATGGCAAATAACTATTGTTTCCTATGAGATTTTTCACTTGAGATTTGGATTTGCTTTATTTTTAGCCCCATGCCCTAAATCAATATGAAGAAACATATAAACAGAATGGATATATAGAATACATGTATCAAGGTGGGCCCCACAGTAAGTGCATGGATGTATAGAATACATGTATCAAGGTGGGACCCACAGTAAGTGCTTCACCATCTTGAGTGAGGCTGGCTAGGGCTGAAAGTCGAGCAGGTTGGGTTAAGTTGGTCATCAACCCTAGCCCAACCTAAGTTTCCTACCCAACTTTAGGTTAGGAATTCTCAACCCAAGCAGGCTTCATCAGTTTGGTCGGGTGGCTACATGCTAATATTTTCATTATTACATTAGTCTATTATACTTTAATACACGTCTTATTTTTTGTATCTATGATTTTATTAATTATATTTGCAGTTATTTATCTTAAAGAACTTCAATTTTTGTAAACAAACAAGCTAAAATATACGACAACTACTCCTTTAAAAGTTGTGTGTAGCACGCAATCTATTTGAGAGAGAGAAGTCTGGTAAATCTTGTTAGCTTGAGTCATTGGAAATTGCATGGACCAATGAGACTTGATGGAACTAGAATTTCTTGTGCCTTTAACACAGACAATATTCCACACTCAATTATAATTTATAAGTAACTTATATATTGATCGACCCAACCCAAGCCCGGCTCAAGTTTTATCGGATTGGTGTTTATATATCCTAACCTCGAGACCAAACCTGATACATCCTGCCTGAGCCCAACCCAATGTCTAGTTGGCCGGGTTGAACCCACTCGACTTTCAGCCCTAAGGTTGGCTGTATGACGAGTTACCTGCAAAGGCATTCCCATGAAGTTGCTACACTGGATGGAAAAGTGGAAAAATAAATGTCTACCATTGAAGTTTTCTTAATTCTCACCTTGATGTTTACATGCCATCCAAACCCACAAAAAACTTAGCCTGATGCAAAACTATGGTGGTCATGCGAACATACCAATGGTGGTCGTTCAATCCCCATTGTTTCTTCTTGTGTGGCCTACTTCAATTTTGGATTCGCTTTTTTTTTTTTTTAATCTTATGACCTAAATGATCTGAAAAATCGGATGGACTGAATAGATTTCTCACAAACATCGTGGAGGGACCCACCTGGCTTCCTAGCATAGGAACTTCTTGTCGAAGCCTTTTCAGGCAATCTGCGTTGATCTACTGAGGTGGGTGGTGGATCCCCTTAACAGTGATGCATTTGCTTGGATCCCATTGACAGTAATGTATTTGCTTTACATCTACTGCTAGATGAAGCAGATCCAAATCTCAGGTGGACCACATTAAAAACTTCTTAAAGGCCACTGTAATGTTTATTTGTCATCCAACCAGTTGATAAGGTCACAAAGACATGGATGAAGGGACCACACAGATATCATCTTGATCCAAAGCTTTTGTGGTCCACTGAAAGTTTTTAATGGCCAACACCACTGTTCCCTGTGGTGTGATCCACCTGAGATTTGGATTAATCACACTGTAGAATGAGCTGTCAAAAAAAAAAAAAAAAAAAACAAGAAGACGTCGTTGATGTAATGCATATACATTAAGATGGGCCTACAGTCGCTCCCGCTGGACTCGGATTGCGTAGTTAGATAACATCACCTGGCCGGAGATTGGGTACTACCCCAACACGACCAAGCTAGAGATGGACGGTCCTGTCAGGCCTTTGTGGAGTCCACAGTGATATAAGAGTTTTATCCAAGCCGTTATCTATTTTGAAAAATCATTTTAGGATATGATAACAATAAGGAGGAAGATAGAAGGCATGATGAGTAGACAGAACACAGAAAGCAATGAATATAAATACCCCATCGTTGAAAGCTTCTAGGGGTCCACCGTGAAGTTTATTTGACATCTACCTATTCATAAGGTCATGTAGATCTAGATGAAGGGAAACCTTAAACATCATCTTCATCCAAAACTTCCATGGCCCCCGAGAGATTTTTAGTAGGCATTCAATCCCCACTGTTTCCTATGGTGCGATATACTTGATGATTCAATCTGCCTCCTTTTAGGTATCATGACCTAAAAAGGTCTTTCAAAATGGATGAAAGGCTTCGATAAAACTCACATATCATGGTGGGGCTCATAGAGTCCCTGACAGGACCGTCTCTCTTTCTTTCTCACTAGGTGGGGATAGTACCATCCCCCACCCCGCTCAAACATGATCTTTGTTTTGTATACATACCCTCCATACAGTTGGAGGGATCATTTTAGATAGAGACAAGGAATGAGTCAGATCCAAAGCTGGAGTAGAGCCCACCACAGAAAACAGTGGGGAGAGTAACGCCCACCCTTAAAAACTTCTAAGGGCCATGAAAGTTTTAGATCAAGTTGATATTTGTGTTTTCTATTAACTTATAAGCAAGTTGGATCTCAAATAAACATAACCGTGAACCTTAGGAAAGTTTCAACTGTGGGGGTCACTCTCCCCATTCTTTTATGTGGTGGGGCCTACTCTAGCTTTCTATTTGCCTCATTCTTTGTCATTTCTTCGGTTGATACATAATCCCAAAATTAATCAAAATTCAAAATTCAAGTGGACTACATGATGGAAACACTGGGGATGGAACGCCAACCATTAAAACCTTTATGGAAAATCCAGAAGTTATGAATCAAGCTAATATTTGTGTTTTCAACTCATCCCTGTTAAAATCCAGAAGAATGTCTCTTCTTTTTAGAATGATATCTCCAAATGGGATGGACGGTGTGGATACAACGCATACATCATAGTGGGGACTACATAACTGGGTGACGTCACTCCAGTCTCGCTACTGAACTTTTCAGTAGGAGTGTCGCGACTCAACCGGACGAGGATCAGCTACTACTGACAGGTTGAGTCCCGAGATTCCCTACTGAAGTTGAAGTGACGTCACCAAGTTATGTGGGCCCCACTATGATGTATGTGTTGTATCCAAACCGTCCATCCATTTTGAGATATCATTTGATGGCATAACCCAAAGAATAAGGAAAATAAAAAGCTGTATTGGACCCACCACAGAAAACAGTGGGGAGAGTGATTCCTACCGTTGAAACTATCCTAAGGCATCCTGATGTTTATTTCAAATCCAACATGTTAAAAAGTTTTTTTAAAAAATACATGAAAGAAAGGAAAACACAAATATCAGCTTGATCTAAAACTTTTGTGGCCTTTAGAAGTTTTTAATGGTGGGCGTCACTGTCCCCAATGTTTTCTGTGCTGGGGTCACTGAAGCTTTGGATTTAACTCATTCTTTGGATCTTGCACTAAAATGATCTCTCCAAATGGATGGACAGCGTGGATATAAAACATATATCATGGTGGGGCCCACAGAGCTTGGTGATGTCACTTCAGTAGTGAGTCTCACTACTCAACCTGTCAATAGCTAATCCGCACCTGGTTGGCGCGTGTTGATGTGGAGAATGGGTGCACCGACGGACCCACCTCGATGTATGTGTTGTACACCCATGCCGTTAGTCCATAGGCTCTCTCATTTTAGACTATGAGCCCAACAATGAAGTAGATCCGAGTCTCAAGCACATCCCATGAAACAATGGCCCACCTTAATATTTATTTGCCATCCAGCCTATTGATGAGGTCCATGAACCTGGACGAAGGAATAAAAAAAATAAATCAAATATAAGCTTGATTTAAAGCTTATCAATACTTGTGGCTTAAGGTAAGTTTCTAATGATCAATAGCTATTGTTTCCTATGGTAGGGTCCACCTCTGATTTGGATTTGCTTCATTTTTAGGCCCATGCCCAAAACTAATATGAAGAAACAGATGGGCAATGTAGATATAGAATGCATGCATCAAGGTGGGCCCCACATATAAGGTCCACACCATCTTGGGCGGGGCCGAGCGGCACTAGATGCAAATTACCTGCAAAGTCTTTCACAAGTTCCTGCAATGAGAAGCTAGGTGAGACTTACGCAATGTTTGTGTAATTCTCCCTGTCCATCTACTTTCCTGGCTCGTTTTAGAACATGAGAAAAAAAAAAACTTTAAAAATTAAAAAATGAGGTAAATCCAAAACTCAAGGAGGCAACATGAAGGAAAGAAAAGAAATGCCACTATTGAAGCCTTCCTGGGTCCACCTTGATGTTTGTATGTCATCCAAACCATTTATAAGGTCATTTCCAATAGGATGAACAGAAAACACAAAAAACTTAGCTTGACGTAGCATTACGAATCGGTGGTCGTTGTTAAAATTGATGCCTTTAATTTGGTGAAAAACATGGGATTTCGATCGATCAATGCTAGCCTTAATCAATCAAGGCTAGATCAATCGAGATTATTTAAAAAATACATGTTTTCTTTCTAGACACTTTAAGCATGTTTGATTGATTGAACATTGAGGGGTCAATCAATCGAAGGTTCGATCAACAATTTACGTAACTTATATGTAAGTGCACGATTTGTTTCTAATTCTATATGTAGCATGTACATAGCCTTATATAAACAGTTGTAATATAGGATTAGGGTTAAGAAACAAACATGGGAGAGTCTTAAAGAGTTTCTAAGGTTTTGAAAGAGAATTGTCTTGAAAGACGAGGGTTTCGAGAATTTGTAAGTCGCTTATCTCTTGTAACTCTTCATTAATTCTTTATTAATTTCGTCATGATTTTTTTCAAAAAGGTTTTTTCTTGTTAATCATTGTATTCTCTATGATTACTCATATTTTTATTTTTCTATTGCATGTATGTATCATTCTAAAGTTGCTTTTGTGCCTAATACGTGTGGTGGTTGTGCATGACAAGTGGTATCAAAGCATAGGCTATTATATTTGGATTCTATATCAAATCTAAGACATGGCTTCTAAGGGATCAAATGTTAAATACAATATGAAATAATTTATAGAAAATAATAACTTTAAATTATGGAAATAGAAGATGAAATCCATCTTAATTCAGCAAGGACTACCAAAGGCACTCCTTAGGAAAGCGAGATGCCCTAAAACTATGGAGGATAATTGGAAGACTTAGATGAGAAAGTGATGATCGTAATTCAACTGTGCTTAGTCAATGATGTCATATACAATGTTATCAATGAGAAGACTGTCATAGGCTTATGGGCAAGGTTGAAGAGCATCTATATGACGAAATTACTCTCCAATTACCTATATCTGAAAAGACAATTGCATACTCTTAAGATGGTGGAAGGATTGAATCTCAATGAGCACATCAATGTCTTCAACAACTTAATTTACAAACTGATGAACATGGAGGTGAAGAGTGATGAAGAAGATAAAGCCTTGATCGTGTTGTTGTCCCTTATATATTCTTACAAAAATCTGATGGATACTTTGTGTCATGGTAGAGATACTTTAGACCTATACATTGTTATCTTATCGCTTTTGTCGTAACAATTAAGAAGGAAGAACGGTGGAGAAGATACATCTACAGATGTACTAGTTGAAAGGGAAAAAGCATCTGAGTAAGAGAAATGAAAATCACAATCAAGGTCCAAGTTGAATGGTAAAGAAAAGTTGAAATATTAGAATTGTAGTAGAATGAGTCACGTGAAGGACTTCGTAAACCTTAAAATCAAAAAGAGGAAAAATCAGATACTGCTAAATAGGCAAATTTAGTGGAATCCAGCAAGGAGATTAGTGGCTGCAATGTATTGTCCATGTTCAAGGTTGAACACCTGAAAAATGAGTAATTTTTTTTTTTTTTAGAGGGCATAGTATCACATGTTTCATCATTGAAGGTGGTTCACCACATACAACGAGTATGATGGTGGCTTGATACTTATGGAGCAATGATCATGTATATAAGATGGAGCGTACATTGACAGATATAAGACATGTTCCAGATCTGAAGAGAAATTTGATATTTTTAGGAGTACTTGATGCTCTTTGATACAAGTTCTCTAGCCACAATGGTGTTCTAAAAGCTTCTAAAGAGGCACTCATTGTAATAAAGGCACACAGAAGTAGAAACCTTTACAGGTTGATTGGTAGTACTATATCGGATAAAGCTACAACGATTGGAGCAGACTCCGCATTAGTATGTTTGTAGCATGCACACCTAGGCCATATGAGTGAGAGTGATATGAAGGTACTACTTGATCGTAGTTTTGATATTAATGTATGTGAGCACTGCATATATGATTAACATTCAAAATTGTGTTTTAAAATCAAGAAACATAATAGTAAATGATTACTAAACTATTTGCACTGTGATGTGTGGGGTCCATTGTTGTTGTTTCTGAAGAGGGGTCACAGTTTTTTTTTATCACGTTCATTGATGATTACTCAAGAAAGGTATGGATTTACATCTTAAAATGTAAATATGATATTTTCACCTCCTTCAAGCAGTGGAAGGTCGTGGTGGAAAAATAGACAGGGCAAAAGCTGAAAGTACTTAGGACCAACATTGGCGGATAGTTCACTTTTACAAAATTTAATCAATTTTATAAGGATGAGGGGATTGTGCGATATAACATAGTGAGGCACACACCAGAGTAAAATGGTGTGGCGAAACATATGAATCAGAGTCTCTTAAAAATAGCCAGAAGTATGTTAAGTAATGACAGGTTAGGCAAGCATCTATGTGCTGAGGCCATTAACATGGCTTTCTACTTAGTGAATCGATCTACGTCAACACTGATCGATTGTAAAATTTTAGAAGAAGTGTAGAGTGGTCATGAAGTTGACTACCCAGGGCTGTGTGTATTCAGTTGTGACATTTACTATTATTACCGTCAGTTTCGAGAGATAAGCTGGACCAAAGAACAAAAAAGTGCACATGGAAGATCACAATTAGTCATGAAATCAACTATAATGAAGATTTCTTATTTCGTAAGGATGAACATAAGAAAACGGAGAAATTAATGATGATTGATGTTGAAATAGATGAGGGTAAGACACTTAAAGAAGTCGACCCACAAGAAGAGGTACGGGAGTAGGTGGAGCTGCTACCTATCAGAAGAAATTCACCAAGAAATCACATAATACCGTTCCGATAAAAGGATAACTAAAATGTTGCGTTTACCCTCATTACGAATAAGGGGAATCTGTCTACCTTTCAGGAAGCATTAGATGACATTGATGCTAAGAAGTGGATCATGGCTATGTACGATGAGATGGACTTCTTGTGTAAGAACGAGACATGAGATCTGGTGGAGATTGCCATTGGTCAGAAAACGATTGGGTGCAAGTAGACCTTTAAGAAAAAAATATGATAAATATAAGTCCAAATTAGTAGCGAAGGATTATGCGTTGAAGGAGGGTGTCAACTTTAGCAAGATTTACATGCTTGTGGTCAAGCATACATCTATTACATTTGTCTTCCCACTAGTTGTCCAATACAATATAAGTATAGCACTATAAAAGCACGGGAGCATTTCCCTTTTGAGATATTAGAATCCAAGCATGACTTTAATGTAGCATTATCCATGGACGCGAGTTGCCCGCCCCGGAAGCAACATGGCCCGCTATAATGTTTACGAGAAATCCACTTGGTAGATCCGTTGTTCAACTCATGTCAAGGCATGTGCCCAAAAATGAGGCAAATCTAAAATTCAAGTGGGCTATGCAACAAAGAAACAGTGGGGATTGAATGCCCCCAATTGAAACATTTGTGGGCCACAAAAATTTTGAATCAGTTAATACTTTTGTGTTTTGAGTTCATCCTAGTAGGAATGACCTTATGAATGGTTCTGATGATTTACAAACATTATAGTTGACCATGAGAAGGTTTCAACGGTGGGCATTTTCTTCTCTATTGTTTCATGTTGTTTGACTCACTTGAGTTTTAGATCTGACTCAAATTTCAGATCATATCCTCAAGTAAACTGGAGAAATAGATCTACAGGGTGGATTTCTCGCAAACATTATGGTGAGCCCCGTGTGGCCCTATAAAAACTGATGGATGGCACGTATATACACATACATTAGATTGGGCCGATATGGTAACATTTTGCTTCAACTTTTGGCGACTTTGTATTGCGTATCGCATAACATCACCGGATGCGGATTTCCTATGAAAAGAAGTTTCTAGAAACTAAGGTGGGCTCACTGTGATATTTGTAAGAAATCCACCCCGTCCATCCATTTTTTAGATCATTTTAAGACATGGGCCCTTAGGAAGGTTTCAATGGTGGATGTCATTATCCCATTTCTTTCTATGGTGTGGTTTACTTCAGCTTTAGATATGTCTCATTTTTTCACCCATACCCTTAGGAAGTCCTTGCCACTTAAGTTACTTTGCTATTAAAAAGGGCAAACATAGAAACAAAATAAAATTTAAAGATATTTTAATGATTTTAATGTAAGATCACTTAGAAATCGGATTGCATACTGAGTTACTTGGGCCTACCTGAAATTAGACTAGAAAGTTCGAGCCAAGGGTTTAACACACTTTACAGCTTTTGATAGTCATACCTTTATGACCAGTTATCAATTTTGTGCCTATAATGTCTTAATTTAGAAGACTATTAATGAACTATACACACTGGTTAATGCCAAAGAACATTAGCCTTGAATGGTTGTATAAAAACAGGTCTTTTTTGGAGTTAATTTTGAATTTTAGTTAAATTTTAGTATTTTTAAGAAGTTATGACTTCTACCATTTTTAAGGTGTCTTAAGATTTCAAGAGTTCTATAATAACTTATTTGAATAATGACAAAGAGTTTGAGTTGGTTTAAAAGTCGTTTACTACTTCTAATAAATTTATTATTTAGAAAAGTTATGAATTTTATGTTGTAAAATAGATGTCTTAAATCTTGATTCACCGCACTGCTCGACCAGTCGAGGGACTAGCTCGACTAGTCGAAGGTCCCTTTGACTGGTCGAAGCCTGTTCGACTCGAAGTCCATCGATGATGTATTTGAGATTTTCGGGTCCTTCAACCAGTCGAGGGACAGGCTCGACCAGTCGAAGGTTACGCAGATGGTGCGCAGATTCTGCGCGAACTGCGTAAATTTGAGACGGTTTCAGAAAGGTGCGTAAGTGGAGTTTCCTAAACTATAAATAGGGGTCCCTGGGGTCTTTCTAAGTAATGCTAAGTCTTTTTAAAGGAGTTCCAAGGGTTCCTAAAAAGGTCTTAGGATTTCTAAAGGGTGTAACAAGGGTGAGATTCGAGGTTGTTCGAATTGGGTAAGTCCTTTTCTCTTTGTAATTTATGCTTTCATAGTGGAATTCTATCGCTTTGTGCCATGGTTTTTTTTTTCTGAAAGGGTTTTCCACGTTAAATCTTTGTGTTCTCTTGTGATTGCTTGACACTCTTGGATTATTATCCTAGATCTAGATCTGTGTGATTCTGCAACACAAATCCCCAACAAGTGGTATCAAAGCAATCGTTGAGGCACAGATCTAAATCTAAAGGATAAGCAATAATGGTAAGCACTAGGTATGATATTGAGAAGTACTCAGAGAAAAATAACTTTGAGTTATGAAATATCAAGATGATCAGTTCCTTAACCAAGCAAGGTGAAGATGGTACTCTTGAGAAGCAAAAGTCTATTATAACTAATGATGATTGGAATATTCTTGATAAGAAGGCCTTATCATCGATCCATTTATGTCTCACAGATGAGGTTCTCTACAATGTCATTAGGGAGAAAATTGTGGCTACGTTGTGGGTGAAGTTAGAGGATGTTTATGCAAAAAAATCCTTTGAAAATCGCCTACACTTGAAGCGACAGTGGTATAACTTTAAAATGGCAGAAGATGGAGATCTGGAGGCTCACATCAGCAACTTTAATAAATTGATTTACAAATTGCTAGATATGGAGGAAGTGATGAAAGATGAAGAACAAACATGTATGTTGCTGAATTCTCTTCCGGTGTCATATGATTCATTCAAGGACATAATGTGCACCACGAATAAAACCCTAAGTGTCAACACCGTTATCACAGCCCTTCAAGAGAAGGCTATGGGAAAGCTTAACGTTGACATAAGGATATCTTCTGATGCACTTCTTACAAGGGATAAAAATTCTAAACAAGGTATAAAGTCTTTAAGTTCTAGATCCAAATTCAAGGGTAAGGGCAAAGGCAAGATAAAGTGTTGGAATTGTGGGATGGAAGGACATATGGAGAAGGATTGTATAAATCCTAAATCTAAGAGAGAAGAATCTGAGGCTTCATACATGGAGGTCAATGCTGTCACATCAGATGGATCGAGTGGATGTGATGGTGCTTTTTTGTCCGTGTTTACAATCATACGGCCATATGATGATCGTAAGGACGAGTGAATGTAGACACAGGGACATCTTTTCACATGACTCCTCATCAAAGTTGGTTTGCCAACTACAGGGAGTGCAATGGTAGACAGATATTTATGGGCAATGACATTGCCTGTAATGTTATGGCTGCTGGTACAGTGCGCATCAAGATGTTTGATGGGGCGGAGCGTACTTTGACTGATGTCAGGCACATTCCTGATTTGAAGAAGAATTTGATTTCTCTTAGTGTACTTGAGGCAATGGGCCGCAAGTTCATAAGTATTGATGGTGCTTTTAATGTATCTAAGGGGGAATGAGTAATCATGAAAGCGCAACAACTCAGTAACATGTATAAGTTGATCGGGAGCACTTCAAAAGGTAAAGATGCAATGACTGTAATGGATTCCACCTTTGAACCCGTGTGGCATGTTGGGCATGGCCACATGAGCAGGCAGGGTATGAAGGTTGAGACGCATGAACAGAGATATAGAGCAGGTGGAGCAGCCACCTATGAGAAGAATCACACAACATAATCGCAAGATATCGGCAAGGTACATGGACGACTCCAATATCGCAGGGGATCCGTCTTCTATTTAGATGGCTCTATGTGAGCCTGGTGCTGAGAAGTGGAAGGTGACTATGAGCGATATGATGGACTCGTTATACCAGATCGACACATGGGAGCTAATGGAGCTTTCAGTGGGCCAGAAAGTGGTTGGATGTATGTGGATCTTCAAGATGATATAATATAGATACAGAGCGAGGTTGGTAGCGAAGGGTTATGCTCAAAGAGAAGAGATTGGCTTTTCAGAGATATTCGCGCCGACAGTATAGCAGGTGTCTATTAGATCTATGATTGGCGCTAGTTAGCTAATACGATCTTAAGCTAGAAGGATGGATGTAAAGTCTGCACTTCTATACAAGAAATTAGAAGAGGAAATCTACATGAAGCAACTAGACCAGTTTGAAGTTAAAGGGACTAAGAAAAAGAGTTTGCAGGAGGTTGTGGTACGACCTATCGCCTAGGCAGTAGTTTGATTCTCTCATGGTGAGTCAAGAATTATATGTTGATGACATGTATATCGCTAATTATGATATGTTTGAAATCAACATACTATAGACTCGGTTTAGATGGACATTCGAGATGAAGGATTAGGGGACTACAAAAGTAGTTCTCGGCATTAAGACTGAAAGAGGAACAGGTTTTAGTAATCATAATTAGTAGAGTACCTTGGGTAGGTATTGATCAAGTATGTAATGGACCAGGCAAAGCCGAGTAACGTTCCCTATACATCTCTCCTAAAGTTTTCTTCAGAATATGTCCCAAAATAAATGAGAAAAAATAGGATATATCTCATGAGCCTTATTCGAATGTGGTTGGCAGTGCATGTCATGGTCTGTATTAGACCAATTATTTCACAAGCTATCAGTGTTGTGAGCAAATACCCCGGCAAACAATATTGGATAGCGGTGAGATGGTAAGAAGACTACGTCTTTCTTTTTTGAGAAGACAGGAGCAAAGGTGGTTGGGAACGTGGACCTAAAACGTTCCTGCAAAGAAGTTCAAGTTCTATGCAACTTCTCTGGGCTTGGCGATGGCGAAAAATAAGGGTGGAATGTGCACAAGAAGGACAGAGTGTGCACGAGATTTGATCTGGTTCATTCACCAGTATGATAGTGATGTGTAGGAAGTCACGGAAACACAGACCATCAATTCAAAGTTGTTTAATAGTTTTATTTATCAATTATTTAATCATAGGGATTTGTTAACCTTCACATGGTGAAGTGTGTACCAGAGATCTGTTAAAATGTTACCCTATTGTATGGGCTGCTAAAAAAAAAAAAAAAAACTAGATCAATTGGATAACTAAACCATGTAGAAAATCATCCACTTTGTCCACTACTAGGATGGTGGAGTTTTGGAAATAAACAGGAATAATAGTGGCAGCATCTTCTAAAGCCAAGGGATGAGCAAGGTATGTTATTCATACATTTCTTGTGAATCTCCCTTACCTGGCATATCAAACAATGATTTCCTATTGAAAACCTGGGGGTGTGCCAGATTTGGACCATTCATTAGGTGGGCCATCCCAGTGCATTTTCAGTGGCCCAAGAACCAGGCCTCTCCAGTCATCAGTTGGACTAATCCTGGTATATTTGCAGCAGCCCGAAAATCATGCCTCTAGTAATCTGGGTGTCAAATCTTGACCATTCATCAGGTGGGCCATCCGACTGTATTTGCCAGTAGCCTGAAAATCAAGCCTGTCTGGTCATCTGATGGTGCACACGTGCACATGGATTTGAATGCATGCATATGCGCCCCCTGATTTTGGCCATTAATGGTGAGGCGTATCTGATGAACCATCCGTATATCTTGCACATTTTCCATATTGGCTCAACAAAAACATTTGCATATCTCTTCTGATAATGATCATCCACAGGAGCATTGAAATCTTAACCATTCATCGGGTGGGCCATCCGATTGTATTTGCAGTAGCTCGAGAATTAGGCCTGTCTGGTCACCTGGTAGCGCACACGTGCACATGAATTTGAATGAATATGTGACACCTGATTTTGGCCATTAATGGTGAGGCCCACCTAATGACCATCCATACCTCGCACACATTTGCAAATGTCTGATAATGATCATTGTGCAGAAGCATAAATCAAGCGTGTCAGCAAGGATCGTGATCAAGATCTGGCTTTGGAAGATTCTACCACTGTTATTCCTATAGAAGATGTTTCCAATCGAAATCGAGTCGCTGATGAAGCCCAAAAACATCATGACTACTTGTACTGCTTGTGGATTAAAACTGCCATTGATGGCCACCAGGGCTCTCATCAACAAAAACGTCTAAAGTATAGCTGAGGTAGGAGGGACATCTATTGTTTTTATGGAGCTAGTTACAAAGGGCCATCATGATGTATGTGTTTCATTAGAGCATCGTCTTTCAAATCCAAATTGAAGATTGAGGGTGGCATGTATAGGAGTCCATGGCCTCAAAAATGACACAACACAATGAAAGAGAAGCTCACCTATTTGAAGATTGTGCTTCGATGGAAGATGGTGCTTGGCAACGGCGCTCGATGGAAATGGCGCTCGAAAATGATTTTGGATGGAAGATGAAATGGTGCTCATGGAAATCCTCTTTTAGATATGATAATAACTTTAAATCCGAATTCTGTGAGTTTTCTATTATTTATAATGCAAGATATATTAACAGTCGTACATGCATGGGACCATTTTCTGGATGGTTGAGATTATATTTTATAGTAAAATGTATAAATATTTACCATTTTCAACTAGACCAATTATTTGGATGGTCTGGATAACTCTAAATCTTTACCAGTATTGTTATGAATGAGTCACCTTTATTTTAAATCAAATACAAAACTCACATTCTTTCACTGAAAAATAAAAATGGCAACTTGAGCTTTGGATCTGGTATGGCTATGTGGGCCCCGCCATGATCGATTTGTTTCATCCATTCCATCCATTCATTTATTAACATAATTTTATCATTGATCCCAAAAAATGAGGCTAAACTAAAGTTTGGGTGGACCACACAATGTGAAAAACAATAGTGATTGGACGTCCACCATTAAAAATTTGGATTCACCGACAACTTATTTGGTTTTGGCGATGGCTAAAATCTGTAGCTATAATTAACGGCTAAAATCCGTAAGGGAAGCCTTCTAAGATCCATCAGCTTTGCCCAGTTTTTTGATAGTGTCAAGAAGCTACACAATTGAAGATTGAAGACATGGTGGAGATTGTTGTAAAAAAGATATCTTAAATCTTGATTCACCGTGCTGCCCGACCAGTCGAGGGACTGACTTAACTAGTCGAAGGTCCTTTCAATAGATCGAAGCTTGTTCGACTTGAAGTCAAGTGATGATGTATTTGAGATTTCTAGGTCCTTCAACCAGTCGAGGGACAGGCTCGACCAGCCAAAGCCTAGGCTCAACCAGTCGAATTTTACACAGATGGTGTACGGGTTCTGCACGGATTGCGTAAATTTGAAGCAGTTTCAGAGTGGTGAGTAAGTAGATTTTCCTAAACTATAAATAGGGGTCCCTAGGATCTTTTTAAGTTATGTTAAGGTTTTCTAAAGAGGTTACAAAGGTTCCTAAAAAGGTTTTAGGATTTTTAAAGGGTGTAGTAATGGTAAGATTCGAAGTTGTTTGAATCGGGTAAGTCTTATTCTCTTTGTAATTTATGATTTTATAGTAGAATTTTGTCGCTTTATGCCGTGGTTTCTTCCTGAAAAAGTTTTTCATGTTTGATCTTTGTATTTTCTAGTGATTGTTTGGCGTTAGATTGCTATCCTAGATCTAGATCTGTGTGATTCCGTAGCACGAATCCCCAACATTTTAAAGTTTAGAACTTATATAAATCATTTTAATGGCTTTGTAAAAAGAATTTATTTAGATTTTGATTAATTATTTTTTTATTTTTAGATATTTTTCTTTTCTATGAATTTAAGGATTATCTTAAGAAGAATACAAGAATCTCTCCTCTTTATTTACGTACTTGCTAAATTAAAGTTTAAAATGAAAAGCTTGAGAAATTTGTTTAAAAAGCAATAAAGTATTATTATTTTATTCTCCTCTTATTTATGCTTGATCCAACCGTGTCAAATTTAGCAATTCAAATGATATTGCATAGTAGTGAAATCTCAACAAGAAATAAATTAAAGATTTCTTCGTTTGCCTTAATGACCGAATGTCATCAAAATCTAAAAAATCATGAGTAATCTAAAAATATTACGTCCCATTCGCCCTACTAACTCCTGTAAGACGCGTGTCATGTATCTCATTCATGTAGCAGAGACAACTATTTAACATAGTAGCTACATGGCTAAAAATTGGTTATCGACCAAAACATAGTCATAATATTAATTGTTGAATTTAGTCGATGTATCGTAGCGTCACACAAAAGAAGTATTTATGGCCGAAACTGTTTAAATAGTGAAGTCAGAACAATGTCAAGTTGGCTGAGCGTCACAATGCACAACACTCGTTCATGCGGAGAGAGATATTGACCACTACAACGTGGCATTACAAGAAGAATTCTAACACATTGCATTATGAGAATAATTCTCTTCTATATAATAAGAGTAGGACGTATGAGTAACCAATGGCTAGCATATGACAAATGACGAGCACATGCATCTTTGCATGATAAGTAGCAACTATCTTTTGGCCCAAACGGTTACTTCCTCATCAATAAATGTGAGGAGGGCCTACAAAATTCTTTGTTCAACTACCATCTGAAATCTTTATAAATAAGAAAATTTTCAAAGAGCTCCGGGCCCTTGCCAACCTAACATAAATCAACTCTACAACGCAATTAATGCTATCTATGTTGGACTAACTTTAGATTAGGATTAGTATAATTTTCTCCATCTGCATTGATACACTAGTCTGACATAATTTAAGAGTAACATGATTCCCTTTCGTCTAGGTTGTGCGTTAGATGGTAAGGATGACATTTTTCTTTTCATTTCTCTAGCATAATTCCTTCCGTTTACACCTAAATCACTGGACCAATGAAGACTTAGCTCTATGACATCGCCATTTACGTCATAGAAGATAAATAGTTACGGAACTTTTTTATAAGCTTTCATATCTAATTTATTTAATGCAATCAAATTTTTTCTAATCTCACATTGCACGAATCGGGTCATCTCCATTGTCATAGTAAGAAAAAGTCATTTTTGTTAAAAAAACATAAAAACTCATTACATAGTTAAATTATTTCCTTCTTAAATCATCTAATTTCTTTTACACGTGGTTAAATAAATATCGAATGCTTTAAGGTCATAAGCGTTTGGTTTGAATTAAGCCACATTAGACTTTGGCACACCCAGCACACTATGCACATACTAACAATCAAAATTTGAGCCAAATACCTCGTCTTTTGTACCTTCAATGTAAAGGGCTTATTCTCTTAGAACTAAGTGCAGGTCGTTTGATACCAGATTCGTTTAGTTTTAAATGCACCTTTTCATATGTTGCATGATCAAATAGTATATAATATATAAAATACAAGAAATGATTCTCCAATATTAATTAGATGTTAGGTTTAATTAATATAATTTTTGGAGACTCGAGATCTAAGGTGGGGACCACAAGCTTAAATTTTTCGGACTTATATAATACATATGAGCCGCCATAATTCACCGGAGGTGCACAAGGGTCCCACCTTGAGTCACCCACCTAAACAAGTCTCAAGTCAAGATTCTTTTAAACCCGGTCTACTTTACTTTTCCCTAGCTAACTCCTCGGGCCCTCGTCAAAGTGTAACTTGCAGGACTTCTTTCAGATATTCTAAAGGTGGCCACGAATTTTGGAACGCGGATTAGCCACTGACCGGTTGAGTAGCACGACTTGCTTCTGAAGTGACGTCACCAAGTTATGTGGCCCACTATGACATGTGTTGTATCCACCCCTTCTATACATTTGGAGATATCATTTTAGGGAAACAGATTGGGTACTCCCCTGCCACCAGCCCCATGGCTGGCGGTCGGTGCTCCGTGGGCTCTACCATGATGTATGTATTTCATCCATTCCGTTCATTCAGTTTTACATTTCATTTTATGAGATTGATCCCAAAAATGAGAGGGATATAAATCTCAGGTGAACCACACCACAGGAAAACAATAGTGATTGGTATCCACTATTAAAATCCTCTTAAAGCCGACTGTAGTGTTTATTTGACATCCAATCTGTTGATTAGGTCATACAGGCCTAGATGAAGTTAAAAATAAAAATTTTAAAAAAGAAAAAGAAAAAAAAAAGAAACAAAAATCAGCTTGATCAAAAACTTTTATGCCCCCAAAAGGTTTTTAATGGTCAACGCTCATTCAATATTGTTTCCTGTAATGCGGTACACTTGAGATTGGGATATACCTAATATTTTGTCTCATTTCATGAAATGATCTGCAAAAACAGATGGACAGCATGGATGAAACAAATACATCATTTTGGAGGTCCACAGATCACCGACCATCAGCCATTGGCTAGTGGCAGGGGGAGTAGCCAATCGGTTCCCTCGTTTTAGGGCATAAGCCAAAGGATGAGACAGATCCAAAGTCACAGTAGATCCCACCACAGAAAATAGTGGGGAGTGATGCCCACCGTTGAAACTTTCCTAAGGCAAACCACAAATAGCAGCTTGATCAAAAAACTTTCGTAGCCTTTATAAGTTTTTAATGGTGGGTGTCACTCTCCCACTGTTTTCTGTGGTGGGTCCATTGGAGCTTTGTATTTTACTAGTTTTTTGCCTGTTTTTTAAAAATAATCTCTCCAGGTGATGGCCGGTGTGAATACAAAACATAAATCAAGGTGGGCTACGGAATTTGGTGATGTCACTACAGTAGCAAGTCTTGCCACACAACTTGTCCGTGTCTAATCCGCGTCCTGATTTTTGACTTCCTAAGTGACTGCGTAGACCTCGGTGGTGTGTTGACGTCGTAAACGTCTCCGCCACGTGACGTATGTATCTACACCATTCATCTATTTTGTAAGATCATTTCGGTGAACCGGAACAAAATTGAGACAGACAGAAAGTTAGGGACTGTGACGCTCACTGTAGAAAATTTCTTAAAGCCCTCCATGATATTTATATGCCATCTATACTGTTCATAAGATCAGATAGTCTTAGACGGATGGAAAACAAAAATATCAGGTTGATCCAAGACTTCTACGTCCCTCAAAATGTTTTCAACGGTAGCCGTTCACCACCGCTTTCTATGGCGTGGTCTGATTTGCCTCATTTTTTGAGTTTCCGTTCTAAAATGATCTCCCAAAATGGATACACGGTGTGGATATAACAAAACTATAATGGTGAGACCCACGGAACTCTGACACGTCAACACACCACCAAGGTTGGTGCCACACCACGCAATCCACGTCCGTTGACTTACAGACCGGTAAACGTTACTAGCCTTTCGGGTAGCAAATCACGTGAGAACCCGGATCCACCGGGTGGGTGGGTCCCACAGTGATGCATGTGATTACATCCGCTCTGTCCATTCATGTTGAAAGATCATTTTAAGGTACGATGCAAAACATAGAGCAGATCCAAATTTCATGTGGACCATAATACAGGAGACAGTGGTAATCAACCATTAAAAACTTCCCGTGGCTCATAAAAGTTTTGGATCAAGCTGATATTTATGTGGTCTCTTCATCTAGATCTTTGTGAGCTTTCAAAACAGTTGAACGGTGTGGATTTAAGTCACAGACATCACTGTGAGGCCCGCAGTCAGGGGTCTCACTCACCTGGGTGATGCAGGGTCTCACCTAAAAGCTTTAATGAAATCTAACAGCCCTTATTTATAAAAATCTGCTATTTCCATAGCATTTTTTTTAAAATTATTATTATTATTTTAAATGAGCAAAAAAGCTGACGCTTGCTCAACTATTAACCTTACATCCAAAATTCACGTTCTCACAACCTTAATATTTTAGAGAAAAAAGCATGGTGAGGTCCCACAAGCAGCCTCATGGATCATCACACACAACTTCAACCGTTGATATCATTTGCAGTGCTTCACATGATGCAACAGTTATCTCGGTAGGGGTCTTGGTACACATAGTGCATTGGCTGTGGCCCGCTATATTGGTAGGCCCAAGTAGTGGGCAACACCGTAGTTTCGATCGGCGGCTTTTTCTCTTCCTCTTTCTTTTTCTCTTCCTTCTTCTCATCAACCGCTGCGACGCTAATGAGCTCTGTGAATCCCATCTTCTTTCTAAGCAGTCTTGTCAATGCAACCGAGTCGACTCCATCGCCAACCACTGCAAGTTGGTCCTTATCATTGCCCTCCAATGTAGCAGATATAACACCTGTTACAAAAACGATCCAAACCACATCTTAGAACCCAAATCAGAAATTACAAAGATGGCTAGTCCATCAGGCTCGCTAGTTCATGACATATCTGTGGTTTGGTTCAAAACTTCAAGGTAAAGAAGACATAGGTAATCTAGTTCAACATTTAGAGAGTTGACTTACTGAGTCGACTCAGCTCATTGGTTCGCCAAATCAAGTCAGCTGTGAACTTGGGAATCATTTGAAAGTACCACTACTCACTAAGTCAAATTGGCTCATCTGTTTTGTTCTTAAGGGGGGCGTAGACTATCTATCTCAAAGATAGCGACACATGCGTCTCGACCAAACGATTATTTGATCGTGCTACCTACAAAGATCTAAATAATAGGTGTGAGGTTCCTAAGCATAGACTCATTTCTGTCTAATGTTTCAATTTTATATTTGCAGAACTCTTAACAAATCTTTCATCAAAGAAGTTAGAACTACAAACTTCGCAGCGGATCTTAGGTAAATGTTGGTGAAATTACCTTGTATGCCGACTGCGGATTTCATGGCCTTACACCTGCTCTTTGCATCATTCATCGGAACTTTCATCACAATCTTTTGCTGTAAACACAAAAAACTAGTTACTACAACGAAATCTACATAAAAGTTCATATAACCCACTTCAAGAAATCAACTATAACCAAAGGACAAACTAGTATAAGATACCTTCATTATCCTTCTTTAGTGATCTACCACAGCAGAAACGTCCGTTGAGTGTGATTGTTTATCCTTCGTGAAGATTTTCAGCAAGGTATGATGAAGGACAACGAAAAGTTTTGAGTGTTGTTGTCGGTCGACTATCAAGCGACTGGAGTGCTTGAATGTGTGATTTAGACTCCTCTATTTATAGCCATTAGAAAATAGCTATACGGATTTTCGTGGAAAGATTCCCTTTCTTTTGAAACTGTATTACTTGGTTGAAGTTGAGAAGGGGCCCTACGGAGAAATGATTTATGGAAGAATAAAAATAGATCTCAGACGACACGTTACCGCGTTGATATCAGCCGTTCATTTGATGTTGGGCCGCCATTATTGATCGAGTACTGTGCAACTGCCCCGCTGTGGAGTTCTTCGTACCATGTGTAGGTGGGAAACGGATTGGCTACTCCCCCTGACACCAGCCAATGGCTGGTGGTCGGTGCTATGTGGGCCCCACCATGATGTACGTGTTTCATCCATCTATTTTTAGATATCATTTTTATGGTACGAGTCCAAAAATGAGGTATATCCAAATCTCAAGTGGACCACATTACAGGAAACAGTGTTGAATGAGGGTCAATCATTAAAAACATTTTGGGGGCTATAAAAGTTTTGGATCAAGCTGATATTTTTTTTTTCTCTTCATCTGGGCCTGTATGACCTAATCAACAGATTGGATGTCAAATAAATAGTATAATGGGCCTTTGGAGGATTTTAATGGTAGATATCTAATCTCTATTTTTTTCATGTGGTGTGGTCCCCCTGAGGTTTATATCCCTCTCATTTTTGGGAGTAAGCTATAAAATGATCTGTAAAAATGAATGAACGGAATGGATGAACCACATACATCATGGTGGGGTCCACAGAGCACCTACCATCAGCCACGGAGCTGGTGGCAGGGGGAATAGCCAATCCGTTTCCGAGTGGGTGGGCACCTATATATGTAGGACCCAAGTGGGACATCTACGATCACGGTGTGCCATTGGATAGGACGGGTCCAATGTGGATTGCACATGGCCTCGATATCATCCTGATCGGATGATCACAGGCTTGTGAAATGGACGGTGATATATGGTTCTTTCTTTCAACGTCTATTTCGTTTGCCGATGTCTTTATATGGTTGTGATTATCGGATCATGGTTAGTTTTGGTTGATGTGCAATGTGGGGTGGATTCTTCACTTCATACGGCACAAAAGTAATGAATGGCATGGATTTCAGATAAACTACACGGTGGGCCCACTATTCAAATCACGATATGGATACACTCTCAACTTGTTCTCTGTTGTGTGGCCCACCTAAGTTTTGTATTGGGATGATTTTAGGGCAACGCTGGAAAACTTGAGATCTTGCATCTGATGGATAGGTTGGATGTAATGAATACATCGGTTAGGCACCACTTCCCTTTGGTAGTTTCAATGGTAGCTTATGGTGCTCCAACTACTGTTGGCCAAAATTTGAAAACGTTGGTTGCTGGAACCTTCCATGGTTAACACTTTCCCCTTCCTTTCTAGTTTGAAAAAGTCATGGTGGCTTAGAATTTTCTTTCTGAATCAAGAGAAGAGTGGCAATTGAAAAGTCCGGTGGGTTAGATTTCTATTTCTGAAACAAGGGAAGACCGGCAATGGGCTCCGGCTTACCGTACAACGCGTCCTAGCTTCTGACAGGCCCCGAATCTATTACTTTGGCATGTGGCGTTGACCCTTAGCCTCAGACATAGGCCGATTAATTTTTAGATGGCTTGGGCTCTGATAATCTTAACATGATGTGATGTGAACCCACCTAGCCCCACTTATTCCTAACATATATAAACCTATATTATATTCCACGAATATGTCGTTCCAATCCTCAATTAGATAATTATCCTTTCTTTCTTCGGTATGAATCATTGGTCTGGGTCTTCTAGGGGCCATTTGGCCACCTACATTGAATTAGAGTAGCTGGGATTGTATTACTTGGCCTGTCATATTCACCGTCCAGTTATGTTTGGAGATGATTTTTCAACGTAGGATAATAAACTTCAGGTCTCCCGCCAATACCGTCTGTCAAAAGGAAGGATTTAGCAATCCTGTGGGTGAGTTTGTCGTAACTGCTTCGACTTCACCAATGGGTAAACTGCTTCCACTACTGTTGGTTTGAGTGACGTCCACATGAATAAAGCCATTTGGATATGATACTTGACCGTGGGCCCCTTGTGCTATATGTGATTACATCTACTCTGTCCATACATTTTAAAAGATAAGTTTTTATCGTTAGCGTAAAATTAAAAATTTTCCAAAGCTCAAATCAGCCACACAACTGAAAACATTGTGAATTGAACATCTACCATTGATAATTTCTTGGGGACCACAGAAGTTTTGTATCAATTTGATATTTGTGTTTTGAGTTAATCAATGTCTTTGTGATATTATCAACAGGTTTGATGAAAAAAATATACATGTAGGTCATAAAATGGTTTCAACGGTGGAAATCATTATTCCCTATGGTATGGTCCACTTGAGATTTATATATACCTTATTTTTTGTCTCAACCATTAAAATGATCTAAGAAAAAGGATGGACAGAGTGGATAAGACAATACACTGACGGTGGGCCCAATTGAATGTACTCAGTACGAAATGTGGGTACTAAGTAAGTCAGTACAATATAAAGTGGGCAGCAATTGGATTTCATGTGGGTTCCTAGACCCACGCCTTTCGCAGGATCTACCTGTGAAGGATAGCTAGCTAGGGCCCACAGTGATATTTATGGGAAATCCACCACGTTCATTAGTTTTTCCATGGTATGTTATGACGTTGAACCAAAAATTATGAAAATCCTTTTCTCATATGGGTCACACGATTGATAATTGAATGTCCACCATTGAGACATACGTGAGGCCACACGAGATTTAAAACATGATAACTTGTAACTTTTCACCAATATGTGTATAGAATTTATTTTGTGAATGGTATAGATGGTATAAAAAAAAACACGATGGACCCAGGAAGGTTTTAACGGTAGGAATTTACCTGCACTCGTTTATCTTATGCATGGCGTACATGAGTTTTAGATTTAGATCATTTTCAGGCCCATCACCTAAATTGATATTGTAAACCTGTTGGGCATGGTGGATTTCCTATATTCATCACAGTGGGTCCCACTAAACTTCACATCACATGAAGTTCCTGCGAAAGTGGTTCGATTAGCTAGTACTGTGGCCTGTTTAATAATTGACCGGCCTAATTTTTGCAATCCTATCTTTCCCAAACAGGATTTGGCTCCAATCCCGCTGGGTAGAAGTTAGTCCCATATCTTCTGAACATGCCCTTAAAAAGCATGGGATACACCCAATCTAGAGACAATACCTTACACATGCATTTAATGCTACTTTTTTAATTTCATCCAGCTTAATCCCACCTAATGCAAGTGGTCAAACGGGCCCTAAGTATTTATGTCTTCTTTCATGTGTGTGACCACTTGATCAATAGATAAATTAGGGCTTATTTGATTTTTGAAAGTTTGTATAATTACCCTTGTAAATGGGTAATTATTATTATTTTACACGTTTGAAAATCATACAAATTTCTATCTTGGAAGCCGGTTTAAAAGAGTTAGTTTAAATTTGTATACCCCAATGTGATGCGTATTATATATCCTTTTTGTCCATCAGTTTTACCACAATATTTTGAGACATGATCCAAAAAACAAAGCAGATTGAACATTCCCACACCCAAAGAAACAATGGCCCCAAGAGATTTTTAACGGTAAGTATTCGATTTCCTTTTTCCCATGGCATGTTCCACTTGAGCTTTGGATATGCCTCAGTTTTTAGCTCATGCCATAAATTCAGCTGGTATATTGGATGAATGGCATAGATAAGCAATATGCATCATGGTGGGACCCACAAATATTTGGTGGCCTTCTCCATTTTTGTGTCCATAGAGTAGCTAGTCAAATCAATCACTGGAAATAGTGTTGTAAATACCGAATGAAATAATTATTACTTATTTACAATATATTTACTATTGAATTGAAAATTCAAATAAGTATAGGGACATTTACTTGGGAAATACGAATGTCCTACCACATACAAACCTATATTATATTCTACAAATGCCATTCAAATCCCTGATTAGATAATTAGATAATCCTTCCTTCTTTGAATATGAATAATTGGTTTTGGTCTTCTAATTAGCATTTATGTCTCACTTGATCAACAGATAGATTAAGAACATTCATGTGGGAAATACGAATTTTATCGATTTTCGGTCTTCGTTGGGTTGGCTGAGCAGCAGCCGGCCAGGTTTTTTTTTTTTTTTACTCAACTCCATGCCTATTGTGCTAGGCTAATGTGAGGCTTGGCCCTCGTTTGGGTCTCAGGCTCAAGTAGCAGGTCCAGGCCAGGGGCCTATTGCTATCCCTAAAGAGATGTGACAAGTCGTACTACTAAATCAGAAATTCATGAAAGTATACATTAGATGCACCGTGCACTATCCTACTTATTAGAGCTGGAAATTGGGTTCAAGTCAACCCAAACTCAAGTGTTGCAATCCGAGTTTGGTTTGGGTTGTTAGGGTCTTCGATTGGGTTCACCAACCTAACTTGAAATTGAGTTGGAGTCAGAGTGGAGAAAATTCATCTTGAGTTGTGTTGGGAATAATCACATGTACTGCAGTTGGGTTGGGTCCCTTTTTTATTAGGGTTGAGTGAAAAGGAATTCGGGTTGAGCACATTGGGCTTAAATTTGGGATGACTTATATGGGTTGGGTCTTCTTGAAGTTGGCTCTGGCTTGGGTTGACTCTCAATTCCGACCCAACATAACCCATCCAACTGGTTCCCTTAATACTTATTATGAGATATTTAGACATGTGGCTCATTAGTCCAGTAAAATTGGCTAACCTTTTCATTGGACTTATATTCAGTAGCTAAAAAATTCTGTCATATCTCATTACAATTAGCTTTTTGGATACAAAAATGGACTGTTTGCATTAGGTCCTCATTGCCAAAAGGAAAATTTTCACCAATCAATAGCTAGGATTTTGCTATTTATATTATTTCGATATACAAGTAATCCTCAATACACTACATGAAAAATGGAAAAAAAAAAAAAAAAAGAGACAGACTTCGAGACGGTTCTGGACCGTCTCTAAAATTGCTTGGTTTAATGATGCTTTAGAGACGGCCATAAACCGTCTCTAAAATTTTAGACGGCCCTTGACCGTCCTTAATATTATCTTAAAAACTTGAATGTTTACAAATCATTTAAGACGGTCATTAACCGTCTTATATGCGACCATCTAAGACGGTCATTAGCTGTCCGCATTAGAGACAGTCTTTGACCGTCTTATATATGGTCATTTGAGACGGTCATTAGCCGTCTGCATTAGAGACGGTCATTGGCCATCTTTTACTTGAAATCTGAGACTGTCAAAGACTGTCCGTCTTATATCCTTGCCAAACACCGTCTGTGTTAGAAACTGTTAAATACCGTCTCTATTAGAGACTGTCAAAGACCGTTTCTATTAGAGACGGTCCTAAACCGTCTTATAACCCTGTCAAAGATTGTCTTTATTAGAGACTGTCAAAGGCCGTCTCTAATGCTCAGGTCAAAAATTAAGAAGCTCAAAAAAATTATAAATTTTTTTTAAAAAAAATAGTTAAGAAGCATAGAAAAAATAATTAACGATCTTTAAGAAAATTTTAAATTTTGAAAAAAAAAACTGTAATTTTATAAAAATCTAGATTTTGAAAAAAAAATAAAAATTAAGAACTTTAAATAATGTTGATAATTTTGAAAAAAAATTTCGATAAAAAAATGATATTTTGAAAAAGAAAATTTAAAAAATTAAACAAAATTGTGAAAAAATTGACAAATTGTAAAAAAATATATTTTTTAAAAAAGAAAACAACATTTTGTATTTTGGCAAGAAAAATTAAAAATTTATATAACAAAAGTGAGATTTAAAAAATGATATTTTGAAAAAGAAAATTTAAAAAATTAAACAAATTTGTGAAAAAATTGACAAATTGTAAAAAAATATATTTTTTAAAAAAGAAAACTAGATTTTGTATTTTGACAAGAAAAATTAAAAAGTTATATAACAAAAGTGAGATTAAAAAAAATGATATTTTGAAAAAGAAAATTTTAAAAATTAAACAAATTTGTGAAAAAATTGACAAATTGTAAAAAATATATATATATTTTTTAAAAAACAAAACTAAATTTTGTAAAAAAAAATGTTAAATTTATTTATAATAAAAATGATATTTAGTTAAAAGAGTTAAAAAAATATACATTTTGAAAAAAAAAAATGTTAAATTTATTTGTGAAAAATAAAATTACTAAATTATTAGGCACATCCACTAATTGAACCTTTAAACATTTTTGGACAATCTAATCAGTTCAAATTGAAGATTAAATAACTTTAGATGTTTAAATCAAATTTCACTAAAATTGTTGATCAATCTTGTATGCCCAATATCTTTCTCATATGTAGCCTGATTGAGGCGAGTAACTAGTCAAATTGAGAGTATTGATTAGTAAAATAGAATGAATGGACTATACATGTAAAATGGGTCAAATATTAGATTTTGAAAATTAAGAACTTTGAATAATGTTAATAATTTTGAAAAAAAAAAAAAAGATTTCGATAAAAAAATGATATTTTGAAAAAGAAAATTTAAACAATTAAACAAAATTGTGAAAAAATTAACAAATTGTAAAAAATAATAATAATAAAATAAAAATAAAAAGAAAAGAAAGCTAGATTTTATATTTTGACAAGAAAAATTGAAAAGTTAGATAACAAAAGTAAGATTTTGATGATGTGTTGTATATCCTTGCCGCCCATATGTTTCTCCAACCCATTTTTAGGCCGGGTATAAAAAATTGTGTAGATTTAAATCTTAAGTAAACCAAAATTTTTAATATCACATGAAAAAAAATATTGAGAAGTTAAAGATTTTAACAATGTTTAAGAAAAATTTTGAGAACAAAATGATTCTTTTGAAGAAAAAAATCGGCAATTTGAAATTTTTGAGAAAAAATTAAAATATGAGAAAAATTTTGAGATTTTGAAAAAAAAAAATCAGAATTTGTATTTTAAATATTTTTTGAAATATGTCTTAATAAAAATGATATTTTGTTAAAAGAGAAAATATATACATTTAAAAAAAATGTTATTTTTAAAAGGAAACTGAAATTTATCTATGAAAAATAAAATTATTAAATTATTATGCACATCCACTAATTGAACCTTTAATTGTTTTTAGACAATCTCTACAGTCTAGATTGAAGAGTAAATAACTTCAGATGTTTAAATCAAAATTCACTCAAATTGTTGATTAATTTTGTTTGCCCAATATCTTTTCTCATATGTAGCCTGATTGAGGTGAGTAATTAGTTAAATTGAGGGTATTGAGAGTGAATGGACTAGACATGTAAAAGGAGCCAAATATTTTGGTCAAAATTGTGACCCAACTTACTGACCTCGTGAGAACCTAAGAATTGATGTTAGTAAGTTTTGTGGGCCCCATCATAATGTGTGTCGAACATTAACATCGTGGATTTGATATGTCCCATTTAGGTTATGAGATATCTCAAAAATCATCTGTATACGAAACTCAAGTGGGCCATACCATCTAAAACTATGTGAAGACATCCTAAAATATATAAAAACACTTGGTGGGGCCTACATGAGTTTTGGATGTGATTGAAACTTGGTTTGACCCCTCATCCAAGTGGGACACACATAATGAGTGGGTTGGATATGTGAATCACATTTAGGCATGCCCAATATATGATTATGAAAGTTTTAAGGCTTGTTTGATTTTCTATAATCCTAGTAAATCTCTGGTAAAGAAGTAATTATTATTTTTTCACTTGTTTGAAAATGAGTTTGTAATTCCACCTGGAAAATTGGTCCAAAAATGTTGACTTAAATCCATTGTCCCCACCATAATGTATATAATATATCTATGTCGTCCATATGTTTTATTAGAATATTTTAGGACATGATTTGAAAAAATTAGGAAGATCTAATGCTCAATTAGCCCACATGAAAGGAAACAATAGACTTAATTTGTCCACCATTGAAAGTTGATTCTTTTACTAGGCCCACATTGAGGTTTATGCACCATCTAACCCATTCATAGGGTCACATAGACATGGATAAGGGAAAAATATAAATATAAGCATGATGTAAAACTTTTAAGGGCCTCAACAAGTTTTTAATGGTAGGCATTCGATTCTCACGATTTCGTGTAGTATGGTCCACTTGAGCTTTGAATTTGCCTAATTTTTGGGCTCATGCCTTAAAATCATTTGGCATAATGAATGGGTGGTGTGGATATAACAGATATATCATAAGTTTTTATATTTTTAAAATATTATATATATATATATATATATATATATATATATATATATATATATATATATATATATATATATATATATATATATATATGTAAAAGGTTCCATACGTCGAGCTCATGGGAACTCCCCCATGAGGTCGAGCTATGTGGGCCCCACCATGACATGTGTCATAAATTAACACGGTGCATTTGATGGGTCCCCTTTAAATTATGGGATAACCTAAAAATCAGCTGTATACAGAACTCTGGTAAGCCATACCATCTAAAATCATGTGAAGACATGCTTAAAACATATAAAAGCATTTGGTGGGGCACCACCTGAAATTTGGATGCATCTGAAACTTGGTATGACCCCTCATCCAAGTGGCACACACATGATGGATGAGCTAGATTTGTGAACCACATCTCTGTGGGCCCAAAAAATAATTATGAATGTTTTAATGGAGGGTCACCCCTTTCAACTTTTGTGTTTGATGGTCTGTGGGCTCCACCATGATGTATGTGTTTCATCCATGCCGTCCATATATTTTTATAGATCATTTTATGATATTACAAAAAAAAATGAGTTATATCCCAATCTCGAGTGGACCACATTACAGGAAAAAGTGTTGAATGAATGTCGACCATTAAAAACTTTTTGGGAGCCATCAAAGTATTGGATCAAGATGATCTTTGTTTTTTCCCTTCATCTGGGCCTTTATGACCAAATCAACAGATTGGATGTCAGATAAACAGTACAGTGGGCCTTTGGAGGATTTAAATGATGGATATCCAATCACTATTGTTTTCCTATGGTGTGGTCCACCTAAGATTTATATCCCTATTATTTATAGGATGAGGGCCTAAAATTATTTTTAAAAATGGATGAACGGATTGGATGAAACACATACATCATGGTGGGGCCCACAGACCACCGAACACCAGCCACGGGGCTGGTTTAAAGGGGAGTAGCCAATTCGTTCCACCCCAAAAGCCCTCCCGCACACGCCCACCCCAAAAAAATCTCTCCCCCTCTCTCTCTCTCTAATCCGCATCCAGAGACGCCCTAATTCGCGGGCTATCTCTCGCGGCCTCCTCTCTCTCTCTCTCTCTCTCTCTCTCTCTCTCTCTCTCTCTCTCTGTCGCACCCTGTCCCCCCTCTCTCTCTGTCTCTCTCTTCCTCTCTCTTTCTCTCTCCAGCACATATCTACTGTTGCTGAACGCCCTACCCACGCACACCCTCTCTCTCTCTCTCTCTCTCTCTCTCTCTCTCTCTCTCTCTGAAGCTCGGTTGAAGGCTAGCTCATTCATCACAGCGAGGTATCTCTCTCTATCTCTCTCTCTCTCTCTCGTTCTCTCAATCTCTGTCAATCTCAATACCGATTTAGGGATTTGGGGATTTAAAAATTTGTGGATTCCTGATTCGATGTGGACCCTCATTTAGGGATTTGGGGACTTAGCAATTTGTGGATTCCTGATTCGATGTGGACCCTCGTTTAGGGATTTGTAGATTTTAGGGCTTACAGATTTCAATGTGGACCCCGAACCGGGGATTGAAATCGCGTGTATGCTATGCAAGCATGCGGCCAATGTGGTATATGATTCTTCATGGATTGATGTCCTGTGTACCATGGATGTGTATGCAACATGGTTTTAGATTGCAGTTTGGAGAGTGACTCTCACAGAAATAGGAAATCATACAGCTCGCCTTGACTCAGTATCATTTTAGGGTGTAACTTGCACATTGACTCGTTTAGAAGATGTTGGATTTTACCTCTTGTTTTTTGTTGCACTAAAATTGTAAGATTACAAAGAGTTTAGAAGATGTTGGATTTTACCCCATGTAATCTTGGAGGATTAGGATTTTTTTATTTATATTCTAGGGAACACTAGGCCAGTTGCGTGGATTTGGGAAAAAAAATGTTCTTGTGGGACTGCCGATAGGATACTTGGATAAAAGTAATTTTCACTTTCTCTTTCGTTATTTTATCTTTTTCAGCCCTAATTTCTTCGATATCTGTTTGTGATGATTTGAGGAGAGGATTTCATTCTGTTTTGGGAAATCTAACATGTGTTTTGTTTATTTAGTTGGAAAGGTATGTTTGACATGTTCTTCTCATTGAAAAATATTAAATCTTTATGAACATTTGGTGCATGGGGATCTTGATTCTCATGCAATGCTGGTGCACTTTCTCTTTGGCAAATAGCTGAATAATTCCATCATGAATAAAGCACAACTGCGAGAATTTTATGCAGGTTAGCAGTAATTCTCATTTCCATCATGGCTTGGTTTTATTTTCAATTCTCCTTGGAAATATGCAAGTAACTAATTCCTCAACCATCTCATGGCCAACATCAATTTGAGTCAGCATAAACCTTTGGATCCTCTTTTTGAAAGGTATATTCACTCCAATCCAACTCCCAAGCCCGCAAATAAATTCAGCCCACAAAGAGCAACTGTACGTACATGTTCAGTGGGAAAAACTTGCAATAATTTGGTGGTCAAAATTGTTGAAAAATGTTTATGCCCATAGATTACCCATATTGTGACCAACCAGATCATTGGTATGTTTGCCACGTGTAGTGACATGTATGTTTCTATGGCAAAGTTGTCTTTATATCATAAAAAATGCTCTGAATCATGCTTCACCACAAGTATATCATTGACTCTATGTAGCATTCTATCTGTAATATCAAAGCCTGATCTCTGTGTAAACTGAAGAACTTTCACTTTTTATTATAGTTGTACATATAACAAGGAAGAATAATGTTAGATGAGGACTCATCATCTGCAACTGAAATGTTGCTTGCAACCTTCTCCAATGCTTACGTTGCATGTATATAGGACATTCGAGCCGTGTGTTACGTATGCTCCATCATGAAGATCTCCTGGCATGCAAATCAGGTCTGTTGCTCATCAGGGGAACAACCTATATGAAAACAACACATGATTTAAATAAGAGTCCCTGATTACTATCCTGGGTGATCATGGTTGTGCCTCCTTAAACATGTCCCAGATTTCCTAATTCCTACATGTTTGTTGCAATGGAGTTTTAACGAGTTTCCATGTGATGATCACATGAAACTGGTTGTGGTGATGAATTGTCATGCCAATTAATTATTATAGATTATAGAGGTGCTCATGGTCAATTTTCTGTCATCTAGTGGATGGTTAGACGGTGGCTAAAATATCTTGGGGTAGAGGAAGCCATGAGGCTTATGATTTGTAATAATAGTGATCCCAGTTTCAGCCTCAAGTTCTCTCTCATCTCATTTTCTTCAGTTGATGATCTCATGTGTTGTTGATGTGTGGCTGATTTGCAGCCACCTCTTTAAATGACAGGGCAAACAGTGCAAAAGGTTTTACAAGAGCTGACCTTGTTGAGTGGCTGACAATACTGAAGCTGTTTTAGTCATTTTCTATTATGCACACTATATGATCTATAATTTATCTGTGTTGAGCATTTTGTTTTTCTACTGACATTCCCCTCACTTTTATACAAATGACAATCATGTGCGTGTTTAGTTCTCAAATAACAGAAGTTTGTTGACAATCATGTGCGTGTTCAGGTTTGGCTGCACCACAAGTTAGCGTACTTCCATGTGCGTGTTCAGTTCTCAAATAACAGAAAATTATTGAAGGTTATTGTAAGTGATTTCAGGCAAAAATAGGGTACTCTGGTATATGAAACAATTAATTTTATTTTTTTTTCAGGAATATACGCATAAATAACTTCTCTGGTTCACTCCCACCCGAGCTGGGGAATTTGACAAGTCTGAAATATCTGTAAGTTCTTTATTATTATTATTCTATTTAATCATTCTTCTTCAAAAATATTATATGGTGCATTTGGAATTTCAAATTTTTCATCCATCGTAATGATTAATATGTCATATATTTGTTTGGTTTCTTTTCATTCACTTTTCATTCCATAAGCTTTCAAGTCAAACTATAAGTTACCGTCTACCCATTGAATTATTTCTAGCCTATTATGTTTTTGTGACGTCTAATCCTTAGGTTGGCTCCAACATGAAAATAGCCTTGTACAAAAATCAAACCCATCCACTCATTAGGTGGACCACACCATAACAACAATATTTACCATTAATAAGTAACAAAAATACAAGTGTAGTCCACTTGGTGGGAGGATGTGGTGATCTTTGCATAATGTAATCCCAAAAATTGGGCCAACTTATTAGACAAGGATGGATGTCACATGCACATCAAAGATTGGAATTTATTTGCTAAGTGGACTGTAAATTATCGTGTAATCAGTTAGACTCTTTCTTTTTAACCTTTCCTAATAAAAGAGGAGTTAGGAAGCCTTAATGCAGCTAAGATTGAATGGTGAATTGTTTTACTGTGGTATGGTAACAGAAAAATATTAGTCTTGAGTGGTTTCTGGAATGAGTTAAATTCCCTTCCTGGACGCATTTTTATTTATTATTTATTATTATTTACATTTACATGGCTGTTCAAAGCACTCTTTCAACCATGTTAACTGCTTCAATCATTTGAAGAATGTAACTCAATGGCCAGGTACTTTCAGTCCATTGAATGGTATGAGCATTCCTCTAGCTGATAATAGCACAATAAATTGTACAACTGGATCTATGATCTATACTTGCTTCTCACAGATACATTGATAGCTATGGGCTAAGTGGAGAGATTTTGTCAACATTTGCCTACTTGAGAAACATGGATACCTTGTAAGAGCCGGAGATTATAAGTAGCATGGAAACCATCAAAATCATAGGCCTCACCTAAGATTGCTCTTGGACCAGCAGTAGTACAACTTATGGTGTGCAATCCAATGGGCATTAAAATGAAAAAAAATTTGCAATGGTCAGAGCAGACTAATGAAAAAATTTCCATTTTATTTTTTTTGTATGGATACATCATGCGTGGTTTTATGATAAAACACATGCATGTATAAAACAAATTATTTGTTCCAAATAGGACATTTATGATAAAACAAATTATTTGTTCCAAACAGCACACTTATTAAAGGAGCACTATCAGGTGATATTTAAGATTTTCATTATAAATAGATTAAGAGCCAATGATAATTATAAGTAGATTTACAACCAAAAATAAAGAATTTGATTTTTTTCAAAACATGGAAAGACTAATCAGTCCTACTTCTTGTAACTTCAGCCACTGCTTCAAATGGAGGGACTGCACAAAGATTTGGTTAGGGAGACTACTGATGGTGAACTAGCAGCTCCAACAAATATGAGAGTTACAAAGGTGAAAAGAAACATAAGGCGGTCCGTAAGATAAGATGCATGATTTTCTTTTTCAACTGTTAATCATAGATTGACAGTACTTGTTTCAATTTTCTTAGATGGATGACGAATGTATTTAAGAATGTAAATGAAAATAAAAAACTTATAATATATGTGTGTGTGTGTGTGTGTGTGTGTGTGTGTGTGTGTGTGTGTGTGTGTGTGTGTGTGTGTGTGTGTGTGTGTGTGTGTGTGTGTGTTATAAATGGAGGATACCTTGTTTAGGGGGACATGAACTTGTTGTAGCTTATGGTATGGTGCCCCAATATTGGTTGTATGTTACTAGTATGTAGTAGATAATACTAGGTTCAATAGTAGATAATACTAGAGAATCCCTAAACCTAAACCTACACCTAATCCTAATCTACTCCTTAACCAAAACCTAAACTTGAAAACCCAAACCTAAATCCGTACACAAACCCGAACCCGAATCCGATTTCCTAAACCTAAACCTTAACCGTAACCTATTCTCAATTCCCTAAACCTAAACTTATAACCAAAACCAAAACCAAAACCTATAACCTAAACACGAACCTAAACCCGAACCCGAACCCGAATTCCTAAACCTTAACCTAAACATATAACCTATAACCTATAACTTAAGCCGATACCTAAACCTAAACCTTACTTATAACCTAAAACTATTCTCAAATCCTTAAACCTTAACCTATAACCTAATCTAAACCTATACTTATAACCTAAAACTATTCTCAAATCCAAAACCTATAACCTAAACCCGAACCCGAACCCAAATTCATAAACCTTAACTTAAACATATAACCTATAACCTATAACCTAAGCCTATACCTAAACCCGAAACCTAAAGCTAAACCTAAACCTAAACTCAAACCCCTAAACCTTAACCTAAACCTACAACCTGAACCTAAACTTATAACCTTAACCTAAACCTATTCTCAAATCTCAAAACCTATAACCTAAACCTATTCTCAAATCTCAAAACCTATAACCTAAACCTTAACCTCTAACCTAAACCAAACCTAAACCTATAACCTAACCTAAACCTAAACCTATAACCTTAACCTAAACATAAAACCTAAACCTATTATATTATTCTTTTTTATATTTTTAAATGGCTTATGGTAATAAACATTGTTATATATATATATATATATATATATATATATATATATATATATATATATATATATATATATATATATAAAATTAATTGCTATGATTTGAAATTTGTAAGAAGTACCAAACGTACATCCAGGGCCAAACACGTACGGGACAAAATCGAAAGGGTAATCTATTAGATGCTTTTAGATATTTTTATCTTGTTTTTAAATGTATTAGCTTGAAATTGATGGAGCATACCCGGATGTGCGTCAGAGCTATCCGGATGAGCGGGGATCCCTAGAAGGTGGGAACCGCTGTTATGACCATGATGAAGTTATCCATTTCCTATGGATAACATTGGAAGGGCCTGGCCATTTGGACAGGCCATGTTTATATCTGTATTTGCAGGTACCACACCCTTAACCTAAACCTAAACTTGAAAATCCAAACCTAAACCCCATCTCGAAACCGAACCTGAACCCGAACCCGATTTCCTAAACCTAAACCTACACCTAATCCTAATCTCAACTCCTTAGAAAATGAAAACCTAAACCCGATCCCAAACCTGAACCCGATTTTCTAAACCTAAACCTTAACCGATTCTCAATTCCCTAAACTTATAGCTTATAACCTAAACCTAAACCTTAACCTAAACCTAAACCTATAAACTTAAGTTAAACCAAAACTTATGACCTAAAAGCTTAACCTATAACCTATAACCTAACCTTAACCTAAACATAAAACCTAAAGCTTAACCCATAACCTAAAACCTAAACCTAAACCTAAAACCTAAATGTATTCTCAACTCCCTAAACCCCTCAAGAGTTCATATGGCAAACATGTATCATGACCAGGACCATTGATTTCATGGGGCCATTATATGGTTGGGTTATATGTGAAAAATTGCAGCCATTAGGCTACTCTGACCATCCCGATGTTTTAAATTTTGCTGGTTGAATCTGGATCTTGCTCAAATCATTTTTGTAGGTCAAATATCAAAATGGCTAAAATAACCTAGTCCCCTTGAAATTTGGCGTATGGCCTGCCCATGCAGTGTTCCACCAGATTAAAAGTCGCAATCCCCATCCATGTTTAGTCAGCCTCACACAACACCCAATGCTTGCTTAAGTTCATCTAGCCCTTAGGTTCTTACTCTTATTCCGGTGGCAGACTCTTAGGAGTTTTAACACCTGGTTGAGGGTTCGAGTACCCATAGGTGGTGAAATCCCACTACGGCGTGAGTGTGTTTGGTGGTGTTATGCATGTAAAATAAAATTAATTTTTTTTTTATTTTTATTTTTTTAAAAAAATTTCATCTAGCCTTGAATCACACCGAGTGCTAGAACGCAAGAATTTGGTGAGAATGCAAGAGAACATGTGAGAGTAAATGGGAAAACTTGTATTGCTGTAAGCAGAGAAGATTACAACTTCGAGTGTGTCCCAAATGAATAACCTAACCTAAACCTAAACCTAGAACCTACACTTATAACCTAAACCTAAACCCAAACCTATAACCTAAACCTAAGCTTAAAACCTAAACCTATGACCTAAAACCAAAATGTATGCTCAAAACCATAAACCTACACCTATACCTAATCCTAATCTCAACTCCCTAACCTAAACCTAAATCTAAACTTGAAAACCCAAACCTAAACCCTATCCTGAACCCAAACCCGATTTCCTAAACCTAAACCTTAACCTATTTTCAATTCCCTAAACCTATAGCTTATAACCTAAACCTAAACCTTAACCTAAACCTAAACCTAAACCTAAACTTATAAACTTAACCTAAACCAAAACCTATGACCTAAAACCTTAACCTATAACCTATAACCTAACCTTAACCTAAACATAAAACCTAAACCTTAACCTAAAACCTAAAACCTAAACCTAAACCTAAAACCTATTCTCAAATCCCTAAACCTAAACCTACACCAAATCCTAATCTCAACTCCCTAACCTAAACCTAAACTTAAACTTGAAAACCCAAACCTAAACCCGATCCCGAATGCGAACCCGATTTTCTAAACCTAAACCTTAACCTATTCTCAATTCCCTAAACCTATAGCTTATAACCTAAATCTAAACCTTAACCTTAACCTAAACCAAAACCTATGACCTAAAACCTAAATTGTCCTGCCCCAAACTCAAAAATCGGATTCACATGAATCCCGATTACCGAATCCGGTGTCGACAGCCTCCATAGTGCCCCATTCTCGGCTCCTGACAATCAAATGTCAGATTCCGATCCTGGGATCCTACAAGGAGGATTTTCAGAATGAGTTTTTTTTTTATGGAGCATAACCAGAAACATAATCAAGTCACAAAACAATATCACCACATATCCACTATATCAAAAACTTAAGTATAATGAGGAAAGGAAAATACAAGATGATCAAAAAGCTCCAAAAGGTCTTGATACGCGCTCCTACCTCAGCGCTGCTGCTATCTAACGCTACCTACACGCAACTATAGTGCATAAGCTTACAAAAGCTTAGAAGGTGGTGTAAGTGTGTGCGTAAGGCAAACACCGAGTGTACAATATTTGGTAATGCAGAAGTATGCGGTAAGTCCATGAATAAAATCAACCATACCAAGGCTATGTAATGCAAGGCATGAATGCTATCGGCCATACCAAGGCCATGCGATGCGAGACATGAATACTATCGGCCACATTGATGCAAATGCAAGGCCTACATAGCCGAATGTCATATGCGAAATGCAATCCAAGCAAGTCGGTAGTCATCAAGTACACATATCAGTACAATTCCTCTCTAGATATCACCGAGGTCTAATACACTTCGCAGTGACTGCCACCTCCCTAGCTGCACAGTCAAGCAAACGGAATAGACCTCACTATCCGCCTGACCAGTAGTCTGCCAATACCTACCCGGCTCGTCAATAGCGGACTCTCTTGTGAGCTGGTCAAACTCAGCCTAGCTTATAGCCTCCTCTCTCAGGCGGATAAGGCCACACCCCCTTTCAACTGACCACGACACAGTGGGAGACGCAGCCTACTGGTATTCGGCACTCGGGCGCTCGTGTATCTACTCGGTCTAGACGTTGGAGCATCTCCTAGTACCAAAAAAGTTCTGAAACTTTCACCCAAGGACATCCTAAGTGCCCATAGTGTTAGAACCAATCATTTTCGATATCCAATACGGCTATCCACGATGTAGCTGTGGAGTCATGACCTTGATGTCGCTAGGGCATGCAGTGATCAAGTCACCCATATGCGAGATGCATGAATCACACCATCAAATCATGCAGTAATCCAGCGCGTACTGCGTGATCATGTGGGGCACTCTGTCTCATAACGAGTCCCTTAAATGGTCTGCTCAATGGCATATGCTATGATCAGTCACTATTCATATCAAGCATACATATGATGCGTATGGGTATGAGTCATGGGATTATACTAAGCATATTATAAAGAAATGAATAGTAACGAGTATGGGCCTATTAATGGGCCTTAAGGAGAGTTACAATGCGGACATTTAACCAACATTGTACTTACAATGTAGACATTAAATCAACATTGTTCCTTAGGCACGACCCGTCATAAATATCATAACATGAACCATGGGAAATAACACATTGCAATGGACCTTAAGGTCATCCCGTTGGGCCTCGACCCATGGGCCTTAGATATATCGAATGGATTGAATCACATGGGCCTTACATTCATCAAATGGGCTACGTTAATGGGCCTCACCAATGAGCCTTATGTACATTGCAATGGTCCATGATCCATGGGCCTTGAAATACATTAAAGTGGGCCTCACAACTTGGGCCTTAAATATATCAGATGGGCCTACACACATGAGCTTTAAATATATCAAATGGGCCACTCTCATGGGCTTTAAATATACCAAATGGGCCACACTGAATAAGAGTGGTGAAAAGATTTCCGCAATTAAAATTCCTAAGGCCCACTATGACATATGTTTCCCATCCAACCTATTCATAAACTATCATAGTGATAGATGAAGTGGGACACAAATATCCACTTAATGGGAAGCTACAATGACCCTTAGATATTTTTTGAACGGTGGGCATCATTGACCACTACCTAAAATGGTGGGGTCCATTTGAACTTTAGATCTGCCTCATTCTTTAGCTCATGCAATGAGCTTTTAAATGGTTGGATGGTTAGATGTAACACATGCATCATGGTGGGGGGGGGGGGGGGGGGTCCACATGGATGAGTAGCATGGAGAGAACACATGCATCGTTGGGGTCCCACCGTCCAGCCCTGGACGGTGTGATGAAGACACACACACCATGGTGGTTTCCACCATACATGGTGGACAGTGTGAATAAAACAAATACACCACTGTGGGTCCCATGTGGGGCCCACCATAACATATATTTTCCATCCAAACTATTGGTAAGGTCGTACAGACCTGGATGAAGGGGAAGTACAAATTTCAGTTTGATCTAAAACTTCTATGGCCCATGAAAGGGCTTCAATGGTAGGCACTCAATTCGCATTGTTTCCTCTGATGTGGGCTACCTGAGCGTTGGATGTGGATGAAATTTAGAGGGGACCCACCTCAGGGGGTGGCCGACCTTATGAACGGGCTAGATGACAAATAAACATCAAGGTGGGGTCCACGTGCAGGGCCGTGGGACCCTGCCCACCGTCCGCCTGCTCGCCCTGGTGCTGGCTCGGCCAACGCCTCTGACACCTACTGCTGCCTGTTTTTGTTGTTTTTTTTTTGAAAAACCCATTTTTTGGGGTTTTTATCATGTGAGGCCCGCATCTGATGAATCCAGTCCAGCTATCGGATTCTACGGCTCATAATAAATCCAATGAGTCTGATATCGGGCCTCTTTCGACGTGTAGAAGAAATCTAAATAGATTTCAATGGTAATAATGTTGTCTTCAACACTATGGCCCACTGAATACTCTGATCAATCCCATCTTTTAGTTCAACACTTAAAATGATCCGTTGAATGGGATGGACGGCATGGATTGAATACATACATCAAGGTGGGTCCTATGCAGTGGCCCACCCCAATAGCCCTCATATTTGTGTTTTCATCTAGTGTCGTCCAGAGATGCTGGACGTTTTCTTTCCTCTTTTTTTTTGGGCTTATCAAATACATTCAAGGTGGGCCCTGTTTAGGTGGGCCATCACAAATGGATGATACATTTAAGATGGGCCCCACCCATGGACGGCTTGGATAAAATACATATTTCATGGTGGGGCTCATTCAAGTGGGCCACATAGCCACCTCAAGATACAAGAAAAATAAATAAAGAGGAGAGGGAGAGAGAGAGAGTAAAAGAGTGGGACACACGTGATGGAGGGACCCCGACACTATGGGCCCTCCGTTTCAACCATCCAATCATACATCAATGGGTCCCATTGGCCATCCAAATAAAAGATCAACGGTGGAGATCCCTCTCCATCCAAAATGAATAGTCTATATGACCTCTTAATGCAAGAAAAGTAAACATCATGATGGGGTCCATGGAGAATGGCCCCATCATGGAATGATTTTGATGATCAAGATGGGCCATTGGCCACATTTTAGGGTCCCAGGTGAGATCCAAACCATTGATCGGTTGGCCTCACTTGGCCCATCTTTAAAATATGAAAAATTAGGCTATGGAGGCACCCACCACTTGATCTTCTTGGTCCGTTTGAAAGTTACTCTCCTTGGGCTTCACTTTGATGGTGGAGATGGGAAATGAATGGCTAGGATGAGAGATTTAGGATGGGAAGTGGGCCACCAAAACTACACTTTTCTCTCATGGGAAGACGTGGGATGCTCTCCTTTGCTTGGAAATGGTGTTGGAAAATGAGGGAGAGAGAGAGTTGTAAAAGAGATGAGGGATGGGTGTGATGGGTGAAAGGGTGAGGTGAGTGATGGATGTGGTACTTGACATGTAAGGTGGTGTAAGAGAGAGGGTGAAAGGAGTTGACTTTGATAATTGCTTGGGGATGGGGTGAAAGGTGATGTGTACTTGACATAAAGTGATTGATGGGTGATTGATTGATGGGAATGATTTGACACTTTGTAGAGATTCTCTTAAAAATATAAACGCATGGCTTTTTCTCAAAATAAACATCGACCCACACCTCTTAGTCAGGGTATCAGATCGGTACATGAGTCGTGCTGTTGGAACCGCGGTGACGGTGCGGTCGCAATGATACAAGTCTTGGATTAAACCGACTCGAATGTATAGGATACGACTTACGGTCGTGTGCAACATCGACTACAGGTCACGGATTGCCAGAATTTGATGAGAATGATCGCGGGAAGTGACAGAACAGTACAAATTAGGATACGGGTCTTACATAAATGTATTCTCATATCTCTAAACCTAAACCTATACCTAATCCTAATCTCAACTCCTTAACCTAAACCTAAACCTAAACCTAAACTTGAAAACCCAAACCTAAACCTGATCCCGAACGTGAACTCGATTATCTTAACCTAAACCTTAACCTATTCTCAATTCCCTAAACCTATAGCTTATAGCCTAAACCTAAACCTTAACCTTAACCTAAACTAAAACCTATGACCTAAAACCTAAATGTATTCTTAAATCTCTAAACCTAAACTTACACCTAATCCTAATCTCAACTCCCTAACCTAAACCTAAACCTAAACTTGAAAACCTAAACCTAAACCCGATCCCGAACCCAAACCCGATTTCCTAAACCTAAACCTTAACCTATTTTTCATTCCCTAAACTTATAGCTTATAACCTAAACCTAAACCTTAACCAAAACCTAAACCTAAACCTATAACCTTAACCTAAACCAAAACTTATGACCTAAAACCTTAAGCTATAACCTATAACCTAACCTTAACCTAAACATGAAATCTAAACCTTAACCCATAACTTAAAACCTAAACCTAAACCGAAAACCTAAATGTATTCTCAACTCCCTAAACATAAACCTATAACCTAACCTAAAACTAAACCTAGAACCTACACTTATAACCTAACCTTAACCTATAACTTAAACCTAAACTTAAAACCTAAACCTATGACTTAAAACCTAAATGTATTCTCAAATCCCTAAACCTAAACCTACACCTAATCCTAATCTCAACTCCCTAACCTAAACCTACACCTAAACTTGAAAATCCAAACCTAAACCCGATCGCAAACCCGAACCCATTTTCTTAAACCTAAACCTTAACCTATTTTCAATTCCTTAAACCTATAGCTTATAACCTAGACCTAAACTTAAACCTATAAACTTAACCTATACCAAAACCTATAGCCTAAAACCTTAACCTATAGCCTATAACCTAACGTTAACCTAAACATAAAACCTAAACCTTAACCTATAACCAAAAAGCTAAACCTAAACCTAAAACTTATTCTCAAATCCCTAAACGTAAACCTACACATAATCCTAATCTCAACTCCCTAACCTAAACCTAAACCTAAACTTGAAAACCCAAACCTAAGCCCGATCCCAAACGCGAACTTGATTTTCTAAACCTAAACCTTAACCTATTCTCAATTCCCTAAACCTATAGCTTATAACCTAAACCTAAACCTTAACCTAAACCTATAACCTTAACCTAAACCAAAGCCTATGACCTAAAACCTAAATGTATTCTCAAATCTCTAAACCTAAACCTACACCTAATCCTAATCTCAACTCCCTAACCTAAATCTAAACCTAAACTTGAAAACCCAAACCTAAACCCGATCCCGAACCTGAACCTGATTTCCTAAACCTAAACCTTAACCTATTTTTAAGTCCCTAAACCTATAGCTTATAATCTAAACCTAAACCTTAACCTAAACCTAAACTTAAACCTATAAACTTAACCTAAACCAAAACTTATGACCTAAAGCATTAACCTATAACCTATAACCTAACCTTAACCTAAACATAAAACCTAAAGCTTAACCTAAAACCTAAAACCTAAACCTAAACCTAAAACATAAACTTAAAACCTAAATGTATTCTCAACTCCCTAAACATAAACCTATAACTTAACCTAAACCTAAACGGAGAACCTACACTTATATCATAAACCTCAACCTAAGCTTAAAACCTAAACCTATGACCTAAAACCTAAATGTATTCTCAAATCCTTAAACCTAAACCTACACCTAATCCTAATCTCAACTCCCCAACCTAAACCTAAACCTAAACTTGAAAACCTAAACCCAAACCCGATCCCAAACCCGAACCCGATTTCCTAAACCTAAACCTTAACCTATTTTCAATTCCCTAAACTTATAGCTTATAACCTAAACCTAAACCTTAACCTAAACCTAAACCAAAACCTATGACTTAAAACCTTAACCTATAACCTATAACCTAAACATAAAACCTAAACCTTAACCTATAACCTAAACCTAAACCTAAACCTAAAACCTATTCTCAAATCCCTAAACATAAACCTACACCTAATCCTAATCTCAACACCCTAACCTAAACCTATACCTAAACTTGAAAACCTAAACTTAAACCTGATCACAAACCCAAACCCGATTTTCTAAACCTAAACCTTAACCTACTCTCAATTCCCTAAACCAATAGCTTATAACAGAAACCTAAACCTTAACCTTTAACCTAAACCTAAACCTAAAATCTAAATGTAATCTCAAATCCCTAAACCTAAGCCTACACCTAATCCTAATCTCAACTCCCTAACCTATACCTAAACCTAAACTTGAAAACCAAAACCTAAACTTGATCCCGAATCCGAACTCGATTACCTAAACCTAAACCTTAACCTATTCTCAATTTCCTAAACCTATAGCTTATAACCGAAACCTAAACCTAAACCTAAACCTTAACCTATAACCTAAACCTAAACCTAAAACATATATGTATTCTCAAATCCCTAAACTTAAACCTACACCTAATCCTAATCTCAACTCCTTAACCTAAACCTAAACCTAAACTTGAAAACCCAAACCTAAAACCGATCCCGAACCTAAACCCGATTTCATAAACTTAAACCTTAACCTATTCTCAATTCCCTAAACCTATAGCCTATAACCTAAACCTAAACCTTAACCAAAACCTAAACCTATAAACTTAACCTAAAACAAAACCTATGACCTAAAACCTTAACCTATAACCTATAACCTAACTTTTACCTAAACCTAAAATCTAAACCTTAACCTATAACCTAAAACCTAAACCTAAACCTAAACTTGAAAACCCAAAACAAAACCCGATCCTGAATCCGAACCCGATTTTCTAAACCTAAACCTTAACCTATTCTCAATTCCCTAAACCTATAGCTTGTAACCTTAACCTAAACCTTAACTTAAACATATAACCTTAACCTAAACCAAAACCTATGACCGAAAACCTAGATGTATTCTCAAATCTCTAAACCTAAACCTGCACCTAATCCTAATCTCAACTCCCTAACCTAAACCTAAACCTAAACTTGAAAACCCAAACCTAAAACCCGATCTCGAACCCGAACCCAATTTCCTAAACCTAAACCTATTACCTAAAACCTAAATGTATTCTCAAATCCCTAAACCTAAACCTATACCTAATCATAATCTCAACTCCTGAACCTAAACCTAAACCTAAACTTGAAAACCTAAACCTAAACCCGATCCCGAACCTGAACCGAATTTCCTAAACCTACACCTTAACCAATTTTCAATTCCCTAAACCTATAGCTTATAACCGAAACCTAAACCTAAACCTATAACCTATAACCTAACTGTATTCTCAAATTTCTAAACCTAAACCTACACCTAATCCTAATCTCAACTCCCTGACCTAAACCTAAACCTAAACTTGAAAACCCAAACCTAAACCCGATCCCGAACCCGAACCCAATTTCCTAAACCTAAACCTTAACCTATTCTCAATTCCCTAAACCTATATCTTATAACTAAAACCTAAACCTAAACTTAAACCTTAACCTGTAACCTAAACCTAAACCTAAAACCTAAATGTATTCTTAAATCCCTAAACCTAAACCTACACCTAATCCTATCTCAACTCCCTAACCTAAACCTAAACCTAAACTTGAAAACCCAAACCTAAACCCGATCCTGAACCCGAAACCCGATCCTGAACCCGAACCCGATTTCCTAAACCTAAACCTTAACCTATTTTCAATTCCCTAAACCTATATCTTATAACCTAAACCTAAACCTTAACCTAAACCTAAACCTAAACCTATAAACTTAACCTAAACCAAAACCTATGACCTAAAACCTTAACCTATAACCTATAACCTAACCTTAACCTAAAACCTAAACCTTAACCTATAACCTAAACCTAAACCTAAACCTAAAACCTAAATGTATTCTCAACTCCCTAAACCTAAACTTGAAAACCCAGAACTAAACCCGATCCGGAACCTAAACCCGATTTTCTAAACCCAAACCTTAACATATTCTCAATTCCCTAGACCTATAGCTTATAACCTAAACCTAAACCTTAACCTAAACCAAAACCTATGATATAAAACCTAAATGTATTTCTCAAATCTCTAAACCTAAACCTACACCTAATCCTAATCTCAACTCCCTAACCTAAACCTAAACCTAAACTTGAAAACCCAAACCTAAAACCCAATTCCGAACCCGAACCCAATTTCTTAAACCTAAAACTTAAATGTATTCTCAAATTCCTAAACCTAGACCTGCACCTAATCCTAATCTCAACTCCCTAACTTAAACCTAAACCTAATGTAAGACCCGTATCCTAGACCGTATCGTTCGGTAGACTTCCGCGGTCTTCCCAATCGAATCCCAGCAACCTTGACCCTTAACCGGCATTTGCGTGTGACCCTGATGCACACGCTGTTAACTCGAGTCGACTCAACCCGAGACTTGTACCCTAACGACCGAGTCGGTGCCGCGGTTCTGATGGCGCGTCTCGCTCGCCGAGGCGATACCCAGGCCAGGAGATGTGGCCCCGCGTTCAGTTCGAGAAAACACCGCGCGTTGCAAGTATCAAGGAAATCTCTATGAAACATCCCATCAATCCTATCAATTAAAGTACACATCACCAATTAATGCCAAGTACAACCACCCCTCCCCAAAAGTCAACATTTTCTTACAACAAAGTACATGCTTACATCACTCACCATTACTTCTCTCCCATCACTCTCTCTCTCTCTCTCTCATTTCTCTCTCATTCTCCATGCAAGAATCGTCCAAGCCTCTATGAGAGGCTATGTATGGCCCACTTCCTAACTCTCATCTCCACCATCCATGAACCATCTCGGCCGTTAAATCTCAACCATTAGAGCTTTAAAAGGCGTTCATGGAAGAAGGAATCCAAGAAGATCAAAGGTGGGTGCTTCTTTCTCTCTCTCCCTTTTTTCTTTTTTTCTCTTTGTTTTGTGGGTGATTTTTGGTTTGATTTGATGACTTGGTGGCCCACCTGTGGTGGGACCCATCATGATGTATGTATTGCATTGAGGGGCCCATAGTGGCAGGGCCCCTCCACCATCCGTTTCTCCCTCTCTCTCTTTTCCTCTCTTTCCCTTTCATTTTTTTTATGGTGATGATAGGGTGTGTGGTCCACCTAATGGGTTTAGCCGAAATCCAGGCCGTCCAAAATTTTCTGAGCGTCCAGTTGGTGGAGCCCATCTCACTGTCCATTGATGGATAGCCTATATGAAGGAATCCATAAATATTAGCATGATTTATTGAGTGGGTCACGTGTACGTGGACCCACCTGATGTGTGTGTGTGAAATACTCACCGTCCAGCTATCTAGACGTGAGTGTGGCTGTCCACTATGATGATTTGATTCCCGTTGCCGTTCAACAGGACACACCACACAGCAGCAGCTGCTGTTGGGCGTCAGCAAGCCCTGCGGGTCTTCATGAGATATGCGTTGTATCCATGTCACCTTCCATTGACAGTTCATGCGGCCCACCCAACACATGTGGGTGGGACCCACCTGATGTATGTGGTAATCTGCACCGTCCAGCCTGCTAGACGGTGGATTCCACTGTGAGATATGTGTTTCACTCACGCCGTCCATCTGCTTTGCCGTATGAGTTCTATATCTACCGTCCATCCGAACGGATGCTGGTGAGGCCCTACCGTGATATATTGTTTACCAGCACCATTCGGTCCAGCAGCAATATAGCTGTTGGACTGACGTCAGTAGGTTTTGTGGGGCCCACCTTGGCTGTAGGGGGTTCGATCCACACCGTTCATCCATCTGCTGGACACCACCTTGAAGTATTTATTTTATCCACTCCATACATGTAGGGGACGTGGGCCCACCCTAGTAACGTGCTGAGTGCAGCACGTGGACCTCCATGCTGGATGTTTTTCATCCAACCGTCCTTCCATCTTGCTGGGACCGATAGGAGCTTTGAGTAGTCACCATGATACATGTTTTTCTTCCATGCTGCACAGCAGCAGCACGTGTGGACCATTGAATGTGCGGCCCACCTTGAAGACATGTGCATCCGGCATGTGGACCCCACCTTGATGACGTGCTGGGTCTGTCCATGTGGGACGTGGACCCCATCTTGATTCTATATCACGTCCAGGCCATCCAGTGGGCCTAGAGCTGATACATGTATATATATATATATATATATATATATATATATATATATATATATATATATATATATATATATATATATATATATATATATATATATATATATATATATAATATTTTAATATTATTATATCATGGTGGCCTCACGTGGGATCCACCTTTACTGTATGGCCTTCATCCATCCGTGGATCCCATTCACGTGGCCCACCATCCATGAGGTTTGATCCAAACCATCCAACATTGGGATAGTGGGCCAGCAACCTTCTCACCAGCCGTTTTGCTGATGGTTGACGTCAGCAAACTCTGTGGGGCCTACCGTGATGAAGTATTTTATCTTCTCTGGCCGTCCAAATCAGGTGGGACCCACCCCTGATGTATTTGTTATCCAACTGTCCATCTGATGTGGGTCCCACGCAGCAATAGCTGCTGCCCCTCGGACGTCAGCAAGTTTTGTGGGTCTCATCTAGAGTGTTCACACCACCATGATATGTATATGTTTCATTTATGTTGTCCATCTCTATGGGGGGCCACGTGATATATGTATCTTATCCCTGCCGCCCATCCATCTCAGAATGTGGGGCACACTGCGGTGTATGTGTTCTCCATGCCATCCATCTGTTCATCCAAGCCATCCAACTGTATGTACGTGGACCCACCATAATCTATGTGATTTATCTGCACCGTATACGGTGCTGTGGGGCCCTGATATGATGTATCCGCCTTGTCCAAGCATCCAGCATCTGGACGGTGGACCACCTTGATATGTGTATTATTATCCACACCGTCCAGATGCTGTTGGACGGTGCTGGACAATTTAGATGGTGATGTGCACTCCACCATAATGTATGTATTTTATGTCCATGCCGTCCATCTGCTGGTCCCACCTTGATGGATGTGATTCATCCACACCGCCCGACCTTGACCGATAGGCCCACTTGCCGTGCAATTGCAGGGTCCACCATGATGTACATATTTCATCTATGCCGTCCACTTATGCGGCCCACCTTGGCATGTGTATAGCAGTCACACTATCCATCTGTTGGGGCCCATTTGATATGTGCAGGGCCTACCTCGATGTGTTGTATCCGAAGTGTCCATCCATCTTACCAGTAGGGTCGTGGGCCCCATTATCTTGTGAGATCTACCATGATAAACATGTGTTATACATGCACTGTCCATTTATTTTCAGGTTGTAAGCTTCATTACCTTGAGCAGCCCACTTGATGTGTATGAGGCCCATTGGTGCGGCCCATTGATGTGATCCACTTGTTGTATATAAGGCCCATGGTGATATATTTTCGGCCCATACGATGAGGCCCATTATATTGTGTATGAGGCCCTTGTAAGAGGCCATAGGCCCACTATATGTTTATCCCTATGTGGGCCACTCCTTGAGAGCAATGTTGGTTAAATGGCCACATTGATGGGAATGATGGTTTAATGCCCACATTGTGACCTTCCCTTAGGCCTTGTTCGGCCGATCATCGAGGGCGATTATCGTGACCGATTACCGATCGTGGCCGATTATCGATTGACGTGGCCGATTGTCGACTTTGCGTGTCGTGGCCGATTGACCGATTACCGATCGAGGCCGATTATCGTGACCGATTTTCGATCGTGGTCGATTATCGATTGACGTGGCCGATTGACCGATTACCGATCGAGGCTGATTATCGTGATCGATTACCGATCGTAGCCGATTATCGATTGACGTGGTCGATTGTCGACTCTGCATGTCATGGCCGATTGACCGATTACCGATCGAGGCCGATTATCGTGAGCGATTACCGATCGTGGCCGATTATCGATTGACGTGGCCGATTGTCGACTCTGCGTGTCGTGGCCGATTGACCGATTACCGATCGAGGCCGATTATCGTGACCGAATACCGATCGTGGCCGATTATCGATTGACGTGGCCGATTGTCGACTCTACGTGTCATGGTCGATTGATCGATTACCGATCGAGGCCGATTATAGTGACCGATTACCGATCGTGGCCGATTATCGATTGACGTGGCCGATTGTCGACTCTGCGTGTCGTGGCCGATTGACCGATTACCGATCGAGGCCGATGGTAATCGAGGCCGATTATCGTGACCGATTACCGATTGTGGCCGATTATCGATTGACGTGGCCGATTGTCGACTCTGCGTGTCGTGGCCGATTGACCGATTACCGATCGAGACCGATTATCGTGACCGATTACCGATCGTGGCCGATTATCGATTGACGTGGCCGATTGTCGACTCTGCGTGTCGTGGCCGATTAACCGATTACCGATCGAGGCCGATTATTGTGACCGATTACCGATCGTGACCGATTATCGATTGACGTGGCCGATTGTCAACTCTGCGTGTCATGGCCGATTGACCGATTATCGATCGAGGCCGATTATCGAGACTGATTACCGATCATGGCCGATTGTCGATTGACGTGACCGATTTTCGATTCTGCTTGTCATGGCCGATTGACCGATTCTGATCATCGAGGTCGATTACCGATCAAGGCTAATTATCGTGGCCGATTGTCGATTCCGATTGTCGTGGCTGATCGCCGATTCCGATTGTCGAGGCCCAATGTGATATATATGCGAGCCGTTGTGATGTGTATCTAGCCCGTGCTTAAGGTCCAATGTGATGTATATGAGGCTTATATGATGAGGCCCACTGTGATGCATTTGAGGGCTAGGCGATGGAACCCATTGTAAGGTATGTTAGGCCCATGTGAAAGGCTTATCATGATGTGTATTAAACTCTTGAGTAAAGCCCATGGTGTTGTATATTTAGCCTTTGTGTGAGGCCATGAGTCCACTATATGTTAGGCTTTATGTGAGTCATTCCTTGGGGGACAATGTTGGTTAAATGTCCATATGGTCGATGTCGATTGTCAATGTCAGTTATTGATACTAATTATGGGTATGTGACTGCATAGCATCATGATACATGGCCATACGCATCATCTGCATGTCTGTTATGAGATATGATTGACCATTGCATATGTCATAGTGCTGGTTGTTATGAGACTCCCTGATAGGCAGTGATTGTCTCACATGAGCGCACGGTATGCGTAGGATTAATGCATGATTGGATTGTATGACGCATGCATCTCGCATTGTGTGTTGTGATTACTATATGCCCTAGCGACAACAGGGTCGTAGCCTCCACAGGCATATCGTGGATGGTCAGATGGGATACCGAAAATCTGTTCTACATGGGGTGTTATAGATATCCCTGCGTGAAAGTCCCTAAACCCTCTTAGTTCTAGAGGTTGCTCCAACGTCTAGACCGAGTGGATAGATGAGCGCCAGGTGCCGATTACCAGATGGCTGCGCTCTCTACTGTGTTGTGGTCGGTTGGAAGGGGGTGCGGCCTTACCTGCCCGAGAGGAGGGAGAAATGCTAGGCTGAGTTTGACCAGCTCGAGGAATGGGTCCGCTATTGACGAGCCGGGCCCGATATTGACAGACGGATAGTCAGGTCTCTTCCACTCACCTTATTGCGCGCGATGGGGCAGTAATATGGTATGGAGTGTAATAGACCCCGGTGATTTTCCAGAGAGGAACTGTACTGATATGTGGACTTATTGAGTAGGAGATGCATGCTCATTCATTCATCCATTCACTATCCACTCGGGCTGGTGGTGCGCAACTAATTGTTGTGTACCTTCGTTATGGCATGAATTTCGGTTAGGCGCGCGACTAACCTAAGATCAAGAGTTTACCACGATGAGTCTGACTATCCAAATTTAGGTATGGGACTGGTTTGGATAGAAGTCCCTTGTGGTGGACCCCAGAGCCTACGATACTACGTACTATCATACAGACTTCACACTCCAGCATAGTCATTTCATTCGCATCGCATATCACATTACATCTGCAGGCATATGGCATCTTGGGTTGCTATGTTTCTGTACTTATATGGCCTAAATAGACTTTACAGGATTTGTATATTGTATTGCATCCTCGGCATTTGATATTTAGCCCTTTATGACTCCTCATCGCATAACTATTCTATATTGCGTATTCTGATATTGATTGACTCATATACCCGTTCATACTTCCGCTTACTCTGTTATCGTATGATTTATATCTTGTCAGTATTTTTGCTTATTCAGACATTGCATGGTTTATGGGTTACCAATTTTTTCAGTATTGTATGATTATAGCATTGTATTGAATACTTGGCACTTACCTTGTGCACACACTTACACCATCCTCTAAGCTTTCTATAAGCTTATGCACGATAGATGCGTGCAGGTGATGTTAGGTTGAAGCAGTGTTGAGCTTGGAGCGTGCAGTGGTCTTCTAGAAGCTTGATTCTCTATTTATGTATTTTCCTTTCAGTATTGTATTCAAATGATTATATTAGTGGATATGTGATGACGATGTTGCCGTTGTGAATTGGGTAATCTTGTGGTTATGCTTATTACTAGTTAAATGTACATTTAAAAAAAAAAACAATCCTCCTTGTAGGATTCCAGGATCAGAATCTGTCATATAAATGCTATGAGCCGAGAATGGGGTACTACGGAGGCTGTCGGCACCGAATTCAACTATTGGGATTCCTATGAATCCGATTTCTGGGTTTGGAGCGTGACACCTAAACTTGAAAACTCAAGCCTAAACCTGATCCCGAACCCGAACCCGATTTCCTAAACCTAAACCTTAACTTATTCTCAAATCCCTAAACCTTAACCTAACCTAAACCTAAACCTATAACCTGCACTTATAATGTAAACTTATAATCTAAACCGAAGCCTAAAATCTAAACTTAAACTTAAAACCAAAATGTATTCTCAAATCCTTAAATCTATACCTACACTTAATCCTAATCTCAATTCTCTAACATAAACTTAAACCTAAACTTGAAAACCCAAACCTAAACCCCATCCAGAATCCAAACCCGATTTCCTAAACCTAAACCTTAACCTAAACCTATAACCTAAACCTATAACCTAAACCTAAACCTTAACCTAAACCTAAACCTAAACCTATATACTATAACCTATAACCTTAACGCATCGGCAAGAGCTAATAAGAGATGTTTTTCAAGTTGTGCAGGATCCTCAGAGAGGTTCTATAAACAAAGGGATGATCCGGTAAGTCTTTTTCTCTTCTGTTTTTGTATGATCTTTGGTGTAAGTGTTTGAATTCAGTATTTAAAATATATCTATGGTATTTGTCAGAGAACAACTAATTCCATTCAGGCAAACAACGGAATAGACACCTCATCGCATCATATTCTATGAGTAATTCTTCACCTTAAGAGTCTTTATAGAGTATGAATATTATGATTTAGTTTTGATTTTTGTTGGATGAGAAACTGTTTGGTATTTTGGCTCATGATTTGGAGTTTTGCAGGGTTGGTGTGAGCGTATTTATGCGTGGATGAATGTAATGTGGATAAGATTGTTTGTGTTTGGATGGATGTAGTTTATGTTTGGATGAATGTAGTTTATGTTTGGATGGATTTATATAGTTTGGGTTTAGATGGATGTGAATGTGAATGTGAATATGAATATGAATATGATAAAATATATTATATAACAGGTGTATATCAGGAAGAATATGATGTTATAACAGGTGTATATTAGAAAAAATATGATATGAATGGTGTATATGGAAATACAAGACGGTTGAAGACCGTCCTTTTAAAAGACGGTTCATGACCGTCCTTTTCAGGTTCGTAAGAGACGATCCATGACCATCCTTTTTAGACTCATAAGAGACGGTTCATAACCGTCGTTTTCAGGTTCATAAGAGAGTCTATGACCGTCTTTTTCAGACTCATAAGAGACAGTTCATGACCGTCCTTTTCCAATTCATAAGAGACGGTGTATGACTGTCTTTTTGTAAGTCATACGAGATGGTCTATAACCGTCCTTTTTATTGACAGTCATGGGCCGTCCTTTTTACGGACGGTCATCAACCGTCCTTTTTAGCTTCATATAAGTCCACTAATTACGTATCATTATAGACGGTATATGACTGTCCTTCTTTAGAGACAGTCTATGGCTGTCCTTTAAAAAATACGACACGTTAAAATTTAACGGCTGTTGCGATGGTCTAGGACCATCCTTTTTAACCTTTTGAGACGGTTTTCGACCGTCCTTTTTTCACTGTTTTGGCGTAATGATAGCCCAACTAAAAGAATATGGGATATCTCAATTCATGATTTGCTATAGGTAGCACATTTTACTAAACGTTGAAAGTACCCTTCTTACAGCGCAACTTGTGGCTAACAAATAGACAAGTAAGAGCATTAGAATTTAAATTTGATTGCAAGATAAGGTTGGAGTATAGTGGCTTATATTTCTAAGACTTTTACTAAGAAGTCATTGAACAGTAAGAAGTTAGTTTTCTATACATTTTTTATTGAAGTGATTTATATATATATATATATATATATATATATATATATATATATATATATATATATATATATATATATAAGTCTTATAGAGTATAAGGTAAAGGAAAATTTCATGGATAGCTAGAATTGAAGGAAATTGGGTGAGAAGAGAGTTTGAGTCAAGGGCTTAGCGCACATTATGGCTTTTGACTGTCATAATTTTATGACCAGTCATTGATTTCGTGCCTATAATGTCTTAATTTGGTAGACTATTAATGAACTCTACATGCTAGTTAATGACAAAGAACATTGGCCCCAAATGGTTGTACGAAAATGTCTTTTTTGGAGTTAATTTTGACTTTTAGTTAAATTTTATTATTTTTAGGAAGTTATGACTTTAATCATCTTTAAGGTATCTTAGGATTTCAAAAATTCTATAAAAACATAAAGCTCTTATTAAAGTAATGATAAAGAGTTTGAGTTAGTTTAAAAATTGTTTACTATTTCTAATAAATTTATTATTCAAAAAAGTTTACTATTATAGAAAGGTTATGAATTTAAAGTTTAGAGCTTATATAAATCATATCAATATCTTCATAAAAAGATTTTATTTATATTTTAATTAATTATGTTTCTTTATTTTAGATATTTGTCTCTCCCTATAAATTTAAGGATTATCTTAACAAGAAGATGATGAACTCTCCTTTTTATTTACGCACTTTTAAATTAAAGTTTAAAATGAAAAACTTGAGAGGTTAGCTTGTATAAGCAACTTATGAGGGGCCATAGTTCATCGGAGGTGGACAAGGGTCCCATCTCGAGTCAGCCACCTAAACAAGTCGTCTCAAGTCAGATTTTTTTAACCCGGTCTACTTATCCTTATCCATACATCGGCATGAGATATAGACGTTGCAAGGGGAAGCGGATTGGCTAATGTACCACAAACCAGCTATATAGCTGGGTGTGGATACGTGTCGTGCAAAGACGAGCGCCTTGCACGTCGAGCTCCGGGTTGTACGAACGGTTCAAAGGAGATCAAAGTTACATAGGCTCCATAATGATGTATTTATTATATCCACACCTTTCATCCATTTTTCGATATCATTTTAGAATATTACACAAAAAATGAAACATATCCAAAGTTCAAATGAACGACACCAAAAATAGCAGCGATGACAATGATTTTCACCGTTAAAAAAAATCGTAGGCCCACCATCACATTTATTTTCCATCCAATCTTTTAATAAGGTCACGAATACATGGATGAAGAGGAAAAAATTTTCATATTAATCCGAAACTTCTAAGACCCTAAAAGGGTTTCAATGGTAGACGTTCAATCCCCCACTTCTTTTTGCAGTGTGGTCCAATTGATCTTTAAAACTGTCTTATTTTTCATGTCAATTCTTAAGGCAAGCTCTACAAAAGAATGAACCGTTTGGATATAACACATATCTTATGATGGGACCCACAAAACTTGCAGACGTCAATACACCAGCTATATGTGGTCCACACACAGTCTGGTACACCAGCCAATCCGCTTCCCTTTTACGGTTAATCTGGTCATGAATGTGGACTTCCGTAAGGATTGCGTGGACCTCGGTGGTGTGTTGAGGTGGCAAAGGTCTCTGGCTCCATTACGATGTGTGTTATATCTACACCGTCCATCCATTTTGTGGGTTGATTTTGGGAAATAAGACCAAAACTAGGCAGCTAGATCCAATGCTCAAGTGGACCACATCATAAAAAATAGTGGGGAAATTTTCCTAAGGCACACCGTGATATTTATATGACATCTAAACTGTTCGTAAGATCACGTGAACATGCATGGTGGGACAAAAAATTACCTACGGCGTAGTCTGATTTGATTCATTTTTGGATTCATGCTTTTAAATGACCTCACAAAATGTATACACGGTGTGGACATCTCAAATATATAATGGTGGCCACAAAAATTTGATACGTCAGCACACCACCGAGTTGGTGCCACACCACGCAATCCGCTGCCGTTGACTTGCGATCTGGTAAACGTTGCTACTCTCCTCCGGGGAATGGATTAGGTGAGAACCTGATCCGTGGGTGTGGAGCCTACTGTGATGCATGTGATTACATCCACGCCGTTCATCCATATTAAAATCTCATTTTAGGGCATGATGCAAAACATGAAGTAGATCCAAATTTCAGGTGGACCATAATACAGGAAACAGTGGTAATCGACCATTAAAAACTTCTCTGAGCCACAAAAGTTTTAGATATTTCTGTGTTCTCTTCATCCGGATCTTTGTGACCTTTCAACAAGTTGGATGGAAAATAAATATTCTGGTGGCTCCCATGTAGTTTTTAATGGAAGGGATTCAATCACTACTGTGTTCCTGTGGTATGGTCCACATAAGATTTGGATCTACTTCATTTTTGGGATCATGTCCTCCTAAAATGGGCTTTAAAATGGTTGGACAGTTTGGATTTAAGGCACATACGGCACTGTGAGCCCCACGGTCAAGGGTCCCATACACCTGGGTGGATGCAAGTTCTCACCTACAAGCTTTATTGAAATCTAGCAGCCCTTATTTACAAAAATCTGCTATTTCTAGAACTTCTTTGTTTTTTGGGTCTTTTTAAATGAGCATAAAAGCATGCTGACGCTTGCTGAAATATCACTGTTACATCCAATATTCACATTCTCCCGACCCTAATAGCCAGCTTAGGTCCCACAAGCAGCCTCATGGCTCATCTCACACAACTTCAACAGTTTATATCATTTGTAGTGCTTCACATGATGCAACAGTTATACTGGTATGGGTCTTGGTACACATGGTGCAGTGGTGGTGGCCCACCGTATTGGTAGGCCCAAGAAGTGGGCCACACGATTGCCGGATTTTTCTCTTCCTCTTTCTTCTTCTCGCTGTCCTCGACGCTAATGATGTCTGCGAATCCCATCTTCTTTCTAAGCGCGGTTGTCAACTTGACTGAGTCGATTCCCTCGCCCACCACTACAAGATGGTCCTTACTATCATCCAACGTAGCGGATATAACCCCTGCAACCAACATGATCAAAATCACATCTTAGAATTGAAATCAGAAACTGCAAAGATGCGAGAGTTTGCAAATTAAAAAAAAGGGAGGTTGGTAATGATTTTGAATTTTTTTTTAATCTATTGTCCTTATGCATAAAGATAATAAATTCAATTGTTGTGGTCCAACTCTATTATGTATTTCTGACCACAGGCTAGTATGTCAGGTTCACCCGTTCATGTCATATATGTGGTTTGGTTCAAAACTTCAAGGTACCAAGAAAACATGTAATCTAGTTCAATATTTAGAGAGTTGACTCACTGAGTCGACTCTGCTCATGGGTTTGTAATAATGAGCTTGGGACCATTTGGAAGTACCACTACTCACTAAGTCGACTTGGCTCAATTTCAATTTCAATTGGAATTCCAAAACAAGCGCACCCCATCCATCAAAACCATCAGCCTTCATGGACTCAATACACTCAGTAAGTCAACTCAGTTACCACAACTTACACTTGACTTCGATTACAGCTTAAATCTTTCATTGAAGAAGTTAGAACATCTTAGCTAAAGAAATTACCTGGCATGCCGACTGCGGTTTTCATGGCCTTGCACCGGCTCTTTGCATCCTTGATTGGAACTTTCATCACAATCTTTTGCTGTAAACAGAAAAAAACAAGTTACTACAAGGAAAACCACATAAAAGTTCATATAACCCACGTCACAAAATCAACCATAGTAAAAGGACAACTAATATTAGATACCTTCATTGTCCGTCTTTAGTGATCAACCACAGTAGATACGTCCGAGCGTGATTGTTTATCCCAGGGTGACGATTTTCACCCCAAGGTATGATGAAGGACAACGGAAACTTTGATTGTAAAGGTTGGTCCAGTGGCTTGAATGCTTGAGTGAGTGGTCTGGACTCCTCTCTATTTATAGACATTAGAAAATATCCATCGATTTTCTTGGAAGTTGTATTAGGTCGTTGTCACGGTCTTTGGGAGAAAAAATGGTAGGCTTCGGCCAACGCGATATGGTATGTAAGGCGACCGTTCATTTCATTGGATGATAATTCTAAAGGTGTGGACTTTGTTACTTGAAACTTGAAAGAGACGCGGATTGCGTCCTACCCCTGGCTGGACGGTAATCCGTCCAGGTAAGTCTCTGTGGGGCTTGACATCATGTAAGTGCTTTATCCACGCCATTCATCGCTTTTCTCAGATCATTTTAAGTTTTGACCCAAAAATTAAGGCAGGTATATGGCTTAATTTGACCACAAAGTGGAGATTTAACAGTTTCCACCATTACAAACTTCTTAAGAGTTGGAAGTCCAAGCTGATAATTTATTTATCTTTTTGCACTTCATTCATGTCTACATAACCTTATAAATAGGTTGGATGGTAAAAATACATAATGGTGGCCCTTAGAAAAGTTTCAACGGTGGGTATCATTATCACTGCAGCTTCCTTTGGTGTGGTCCACTGGAGCTGCGGACCTGCTTCATTTTTATGGTTATACCTTAAAATGACCTGAGAAAAGTAATGACACTTACATCACATTGGCCCCACGGAGCCCTGACCAGACGCGTTACCGTACTGCTTGAAAGATGTTGGGCCCACGTGCTGTACGAAGGACATCCAACCCTAGCTCCTGTTATATGCGGATGTGTAAAAATCAGACCGATCCAACATTCAGGTAAGCGATGGCACAGGGAAAGATACGGGAGGGAAAGTTCACCCTTGACTCGCACCGCACCTCATCCGAGTTGTAAACTGTCTTATTTTGGATATAACCATTAATCTAGGCCAGATGAAATGACTGAATGGCATGGATTTCAGATAAACTACATGATGGGGACCTTGATTTCGAATCAATGGTAGGCATACACTCAAAAAATTGTTCTTTTTTATGTTGTTCATATGAGCTTTTGATTGTGATGATTGTTGTACGTTTAATGTAACTTGAGATTACACATCTGATGGACGGTTTGGATGTAATGAATAAATAATTTGGGTCCCACTTCTATCAGGTACCACCATAGCTTACAGTCCTACCGCGCTGCGTAGTTATAACTAAGGTTTGGGTCCGACTTCTATGAGGTACCACCATAGCTTACAGTGCTAAATGAATTTAATAAATGGGTCTATCTCCTACTTTTCTTTAGAAAAGTCGTCATTGCGTGTTAGGGTTCTCTTTCTTAAATAAGTAACGGAGAGCGACTTTGCTTGAACCAGTGATGTGTGTGGGACGCTGACCGTAGGGTCAAACTTTATGTATCCATTGAATATCCACGCCATACATCTTCTTTTCCAGAGTACTTAAGAGGATGGTTCCAAAAATGAATCAGATAGAAATTTCATTTGGAACACACCACATGAAACAGTGGTTATTGACCATTAAAAACCTTTTGCAGGTCACGTATCAAGCTGATATTTGTGGTTTTCCTTTCATCCAGGTCTTTAAAACCTTATCAATAGATTCTAGGAAGTTTTAATGGTGGGAGTTCAATGAATATTTCCTGTGGTGTGGTCCACCTAAATGTTTTATCTGCTTGCACTAAAATAAGCCGGCAAAAGCCCAACGTGTCTGACCCGGCTTCGTAGGGCTTGGCATATATGACCGGCTTCTTCTGCTTTTTTTTTTTTTTATTTTAAACGCACGCACATACACCCCCACAAACTCACGCCTTAGTGGAATTTCACCACCTATGGGTACTCGAACCCTTGACCCGGTGTTGAAAATCCTAAGAGTCTACCACCCGAGCAAGAGAAAGGACCCCCTGAATCAGTGGTTTCATTAATAAGGTGTTTGTTTCTTTTTACATGTGTGGGCCCCACTTGATCAATAGATATATTAAGAATATTCAGGTTGGGAAAATAAACATTTTATCATTTTTCAGGTTGTGGGTCCGGCCTAGTCTCAACTAATTTTTTGGACCTGGAGCTTAAGCCTGCTGTGCTAGGCCATGCTAGGCTTGGCCCTGGCTCAGGACTCCGGTCTAAAGAGTTGGGGCGGGTCCCGGCATAGCCTAGCCAGGCCTAAACCAGCTCATCGTAACCCTAACGAGATGAGATGAGTTATAGTGATAGAGGTCCCACATTTAGCTTACTGAGTCAGCTTGCCAAGTTGTGCTCCTAACAGAAAATTTATGAAAGTGCTTGTTCGTTGCACCATGCAACATGCTCTATGTTGCTTCTTAGAGCTGGAACTTTGGGTTCAGCTCAACCCGAACTCAATTGACCCAACCTCAGTTTGGGTCGAGTTGTTAGGGTCCTTGGATTCGGTTCTCAGCCAACCTAATTTGAAATTGGGTTGGGTTGAAGTGAAGCAAAGTCAGGTCGAGTTGGCTTGGGAATGATCACATTTATTGTTGTTGGGTTGGCTTGGGTCCATGTTAAGCTAGGGTTGGGTGCAGAGGAATTCAGGTTGAGCATAATGAGTTGGAATTTGGGTTGACTTGTGGGTTGGGTCCTCTTAAAGTTGGTTCAGGATCAGGTTGACTCTCAAACTTGACCCAAGCAACCCAAATGATCCCCCTATCATTTATTCTGAGCTATTTAGACATGTGGCTCACCAACCTAAGTAATTTAGGCCAATCTTTTCATTGGACCTACATTTATTTGCCCAAAATTTTTGTCTATGGGATTATCATATCCCATCATATGATTTGCAATGGGACTGTAGAAGTGACTGTTTACATTGGGTCCTCATTCCTCAAGAGGAAATTTTCCACTAATTGATGGCCATTCGTATCATTTTTATACATAAGTCAACCACCATAGCTTTGTTGGTCTAGAATTCAGTTACATGGTACATGTGTATATTTTGCAAGCATGTCAAAACTGATTGTATTTCAATTCAAACCAAATGCCACCAACCCCTAGTGTTGTGATAGAGTGGTGTGTATTAAATGATGGTAGACTGTCCATTTATTCTGCTAACTCTCGAGTACGCTATCAAGTAATTTGCATATAATGCGGTTGTTCCTCCTACATGTTCTTTATACATTGAGAAACGAAGACTTTCAAAGGTGCAACAAATGTTATCTCGAATGGAAATGAGCGACAACACTTACAACTTATAATGATCATCGTGTTAGCTGAGAGCAGTGGGGTGCTCAATCGAGCAATATCTTAATGAGCGAGGGGTAAATAATGCCGAAATTATAAGTTACTCTCGACCCAACATATGAGCATAGGCAGACGATTCCTACTACCATGATCTTCCTTTAGATATAATATACAAGCGCAGATGGAATTGAACTACAACTAATGATTACAACTAAGTTGATCTGACGTAAGGTGGGGATGGACAAAACTACTCCTAGATGCTAAGGAGTTCTATGCTGGTGTGCGATGGAGATGATAAATGTCCATGAGGACTGAATAAATAGCATTGCACTGGAGGTGATTTGTTTGGGTTTTATTTCATTGATTAATGATAACTCACTTCGTGTTCTCTTTTACTATTTATAGACTTTCTATTGACAATTGTAAAGTAGCAATTACATTTAATCGTTCACGTTTTGCCTTCGTCGAATACTTCATTATCAAGATAGTTGGTTATTGATCATACCTTGATACTGATGTAGCCCAAATGATTACTTGTTCTTATTCTTAGGCTATTCAAATGGTATGATTTTTCAAAGATCTCATCATTAATAAGTTGTCCTTTATATATTTAACGCACATCATGAAGATTTTGTGCATGCCACATGGTTGCATCTACATCGACGTCGAATTTAGCATTACTAGAACTTATTCAAACACCATTAAAAGAATATATTGATCTCCCAATTTATGATTTGGAACAATGTGCTTACACTGCATGAAATGAAAGTATCATTATTACCATGCAACTTGTGGCCAATAAATAAACAATTAGAAGTTTTAGAATTTAAAATTGATTTTTTGAGTAGTAAGATAAAGCCCGACTAGAATAGTTTATATTTTACTAAAGACTTGACGAGTAAGTCATAGTATATTAGAATAAGTTATTAATTATTATTATTTTATTGTGCCTTTTATTTTAAATCTAACGTAAGATAAGGTAAAGGAAAATCACTTGAATGGCTAAGATTGGATTAAATAGTTAGGGTTAGAGAGTTCAATCCTATGGTTCAATACATATTATAGCTTCCAACACTTATAATTTTGAAACGGGCTATCCACTTTGTGCTTATAATATGTCGTTGGAAGACTATGCACTAGCTCTACGTGCAAGTCAATATCAAAGAGTCTCAAGTAGTTGTCTAAAAATAAGTCATTTTAATTTTGACTTTTAATTAAAATTTACTATATTTTTTTTATAAGGTGTGACTCTTACTATGCACTCTTACTATGCGCTGAGTCTGCATAGAGAGAGAGGAATGCTTGCCTATGCACCTTCTTATGTAAGCATTGGTGCACCTTTGCACACTTGTTAGAGGCACAAAATCTTAATGGTCCACATGATGCGATGCTCCTTGAAGTTCATTGGGCCCAATTTTTAGCCTTATTCAAAACTCTAGTGGGCCATAGCAAAGAGAAATGCAAATTAAGGGAGAAAACTTTTTTCCTTTGACATGGCCCACCAAAGTTTTGTATCAGGCTAAAAGTTAGGCTTGTGAGGTTTAAAGGAGTGTTGCATCACGTGGACTATTCAGATTCGTGCCCATGACACGTGTGCAAAGGTGCTCTATGGTGCTCACCTAAGAAAGTCGGTGAGTATTCCTTTCACGTGAGCACCTGTGTGCACCTTTGCATAGTAAGGTGTGACTCTTACTATGCACTCTTACTATGCGCTAAGTCTGCATAGAGAGAGAGAGGAATGCTTGCCTATGCACCTTCTTATGTAAGCATTGGTATGCACCTTTGCACACTTGTTAGAGGCACAAAATCTTAATGGTCCACATGATGCGATGCTCCTTGAAGTTCATTGGGCCCAATTTTTAGCCTTATTCAAAACTCTAGTGGGCTATAGCAAAGAGAAATGCAAATTAAGGGAGAAAACTTTTTTCCTTTGACATGACCCACCAGAGTTTTGTATCAGGCTAAAAGTTAGGCTTGTGAGGTTTAAAGGAGTGTTGCATCACGTGGACTATTCAGATTCGTGCCCATGACACGTGTGCAAAGGTGGTCTATGGTGCTCACCAAAAAAAGTCGGTGAGCATTCCTTTCACGTGAGCACCTGTGTGCACCTTTGCATATGTGTTATGGGCACAAAATTTGAATAGTCGATGTGATGCGGCACCCCTTGAAACTCTTTGGACCCAAATTTCAGCCTGATCCAAAACTCTAGTGGGTCATATCAAAGAAAAATGCAAATCAAGGGAGGAAATTGTTTCCTTTTGCTATGGCCCACTAGAGTATTGTATCTAGCTGAAAGTTTGGCTAGTGAGGTTTCTAGGGGTGCCACATCACGTGGACCATTCAGATTCTCATGTTTATGTGAGAAGGTGCGTAGGTGAGCATTATATATATATATATATATATATATATATATATATATATATATATATATATATATATATATATATATATATATATGCACATGGAATTAGTGCGAAATTCTTTGGGAACTCATCACCTTGATGTGACTTGAAAATATGAACAGTCCACATGAAGCGGCACCTCATGATACCCTCCGGACCAATTTTCTATGAAAGTGTCTTTATTTTACAGTCATTTCATACAGTATTCCTATGGTATGGTCCACATAAGATTTGGATCCGCTTCGTTTGGGGTCCCATAAACCTGGGTGGGTTCAAGGTCTCACCTACAAGGTTTCTTGAAATCTAACAGCCCTTATTTACAAAAATCTTCTATTTCTGCAATCTATTTTTTATTTTTGTCGTTTTAAAGGAGCATAAAAGCATGCTGACGCTTGCTGAAATATTACTGTTACATTCAATATTCACATTCTCCCAACCCTAATAGCTAGCTTAGGTCCCACGAGCAGCCTCATGCTCATCACACACAACTACAACAGTTTATATCATTTGTAGTGCTTCACATGATGCAACAGTTATCCTGGTAGGGATCTTGGTACACATAGTGCGGTGGCTGTGGCCCACCGTATTGGTAGGCCCAAGAAGCGGGCCACACGATTGTTTGCTTTTTCTCTTCCTCTTTCTTCTTATCACCGTGCTCAACGCTAACGATATCTGCGAATCCCATCTTCTTTCTGAGCGTGGTTGTCAACTTGACTGAGTCGATTCCCTCGCCCACCACTACAAGATGGTCCTTACTATCATCCAACGTAGCGGATATAACCCCTGCAACCAACATGATCAAAACCACATCTTAGAATTGAAATCAGGAACTGCAAAGATGCAAGAATTTGCAATACAAAAGAAAAAAGGGAGGTTTGTAATGATTTTGAAATCTTTTTTTACCAGTTAATCTATTATCTTTATGCATGAAGATAATAAATTCAGTCGTTATTGTTGAACTCTATTATGTATTTCTGATCATAGGCTAGTCTGTCAGGTTCACCTGTTCATGTCATATCTGTGGTTTAGTTCTGAACTTCAAGGTTCCAAGAAAACATGAAATTTAGTTCAACATTTAGAGAATTGACTCACTGAGTTGACTCTGCTCATGGGTTTGCAGTAGTGACTTGGGGTTCATTTGGAAGTATACCACTACTTACTGAGTCGAATTGACTCATCTAGTTTGTGCTTAGAGTAGTGAAGGAAAACGAATACGATGTCCACCGTTTGGGTTGAATCTCAATTTCAATTTCAATTGGAATTCCCAAACAAGCGCACCCCATCTGTCAAAACCATCAGCCTTCCTGGACTCAATAGACTCAGTGAGTCAACTCAGTTAGCACAACTGATACTTGACTTTGATTACAGCTTAAATCTTTCATTGAAGAAATTAGAACATCTTAGCTAAATGTTGGTGAAATTACCTGGCATGCCGACTGCGACTTTCAAGGCCTTGCACCTGTTCTTCGCATCGTTGATTGGAACTTTCATCACAATCTTTTGCTGTAAACAGAAAAAAAACAAGTTACTACAAGGAAAACCACATAAAAGTTCATATAACCCACATCAAAAAATCAACCATAGTAAAAGGACAACTAATATTGGATACCTTCATCGTCCTTCTTTAGTGATCTACCACAGTAGATACGTCTGAGTGTGATTGTTTATCCCAGGTGACGATTTTCACCCCAAGGTATGACGAAGGACAATGAAAACTTTGATTGTAGAGGTTGGTCCAGTGGCTTGAATGCTTGAGTGGCTTGGACTCCTTTCTATTTATAGACATTAGAAAATATCTATGGATTTTCTTGGAAATTGTATTAGGTCGTTGTCACGGTCTTTGGGAGAAAAATGGTAGTTTTCGGCCAACGCGTTATAGTATGGAAGTCAGCCGTTCATTTCATTGGATGATAATTCTAGATGTGTGGACCTGTGTTACTCCAAAGGGACGCGGATTGTGCCCTCTGTGGGGCCTAACGTGATGTAACTGTTTTATCCATGCCGTTCATCGTTTTTCTCAGATCATTTTAAGTAAGATCCAAAAACTGAGGCAGGTAGATCACTTAAGTGGACCACAAAGTGGGGATTTAATGACCTCCATTATAAACTTCTTGTGATATGGAGAAGTTTCGGGTCAAGCCGATATTTGTTTTTTCGCTTCATCCATGTCTACATGACCTTATGAATATATTCAATGGTTAAAAAAAAATAAAATAAAAATAAAAAAAAATCACAGTGGCCCTTAGAAAGGTTTCAACGGTGGGTGTCATTACCACGACAGCTTCTTTCAGTGTGGTCCACTAGAGTTGTGAACCTGCTTCATTTTTATATTCTTACCTTATAATGATCTGAGAAAAGCAATGAACGGCGTGGATAAAACACTTGCATCACATTGGGCCCCACAGAGCCCTGCTCGGACAGTAATCCGTCCAAGCGGGGTAGGACGCAATCCGCGTCCTACTTGGGGCCACGTGATCGAGCTCTTGTTATTTGCAGATGTGTATAAATCAGACCGATCCAACATTCAGGTAAGCGATGGCATAGGGAACAATATGGGTGGGAAAGTTCACCCTGGACTCGCACCTCACCTCATCTGAGCTGTAAACTGTCTTATTTTGGATATAACCATTAATCTAGGCCAGATGAAATGACTGAATGGCATGGATTTCAGATAAACTACATGGTGGGCCCTATATTCGAATCAACGGTAGGCATATACTCAAAAATTTTTCTTTTTTATGTTGTTCATATGAGCTTTTGATTGTGATGATTTTTGTATGTTTGATGTAAATTGATATTACACATATGATGGACAGTTTGGATGTAATTAATATATAATTTGGGTCCCACTTCTATCAGGTACCACCATAGCTTACAGTGCTACCGCGCTGCGTAGTTATATAAGGTTGGCTAAATGAAATGAACGGGTCTTTCTCCTTCTTTTCGTTTGAAAAGTCAGGACGCGGATTTCCTGCGAAAGCCTTTCGCAGAAAGTTCCTGCGCTGCGAACTTAGGTGGGGGCCGCTGTGACGTTTTTCAGGAATCCACTCCGTCCATCTGTTTTGCGAGCTAATATTAGAGGGTTAGACCGAAATCAAACAGGATCCAACATCCAAGACTCAAGTGGGCTGTACTAAAGGAAAAGGTAGTTAGGGAAAATAATACCGTTGAAACTTTCCTAGATTCGACAGTGATGTTTACATTCCATCCATACCTTTAATAACGTCACTCCTAATGGGATGAACTGAAAAAATAAATATTAGTATGATTCGAAACTTCTGTGGCCCCACGAATATTTCAACTGTGGACGTTCAATTATCACATTTTCGGCCCATTCGAGAATTGTATACGGTTCATTTTTGTCATTATTTCCTAAAATGAACCCACAAAACGTATGGACGGTGAGGATTTATTACAAACTTTCCAGTGGGCCCCACCTCCATTCCCAGCGCAGGAACTTCCTGCGAAATCCGCGTCGGAAAAGTCATTGCGTGTTAGGATTCTCTTTCTTAGACAAGTCATGGACGGCGACTTGGCTCGAACCAGTGATGTGTGTGGGACCCTGACCGTAGGACCAAACTTTATGTATCCATTGAATATCCACGCCGTACATCTTCTTTTCAAGATTATTTAAGAGTATGGACCCAAAAATGAATCAGATAGAAATTTCATTTGGAACACACCACATGAAACAGTGGTTATTGACCATTAAAAACTTTTTGTAGGTCACGGATCAAGCTGATATTTGTGTTTTTCCTTTCATCTAGGTCTTTATAACCTTATCAACAGTTTGGATGGTTAATAAACACTACAGTAAAGGCTAGGAAGTTGTAATGTTGGGAGTTCAATGACTATTTCCTGTGGTTTTATCTGCTTGCACTAAAATAAGCTGGTAAAAGAGATGGACTGCGTGGATATACAATGTATATATGGAAGTGTGGACATACATTTAGGTTCGTACTCACATTGCTTGTTGAGTCGCAGCCGAAGTCGAGCTCAAGAAAAGGATGGCAATGGGTCGGGTTGCCCGCTCGCCCAACGTGTCTGACCCGGCTTCGTAGGGCTTGGGATATATGACCAGATCAATTTTCGGGCCCTTCCATCTTGAATATGAATCACTGGTTTCATTCATAGGGTGTTTATTTCTTTTTGCATGTGTGGGGCCCACTTGATCAATAGATATATTAAGAACATTCAAATGGGAAAATAAACATTTTATCATTTTTCAGGTTAGGGTGGGTCCGGCCTAGTCTCAACTAGTTTTTTGGGCCTCGAGCTTAAGCCTGCTGTGCTAGGCCATGCTAGGCTTGGCCCTGGTTGAGGACTCAGGTCTAAAGACTTAAACCCGGCTCATCGTTACCCTAAAGAGATGAGATGAGTTATAGTGATAGAGGTCCCACATTTAACTTACTGAGTCATCTTGACCGAGTTGTGCTCCTAACTGGAAAATTGATGAAAGTGCATATTAGTTGCACCATGCAACATGCGCTAAGTTGATTCTTAGAGCTGGAACTTTGGGTTCAGCTCAACCCGAACTCAATTGACCCAACCTCAGTTCGGGTTGAGGTGTTAGGGTCTTTGGATTCGGTTCTCCAACCTAATTTGAAATCGGGTTGAGTTGAAGTGAAGCAAATTAAGTCAGGTCAAGTTGGGTTGGGAATGATCACATTTATTGCTGTTGGGTTGTCTTGGGTCCATGTTAAGCTAAGGTTGGGTGCAGAGGGACTCAGGTTGAGCACGATGAGTTGGAATTTGGGTTGACTTGTGGGTTGGGTCTCTTAAAGTTGGTTGATGCTCAGGTTGACTCTCAAACCTGACCCAACGACCCAAATGGTCCCTCTATCATTTATTGTGAGCTATATATTTGGACATGTAGCTCACCAACCTAGTAATTTAGGCCAATCTGCTCATTGGACCTACATTCAGTTGCCAAAATTTTCATCTACGGGATTATCATATCCCATCATATGATTAGCAAAGGGACCGTAGAGGTGACTGTTTGCATTGGGTTCTCATTCCTCACGAAAGGAAATTTTCCACCAATTGATGGTTGTTCGTATAATTTTTATACATAAGTCAACCACCATAGCTTTGTTGGTCTAGAATTCAGCTAAATTCAGAAGCTATGGTCTAGAATTCAGCTAAATTCAGCTCGTGGTACGCGTGTATATTTTGTGAGCACGTCAAAACCGATTGTATTTCAATTCAAACCAAATGCCACCAACCCCTAACGTTGAGATAGAGTGTTGTGTATTAAATGATGATAGAGTGTCCGTTTATTCTACTAACTGTCAATTAGGTTATCAAGTGATTTGCAGAAAATGTAGTTGTTCCTCCTATATGTTCTTTATACCTTGAGAAACAAGGACTTTCAAATGTGTAACAAATGTTATCTCGAATGGAAATGAGCGACAAAGGTTATGATAAAAAAACAACAAAACTTATCACTTACAAGATCATCGTGCTAGCTGAGAGTAGTAGGTTGCCTAACCGAACAACATCCTAATGAGCAAGAGGTAAGTAATGCCAAGATTACAAGCTATTGTCGACCTAACATTTGCGCATAGGTGGATAATTCCTAATAGTATGATCATCTTTTAGATCTGATAAACAAGCGCAGATGGAAGGGAACTATAATTAATGATTACAACTAAGTTGATCCAACGTAAGGTGGGGATGGATAAAACTACTCCTAGATGCTAAGGGGTTTTATACTGGAGTTGATTTGTTTGGGTTTTGTTTTATTGATTAATGATGATTCACTTCGTGTTCTCTTTTACTATTTATAGACTTTCTTCTGGCAAATGTAAAGTAACAATTATTTTTAATCGTTCACATTTTGCCTTCTTCGAATATGTTATTATCAATGATGGTTGGTTATTAATTATGCCTCAATGTTGATGTAGCCTAAATGATTACTTGTTCTTATTCTTAGGCTACTTAGATAGTATGATTTTTCAAAGACCTCGTTATTAATAAGTTGTCCTTTATATATTTAACTTATATCGTAAGGATTTCATGCATGCCACATGGTTGCATTTGCATTGATGTTGAATTTGACATTACTAGATCTTATTCAAACTCTCATTAAAAGAATATATGGATCTCCCAATTTATGATTTGGGACAGTGTGCCTACATTACATGAAATGAAAATATCATTCTTGCCATGCCACTTGTGGCTAACAAATAAACAATTAGAAGTTTTAGAATTTAAAATTGATTTTCTGAGTGGTAAGATAAAGCCTGACTAGAATAGTTTATATTTTACTAAAGACTTGAGGAGTAAGTCATAGTATAGTAGAATAAGTTATTAATGATGTTTTTGCTTATAGTATGTCGTTGGAAGACTATGCACTAACTCTACATGCAAGACAATATCAAAGAGTCCAAGTAGTCTAAAAATAAGTCATTTTAGGGGCTAATTTTGACTTTTAATTAAAATTTACTATTTTTTTTTATAAGGTGTAACTTTTACTATGCACTAACTCTACATAGAGGGAGAGAGGAATGCATACATGTGCACCTTCTTACGTGGGCACTAGTGTGCACCTTTGCACATGTGTTATGGGCACAAAATTTGAACGGTCCACATGATGCAATGCTCCTTGAAGTTTTTTAGGCCGAATTTTCAGCCTGATCCAAAACTTTAGCGGGCCATAGCAAAGAGAAATGCAAATCACGGGAGGAAACTTTCTCCTTTTGACATGGCCCACCAAATTTTTGTATCTGGCTAAAAGTTAAGCTAGTGAGGTTTCAATGGGTGCTGCATTACATGAACCGTTTAGATTTGTGCCCATGACATGTGTGCAAAGGTGCACACGAGTGCTCACGTAAGAAGGTGAGAAGGTGCTGACGAGAGAGAGAGAGAGAGAGAGAGAGAGGAATGCTCACCCACCTTCTTAGTTGAGCACCCGTGTGCACCTTTGCATGTGTCATGGGCACAAAATTTGAACAGTCAATGTGAAGCTGCATCTTTGAAACTTTATGGGCACAAATTTTAGCTTGATCCAAAACTCTAGTGGGCCATATCAAAGAAAAATACAAATCAAGGGAGGAAACCATTTCCTTTTGCCATGCCCCACTAGAATATCGTATCTAGCTGAAAGTTAGGCTAGTGAAGTTTCAAGGGGTGCCGCATCACGTGGACCGTTTAGATTCTCTGCCCACGACATATGTGTAAAAGTGCACACAAGTGTTTATGTGAGAAGTGCGCATGTGAGCGTTATATCATATATATATATATATATATATATATATATATATATATATATATATATATATATATATATATATATATATATATAAAACCAATTTACACGAAACTAGTATGAACTAACTCATCATACGTGATGTGACTCTAAAATTTGAACAGTCCACATGAAGTAGCACCTCATGATATCCCTCGGAACCAATTTTTACTTTGATCCAAAACTTTGGTGGGCCATGAAGTTTCATGAGATTTCGCATCACATGGACCGTTCGGATTAGACGCCCATGACACACGTGCAAAAGTGTGCAGGTGAGCATGACTCTCTCTCTCTCTCTCTCTCTCTCTCTATATATATATATATATGGTTTTCGTATCCTACACGGACAAATAGTATACAATATATAAATTTTAAAAAATGATTGTCCATTATTTAGATGTCAAGATCATCAATCTGATTTTGGAGACTCGCGATCTCTGGTGGGGACCACGAGCTTGGACTTGTTGGATATAGCTAATATATAAATGTGGCCATACTTTATCAGAGGTGTAGGAGTGAAAGGCCCCTTTTGAGTCACCGACCCAAACAAGTCCATTGTAAGCCGGGTCTTTAAACCAGGTCTACTTCATTTGTCCACTTCTTAACTCGTGGGGCCTGGCAGAGACTGTGACCGGCTGGACATGTTACACTTTTTTTCTCTTTCTTTTTTTATTTTTTATTTTTATTTTTGTACTTGGTAGTTACCTCGGTACGGGGATCTTGGCATCTGTCGGTGCTGTGGGCCCCACCATGATGTATGTGTTTTATCTCACTTAGTTCATCCATTTTACTGACTGGGCACAAGCTGGAAAATACGGCCTATTCGAATTTCAGGTGGAGCAAACCACAGAAAATAATGGTGATCGAACGTACACTGTTAAGAACTTCTTAGGGGCAAGCTGATATTTGTGTATTCCCTTTGTCTAGGAATGTGTCCCCTAATCAATAAGACTTGGTGGGAAATAAACATTACAACTGATATTTGTGTTTTCCCTTCATCCATGTCCGTGTGACATAATCAACAGTTTGGATGCCAAATAAACACTGCAGTGGGCCTTAGGAAGCTTTTAATGGTAAATGTTCAATCACAACCGTCCGTGGTGTGGTCCACCTGAAATTTGAATCTGCCTGTATTTTGGGCTCATGCCCCAAAATGGCTGAGAAAATGGATGGACGGCATGAATAAAACATACAGGTTATGGTGGGCCAGGGAGCTTTTCCAGCGATCGACGACCAGTACATGGGAGGGGGTCGAAATCTAATCCACAGCTTCAGACATGCGGCACGTTCCTACCTATGTTCGATTCATTTATAGAGGGAGAAAAACTTTAATAATCTGGCAGAGTATAATAGTTGATACGCCGGCATTAAAATATTTTACCGTGGCATAAAATCTAGGTCTAACTAAACCGTCCAAATCATGGGCAGAAGCATGGATCATGGTTCAGAAGTTACAGTGACTGAATTTTTTAAACGATTGGTTATTGGACATTTATTGGGTGGTTGAGTTGAAGTCTTTTTAATGGCTCAAATTCAAGAAACTAATGTCTTTCAATCAGGACTTTGGATATCCACATTCCCAATTTTCTTGTGACCAAATGTCCACACTAGTTCCCGATCTTAGGGTGGTTTAAGGGACCTGATTTCTGTTCTATCATCCATCACATTCTGCAAGAGGATCAACTTGGGTGGGTGTGTCGGGTGCGTGTGTTAAAAAAATATAAAATAAATTTTTTTTAAAAAAAACATCACACTCCGCAAGAGCATCAACTCGGAGAAGGGGAACTATTTGATACACTGATGGAATGACGCAAATTGAACTTCTGAAGTTGTGAGACCTACTAAAGATGGGTCACTGACCAAAATACACATTTAGAAAAGGATTTTAAGTGTTTATTGTTGAGAATTAAGTGGTAAATTTGAACCATGGAGTAATTTTTATTTGGAATGTTCATTTAAATGTCTACCAAATATTTTCAGCTTTACATCACATCTAAATTAGGATGCCCCACTTGGACGGTTTGATTTAAGTTTATTAAATGAGTGTGAATGTTAGTTGCTTGGATTGTGCTCGCGGAGGGCCTTTTTTAGGCTTTTCACTCCTGTGCTGTTGTGATTTGACTCAGAATATGAAATATTTAATTAAAAATCGCCACTAATTAGTAATTCAAAATTTCACAGCCCACTAGATCCTATAGAATCTTAGAAATCGTCACTAATTCTTTGTTTTATACTAATTCCTAATATGTGACTTGTGATTCTGAGTGAGGAATCTCGGTTTTGAAGAAGGAATGGGTTACGCAACTTCTCCATCTGCATGCAAGTGTGGTATCTGTTTGGTGAGATTTAATAGATTTTAAGGAATTTGATTTCCCTAGCTATTTAGATGAATGGATGACATGTGATGCAATGATATAATATCCAACTCATATGAATGAGAGTGAGAGATTAAAACATTGGTGATCTACTAAAACCCCTTTATCTAAGAGAGACGGTAATTGAAAGAAAAATACTTTGATCGATTTGAGTTTTTGATGTTGTAGGATACAAAAAATTGTTAAGCCATAAAGCATACACTCAGATAAACTAGAAGCAGGAAGATTGATGAGAGATGCAAGGATTTATGGAAGAATAATGATGATGTGTACGGTGCAATGTCTAACTTAAAGAGTAGGAATGAGAGATCGAAACACATATATACAATCTGTCACGACTCATTCACCTGAGTGAGTTGATGGAAGAAAGGAAAATACTCCAGTCAATCCAAGTTTTTGACGTGGCAAGGTTCGGAAAATAAAAAAGCCTTAGAATATACACTTGAATAGACTAAATAAGTAAGGAGTTTAAGGGGAGATGTAATGTTGCAAATGCTAGATGCAAGGATGACCGACGAGGATGAATGCCAACCAATTTATGGCCTAAGTAATCTCGAGAGAGGTTGATGGATAGACAGATTATCATAAGGATTGGATAAGGGAGGTTGCCTTACTCTCAATGGCTTGAGATTGCTTTGACTTGGGCATAACTAAACTAGCCCAAGGCCAGGATGGCCTCGCTTTTTTCTCACACACACTTTCCTTAGTGGATGGATGGGATGGGCTGTAACTCTTCCTCTCTCTCTCCTTCTTAAAGGTTTGGTGAATATAGAAATGGATAAGGTGAGGGTGTTTATAGATGAAATGGATGGTACTTTGAAGATTTAGGTGCAATTGGAGGGCAAGTAAAGGCTTGTAGAGTTGTGATTGGCTGAAGAAGTGGGAGTACCACGTAACGAACTCCCATTAGCTAAGGGGCTTGTTATGAGTGTGAGGGTAAAATTCGAGATGAAGGGTAAAATTCTCTTTCCCCCGCTTCAGTGAACCTCTGGTTACAGAAACATTCATGTGACAGGCGGCTCATGAGGGCCGGCGGTCGCCCATGCTGTGGTTTGCACCCAATTTCTATCTGGAGTTCCAGTAGATCTTAGGTACCTTGTTTGACTCTGGATTTCTTGCTAATTTAGATTTAAGGCTATTTGAGCTTTGGTTTAGTCCTCCTATTGCGCTTAGATTTGGGCCTTGAATTGGACTTGAATTTGAGGTTTTGAATTTTGACTTTTGGTTGAGTTTTGTCATGCATAAATCAACTACATTAAATTGGCAATGAAGTCTTTCTCACTCCTAGTCATAGTTTGGTTCAAAATGAATGCACAATTTGCTAAGTGAACTATCTATAATAACTTTTATTATTTTAAGGGTGCTTTTTTGATTTTAAGAGTTTTATATTAAGTTAATTTATTTATTTTTTTGAATAATAAAAACTAGTTTAAGTTTGTTTAAAAGCCGTTTACTATTTTTAGTAAATTTGCTATCTTTAAAGTTTATTATTTAAAAAAAATAGTAAATTTAAGTTTTACGAATTATATAAATCATTTTTATGATTTTGTGAAAAGACTTTATTTAAAATTTCCACCAATTTCTAAGTCCTTTTGGATTTAAAGACTATTCTAAGAAGTCAGTCATCTTTTCTCTTTATTTATTTATCACTAAAATAAAGTTTAAAATAAAAGGCTTAAAAAGTTTGTTTATATAAGAGAATCTTGTGTACTCTTATACATCTGGTGTCTTAAAACCAGACAGATGGATCATTGATACAAGTTGTGTTTAATAATTATAGAAGCAGATGATTCATATCCAGTATATATGTATATATATATATATATATAGAGAGAGAGAGAGAGAGAGAGAGAGAGAGAGAGAGAGAGAGAGAGAGAGAGAGAGAGAGAGAGAGAGAGAGAGAGAGAGAGAGAGAGAGAGAGAGAGAGAGAGAGAGAGAGAGAGAGAGAGAGAGATATGCTCCCTGTGCACCTACGCACGTGTGCACCTTTGCACACGTGCCATGGGTGTCTAATCTGAACGGTCCATGTGATGCGGAATCCCATGAAAGCCCATGTGAGGAATTTTCACCCGGATCTAAAATTCTGGTGGGCCATAGAAAAGAGAAATGCAAATCAAGGGAGGAAACTGTTTTCATTTTTCATGTCCCATCAAAGTTTTAAATCAAAGTAAAACTTGAGCCTGGGGGTTTTCACGAGGTGCTGCTTCACAAGAACGGTTTAGATTTTGGATCCACATCACGTATGATGGGTTCTCAAAAAAGTTTGTACGTATGTAATACGAACTGGTTCGCAAGTTAGCATTTCCATGTATGTGTCTGTATATATATATAGTCATGCTCCCCTGTGCACCTACGCACATGTACACCTTTTTACACGTGTTATGAGTGTCTAATCTAAACGATCCATGTGATGAAGAATCCCATGAAACCTTATGTGACAAATTTTCATCCTGATCTAAAATTTTGGTGGGCCACAACAAAGAGAAATTCAAATCAAGGGAGAAAACTGTTTTCATTTTTCATGGCACATCAAAGTTTTAAATCAAAGTAAAACTTTGGCCCGAGGGATTTCATGAGGTGCTGCTTCACATGAACGGTTCAGATTTTGGATCCACATCATTGTATAATGGGTTTTCAAAAAAGTTTGTACACAGTATGTACCAACTATATATATATATATATATATATATATATATATATATATATATATATATATATATATATAAAGTAAGCAATATGTACAATATATGAACTGATTGTCTGTTAATCAGATATTAGGTGTAATTGACTTGATTTAGAAGATTGGCAATATAGGGTGGGGACCACAAGTTTAGACAGTTTAGGTTTAGGTAATGCATACGAGTAGCCATTCTCGGCCGGAGGTGCACAAATCCAAGGCCCCCTTCCTACGTCACAAGCCCAAACAAGTCGTCTCAAGTCAGGTCTTTAAACCAGGTCTAGTACTTTATTTTCCACCGGCCACTTCCATGGGCCCCACCTGAAAACGTGACTTGTATGGCCGGCATCTTCTTCACGTGGTCATGACTGTTGACTTGCAACCTGCAGAGTCTAGAAACCATTTGCGGGTCATATATGGAGGGAGAAAAAGTTTAAAATACTCTTGTAGGGTGTCATGGTTGATGTGCAGGCACTAAAATATTTTATAGTGGCATAAAAAGCTAGCATTAATTAAACCGTCCAAATCATGGCCAGAAGTTTAGATGGATCACAGTTCAAAAGTTACATTGACTGAATTTTTTAAATGATCGGTTTCTTGATATTTAATGGATGGTTAAGATGAAGTCTGGCTAATGCCCTGAATTCAAGAAACTAATGTCGTTCAATCAGGGTTTCCGAGTTCTCCGCAGACATGACTCTCTAGTGATGAAATTTTCACATTAGTTTTCTATCTTTGGGCGGTTAAACTGATCCTGACCGTTCATCCGTTGAGAGCTCCCATGGATGGTTCGTACTCCAATAAATGTGCACCAGCGTTTAAAGCTATGGTGATGACGATGAAATGAATGGTGGGAGGAAGAAGACTAATCAATGATCCACATTAAATAGGCACTTAGTCATCGAAGCATGTATGAGATTATTCAATCCTGAGCGTCAAATCATGGACCCATTGAGTACGGCCGCTAATATTAATGTTGACGTCAAAATTACTAATCCTTTAATTTTTCAAGCTGATTGGACCACTGATGGTTCTTGTGTCATTCATTTTGAGAACACCCATCACATCCAATTCGAATTCTCACATTCAATTCGAATAAGAACGGCACAACTACTCCAGGCCAGACGTTGACGGTCCTGATTATGACAAAATTGCGGGTTACACGCGGGTAGAAATCAACTAATGGTCGGTGCTCAGTGGCCCCCACCATACATCCCATGATGTATGTGTTTCATCCATGCTGTCCATATATATTTATAGGTCATTTTAGAGGTATATTCCAATCTCAAATGGACCACGTTACATGAAACAGTGTTCATTGGACGTGGAGCATTAAAAACTTTTTAGGGGCAATAAAAGTTTTAGATTAAGCTGATCTTTTTTGTTTTTTCCTTCTTCTGGATCTGTATGACCTAATAAACAGGTTGGATGTCAAATAAACAGTACAATGAGCCTTAAGGAGGACTTTAATGATGAATATCCAATTGCTATTGTTTTCCTGTGGTATGGTCCACCAGAGATTTATTCCTCTAATTTTTTGATAAAGCCCTAAAATGATCTGTAAAAATGGATGAACGGAATGGATGAGACACGTACATAATGGTGGGTCCCACATAGCACCAACCATCAGCCACGGGGCTGGTGGCAGGGGGAGAAGCCAATCCGTTTCCCCAGCATATATGCCAGGTGTCAGACAGGTGACATGTCCTAGCCATCCATACACTTATTTAATTAATTGTATTATATTAAGTGTCTATCATTTTAGAAATAAATTGACAGGTTTGAAGCTTCATATGATTATTCACAACCGTAGATTTATTTAGTTATTTGTGGCCTACCTAACTAGCGGACCAATTACATTTTGGGATAAAAATCTATACGGTTGTACCCTTCTGTTGGATATTTCACCTGTCCATGACACTGGTATATTTTGGGACACATGTATTACACTTAGATCTATAGCTCAACTGGCAGACTAAGTAGGAACATCTCGTTTCAACACTTGAGGTCTTGGTATCGATCCCTAGTGGGGGTAGCTAACATGGAGTGTGTGTACACATATAAGTGGGTACTAACAAGCTAACCTAAAAAAAAAAAATATATATATATATATATATATATATATATTTATTTTTTTTCTTTTTTTTAAAAAGAAGGATCACGTGTATTAGATAACCTGTACACACTTACTAGCATTGCAAAACTCGGATGTCCATGGGATCAATTGAAAAGTCATTGTAAAGAGTACCGGCTGCGGATTTGCTGCTGGCAGGTTGAATAGTGAGACTGCTACTGAAGTGACATCACTAAGTCCTATAGACCCTACCATGATGTATATTTTGTATCCATGATCACAGATCATTTTAAGGTAAGATCTAAAGAATAAGTTACATCCAAAGCTCCAGTGGACCCACTACAAAAAACTATGGAGAGAGTGCCATCACCATTAAAAACTTCTAAAGATCACAAAAGTTTTTGATCAAGTTGATATTTGTATTTTCCCTTATTTAATGTCTTTTTTAACTTTTGAATAGTTTGAATTTCAAAAAAAACATTATGGTGGGCCTTAGGAAAGTTTCAACAATAGGCATCAATCTTCCCACTATTTTTTGTGATGGGTCCACTAAAGCTTTGGATCTGCCTCATTGTTTGGGTCGCGTTAAAATAATATCTCTAAATGAATGGGCGCTGTGAATACAACGCATACATCATAGTGGGGTTCACAGGACTCGGCGACGTAACTTCAGTATCTAATCCGCGTCCAAAGAGGACTAGGGGTATACATGTGCCGCCGGCCTATCGTGCTTTCGGGTCAGGCCTATCTCAAGCTGGCCTTGGGTTAGAGTATTAGGCCGGATGGCTAGGCTTGGGCTAGGGCTTGAATTTCAAGTCCGTTTGTTTTGGGGTTAGGCTTGAACAGAAATGTCCAAAAGCTTGTAAGCCCACCCGGCCCGTTTAACTTAAAAGGTGACTTTAAATTTGAAATTTTAAAAAGGATGACATCAGCGAGGGGTTATTTTAGGCAAAAGGAGTTTTGTTGGCTCAGGTGGGCCCCACTATAGTGTTATGTGTAATTCATGCTGATCAAAAGATGTGCTACCAAAATTTCAGGTCAAGAGCTGAACAATCTGCCCCGTACAACTATACTGAACAATCTGCCCCATACAACTATTTAATTAAAAATAGTGTAGATGACAACACTCACCCTCTAAATTGTTTCCCTCTATGTGACCTACCTAAATAATTGAAAGGCGTGATGTTTTAGTTTTTAGTGCTATGTTCTAGTGTGGTATCTAATAGTTGGAGTTGATTTTATATAATCATTATGGTGGACCATGTAAGCATCAAGGGTAGATGTCTCTCTCCCACTTTTTCTCTTGGTGTTGCCTGCATAAATTACATGTCAGCCTGTTTTTCTTTTACGTGGGTCTAACATGAAGGTACACATCTATTGGTTGGAGTAGATCGCATATACACATCAAGGTAAGCCTTTAAAAGGTAAAGGGTAGGCATCCTAGGAGAAATCTTTTACATGGTCATCATGAGGCACACACATTAGGAAAAGTGGGGCCAGTAGCTTCGTGGGGCTCCACCTTGCTTGTGATCTTAGATAATTCACCCCTTCTATCAAGTGTGTCACACCATGATAGACCTATTTTCCTAGTATCAGCTCCATCTGTATTCGAAATAGACCACACCATTGGAAATAGCGTACAGTGAATATTGCTCACCTTTCCAAACTGTTTCTCTTCATACGACACACCTGATTAATTAATCAGCCTGATATTTAGAGCTCAGGCCTAAGTTTTAGTGTGATATCTAATGATTGGAATGAATTTTATATAATTATAATGGTAGGCTTGTAAATACAGACAGTAGACGTATCTCTTCGCTTTTTTCCTTTGATATGGCCCACTCAATCACCAGTCAGCCTAATTTTTCTGGTCCATGTAATATCACACATCTAATAGTGGGAGGGGATCTCATACACAGCATGGTTGGCTCATAAGTTTAGGTCCATGATCCAAAGATTAGCCTATTTGGAAAAGTGTAAGGAGACCCTCCACCTCCAAACTGTCTCCCTTTGTGGGGCCCATCTTATTAACTGATGGTTATGATGTTTTGAAACCAGGCCTAGGTCTTGGTATGTTATCTAATGGTTGAAGTAGATTTTATATCATCATCACATTGGGTCGTATAAACATCAAAGGTCAATGTCTCTCCCACTTTTTTCCTTAGTATGGCCCACCTAAATCAAGGGTCTGCCTGATTTTTTCACCCATTTCCTAACCTGGTATTATGCATCTAATGGACGGAGTAGATCTCATAGAAACATCATGGTGGGCCCCATAAAATTAAGGGTATGTGTTCAGTTAAAAGAGGCAGGGGCAAGTCAGCTTTTTTGGGCTCTGGCCAAGTTGGAGTTGCCTAGGGCTTTGTAAAATCATTTCAGGCCGAGCTTGGGTTGGACTAATTTGGCTCTTCATGGGCCCAGTCTGGGTATAGGCTTATCTTTAATAATATAGGCTGGACTTGGACAGAGATTGGCCTGGCCTTAATACGAGCAGTTGACACCCCTACTTAGATAATAGAAAACCCCATCGCCTTTCTATGGGTTTGCGAACACTAGTTCTCTTTCTCACTCCAATCGAAATTGTGGTGAGTATGTAATGTTGACTAAAAAGGGGTATGTTTGGCTTGAAAATGCTACTAAACAATAAAGCTATGAGGGGTTTCAACGCCTAACATAGATGACATCCAATCAGTCCATTATAAGGCCCCTCATGTTTTCCTTGACGCCCAAAATTCAGGCAGAACTATATCTAAGACTATCAGTGATTAATATGTTGTTAATAAAAATCACTATTAAAATCACCTTCATTCATTGAAATTGAATACAATGCCCTCATTTATAAAAGTATATTATTTCTATAACCTTATTTTCTTTTTCAAATAACCACCATAGCTTGCATGACACTTTCTCAAATGATGCTATTACATCAGACAAAATTCCTATTTCCCCATTCCTAATAGCTTACGGAAAAAGCATGGTTACGTACCACACACAGGCTCAAGACTCATCCCTCACAACTTCAACTGTCGATATCATTTGTAGTGCTTCACATGAAGCAACGGTTATCTCGGTAGGGGTCTTCGTACACATAGTGCACTGGCTGTGGTGCGATGTATTGGTAGGCCGTGGGCCACACCACAGTTTCGATCGATGGCTTTTTCTCTTCTTCCTTCTTTTCCTCTTCCTTCTTCTCATCAACCACTGTGAGGCTAATCAGCTCTGTGATTCCCATCTTCTTTCTAAGCAGGGTTGTCAATTTGACTGAGTCGACTCCATTGCCAACCACTGCAAGTTGGTCCATATCATTGCCCTCCAACGTAGCAGATATAACACCTGTAACAAAAAGGATCCAAACCACATCTTAGAACCCAAATCAGAAATTACAAGGATGGCTAGTCCATCAGGTTTGCCAGTTCATGGCATATCTTGGTTTGGTTCAAAACTTCGAGGTAAAGAAAACATAGGTAATCTAGTACAACATTTGGAGAGTTGACTCACTGAGTCGACTCAACTCATGGGTTCTCCAAATCAAGTCAGTAGTGAACTTGGGAACCATTTGGAAGTAACCATCAGCCTTCATGAACTCAATAGACTCAGTGAGTCAACTCAGTTTGCACCACCCATGCCACTCGTGATTTTTATGACAGCTTAAATCTCTCATTGAAGAAGTTAGAACTGCGAACTTCACACGTGGCATCTGAGCTAAATGCGGGTGAAATTACCTGGTAGACTGACTACAGCCTTCATGGCCTTGGACCGGCACTTGGGATTGTTCATCGCCGGGACTTTTATCACAATCTTTTGCTGTAAATAGAAAAAAAAAAAAAAAAAGTAACTACAATGAAAACCACATAAAAGTTCATATAACCTACTTCAAGTAGAGTTGTACACGATTTGAACCAAGTCGAGATTGGCACAGCTCGGCTCAGCTTGGCCACTAGCTGACTTCATCTCAAACTCGGCTCAGCTCGGTCCTTGAGCCTGACTGGCCAGCTCGGTTCAGTCAGCAGCTCGGGCCAGTTCAAGCGGAGTTCAAGTCTATGCAGAACTCACTGTATGCAAAATAGCAGTAGCATTTTACTGATATTTTATCAAACATTTAGCAGGCAGCATCAAAATCAAGATACAAGGATAGTTTTATCATGTAATATTTTCTTTTTTGATAGTGATTTGTTTTATATCCATACCTTCCTCCCCCCCAGCTGGCCTCCTGGAGAATCCATCCACCCGAAACAACACTTCATTGAGTCATTTCATCAAACATACACTTGGTGAGCAACAACAATATCAAAATAACTGAGTCACAGAGCTGGTTCAATCCGAGTTCGATTCGAGCTCAGACAAGCTCTAACTCAGCTCGAAATTTCTTCAAGCTCCAAAAATCAGCTCAACTTGGCTTGAACTCAGTTTCGAAACTGAGTCGAATCAAGCTTTTTCAAGTCAAGTCGAGCGAGTTAACCGAGCTAACTCGGTTCGCGTACAGATCTGTCTTCTGGAAAACAACCATAGTAAAAGGATGACTAATATTAGATACCTTCATTGTCGTTCTTTAGTAATCAACCACAGCTGAATCGTTGGTTGTGTGTGATTGCTTATCCCACGCGATGATTTTCAGCCAAGATGCAATTAAGGACAATGAAGATTGTTGAGTGTGGCTGTCGGTCCAGCAACTGGAATGATTGAATGTGAGATCTAAGACTCCTCTATTTATAGCCACTAGAAAACTGAAAGATTTTCTTTCTTTTCAAACCGTATTATTTCGTTGAAGGTGATATGGGGCCCTACAGAGAAATGTTTTATGGAATAATAAATTAAGACAAATCTCGGACGACGCGTTATCGCGTTGATATCATCTGTTCGTTTGATGTTGGGATGCCATTATTGGTCGATTACTGTGCAACTGCCCCACTGTGGAGTTCTTCGTACCTTATGTGGGTGGGTACCTATATATGTAGGACCCAAGTGGGACATCTACAATCACGGTGGGCCATTGGCTAGGAAGGGTCCACTGTGGATTGTACATGGCCACGATATCATCCTGATCGTATGATCACAGTCTTTCAAGTAAGGGCTTGTGAAATGGACGGTGGTACGGTTCTTCCTTGCAACGTGTATTTCTTATGCGGATGTATCGATTGGATTTCATCAATACGTAAGTTAGGCCCCACTTGAAACTATGGTTGGTGAACTAAAGTGAAAGGTTAGTGACCGGAACATTTCGTGGGCAACGTTTTCTCCACCTTTTCATTTTAAAAGTTAATGGGACAAATTTGAGTTTTTTTTTTTCTAAAATAGAGTCAATGTTGGGTCATATTAATTATAAAAGTCATTGGAATCTAATTTGAGATTTTTACTAAAATGACCTCAAGATTGGGTCATGCTAATTTTAAAAGTTGTTGGGGTCAATTTTGAGATTTTTCCTAAAATGACCTCAAAGTTAGATCAAACTTAGTAATTAGTCCTGCTTTACAAATTTTATGGTGCCCATGTTGAGAGTCAAATATTGCATAATAGACCCCAGATATTACCTAGATTTACGGACATAATGCTGTCTAACGGCCTGTTTTTATCGTGTTTATGTTTCAGGGTGTAATTGAGAGCATGGATGGAAAAAGGACGTTAAAAGTTAAGATTTAACGATCTGATGACGCCAAAGGCAAGGGACACACTCCAGGGGACCAAGATTGACAAATATACACGGTCGGAAATCCGAGAAAAGTTAGAAATTGAAGTTCAAGTGGCCTGAAGGACGTCCAGAATGCAAGATCACAAGGTTCCCACCATCCGTTCGGCTCGAAACTTCATACGTCGCCTGAGGACCATAAATTAACCGTACATATAAAATTTCAGCCATTGAAGATCTCGGGAAGTACCCCAACTGACAGATCAGCCCATAAACCGTTGATTCTGGGCCCACCTGAGTTATGGATATGCTTCAAAAGTGTTCTGGACGGATAAAATGAGATGGTGAAAAGGATGGACGGAACGGATTACACAAAGACATCACCATGGGTCCTACATATGCAGTGCGTGTACATAGTGTACACGCACCGGCTGTGCACCGGACGGTCAGCCCGGTCAAACGACGGGCTGACCCGTCTCTTCTTCTTCTTCCCTGTTTCAAACAGCGTCCGCAAGGCGCTGGTTGTGGTTTTTAGTAGTGGGGTCCACCCATCATGAATCTTGAAGATCCGACCCGTCCATACACTTCAGAGGGGGGTATTAATCTCACCTAGCTGATCTTTTGCCACCATGCAAGCTATTGCATGTTTCTAACCGTTAAACGTACGATTGACGGTGAAATGGACTGATCGTTGGACCACACCTAACTTGATCTTAAACTAGCCATATCTGAATGGTTTTTCTTTGTGGTTCTAATGGACGGCGTGGATTTCTCATTAGAATCCTATCATCGGCCCCACAAGTATCACAGCGGAAGAAGATTCCGCTTTCGCGTACGCACGGCCGCTGGCCCTTTTTGCGATCAGTTGTGGGCCCCACACGTACCCCATAAGCTCAATCCAAACCGTCCACCTTATAGACAGCTGCGAGCACTACAAAACCATATTGTCACTTTTCACCCATGCGTGTACACGTGTGAGATACAGAGGCCACAAAAGGGCTGCTCGGTAACGTTCAAAACTGATTCTTCTGTGATTTCTTCTCTGGGCCACGTCAATGGACGTTCAAAATCACTTATTCTTAACTGAAATTTTGTCTTGAATCCAATGGACGGGGTGGATTTTCCAGAAAATGTTTCTGTGGGGCCCACCGATCACAACAGCGAAATGGTGCGAAAGGTTTCGCACATCCGCAAAAATCGACTTTTTCGGGAAGTTTTGGCCCACCATCTTTGATCATATGGCAGATCTGAACCGTCTATCATGTAGAGGACCCAAGAAAGTACTAAGGGACGGTGTTTCTTTGAAATTTGAGCAAGAAAAGTAGCGTGTTTCGAGGTACCGAACTTGGCTGCGAAAATTGCACTCCGTGTCCTGCTACAACTCTGTCACTGACTCCAGCCTTCCAGCAGCTATAAAAGGAGGTTTTTGGACGTGGGGAGCATTCATTCAAGGTCTTGGGAGAAAGAACAGAGGGCTCGAGCTTGGATTTCAACGTGGGCAGAGGAGAGAGAGAGGAGCTTGGTTTTTTCTTTTCCTTTTCTTTTCCTTTTCTTTTTATTTGGATTGAGCCCATCCATGGCAGGCTAAATCCTCCTAGCTAGGTCTAAGAGGTGAAGCTTGTAGTGAGATGGGAGATTTGATTTTATTTAAATTTTAATGCATGAATTGACGTTGATTTTAGTTGATTATTATGGGAATATTTTTAGTTCTTAATGGTCTGTTGTGACTGAAATTACAATGGGTCTGCGATGCTTTGAATATTTCTATTTCCTTTTCATGTTTATGACGTCAGGACGTCCTGTTGTTCACCATAGTATCCTGGGCATGGTTGGATGACGGTACCATTCCTAACTTTCATACATGTGATTGGGTGGTAATTAGTTTAATTCTGTTGTTTGCCATAGTCTTTTTGGGCATGGTTTGGTGATGGAATCCATTCTAATTCATCTTCCTTTTATCTCTTTGAAAACTAGATCAACGGAAGTTCAATTAATTTCATGATTTTTGAAACAGGCGTAAGATCTCCCTGATCTCTACAAGTGGATCCTCTGAATCCCTAGTTTCCTTTTCTCTAATTTCTCCTAAATTTTAGATAAATATTCCATCATTATTTCTTAAAATTCTATTTGATTTAGAGTGCATCTTAGTATAGTTCTAGTTATGGTTAGTTTTATATAACGTACAAGTTTCAGTCCCTTGGGATTCGACCTCGGTCTTACCGAGTTATTACTACATCACAACCCTACACTTGGGGAGTGAACAAGTTTTTGGCGCCGTTGCCGGGGACTGTCGGCTACGTTTTTCTGAAATTAATTAGATTTAGGATTAGTTTAAGATTAGGATTTTTACTAACTTTAGTTTTAGGTTTAGATTTTCCTGATTTTTTTTAGAATTAACTTGTCTTTCCTGTTTTGTAGGATTATGAGATAGAAACTTCTAATTTGGTGATATTTTTCTAATTTTTTTATTTTTTCTATTTTTAGAATTAGGATTTTATTTTTAGAGATTTTCTAATCCTAGACTTTCTCTTTTTAGAAACTAACTTGTTTTGTCTTATTTTGCAGGATGTTAATATAAGAATCTCTAGTATGGTAACATCTTTCTAACTTCTCCCCCTCTTACTTTTCACTTTGCTGTAAGACCTTCTCTTCTATTTTTCATAGGATTAAATTCGAGTTAAGGGTTTCATCATGTATATGCACGAGTGGCAACGTCAGTATGCTGAGAAGAATAACTTATTTTGGGATGATGATGATATAAATCAACCTATGTCTCAAAACTTTTCTAAAACTATCATCGAGAACCGATCAAAATATAAAAATCCACCGGTTAAGAAGTCTTTACGTGATTATATGCAGGAGAACAATTACACCCCACGGATTAACAAAACAGTACGTGAGTGTTGGAGTTATCATAACTATGGTTGTGAGAATTATTATCATCCATCCGATAAAACAATGCGTGATTGTATCATGAGTGATAATAAGTATTACCAACCAGCAGATTCTCTCACTTATGATCAGTATGACTATAACCAGTGGAAACATCAAAATTGGAAAAATGATCCAACTGCATGTTATAATGATTATTCTCTTGGATCCCCTACCTTTGAGATCCATCCAAAAACGATCCAAGAGGATTCATATCAGCGTAATCTTTCGGCCTGTCTTGTGGAAATGAGAAAAGTAATGGAAACAATGAAAGGACTCGATGCGCGTCTTGATAGGATAGAGGAGGATCGGTCATCCCAGCCACGACCTAATCTAGAAATACAATGCGAAGAAAGTGATCCGCACTCACTTTTAAAAGAATCTGAAATTTGGAATGAGGAGTTGGATTCCGTTAATGAGCATGTGGTTCAATTTTTCGATGAGTTGATCTCGATGACTGTTCGAAAGAATGGTGAAGATACATGGGTGTCTTTTAATTACATTAATGATGACACACCTTCCTTACATGACACACATGATTTCAATGATGAAGAGGTTAGTTTATGCGAACCTCAACTCATGCTAGGTGTAGAATGTGAGGAAAGTGATCCCATCCCAAATGTGCACTTCACTGGACTAGAACATTATTGCGATCCTAAATGTGCACCCATAGTTCCTATGAAATCCCTCTCAAATTTGGTCCAAATCAATGATCAGGACGTACACGAAGTGGTCGGTCATAATGAGCCACTCCCCTCACTTGACATGTCTGATTTAAATGTGGAGAATGAACCTCTTACAACTGACTCTTCTAATTCTTGTGAGACATGTTTAGACCACTCCCTTGAATTGAATGATGATATGATTCGGGAGGAGGAGTTGCCCACTATGACTCTGGAATTTGAAACCACTCAGTTGAGGCCACCATCTGAGCTTCAAACAATTGAGAATTCAGCGCCTCAATTGAGTAATTTCAATGAACAGAGTGATCACATCAATGCTTCACTTACTGATTTTCAATCTATCTGTGCAGGATTGGAGCAAGAGAGCGTACCTCCATCCACTTTCAAGGACGATGGATTCTTTGGACAGATCATCACAAGCCATAATAAGTCACACTCGGCTGAACTTTCTAACTCTTGGGATTGCTTGACACACTTTGTAGTTTCAAACGATCCCATGTTAAAAGACAAAGTGGATGCTTTGAGAGACAACATCTCGGTAGTCATCACTGACCGAACGAACCCTTATTCTGAAACCCTCTCTTCCCCTGATCCTAAACGTCTACTAGTAAAGGAAGAGGTGCTGAAACTAGAACCGAAGTTTGGAGCTTCGGAATATGTTGAGACTACATCACATTTTAAAAAGTTTTCTAAATTTTATTTACTTGTAGTCTCCGATTCACCATACGATATTAAAGTTGAAACTTCTTCTGTCATAGGTGAATCATATATATTATGGATACCTCAACCAATTCAATGGAAGATTTCTTATGAGGTACATAAGTCTCTTTGGAAAGTCATGCTCCAGGGCGCCCAAGTCTATTACAAAAAGAGCTTTTGGATGATCCTTTTGAGGAGCTTATTGAGAAACTTATCAAGATATTGGCCGAAAGAGGAACCTTGCGGCGTGATCGATTCAATGTTTGTGGGTAACATTACTTCAAACCCTCACGAGACTACAACTCGTCCGCTAGGGGTAACCTAGGGGTTTAAAGGCTTGTTGCATACGCTAAATGCAATCGAGAGCACCTGCGAAAGTGGTATAGGTAGGATTTTATTTGTTGTTATTTTTGTTTTATTTTCTCTCTTGGCTGACCAGCTTCCATGCTATGATCTCTTGAAAAGTATCTCTCTTGATTCGTTATCCAGGTACTATCTTCCCATCACTTTACTTTTGTTGTTCCATGTTATATCTCTTACATTGAGGACAATGTAGATTTTAGGTTGGAGGTGGGAGATTAGGCTTCCTAATCAGTATTTTCTTAATCTTGAGCAAAAATTATGAAAATTTCTAACATTCATGAATATTAAATTTCTCGTATTTTGTTCAAAATCTCACTCGATTTCATAGAAAGTTCTCCTATAATTCTCAACTTATTTTTCGCATACTTTGCTCGGGACTAGCAAAATGCTAGTTGGGGGTTGTGTTGAGAGTCAAATATTGCATAATAGACCCCAGATATTACCTAGATTTACGGACATAATGCTGTCTAACGGCCTGTTTTTATCGTGTTTATGTTTCAGGGTGTAATTGAGAGCATGGATGGAAAAAGGACGTTAAAAGTTGAGATTTAACGATCTGATGACACCAAAGGCAAGGGACACACTCCAGGGGACCAAGATTGACAAATATACACGGTCAGAAATCCGAGAAAAGTTAGAAATTGAAGCTCAAGTGGCCTGAAGGACGTCCAGAATGCAAGATCACAAGGTTCCCACCATCCGTTCGGCTCGAAACTTCATACGTCGCCTGAGGACCATAAATTAACCGTACATATAAAATTTCAGCCATTGAAGATCTCGGGAAGTGCCCAACTGACAGATCAACCCATAAACCGTTGATTCTGGGCCCACCTGAGTTATGGATATGCTTCAAAAGTGTTCTGGACGGATAAAATGAGATGGTGAAAAGGATGGACGGAACGGATTACACAAAGACATCACCATGGGCCCTACATATGCAGTGCGTGTACATAGTGTACACGCACCGGCTGTGCACCGGACGGTCAGCCTGGTCAAACGACGGGCTGACCCGTCTCTTCTTCTTCTTCCCTGTTTCAAACAGCGTCCGCAAGGCGCTGGTTGTGGTTTTTAGTAGTGGGGTCCACCCATCATGAATCTTGAAGATCCGACCCGTCCATACACTTCAGAGGGGGGTATTAACCTCACCTAGCTGATCTTTTGCCACCATGCAAGCTATTGCATGTTTCTAACCGTTAAACGTACGATTGACGGTGAAATGGACTGATCATTGGACCACACCTAACTTGATCTTAAACTAGCCATATCTGAATGGTTTTTTCTTGTGGTTCTAATGGACGGCGTGGATTTCTCATTAGAATCCTATCATGGGCCCCACAAGTATCACAGCGGAAGAAGATTCCGCTTTCGCGTACGCACAGCCGCTGGCCCTTTTTGCGATCAGTTGTGGGCCCCACACGTGCCCCATAAGCTCAATCCAAACCGTCCACCGTGTAGACAGCCGCGAGCACTACAAAACCATGTTGTCACTTTTCACCCATGCGTGCACACGTGTGAGATACAGAGGCCACAAAAGGGCTGCTTGGTAACGTTCAAAACTGATTCTTCTGTGATTTCTTCTCTGGACCACGTCAATGGACGTTCAAAATCACTCATTCTTAACTGAAATTTCGTTTTGAATCCAATGGACGGGGTGGATTTTCCAGAAAATGCTTCTGTGGGGCCCACCGATCACAACAGCGAAATGGTGCGAAAGGTTTCGCACATCCGTAAAAATTGACTTTTTCGGGCAGTTTTGGCCCACCATCTTTGATCATATGGCAGATCTGAACCGTCTATCATGTAGAGGACCCAAGAAAGTACTAAGGGACGGTGTTTCTTTGAAATTTGAGCGAGGAAAGTGGCGTGTTTCGAGGTACCGAACTTGGCTACGAAAATTGCACTCCGTGTCCTGCTACAACTCTGTCACTGACTCCAGCCTTCCAGCAGCTATAAAAGGAGGTTTTTGGATGTGGGGAGCATTCATTCAAGGTCTTGGGAGGAAGAACAGAGGGCTCGAGCTTGGGTTTCAAAGTGGGCAGAGGAGAGAGAGGAGCTTGGTTTTTTCTTTCCCTTTTCTTTTCCTTTTCTTTTTATTTGGATTGAGCCCATCCATGGCAGGCTAAATCCTCCTAGCTAGGGCTAAGAGGTGAAGCTTGTAGTGAGATGGGAGATTTGATTTTATTTAAATTTTAATGCATGAATTGACGTTGATTTTAGTTGATTATTATGGGAATATTTTTAGTTCTTAATGGTTTGTTGTGACTGAAATTACAATGGGTCTGCGATGCTTTGAATATTTCTATTTCCTTTTCATGTTTATGACGTCAGGACGTCCTGTTGTTCACCATAGTCTCCTGGGCATGGTTGGATGACGGTACCATTCCTAACTTTCATACATGTGATTGGGTGGTAATTAGTTTAATTCTGTTGTTTGCCATAGTCTTTTTGGGCATGGTTTGGTGATGGAATCCATTCTAATTCATCTTCCTTTCATCTCTTTGAAAACTAGATCAACGGAAGTTCACTTAATTTCATGATTTTTGAAACAGGCGTAAGATCTCCCTGATCTCTACAAGTGGATCCTCTGAATCCCTAGTTTCCTTTTCTCTAATTTCTCCTAAATTTTAGATAAATATTCCATCATTATTTCTTAAAATTCTATTTGATTTAGAGTGCATCTTAGTATAGTTCTAGTTATGGTTAGTTTTATATAACGTACAAGTTTCAGTCCCTTGGGATTCGACCTCGGTCTTACCGAGTTATTACTACATCACAACCCTGCACTTGGGGAGTGAACAGCCCATTAGTATGCAATTCGACACATAGATCAAACTTAGTAATTAGCCCTACTAAAATGGCCTCAAAGTTAGATCAAACTTAGTAATTAGCCCTATCATATCATCATGATGGTAAGAGGGATTCAAATTGCATACTACATGCATAATGTGTAAACTTTGTGGGGCTCATTGTGACTGTTGTATTTTATCCACGCCGTCTATTCATTTTCTCAATTCATTTTAATGCATGACTCCAAAATTAAAGCATATACAAAGCTAAATTGGAGTACACCATTGGAAATGGTGTGAATTGCTCACCTTCCGTTGAAAACTTCTTGGGGGGCTACAAAAGTTTTGGAACAAGTTGAATTTGACTTTACCCATAATTCATGTCTCAATGACCTTATGAACGATTTGGATGACATATAAACATCATTGTGGATTGTCGTAAGGTTTTAACGATGAACATCTCTAATCCCAATGCTTCTATGGCGTGTTCTACCAGAGCTTTCGATATGATTCAATTTTGGGATCATGCCTTAAACTAATTCTACAAAATAAATTGAAGCAGTGGATTAGTCACATACATCTATGGTTGTAACATCTTGAATTTTCATTAGAATTATTTTATTTTATCATCTAGTGATCTTTAATACTCGATTTTGTCTTATATACGGGTGTTACTCGAAAAGAACCGCACAAATTTTATTAATTATTGTAGGAAGCTAAAGAATACAATCAATCACCAAAATCTTAGGCCTAGTCCTATGATCTATTAGTCAAGGGCTAAGATCTAGGAGACTCACCGTTGATAAATGAGAATAACCATAACTTAATAAAGATCTCCTTAAAATTGAGATAACTATAGATCAGATATTGATTATCCCATGTACACAAATCAAAGTGATCGCATTACACTTTTAGCCTAAAAATTAATGATTTATGATGATTAGGACTAAATCACCGTTTTCGTTAATTACAAATAGGTCATACTATAAATTTAGGTAATCTCAATTCTAATTACGTGCATAAAAAAACCTTACTATCCAATTTATTCTAGAAATGGCCGGATTAACTAAACAGACTCTAAGTTGCTGGTTAGTGAACCACTGAATTTGAAATTATAAAAAGATGTTTGTCTTAATGGGCTTGACGTCTATCATGAAACATTAAGTCAAGATTACACATCAAATCGTTCAACTTGGACTCGCAAGGTAAGCACATGACATGTGCGATGTCATGAACTTGAGCTAATTGTCCCTAACTGATCTTTATTTAAGTTATAGGTTTCAAACCGTTAAATCATGGTTAAATTAAGAATACTAATATCCCACACATATTTGTATAGTCGTGATTCCGATTGATGATCGGCAACCATTGAATTGACTTTGAATCATACGCATTGATCGACACATCTGAATGGTTGGGTAATAGATATCACTACCATGGACAACTATCCTATGGCATAGTCACATCTCTTAGCGGACCCCAGTAGCTAAAACAACCTCTTATAGGGTTGAAATACCAAATACCTAGCCATCAACCTAGACCCTTAGCATATGCCAAATCTATACCCTTGGCAGATTCTAACCTTAACCCTTAACACATGCCAACTTGGATCCTTAATTAATACATGCCAACCTGAACTCTAAACATATAATAACCTAGACCCTTTACAAATGACAACCTTGACCCTTGCCAAAATAAGGTTTTACCTTAATTAAGGACTCCAATTATAGTTCCCTAGGATGATAGGGACATCGAGAATGGAATGAAGATGATATGTTCATCAGGAAATATAATGTATGATCGTAGTGGTGGAAGCGATGGAGGAAATCTCAAAGAAAATGAGTTTTCAGACAAATTCTAGAGAAATAATGAATGCTGGAGACTAATGTAAGAAGAAGAGGGGTATTGGGTACTCGAAGGAAGTTTCCCAAAAAGAAAAACCTCTTGCAAAAAGGGTATAAAAGGCAAGTGTTATCATTATGTATCTTTGGTCCTATCCAAGGGAGCTTCATACACCATCTGTGGGGCCCTATGTATGGAATCCACTTCATCCATAATGATAACACTTGCCTTTTATACCCTTTTTGCAAGAGGTATGAAAGGCCATTGTAAAAAAAATTGACCAACATCTGCTAATTATATAGACCACATTACAAGGAAATAGTTCATAGTAAACAGACACTATTATTAGTTATCTTCTTTTATGGACCACATAGAGGTTGTATGAGCATGAGATTATTGTCTTCTGAAGTAAATCGTGGGCCATAAAGAAAATGAACAGATAGCATCTACCTTTCAGTGGGCCACAACATGCCTTAGGAAGAGTGCTAGTTAGCTTCTTCCCCCACACAATTGATGTATTAGCATTGGAATCCAAGCATGGGCATTTTCATCCATATCTTTTCCACTTTTTTGTTAGAAGGCAAAAAATAAAGGGTTATAAAAAGGAAGCTAGGCTAAAACATATAAAGAGCCTATTTTAAGGCTATTTGGATAAAAATCCTGCCCAATTTCTTCTTCTTACTTGAGAGAAAGTTGGCAAGGGGTCAGCTTTGCTCAACTAGATAGGAGGTCGATTAGGTGCGGCCCTTATTGGGGGCATACATTGATTTAATTATTTAATATGTGTTGCCGCTCATCTGTTTTGCTGAATCATTTTAGTGTATGATCAGCCCAAAAATGAAAGAGATGGACCATACTCTACAAAATAGTGGTGATGAACACCCTATCATTAAAAACCTCCTAGGGCCATCATCATGCTTACATAATGTTTATTTTCCATCCAATCTATTAATAAGCTTACATGAAGGAAAAAAAATCAACTTGATCCAAAACTTTTGTAGCCTATTAGTGGTCAATCACCACTGTTTTCTATGGTGTGTTCCACTGAGAATTAGATCAACTTCATTTTTGAGCTCATAGGCAAAAATAGTCAGCCAAAACAGATGGATAACATGGATATGGAATACATGCATCAAAGTAAAACCCATGGTAAAGGCTGCACCTAATCTACTCCTACCCTGCGGGCCAAACTTTTTAATTTTAATTTTATTTATTTATTTATTTATTTTACACACGCACTTACACCTCATATACACCCACACACTTACACCATAGTGAAATTTTGTCACAATGGATACTGGAACCCAGGACCTCGTGTTGAGTCTACTACCGAGGGGGCATGATCTAGTAGAACTTCACTACAATAGGTACTCAAAACCATGATCGCCTGTTTAAACTCTTGTGAGTCTATCACCAACTTCTTTCAATAAGTTATTGGTTTAGCCCATGGGTCAAGCTTTGCCTTATATGTATGGCCTACTAATTTTGAGGTCAGACTTGTTCTCGAATCATTATACCCTGATATCACCCCACCTCCCAACTTACCTGCTTGGGTTATATTCCTCCTATATGTCATTTCAATCCTCAGGATTTGTTCTTCCCAGTAGCAACATTCAAGTGGGACATAAGAATTTTATCAATTTTTAGGTCAGGTCAGGTTTAGGTTGGCCCAGCCAATTTTTTAGAATCTCCAGCTTAGGCCTGATGTGTAAGGCCCATTCTCGGCTTAGCCCTGGTTGGATCCTCATATATTAAGTGTCGGCCGGGTTGGGTTTGAGCCTAACCTAGCCCATCCCAAACCCATCACTACCCCAAAAAGAAGGAATGAGTTAAACTGATGACTGTCCCATTTAACTCGAAGGACCCAAGTAGAACACCTACAATCACGGTGGGCCATTGGGTAGAAAGGGTCCACTGTAGATTGTACATGGCCACAATATCTTCTTGATCGGATGATCACAGTTTTTCAAGTTAAGGGCTTGTGAAATGGACGGTGGTACGGTTCTTCCTTTCAAAGTCTATTTCGTACGCTGATGTCTTTATATGGTTGTCATCATCCGATCGTCGCTAGTTTTGGGGATGTTAAATCTTCAGTGGATTCTTCCCATACTACGCGGGCCCACATAGGTACGAATAATTTGCATTGTAAAATGGTTCTAGAGGTGCGATCCAATGTTACCCGTTGTGCCGGGAAGATGTGGGGGTCCATGTGATGCACAAAGGACATCTAACCCGTCAATCACATGCACGAATTCCTTTTGTTTACAAGTGTCAAAAACCAGCCCGATACAAAACTGACGTAAGCCATGGAATAGAGAAAATTGTAGTAGGGAAATTTTCACCAGTGACTTGCATTACAGATCACCCGAGTTGAAAAATGGCCTGATTTTGGTCCTAACCATTAATCCATGCCAGATGAAAAGGATGAATGGAATGGATTGCAGATATAATACACTGTGGGCTCCTATTCAAATCAACGGTAGTTATACACTCTCAACTTGTTCCCTGTTGTATCGATCACCTCAGTTTTGAATTGGAATGATTTTTGGGCAGCACGGGTCCTTTATAGATAACGCATCTGATGAGTGGGTTGTATGTCACGAATACATCAGTCAGGCCCCACTTCTATGAGGTACCACCGTAGTTTATGGTACTACCGCGTCACGTAGTTCTATGGTTTGCGAAATAAAATGAAAGGTTAGTGGCCATGAACATTCCTAGTGAACGCTACCCTTTTTCGTTTGAAAAGCCAGTACCTGGCTTCTGGGACGCGGTTTGGCTAGTGACGCTGCAGCTAGCAAGGTGGCTAGGGTTCGGTGCTCTGTGGGCCCTATATGATCTATGTGTTTTATCCACACCAACAATCCATTTTTACATATCATTTTAATACGTTACACTATAAAGAGGTAGATCAAAATCTCAGGTGGGCCACATCATGGGAAAACAGTAGGGATTGAATGTCCACCGTTAAAAACTTCTCAAAGCCCACTGTAATGTTTATTTGACATCCAACATGTAGATCAGGTCATATATACAGACCTGATATGACCCTGCCTCACATCCTTGTCCGGAGTCCACCGTGATGTTTCTATAATGTTTATTTGTCATCCAACCTATTGACAAGCTCACTCAACTCTGGATGAAGGAGAAAATAATATCAGGTTCATCCAAAACTTTTGTGGCTCATTATTGCTTAATCACCGCTTATTTTATAGTATGTTTGACCAGAATTGGAATTGGTTATTTTTTGAGATCCTCCCCTAAAATGATTTGGCAAAACGGATGGATAGCGTGGATATAGAAGGTGGGACCCAAGATAAGGGCTTCACTGTCCTGATTGAGCCAGGCCGCATCTAATCTACTCCCAACCCAACATGCCTGATCAATTTTCGGGCAAGGCTTGTGCTCAAATCATCATAACCTGACATGAACCTGCTTCTGCATTCTCGTCTGAGTCTTATGCATGTTCGGGATTATATTATACAAAATATGTCATTATATATATATATATATATATATATATATATATATATATATATATATATAATGCTCACACACAACTAGTTGGACCATTCAATTTATCATGTGAGTATGTGTGACAGTGTCTTTCATATGTGTGATGAAATTTACATCTTAAAGATCTAAACTGTTTATCAAATAGATTCTATTAATTAAAATTTATCTACTAAAAATTATTAAATGGTTCTCATTGCTATAGCCACACTTGTAAGTTGAATATGGACAGTTGCAATGGATTTCTAACTGTCAAATTTTTTCAGAAGAATAATATATTATTGATCAGCACAAAAAATGATCTTCACCTGCTTACAAGGGATGTTACCTAATCAATGGATTGGATGTCTTACATATGCCACGCTTAGTCCAAACACAACGTTTTTTTAGCCATCCCATTTTCATCGTAAAGAAACACCTTCCTCTTCTCTATCTCCTCATTAAATGCATGTCACTTGTTTAAATTTATCTCCCCTGGTACAATAATGGAAACGAACATACTCCTCTGCTACTTAGAGAAGGCTCCATGAGCCCCGCCATGATGTATGAGTTTTATCCACGCTGACCATCCATTTTGTTGATCATTTTATAGCAGTAACCTAAAAAATGAGACAGATCCAACTCTTAAGTTTACCACACAATGGGGATTGAACGCCACCATTAAAGACTTCTTAAGAGCTAGAAGTTTTGGATCAAGCTGATATTATCGTTTTCCCTTTATCGATGTCTTTGTGACCTCATGAACAGGTAAGATGTCAAATAAACATCATAGTCAGCCTTAGGACGATTTGAACGGTGGGATCATTGACGCAACTGCTTTTTGTGGTGTGGTCCAATTGAGTTATGGATCTGACTGATTTTTAGGCTCATGCACTAAAATAATTTAAGAAAATGGATGAACAGTATAGATATAACACATTCATCATGATTGATCCACAGAATTTGCCACGTCAACACAGCACTAGCTTGTCACTGCCCAGTCTGAGTCAGTTTGTAACCCTGGTGTTAGTTTATAACCTAGGTCACACCATATTGGGTGTTTCACTGACTGTGGGGCTAAGTTCATATATTCTTTGTATATCCAGGACGTACATTAGTTTTTCCAGATCAATTTACGGCATGCTTTCAAAAATGAAGTAGATCCAAATCTCAAGTAGACCACACCACAGTGAACAGTGGTGATTAACCATTAAAACTTCGCCGGGGCTACAAAAGTTTTGGACCAAGCTTACATGTCTGTTTTCCCTTAAGCCAGGTCTTTCTTACCTTCTCAACAAGTTATATTTCAAAAAATCATTACTATGGGCCTTGGGAAGTTTTTAATGGCAGGCTCTCAATGTCTATCGTTTCTTTTGGTGTGGTCAATTTGAGATTTATATCTGCTTCGATTTTTAGAATATATGCTAAGATTATGCATAGAAACTGATGAATGGCATGGATATACAACTCATACATGAAGGTGGGCCCCACGGTCTGGGAAGCACCTCACAACTTATCATTCAGGTAACAAGGATCCAGTCCCACTTCTCGGTAACGTCCAACGTTCCTAAGAACTAACTGTTAATAGCAATGCACACCCTATATTTTGTACTGGGCCCACCGTGATGTGTACTATGAGATCCACTCCCATCATTGGATGTGTAATTCCATGTAGGCATCATAGTATGAAAAAATCAAGCTGATACGTGATTCAAGTGGGCCATACTAATGAAAACAATTGGGAGAGACCTCGACCCTTGATTGTTACTAGGCTCAGCGTGATGAGAATGTAAAATCCACTTCAACCATTAGACGCCACACCAAATGATAGGCCTGATGCCTAAAATGCGGGCCCATACGTGATTCAAGTGGGCAATACCAAGAAAAACAATTTCAAGGGTTAGCTTTCCCTGCACATTATTATCGATCCTGTGGTCTACATGAACCACATCTGGGGTTGATTTTTAACCTCTGGATACAACATGGGGTGACTTATCTAATGGAGGGAGTGGATTTTACATAAACACCATGTTGGGGCCATCCCAAGCCAGCAACTCCTCTCCCTCTTTAATTAACTTTTCCAAACGCATCATTTATTAACATTAATTAGCATTTAATTCAGACAGCTAGTTTGACGGTCCAACTAGTTGTGTGTGAGCATATCTCTCTCTCTCTCTCTCTCTCTCTCTCTCTCTCTCTATATATATATATATATATATATATATATATATTTCAAATCATAATCCACCTACAGTTATAACGTCACCATCACCAACCACCAACTTGTATTCTTTGATGCGAATGTGGTCCACTTCACTCCATGTGACTCCTACGTACGTGACGAATAAACAAATAATTGATGCACTGATGCTACTGGTACAGTAATTAAAACCACCTATTTATACACTTTTTATGTAATTTTTTTGTTGGGGAATTTAATTTTAAAGTTGACCTAATATTTCTAGAGTGAGGACCATCAGATCAACGGTCTGGATGACGGGCTATCATCCCATCTGTACATATGAGTCCAATAGAACACCGTTCTCTTGGATGCGCATCATCCAAATGGAGAATCATCCGCCATGCATGTGGAATTTATGTAGGCAGTTCCACATCATCCAATGGTGATATCCAGTGTTTAGTGAATAAATCATAACCCACACACAGATCAAACTATTCTAACCATTTAATCATGGGTATCAATTCAAAAGGTGAAATCAGACGGGGAAGATTGTCTGATCCATTTAGTTTTTGTCTGTGATCAACGGTAGTTGTCCCAAGGGACAGACATTCGGAATTGTGTCATCTACCTATGACACTATGCGTTGCATATGTGGATGATCAATAACCTCCAGTTTAGAAATGGTAGTCAGCTATCAACATAGCTTAACAACCCCCAGTATTTTGGGCCACGGTTCCAAATACTCATCAACCTTTTGGTGGTGATCTCTCTCTCTCTCTCTCTCTCTCTCTCTCTCTCTCTCTCTCTCTCTCTCTCTCTCTCTCTCTCTCTCTCTCTCTCTCTCTCTCTCTCTCTCTCTCTCTCTCTCTATATATATATATATATATATATATATCCCATCCTTCGTAGTTCATGCACTGAAAAGAAAATAAATTGCAATACAAATACAAGTCTTTTTAAAAAAAAAAAAAATTATTTTTTAAATTGCAGAAAGGTGATATGAATACAAGCCCTTATACAATAGTTTAAAAACTCAAAACGACTAGACCCAACTTACCCAAGTGGAATCGACTTGACTAGATTTCATCCAGGCTCGAGAAAAACTTGAACTTTTCAGATATTACATAAATGGGACTGGAGAAACTTGCCTGAATTTCCGAGTTTGCTCAACTCGACGGGTTTTGAACCGAGGCCAGTTTTCGTTATTTTTAAATCATGCCTTGTAGGGGAGCCCATCTATACACCATTAAAAATGCCAACGTATCTAACATGATTGAGTTCTAAGCCATCCATTAGGTGAGACTTATTGCGTCGATTACACTGCCTAAACATCAGAGACTTGGATTGGGTGGTGACCCCAAAACCAACCAGCTAGCTGGTGGAAAAGCTCTGTGGGCCCACCATGATGCCATGATATATGTGTTTTATCCAGCTGTCCATCCATTTTTCCAGATCATTTTAGGGCATAAGCATAAAAAGTTAGCAGATCTAAAGCTCAAGTGGACCACACCCCATGAAATAGTGGAGACTGAATGCCAACCATTGAAAACTTCTTCAGGCGCACAGTAGTTTTGGATCAATATGATTTGTGTTTCTCCTTCATCCAGGTTTATGTGACTTTAAGAACAGGTTGGATGGCAAATAAGTGTTGGGGTGGCCTCCATGAATTTTTCAATGATTAGCCTTTAATCCACCACTATTTCATGGGGTGTGGTCCATCTGAGCTTAGGATTTGCTTAATTTTTTATTTCATGCCCTAAAATGAACTGAAAAAATGGATAGTCGGCGTGGATAAAACACATACATCATAGTGGAGCCCACAGAGCTTTTCCACCAGCTAGCTGGGTGGTGTTGGGGTCACCAGCTAAACTGAGTGGAAGAACCAGGCCTATTCACTAATCAACCAAGCAATGTTTTTAGAAACAAATGGATGGCTTAGAAAAACTTCTTTGACCCATCAATTCATCAGGTGGACAGGCACGTGTGACCATCTAATGGATGGCTTGGATTTCACACCACGTGTGCCACTTTGGCACATACGGTGGTGTGTAGGTGGGCTCCCTCTACATGCTTAACGAAGCTCATCCTAACATAATCTACACCACATTTGTATAGCAATAGATAAAACACAAAAAATACAAAAATATCAGAAATACCCTCACATGAGAGAACACTCACCACGACATGGGTCGTAAACGGGCTCACATGCCACAACGTACTGTGGATGTGGCTGCCAATATGGTGTGCAGATCTTCGGCTCTTCTTTTTTCTCCTCCTCCTTTTCTTCCTTCTTTTCCTCCTTTTCTTCCTTCTTTTCTACTTTCGGTTTCACCTCTTCTACCGTGATTAGAACTGTGTGACCCACCTTCTTCTTCATACGGCATGCCAGTTTAGCGGCATCACCTCCTTCTCCGATCACCACGACCTGATCTTGTTCCTTCCCTTCTATTGCCACCGAGATTACACCTGCATCAAATTGGAGAACTTATGCCAAACTTAAATGATCGGATGTTTAGGATCATACACGAGTTTTCTACCGTGAAATAATTGATGGGTCACACTCAATTGAAGTGATTAGATGGCTAGGATCATCTAATCATCAGGATTCTTTGTTATATGGCTCATCCAGATGGTGGAAAACCAAATCAGTAGGATGTGTAAGAGAATACACACACGGGGCCTCAATCGTGTTTATATGTCAAATGTGCGTACTTTAATTACATAAATGGACCTCATAATTGTAAAATCTCATATTATAGACCTATTTTGACAGCAAACGGTTTTATAGAAACGATAAAACTGTGAGAAATTGCAAGGACATTTTGGGATTGACCTTTCTTAGGATAGCTCCTCAGATCACTTAAATGAGTTAGGGTAAGCCCACGTCCGCGTGTATAAGACAGTGCATCCAAATGGTCGCGGTTTGGCTATAGTGTCCCGAACATCAGCCTGATAGCTGATGTCAAAGCTCTCTGTGGGCCCCATAATGATGTACGTATCTTATCCATGCCGTCCATCCATTTTTCCAGATAATTTTAGGATATGATCCCAAAATTTAGGTAGATCAAAACCTTAGGTGGACCACACCATACGAAACAGTGGAGATTGAAGGCTGATTGTTGAAGACATTTTGAAGGCCAAGAAGTTTTCAATTAAGCTATATTTGTGTTTTGTCTTAATCTAGGCCTATGTGACCTTATCAACAGGTTGGATGGCAAATAAATATTATGTTGGATCCTAGGAGGTTTTTAATTGTGGACACTAAATCAACAAATTACTTCCTGTGGTGTGTTCCACTTAAGATTTGGGTCTACCTCAGTTTTTGGCTCATGCCATAAAAAGAGATGGCATAAAGGATGGATAGCATGGATAAAACACATACATCACGGTGAGGCGCGTGGGCACAGGATGCAAGATGTCTTTCAGGTAGCTCCAACTTAGATTTTTCGCAAAAAAGGTGGGCTGGTTGGACAGCAATGTTGGACAGCTTAGAAAATCTTGGCTACATTTTTCCAACCGTCCATTTGTTTTGAAAGCTTGGCCCACCTGATGAGTTTACCAGACTGATTTTGCAGAGAGCTTTGTTTCTCTGTCCCAATCATACCAATTAACTCAATCATTTCTTATTATAAAAATATATATTTTAATTATTGAAGCTGGAAATATGATTCATGTAATAAGAAAAATGGCTCTCTCTCTCTCTCTCTCTCTCTCTCTCTCACCAATCATGTCTAGACAGACATTCACGTCTCACGCAAGTGTCCAAAGCATTCTTTTCATACAACGTACAAATCAGCTTCTTCTTGTTCGATGCAATGCAATGACAATACTAGCTTTACATTCATGTGATGGGTTTTTTGACTCGTCGTCGACCGGTCGTAAGCCCTGTACGACCGATCGTGGCCGGTGTTCGACAAGTCGTGAGTTTCACGACTCAAAGTCCAGCAAGTTCGAACTACTTGTTTTCGGGGTGGTCGACCGGTCGAAGGAGGTGCTCGATCGGTCGTAGGTGGCGCTCGACCGGTCGTGGACTCCACACGACCAGTCGTAGGTAGGCAGATTCGTTCCGCGATTTTGCGCGGATTTCGTGTCGCAAGTCCTTTCGCAATTGGGATGCAGAAAGGAGTTCCTAAAACTATAACTAGGGGTTCCTAGGATTTTTCTAGATACAAGAAAAGCACAAGAGAGAATTCAAAGGTGAGAGAGTGAGAGAAAAGAGAGAAAGGAAGCTTGTGGAAGGGAGCCGTCGTCTCAGCGCTTCTACGTCCTCGTAATCGGTGAGATCTCTCTATTTTTTCTTTATTCTCTTATTGTTTATTCACTCCTGTATGAGTAAAGAAAGTTGTAACATTCTGCTTAATAGTGGATTGTTGATCTGGACGAGGTCCCGTAGTTTTTACCTCTTCAAGGATTTTTCACGTAAAAATTTCTTGTGTGGTGTGTGGTTGTTGCTTTGATTTATTTTATTGCTATTTTTATCCCATAATTCTGGTTTGTTCTGGAGGGCTAGATCCTAAGGTTTTGTGCAAGCCCCCCAACATCATGTACGTATATTCTGTCCTACCCCTGCCAAGATAGACTCAGTCCTCGGAGGGTGTCTGCAGGGCTCACCATGATGTATGTCTTTTATCCACGTTGTCCATCCATTTTGACTGATCATTTTAGGGCTTGAGCAAAGAAAGAAAGAAAATCCAAGGAGCAAGTGGACCACACCACCGGAAAGAATGGTGCTAATGACATCCATCATTGAAACCTTCCAAGGGCCCACCGTGACTTTAATATGCCACTCAACCTGTTCATGAGGGCATATAGACTTGAATGAAGGGACAACATAGATATCAGCGCCATCAAAACTTCAAAGTTTCATTTATTCACATAGTATATATACATTTCACAATGCTAACATACATCATGTTGCATTCACAATTCAATAGATTGCATTACATTTGGACATATTTCTCATTGTTTAATTCACCTAACTTGTATGCCATGGCAAGAATACAGACAGAGGTTGCTTGTTGGCTCACCGACGTATGATACATGTATGCGCACACCAGTGCAGGTGCACTTAAACACATACCATGCAAATCAGCATCCAAATATGAGCAGTATGGTGTTGGAATCACATATTCATCTCAGAACTGATGTAGAGCGGGTCGGGGACAATTTTATGGCCAAGATGGATCAGAAAAGGCACGGTCGACAACATAAGTGATCCGGACCATCAAACCTTAGATCGGGCGTATCTTACAATCCGGAATGAGTTATCCGACGCAGAATATATGATTTTGGGGTAGAACGAGCTACTTTAGCCAACCAACCCGCTACGCCGGGTTACGCAGCCCGGATTTGCGAGAAACCCCCTGATCGATGGTCGTTTCCCCGTTTTAATTTCATTTTTACTATTTATAGTAAGTTTTAGTTTGCTTATAGCTCTTCATCCGTTGGGCTTTAGGAGTTGTGTCCAACATGAAAAGTGCTTAGAATAATTAGGAGAACGGTTTGGTGAAGTCAAATAGGACACTTACTATTTTTGGCCGAAAACCTTGCGCACTAGTAGACATTACGACCGTCTATAAATAGTAAGTTTACTATTTATAGTAAGTTGCGAATTCTAGAAGTTTTAGTTGTAGTATGAGTCTGATTTCTTTCATGTTGCTTGGTTTCCTTATTTACAGAGGTGTAAACTCGTTTTTATTTTTTTCATCAATTAATTTTGAATTTATTAGAGTTTATTCCTATGCTCTTGCTTTCTTTCCTCATGGATTCGAGAAGTCTCTGTGAAGAGTTCAGAGAAGCTCCGTGGATTCGAAGTAGTTATCCTTGAGGAAGACGGTGTTCGACCTCATCACGTTCATCCCTGCGTCAAGAACTAATGCTATGTAAAAGCACGAATAAAATAAAATTTGATGACTTTGGTTGTTTATCATTTCTATGCGTAGACAAAATTGATCTCTTCGAGATAGTTGATCTTTGATGAGATTGGTTGCTGTACTAGACTAACAAATGAAGTCTCAGGACATGCACAACCAAATTATGAAGTCCAAAGCTTTTTATAAGCACTCCATATCCCTTCTTCTTATCTAATTATCTAACGTGAGACAGCAGCTTTAAACTCAAAAAATGAAAGAACTCTTCTCAAAAGCTTGTACTTTTTTATTTTCTTTTTGGAAAGATTTCAGCATTACATGCATGATTTTATTATTATTATTATTATTATTATTTAAATGACATTAAATCATGACAGAATAACTAATTACTAGAAAGAAAAGGAGTTTATTGCTAGTCACCATGCACGGCTGAAGCGGTCTTCATGGCCTTCCTTCGGCATCTGTCACAAATCATCTTGACTTTCATTACTATCTTTTGCTGTAAAAGCAAGTTTCTGCCCCGTGAGTATACATTGAAACACAATATTTCATATAACCAAAAAAAAAATAAAATCATTTTCTCTTATCTTTGATTCCCATTAATAGAAGGAAATGTTTGTTTTTTTTTCTCCTTTTCTTTTACTTAAAAGATATATTTTTGGGTAATCGAAGGTTGCAAAACGTACCTTCATGTTCCCTACAACTTAGAACAAGATGTTGGATAGCCTCACAGACTTTCCAAACCCCAGCAAAATGCAGGTTTTTCTAGGGAACCTAACTGTGGTGCCGTTAAGGAGATATCTTCCCCTCCGTTTATAGATGAGGGACGAAGCAGTGGTTTTGTCTAGTTTGCACGGTTGGCTGAAAATCGCTGGTGGTTTTAAATTTTTCTTTATCTTTTTATCTTTTTCCTTCGAAGAGGTTTGAAGCCGCCCCTACATGCGTCCCTCTCAGCGCATGCCTTCACACGCAATGCACATGACGTCACGGTACGTTTGTGGGAAATCTGAGATCTGGTGCGATGGATATGTGCAGGAATCTCTATGGTACACCCCTCACGTGGGACGTTGTGCAAATTGAGTATGGACGATAGGCAAGTAGGGGTGGGCATGTCCCCAACAACCAAACGTTGTGCAAATATCCAACATCTTGTTCTAAGTTGGCAATGGACAGATCATGGTTGTTGGGGCCAAGCCCAATCCAGTCCAACCCCAAAACTGATAAAATCTCATAGCTGGAAATTCAGGTAAAGCGTGGTAAAATAAGAACAATGAAAATTGCCTTCCGTTTGAAATATATGTGGGATTTTACTTCGTGTTTGCAGCAAAACACAAGCTCCTAAGTCAAAATTCTATAGCCCATACCTTAATGTATGTGTTTTATTCAGGTTGTAAATTCATTTTCTCAAATCATTTTAGAGATTAAGGTATGTGTTTTATTCAGGTTGTAAATTCATTTTCTCAGGTCATTTTAGAGCATGAAAACCTCCAAAAAAACAAAAAAAAAAAAACAAATAGCAAATCCAAATCTCAAGGACCACACCATGATAAACAGTGTTTTCGATGGTGACCGTTGTCGTTCTCACCTTTTCCTTTGGTGTACGTAATCCACTTGAGTTTTAGATCTGGCCCTTATTTCAGTTTACGTGCTAAATTGATATTGCAACTTGAATGGATGGCGTGGATAAAATATATACATGATGTTGGTGCCATGGAGTTTTGTGACCTGGTCTGGTATGGATATCACGCAAACCGAGTGACCCTTTGAGAAGCGGTTACTGTCGAATATTACGAGCGGTTAATATAAAAAGTAAATAATTATTACTTATACCAAATGAGTGCGGATCCTCTGCCTCCAGCGTTTTCATTGTTCAACGTCAATATAAGTGCCCCGCAATCATATTTTTAAATATATTAAAAAAATACCTTTAATAAGATGCATAACGGAGACGTTATACGGAAGCGGTCTGCGCATTGAGTAAATCGCGGGAGCGGTTTGCGCGCAGATTAAATCGGTAAGCGTACTGAGTAAAGTCATTCGTGTATTGTATCAACTCCATCCATCTCTTTTATCATCTAATTCTAAGGTTTTATAATAAAAATTAATCATATCCAAAGATCAAGTGAACCATACCACCTGAAACAGCATGAATTGAATTCTACCGTTAAAAAGTTGTTGGGAGTCCACAGTAGTTTTATATCAAGATGATATTTGTTTTTTCCATTCATCCATGTCTTTGTAATCCTATGAACATTTTGGATGAAAAATAAACATCATTGGGGGCTTAGAAACATTTCAATGATGAAAATCAATACTTCCATTGTTTCCTTTGATATGGTCTACTTGAGCTTTTGATATACTTCAGTTTTGGGCTTAACCCCTTAAATGATCTGAAAAAACAGATGGATGGCGTGGATAAACTACATGAATTCACAGTGGGCCTGATAGAGTTTACTCAGTATGATAAGACTCGGTACGCAATCCGATTTCACGTGTCTAACGATGAGACGGATTTCCTGCCAAAGCCTTTTGCACTAAGATTTTGCACAAAGATTTCGGATGGGCCCATTGCGACCTTTGTGATAAATCCAACCCATTCATACATTTCTAGATATCATTTTAGGACATAATACCAAAACTAAGGTGTATACAAAACTCAAATGGGCCACACGAGAGGAAACAGTGGGGATTTGGTGTCCACCGTTGAAATATTTATATGGCCACAAAAGTTTTGAATCGGTCAAATATTTTGGTGTTTTGACTTCATCCTAGTAAAAATGACCTTATAAACAGTTTCGATGGCATATAAACATCAAGACGCCTAGGAAGGTTTCAACTGTTGGAATTTCTTTCTCCACTGTTTCATCCTATATGGCCCAGTTGAGTTTTTGATCATCCTAATTTTTTGTTACGTTTCTTAAAATGAGCTCTAAAAATGCATGAATGGATTGAAATTCTTATAAACATCATGGTAGACCCCACCATACATACCAACGCTGGAACTTCTTGTAAAAGACTTTCTCCGGTGAATCCGGGTCCACGGTTTCCATTGAAAACGGACTGGCTACTCCTCTGCCACTCAGTGCTATATGGGCCCACCATGATGTATGTGTTTCATTCATGCCGTCCATTTATTTTTTTAGATCATTTTATGGTCTGAGACCAAAAATGAGGTATAACCTAATCTCAAGTGGACTACATTACATGAAAAGTGTTAAATGAACGTTGACCATTAAAAACTTTTTGGGGGCCATAAAAGTTTTGGATCAAGCTTATCTTTCTTTTCTCCCTTCATCTGGGTCTTTATGACCAAACTAACAGATTGGATGTCAAATAAATAGTACAATGGGCCTTAAGAGGACTTTAATGATGAATATCCAATCACCATTGTTTTCCTGTGGTGTGGTCCATATGAGATTTATATCCCTCTCTTTTTTTGGATCAACCCCTAAAATTATATGTAAAAATAGATTAGCGAAATGGATGAAACACATATATCATGATGGCGCCCACAGAGTACCGACCACCACCACTACCGGGCTGGTGGTAGGTGGAGTAGCCAATTCGCTTTCATTTCCATTTGAGATTTAGTGTCACATTGAGCAGTGTGACTCACTACTGAAGTGATGTCACATATTTATATGGGTCTTACTATGATGTATGTTTTGTATCTACACCGTCCATCCATTTGGAGAGATCATTTTAGGGCATGAGCCAAAGAATGAATTAGATCCAAAACTCAAGTGGACCCCACCACAAAAAATAGTGGAGAGAGTCACGCCCACCATTTATTACGACTGAATCCAATCCAAACCTCGTCACTTTGTCTACTGAACCTCGTTACTTTATATTGCAACCCCGTCACTTTATCTACTGAACCCTGTCACTTTGTGTTGCAAACTCGTCACTTTATTTAGTGAACCTCGTTACTCTGTACTGTAACCCTGTCACTTTATCTCCTGAACCCCGTCACTTTGTACTGCAACCCCTTTACTTTGTATACTGAATCTGTCACTTTGTACTGCAACATCGTCACTTTGTCTATTGTATCCCGTCACTTTGTGCTAAAACCTCGTCACTTTGTCTACTGCACCCCGTCACTTTGTGCTCCAACCTTGTCACATTGTCTAATGAACCTCGTCACTTTGTCTATTGTACCCCGTCACTTTGTGCTACAATCTCGTCACTTTGTCTACTGTACCCCGTTACTTTGTGTTGCAACCTCATTACTTTATCTAATGAACCCCGTCACTTTGTCTACTGAACCCCATCACTTTATGCTGCAACCCCGTCACTTTGTACTGCAACCCTGTCACTTTGTCTACTAAACCCCGTTACTTTGTACTGCAACCCCGTCACTTTGTTTATTGAACCTCGTTACTTTGTACGGCAACATCATCACTTTGTCTACTAAAATTATATGTAAAAATAGATTAAAGGAATGGATGAAACATATACATCATGGTGGGGCCCATAGAGTACTGACCACCTGTTGAGGGTCAAATATTGCATATCAGACCCCATTTATTACCTTGTTTTATGAACACAGTGCCGTTTAATGCCCAGTTTTAATTGTGTTTTGTTGCAGGATGAAATAAAGAGCGTTGATTGAAAAAGCGTATTAAAAGCATGGATTTAATGCTTCAAGGATACCAGAGTAGGGAACGGACTCCAAAGGACTAAGATTGAAGAAATTACATGCCAGGGATCCGAGGAAATCAAGTTGTTTGCATTAAATGGGCCCGAAAATTAGCCAGAATGGAAGATCACAGGGTTCCCACCATCTGATCGGTTCGAAACTTTATACATGAGATAAGCGCCATAAATTAACCGTACATTTCAAAATTTCGCTCTCGGATCACTATAGAAGTGCTTCAACTTACAGATCATCCTATAAACTGTCGATTCTAAGCCCACCTGATATTTGGAATTGCCTCGAATTTGGTATCAATGACTTAAATGAGGAGACCAATCAGATGGTCGGATCAGATTTCGCAAAAACATCACACTGGACCCTACATGTATAACATGTGCATAAAGCACATGTACACTAGCCGTGTACTGGACCGGATGCATATTTTAAAGTCGGTTTGACCGACCGACTTCAGCAGCAGAAAATGCGTTTTCAACAGCGTTAACACTGTCCATTTTTGCGGTCGATAGTGGGCCCCACTCATGTCCCGTACGGACGATCTAAATCGTCCATCTTGTAGACGACTGTGAATACTACAAAACCTAGGTGATATTTTTCAGCCATGCATACACATGTGTGCGATACAAGGACTACAATAGGACTGCCCTGCAACATTCAAACGTGATCTTTTTGTGATTTCTTCTCTAGGCCACGTCAATGGACATTAAAAACTACTCATTCTTGACTGAAATTTCGCTTTGAATCCAATGGACGGGGTGGATTTTTCAGAAAATGCTTGTGGGGCCCACGGATCACGACAGCGAAAGAGTGTGAAAGGTTTCGCACATCCGCGAAAATTGATTTTTTCAGGCGGTTGTGGCACACCATCTTTGATCATATGGCAGATCTGAACCGTCTATCATGTAGAGGACCCAAAAACGTCCTAAGAGACGATATTTCTTTGAAAATTAAGCGAGGAAAGTGGCGATTTTTGAGGCACCGACCTTGACTGCGAAAAAACTTTCATTGGGCATGCATAGCTTTTCAAATCTGATTCAAATCTGATTTTCACCACTCCAGCAGCTATATAAGGAGGTTTTGGACGTGGGGAGCATTCATTCAACAGAGGGCTCGAGCTTGGACGTGAGAGAGGAGGAGAGAGAGATTTTTTTTCTTTTTCTTTCTTTTCTTCTTATTTTTCTTTTAGTTTATTTTGGATTTTGGCCACATTATGTCAGGCTAAAACCCTTTAGCTAGGGCTAAGGAGTGAAGCTTGTAGTGAGATGAGAGATTTTAATGTATGTTTTTAATTTAATTTTAATTCATGAATTGACTTGATTTTAGTTGATTATTATAGGAATGTTTTTAGTCTTTAATGGTCTGTTGTGACTGAAATTACAATGGGTTTGCAATGGCTTTGAGCATGTCTCTTTTCTTTTATGTTTATGACGTTAGAGAGCCCTGTTGTTCACCATAGTCTCCTGGGCATGGTCGGATGACGGTACCCTTCCTAACCTTGATACATGTGATGGGTTGGTAATTAGTTTAATTCTGTTGTTTGCCATAGTCCCCTGGGCATGGTTTGGTGATGGAATCCATTCTAATTCATACACTTTTCATCTCTTTGAAAACTAGATCAATGGCAGTTCAGTAATTTCCATGATTTTTGATGCAAGTATAAGTTCTCCCTTATCTATACAAGTGGATCCTCTGAATCCCTAGTTTCCTATTCCTGATTTTTCTTAAGTTTTAGATAATAATCTTACAATTCTTCATTAAATTTTATTTGATTTAGATTTCATCTCATTCTAGTTCTAGTTCGAGTTAGTTTTAGATAACGTATAGTTTCAATCCCTTGGGATTCGACCTCGGTCTTACCGAGTTTATTACTACATCACAACCCTACACTTGGGGAGTGAACACCACCACCACCACTGGGCTGGTGGTAAGGGGAGTAGCTAATCTGCTTTCATTTTCATCTGGGATTCAGTGCCACATTGATCAGCGAGACTCGCTACTAAACTGATGTCAACTATTTATATGAGTCTCACTATGATGTATGTTTTGTATCCACACCGTCCATCCATTTGGAGAGATCATCTTAGGGCATGAGCCAAAGAATGAATCAGATCCAAAACTCAAGTAGACCCCACCACAAAAATAGTGGAGAGAGTCACATCCACTATTTATTATGACTGAATCCAATCCAAACCTCGTCACTTTCTCTACTGAACCCTGTCACTTTGTATTGCAACCCCGTCACTTTATCTATTGAACCCTCTCACTTTGTACTGCAACCTCGTCACTTTATCTAGTGAACCTCGTCACTTTATACTGCAACCTCGTCACTTTGTACTGCAACCTCGTCACTTTGTCTATTGAACCCCGTCACTTTATACTGTAACATCATCACTTTTTCTATTATACCTCGTCACTTTGTGCTGTAACCCTGTCACTTTGTGTAACATCCCGAATTTTTACTGTTTTGGTCTCTAAAAATTCTTAATTTTTTTTTTGTTTGTAATTAACTTATATTGTCATTTACTGACCATTAGCACTCAATGTTAGCTTATACATGGGTGATTGTAACGTCCCGTCCAATCAGCAGTGTCATGGGTCGTCCACATAAGATTTGCTGCAAGGCCATTCATTTAAAGCACTCGTGGTGAGGTACCACGAGTTAATTAACTTAGATTTATCTCATTAGAGTAGACCAGTCTGGTCATGACCAGACCAAGTGTGGTACGCTAAGCCAGATGGCCTGTTTACACTTAACAATAGCTCGTGTGGGCCACCCAATGACCGAGGAGGGTCAGAAAAATCTAAAAATTTAGAAAATTATAGATCTCACTGGGCTTGTGGTCCATCGCGGATTACGAACCTAGTGGACACCCAAAATTGGGATTTGGAGCTTGCCAAATGCACCCCACCAATGCTAGAATTAGAATCTGGCACTTGCAAATGAAACTGAGACTCCGGACTTTTCAGTCGTCGAATTTCTTCCAAATTTACAGCAAAGGTCTAATGTATTTTTCTACGCCCGTCCATAAAATCTGGGTCCCGATCGTGACCCGATAACCGTTGATCACGAATCTGACCTGTACGACCCAACCCTATATCCGATCGTTCCCAAATTTTGCATGGCCCTTCATCGAGCCATGAACCTCTTATCCTATAAGTTTCATGGCCAGGGGGCCACCAAAACTGCCCCAATCACCGATATAGTCCCCACAGGGCCATTTAGAGACTAGAACCATATGATCAAACCCCATATCCGATCATCCGTTTGTTTCCAAATTTTTTATGACCCTTCCTCGAGCCATGAGACACCTACACACTAAATTTGGTGGCCAAGGGAGTGTTAGAACCGCCTCAACATCAATTGGGGGTCCTAGTGGGCTATTTTGAGAATTTGTGAAAACTTAAGGCTAAGGGGCCCAACTCTAGTAAATAAATCCCTAACCCTTATCTCATAACTCCCCCAACACCACCATTGCCAAGGGAGTAAAGAGAGAGAAAAGAGAGGAAAGAGAGAGTGAAGTTGAGTAAGGTGGACCCTAAATCAAGGTGGGGCCCAAGGAAATCGAACCCCATAACTCCCTACATTTTCTCCAAGAAGAATCCCTCATCCTCAACCGCCCTTTTCATTCTGTTGATCATCTAGGTACAATCCATCACCCATTTTCGTTGAAACCCATGTGATTGAGAAGGGATTAGCATGGATTTCTAACATACAAATGCTTGGCGTGGACTATTAATCTTAGGTGGCCTAGCACCACTTATATCATGAATCTAATGATTTTGCTTACTTGGATGAGGCACTTGTAGAATTTAGAGAGACCCTAGGATTTTGGTGATTTGTTTGGAGATGTATGAAATTGTATGCTGTGTATTATTCTTATGATGTTATTTGTGCCACTCACATACTTAAGTTGTAGTGGATGATTGTATACTCGTGTGTTGCATGATCTTCTCATATGTTATTGCTTATGACATATATGATGCTTTGCCCTTGTGCATTTTCATTCCTTAAAATGTAGGAAGTGTTTCACTTCCTCACTAATCCACATGACTCACACACACCTTGTTTATGATAATGTAACATATTTGTTAGGAATGTTTGAACTGTATGATAGAATATATGTAACATGCTATTGTAGGCTAGTTGATAACCTTGATGTTGGCATGCTATGAATCATCATCAACCCTTTATTGAGCAATAACTTGAGGTGAGACGGTAGTCCCATTGGTTGGACTACCGTAAGACTAAACCCATGAATTGGGCAGGTGCATATGGGTGACAGTAGTTCGACTACACGGGTCTCTTGTACCCAATGTCGCTCGTCACATGCTCGCCTGACTCGTGCGGTCTGGCTTACTTACTGCCAATCTTGATTGTTAATCATGTTTGCTCACACATGTATGGAACCTGGAACACCCTACCACCATTGCAGCCCACCGATAATCACTTGAAGTCGATCCACTACCTCGTGAGCAGGGCATGGTGGAATGGGACACTGTGTCCGAGCTGTCGGCCTACGCTGGGATGACGCGCCTCCCCGTAGTGACCGCAAGTGATCCCTTTCTCTCGGCACTCCTCATGTGCTTAGAGTCGGGGATGGGGAACCCGACGAGATCAAGGATCGCAGGGTCTCGGCTTCACACATTGAGGAGCCTTGGCCTCGCAACTAGCTCAGGGCATTGATACGTGGGGTGTATCAGTCTCCCTAACCTGCTGAATGAATGGAATTAATTAAGAACTTGGCTAACATTATCATCGCATCGCACTAGTTAAGTTGAAGACTCGGCAGTCAAGGTCGCTCGGAGGGAGTCTTGTCATATGCGATCGTTAGATGGAGTCACTTGAGGGAGTGTTGTGGCGAGGGTATGCATCATATCATCCTTCATGCATGTGCATTAATAAGATTTGTTATGTATTTCTGAATGATTATTTTTTATTAAATTCATAATATAATTGATGTCTGTTACTACTTAAAATTAATAACACCCACTGAGTTGATCACTCACTCCCACACTGGGACAGTATTTTAAAACACCAACCAGATTCTTCAGTAATTGCAGGTGACGTAGGGTGCGAGGGCACTGGTGACACTAGCCTCGAGGAGGAGGACGAGTTCTCCTACTTTCAGTTGATGGGTGGTTCTCCATCGGCTTAGGAGACTGGACTTGGAGCGTTGAGTCATGGGCTCAGCGCACCATTCTTTTGGATATATGATTTTCTTTGTGATTTTTGTTGGGCAACGCCTTGGGCGACCCCTTTATATTTTTTTAGACTTGTACATATATATATATCTTTCATTTCAGTAGACTAGTTGTGGGTGTGTTTTATGCCCCAAGTAATTTCAAGTTGCGCATTTAAACTTGATTAATCATAAATCTACAAAATTGATAATAAGTGTCACTCGAGAACTCGGGAGTCAAGCGTATGCACGACCCCTGATTTTCTAGGGCGTTACACTTTGTCTAGTATACCCCGTCACTTTGGGCTGTAACCTCGTCACTTTGTATACTGAACCTCGTTACTTTGAGTACAAAGTGACGGGGTTTAGTAGACAAAGTGACGAGGTTGCAATACAAAGTGACGGGGTTCAGTAGATAAAGTGACAGAATTGCAGTATAAAGTGACGAGGTACAGTAGACAAAGTGACGAGGTTACAGTACAAAGTGAGGGGTTCACTAGACAAAGTGACGGGTTCACTAGATAAAGTGACGAGGTTGGAGCACAAAGTGACGGGGTACAGTAGACAAAGTGACGACGTTACAGTACAAAGTAACGGAGTTCAGTAGACAAAGTAACGGGGATGCAGTACAGAGTGACGGGGTTTAGTAGACAAAGTGATGGGGTTGCAGTACAAAGTTATAAGGTTCACTAGACAAAGTGACGAGGTTGCAACACAAAGTGACAGAGTTCAGTAGATAAAGTAACGGGGTTACAGTACAAAGTGACGAGGTTCAGTAAACAAAGTGAAGAGGTTTGGATTGGATTCAGTCGTAATAAATTGTGAGCATGACTCTCTCCACTATTTTCTATGGTGGGGTCCACTCGAGTTTTGGATCTGATTCATTCTTTGGCTCATGCCCTAAAATAATCTCTCTAAATGGATGGACGGTGTGGATACAAAACATACATCATTGTGGGACCCATATAAATAGGTAACATCACTTCAGTAGTGAGTCACACTGCTCAATATGACACTGAATTCCAAATGAAAATGAAATCAGATTGGCCACTCTCCCCGCCACCAGCCCGGTGGTGGTGGTGGTCGATACTTTGTGCCCCCCCCCCCCCCACCCCCCCAATAATGTATGTGTTTCATCCATTTTGTTAATCTATTTTTACATATAATTTTAGGAGTTGATCCCAAAAATGAGAGGGATATAAATCTCATATGGACCACACCACAGGAAAACAATGGTGATTGGATATCCATCATTAAAGTCCTCCTAACGCCCACCGTAATGTTTATTTGGCATTTAATTTGTTGGTTTGGTTATAAAGACCTAGATGAAGGGAAAAAAAAAAAGATGAGCTTGATCCAAAACTTTTATGGCCCCCAAAAAGTTTTTAATGGTCAACGTTCATTCAACACTGTTTCATGTAATGTGGTCCACTTGAGATTGGGTTATACCTCATTTTTGGTCTCAGACCATAAAATGATCTAGAAAAATAAATGGACGGCATGGATGAAACATACACATCATGGTGGACCTACATAGCACCGAGGGCAGGGGAGTAGCCAGTCTGTTTCCAATGGAAACCGTGGACGTGGATTCACCAAGGAAAGCCTTTTGCATGAAGTTCCAGCATTGGTATGTATGGTGGGGTCCACCATGATGTTTATAAGAATTTCAATCCATTCATCCATTTTTAGAGCTCATTTTAAGAAATGTAACAAAAAATTAGGATGATCAAAAACTCAAATGGGCCATACAAGATGAAACAGTGGAGAAAGAAATTCCTACAGTTGAAACCTTCCTAGGCGTCTTAATGTTTATATGCCATCCAAACTGTTTATAAGGTCATTTTTACTAGGATGAAGTGAAAACACCAAAATATTAGACTGATGCAAAACTTTTGTGGCCATATAAATATTTCAACATTGGACACTAAATCCTCACTGTTTCCTCTCGTGTGGCCCATTTGAGTTTTGTATACACCTTAGTTTTGGTATTATGTCCTAAAATGATATCTAAAAATGGATGAATGGGTTGAATTTATCACAAATGTCGCAGTGGGCCCATCCAGAATCCTTGCGCAGAATCTTAGTGTAAGGAAATCCGCCTCGCCCTTAGACACGGGAAATCGGATTGCATACCTAGTCTTATCGTACTCAGTAAACTCTGTCGGGCCCACTGTGTATTCATGTGGTTTATCCATGCCGTCCATCCATTTTTTCAGATCATTTAAGGGGTTGAGCCCAAAACTAAAGTATATCAAAAGCTCAAGTAGACCATACCAAAGGAAACAGTGGAAGTATTGATTTTCACCTTTAAAATGTTTCTAAGCCCTCAATGATGTTTATTTTTCATCCAAACTGTTCATAAGATCACAAAGACATGGATGAATGGAAAAAACAAATATCATCTTGATATAAAACTTCTGTGGGCCCCCAATAACTTTTCAACGGTATAATTCAATTCACACTGTTTCAGGTGGTGTGGTCCACCTGATCTTTGGATACGATTAATTTTTGTTATAAAACCTTAGAATTAGATGATAAAAGAGATGGATGGAGTTGATACAATGCACGAATGGCAGTAGGCTCCACAGACTTTACTCAGTACGCTTACCATACTGATTTAGTTAGCACGCAAACCGTTTCCGTGATTTACTCACCACGCAGACTGCTTCCGTTTAACGTCTCCGTTATACTTCTTATTAGATGTATTTTTTAATATATTTAAAATATCTGATAATGTGGCGCTTATAGTGACATTGACCAATGAAAACGCTGGAGGCAGGGAGTTCCTGCCTCCGGGAGGCAGATGATCCACACTCACACTAAATTATCAGTAATTAGGAACTCGCATGCCCACGCACGAGCTATGAATTGGTTCTCACAAGAACACATGAGAACTAATCTCATGAGATATAAGCATAAAATCTTAACTGTCCACGTGATGCAACACCTCATGAAACCTTTAGGGCCCAACTTTTACCCTGATTTAAAACTTTGGTGAGTCATGGAAAATGAAAACAATTTCCTCTCTTGATTTGGCTCTCTCTTTGCTATCTCCTACAAGAGTTTTGGATTAGGTGGAAAGTTAGGCCATGGTTTCATGGGGTGCCACATGACATGGACCATTTAGATTTTGTGCCCATGACACGTGTGAAAGTGCACAGGTGAGCGCATGAATGTGCTCACACACACACACATATAGTGAAATGCTAACAGGTTCTCACAAGAACTCTTGACAATTCATCTCACCTGATGTGAGCACAAAATCTGAATGGTCCATTGGATAAGTCACATCATGAAATCCTTAGGGCTAAAAAGTTAGCTTGATCCTAAAATTTGGTAGGCCAAAAAAATGAAAGGAAATTTTCACTAGGGCCCACTTGGGTTACAAAACAACTTGATCTTTTGCCCACCTCTTCATTTAAGTTAGATGAAAGGCTTGCATGGCCTAGATTGCATATGCACATGACATGAGATGAGTTCTTAAAAAGTTCTCATGAGCTTTCATGAGAACCAGTTCCCATGAGTTTTCATGAGAACCAGTTCCCAATGAGCATCTCTCTCTCTCTCTCTCTCTCTCTCTCTCTCTCTCTCTCTCTCTCTCTCTCTCTTTCTCTCTCTCTCTCTTCACGCACACACACCCTAATGCTATTGTCTCCAACTAAGATAGACCACGTATAAATGAGTGACACTTGTATGATATCTAGCAAATGTCAAATAACCAATTTCTCTAAAAGCTTGAGCCACTAGAGAAAGTGGTTGTTTGATATAGTCAAGTGTTCAAATTCTAAAAGTAGCAAATATGCCTTCCTAATATATTCTCTCATAGGGGGCATTTATGGCGTGAGTTATAAGTGTCCATCCACATGGGTGTGATTTGTGAATGTCCCTCCACCTTTGCCCAATATGCTCTCATGTGGATTTCCACTTTGCACGTGTGGGAGAGCGTTAAAGTCCTTTAATGGGTCAAGCTTTTAGAGAAAGTGGCGATTTGACGTGGTATTAGAGTGGAAGTCCTGTATTTGAATACCAAGAGTAACAAATATACCTCGGTATTATATTCTCCCATGGGGCCTAGGAAAATCCAGTCTAGTATAAGGATCGGGAAATCAAGCTTGGCTTGTTTATGTGCTCATTGTAGCTTTGACCCAACTCACCTTGACCCAAATTGAGTCATTTGCATCCCTAATGATCCCCAACAAGTGTCATGTCTACTCCTCAAGTGGATTGAAAGGTTCATCGAGTAGCTATGGCATCTCTATATTAATAATTTTTCTATCATAATCTAATTCACCATGAGCTTCATGGGCTAAGTTTATCATACAAAATATTTGTTTGGGGCCCTCCATGATGTGTAGATTAGTGATTGAGTTCCTTTAATCTTGTGTAAGGGAAGCCCTGTTTTGGTCCAATCGAAAGTTCAATCAGTCCGACCGAAAATTCAAGGTTTGACCTAGCTAATGTTCGTTATGATGCTTTGCCCGTTTTCAGTTCGACCAAAAGTTTTCACTACGGTTCAATCCGATCCGACCAAAAGTCTCACGATTCAACTGGACTTAATGCTTAAGTGTGGGATTAATTTGTAATTGGGTACATGATGTGTAAATATCTTGTAATCTCTCGATTAGGGTTAGAGAGCAGAATATCTAAGAGAGTGTTTTGAAGGAAAAATTTAGGTTTTTCATTTATAAATTGTTCAATCTCTCGTAATTCTTCTGATATAGTAGATTGATTGTCGCTTTGCGTCATTATTTTTTTCCTGCAAGGGTTTACCACATAAAAATTCCTATATTATTTGTAGTTGTTTGCTCCTTTTCCTTCTTATTGCATATTTGATTTATTCTGAGGTTACTTCTACGCCCATTAAGGGGTTTCAACACTATTAGGTGATTTGCAGATAATGCAGTTGTTCCTCCTACATGTTCTTTCTACCTTGAAATTGAAGACTTTCAAAGGTGCAACAAATGTTTTCTTGAATAGAAATGAATAATAAAGGTTATGGTAAAAATAAAAATAAAAAATGACAAAACTTACCACTCACAAGGATCATCATGTTAGCTGAGAGGAGTGGGATGCTCAACCAAGCAATACCCTGATGAGTGAGGGGTAAGCAATAATGCTGAGATTACAAGCTATTGTTAACATATGAGCATAGGTGGATGATTCCTAATACTAAAATCTTCCTTCAGATTCAACACACAGGCGCAAATGGAAGGAAAATACAACTACTGATTACGACTAAATTGGTTCGACGTAAGGTGGAGGTGGACTGAACTACTCCTAGATGTTAAGGGGTTCTACGCTAGTGTGCGATGGAAATGATAAATGTCCATAGAGACTGAATAAATAGAGTTTCATTCGAGTTGATTTGTTTGGGTTTTATTTGATTGATTAATGTTGATTCACTTCATATTCTCTTTTACTATTTATAGACTTTCTAATGACAATTGTAAAGTAGTAATTACCCTTAATCGTTGACATTTTGCGTTTGTCAAATATGTTATTATCAAGATGGTTATTGACCGTGCCTCAATGTTGATGTAGCCCAAATGATTACTTGTTTTTATTCTTTACGCTACTTATACGGTATTTTTTTTCGAAGATCTAGTCATTAATAAGTTGTCTTTTATATATTTAACATACATCGTGAAGATTTCGTGCATGCCACATGGTTGCGCCTGCATCAACGTCGAATCTGACACTAATATATCTTATTCAAACACCATTAGAAGAATATTTGGATCTCTTAATTTATGATTTGGGAGTGTGTACTTACAATGCATAAAATGAAAGTATCATTCTTACCATGCAACTTGTGGCCAACAAATAAACAATTAGAAGTTTTATAATTTAAAATTGATTTTCTGAGAGGCAAGATAAGGCCTAGCTAGAATAGTTTATATTTTTTTAAAAGACTCTGGGAGTAAGTCATGGTACACTAGAATAAGTTATTACTATTATTTTTAATGTTCTTTTTATTTTAAGTCTAACGTAAGATAAGGTAAAGGAAAATCACATGGATGTCTAAGATTGGATGAAATAAGGTTAGAGAGTTCAATCCCAGGGTTCAATGCATTTTATAGTTTCCAAACACTTATAATTTTGAAACTGGATATCCACTTTGTGCCTATAATATGCCGTTGGAAGACTATGCACTAACTCTACATGCAAGTCAATATCAAAGAGTCTCAAGTAGTTGTCCAAAAATAAGTCATTTCAGGGTTTAATTTTGACCTTTAATTAAATTATATATATATATATATATATATATATATATATATATATATATATATATATATATATATATATATATATATATATATATATATATAAAAGCTATGACTTTTACTATGCACTAACTCTGAAGAGAGGAATGCAGTGCACCTTCCCACGTAAGCACCAGTGTGCACCTTTGGACACGTGTTATGGGCACAAAATTTGAATGATCCACGTGATGCAACACTCCTTGTAGCACTATCAGCCCAATTTTTAGCCTGATCCAAAACTCTAATGGGCCATAGCAAAGAGATATGCAAATCAAGGGAGGAAACCTTTTTTCCTTTTGACATGGCCCACCAGAGTTTTGTATCGTGCTAAAATCTGGGCTTGTGAGGTTTCAAGGGGTGCTGCATCACGTGGACCATTAATATTTGTGCCCATGACATGTGTGAAAAGGTGCGGGTGCTCATGTAACAAGGCGCAAAGGTGCTAACGAGTGAGACGAATGCTCACGCACCTTCTTATGTGAGCACCCGTGGGCACCTTTGCACATATGTCATGGGCATATAATTTGAATGGTACATGTGGTTCTGAACCCCTTGAAAGTCTTTGGGCCTAAATTTTAGCGTGATCGAAAACTCTAGTGGGCCATATCAAATAGAAATGCAAATCAAGGGAGGAAACTGTTTCCTTTTGTCGTGGCCCATTAGAGTATTATTTTAGGCTGAAATTTAGGTTTACGGGGTTTCAAGGGATGCCACATCACGTAGACCATTCAGATTCACTGCCCATGACATGTGTGTAAAGTTGCACGTGGATGTTTACGTGATAAAGTGCAGTGGAGCTTTGTGTAAAGTTACACATGCATTACGTGAGAAACTTGCACACACACACACACACACACACACACACACACACACACACACACATATATATATATATATATATAGAGAGAGAGAGAGAGAGAGAGAGAGGATTTTGGCCCCACGTAATGCATAGATGCACCACTCAATGGTGGGCCTAGGGCTTAACAATCAAGTCAATTCATGACTTGTGTGGGCCTCACCACATACAAAAGTCGAGAGGGTTACCCTCCTGTTAAAACATTCATAATCATTGGGTCCTTACTCTTACCTGGGCGGTAGACTCCCAGGAGTTTCAACACCGGGTCAAGGGTTCGGGTACCCACCAGTGGTGAAATCCCACGGCATGCTGCATGCGTGTGTGGGGTGTGTGTACTTGTGTTAAAAAAAAAAAAAAACATTCATAATCATTTGTTCGGCCCACCAAGATGTGGTTCACAAATCCAGCCCATCCATTACATGTGTCCCACTTGGATGAGGGGTCAGACCAAGTTTCAGACGCATCCAAGTTTCAGGTGGGCTCCACCAAGTGTTTTTATATGTTTTAGGTATGTCTTCACATGATTTTGGATGGTATGGCTCACCTGAGTTCCGTATATGCTGATTTTTGGAATATCCCACAATTTAAAAGGGACCTGTCAAATGCACGGTGTTGATATTCGATATGCATCATGGTGAGGTCCACACAGCTTGACCTTGTGGGAAGTTCCCACACGGTCTACTGCATAGAATATATATATATATATATATATATATATATATATATATATATATATATATATAGAGAGAGAGAGAGAGAGAGAGAGAGAGAGAGAGAGAGAGAGAGAGAGAGAGAGAGTACTTCTCTCCCTGTGGATTGAAGGTATCTCTTCCGTTTACCTAGGCACCTACTAATTTAAAGTTTAAAATGAGTTGAGATAAACTTTAGGAAAATACTTTCGAGGAAGTAATAATAGTCTTGTCAATTTATTCTCATGCATGGGTCATTGAAAAAGTAATTGTAGAAGTGGGGTTTTCGTATCCTACACGGAAAAATTGTATACAATATATAAATTTTTAAAAAAGATTGTCCATTGTTTAGATGTCAAGATCATCAATCAGATTTTGGAGACTTGCGATCTTTGATGGGGACCACGAACTTGGACTTGTTGGATATAGAGATAAATGTGGCCATACTTTATCAGAGGTGTAGCAGTGAAAAGCCCCACCCGCTCAAACAAGTTGATCTCAAGTCGGGTCTTTAAACCCGGTCTACTTCATTTTCCACATCCTACCTCGTGGGGCCTAGCTGACTGTGACCGGCAGGGCATTTTACACATTTTTTTTGTACTTGGTAGTGAACTCGATACAGGGATCTTGGTATCGGTCGGTGTTGTGGGCCCCACCATGATGTATGTGTTTTATCCCACTTAGTTCATCCATTTTACTAGCTGGGCACAAGCTGAAAAATACGGCATATTGGAATTCAGGTGGAGCAAACCACATAAAATAATGGTGATTGAACGTCCATTATTAAAAACTTCTTAGGGCCAACCTGATATTTGTATTTTCCCTTTATCTGGGCATGTGTGACCTAAGCAATAGGACTTTGTGGGAAATAAACGTTACAGCTAATATTTGTGGTTTCCCTTCATCCTTGTCTGTGTGACCTAATCAACATTTGGATGCCAAATAAACACTGCAGTGGGCCTTAGGAAGTTTTTAATTGTAAGTATTCAATCAACACTGTTTCCTGTTGTGTGGTCTACTTAAAATTTGGATATGCCTATCTTTTGAGCTCATGCCCAAAAATGGCTGAGAAAATGAATGAACATCATGAATAAAACACACACGTTATGGTGGGGCCACCAAGCTTTTCCATAAGCAACCAGCACCTTGGTACCAGAGGGGTCATCACGGGATCGGAATATAACGTAGGCCTTTTTTTTTTTTCTTGCTTTTTTTTACACACACACACCCCCACAGACTCACGCCTGGTGGAATTCCACCACCTAGGGGTACTTGAACCCTTGACCGGGTGTTGAAACTCTAGAGAGTCTACCACCGGAGAAAGAGTAACGACCCAATATAAACCATAGCTTCTAGACATGCAGCACATTTCTACCTATGTTTGATTCATCTACAAAGGGAGAAAAACTTTAATAATCTAGCAGAGTATAATAATTGATATGCAAGTATTAAAATATTTTACCGTGGCATAAAATCTAGCTCTGACTAAACCATCCAATTCATGGCAGAAGTTTAGATGGATCATAGTTCAAAAGTTACATTGACTGATTTTTTTAAATGATTGGTTACTGGACATTTATTAGATAATTGACATGAAGTATGTGTCTGCCTACTTATGTATTATAGCTGTCTATTTGAACATCAACAATCAACTTTTCATCCTTGTGTTCATCCTTATGAAACAAGGATCATTCATCGAATTTGACATCACGACTAAGGATGATTTTCTGCGTAATCCAGTCATACAATATGTACCTCTTCATACCACCGCTATAGCAGACAAGAGATATATTTCTTTATTCTTTGGTCCAACTTACCTCTCTCAACTGACAGTGCATGAGAGTAAGCATCACAACCAAATACTCGCGGTCTTGAGTAATTTACCTAGTGACAACTTCACACTTCATCTGAAATTTTACATTCAATGGCCGTTAAAAGGGAGTCAATTCACCAAGTAACAAGCTGTGTTAACGGCATCAGTACACTGTTCCTTTTCCAACCCAACATTATTGATAATGTATCAGGCCCTCTCTAAGAGAGTCTAATTCATCTGCTCGGTCACACCATTCTGATCTAGCATATGGCGCATTAGATCGTGCATCACGATCTTTCCATCTTTGCATTACCTATTAAATTTCCTAAAAGTGATTTCCCGATCATTATCTGACCTTAAGACTTTAATTTTTTTTTAATGTCTATTTTTCCATCATCGCCTTCCACTGCTTGAAGTCGGTGAAAACATCAAATTTATTTTTTATAAATAAAGTTATACTTTTTTGAAATAGTCATCAACAATGGTGACAAATCATGACGACCCTCCACCAAAAACCACGGGTGTCGGGCCCCATGCATCATAATACGCATAATCAATAACACCCTTACAAACATATATATTTACCAAACTTAATAGATAATCGTGACTATTTACTATATATATATATATATATATATATATATATATATAATGCTCACATATACTAAAATCAATACTTTTAAAAATTAAGATTAAACAACGCTCAAAAATTACCTTCATACCCCGCTCGCTCATGTGGCCCAAGAGTGCATGCCACATACGTGCAAACGTGGAATCTGCTATAGACATTGCAACTCCACTTGATAAAGTGTTCCTGATTAACCTGTAAAAGTTTATGTTCTTCTGTACTTTCATAACTATGAGTGTCCCTTTTGAAACTTTCAGGATACGATCAAACTCGATGAATCTACACCCTAATGCCTCAAGCGCTCTTAGAGATGTCGGATTATTTCTCAAATCAGGAACTTGTTTCACTTCGGTCTAGATACACTTCATGCCATTGAACATCTTAATGTACACCGATCCAACACTCACTACTTTACAAGTATGATCATCGCCCATAAACACCTGACCACCATCGTACTCACTATAACCGGTGAACTAATTCTGATGGGGCAATATATGGTACGAAACCCTCGTGTCCAAAATTCATTCTTCGTCGAAATATCTAAATTTTGTTGTGGTGAGCACGTCAGTATCATTCACTTCCCCACTAGATTCCATAGTTATTGGCATCCGTAAAAGAGCTATTTGATTTTTTTTTCTCGACTCAAGATTTTAACAATTCTTTTTCACATTTTTGACATCCTACAATTCCATCACTTCATATAGTATAAAAAAATAGTAAACAATATATATAATTTAAGAAGTGATTGTCTATTTATTAGATATTTATAAATATATTTACCAAACTTAAAAGATAACATTAACTGTTTACCATATATACAATGCTCACATATATTAAAATCAATACTTTAAAAAACAGTAATTAAATAATGCTCAAAAAGTACCTTTATACTCCGCTCGCTCATGTGTCCCAAGCGTGCATGTTACATACGTGCAAATATGAAATCCGCTACAAACACTGCAACTCTACCCGATGAAGTGCTCCCGATCAACCTATCAAAGTTTTCGTTCCTTCGTGTCTTTATGACTATGAGTGCTCCTTTTGAAACTTTGAGGACACGATCAAATCCGATGAATTCGAACTCTAATGCGTCGAGCGCTCCTAGAGATATGGGTTGTTCCTCAAATAAGGAACGTGCCTCACTTCGATAAAGATACGCTTAATGTCATCAAACATCTTAATGCGCATCAATCCAACACCCACTACTTTACAAGCATTATCGTTAGTCACAGACACTTGGCCACCATTGCACTCACTATAACTATTGAACCAATTCCAATGAGGCGTTATGTGATACGAAGCCTCCTGTATTCAAAGTTCATTATTTGTTAAAGTACCCGAATTTTGATATGGTGAGCATGTCATTATCATTCACTTCCCCACTAGATTATGCAGTATTGACCTCTATAGAAGAATTATCCGAATTTTCTTTTATTGATTCAAGATTTTGCCAATTCTTTTTCATATGTCCAACATTTTTCAATTCCATCACTTCATATAAGATAAACAAATAGTAAACAATACGTATATTTTAAGAACCAGTTGTCTATTAATTAGATATTAGGTGTGATCGACCTAATTTAGAAGATCAATATAGGGTGAGGACCACGAGTTTGGACCGTTTAGGTTTAGGCAATGTATATGAGTGGCCATACTTGGCTGGAGGTGCACAAATCAAAGGCCCATTCCTAAGTCACAACCCTAAACAAGTCGTCTCAAGTCAGGTCTTTAAATCATGTCTACTTTATTTTCCACCGGCCACTTCCATGGGCCCCACCTGAAAACGTGACTTGTATGACCGTTGTCTTCTGCACGCGGTCATGACTGTTGACTTGCATAGTCTAGGAACCATTGGCGGATCATACATGGGGGGAGAAAGACGTTAAAATACTTACGTAGAGTGTAATGGTTGATGTGCAGGCACTAGAATAATCTACGGTAGCATAAAAACTAGCATTAATTAAACCGTCCAAATCATGGGCAGAAGTTCAGATGGATCACAGTTCAAAAGTTACATTGACTGAATTTTTTAATGATCGGTTTCTTGATATTTTAATGGATGGTTAAGATGAAGTCTGGCTAATGTCCTGAATCCAAGAAACTAATTTCGTGAGAGTCAAATCATGGACCGACACAACTATTCCACGTCCAGACGTTGACGGTCCTGATTATGACAAAATTTCGGGTTACACGCGGGTAGAAATCAACTAATGTACACACCAGCACATATGCCACGTGGCAGACAAGTGACACGTCCAAGCCATTCATACATTTATTTAGTTAATTGTAGTCCATTAAGTGTGCCATCATTTTAGAAATAAACTGACAGGTTTGAAACTTCAGATGATTTTTCACAACCATACATTTATTTAGTTAATTGTGGCCTACCTAACCTGTCGACCAATTTGATTTTTGGGATAGAAAATCTACATGGTTGTACCCTTCTGATGGAAGGCTTAGATATTTCACCTGTCCATGACACTGGCATATTTAGGGACACGTGCATTAGCTGACCTGTACACAGGCATTGGCATTGCAAAATTTGTATGTGCATTGGTTCATTTGAAAAGTCATTGAATAACTTGCAACTATATTACCAGGGGGTGTAAATGTGCTGGGCCCATCATCGGAACTTTGGGCCTGGCCCGTCTCAAGCTAGCCTTGGGCTAGGGCTTGAAGTTCAAGTCCATTTGTTCTCGGATTAGGCTTGAACAGATATGTCCAAAACCTCACAAGCCAGCCCGGCCCGCTTAACTCGAAAGGTGATTTTAAATTTGAAATTTTATAAGGATGATATCAGTGAAGCCAGCCCGGCCCGCTTAACTTGAAAGGTGATTTTAAATTTGAAATTTTTTAAGGATGATATCAGTGAGGGGTTATCTTAGGCAGAAGGAGTTTTGTTGGTTCGGGTGGGCCATACTGTAGTGTTATGTGAAATTCATACCAATCAAAAGATGTGTTACCAAAATTTCAAGACAAGAACTGAACAATCGGCCTGTACAACTGTTCAATCAGAAATAGTGTATATGGTAATACTCACCCTCCAAATTGTTTCCCTTTGTTTCCCTGGATAATTGAAAGGTTTGATGTTTTAGTTCTTAGTGTTATATTTTAGTGTCCTATCTAAAATATAGGAAACGTATTTGCTACTCCCCTTGCCACCAGCAAATGGCTGGTGGTTGGTGCTCTGTGGGCCCCACCATGATGTATGTGTTTCATCCATGCTGTTCATTTATTTTTCTAGATTGTTTTATAATATGATATAAAAAATGAGGTATATCCCAATCTCAAGTGGATCAGATTAAAGGAAACAGTGTTGAATGAGTGTCGACCATTAAAAACCTTTTGGGGACCATAAAAGTTTTGGTTCAAGCTGATCTTTGTTTTTAACCTGTATGACCTAGTCAACAGATTGGATGTCAAATAAACAGTATAGTGGGCCTTAGAAGGATTTTAATGGTGGATATCCAATCACTGTTGTTTTCCTGTGGTGTGGTGGACCTGAGACTTATATCCCTCTCATTTTTGGTATCAAGCTCTAAAATGATACGCAAAAATGGATGAACGGAATGGATGAATCACATACATCATCGTGAGGCCCACATAGCAACTACCATATGCCACCGGCCTAGTGGCGGGAGGAGTAGCCAATCCGTTTCCTCAGACATAAAGGTACACATCTATCAGTTGGAGTAGATCTCGTAAACACATCAAGGTCAGCCTCTAAAACGTAAAGGTCGGCATCCTAGGAGAAATCTTTTAATTACAAGGAACCGCATCACGAGACACACACATTAGGAAAAGCGGGGACAGTTGCTTTGCAGGGCTCCACCTTGCTTGTGATCTTAGATTCACCCCTACAATCAAGTTTGTCTCACCATGCTAGACCTATTTTCCGAGTATCAGCTCCATTTGTATTCAAAATGGACCACACCAATGGAAATAGTGTACAGTGCATATATGTTCACCTTTCCAAACTGTCTCTCTTCATATATGACACACCTGATTAATTAATCAGCCTGGTATTTAGAGCTCAGGCCTAAGTATTAGTGTGATATCTAATGGTTGGAGTGAATTTTATATAATTATCATGGTAGGCTTGTAAATAGCAAGAGTAGACTTATCTCATTCCACTTTTTCCACTCCAACCAAGAGTAGACTTAGCTCAGGCTAAATAAAAATCACTATTAAAATCACCTTCGTTCATTGAAATCGAATACAATGCCCCCCTTTATAAAAATCTATTATTTCTATAACCTCACCTTCTTTTTCAAATTTTCAAATAACCACCATAGCTTGCATGACACTTTCTCAAATGATACTATTACATGCGACAAAATTCCCATTTCCCCATTCCTAATAGCTTACTGAAAAAGCATGGTTACGTACCACACTCAGGCTCAAGACTCATCCCACACAACTTCAACCGTCGATATCATTTGTAGTGCTTCACATGAAGCAACAGTTATCTCGGTAGGGGTCTTGGTACACATAGTGCAGTGGCTGTGGTACGATGTATTGGTAGGGCGAAGAAGTGGGCCCCACCACAGTTTCGATCGACGGCTTTATATCTTCCTCTTCCTTCTTCTCATCAACCACGGTGAGGCTAATCAGCTCTGTGATTCCCATCTTCCTTCTAAGCAGGGTTGTCAATGTGACCGAGTCGACTCCATCGCCAACCACTGCAAGTTGGTCCATATCATTGCCCTCCAACGTAGCAGATATAACACCTGTAACAAAAACAATCCAAACGACATTTTAGAACCCAACTCAGAAATTACAAAGATGGCTAGTCCATCAGGTTCGGCAGTTCATGGCATATCTTGGTTTGATTCAAAACTTGAAGGTAAAGAAAAATAGGTAATCTAGTACAACATTTGGAGAGTTGACTCACTGAGTCGACTCAACTCATGGGTTCTCCAAATCAAGTCAGTAGTGAACTTGGGAACCATTTGGAAGTACCACTACTCACTGAGTCGACTTGGCTTATCTGGTTTGTGCTTAGACTGGTGCGGGAAAATGAATATGATGTCCACCATTTGGGTTGAAATTTGGAATTCCCACACAATCGCATCCCATCCGTCAAAACCATCAGAATGAGATCAAGTGAAACCATCAGCCTTCATGAACTCAATAGACTCAGTGAGTCAACTCAGCTTGCGCAAGCCATGCCACGCGTGATTTTTATGACAGCTTAAATCTCTCATTGAAGGAGTTAGAACTACGAACTTCACGTGGCATCTGAGCTAAATGCGAGTGAAATCACCTGGTATGCTGACTACAGCTTTCATGGCCTTGGACCGGAGCTTGGGATTGCTCATCGTCGGGACTTTTATCACAATCTTTTGCTGTAAACAGAAAAAAGAAAAGAAAAGAAAAAAAAGTTACGACAACGAAAACCACGTAAAAGTTCATATAACCTACTTCAAGTAGGGTTCTACACGATTTGAACCGAGTCGAGATTGGCACAGCTCGACTCGGCTCGGCCACTAGCTGATCCTATCTTGAACTCAGCCCAACTCGGTCCTTGAGCCTGACTGGCCAACTCGGCTCGGTTCAGTCAGCAGATTAGGGTAGTTCGAACTAAGTTCGAGCATGTGCGGCATTTTCTCAAACAAATGGAGTGCACCTTCAATTTCTCACAGTATGCAAAACAACAGCAGCATTTTATAGGTATTTCATCAAACACTTAGTAGGCAGCATCAAAATCAAGATACAAGGATATTTTTATCATGTAATGTTTTCTTTTATAGTAATTTGTTTCATATCCATACCTTCCTCCCCCCCATCTGACCCCCCGGAGAATCCATCCACCCGAAGCAACACTTCATTGAGTCATTTCATCAAACACTTGGTGAGTAACATCAATATTAAAATAACCGAGTCACAGAACTGGTTCGATTCGATTCAAGCTCAGGCAAGCTCGAACTCAGCTCGAAATTTTTTCAAACTCTAAAAATCAGCTTGACTTGGCTTGAACTTAGTTTCAAACCGAGTCGAATCGATTTTTTCAAGTCGAGCCGAGAGAGTTTACCGAGCTAATTCGGTTCGTATACAGCTCCGTCTTCAGGAAAACAACCATAGTAAAAGGACGACTAATATTAGATACCTTCATTGTCGTTCTTTAGTAATCAACCACAGCTGAAACGTTGGTTGTGTGTGATTGCTTATCCCACGTGATGATTTTCTGCCAAGATATAATCAAGGACAAAGAAGATTTTTGAGCGTGGCTGTCCTCCAGCAACTGGAATGCTTGAATATGTGATCTAGATTCCTCTATTTATAGCGATTAGAAAACGGAAAGATTTTCTTTCTTTTCAGACCGTATTATTTCGTTGAAGCTAAGGGGCCCACGGAGAAATGTTCCATGGAAGAATAAAGATATATCTACGACGACGCGTTATCAAGTCAATATCAACCGTTCATTTGATTAATGAGTGACTGCCCCACTGTGGAGTTCTTCCTAGCTTGTGTGGGTGGGTACGTATATATGTAGGACCCAAGTGGGACATCTACGATCACGGTGTGCCATTGGGTAGGAAGGGTTCACTGTGGATTGTACATGGCCTTGATATCATCCTGACTGTATGATCACAGTCTTTAAAGTAAGGGCTTGTGAAATGGACAGTCGTACGGTTCTTCCTGGCAACGTATATTTCTTATGCTGATGTATCGATTGGATTTCATCGATACGTCAGTTAGGCCCCACTTATATTAGGTACCACCGTAGCTTACGGTGCTAAGCACCGTAGTTCAAAGTATGGCCGGTGAAATAAAGTTAAAGGTAGAGTCAATGTTGGGTCATGTTAATGGGACAAATTTGAGTTGTTTTACTAAAATAGAGTCAATGCTGGGTCATATTAATAATAAAAGTCATTGGAATCAAGTTTGAGACTCTTACTAAAATGACCTCAAGGTTGGGTCATGCTAATTTAAAAAGTTGTTGGGGTCAAATTTGAGATTTTTATTAAACTGGTATCAAAGTTAGATCAAACTTAGTAATTAGCCCTGCTTTACAAATTTTATGGTGCCCATAAAGGCTTTTTGAAGTTTCAAAGCTACCAAATGCTCATATGTGTCAAGCCCAGTGTTGAGGATCAAATAGTGCATATTAGACCTCATTTATTACTTGAATTTACGAGCATAATATTGTTTAATGCCCAGTTTTAATCGTGTTTTGTTGCAGGGTGTGATTAGGAGAGTTGACTGAAAAAGGATGCCAAAAGCTTGGATTTAACGTTCTGATGATCACTAGGGCAAGGGACGGACTTCAGAGGACCAAGATTGACGGATATACACGGTCAGAAATCCGAGAAAACTAAGAAACTGAAGCTCAAGTGGCTTGAAATGCATCCAGAATGCAAGATCACATGGTTCCCGACATCTGATCGGTTCGAAACATTATACATGAGATAAGGGCCTTAAATTAACCGTACATATTAAATTTCAGCCATTGGATCATTGTAAAAGTGGCTCAATGGATAAAGCAGACCATAAAATCCTGAATTGGGGCCCGCTTGAGATCTGGATATGCGTCAATTTTGGTATCAACGCCTTTAAATGATTGAAACATCAGGTGGACGGAACAGATTTTACATAAGCATCACAACGGACTCCGCACTTGAGGTGTGTGTACACCATGCACCCGCACGCTGGATCTGCACTGTACCAGCTAAATCGGTCAGCATTCTTCTTCAAAAAACAAAAAATAAATAAAAATAAATAAATAAATTTCTCACATAGGACGCGGTGCGTCCACCAGTTTTGAGTAGTGGGACTTACACATCATCCATTAGGATGATCTGCACCGTCCATTGAGTTTGTAGGCGGGTAAATACCCTTGTCAAGCTTTTATTTTGGTCCTATGCGTACAATCATGTGTTTTCCACCATAAACTATACAATGGACGGCGGAATATATAGACTTGAGGGCCACACCGAAATCAAACCCATCTTGGCCTTCCTTGACGATTTTTCATCCTGAAGCCAATGGATGATGTGGATTTTCCATTTGAAATCACTCAGTGGGTCACCAAGCATCACAGAGCTTGTTGCGGAAGCTCTGTTTCGCCATCCGACGTGCAGTTCTCCTTAGTGGGCCACCACCGTACACCCACGGTCTTATCAGGACCGTCCATCAGGAGGACACGGTCTCTCTTACCATGGCCTAGGTGGAAAATTTTCAAGAAGCAGCAGGTATTGAATTTCAACTGTCAAAATGTAGGATGAACGGCAATTTATAAAATCAAGTGAACCATGTCAGAAGCGATCCAAAACGGACCCTATCTAGCTGAAATTTTGTCACGGACTTAATAGACGGTTTGGATTCCTTAAACACTGACGTTCGTAGGTCACACCAATCATCAGCGCAGGTTGTTTTGCGTTAGTGCACGTTCCGGCTGCGAAAATACGTTGCACTGCGTAAGAAGTTTCGAGCCTTCTTTGTTGCAGCCACCGACTCTCCCTGGTTATAAAAGGAGAGATCAGTTGGGACGGGGGGGGGGGGGGGGGGGGGGGGGGGGGGCTTGACGTGGAGCAAAGAAAAAGAAGAAGAGAAGGAGGAGAAGAAAAGAAAAGAAGAGGCTTGGCAAGGACGTTGGAAAAAACGTGCCGAGGAGAGAGAGAGGAAGAGTTTTTAAGATTTTTATTTCATTTTATTTTAATTAATTCCCTGGTAGATATGAGATATAGCCTCACCATATGTGGCTAAACCTCCTAGCTAGGGCTAGGAGGTGAAGCTTGTAGTGAGATGATGGGAGGTTTTTATTTTATGTTTTTCTTATTATTTTATTTATTTATGAATTGAAAGTGATTATTATGTGAATGTTTTTAAGTCTTTAATGGTCTGTTGTGACTAAAATTACATTGGGTCTGCAATGACTTTGAATATTTCCCTTTCCCTTTATGTTTATGACGTCAGGAAGCCCTATTGTTCACCATAATCTCCTAGGCATGGTTGGATGACGGTACCCTTCCTGACCTTCATAACATGTTGATTGGTTGGTAATTAGTTTAATTCTGTTGTTTTCCATAGTCTCTTGGGCATGGTTTGGTGATGGAATCCATTCTAATTCACATACCTTTCATCTCTTGAAAACTAGATCAATGACAGTTCAGTTAATTTTCATGAAACATGCATAAGATCTCCCTGATCTCTACAAGTGGATCCTCTGAATCCCTAGTTCCCTTCTCCTGATTTCTCTCGAGTTTAGATAATTATTTCACCAGTATTCCTTCAAATTCAATTAGATTAGATTTCATCTTAGCCTAGTTCTAGTTCTAGTTAGTTTTAGATAACGTACAGGTTTCAGTCCCTTGGGATTCGACCTCGGTCTTACCAAGTTATTACTACATCACAACCCTGCACTTGGGGAGTGAACAAGTTTTTGGCGCCGTTGCCGGGGACTGTCAATTACGTTTTTCTGAAATTAATTAGTTTTAGGATTAGTTTAAGATTAGGTTTAGATGTTCTTGATTTTTAGAAACTAACGTGTCTTTCTTGTTTTTTTAGGCCTCTGAGATAGTTTCTAAATTGGTAAATTCTTTCTTAAATTCTTCCTTTCTATTCTAGATTTAGATTAAGATTTATTTCTTCTTTTTAATAAGTTTCTAACTCTAATTCTTTTAAGGTTCCTAACCTTGTTTCTGAATTTTTCCATAAGTTTTTTTTTTATTTAGGAACTAACCCGATTTTTCTGTTTTGTAGGAAACTTCTAATATAGTAAGCTCTTTCTAATTTCTCTTTCTTTTTTTTTTTTAGGAATTTTTTCTTTTCTCTAGGAATTAGTTTACTTTTAATTAGGACTTTCTATTCTTAGAAACTAACTTATTTTGTTTTGTTTTGCAGATTCTTAACCTAGAACTCCAAATTTGGTAACTTCTTTCCATCTTTCCCTTTTTCTAGATTTCTTCTTCCTTTCTCTTAGGTTTAAGTTAGAATTTGAGGGCTGAGTGTGTTTTATGCCCCAGTGGGCACGTGACAACACTCGACGTTTCGTGACTGAAGGAGGATTAGTTGAGGGGTTGACTGTCCATCGCAGGACTAGACACCACTTGAATTCTCCTGAGTTAGAGGACGTTATGGCTGAAAATTAACCTCAAGCACTTCCCCAACCAAGGGTTGAGGAAGTACATGATGAGAATGAAGTGCATCAGGCACCCCTGCCTCGTACTTTACGAGATTATTTACAACCGGCGGGGGTGAGTACGCCCTCATGCATGATTTTTCCTGAGAATACAGGACATATGGACATCAAGCCAGGGGTTATCCAACTCCTTTCTAAGTTCCATGGGCTTGAATCTGAAGAACTATACTTGCATCTGAAAGAGTTTGATGAAATCATAGGCACCTTATATTTCCTTAATGTATCTGAAGATACTATTAGCCTGAAACTCTTTCCATTTTCCTTTAAAGAAAAAGCCAAGACGTGGTTACATTCACTGCGTCCTAGATCCATTGGCACATGGAATGATATGCAGAGGGAATTTATAAAGAAAATTTTCCCACATCATAAGACAATTACCCTCAGGAGAGCAATCATGAACTTTGCCCAAAAGGAAGATGAAACATTCTTCCAATGTTGGGAAAGGTTCAAAGATCTGGTTAATGCATGCCCACAACATGGCTTTGAAATATGGCGCATTACGAATTTTTTCTATGATGGGCTAACATCTTCCATGCGCCAAATGGTCGAGACAATGTGTAACGGAGAATTCATCAATAAAAATGTCGACGAGGTATGGGATTACCTCGATAGTCTCGCTGAAAAAACACAATCATGAGACTATTACCCAAGGACGAACGCTACGTCTATGCCAACTCATTCAAGGGAAAAAGGAAGAATATATCTCCTAAAAGAGGACGATGATCTTAACGCTAAGGTGGCTAATCTCACCAAAAAATTTGAGGCCATGGAAGGAAAGAAGGAAAAGGTTAATGAAAGTGTTTGTGGCATCTGTGATTGAAACATTCATACTACTGAAAATTGTCCTTCAATACCTACCTTTCGAGAAGTATTGAATGAACAATCTAATGCCGTAAATAACTATCAAAGACCTTTCAATGGACCACCCTCTAATACGTACAATCTTGGTTGGAAAAATCATTCGAATTTTAGTTGGAGGAACGGACAAACTGCTACCCCTCAAGGTTTCTTCAATCAAAATCCAAATCAGGGAAAACCTGAAGAAGAATCGGTTCAAATTTTCATACAAGAGCTGGCTCGGACAATGCAAGGAATTTCAGATTTCATGCAAAAAATAGATTCACGTATGACGGCTATGGAAAAAGGGATGCTCCCTGCACAATCACTCCCTAATCTGAAATCGCAATACGAGACAAGTGATCCCAACTCTTCAAATCAAATGGGGCACGCTAAATCCATCACCACTCTTTGAAGTGGGAAGGTTATTGATAAAACCCTTCCGGTTAGGCCCGAAAAGCCTCAAGAACCAGAAGAGGACAACAATGACGAATCTAGTGGCGCCCTACGAAAATTTGAACCGGAACCTCTAGAAAAGCCAGTTGCTCCGTTTTCCCAACGGTTGGTTGAACCAAAATGTCTATCTAACTCTCAGGATATCCTAGAGGTGTTGAAACAAGTGAAAGTCAACATTCCTCTGCTTGACGTTGTAAAACAGATTCCTTTATATGCTAAATTTCTAAAGGACTTATGCACTACCAAACGATGGAAAAGTGTTCAAAAGAAGATCTCCTTGATTGAGAAAGTGAGTGTCATCCTAAAACAAGATGCGCCGCAAAAATTCAAAGATGCCAGTTGCCCAACCATATCATGCGTAATCGGGAACTATCGAATTGATCACGCACTTCTTGACTTAGGAGCGAGCGTCAATCTGATTCCCTATTCGGTATACCAACAGTTAGGTTTGGGTGAATTAAAATCCACTCGAACCACACTACAACTTGCTGATCGTTCTGTTCGTATACCAAGAGGGATCATCGAGGATGTGTTGGTCCAGGTGGATAGATTCTACTAACCTGTTGATTTTATCATCTTGGACACCGAACCCATCAATGACACGAGTACTCAGATTCCCGTCATTCTTAGTCGCCCATTCCTGTCCACTTCAAATGCAATTATCAATTGTAGGAATGGTGTCATGACTATGTCCTTTGGAAATTTGACATTAGAATCGAATATCTTTTTCAATAACGGCAGCAACTTAGAGGATGATGACGATTTCCACGATGTTAACATGATTGATTCTTTTATGGAAGATAGAACGCCTCTCACCTTATCCTCTGATCTTCTAGAGACGTGCCTGGCCCACTCCCATGATCTTGATGATGATATAATTAGGGAGACGTGTGCCATGCTTGATACTGCACCGGTACTTGAAGTTAACCGGTGGAGGCCACAAATTGAAGAATTACCCCAAACTGATGTAGTGCCTCTACCGTCTAACCTCAAGCCACCAAAGCTTGACCTAAAACCTTTGCCCTCTGATTTAAAATATGTCTATTTAGGTCAAGATGAGACATACCCGGTGGTGATCTCTGCCCACCTGGAGAAAGAACAGGAGAGTATGCTAATATCTACTCTCATTGAGCATAAGGGAGCTCTTGGATGGACGATAGCGGACCTAAAGGGAATTAACCCATCGATTTGTACTCACCGTATATATCTTGAGGATAATGCAAAGGCTGTTCGGCAATCACAACGTAAACTAAATCCAAACATGAAGGAAGTGGTTAAGGCCGAGGTTCTCAAACTATTGGAAGTGGGGATCATTTACCCCATATCCGATAGTCAATGGGTGAGTCCAACTCAGGTGGTTCCTAAGAAGTCCGAGATCACCATCGTAGCCAATGCCAATAATGAACTCGTGCCGACCAGAGTTACTACTGGTTGGAGAATGCGCATTGACTACAGAAAGCTGAATACCGTCACAAGGAAAGACCACTTTCCTTTGCCCTTCATTGATCAAATCCTGAAAAGGCTAGCTGGTCATTCCTATTATTGTTTCCTTGACGGGTATTCAGGTTATAATCAGATTGAAATCGCCCCTGAGGATCAGGAAAAGACCACATTTACATGTCCCTATGGCACCTTTGCTTACAGAAGGATGCCATTCGGGTTATGTAATGCTCATGCCACCTTTTAGCGATGTATGATGAGTATCTTTTCTAACATGGTGGGAAAATATTTAGAGGTCTTCATGGACGATTTCTCTGTTTTCGGTTCATCTTTCAGCAAGTGCTTAGCAAGTCTTAAATGTGTGCTGAAAAGATGTGAAGAAAAAAATTTGGTACTTAACTGGGAGAAGTGTCATTTTATGGTTCAAAAGGGAATTGTCCTTGGGCATATCATCTCGTCCAAAGGAATCGAGGTAGATAAGGTAAAAATTGATCTTATCTCTAACCTACCTCCACCCAAGAATATCAGAGACGTGTGATCCTTCTTAGGACACGCAGGCTTTTACAGACGATTCATAAAGGACTTTAGTCTCCTCTCTTGTCCTTTATGTAATCTTCTTCAAAAGGATACACCATATGAGTGGACTGAGCAGTGCCAAAAAGCTTTCACTAAGCTTAAGGGCATGTTAACCACTGCACCTATCATGCAGCCACCCGACTGGAGTCTTCCTTTTGAACTTATGTGCGACGCCTCTGATTATGCTCTTGGAGCGGTTCTAGGCTAGAGAAAAGATAAGCGGTCTTACGTTATTCACTACGCAAGTAGGACTCTAAATCCTGCCCAAGTGAACTACTCGACTACGGAAAAGGAACTCTTAACCGTAGTGTTTGCTTTAGACAAATTTAGATCCTACCTGATCGGATCCAAGATCATCATTTACACAGACCATGCGGCCCTTAAGTATCTTCTTTCTAAGAATGATTCTAAGCCCCGCTTGATACGATGGATCCTTCTACTCCAAGAATTTGATTTGAAAATCAAAAATAAAAAGGGAGTAGAGAACGTAGTGACCGATCATCTTTCTCGCCTTAATACCTTTGATTCCCTTGAGGCGACCCATATCAATGACATGTTCCCTGATGAACAACTGTTTAGAGTCTCCCATTCACCTTGGTTCACTGATATTGCTAATTATCTTGCTACAGGTGCCATACCGACACACTGGACGTCACAAGATAAGAAGAAATTCTTTACCAAGGTGCGTAACTTTTTCTGGGACGATCCATATTTATTTAAATATTTCCCAGACCAAATCTTAAGGAGATGCGTACCAGACGATGAGCATCAGAGTGTCATCTCCTTCTGTCACTCACAGGCTTATGGTGGTCACTTTTCTGCTAAAAAGACCGCGGCCAAGATTTTACAGTGTGGCTTCTACTGGCCCACTATGTTCAGGGACACTCATGAGTTTTGCAAGGCTTGTGACCGTTGTCAGAAATTGGAAGCATTGTTCCGTCGAAATATGATTTCCTTTAATCACATCCTTATTATAGAAGCATTTGATTGTTGGGGCATCGATTTCATGGTACCATTCCCCCAATCATTTGAAAATCTGTATATTTTGCTCGCTGTAGACTATGTCACTAAATGGGTTGAAGCAATTCCGTGCCGCAAAAATGACCATCGCACGGTCATTAAATTTTTGAAAGAAAATATCCTGTCGCGGTTCGGAACGCCTCGAGCCATCATTAGTGACGGGGGCTCACACTTCTGCAATAGACCATTTGAGAGCTTAATGAAGAAATACGGTATCTCTCATAAGGTGAGCACCCCATACCATCCACAGAAAAGTGGACAAGCTGAAATTTTCAATAAGGAGATCAAACATATCCTAGAGAAAACGATTAATCCTGATCGTAAGGGCTGGTCAATCCGATTGACCGATGCCTTATGGGCGTACCGTACTGTTTTTAAAACTCCTATTGAAACATCTCTCTTTAGACTTGTCTATGGAAAGGCTTGTCACTTGCCGGTGGAATTGGAACATAAAGCATACTGGGCGATCAAAAATCTGAATTTCAATCTGGACAACGCTGGCTCGCTACGCAAACTTCAGTTGAATGAACTTGAAGAAATCCGGAACGATGCATATGAAAACTCGAGAATTTACAAGGACAAGATGAAGGCGTTTCATGATCAACATATTCTACGAAAATCATTCACGCCAGGTCAGAAAGTCCTTTTATACAATTCTCGACTCCACCTCTTTCCGGGTAAGCTTCGATCTCGTTGGACTGGCCCTTATATTGTTATCACTGCTTATCCTCATGGGGCCATCGAGATAAGAGATCCCGACAATGGCAAGGAGTTTAAAGTAAATGGACATCGATTAAAGTCATTTGTCGAGACATTTGATTCAGAGGACATGTCCATGCCTCTGATTGCTCCTGTTTACCAGGACTGATCTCCTAGTTTGATGGAGGTATAGGTAGGTTTATCGCTTTCATACGACTAGGATTGTTGCTTTATTTGTCTGGCTGAAGACGGTAAATTTAGCGCTCCTGGGAGGCAACCCAGCTTTTCATTTCATTTTTCTAGTTAGATGATTCAATGTTTGTGGGTAACATTACTGCAAACCCTCACGAGACTACAACTCGTCCACTAGGGGTAACCTAGGGGTTTAAATGCTTGTTGCATACGCTAAAGGCAATCGAGAGCACCTGCGAAAGTGGTATAGGTAGGATTTTCTTTTTATGATTTTATTTTTGTTATTTTGTTTTGTTGATTTCTCTCTTATGCTGACTCGCTTGTACGTTGATATTTTTGGAAAAAGCTTTCTGATTCTCTGTTCCAGGTACTATCCTCCCATCACTTCTCATTTACGTTTGTTGTTCCATGTTTAGATCTTTTACATTGAGGACAATGTAGATTTTAGGTTGGGGGTGAGAGATTAGGCTTCCTAATTAGTATTTTCTTGGTCTTGAGCAAAAATTGTGAAAATTATGAAAAATTTTTAAAATTTTTCTAACATTTCTTGTAAATTCAATGTGATTTTGACATTTATCTTTGATTTAGAATTACGAGATATGTGATGTTGGTAATTTATGATTCTTGGATTTAGCTACTTGATAGATTCCACAGTTGAGTTTGAATTATCAATCCATGATTAACGATTTTAAACATTGATTGAATCATGATTTCAGGACACGTCTTGCTTACACATGAAGATTTCAGTTCCATATCGAAGGATTAACTTAGTAATTACTAAGCATGAAAGGAACCAGCCTGAAATATCTTGCCATCATGGTATAAAAATTGGAAAGGTTGGATAATTAATCTTCACCATAGGTTTGCTCCCTATAGGTGTAGAGTTAATTTCCCATGAATGATATGTGAAAAAGAGTCAGGTGTACGATCTTCACCATAGGTTTGCTCCCTATAGGTGAGGATTTGATTCCCCTTCCTTGGCATTACTTTGAATAGAAAAATCACAAGTTAATAGGTTAATCTATGAGGCAAGTTTTGGATTAGGTTTTGGTTGTCATGAATTTTCTTATTGGTTACCAATGATATCATGAAATTGACAATTGGATCTCTTAATGATGATAAGCCGAGATTAGACTATACATCCATGGATCTCAATGTTTAAAATTTTTTCTAATTGATGGATTAATACTTTACACTTGATTATGAAGTCTACCGTGTGCTTGAGCTCAGGAGAAAACAATTTCTAACATTCATGAATATTAAATTTCTCATATCTTGTTCAAAATCTCACTCGATTTCATAGAAAGTTCTCTTATAATTCTCAACTTATTTTTCGCATAATTTGCTCGGGACTAGCAAAATGCTGGTTGGGGGTTGTGTTGAGGGTCAAATAGTGCATATTAGACCCCATTTATTACTTGGATTTATGAGCATAATATTGTTTAATGCCCAGTTTTAATCGTGTTTTGTTGCAGGGTGTGATTAGGAGAGTTGACTGAAAAAGGATGTCAAAAGCTTGGATTTAACGTTCTGATGATCACTAGGGCAAGGGACGGACTTCAGAGGACCAAGATTGACGGATATACACGGTCAGAAATTTGAAAAAACTAAGAAACTGAAGCTCAAGTGGCTTGAAACGCATCCAGAATGCAAGATCATATGGTTCCCGACATCTGATCGGTTCGAAACTTTATACATGAGATAAGGGCCTTAAATTAACTGTACATATTAAATTTCAGCCATTGGATCATTGTAAAAGTGGCTCAATGGATAAAGCAGACCATAAAATCCTGAATTGGGGCCCGCTTGAGATCTGGATATGCGTCAATTTTGGTATCAACGCCTTTAAATGATTGAAACATAAGGTGGACGGAACAGATTTTACATAAGCATCACAACGGACTCCGCACTTGAGATGTGTGTACACCATGCACCCGCACGCTGGATCTGCACTGTACCAGCTAAATCGGTCAGCGTTGTGCTGACCGATTCTTCTTCAAAAAATAAAAATAAAATAAAAAATTCTCACTGAGGACGCGGTGCGTCCGCCAGTTTTGAGTAGTGGGACTTACACATCATCCATTATGATGATCTGCACCGTCCATTGAGTTTGTAGGCGGGTAAATACCCTTGTCAAGCTTTTATTTTAGTCCCATGCGTACAATCATGTGATTTCCACCATAAACTGTACAATGGACGGCGGAATATATAGACTTGAGGGCCACATCGAAATCAAACCCATCTTTACCTTCCTTGACGATTTTTCATCCTAAAGCCAATGGATGGTGTGGATTTTCCATTTGAAATCACTCAGTGGGTCACCAAGCATCACAGAGCTTGTTGCGGAAGCTCTGTTTCGCCATCCGACGTGCAGTTCTCCTTAGTGGGCCACCACCGTACACCCACGGTCTTATCAGGACCGTCCATCAGGAGGACACTGTCTCTCTTACCATGGCCTAGGTGGAAAATTTTCAAGAAGCAGCAGGTATTGAATTTCTACTGTCAAAACGTAGGATGAACGACAATTTATAAAATCAAGTGGACCATGTCAGAAGCGATCCAAAACGGACCCTATCTAGCTGAAATTTTGTCACGGACTTAATAGACGGTTTGGATTCCTCAAACACTGACGTTCGTAGGTCACACCAAGCATCAGCGCAGGTTCTTTTGCGTTAGTGCACGTTCCGGCTGCGAAAATACGTTGCACAGCATAAGAAGTTTCGAGCCTTCTTTGTTGCAACCACCGACTCTCCCTGGTTATAAAAGGAGAGATTAGTTGGGACGTGGGGGGGGGGGCTTGACGTGGAGCAAAGAAAAAGAAGAAGAGAAGGTGGAGAAGAAAAGAAAAGAAGAGGCTTGGCAAGGACGTTGGAAAAAACGTGCAGAGGAGAGAGAGAGGAAGAGTTTTTAAGGTTTTTATTTCATTTTATTTTAATTAATTCCCTGGTAGATATGAGATCTAGCCTCACCATGTGTGGCTAAACCTCCTAGGTAGGGCTAGGAGGTGAAGCTTGTAGTGAGATGATGGGAGGTTTTTGTTTTATGTTTTTCTTTATTATTTTATTTATTTATGAATTGAAAGTGATTATTATGTTAATGTTTTTAAGTCTTTAATGGTCTGTTGTGACTAAAATTACAGTGGGTCTGCAATGACTTTGAATATTTCCCTTTCCCTTTATGTTTATGACGTCAGGAAGCCCTATTGTTCACCATAGTCTCTTGGGCATGGTTGGATGACGGTATCCTTCCTGACCTTCATAATATGTTGATTGGTTGGTAATTAGTTTAATTCTGTTGTTTGCCATAGTCTCTTGGGCATGGTTTGGTGATGGAATCCATTCTAATTCATATACCTTTCATCTCTTGAAAACTAGATCAATGACAGTTTAGTTAATTTTCATGAAACATGCATAAGATCTCCCTGATCTCTACAAGTGGATCCTCTGAATCCCTAGTTCCCTTCTCCTGATTTCTCTCAAGTTTAGATAATTATTTCACCAGTATTCCTTCAAATTCAATCAGATTAGATTTCATCTTAGCCTAACTCTAGTTCTAGTTAGTTTTAGATAACGTATAGGTTTCAGTCCCTTGGGATTCGACCTCGGTCTTACCGAGTTATTACTACATCACAACCCTGCACTTGGGGAGTGAACACCCAGCTCCTATCATATCATCATGATAGTAAGAGGGATTCGAATTGTGTACTAAATGCATAATGTGTAAACTTTGTGGGGCTCATTGTGACTGTTGTATTTTATCCACGCCGTCTAATCATTTTCTCAGCTCATTTTAATGCATGACTCCAAAATTAAAGCATATACAAGCTAAATTGGAGTACGCCATTAGAAATGGTGTAAATTGCTCACCTTTTGTTGAAAAATTCTTAGGGAGCCACAAGAGTTTTGGATCAAGCTGGATTTGTGTTTACCCATAATTCATGTCTCAATGATCTTATGAACGATTTAAACATCATTGTGTGCTGTTGTAAGATTTTATTAGTGAACATCTCTATTCCCAATGTTTCTATGGTGTGTTCTACTAGAGCTTTCAATATGATTCAATTTTAGGATCATGCCATAAGCTAATCCTACAAAATAAATTGAAGGAGTGGATTAGTCACACACATCTATGGTTGTAATATCTTGAATTTTCATTAGAATTATTTTATTTTATCATCTAGTAATCTTATACTTGATCTTATTTTATACACAAGTGTTACTAGTAAAGAACCGTACAAATTTAATTAATTAACTGTAGGAAGCTAACGAATATGATCAATCACCAAAATCTTAGGCCTAGTCCTATGATCTATTAGTCAAGGGCTAAGATCTAGGAGACTCATCATTGATAAATTAGAATAACTATAGCTTAATAAAGATCTACTTAAAATTGAGATATCTATAGATTAAATCTTGATTATCTGATGTACACAAATCAAAGTGATCACATTATCCTTTTAGCCTAAAAATCAATGATTTAGGATGATTAGGATTGAATCACCATTTTCGTTAATTACAAATAGGTCACACCATAAAGTTAGGTAATCTCAACTCTAATCACACGCATAAAAAACCTCACTATCCAATTTATTGTAAAAATGGTCGGATTAACTAAATAAGCTCTAAGCTGCTGGTTAGTGAACCATTGATTTGAAATTATAGAAAGATGTTTGTCTTAATGAACTTGACATCTATCATGAGACATTAAGTCAAGATCATACATCAAATCGTTTAATTTGGACAAGCAAGGTAAGCACACAACATGTGCGAATGCCCTTAAAAACAGTCATGAACTTGAGCTAATTGTCCCTAATTGATTTTGAATAAAGTTGTGGGTTTCAAACTATTAGATTATGGTTAAATTAAGAACACTAATATCCTACACATATTTGTACAGTCGTTATTTTGATCGATGATCGACAATCGTTGAATTAACTTTAAATCATACCCATTGATTGACACATCCAAATGATTGAATAATCATAAACATGCACATATCACCACTATAGACAACTATACTATTGTATACTCACATCTCTCAGTGGACCCCAATAGCTAAAAACAACTTCCCATAGGATTGAAATACCAAATACCTAGCCATCAACCTAGACCCTTAGCATATGTCAAACTTATACCCTTGGCAGATTCTAACATTAACCCTTAACACATTCCAACTTAGACCCTTAATACATGCCAACTTGAACTCTAAACATATAATAACCTATAGTACCCTTTACAAATAACAACCTTGACCCTTGCCAAAATAAGGTTTTACCTTAATTAAGGACTCCAATTATACTTCCCTAAGATAACAGGGACATCAAAGAATGGAATGAAGATGATATGTTCATCGGAAAATAGAATGTATGATCGTAGTGGTGGAAGCGATGGAGGAAATCTCAAAGAAAATGAGTTTTCAGATGAATTCTAGAGAAATAATGAATGCCAGAGACTACCGTAAGAAGAAGAGTGGTATTGGTTCCCACGAAAGAAGTTTTCCAAGGAGAAGGAAGTTTCCCAAGAAGAAGAACCTCTTGAGGGTATAAAAGACAAGTGTTATCATTATGTATCTTTGGTCCTATCTGAGGGAGCTTCATCACCATTTGTGGGGCCCTATGTATGGAATCGACTTCATCCATTCTCCTCCGAATTGCTTGAAAGGCCATTGTCAAAAAATCGACCAACATCCGCTAATTATATAGATCACATGACAAGGAAATAATTCATAGTAAACAGACACCATCATTAGTTGTCTTCTATTATGGGCCACACAGAGGTTGTATGAGCATGAGATTATAGTCTTCTGAAGTAAATCGTGGGCCATAAAGAAAATGAACAGATAAGATATACCTTTCAGTGGGCCACAACATGCCTTGGGATGAGTGCGAGCCTATGTTAAGGCTATTTGGGTAAAAATCCTGCTCAATTTCTTCTTCTTGCTTGAGAGAAGGTTGGCAAGGCGTCGGGTTTGCCCGGACTGGATAGGAGGTCGATTAGGTGCGGCCCTTAATGTGGGGCATACATTTATTTAATTATTTAATATGTGTTGCCGCTCATCTGTTTTGCCGAATCATTTTAGTGTATGAGCCCAAAAATAAAAGAGATGGACCATACTCTACAAAATAGTGGTGATGAACACCCTATCATTAAAAACTTCCTGGGGCCATCGTCATGCGCACATAATGTTTATTTTCCATCCAATCTATTAATAAGCTTACATGAAGGAAAAAAATCAACTTGATCCAAAAACTTTTGTAGCCTGTTAGTGGTCAATCGCCAATGTTTTCTGTGGTGTGTTCCACTGGGAATTGGATCAACTTCATTTTTGAGCTCATGGGCTAAAATAGTCAGACAAAACAGATGGATAACTTGGATATGGAATACATGCATCAAAGTAAGCCCCAAGGTACCTAATCCATGCACCCCCATCCCTATGTGCCAAACTTTTTAAATTTATTTTATTATTATTATTTTCTACACACACTTACACCTCACACCCACACACTTGCACCACAATGAAATTTCGTCACAATGGATACTGGAACCCATGACCTCGCGTTGAGTCCACTACCAAGGAGGCATGAGCTAATAAGGAGGCCACATGGTGAAATTTCACCACAATGGATACTGGAACCCATGACCTCGTGTTGAGTCTACCACAAAGGGGCCATGATCTAGTAGAACTTCGTTACAATAGGTACTCAAAATCATGACCTCCTATTAAAACTCTTGTGAGTCCATCACCAAGTTCTTTATGCAATTTATTGGTTTAGCCTTTGGGTCAAGCTTTGCCTTATATGTATGGCCTGACTAATTTTCAGGTGATCAAACTTGTTCTCAAATCATTATGCCCCGATATGACCCTACCTCCCGACTTACATGCTTGGGTTATATTCCTCTTTCAATCCTCAGGATTTGTTCTTATGGATATCTACTAGAAATATTCAAGTGAGAAATAAGAATTTTATCAATTTTTAGGTCAGGTCAGGTTTAGGTTAGCCCAGCCAATTCTTTTAAGCCTGATGTGTTAGGCCCATGCTCGGCTTAGCCCTGGTTGGATCCTAATATATTAAGTGTTGGCCGGGTTGGGTTTGAGCCTAACCTAGCCCATCCCAAACCCATCGCTACCCCAAAAAAGAAGGAATGAGTTAAACTGATGACTGTCCCATTTAAGTCATAGGACCCAAGTGGGACACCTACGATCACGGTGGGCCATTGGGTAGAAAGGGTCCACTGTAGATTGTACATGGCCACAATATCTTCTTGATCGGATGATCACAGTTTTTCAAGTAAGGGCTCATGAAATGGACGGTGGTACGGTTCTTCCTTGCAAAGTCTATTTCGTACGCTGATGTCTTTATATGGTTGTCATCATCCGATCGTGGTTAGTTTAAGGGGATGTTAAATCTTCGATGGATTCTTCCCATGCTACGCGGGCCCACATAGGTACGAATAATTTGCATTGTAAAATGGTTCTAGAGGTGCGATCCAATGTTACCTGTTGTGCCGGGAAGATGTGGGGTCCATGTGATGCACAAAGGACATCTAACCCGTCCATCACATGCACGAATTCCTTTTGTTTTAGGTGTCAAAAACCAGCCCTATACAAAACTGACGTAAGCCATGGAATAGAGAAAATTGTAGTAGGGAATTTTTCACCCTTGACTTGCACTACAGCTCACCCGAGTTGTAAAATAGCCTGATTTTTGTTCCAAGCATTAATCCACGCCAGATGAAAAGGACAAATGGAATGGATTGCAGATATAATACACTGTGGGCTTCTAATCAAATCAACGGTAGTTATACACTCTCAACTTGTTCCCTGTTGTATCGATCACCTCAGTTTTGAATTGGAATGATTTTTGGGAAGCGCGGGTTCTTTTAGTTAACGCATCTGATGAGTGGGTTGTATGTCAGAATACATCAGTCAGTCAGGCCCTACTTCTATGAGGTACCACCGTAGTTTACGGTACTACCGCGTGACGTAGTTCTATGGTTTGCGAAATAGAATGAAAGGTTAGTGGCCAGAACATTCTTAGTCAACGGTACTCTTTTTCGTTTGAAAAGCCAGTACCTGGCTTCTGGGACGCGGTTTGGCTAGTGACGCAGCAGCTACCAAGGTGGCTAGGGTTCGGTGCTCTGTGGGCCCTACATGATCTATGTGTTTTATCTACACCGTCAATCCATCTTTACGTATCATTTTAATACGTTATAATATAAAGAGGTAGATCAAAATCTCAGGTGGACCACATCATGGGAAAACAGTAGGATTGAATGTCTACCGTTAAAAACTTCTTATAGCCCACTGTAATGTTTATTTGACATCCAACATATAGATTAGGTCATACATATGACCCTGCCTTACATCCTTGTCTGGCTCTTATACATGCCGGGGTTATATTCTACAAATATGTAGTTAATAATAACTTTTGAGGGTGTTTGTTTCAGAGGAAAACAACTATATTATTGCACTTAGAAGAAATTGGTGTTCAAATTGTCCGAGCATCGATCCAAAATGAATCTTGTTCATCCGATGCACTTGCACGAATGAGAGTACCAAAGGTAGATTTTCAAAGTTTTGGGGTCTTTATCTTGGCCAACCAAAGCAAGGACAAGTATGATAACATGCTTGGATATGGATTCTACCCGATCTTGACTACCATTGTGCAAGTGGACACTTTCAATGGAAACCTATGGTATATGAGTGGTTTTGATTAAGGTCCATGTTGTAGGGGCCTACTTATGTAACATCATATGTCTATAGAAGCGAATTTCCTTGTGACCATGCAGTATGGGGTCCACTATGATAAACGTGTGTTTCTATTCGTGCCATTCATCTCCTTTACTAGCTCATTTTAGGGTATGAGCCCCAAAATAAAGCAAATCCAAAGCTCAAGAAGACCTCACCGTAAAAATAGTGAGGATAATCACACCTATTTTCCATCCAACAAGTTCATAAGGTCACACAGACTTGGAAGAAGGAAGAAGACAAATATCAACCTGTTCCAAAAGTTTTGTGGCCCTAAGAAGTTTTTAATGGTGGGAATTCAATCATCACTTTCTCGTGTGGTGCAATCCACTTGAGACCTGGAGCTGCTTCATATGGGACTCATGCCCTAAAATGAGTTGGCAAAAATCGAAGGATGGCATTGATAAAACACATGCATCATGTGGTGCCCCAAAATGCCTGCTGGCGTAATCAGGCAATTGGCTTCTAATATTGTTCCACTTTTTTGAGCCCCACTGTGCAAGTACAATTGCATGTACCTAGTAACATTCCCACTTGCATTTTTTAGAATTGCTCCCATTATATTACAAATTTGCAATTTGATTTGAGATCATCTACAATTTATGACCAATTATAAGTACATTTTTCCCATTATATATTCAAAGAGTCCATTTTTTAGGGACTACCTCTCAATGCTACACATGAAAGGAGGATAAGTCAATATCGCCCATCTAATGGGCGCTATCAAGGATGGATTGTGGCTCAAAATACCACACCATGAGGCCATCTCCATTGTTACTTCTCTTGACGTTAACCAACAGATGTTGATTGTTGACCAACTTTGTTTCCTACCATTGCTTTAAAGGCCACTATTGAAATGGTTATAATTATCCGATAGATATATATTTTAAAATCATATTCCACCCACTAGATGGAACGACTTCAATCTTTGCTGAATCTATTGTGATTCATTTTTCTAATATAATATGGCTAAGGAAAGTAACACTTTCCTTCTAGAATTTACATTTTGAGATCGCATACAACTGATTATCTGTATACCTCGGTTTTCATAACTTGAGCTTAATACTTGTTTTCTGAAATTCCGTGTATTAACCTTTAAAGATAGGCCAAAGTTTACCTATATTTTCTTTTCTTTTTTAGAGTCAATAATTCAGTAGAAGAGAAACAAATCAAGCATAAAGGAATGCCTAAATATACATATCAAAATACAAATGGTTGCTCGAAGGCTTATACAAACCGATGTCTCAACACTAAAAATTAAAATAATTAAATAATAAAAGTAAACTATAATTTAGAGCCGCAAGACGATTAAGCTGTTCATGCTCAATACCAAAATCAATCTGTACATCATTCATATATCATGTACCAACTGAATATGTTTTAATAGCGTCAATGACTATCGTAGTGAAGTATACCCCTAAGATTTATCAAAAATCACGTTATTTAAGTGTAGTTTATCATAAACAATCTATATTAAATATTTTACAATGACAATCATAGTAATAAGAAAGAGTTCATCATATACACATACATTATATTAATAAATTTCAGAATGATATTCTTGTTTAAATGCATGAATGCATGTACATGCTCGCAAACCTGAAGATGCTCATTCAGCTAGCAAAAAGGTTGCCCAAGGAGTACTAGCTACTCGAAAAAGTACTCAAGATATGCCCAATCACTACAAGAAATGCCACTTTTACCAATGAAAATTTTCGTAGGCAAAATGATTAATTTCACAGTAAAAAAGTTTTACCAGCGAAATTTTTTGTTGGCAATTTCGTAACTAAAAGCTCGAGGGGAAAACCTTTTACCCATGAAAAAAAAATTTTGTTGGCAAAGGTAGGCCTTTTGCCGACGAAAGTTTTCGTAGGAAAAACATTTTACCAACGTTGAATTTCGTGGGTAAAAGTATTGACAAACTTTTCACCTACGAATATTTTTGCAGGTAAAAATAATACAAAACATTTCACCTACCAACAATTTCTTAGCTAAAAATATATACATGACTTTTTACCTACGAATACTTTCGTAGCCAAAAATATTTAAAACACTTTTTACCTACCAACAATTTCGTAGCTAAAAATATTTACATGACTTTTTACCTACGAATACTTTCGTAGCCAAAAATATTAAAAACACTTTTTACCTGCCAACAATTTTGTAGCTAAACATATTTACAAGATTTTTTACCTACCAACAATTTCGTAGCAAAAAATATACACACATTTTAGCTACCAAAACTTTCATAGCTAAAAATATTAAAAAGACTTTTTGCCTACCAATAGTTTCGTAGCTAAAAGTTACATGATTTTAAAAATACTTAGAAAATGTTTCCCTACCACCAATTTCGTAGGTAAAAATATTTACCAGCCATTTTCCTGCGAATAAGTTTGTAGCTAAAATATTTACAAACACGTTTAACTACGAATGATATCGTAGGTAAAAATACATTACAAAACGTTTAGCTACGAGTATCTTTGTAGGTAAAAACATTTGTGAGACTTTTAACTACGAAAATATTCGTAGGTAAAAACTTGGAGGAGACTTTTACCTACAAAAAGTTTCGTAGCTATTTTTTTTTTTTTTTCTCCACCATATATTCCAGCATAAAATTCTTGAAATACACCTGATATACACCTGTTACAATATAATTCCTGATATACACCTGTCATATAATATATTTCATCATATTCACATTCACAGCCATTTAACTCCAAGGTCTATCCAAACATAAACTACATCATGCATAAATACATATAAGTTTAACATCATAAATAAAATACAAAAAATCATATTTAGGTTTAGGGATTTGAAAACACATTTAGATTTTAGATTAAGGTTATAGGTAGGTTATATGTTATAGCTGTAGAGAATTGAGAATAGGTTAAGGTTTAGGTTATAGGTTAAGATTATAGGTAGGTTATAGGTTATAGGTTTAGGTTTAGGTTTAGGAAATCGGGTTTGGGTTCGGGATCGGGTTTTGCTTTGGGTTTTTAATTTAGGTTTAGGTTTAGGTTAGATAGTTGAGAATAAGATTAGGTGTAGGTTTAGGTTAATGGATTTGAGAACACATTTAGGTTTTGAGTTAAGGTTTTAGGTAGGTTATAGGTTATAGCTATAGGGAATTGAGAATAGGTTAAGGTTTTGGTTTTAGGTTAAGGTTATAGAAAGGTTATAGGTTATAGGTTTAGGGATTTGAGAATAGGTTAAGGTTTAGGTTTAGGAAATCGGGTTTGGGTTCAGGATCGGGTTTTTCTTTGCGCTTTCAAAATTAGGTTTAGGTTTAGGTTAGGTAGTTGAGAATAGGATTAGGTGTAGGTTTAGGTTTAGGGATTTGTTAACACATTTAGGTTTTAGATAGGTTATAGGTTATAACTGTAGGGAATTGAGAATAGGTTAAGGTTTAGGTTTTAAGTTAAGGTTATAGGTAAGTTATAGGTTATAGGTTTAGGGATTTGAGAATAGGTTAAGGTTTACGTTTAGGAAATCGGGTTGGGGTTCGGGATTGGGTTTTGCTTTGGGTTTTCAAGTTTAGGTTTAGGTTTAGGTTAGGTAGTTGAGAATAGGATTAGGTGTAGGTTTAGATTTAGGGATTTGAGAACATATTTAGGTTTTAGGTAAGTTATAGGTTATACTGTAGGGAATTAAGAATAGGTTAAGGTTTAGGTTTTGGGTTAAGGTTATAGGTAGGTTATAGGTTATAGGTTTAGGGAATTGAGAATAGGTTAAGGTTTAGGTTTAGGAAATCGGGTTTGGGTTCGGGATCAGGTTTTGCTTTGAGTTTTCAAGTTTAGGCTTAGGTTTAGGTTAGGTAGTTGAGAATAGGATTAGGTGTAGGTTTAGGTTTAGGGATTTGAGAACACATTTAGGTTTTAGGTTTAGGTTTTAGGTAGGTTATAGGTTATACTGTAGGGAATTGAGAATAGGTTAAGGTTTATGTTTTAGGTTAAGGTTATAGGTTTAGGGAATTGAGAATAGGTTAAGGTTTAAGTTTAGGAAATCAGGTTTGGGTTCGAGATCGGGTTTTGCTTTGGGTTTTCAATTTTAGGTTTAGGTTTAAGTTAGGTAGTTGAGAATAGGATTAGGTGTAGGTGTACATTTAGGTTTAGGGATTTGAGAATACATTTAAGTTTTAGGTTAAGGTTTTAGGTAGGTTATATGTTATAGCTGTAGGGAATTGAGAATAGGTTAAGGTTTAGGTTTTAGGTTAAGGTTATAGGTAGGTTATAGGTTATAGGTTTAGGGAATTGAGAATAGGTTAAGGTTTAGGTTTAGGAAATCGGGTTTGGGTTCGGGATCGGGTTTTGCTTTGGATTTTCAAGTTTAGGTTTAGGTTTAGGTTAGGTAGTTGAGAATAGGATTAGGTGTAGGTTTAAGTTTAGGGATTTGAGAACACATTTAGGTTTTAGGTAGATTATAGGTTATAACTGTAGGGAATTGAGAATAGGTTAAGGTTTAAGTTTTGGGTTAAGGTTATAGGTAGGTTATATGTTATAGGTTTAGGGATTTGAGAATAGGTTAAGGTTTAGGTTTAGGAAATCGGGTTTGGGTTCGGCATCGGGTTTTGCTTTGGGTTTTCAAGTTTAGGTTTAGGTTTAGGTTAAGGAGTTGAGAATAGGATTAGGTGTAGGTTTAGGTTTAGGGATTTGAGAACACATTTAGGTTTTAGGTTAAGGTTTTAGGTAGGTTATAAGTTACAGCTGTAAGGAATTGAGAATAGGTTAAGGCTTAGATTTTAGGTTAAGGTTATAGGTTATAGGTTTAAGGATTTGAGAATAGGTTAAGGTTTAGGTTTAGGAAATCGGGTTTGGGTTCGAGATCGGGTTTTGCTTTGGGTTTTCAAGTTTAGGTTTAGGTTTAGGTTAGGTAGTTGAGAATAGGATTAGGTGTAGGTTTAGGTTTAGGGATTTGTTAACACATTTAGGTTTTAGGTTTAAGTTTTAGGTAGGTTATAACTTATAGCTGTAGGGAATTGAGAATAGGTTAAGGTTTAGGTTTTAGGTTAAGGTTATAGGTAAGTTATAGGTTATAGGTTTAGGGAATTGACAATAGGTTAAGGTTTAGGTTTAGGAAATCGGGTTTCGGTTCGGGATCGGGTTTTGCTTTGGATTTTCAAGTTTAGGTTTAGGTTTAGGTTAGGGAGTTGAGAATAGGATTAGTTGTAGGTTTAGGTTTAGGGATTTGAGAACACATTTAGGTTTTAGGTTAAGGTTATAGGTAGGTTATAAGTTATAACTGTAGGAAATTGAGAATAGGTTAAGGTTTAGGTTTTAGGTTAAGGTTATAGGTTGGTTATAGGTTATAGGTTTAGGGATTTGAGAATAGGTTAAGGTTTAGGTTTTAGGTTAAGGTTATAGGTTGGTTATAGGTTATAGGTTTAGGGATTTGAGAATAGGTTAAGGTTTAGGTTTAGGAAATCGGGTTTGGGTTAGAGATCGGGTTTTGCTTTGAGTTTTCAAGTTTAGGTTTAGGTTTAGGTTAGGTAGTTGAGAATAGGATTAGGTGTAGGTTTAGGTTTAGGGATTTGTTAACACATTTAGGTTTTAGGTTTATGTTTTAGGTAGGTTATAGGTTATAGCTATAGGGAATTGAGAATAGGTTAAGGTTTAGGTTTTAGGTTAAGGTTATAGGTAGGTTATAGGTTATAGGTTTAGGGATTTGAGAATAGGTTAAGGTTTCGGTTTAGGAAATCGGGTTTGGGTTCGAGATCGGGTTTTGCTTTGGGTTTTCAAGTTTAGGTTTAGTTTTAGGTTAGGGAGTTGAGAATAAGATTAGGTGTAGGTTTAGGTTTAGGGATTTAAGAACACATTTAGGTTTTAAGTTAAGGTTATAGGTAGGTTATAGGTTATAGCTGTAAGGAATTGAGAATAGGTTAAGGTTTAGGTTTTAGGTTAAGATTTTCGGTAGGTTATAGGTTACAGGTTTAGGGAATTGAGAGTAGGTTAAGGTTTAGGTTTAGGAAATTGGGTTTGGGTTCAGGATCGGGTTTTGCTTTGAGTTTTCAAGTTTAGGTTTAGGTTTAGGTTAGGGAGTTGAGAATAGGATTAGGTGTAGGTTTAGGTTTAGGGATTTGAGAACACATTTAGGTTTTAGGTTAAGGTTATAGGTAGGTTATTGGTTATAGTTGTAGGGAATTGAGAATATGTTAAGGTTTAGGTTTTAGGTTAAGGTTATAGGTAGGTTTTAGGTTATACGTTTAGGGAATTGAGAATAGGTTAAGGTTTAGGTTTAGGAAATCGGGTTTGGGTTCGGGATCGAGTTTTGTTTTGGATTTTCAAGTTTAGGTTTAGGTTTAGGTTAGTTAGTTAAGAATAGGATGAGGTGTAGGTTTAGGTTTAGAGATTTGAGAACACATTTAGGTTTTAGGTTAAGGTTTTAGGTAGGTTATAGGTTATAGCTGTAGGGAATTGAGAATAGGTTAAGGTTTAGATTTTGGGTTAAGGTTATGGGTAGGTTATAGGTTATAGGTTTAGGGATTTGAGAATAGGTTAAGGTTTAGGTTTAGGAATTCAGGTTTGGGTTCGGGATCGAGTTTTGCTTTGGGTTTTCAAGTTTAAGTTTATGTTTAGGTTAGGGAGTTGAGAATAGGATTAGGTGTAGGTTTAGGTTTAGGGATTTGAGAACACATTTAGGTTTTAGGTTAAGGTTTTAGGTAGGTTATAGGTTATAGCTGCAGGGAATTGAGAATAGGTTAAGGTTTAGGTTTTAGGTTTTAGGTTACAGGTAGGTTATAGGTTATAGCTGCAGGGATTTGAGAATAGGTTAAGGTTTAAGTTTAGAAAATCGGGTTTGGGTTCGAGATCGGGTTTTTCTTTGGGTTTTCAAGTTTAGGTTTAGGTTTAGGTTAGGTAGTTGAGAATAGGATTAGGTGTAGGCTTAGGTTTAGGGATTTGTTAACACATTTAGGTTTTAGGTTTTAGATTTAGGTAGGTAATAAGTTATAGCTGTAGGGAATTGAGAATAGGTTAAGGTTTAGGTTTTAGGTTAAGGTTATAAGTTGGTTATAGGTTATAGGTTTAGGGATTTGAGAATAGGTTAAGGTTTAGGTTTAGGAAATTGGGTTTGGATTCGGGATCGGGTTTTGCTTTGGGTTTTTAAGTTTAGGTTTAGGTTTAGATTAGGGAGTTGAGAATAGGATTAGGTGTAGGTTTAGGTTTAGGGATTTGAGAACACATTTAGATTTTAGGTAGGTTATAGGTTATAGCTGTAGGGAATTGAGAATAGGTTATTGGTTCAGGTAATAGGATTAGGTGTGGTTTAGGTTAATGGTGAGGTCCCTGCAAATACAGTTATAAACATGGCCTGTCAACATGGCCAGGCCTTTCCAATGCTATCCATAGAAAATGGACAGCTTTATCATGGTCATAACAGCGGTTCCACCTTCCATTCAGATGACCCCCGCCATCCGGATAGCTCCGACGCACATCCAGGTATGCTCCATTAATTTTGAGCTAATACCAAAATATGGCCTGTCCAAATGGCTAGGCCCTCCCAATGCTGTCCATAGGAACTGCCGCACATCATCTGTCACGTCTGCCCAAGGGGGGGTGGTGGCGGGGATCAGAGATCGACATAGGACACCGACCTCTGATGTAAACGAGCTGGCGTTGTTCATAATAGGTCTAATACAATCCTGTGGGAACTCTACCGTCACCTGAAGAATGACACCTGCATTGAAAGAAAATTTGAGAAAGGCTTAGAGGGGCTGTCAGAATAATATATTTTATAAACTTTTGTTGTATTTCTCTAAGGGAAACAGTTACACCTTCAGACCATCATTTCTAGGATGATATTTCCTTGCCAGCAACCTAATTCTTCTCTGAGACAAGTGCTTATGAGTCAGTAAGGGTGAAACTCTGACAAGAGTGGGCTTGTTGCCAACCTGTTTGTAAATATTTATCAATGAAGAAGAAAAATAAATCATAACCAATATCCCTTTGAGCAAATATCCTTGTTAGAAATCCTACCATATGGCTCTTCATAGTGTGAATCTTGCATTGCATCAGTTCCCAAACTGAAATTATAAAATCACTTCATTTGATCTTCTTCTTTTTTCCCTTTCTTTGATTAATAAATCAGTTCATCTGATCTTTTGTTTTCTTTGATGAATAAATCAGTTCAATTGGTGTCCCAGTTCAACTCGAATATGTTTCTAGAGAACAGGGGTAATGGCGAAGCCTTTAGGGGAAAAAAAAATGTTAAAAAAATGAATCATATAGCAAAGAACAAGAAGAAAAATATATAAATATTATCATCATCATAGCTTTGTGCCAACTATTACAGGTTGGCTTGCATTACTGCTTGACAAAGTTTAACAACCAGCTGCCTACCTGACATCAACCCTCTTTTATCCAAACTTGTATGACAGTAGACCACATCAATTGCAAAATCAAGTGAAAAAATAGCAAAAAATCTCTAGGGATGATTATATAATCTCTCAAAAAAATCTAATTCTTCAAGAAAGTTTAAACTACAAACATGGATCTTGTAAATTAATTTTAATGCCTGCATAGCTTCCCATAACTATCTACTAGCATATATATCCATGTAAGATGCATCAGTTAGCATTTATCAATGCGAAAGAAATAAAAAATACACTTACAGTATATCTGTCAAACATTCAAAATCACTTTACAAGAGTACTAATCTCAATGCATTCCATGATATCATAGAAAAGGCTGCGTTGACTATCAAATTCTTTCTTGGAAGTGCCCTTCCCACCAGCTTCAACAAATAAATCCTTCATCTGACTAATGATATCTTCATATGCATTTTCAGAAATAAAGTTTCTACCTGCAGAGGTTGACATAGATCCATCTGCATCCAAATTCAAATTGTTTAAATGCTCAAATATAACAGGTCCCTAAGTGAAACCTAAAAATCTCATGAGAAATTGGTAAATTTAAGAAATTTTGGAGAATGAGATTTCTATAGAAAAATCAAGTTACTTCCTATTATACAACCTAGGTCCATAGATCCATCTGCATCCAAATTCAAATTGTTCCATCTCCATTTGTTTAATCTGTGTGAATGGGAAAGAGTGGGTTTCTATCAAGAACACATCCACAATTTCATAAATCAAGCAAGTCAAATAAAATACGAACAGAATAACCATTGCAAGTACCTCATTTTTCAATTTTTTCCTCTCAACATTTGCATCACTAATTTTATGTTGAAGCTTTTGTTGCTCCTTGACAATGGCACTGATCTCGGCGTCACATTCTTTCATCTTTGAACGACTCAAATTGAGCTCAGATTGGGCTTGATCATATTCCTTCTTTATGGAACTAACCTGCAATAGGAAAGGCAATAAAGACACGTGCATTTTTTGTTCAGCAAAAAGGGTTAGATTGTAAGTTTAAGCACCTTGCTTGTAAGGTTATCTACTTCTGTAGTGAGTCTGTTTATTTGTGTCTGTAAAGAAATCAATTGATTTTTCAGGGAATCATGCTCTTGAATGACTGCGTCCTTCTCCATAATGAGCCTCTCTCTTTCATTTTCAAAGTCATAAATCCTTTCACAATTGAATGCATCGAAATTTAAAACTAAACATGTGCAAGAATGCACCAATTACAATAAGAAGTGTGTGCAAGAATGCACCTTGTTGTCTATTGAAGATGGAATTGAATTAGTCTTGCTTTTGCCTACGTTGATGCTCAAATGTCAAACACATCCCATGGAAATATCTACAATTCCAGATCAAACCTATAAATCAACAACAAAACAGAAGTGCAGTTTGGGTAGTATCGCACAAGTGAGCAATGTACATACCAGCTGATTTATCTATGAATCAACAAACTCTATGTAGCTCCAATTGATTTCCTCTTTAGTGTACTCTTCCTGTTCCATTTTGAAGACATGCTGCCAGTACACAACCCAAGAAAAAATCAAGATATTAGAGGTTTCCAAGATAGAGGCAACAACTTGTCATGGAGTAAGCTAACCTGGTTAAAATGCTGTTGCAGCTTCTCATTTGTGAAATTAATGCAGAACTGCTCAAAACTGTTTACCATGAAATACAAGGAAATATCAAACACGCGATCTGTAATGTATAGTGCAGGGGCTGGACACAGGTCCACTGCCTGATTTTTTTTTATTGGTTTCAGCCCAGATGGAAGGCCCAATTGAGGTCTGGTCTGGAATGATTTGCTGCCCATAAAAATCCTAGCTGTAAGGTTGGTACTAAGGGCCTGTTTGAGGCCAGATTCTAGTGCAGATCAAGGTCCAGTCGGGGCCTGATTTCAACTCAAATCGGACCCATCTGGAGCTTGTTTTCAGCACGCCGCATGGCCCAGATGGAGGCCATTTGGATCCAAGTTTCATGGCCTAACCGTGAGGCATGTCCGGCCCGACTGCGAGGCATCTGAAATGCGTTTCTCGGCCCTCTGCGCAGTCTGATTGAAGGCCTTATTTCTGGCTCAAAACACTTCTGGACCTAGGCCACACTCAGCCCATATCTCTGTGCATTTCATGGCCAGCAGAAGGTCCGACTGAGGGCCGATTTTCAGCTTCTTTACGGCCTATCTGGGAGGTATTTCAAGTCAGATTTGGGGTTGGCTGAAGGATGTTTTTCAGCTCCCTTGTGTGGCCTGAAGAAGGCCTGGTTTCAGCCTAAGGTTGAGGCCTATTTATAGCTTGGATTGAAGCCTAAAGGCCTGCTGCATCTCTCTTCACGGCCCAGTTGGAGGTCAGTTTCAGCTCGTAACATGGCCTCCAAACGTGGCTGGAACCTTTATGAAAGGAAGAAGGAAAATAAGAGAAGTTCAGCTGTCATTTTAAGATGGAATCTAGACTTTTCATCCTTAATGACAGATGAGTCTATCTCCTTTCCCTTTGCAAAATCAATATTACCAATATGAAGAATAGCAGCTACAACCCTGAAAATAGCCTCCTGAAGAGAACAGTAACTATCAGAAATCTGATTGAGCAACCAAATCTAAGAAATAATTTCTACCCAGAGGTGGACCCAACATAGCATCATATTTACAGGGGATACTAAAATCTGATTGGCTGGAACCTTTTTTTTCATTTTTTCCTTTTTATATAATTTTTTTTTGTTCAACTTGATGATTTCCAAGTCAACTAAAATTTGAATTTCAAGGATAGATAAGGGGAAATTTTTATAGAAAATTTGAGGTCTTTTGGATATTTGCACAAAATAGCATGGATAGGTTAGGAAGATCACTTGTAGAATTGGCTCTTCTTTTCTTTTTTTTTTATTCTGCTTTCTAGTTTAGTGTGTAGCCATACATGCCACTGTAACCTACCACATTTTAACCAGTCTCTAGCACGTGGGGGATATGTACAAGTGCTATCCATCAGAGAACTCCTTCATAATGCAATTGAATCTTCAATTTGAAACATGACATTACAATAATCCATCAGACAACTCCTTCACCACCAGCAACTCCTGTGCAAAATGCACCAAATGGTGTAAATTTTTCTGATGTTGTACCACCAAAAGTTCTCAGGATACTGGTGGGGAATGATTGATTGCAACTCACAAGTGAATGAATCGCATCCCCTAGCGAGTGAAGTGCAGATAAAAGTTTAGCATACCCATAAAAAATTTCATTAAATACTAAAACATGACATTAAAATAAGATGGATAAAGTTCAACTTACCAATCACAAATAACATATTACATAATTAGTTCAAATAAGATGTTTGTTGCTTGCCATTAAGGATATCTGTTGAGAATAGGATGCACATAAATGAGTTAAAATAATATGAAAATTACTTGCTGATTACAGAAGGTTTCTTATGCACACTTTTAGCTACTGAGATCGTTAGTTGCTCGACCTCTGAATTTTGTAGCTCCAAGTCATCCAAGTGAAATCCTGAAAAATGAAATCCTGCCGAAGCCTTTAGCAAATCTTCAACTGATTTAGAACCCATATGGGTAGGACCTCACCTGCAAGGACTTTTAAGGAGAAAAGATATCTCAGCATATGCTATGCAGAGGAGTATTTGAATGGTACTATTATTCAGATGAATACTTGGGCACCCCAATGTTTGACATCCAATCACCACATCAGATGAGCACTCTAATGTTAAGGCCAAAACTTGGCTTAATCCATAACTCAGGTGGGCCACCAGGCATCTACCCCATTGTGGCCCACCTAAATTATGGATCTGACTGATTTTTTAGAAGAGGCCTAACATTGAGAGGCTTGTCGGCCTAATGTACAAATGGATGTCACACGACATGGAAGGCGCCACAAAGCTCAGGTGTTGGTACAACATGCATGCAGAGAAGTATTTAAATGGTACTATTAAGGATGTTTGCTACATTAATGTTATTTTTACATGGAGACTAGAGTCATTTAATCTGGTTCATGTTACAATGATTCATTCCAATTACAAGGCCTCGGAACAACGTTAAAGGACTAGTCCATATTCAAAGCAAATGAATTAAATGAGCAAATTGATGAAATATTCCAATATTTTTCTTATCCATTGTCTATGGTGAGGCCAATCATATGCCCCAAATCCAATAGCTTAAGTTCCCTATGGAAAACTATACATTTACTATTTTTTCCTTTTTCCAAAAGCAGGACCACTTTTCTAAGAAGTAGACCATCAAGGATCCATACCAAATTACAAGTAAGAACCCAAATCACTTCAGGGGACAATTTGGGCAAATCAGCCCTTACCAATGTAAAGCCCTAGGCAAATCTTAAGTCACAACATATGATCAAATCTTAAGTCACTATCTCTCCTAATCTTAACTCATTAAACATGGAAAGATGTGAATGGGGCCCAACCCAAACTTGCAAAATGTGGCAAATGCATGAGATCTACATGCCCCCACAATGCATTTGCTTTGGTCCAAAAGTCAGGGCTGGTCTGCTCATACACACCAAATGTGGACTGATGGCCATTTTATCTTAATCTCACACCATTTGTTCACTTGTGGCCCACTTGATGAGCAGACTGACCTGATTCTTAGCCCAGGAGAGGCATGATGCAGCCCACCTAATGAATGGCTGGATCTCGCCTGCAAGTGGGGCAGGTCCAAATGCGTGTCCGATTAGCTGGGCACTTGCTCAAAACTTCTTAACAGCTACAAGTGATTATATTTCTGATCAGCAACCCAGAATTCATCTATGGGAGTCTTTCATTTAGTTAGAACAATCCACAGCAATTCATCCACAAACTCCGCCGCACCAATGGTGGATCTGAAGCAATCTACAGCCCTTCCAAATGCTCCAAAAATCAGATTTCATAGGCATCCAGATGCACTGCCCTTCCAAATGTTGACACGTAACATGAGATGACAAAAAAAAATGCGGCAGCTCCTCAGTGCTGGTAACAAACACCAACACTGAGAAAAAAACCTTTCCAATTCAATTCTCCGAGAGAAACCTCTTTCAGAGAACAGCCTGGGATCCAGAAATGTGGGCCCACCAGTACATTTACCACCCAAACAGAAAACACTACTCAGTTCCATCAGCTCATTTCATATTTCCATACAAAGTCCAGCATTTTTTAAGCACATTTCAGATTTTTCCCTCAAAACAAACGAAAATCACAAATTTCATTACCAGATCACATCAAATCCGCTCATTTCAGACCACAACACAAATCCAATCGTCCAGATCTCACCGCCAATAGAGATGGAAACCACCACAAATAAAACCAAATCCATGCATTTCATGAAGAAAACGAATCTAAAACAGAAAATCCAATGGTAGTAGTAAATGTCAAAAAGAAGCATATACCTTTTTTTTTTTCTTGAAGTTCTTGCAATGGCGCCTCTCAATCTAGCAACAAAGAGGGAAACTAGTAGTCCTAGATGCACCAAGACAAGTCAATGATGGAACTCCATTCGAGATGATGAAGGGTCCGCTAAAGTTTTCTGAGGTGATGAATCTGATGAGAGAGAGAGAGAGAGAGAGAGAGAGAGAGAGAGAGAGAGAGAGAGAGAGAGAGATTGGGGAACGAATAGAGAGAGGGAGGAAGATGAGAGAGCTGGAGCAAGATCGCGAGAGAGATAGGGTTAGGGAACGGAGCACGCCGAGAGAGAGGGAGAGAGATAGAGAGAGAGAGAGGCGATTTGGGGGTTTTTTTACGGGCAGGCATCTGTTTCGAGAGCCCGCCCAAATTTGGGACCATCTGGTATGACTCTGTGGGCCCCACCATGATGCGTGTCAAACATCTACCCCATCAGTCAGATGCATCATCCTATGGTGGGCCCAGGGATTAAAAATGAAATCAATCTATGACTTTTGTGGGCCACACCACATACAAAAGTTGAAAGGGGTTACCCTCCATTAAAAATTCATAATTATTTTTTAGGCTCACAAATATGTGGTCCACAAATCCAGCCCATCCATTATGTGTGTGCCACTTGTATGAGGGGTCGTACCAAGTTTCAGACGCATCCAAATTTCAGGTGGGGCCCACCAAGTGCTTTTATGTGTTTTAGGCGTGTCTTCACATGATTTTATATGGTATGGCTCACCAGAGTTCCGTATATGGCTGATTTTTGGGATATCCCATAATTTAAAGAGGACTCATCAAATGCATGGTGTTGATGTTTGACACACGTTATGGTGGGGCCTACACAGCTTGACCTCATGGGGACGGCATGGATTAAACACACACATCATGGTGTGGCCCAACTGAGATTTATATCCTGAAAAATGGATGAACAATGTGGGTTGATCCCGAATTTTTGGTAAATCCAAAACTCAAGTGGACCATGCCACACGAAACAGTGTGGAATAATGATTTCCACCGTTGATAACATCCAACATGTTCATAATATCACAAAGATATGAACGAAGAGAATATAAAAATAATGTATTTGATTTAAAAAAACTAAAATATAGAATCCCCTTTTCTTTTTTTTTTTCTCAAAGTAGGATTGTGTATTTGATTTACATGGTGCAACATCCAGGGAACTTCCTGAAGACACAAGAGTAAGGAAATTCAATTTTCAACCATGGCATAGAATTGCAAGCGTTACCTGCACTTGTTAAATTTAAATGACACCAACAATGCCACTGGTCCTTGGGCAAGACATGATCCCGACTGTTTATTGAGTGGACTGCTACCGAATTAGTTTATTGGGTGTTTATACAAAATTATGTTGATTAACGAAGAAATTTCATGATGTAACCAAATACACCATTACCTGAAAACAAACTAGTGGGCCATGGATTTGTAATTATTGTGATTGGAGGACGCCTCTCAAATTCCATGGAATTTGTGATGGAGGGCAACTCCACACTAATAGGCGACATATGGGCATGTGTATGAGACCTTCAGTGGACAGTCTGCTAATCCATTAAGATGCGGTGGTGTGGATTCACATTCATTTTGTGGTTGGGATCCTTGGTTCCCCTATGTGGATGGGGATGCAACAATCACTAGGTTTGAAGAACCGTGTCCCAGATGGACTCGACATTCCATACCGACCATCAGACGAAACATTTGGACATTCTAAACTAGAAATTGAGACTTAATAAAAGGCAAAAAGTATTTATTCACAAGGAAGGGGAAACAAAATCCATCAAACATGCATTGTTACACATAAATGAAGATTTGGTCATGATATTTTTTGGTATTTTTAAAACGAAAATAAAAAAATAAAAATCAGTGATCTTGAATAACCTTGAAAAGAACTCATCTACTTCTTTTTTTGGATCAAATGAACATTTACCTGATCAAATGAAGATTTTCAACCGTCTTCTGCTTGAACTCAACGAGAGAGAGAGAGGGAGAGAGAGAGAGGCGTGAGAGAGTGGGGGAAAAGTGTAGGGTCAGAGAGAGAGAGAGAGAGAGAGAGAGAGAGAGAGAGAGAGAGAGGCGTGAGAGGGTGGGGGAAAAGGGTAGGGTTTTTTTAATTTGGGCGCGAAATCTATTTGAGCATGGGGGGATTTTTTCGAGCGCGGGACGGAGAGGAAACAGGCGGTCGTCTATCCACACCGTCCATTCACTTTGAGAGTTATTTTTGGGTGGGGCCCACTTCCATGTTTGTGGGAAACCTACTCCATTCATTTGTCTTTTGAGCTCATTTGATAACACACAACTAAAAATGAGTTGGATCCAAGCTTAAGTGGTCCATACGAGAGGAAACAGTGAGGATTCAGTGAGAACTGTTGAAACATTCTTATGGCCATAAAAGCTTTATTTCAGATTATAACCATTAGCTTCAGTGTTCATACAAAATACGAACTTTAGAAATGATTCAGGTCGGTCACACCAATGTTAGCAATGTAAAACTATGGCTAAATCTCTAATTTCATCAATTATGGCACACCTGAGTTTTTCATCGAGATGATTTGTGTATATTGCCTTCATCCTTTTAATTCACACATGATGAACGGGTTTGATGAAAGATACACAATATGGTGGCCCTAATGACAAACCTAAGGTTGGCATCCCATAGCCATTTTCCCTTATAGTGTGGCCCACATGAATTATTTATTTGGCTGAATTTTGGATCCATGGTGTATAATTGAAGGACTCGCTTGATGGACGGAGAGGATATCACATCCTCAGACATTCATAGTGGGTACGCAATTCGATTGGGATGAATATATTCTATACCCAACCTATCCATTAGATGAGCCACATGAATTGTTTATTTGCTGATTTTGGGATCCATGGTGTATAATTGAAGGACTCGCTTGATAAAAAGAGAGGATATCGCATCCGATGACATTCACAGTGGATACGCAATCCGATTTAGATGAATATTTTCTATACCTAACCTATCCATTAGATGAGCCATCCCAGACATTCACAGAGTGTCAATAAGTTGGGTCACAATTTTGACAAGAATATTTAACCCATTTTACATGTTTGGTCCATTCACTCTATTTTACTGATCATTACCCTCAATTTGACTGGTTACTCACCCTAATCATGCTACATATGAGAAAGATATTGGGCAAACAAGATTGACCCATACCCATTTGGCTTACTCCAACCTTCATTAGGAATAGCTCAGGTCTGCTGCTAGTTGACCCAATACATTGTCACCTGTAGTTTAAAACGTGAGAACAGACTAATCGAGCCAGGGCCCTTAAACAGCCCTAATTGATGGTTATGCTTAAATATATACCACATGGTGGCCCACGCACAAACAAACCTATATATGGTTGACATCCCATTTACATCATTTCATATGGTGTGGCCCATTTACATCAGTTCATCCGTCTTTTGAGCTCATTTGACAACATACAACCAAAAATGAGTTGGATCCCAAACTAAAGTCGTTGTCAAATAAACATGACTATGGGGCCTAGTAAGGTTTCAATGGTGGAAATCATTATTCCCACTGTTTCATGTGGTATGATCCACTTGAGCTCTGGATTTGCTTCAATTTTGGTCTAAACCTATAAATAAGCTGGAAAAATGGATGGATGATTCATTCATCATGGGCTAATTGAGTTTACTCGGTATGATAAAATATCTGATTTCATTGTCAATAGGTTGGATGGTAAATCAGATTGAGTACTGAGTTACTCGGTACACTCTTATTGCACCGAGTAAACTCAGTCGGGCCCACCTTGAACGTACGTGTTCTGTCCATGTCGTCCATTTATTTTTCCATTTAATTTAAGGGGTTAAGCCCAAAATTGGCACATATACAAAAATGAAGTGGATCATACCACAGGACAATTAGGATAATGATTTCCACTTGCGAAACCTTTTTAGGCCCCACAGTAGGGAAAATTACAGGAGAATTAGGATAATGATTTCCACTTTTCCCTATGAAGCTAAAGACTTTTTTACCTACGAAATTAAAATTCGTAGGGAAAAGTAATTTGTCGATTTTTTATGATTTCTAAAAATTTAGTAGACCCTTTAGCTTCGAATATTTTTGTAGGTAATGATATGTTTTACCTACGACATTTGGTTTCATAGGTAAAAGGATGGTTTTGGAATTTGTATTTATTTGAAAATTTTCACATACCCTTCAACTACAAATACTTTCATAGGCAAATATGGGTTTTCCTTTCGCATACCTTCAGCTACAAATATTTTCGTAGGCAAATATGGGTTTGCCCTATGAAACTATAATTCATAGGGAAAAGTATGGTTTTCCTTTTTTTGGAATTTAACAGACCCTTTAGCTACGAATATTTTCGTATGTGAAGATTGGCTTTTACCTACTAAAGTTAATTTCGTAGGTAAAAGGAGTGTTTTCAAATTTTTTGAGTTCAAAGGACCCTTTAGCTACTAACATTTTGGTAGGTGAAGCTAGGTTTTTACCTACAAAAGTTTATTTCGTAGGTAAAAGGAGTCGTTTCAATATTTTTTATTATGGAAGAGTTCAAAGGACCCTTTAGCTACTAACATTTTAGTAGGTGACGCTAGGTTTTTACCTACGAGAGTTTATTTCGTAAGTAAAAGGAGTCGTTTCAAATTTTTCTTTAAAAGAAACTTTAGCTACGAATATGTTCGTAGGCAAAAATAGAGTTTCCCTACGAAATAATATTTCGTAGGTAAAAGGAAATTTTTCAACGAAATTTAAATGACCCTTTAGCTATGAATAATTTCGTATGTAAAAATGGCCTTTAGCTACGAAATTTAATTTCGTAGGTAAAAGTAAGTTTTTGGATTTCTTCATTTTCAAAGTGTTCAAAAGACCATTTCAGCTACGAGTGCTTTTGTAGGTAAATTTCGATTTTAGTAAGGTTTTCGATTTTTGGAGTGGATGAAAAATTCAAATGAGCCTTTAGCTACGAATACTTTCGTAGGTAAATATGGTTTTACCTACGAAATTTATTTTGTAGGTAAAAGTAAATTCAAAACACGTTCTCATTTTTTTGGCTAGGGCAAGAAATTCAAATGACCCTTTAGCTACGAATCCTTTTGTAGGTAAAAAAAGGCTTTTAGCTACGAAATTTAGTGTCGTAGGTAAAAGTAAATTTTCGCAGTAAAATTACTTTTAGCTACGAAATTTAATTTCGTAGGTAAAAGTAGTGTTTCGATTTGTTGTTTTTTAAAAATATTCAAACGCCCTTTAGCTACGAATATTTTTATAGGTAAAGTTGGTTTAAAATTCAAATGACCCTTTAGCTACGAATCATTCCGTAGGTAAAAATAACTTTTAGCTACGAAATTTAATTTGGTAGGTAAAAGTAGTGTTTTTAATTTGTTGTTTTTTTTTTAAAATTCAAAACACCCTTTAGCTACGAATATTTTTGTAGGTAAAGATGGATTTTCAGTAAAACTAAATCTAAAGCTTTTGGCTACGAAATAAAATTTTGTAGGCAAAAGAAAGTTTTCGATTAAAATTTAAAAGATTATTTCTCTACGAATCTTTTCGTAGGTAAATAGGGATTTTAGCTACGAAATTTAAATTCGTAAGTAAATATTGGTTTTACCTACGAAATTAGAATTTGTAGGAATAAGTAAGATTTTGAAAAATTCAAAAGACCTTTCAGCTACGAATATTTTTGTAGGTAAAGATGAGTTTTTATCTACGAAATACCATTTCGTAGGTAAAAGTAGTTCTCCAGAGCCTTTACCTACGAATAGTTTTGTAGGTAAAGATGTGTTTTTACCTGTGTAATGGAAGGTTTTTGATTTTTGGTTCTTTTAGATATTCAAAACACTTTTTAGCTACGAATATTTCCGTAGGTAAAGATGGGTTTTACCTACAAAATTAGAAATCGTAGGTAAAAGCAGGTTTTGGTTTTTTGGAAATTCAAAAGACTCTTCAGCTACGAATATGTTCGTAGGTAAAAGTAAAGTTTTCGATTGTTTGGAATTCAAAACATCATTTAGCTACGAATATTTTCGTAGGTAAATATCTGATTTTTTAATAGAAAACAACCTTTGGCTACGAACAGTTTCGTAGGCAAAGGTTGGTTTGAAAATCACAACACCCTTTGTCTATGAACATTTTCGTAGGTAAATATGGGTTTTACCTACGAAATAGTTTCGTAGGAAAAGATGGGTTTTGATATTCAAAACACTGTTTGGCTACGAATGTTTACGTAGGTAAAGATGGGTTTTACCTATGAAAGTAAATTTCGTAGGTAAAAGTAAAGTTTTCGATTATTTTGAATTCAAAACATCATTTAGCTATGAATATTTTCGTAGGTAAAGATGGAATTTTTTTTTATTACCCATTAGCTAGGAATATTTTCGTAACTAAATATTAGTTTTTACCTACGAAATTTCAGTTCGTAGGTAAAAAATTCAAAACAACCTTTGGCTACGAATATTTTCGTTGGTAAAGGTGGGTTTTACCTACGAAATTAAATTCCGTAAGTAAAAGTAATGTTTTCATTTTTTTTATTATTTGAAAAAGGCAAATGACCCTTTACCTACGAAAACTTTCGTAGGTAAATATGGGATTTACCTACGAAATACAATTCCGTTGGTAAAAGTTAGCTTTTACCTATGAAAATAATTTTCGTCGGTAAAAGTCATCTTTACCTACGAAAATTATTTTCGTAGGTAAAAGTTTCGTAGGTAAAAACCATATTTCTCGTAGTGTATGTTTTGCCTACGAAAGTTGGTTTCGTAGGTAAAAGGAGGGTTTTGGATTTTGTATTTTTTTGAAAAATTTCACAGACCCTTCAGCTACGAATATTTTCGTAAGTAAATATGGATTTTTACCTACAAAACAGTTTCATAGGCAAAAGTAAAGTCAAAACATCATTTAACTATGAATATTTTTGTAGGTAAAGATCAGATTTTTTAATTATGTACTTGCCAATTCAAAACACCCTTTGGCTACGAACAGTTTCGTAGGTAAAGATGGGTTAGAAAATTCAAAACACCCTTTGGCTACAAACAATTTCGTAGGTAAATGTCACACCCCAAATTCAAAAATCAGATTCACAGGAATCTCGATCACCAAATCTGTGCCGACAGCCTCCGTAGTACCCCATTCTCAGCTCCTAGCATTCATATGCCAGATTTTCGATCCTGGGATCCTACAAGGAAGATTTTTTTATATATATTTAACTAGTAATAAGCATAACCACAAGTTTACCCAAATCATAAATGCAACATCATCATCACATATCCACTAATATAATCATTTGAATACAATGCTAAAAGGGAAATATATATGTCAAAATCAAAGCTCCAGAAAACAGCTACATGCTCCAAGCTCAATGCTGCTGCAATCTAACATCACCTGCACGCATCTATCGTGCATAAGCTTATAGAAAGCTTAGAGGGTGGTGTAAGTATGTGCACGAGATAAGTGTCAAGTATTCAATACAATATCATAATCATACAATACCGAAAAATTATTAATCCATAAACCATACAATGACTGAATAAGCAGAAACACTGATAAGAGCAGGAATTATCAGTGTAAACAGAAATACTGATAAGATTATAATCATGCGATAACAGAATAAGCGGAAGTATGAACAAGTCCATAAGTTAATCAATATCAGAATACGCAATATAGGACAGCTATACAAATGATGAGTCATAGATAATCAAATGTCGAATGACAAGGATATAATGTAATACACAATTTGAAAGACCTAACAAATATCATCACTCTCATCTAAGTCACAGGAATACAGAAACATAACAACCCACAATGCCACACGCCGAAGATGTAATGGAATATGCAGTATATGGTGCTAATGGAATGACTATGCTGGAGTGTGATATCGGGATGATAGTACGTAGTATCGCAGGCTACGGGTTCCACCACAAGGAACCTCTATCCAAACCAGTCCTATACCTAAATTTGGATAGTCTGACTCAACGTGGTAAACTCCTGATCTCAGGTTAGTCGCGCGCCCAACCGAAATCCTTGCCATAACGAAGATACACAACAATTAGTTGCGCACCACCAGCCTGAAAGGATAATGAATGGATGAATGAATGAGTATGCAACTCCTACTCAGTAGCCTCTCAATACAGTAGCCTGCCAACCGCTGGTAGCTCGCCCAGGCATCAGCCCCGCCCACATCGCACCCACCCACATCCGCGTCCGTCCACGTGCGCCCGCCCACATGCACAACAGTGACGGGGTGTCATAATATCATGTCAGTCGTCATATCAATACGGTTCCTCTCTGAAAAAATCATCGGGGTCTATTATACTTCACACCACCTACCACCCCAATCAAGCGCACAACTGGATAAGTGGAAAAGACCTCACTATCCGCCTGTCAGTAGTCTGCCAATACCTACCCAGCTCACCGATAGCGGACTCATTCCTCGAGCTGATAAAACTCAGCCTATCCATGCCTACTCCCTCGGGCGGGTAAGGTCGCACCCCCTTCCAACCGACCACGACACAGTGGAGAGCACAACTATCTGGTAATCGGCACTCAACGCTCATCTACCCACTCAGTCTAGACGTTGAAGCATCCTCTGGAACCAAGAGGGTGTTTAGAAATTTTCACTCAGGGCCATCTATGGCGGCCCGATGCTTGAATAGATTTTCGGTGTCTCATCTGGCCATCCACGATATGCCTGTGGAGGCTACGGCCCTGATGTTATTAGGGCGTACAGTAATCACAACACAATGCAAGATGCATGAGTCATATAATCCAATCATGCTTCAATCCTGCACATGTCATGTGCTCATGTGAGATAATCTCCACCTATCAGGGAGTCTCACATCATCCTGCTTAATGACATATGCAATGGTCAATCACATCTCATAACAAACATGCAGATGATGCGAATGGGCATGTATCATGATGTTATGATGTCACATACTCATAAACGGTATCAATAACGGCGTCGACAATGTGGACTTTTAACCAACATTGCCCCCAAGGAATGGCCCACATTAAATCAAATATATAATGAGCACATGGCCTCACACAAGGGCCAAATATACGAAATAGGTGAGCCCTGGTCATGGGCCTAACACATATCACAATGGGCCTTTCCCATAGGCCTCAAATACATCTGGATGGGTCACACCCATGGGCCTCAGATATATCACAATGGGCCTCAAATATACTTCGCAGGTGAGTCACATACCTGGGTCTAATACACATCAGTATGGGCTACATCACATAGGCCTAATATACATCACTATGGCCACAACCCATAGGCTTTAAATACACAATAGGTGGGCCCTACACATGGGCCTCAAATATATACCACGGGTGAGCCTCAATGGATGGGTCACCAATACAACAGGATGGGCCTAATAACATGGACCTCATAAATATATCGAATAGGCCGCACCAATTGGGCCTTACATACATTGCAATGGGCCATGACGCATGAGCCTTGCATACATCACAATGGGCCTTGCAACATGGGCCTCATATATATTTAGGGTGGGCCTCAACAACGGGCCTCATACACATCAAGGTGGGCCTCAACAACGGGTCTCATACACATCAAGGTGGGCCTCAATAATGGGCCTCATACACATCAAGGTGGGCTTCAACAACAGGCCTCATACACATCAAGGTGGGCCTCAACAACGGGCCTCATACACATCAAGGTGTGCCTCAACAACGGGCCTCATACACATCAAGGTGGGCCTCAACAACAGGCCTCATACACATTAAGGTGGGCCTCAACAACGGGCTTCATACACATCAAGATGAGCCTTAACAACGGGCCTCATACACATCAAGGTGGGCCTCAACAACGGGCCTCATACACATCAAGGTGGGCCTCAACAACGGACCTCATATATGGCCTTAGCAACAGGCCACAAATATATCAAGATGGGCCTAATCAATCATATGGGCTAAATCAATCAAATGGCCGATATGATCAGGCCGATCAAATGGACCGATACAAATGAGTTGTGCGTCATGGAGTTATACTAAGCATATTATAAAGTAATGCCCTATCCTTACAACGCAGCTGGCCTAAACAGGTTGCATACAACAAGTACGGGCCTACCAATGGGCCTAAGGGAGAGTCACAATGTGGACATTTAACCAACATTATACTCGCAATGTGGACGTCAAACCAACATTGCTCCCAAGGTGTAGCCCGTAGTGAATAACATTACGTAAACCGGGTTGGGATCACATATTGCAATGGACCTTAGGTACACCCCATTGGGCCTTAAATACATTAAATGGGCCATGTCATATGGGCCTTTTACTCATCAAATGGGCCACATCAATGGGCCGCACCAATGGGCCTTATGTGCATTGCAATGGGTCATAACCCGTGGGCCTTAGATTGCATCAAATGGTTCTCGACCCATGGGCCTTATACATATCAAATGGGACCTAATCCCATGGGCTGTATTTTGGAACACATCAAATGGGTCCACTCTATGGGCCTTAAATTACATCAAATGGGCCTAATCTCATGGGCCTTGGAACACATCAAATGGGTTCACTCTATGTGCCCTAAATAGTTCATCAACTAGCTACATTCATGGACCCAATTAAATTCAATTGTGGTGGGCCTCAAAAGTGCATTCATTAAGCCCAAAATTTAAGGAACTAAAGGTATAAATCATTTCCTCTAAGATCTTTATAATATGGTGGGCCCCACTCCTCAAAATTTCAGCCCAAGGCCAGCATAATTATAACATGTTGCTGTCCTAAATTTGGGCACTCCATTGGAGTGGGTCCAAGGCCTCTAAAACTATGAAAATTGAGGGCCAAGGTCCCTCATCATGCATACAATGAGAGAAAACCCAAAAAGGTGGCCCACCATCAGAAGAAATATTTCTGAATTATGGTTTTTTTATCAAGGCATATTGCTGGACTGCACAACAGAAAAAATCTGGGAGTCTAATCATCTTGGCCCATTCTTTTGGATACCCAAACGGGGTCACTTGAGGATGAAATTTCAAAGAGTGATACTTCCATAGGTGGGCCACACCCCTACAAAATTTCATAATTTTTAGATATCTCTAAGTATTTTAATTAATTTAAACAAAACAGACTGTCCAGAAAATTTGGATATACCTGGTCGTCCCAACGTGGTGGGCCAGTCCGGCCCTCACCACGGTGTGTACAGGGGTCAATTGGCCCTGAAATTTGGTAAGTGGGTTCTAACATAAGTAGACCACACTCTTAAAAAATTTCAGAATCTTTGGACATCTGTAAATATTTTAATTTATTTACATAAATCAATCTGTCCTGAAAATCGGACTGATCTGGACATCATATTATAATGGGCCGGTCCCGCCATCACCATGGTGTGTACAGGAGTCCATTGGCCCCAAAATTTTGTAGGTGGGTCCTACCATAAGTAGGCCACCCCTCTAAAATTTTTTATAATTTTCAAATACCCATAGGTGTTTTAATAAATTTCAAAAATCCAACTGTCCATGGTGGAAAGTTGCTGGAACAGTGCATAAAATCCAGACTGTCCACCTCACTTGGACCACACCTTTGGGACCCCAATGAAGGTCAGTTAGGGCTGAAATTTGGGGGACATTAAGATGAGATCCCCACCTTTCAGAAAAGTATACTTAATAGGTATGAATAGTCCCCCAAATAGTCCCAAAATCTGGTCCAAAAACAACCAGAAACTGTTCAGAAAATTCTAGACAGCAACATGTACTTAGATAAAATTTATTATGTAAGTTAAATAAAAATAAAAATACATTAATGAGCCACACACATCAAGAAATAAAATGAGAAAAAAGAGAGATAAAAGGACAATTCGGCCATAGGGAAAGGGGCTCCACCACTATTGAGCCCTCCCAAGATTAATCACACCCGCACATCATACCTAGATTTACATTTACAACATGGATCTTGCACATGCATGGCCTGTAATTAAAATGCATGGTGAGGATGTCATACCCACCATGGTTATAAGGTATAGATGACCCAAACATAATATGATCTAAAATAAAACTACCATGATGGGGCCCATAGAGAAAGGCCCCATGCATGGATCATGCATGCATAAGGTAGGCCATTAAGCCACAACCATGGGATTGTGTGGGATCTCCACCATTGTTTGGTGGGTCCTACACTTCTTTCATGAAAGAAAGAAAACATCTAGGCTATAGAAATCAGATTTTTTTTTACATCTAGAGGAGCATCTACCATTCGATCTTCTTGCTCCAATGAGTTCCTTAGCACCTTAGCTTTGATTCCAATGGAGGAGATGGGGAATGGATGGTTAGGATGGGAGATCATGGGGTAGAAAAGTGGGCCACACTTGAAGTTTTGAAAGAGAGGGAGAAGCTTAGAGAATTCTCATACGTATGGAATTTCTCTCCTTAGATTTTTTTGAGTTTGAAAATGAGAAAGAGAGAGAGAGAGAGTTGTAAAGGGAGAGAGAGATGGGTGATGGATGTGGTGAGTGATGGGTGTAAGAAAATATTGACTTTTGTGGCCATTTGTGTAAGAAAAGCATGGGTAGTGTAAGAACTTTTTGACTTTGAGGGCTTTTGGTGTAAGAGAGGTATGGGCTTGTAAGAGATTCTTGACTTTTATAGTTGCTTGGGAATGGGTGAAAGGTGATGTGCACTTGACATGTACTTGACATGTACTTGACATGTGATGGATTGATGGATTGATAGGATTGATGTGGCACCTCGTACAGATTCTCTTAGATTTTACAACGCCCGGCATTTTCTTCACACCGAACGTTGTCCCACATCTCTTGACCAGGGTATCGACTTGGGGCGCAAGTCGCGGCATCGGAACCGCAGCGACGGCGCGATCGTTATGGTAAAGGTTTTGGGTAGAGTCGATACGGGTTGACGGCATACGAATCAGGGTCACACGCAAATATTGATTAAGGGTCAAAGGTTGCCGAAATTCGACTGGTAAGACCGCGGAAGTCTATGAAACGGTACGGTTTAGGATACGGGCTTACAGTAAATATTCATTTTACCTACGAAAATATATTTCGTAGGTAAAAGTAAGATTTTTGAGTTTTTAGAATTCAAAACATCATTTAGCTACGAATATTTTCGTAGGTAAAGATTGGATTTTTTTATTACCCGTTAGCTAGGAATATTTTCGTTGCTAAAGATTGGTTTTTACCTACGAAATTGCAGTTCCTAGGTAAAAAATTCAAAACAACCTTTGGCTACGAATAGTTTCGTTGGTAAAGGTATGTTTTACCTACGAAATTAAATATCGTAGTTAAAAATAATGTTTTCAATTTTTCCTGATATGAAAAAGGCAAAAGAGCCTTTACCTATGAAAATATTCGTAGGTAAAGATGAGTTTTTACCTACGAAATAAAATTTCATTGGTAAAAGTTGGCTTTTACCTACGAAAATTAATTTCATAGGTAAAACCTATCTTTACCTACGAAAATAATTTTCATAGTTAAAAACCTTATTTCTTGTAGTGAATGAGAACTAGCCACTCAGAAAAGAACATGTAATGAGAACACTCAAGGCGAACAAGCCTCTCAAAGAAGTACTCTACGATACACCCTAGAAGAACTAGGCACCCAGAAATCAAAATCCATGCAACGAGTACAAGACTTACAGTTTCAAATCTTCTAAACTTCCAATCAAATAAATTTGAATTAGCTAAACTTCCAATCAAATAAATTTGAATTAGCAATTCATAAAAAATCAGAATGCAATCAGAGTGAATTATAAACTATAATACAAATTAGAAAAATAGAAATAGTAGTGAAAAGTAGAAAAAGAAAGCATGATAAAAAAGAAATTTATGAAGTTGTCTAGTTCTTAAAAGGACTGATATATTTTCTGTATCCGAGATCAAATCCTAAATTTCAAGAACCAAATACATCAGATCTTAACAAAAAAAAAAATGCAGAAAGATGCTCATGCATTCATAAATCACATAGAAAATCACTTAATCTGGTAATAAAGAATGAAAATGCAAAAAAAATAAATCAAAAGCATCGACAAACTGCATAGCAAGTCATCGACAAATCTGATAATATTTTTGCTTATTCCTTTTTGTTCTCTATTGCATGTTTGATTATTATTATTATTATTTTATGTTGCTTCTGCACCCATTAAGGGGTTATAGCAACCAACATAGCTAACATCCAATCAACCATCATGTGACCCCTCATGTTTTCCTAGATGCCTAAAATTCATGCAGATCCATATTGAGACTATCATTAATTAATATGATATTAATAAAACAAACTATATATATATATATATATATATATATATATATATATATATATATATATGAATCAGCTAAACTTCCAATCAAATAAAATTGAATTAGCAATTCATAAAAAATCAGAATGCAGTCAGAGTAAATTATAAGCTATAATACAAATTAGAAGAATAGAAATAGTAGTGAAAAGTAGAAGAAAGCAAGATAAAAAAGAAATTTATAACGTTGTCCACGTCTAAAAAGGACTGATATATTTTCTGTATCCGAGATCAAATCCTAAATTTCAAGAATCAAATACATTAAATCTTAACAAAAATAAATAAATAAATGCAGAAAGATGCTCGTGCATTCATAAATCACATAGAAAATCACCAAATCTGGTAAAAAAGAACGAAAATGGAGAAAAAAAAATTCAAAAGCAGCGACAAACTGCATAGCAATTCACCGACAAATCTGGTAATATTTTTGCTTGTTCCTTTTCGTTCCCTACTGCATGTTTTATTTATTTATTTATTATTATTATTTATTATGTTGCTTCTACACCCATTAAGGGGTTTTAGCAACGAACATAGATAACATCCAATCAGCCATCATGTGACCCCTCATGTTTTCCTTGACGCCCAAAATTCATGCAGATCCATATTGAGACTATCATTGATTAATATGATATTAATAAAAAAAAACTTCATTGAAATCAAATACAATGCCCTCATTTATATATATATATATATATATATATATATATATATATATAAAGAAATTAAAAAAAAATCTATTATTTCTATAACATTATTTTCTTTTTCCAATAAGCACCATAGCTTGCACGACACTCTCTTAAATGGTGCTATTACATCCAATAAAAATTCTCATTTCCCTATTCCTAATAGCTTACAGAAAAAGCATAGTTACGTACCACTAGCAGGCTCAAGACTTATCCCACACAACTTCAACCGTGGATATCACTGCTTCACATGATCCAACAGTTATCCCGGCTGTGGTGTTCACACACATAATACAGTAGTTGTGGCCAGTTGTATTGGTAGGCACACGTAGTGGGACACACCGCGGTTTCGATCGATGGCCTTGTCTCCTTTGTCTCCTCTGTCTTGTTCTCATCGACCACCGTGAGGCTAACAAGCTGTGTGTATACCATTTTCTTTTTAAGCAGGGTTGTCAACCTGATCGAGTCGACTCCCTCACCGACCACTACAATTTGGTCCTGATCGCTGCCCTCCAATGTAGCAGATATAACTCCTGCAATCAACATGATCAAAATGACGTCTTAGAACCCAGATTGGAAATTGCAAAGATGGCTAGTCCATCACGCTCGCCAGTTCATGGCATTTATGTGGTTTAAAATTAAACTTCAAGGTACCCACAAGACATAGGTAATCAAGTTCAATAGTTAGAGAGTTGACTCACTGAGTCAACTCGATCCATGGGTTTGCCAAATCACGTCAGTAGTGAACTTGGGGACCATTTGAAAGTACCACTACTCACTGAGTCAACTCAGTTCATCTGGTGATGTCACCAAGTTCTGTAGACCCCACCATGATGTATGTGTTATATATATCCGACCTGTTCATCAATTTCACAAGATCATTTTAAGGGATGCTCCAAAAATTATGGAAGATCTGAATCTCAATTGGACCACACCATAAAATGCAATGGCGATTGAACGTCTACCATTGAAATCTTCTTGGGGGCCACGTAAGCTTGGGATCATTTTGATATTTGTTTTTTCCCCTTCATCCAGGTCTACGTGACATCATGATCAAATTGGATGATAAATAAACATTTTGATAGGCCCTAGGAAGGTTTCTACGGTAGGAATCATTATCCCCAATGCTTATTGTGGTGTGGTCCACTTGAGCTTTGGATTTGCTTCATTTTTGAGTTCATGACCTAAAATGATTCATATAACACATACATCATACATCATGGTGGGGCACATTACACTTGTTGACATCAACACACTAGTACATCGGTGGTGTGACGTGGCACACCCAATCTGTTTCCGCAGAATTAACCTTCACTGACTCGATGAACTGAGTGAGTCAACTCAATAAGTCGGTTTGCGCAACCCACACGTGATTTTGAAGACAAGCTTAAATTTCTCATTGAAGAAGTAAGAATTGTGAGCTTCACGTGGCATCTGAGCTAAATGCGGGTGAAATCACCTGTTGCACTGACTATAGCTTTCATGGCCTTGGACCAACACTTGGAATTGCTCATTATGGACCGATGAAAATTTTCGTCGCTAAATTCACTTTTTTTGTAGGTAAAATATTTTACCAACGAAAATTTTCGTCAGTAAATTCATGGGTAAAAGCCCGGAGGTAAAGGCTTTTACTGACGAAAAAAATTTCGTCGGCAAAGGTAAGACTTTTACCGATGAAATTTTTCAAAAATAAGTGAAAACTTTTAAACTTTTACCAACGAGTTTTTTCGTAGGTAAAAATATTTACAAAACTTTTACCGACGAAAACATACCGACGAATGTTTTCGTCAGTAAAAAATAAGTAAAAAACTTTTACCAATGATTTGTTTCGTAGGTAAAAATAACTAAAAAACTTTTATCGACTGTTAATGCTAAAATCCGGTCGGCCCTCCCTCCACATCGACCACCACGTATAATCCATGTAACCTACACCAGGAAAGCAGGCAAAGGTGACCCTGGCTAAGCCGGGGGACCCTCCGATGCCTAAGTCAGGACAAGGGAATCAGGGTCTGAGTGGAGAGTAGAGGAGAGCTCGATTTTTGCATATCTGTAGATATGGCGATGCGTACTATTTATACCTGCCTATGAGGCGGTTTGAGTCCGATAATCTCGGCACGATCAAAGGAATTTTAGGATCATGGAGATATTTCCCGCAATCTACTGATCGCGCAGCGTATCTAGTGGATCGTGCGCTCCTGCGAGCGAAGTTACCGGCTATGTCTCAATATGGCAGTTTCCATATTGGACGAGTGGGATATGCACATCGGAGAGTCTGCTCGGCCCGACTTATCTAAGGATACCACTAGTCCGATCCGCCTAGTCGGCTCAGTCGGTTCCACCATGGCTGGCAGGGCTGACTTCAATAAGCGGTGTGGTTAAGGCATCGGAGATCATCCGATTGGAGTATGATTTCGAGTCGTGCACGAACCGTGTCGTCTGCTCGGATGGATCACGTCCCGAAGCAGGTAAGATGGATCATGCCTCGGCTCGGACGGGCGCTTGGGGCAGTGTTGTACCGTGAACTCAGATTTTCCATAACAGAAGTCCCCTACTCTTTGAGCTTGCTCGCGGGCTCGGAGAGTACTTAGGCAGGAAATCTCCCGCCCTCATCGTAATGATGGTAAATATCAAATCACGCGCGTGCTCATCGCTTCGGTTAACGGGTGGCGACGGTTACGATCCCACATCCCTTCTCAGCCTGTGAGAAGCCCCCACGTAGACCTGAGAAGGCATGTCCATAATGCTCCGACTGCTGTGGCGCTGCTTCGCGTATCAAGGCGCACTACCTGATGTCAGGCGCCGTACCGACGGTTCGGTATGCGTCCAATGCGGTGTTGCCATGTGTGCTCGGAGATATGCTCGTGCCGATTCTGCTGCTTCCATTAAGGTTTACCATCAATGTGGAAATCGTTCGCAGCCTATATAAGGGCGCCCCAAATCTTCGCATAGCATTTTGCATTTCGTTTCATAAGAGCATACCGGAGAGGCGATTTTCGACAAGAGGCGATTCCATCCGACTTCGAAGTTTCCGTTAGTAGGCGATTTTCGGCAACCACCCGGTGTGTCTCGCTGACCTTTGCTCTTTTTTCTGCCATGTCTTCCGATCTGGAAATGGTCCGTGGATACGATGATGATTCCGAGCCAGGGACTAATGAAAGTGAGAGTGGGTCATCCAAAGGTCCTTTCGAGACCACTTTACCGTATCCCCCGCCTCGGAAGCAAAAAATATTAGCTTCTAAGACCAAGCAGCCCAGCAAGAAGACAACCTCCTGACCCCGCCGAGCAGAGACCGCTACCGCCACTGAGATGCCTGCGAATTTTCGTACCGTAGAGGTAGTCCTCAGGGGTTCTGTCATGTCAGAATCCCAAATGGAGTGGATCCGCTCGGAGTTCCAGATCCCAAACTCCATTCAGATAAGGGCTCCCGGTCCCTTGGACGTTACTGGCGCCCCAGCTAAGGGAGAGGTCGCCATCTTCCTATGCGCGCTGCAGTGCGGGGTCCAACTACCACTACATCCCTTCATCCGGAAGGTAGCGACCTACCTCGGGTTGACCCCTGGACAGTTCACTCTGAATATATGGAGGGTGATGATCTCAGCCTACATAATTTGGAAGTAAGTTGGGAACCCCGAGCTAACCCCAGAGGAGTTGCTGAGCCTGTACATGGTCAAGCATGATAGCAACGACCCATGGTACTATTTCACGACTCGGGGGAGCAAAGGGTCGGGGTTGGTAATACACCTGCCGTCTTCCAACAAAGACTGGAAGAACAGATGGTTCTTGGGGGGGGGGGGGTGATTGGGAGGCGTCGGTGGCTAAGTTCAAGACCCCAACTGTCCGGGTTCCGACCCATTTTACCAAGCCAGGTCTGACTTTATTTTGCATCCGAGTTGTTGCTTTGATTTTTACTTCAGTTGAAGTAACATTTTCTCCTTTTGCAGTTTTTCAAAAGGGACTGCCTCTCCGCGACTCGGACCAGAAAAATCAGGTTGCAAAGGCCAGGGCGCGGTTGAAGTCGCTTCGCTCCTGGGTCGATCTGATCATGCAGCCAACCTCCACTGGTCTGAGCTCTGCAAATCTCAGCCTCTGCTTTCATCCCTTAGTAAGTTGTCTTGATCTTTTCGATGAACTTTTTTTTGATTATTTAGTAGTTGACATGAAATTTTTTTTTACAGGTATGGCCGAGGCGTCCGGGGCTCGGAAGAGGAAAGAAGCTCCGACGGCAGCGGAGTTACTCAAAGAAGCCCCTCGATTGAAGATCACTCGGAAGAAGCCGGCCCTCCCCCACATGGGGGAATCTTATACTGCACCAACTCCATCAGCCCCAACCATGGAGCAATCTTCTGTTGCACCAACTCCATCAGCCCCAACACTGAAGCCAGTTGGCTCGTTCTCCGTACCACCTACTCCGGCGCGTCCCGGCACCGTCGCGGTTCCCTCTGTAGTCTTGCGCCCGGTGGTACGTTTTCCTCCCGGGCTCGACCAGACGACTGTGGTCGATACCCCTGTCATGCCGAGCACCATTGCTCCTCGATCTCCCACCGCCGTCGTTCCCCCCATAATAGAGGTGCCTGCCGCGGTCCATGAGGCCCCTATCGTTGTGCCTTCCTCCTCCGAACAGGAGGGGGCCAATAAAATAGCTGATAATGCGCTTCCCCCTCCCCCCCGAGGTCGGGGGGGAGGTACGCGCCGAGGGTCAAAACTCGGCTGGCAGTAGGGTAGGGGCCGAGGGGGCTGAGGCTTCGGCCCAGGCGGGCATAAGTGGCTGGAGGTTTGAGCCCGTTATCATATGGCTTGCTTGGCTCCGTGGGCTGCTAAGCATGCTAAGGAGGAGGATATCGCTCAGACTCTTGAGCGGTCGGAGGGCGGCTTCTTGAACGACTTCACCTCCGTGTGCTATATGGTATGTCTCCGAGAAGACCCTCTTTTTTTTCTTTTGTTATTATGTACTGTAGATTCTGATCTTTATTTTTGTTCAGGCCATCCCGATGCTACTCTCCATTCGTCAGAGAGTGTGGGAGCGCAAGGAGACGGAGGCAGAGTTGGAGGCCCTACAGGCCGAGGCAGCGGCTATAAAGTCTGAGCAGACCAGCCTACGCCAACAGCTCGTAGGCGAGAGGGCTAAGGTTAGGCGGCTGCAAGGTGTTATCATTGGCTTGGAGGCCAGGGAGCTGCAGGACAAGGCAGATGACTTCAAGAAGATTGGCGATGCAGCGACCGCTGAGCTAACCCGTGCCAGGGCCCACGCGAACTCCTTGGCCATGGAGACCGCTCAGCTCGGAGAAGCTCTGAACCGCACTAAGGCCGAGGCGACTGAAGAACAGACACGAGCCGTCAATCAGGCCGTGGAAGCCCAGCGAGCGAAGGATGTGGCTTCTTTGGCCGTAGCGGTTGCTGCTGCTGTCGAAAGCTTTAAGACTTCCAAGGAGAGGGACGCTGAAGCTGCAACATTCTACAATCGCGGCTTCGACGCTTGCCTCGAGGCAGTCCTGAGTTTATATCCAAACCTTGACCTTGATTCCCTCTTACCTGACGACTCTGAAGATGCCCCTGTCAAAGTCGTTCGTTCGGATCCAGCTATTGATGCCCAAGCTCCTCCTCTAGCCTGAAGATTATCATTTTGCTTTTTTTTTTTTGAAACTATCAATGTACTTTCAACCATTTACTTTTGTCCCTCGGAGGGGATTCAATGAAGAACATTTTTTTTACATTGTCCATTTGTATGTCGAGCTGGTTTCTTTATGGGTTTAATCAGCTGCCGTTTAGTTAGTTTTTAGGGTCGGTTGTCCGAGCCTTCTCGGCCCAAGTTTTAGTTGGGTCCGATCTCTTTGGATTCCTAGCTCGTCGCCTTTGTTTTGTTGTATACCGAGCCGAACACTTAACAGGAGGGTCGAGTTATTATTAGGCTTTTTCCCTTGAAAGGATGCCTTGTCGATCTTTCGTTAGGTTGGGTTCCGATTCCTTAAGGGATCAGACTATTTATTAGGCTTTTTTCCCTTGGAGGGATGCCTTGTCGATCTTTCGTTAGATTGGGTTCCGATTCCTTAAGGGATCAGACCATTTATTAGGCTTTTTTCCCTTGGAGGGATGCCTTGTCGATCTTTCGCAAGGTTGGGTTCCGATTCCTTAAAGGATTGGACCATTTAACTCGTGCTTGTGCGGATAGGGCGATTGAACAAGCATTCAAAGGTAGAATCGATCTTTTATTAAGAGCCTTAAAGGCTATTTCCTCACAGGTAGTAGATCTTCAAGTGCTCGGCGTTCCAAGGATGAGGGAGATGACGGCCTTCGAGGTCTTCCATGTGGTACGAGCCCGGTTTGACAGATCTGACCACACGATATGGACCTTTCCAATTGGGTCCGAGTGCTCCTGCCCCTGGCTCGGCCCTGTTCTGGAAAACCCACCGGAGGACTAAGTCCCCTGGTCGGAAGCGCCTGACTCTGACTTTGAAAGTATAAAAGCGCGCAACCTGCTGGTGTCAAACCTCTGTTCGGAGATTTAAAATTTCTCTAAGTTCTTCTAGCAAATCTAGATTAGTCGCCATCTGATCGGAGTTCTGACTTTCTTCGAAACCCCTAACCTGCGCCGTAAGGAGTCCGATTTCCACCGGCACCATTGCCTCCGAGCCGTAGGATAACGAAAATGGAGTTTCGCCCGTCGAAGTCTGGGCTGTAGTCCTGTAGGCCTAGAGGACGAAGAGGAGCTCTTCAGGCCAATTTTCTTTTACTTTTTTTAGCCTCGTCTTGAGATGGTGTTTGATAATCTTGTTGACCGCCTCTACCTATCCGTTCGACTGTGGGTGCCGAGGTGATGAGTAGGCGTTCACAATGCCAAACCCTTCACACATACTGCGAAACTTATCATTGTCGAATTGGCGGTCGTTATAAAAAATAATGGTTCTTGGAATCCGGAACTGGCAGATGATATTTTTTCACACAAAATCGATTACTTTGTGCTCGGTGATCTTTGCAACTGACTCGGCCTCAGCCTACTTGGTGAAGTAGTCGACCGCGACTATAGCGAACTTGACCTGTCCCTTCCCAATGGACAAGGGACCGATGATGTCGATCCCCCATTGAACGAACGGCCATGGCCCACTCATGGGGGTCATTTCTTCTGCCGGTTGCCTCGGCACAGCAGCAAAACGCTGGCACTTGTCGTACTTCCTAATAAAATTCTTGGAGTCTTGCTTAAGGGTTGGCCAAAAATACCCTTGACAAAGTATCTTCATGGCCAAGGCGCGACTGCTAGAATGGTTTCCGCAGATTCCCTCGTGAATCTCCCGAATCACGTAGTCGGCTTCATCCGGTCGGAGACATCTAAGGTAAGGCTGAGAATGCCCCTTCTTGTACAGCACTCCGTCTAATATGGCATACCGAGCCGCTCGGACCCTAAGTCGCCTCGCCTCTAATTTATCTGAGGGGGCCTCACCGGTTGATAGGTAATTGAAAATCGGGTCCATCCAACTAGGAATGGACTGGACGGGGTTAACTTTCTATAACTGGCTAATGCTTGGGTGTTCAATGAACTCGACCGGAACAAAGCGTGGGACCTTCCCCTCTGAGGCCGAGACGAGCCTCGTTCGGGCATCGGCCCATGAGTTCTCGACTCTGGGGATCTGCCGGATGGTGAAACTCCAAAATTTCTCAATTAATTTCCTCACTTCCTTAAGGTATGCGATCATTCTGGCTTCCTTAGCTTCATACTCCGAGGAGATGTGGTTCACTACCAGCTGTGAGTCACAGCGGACTTGCAGAGTTTGAACGCCTAGGCTCGCTGCCAATCTGAGCCTGGCTAACAGTGCCTCGTACTCGGCCTCATTATTTGAAGCTTTGAACCCGAGCCTGATGGCGTATTGGATTGTTGTTGAATCAGGTGCAACCAGGACGACACCGACTCCAACTCCTTTAATGTTGAAAGATCCATCAACATAAAGGACCCACCCCAGATCCGACGCTGCTTCTTAATTGTTCAGCGGGACAGACGGTGTCATTTCAACTTCCTTTCTGACTTGCTCTTCATCCAGAGTTGTGAATTCGGTGATAAAGTCAGCTATGGCTTGACCCTTGAGTGTTGTCCTGGGTCGGAATTGAATATCAAACTCTCCGAGTTCTACGGCCCATTTGGTCATCCGACCTGACACTTTGGGTCTCTGGAGGATCTTCCTCAGAGGAGAGTCTGTTAGCACAACTATGGAGTGAGCTTGGAAATATGGCCGCAGTCTTCTGGCTGAGACGACGAGGCACAACGCCAATTTCTCCAAAGACTGGTACTTTATTTTACCATAGCTTTGCTTACATAATAGACGGGGTACTGCTTGCCTCCGACTTCTCTGATCAGAGCCGAACTGACACTGAGGCCGAGACGGCGATGTAGAAGAACAAAGGTTCCCCTTCTTCAGGCTTGGTCAGTAGGGGTGGTGAACCCAAGTACTGTTTTAATTTCTGGAAGGCTTGCTCGCATTCCTGCGTCCACTCCACCATCTTGTGACCCTTCATCTACTGGAAGAAGGGAAGGCATTTATCCGTAGCCCTAGATATGAAGCGTCCGAGGGCTGCGACTCTTCCCGCGAGACACTATATTTTCTTGAGAGTCCGAGGCGAGTTCATGTCCAGGAGGGCTTTGATCTTGTCTGGGCTCGCCTCGATACCCCGCTAGCTGACTTGGAAGCCCAGGAATTTCCCTGACTCAACCCCGAATACGCACTTGGCGGGGTTAAGCTTCATCTGGTATTCACGGAGGACGTTGAATGTTTTTTCCAGATCAACAAGGTGGTCGGAGGCTTTAATACTCTTCACCAGCATGTCGTCCACATACACCTCCATGGTGTGTCTGATCTGTTTGGCGAACATCTGATTCACCAGTCTCTGATACGTTGCCCCAGCATTTTTCAGGTCAAATGGCATGACCCGGTAATAGTAGAGCCCCCTGTCCGTGACAAAGGTGGCTTCTGCCTATCTGGGGGATGCATGAAGATCTGATTGTACCTGGAGTAAGCGTCCAGAAACGATAGTAATTTATGTCTGGCCGTGCTGTACACCAGTTGGTCGATCCGAGGTAACGGGAAGCTGTCTTTGGGACACACCTTATTCAGATCGGAGTAGTCTATGCAGACCCGCCACTTCCCGTTTGACTTCCTAACAAGCATAACATCGGGGTAGTATACTTCTTCTATGAAGCCCGCATCGAGCAGGACGAAGACCTCCTCGGTAATGGCTTTATATCGTTCGGCATTGAACAACCTTCTTTTTTGCTTAACTGGCCGGTGGTCTGGGTCCACGTTTAGCCTGTAAACTTGCACATCGGCTGAGATCCCCGGCATATCTGCATGTGACCATGCGAAGACGTCTCGGTGTTGTCTCAAGAAGGCCAATAACTCGTTCCTCCGCTCGAGATTTAGTGATGATTCGAGCTGAACAGTTTTGGTCGGATCTGATTCATCGAGCGGCACTCTTATCAGATCTTCGACTGAGGAACTTTCTGTCGATTCCCGAGGGTCCAAGGCGTCCACTACGAGCATTTGTTTGGCAGCCCCTTTCCTTACGGCTATCGCATAACACCTTCGGGCCTCGCGTTGGTCGCCTCGGAGATAACCAATCCCACTTTCGGCTGGAAACTTCATCATCAGATGATAAGTTGAGACGACCGCCTTCATCGCATAGAGGGAGGGTCGTCCAAGAATCACGTTATAAACTGATGGAACATTGACAACTAAAAAGTCAACCAAAAGCATGACTTGATGTTGCCCTTCTCTCGCTGTTACTGGGAAGGAAATGGCTCCTTTGGAGATGACCCTCTCTCCAGCAAAGCCGTGCAAGGGAGTCTTCACAGGTCGGAGCTTGGACCGTGGAATTTCCATCTTCTCGAATGCCTCAAAATGCATGACGTCAGCCGAACTCCCGGTGTCGACCAAGATGCGGTACACTTTGTGATTGGCTATGGTCATAGTGACCACTAGCGTGTCGTTGTGCGGATGCTGGATCCCGCGTGCATCATCTTCCGTGAAGGTCATGCTGCACAGAGCGACACAGAGTTTCTTGCTGGGACGTTCCATCAGGTGAATGTGGTGTTCCAACTCGGAGCTCCGAGAAAGGGCTTTCCATGCCCTGTTCGAATCCCCTCCCCCAGCTTAGCCCCCGAAGATGGTGCGAATTTCGACGGGCTCCTCTGGGGGTTGTTCGACTGCTCTTGCTGTCGTTCTTCTCTCCGAGTGAATTTCTCCTTTTTGGCATAACGACGTAGATGTTCTTTGCGGATGAGGGACTCAATCTCGTCCTTTAGATCCACACAGTCGTCCGTGTTGTGACCATGGTCTCGGTGGAAGCAGCAGAATTTTCACTTGTCCCTGTGTTCTGGATCAGCCCTCATGCAAACCGGCCAATTGAGTTGCCTTTCTCCTCGGATGTCTAGCAGGATCTGCTCAGCGGATGTATTGAGCGGAGTGTAGGAACGAAATTTTCCTTCCAGCCTACGGCTCGAACAACGATCGCGAGAAGCGCGGTCATCCGTCCCTTTGCTAGCCAGCTGGGAGTCTTCGTTCCGGGGTCTCTTTTCCTTATTCGTTGAGTCAGACACCTGTGTTCCCTCTCGGGCGTTGGTGAACTCCTCTGCGTTAGTGTACTTCTGAGCTTTCACTATGAAGTCCGCTAGTGTCTTCGGTGGATTCTTTCCGATGGAGAAGGCAAATTTTCCTTCTTTCAGTCCGCTCAGAATGGCGGCGAGGGCCATCTTATCATCGTAGTCCTCGACATGTAATGCTTCTTCGTTGAAGCGGGTGATGTAATCCTTCAACGACTCCTTTGGGGTCTGCTTAATGGTGAGCAGGTGGCTGTTGGGCTTCCGACTTCTCTTACCGCTTATGAATTGCATGAGGAATAGTCGACTCAGTTCCGCGAATGAGCCTACGGAATTTGGTTTCAGCTGGCGATACCAAATCAGAGCAGATCCGATGAGGGTGATAGAGAACCCTCTATACATCATCACATCCGTTGCAATCTGGATCTGCATCCATGATCTGTAGGACTCCAAGTGTTCGGATGGGTCCCCAGATCCTGAATACTGGATGATGGGAGGCATCTGAAACCTCTACGGCATCACTTCAGCCATGATGGCCGAGGTCTCTTCCATCATCGCCTGGATCGTGGTCGGAACTGTCGATTGTTCTTACTTTTTCTCTAATATCAGTAACTTATCCTTCAGTTCCGCAAAGCGCGCTTCCCAGGGATCCTTATTTTCAGCGACGACCTCTGGTGCATGTTCGACCTCCGGCGTTCCTCTTTCTCTCCTTCGTTCCAGCTGATGACGGAGATCCGAGGGCGATAGGGCAGATGTTGCTGAATGAACGGTCGTCCGAGCCCGAGTAGTGGGGTTCCGTGCAGATACCTCCGCACGTGTCGTAGGAAGATTTTGACCCGAATACGATACCCCTGAGTGTTGGGGGGCTTTGGGCCTCACACTCCTCTGTACGGAGCGAGTTTCCACGAACAGCCCTACCGGCTCGAGGACGGGTTGTTCTTGAGCAGGGCGTGGCTCTGACTCTCTCTATTTCATTCGATTTATTTCGTCGTTCATGGCCTGGATCTCGTTCTGTATGGTGCTATACTTGCTCGACCGATTACGCGAACGCTGGGAAAGCCCTGATGCGGACTCGGCATGAAGCGATGATGATGACTGAGTCTACTCATTGGGTTGCGGCTACACCACTACAGCTTTCTTCTTCTTCGCCATTGCTTGAAAAAATGAGAACCTGACTTCTAGTTTCAGGTTCCCACAGACAGCGCCAAAAAATGTTGATGCCAAAATCCGGTCGGCCCTCCCTCCACGTCGACCACCACGTATAATCCCTAGAACTTGCACCAGGAAAGCAGGCAAAGGTGACCCTGGCTAAGCCGGGGGACCCTCCGATGCTTAAGTCAGGACAAGGGAATCAGGTTCTGAGTAGAGAGTAGAGGAGAGCTCGATTTTTACGTACCTATAGATATGGAGATGCGTACTATTTATACCTACCTATGAGGCGGTCTAAGTCCGATAATCTCGGCACGATCAGAGGGATTCTAGGATCATATAGATATTGCCCACAATCTACTGATCGCGCAGCGTATCTGGTGGATCGTGCGCTCCTGCGAGCGAAGTTACCGGCTACGTCTCGATATGGCAGTTTCCATATTGGACGAGTGGGATATGCACATCGGAGAGTCTGCTCGGCCCGACTTATCTAAGGATACCACTAGTCCGATCCGCCTAGTCGGCTCAGTCGGTTCCACCATGGCTGGCAGGGCTGACTTCAATAAGCGGTGTAGTTAAGGCATTAGAGATCATCCGATCGGAGTATGATTCCGAGTCACACACCAACCGTGTCGTCTGCTCGGATGGATCACGTCCCGAAGTAGGTCAGATGGATCATGCCTCGGCTCGGACGGGCGCTTGGGGCAGTGTTGTACCGTGAGCTCGGATTTCTCATAACATCGACAATTTGTTTCGTAGGTAAAAAATAACTTTTACCATGATATTATACTTATAAAACTTTTCCCTACAAAAAGTTTCGTAGGTAAATCGTGGATGAACCTATTACTTACAAAAAAGTTTCATAGGTAAAAAACATGGATAAGACTTTTACCTACTAAATATTTCATAGGTAAAAGTCTCCTTTTTTTTCAATATTCTAGCACAAATTTCCTAATACACACCTGCCACAATATATTTTATCATATTCTTCCTAGTATACACCTGTTATTTAATTTATTTCATTATATTCACATTCACATCCATCTAAATCTAAACTACGTAAATTCATCCAAACATAAACTACATCCATCCAAACATAAACAATCTTATCCATATCACATTCCACGCATAAATATATATAAGTTTAACATCATAAATAAAATACAAAAAATTATTCATAGCCTATTTCCTGGTGGGGCTCACAAAATTCAGTGTGGTGAACACATCACCAACTGTGCACACACACCTAGGTCCTTACTCATGCCTTCATGGTAGATTAAAAATAATTTCAATACAAGGTCATGAGTTCAAATACCCATTGTGGCCATAAGCGACTCTGGTGTGTGAGTATGTGTTAAAAAAAAAAAGGAAAGAAAGAAAATGTTGATTTATCTTTTTGGGTTGAGCCTAATGGTACTTGGTGATTTCTCATCAGGTAAAAATTATTATTAATTATTTTTAGAAATGTGAGATTAGGCCACTTATAATTATATTAACATGATAAAATGTTGTATATGAGCAGACACCACAAAATAAACAATCGTATGGAAAAAAAAAAAAAACAAATAAAAAGAGAAAGAACATATGAGAGGTGATCCTTATCTCCTTTGATGGATTCAAGCTACATGTGCCCTATCCAACTTCCTATAAGGAGAAGTTATATGAGCCTTAGAATAATGTTGGTGACAAATCCACCTTGTCTATTAATATTATCATATCGTGTTAGGACATGACTCTAAAAATGAAATAAATCCAAATCTCAAATAATCTATGCTATAAGAGATAGTGGAGATGGAAATAAATGCATTATGATGCTTGAGTTCGAGTATGCTTGCCAACAAAGCAAGATTTTCTTGTTTGTTGCCATGTGATTGGGCTACATTATTACATCAATCAGGTTCGAGTTCGGGATCAGGTTTAGGTTTGGGTTTTCAAGTTTAGGTTTAGGTTAGAGAGTTGAGATTAGGATTAGGTGCAGGTTTAGGTTTAGTGATTTGAGAATACATTTAGGTTTTAGGTTTAGAATTAGGTTTTCGATTTAGGTTAAGGTTAGGTTATAGGTTATAAGTTTAGGTTATAGGTTATAAGTTTAGGTCATAGGTTATAGGTTTTCGTTATAGGTTCAGGTTTAAGTTATAGGTTATAGGTTATAGCTTTAGGAAATTGAGAATAGGTTAAGGTTTAGGTTTAGGAAATCGGGTTCGGGTTCAGGATCGGGTTTAGGTTTGGTTTAGGTTTAAGTTTAGGTTAGGGAGTTGAGATTAGGATTAGGTGTAGGTTTAGGTTTAGGGATTTGAGAATACATTTAGGTTTTAGGTTTAGGTTTATGTTATAGGTTTAGGTTGAGGTTATAAGTGTACGTTATAGGTTTAGGTTTAGGTTAGGTTATATGTTAAGGTTTAGGGAATTGAGTTTAAGTTATAGGTTATATGTTATACGTTATAGGTTAAGGTTTAGGTTATAGGTTAAGGTTTTGGTTACGGTTTTGGTTATAGGTTTTGAGATTTGAGAATAGGTTTAGGTTAATGTTGTAGGTTATAGGTTTAGGTTTAAGTTTAGGTTTAAGGATTTGAGAATACATTTACGTTCTATGTTTAGGTTTAGGTTTTACGTTTAGGTTAAGGTTACAGGTTAAGGTTTAGGTTTAGGTTATAAGTGTAGGTTATAAGTTTAGGTTTAGGTTAGGCTATAGGTTAAGGTTTAGGGAATTGAGTTTAGGTTATAGGTTATAGGTTTAGGTTATAAGTTATAGGTTATAGGTTAAGGTTTAGGTTATAGGTTAAGGTTTAGATTTAGGTTATAGGTTTAGGTTTAGGTTTAGGTTATAGATTTTGGGATTTGAGAATAGGTTTAGGTTATAAGTATAGGTTTAGGTTAATGTTGTAGGTTATAGGTTTAGGTCATAAGTTTATGTTAATATTGTAGGTTATAGGTTTAAGTTCAGGGATTTGAGAATACATTTAGGTTTTAGGTTTCGGTTTAGATTTTACATTTAGGTTAAGGTTACAGGTTTAGGTTATAGGTTTAGGTTAAGGTTATAGGTGTAGGTTATAGGTTTAGGTTTAGGTTAGGTTATAGGTTAAGGTTTAGGAAATTGAGAATAGGTTATGGTTCAGATTTAGAAAATCGAGTTCGGGTTTAAGTTTGAGTTTTCAAGTTTAGGTTTAGGTTAAGAAGTTGAGATTAAGATTAGGTTAGGTTTAGGGATTTGAGAATACATTTAGGTTTTAGGTTTATGTTTAGGTTTAGGGTTTAGGTTAAGGTTATAGGTTTAAGTTTAAGTTATAGGTTATAGCTTTAAGGAATTGAGAATAGGTTAAGGTTTAGGTTTAAGAAATCGGGTTCGGGTTGGGGATCTGGTTTAGGTTTGGTTTTCAAGTTTAGGTTTAGGTTAAGGAGTTAAGATTAGGATTAAGTGTAGGTTTAGGTTTAAGGATTTGAGAATATATTTAGGTTTTAAGTTTAGGTTTAAGTTATAAGTGTAGGTTATAGGTTTAGGTTTTGGTTATTAGGTTATAGGTTAAAGTTTAGGGAATTGAGAATAGGTTAAGGTTTAGGTTTAGGAAATCAAGTTCGGGTTCGAGTTCGGGTTTAGGTTTGGGTTTTCAAGTTTAGGTTTAGGTTAAGGAGTTAAGATTAGGATAAGGTGTAGGTTTAGGTTTAGGGATTTGAGAATACAATTAAGTTTTAGGTTTAGGTTTAGGTTTTACATTTAGGTTAAGGTTATAAGTTTAGGTTTAGGTTATAGGTTATAGCTTTAGGGAATTTAGAATAGGTTAAGGTTTAGGTTTAGGAAATTGGGTTCGGGTTCGGGATCGAGTTTAGGTTTGGGTTTAGGTTTTAAGTTATAGGTTATAGGTTTAGGTTATAGGTTAAGGTTTAGGTTTAGGTTTAGGTTATAGGTTTAGGTTAAGATTATAGGTTTAGGTTATAGGTTTAGGTTAAGGTTTGGATCTATGATTGTCTCTGTTTTTCCTTTTCACCCCTCTTTTTTATTACTTTATTTTTTAAAATAAAAAACTTGTATTGTCTTTATTGCTTTTGTTTTTTTCGTTTCTTTTATTTATTTATTTATTTATTTATTTATTTATTTATTTGCATAAAAGAGCAATACTTGTTATAGTGCTATAATTATGAAATAAATTTACAAGAAAGTTATGATAAATCGAGGCAGGCTAGCCTTCATATTTGAGTAAACCACCAAGGCCCTTCTAGCTTCAAGATCATCATCCATTGCCTTAGCCTTTTCCTTGAGAACAGAGTTATCCACATTGAATTTTATTGCATCTGATGTAGCCCACTTTGTTAATGGTCTCACTTTGTAAACTTAATTGCATCTGCTGCAGCCCACTTTGTTAATGTGTTCGCAGATAATACATCCCACTTTGTTAATGGTCTCACTTAACATCAATAAGATTTGTTATGGCCCACCCATTGTTTGATCATCATATAACCTTACATAACAATGTGCATTTCCTACTATCATAACATTATAAACTTAATTGTCCAGAGAATATTGTTGCTCAGAAAAAACAACTATTTCATAGCAGAATATGTTTGATGTTCGTCTGAGGAATGACTAGTGTGTTTGTGTGTGTGTGTGTGTGTGTGTGTGTGTGTGTGTGTGTGTGTGTGTGTGTAACTGCATTGCAATAACTCAAGCTGATAAAGAAGGAACTGAACAATGTGGAATTGGGCCCCATATTTGCTGCTATGACCTTTAAAATTATTTGGAACACAATTTGAAATGCATGGAATTGCAACTTGGGCTTCTTAGAATGGTGTCATGGCCAGTTTGGAAATTCACTCTTTATTTATCTCAATACAATACAATTGAACATCCAAATGTGCCATTGTGGCTACAAATCCATCTGCATCAGGTACTTGTGAGTTTTGGTGTGAAAACATCTGCTTCAGATACTTGTACTATTCAAGATTTTAAAGCGATTAGATAATCTGCATTTGGCTCTTGGTTTGTTTAACCTGCATTCTTTTTTGTTCTTCACAACATGAAATAGCCTAAATGGGTTAATTAGTTTTGCAAATTAAGCATTTCTTGGAAGATGTACAAATAGATGGTTAAGATTAAAAAATACAAAAACAATCCATTGACACTGACAAGGGTCCAAATTTTAAAGTATTGTGATCTTCCACACTCTGTGAGCATTTTAAGCTTCTCCTTTCCATTCTGAGTCCCACTATATGAGCTTTCATTGGTACATTTTGGGTACTCTTTGCTATTTTTTCCATGTGAAATATTGGTTCATCTCTGTTTAATCTTATTGGTCCGAGTCATATCAGTTTTGGCTTTGGGTGAGCACTGTTGTTTTTTTTCCTTTTATGAGCACTCTATGTTTTCATATTTTGGGGATGTGGTTTATTCTTCAAACGACACTTCTTTCATATTTTCCCCTCAAAATGATGCATTCACTTTTCTTTAATGCTTATTGGTTTATCATGGTTTCGAGTTGAGAGTGGTTATTTGTGGATCTGAATTTTTACTTACATTTCTCCAAAATTGTCCTTGCCACAACTGACATGTTTGTTTGTTTTTTGTTTTTTGTTTTTTGTGTTTTTCTTGTCATTGTAAATTTTTTTCAAGTATCCTCCTAGGAAGAGCTTTGCCGCAAATGACATGTTTGGTTTCGATCTTTTCAAACCAAGCAAAGCTAAATTGGCTTTGGTTTTCTGATTTTTGTACCATTAAAAAGAAAGAAAAAAAAAGATACATGCACAGATTATGAGTATTTTAATGTGTATTTTGTATTGGATTGTACTTGAATACAAAGACATGCATGCATGGAGGCCTAATTTTATTCTTGTTTGTGAACATGAATACTCTAATTGTATCCTTCATAGTTGTTATTCCTACACAAAAATTAAAGGTTTTTTTAATATATATGTTTTCCACAAGTACAAATTGAAAGATCCATTGATTTAAGATCCTAAGTAAGAAGCACTTTTGGTTTTATTATTCTTGGTTGCTGATTTCCTATGTATAACATTTTATAGTAAGCAATGTGATTGCTTGACATCTAGAGTTGTTTTGACGAAGGTTTTTGGGATTTGGATTCTTATGGGAATTGGGTTTTCTTCTTTTAATATTGATTTCTTGTTCTCAACCAGCTTCAACAAGCGTGCAACAACTAATTTAGGATTTAATTGAGCGAGGGTCCCTGGAAGGTGGGAACCGCTGTTATGACCACGATGAGTAGTTATCCATTTCCTATGGACAGCAATATGGGTGGTTAGCCATTTGGACAGGCCCGTGTTTATGTATTAGCTTGAAATTGATGGAAAAGACCCAGATGTGTGTTGGAACTATCCAGATGTTGAGCAGGGGTCCCTGGAAGGTGAGAACCGCTGTTATAACCATGATGAAGTTATTTATTTCCTATGAATAGCATTGGAGTGGCTTGACCAGTTGGACAGGCCATGTTTATGTATTAGCTCAAATTTGTTGGAGCAAGCCAATGTTTATGAAAATTTTAAGGCTTTATCCCAAAAATGAGGTAGTTCTAAGTCGCAGGTGGACCACACCACGGGAAAAAGTAGTGATTGAATTTCCACCATTAAAAAATCCTAGGGCACATTTTAATGGTTATTTAACATATAGCCTATTGATTATGTCATACAAACTTGGATCAAGGGAAAAAATATATTTCGGCTTGATCCAAAACTTTCGTGGCCCCAAGAAGTTTTTAATGGGGGGTGTTTAATCAACACTTCATCACGTTTTGATATTTCATTTTTTATGCAATGTTCGGTGTCCGAACAGTGTTGTGCCCTATCCGATCCTAAACCCTAAACCTAAACCTAAACCTAAACTTAAACATAAACCTATAACCTAACCTATAACCTAAACCTAAACCTAAACTTAAACCTGAACCTAAACCAAAACCTATATAACCTAAACTTAAACCTAAACCGAAACCTATAACCTAAACCTAAACTTATAACCTATAACTTAAATCACCTATAACCTATACTTATAACCTAAACCTATAACCTACACTTATAACCTACAACATTAACATAAACCTATAACCCAAACTTAAAAACCTAAACCTAAACCTAAACCTACACTTAATCCTAATCTCAACTCTCAAACCTAAACATAAACCTAAACTTAAAAACCCAAACATAAACCCGATCTTGAATCCGAACCTGATTTCCTAAACCTAAACCTTAACCTATTCTTAATTCCCTAAAGCTATGACCTATAACCTATAACCTAAACCTAAACATAACCTAAACCTATAACCTAAACCTATAACTTAAACCTAAACCTAAAACCTAAATGTATTCTCAAATCTTTAAACCTAAACCTACACCTAATCTTAATCTCAACTCCTTAACTTAAACCTAAACTTGAAAACCCAAACCTAAACCCGATCCCAAATCCGAACCCGATTTTCTAAACCTAAACCTTAACCTATTCTCAATTCCCTAAAGCTATAACCTATAACCTAAACCGATAACCTTAACCTAAACCTAAAGCCTAAACCTTAACCTATTCTCAATTCCCTAAAGCTATAACCTATAACGTAAACCGATAACCTTAACCTAAACTTAAAACCTAAACCTAAACGTAAAACCTAAATGTATTCCCAAATCACTAAACCTAAACCTACACCTAATCTTAATCTCAACTCCCTAACCTAAACCTAAACCTAAACTTGAAAACCCAAACCTAAACCTAAACCTGAACCCGAACCCGATTTCCTAAACCTAAAGCTTAACCTATTCTCAATTTCCTAAAGTTATAACCAAAACACAAACCTTAACCTAAAACTTAAACCTAAACCTACACTTAATCTTAATCTCAACTCCCTAACCTAAACCTAAACTTAAACTTGAAAACCCAAACCTAAACCCAATCCTGAACCCGAACCCAATTTCTTAAACCTAAACCTTAACCTATTCTCAATTTCCTAAAGTTATAACCTAAACACAAACCTTAACCTAAACCAATACCTATAGCCTAAACCTAAACCAAAACCTATAGCCTAAACCTTAACCTATAACCTAAACTTATAACCTTACCTAAACCTAAACTTATAACCTAATTGTATTCTCAAATCCCTAAACCTAAACCTACACCTAATCCTAATCTCAATTCCCTAACCTAAACTTAAACCTAAACCTGATTTCCTAAACCTAAACCTTATCTCGAACCCGAACTTGATTTCTTAAACCTAAACCTTAACCTATTCTCAATTCCCTAAAGCTATAACTTATAACCTATAACCTAAACCTTAACCTATTCCCAATTCCCTAAAGCTATAACCTATAACCTATAACCTAAACCTAAACCTATAACCTCTCAGGCCCACATCGTTTTCTTCAGAGTCGCTGAACTCCCTCGCCCTGTGCAGGGTTCGGTCATACTTGATAAAATAGGCCTCGGATCCATTAGGAGCAGTCATGGGGGTTGGAGGAGCAATTAGTGCTCTGGCCGTGGGGTTTTCTTTCCTTGTGCAGCACTCTCTATGCTTGGCGGCCCAGATAAGTTTTGTCGGGATCCGCCTCTTTCGGTGTATATCCTTTTGTCCATAATACAACATTGGGATGACCCCATCTTTTCTTTATTAAAAAAAAAAAAAAAAAAAAAAAAAAAAAAACGTAAAACATAAAAAAAAAAAAAATACAAAAATACAAAAAAAAAAAACCTAAACCTATAACCTTAACCTTAACCTAAACCTAAACCTATTGCCTAAATGTATTCTTAAATCCTTAAATCTAAACCTACACCTAATTCTAATCTCAACTCAACCTAAACCTAAACTTGAAAACCCAAACCTAAACCCAATCCTGAACCCGAACCTGATTTCCTAAACCTAAACTTTAACCTATTCTCAATTCCCTAAAGCTATAACCTATAACCTAAACCTAAACCTATAACCTTAACCTAAACCTAAAACCTAAAATCTAAATGTATTCTCAAATCCCTAAACCTAAACCTACACCTAAGCCTAATCTCAACTCCTTAACCTAAATCTAAACTTGAAAATCCAAACCTACAACCGAACCCGAACCCGATTTCCTAAACCTAAACCTTAACCTATTCTCAATTCCCTAAACCTTAACCTATAAACTAACTTAAACCTAAACCTATAACCTACACTTATAACCCAAACCTAAACCTATAACTTAAACTCGTAACCTTAACCTAAACGTAAAACCTAAGCCTATAACCTTAACCTAAACGTAAAATCTAAACTTAAACCTAAAACCTAAATGTATTCTCAAATCCCTAAACCTAAACTTAAACCTATAACCTAAACATATAACCTACAACATTAACATAAACTTATGACTTAAACCTATGTCAGGCCCGTGTCCTAGTGACCATTCCATTCTGTAGGATCCCGCGGTCCTCCTGGTTGAATTTCGGTGACTCGGGATGCTTAGATAGCATTTGCGCGCGCTCTTGAGTCACATCCTATAAATTTGAGCCGACTCAACCTGAGACCTATGTCATTGCGACCGCCCTGTCACTTCGGTTCCGACGCCGCATCTCGTGCTTTAATGCAATGCTCGGATTATGAGATCCGGCTCGTGCATTATCTCGGCCATTGATCGCTTGATAGCGGGACCTACCTATCTCTGTTGTTGCATTTCCTTAGAGAACCATCATTACGATAATGTCACCCTAAGGGTGACATCACCCTACCCTACCCCTAGCTATAATTCCTTACAAGTAATCACCCCCTTTCCTTTTCCCCATAAGTCAAACTCATGATTTGCCTAGAAACCATCACCTCTCTCTCCTTCCCTCTTTCTTCTTCGTTTCGTCTATTGTTGCAAACTTGGGACGTCCAAGCAACCCAAAATTCCAGCCATCTCCCACTCATTCTTCCTACTAATTTAGCCCACCAAACCCCATCTCAACCATTAAATCAACCTCCTTGGAGCTCTAAAATCTATTAGAGAAACGAAGAGTTCAAGATCTAGAGATGGGTGCCTCTCTCTCTCTCTATTCTTTTGATGATGTGTGGCCGACCTATTGGATGCATGCATGGACGATCGAGACCGTCCAGCAGGTGGGACGGTTTTGATGTCTGCCTTGCTGGATTGACTGTCCAGTTGGACCGTCTGGATGGTGGGCCCACCTTGATGGATCCCAGATCCATAGCCATTTGTGGGGCCCACCTTGATGGATGTATTATACCCACTTCGTCCATCTGCAACGGTGCAGATCCAGAGCTCTCCTGGGCTGCACCATAGCAGCAGCAGGACCGCCTGTGCTGCTGACTCCCTGATGAAAGGAAAAACACGAATATTAGCTATACCCAGCTGTTGGTGGGCCATCACATGGTCCCACCTTGCTGGATGTGATATATTCACACCGTCCAGACGATGGAACCCACTTAATGTATGTGTATCTGCACGGCCCAGGTGCAGCACCTTCGTAGACTGCTCCATAGCAAGCAGCAGGACCGTCCAACTGCTGACCTGCTAGATGCAGGAAAACATAAATGTCAGTTTGATTCTAGCTGGTGGGCCACTGATGTGGACCCCACCTTGATGTACATGCCTTATATCTACACTGTCCATCATCTGCCCACCGCCATCTTCAGCCGAACCAGCTGCTATCTTGCAGCTGGCGCTGATGAAGAGGAAAACACAAATATCATCTGGATCTGATGTGGGGTGGCCCACCACGTGGGACCCACCCTGCTATATGTGCTCCATCCATACCGTCGGGACCACGCCGTGCGTCCCACGTGAGGTATGTATTGTACCCAGACGGTCCCGGCCATGGTGCCACGTGATCTATCTGCTTTATCCAGCTGGTGGGGCCAGCTACAATGTATGCGATCGTCCACACTCGCGTGATCCCACCGTGTCATACGTGATTCATCCACACCGTCAGCGTCTGGACGGTGGAAACCACCTGGGATATGGATTTCATCCAAGCCGTCTAACCATGGGACCCCACGTGATGTATGGGAATTATCATCACCGCCCGTCTCATTTCCAGATCATTTCAGGGCTAGACCCATAAGATCCATCAGACCTGGATGGGCCAGCTGCTGGCACCGTCCAACAGGCCTGGACAAAAAGGGAAAACACAAATATTACTTGGTCCGTGGGACCCACCCTATGTACGTGTTGTATATCCAGTCCGTCCATCAAATGGACGTCACTGGAATCACCGTGATTTATGTGTTTATCCCAACCATCCATTTGGACGGTGGGGACAACTCAGATGTTTATCTGATGTATTTACGTCAGCAAGTTCCTGTGGGTCCTACCGTATGCACAATTGATGTACTGACGTCAGCAATTTCTATGAGCCTGATCTTGAGGCAGGTGTTATATACCAACCGTTCAGTCTGTAGTAACGTCTGCAGTACCGTGCGCCTGATCTAACCGTCCATCTATGTGGACCCCGCCAGTTATACAGCTGCTGTTTTGGACGTCAGCAAGTTGTGGGTCCGATCATGAGACGTGTTATATCCCAGCCGCCCATCTCCTGGACGGTGGGCCCAGCTGCTGTGTTGACGTCAACAGTTGGTCTGATCAAGGTTTCTGTTTTATCTAACCGTCTGTCCATTTGCAGCGTGTGGGGCCACCACACACGTGCTACACGTGTGGACGGGTGGGGCCCACCTTGATGTATGTATTTTATGTCCTCGCTGGCCACCTTTTGATGGGGCCCATCCAGCCAGTTTATTTGTGGGGACGTCCAAGTGGGGCCAGCGGTCCAGCAACATGCTGGACCTACCATGACGTATACGTTTATCCATGTCGTGCAACCATTGGATGGCCCACCAAGGCTCGGTCCACACCACAGTAAGACCGGCCCAGTGATGAGGCCGACCTCATGTGCTGCATCCTGACTGTCCTGATTATATAGGGCCTGCCTTGATGTATGTGTGTGTCCAAGCCGGCTAGACCTTGGACGTGGGACCACCTTGATGAATGTTCCTGTCCACACCACCCATAGGTCATGGACCCCACATGATGTGTCTTATCTCTAGGTTGCCCATCTGTCTAGGCACCTAGAAGGGCAGGGGCGCTGCTGGACTGACCGTCCAGTAGTTGCCCCATCTTAATGTTAGTGTTGTATATATGTTGGCCATCTGTGTGGGACCCATTAGTGATGTGTAGGACCACCACACAGTGTATGTGCGATACCCAGGCCATCCATCAATGGGGCGAACGGCTGGCCTGTTTTATGATGTATCTATTAAAATTCGGCGAGGGCTCCACCTCTTATATTTTGTCCATTGTGACTAGGCCCACCGCGATGAATGCAATTATATACATAGTGCCCAACCATTTTTCAGACCTCTAAGGCCGTGGGCCCCTATTACCATGACAGGTCCACCTTAAATATGGGCCCAGTTAGGTGTCCAAATTGCTGGACGTCCAGCAGGCCCAGATGGGCTAGACTTCTAGCCATTGAGCCCACCTTGTCGTATGCATAATATGTACAAGTTGTCCATCCAAATTGTTGGACCATGGGCTGCCCCATGAGGCCTATGTGATGAGCCCAATGTGATGTATGTGAAGCCCATGGGATGTGGCCCAATGTGATGTTGTGAAGCCCATGGGATGTGACCCAATGAGATGTATGTGATGACCATAGGATGCTGCCTAATATGAAGTTTGCGCGGCCTATTGTGTAACATCCCGTCTAACTAGCACCGCGTCCTAGGGCATCCACGTAGGACTGGCCGCAGGACCGTTCGATTAAAGCCACTTGTGGTGGGTTACCACACTTAAAATAATCTAGGATTAGTCCTACAGCGTAGTCTAGGCAGGTCATGATAAAATCTAGCGCGGGCTGCCAAGGCAGATGACCAATCGTGCTTGGCAACAGCCCGTGCGGACCATACCGTGACGTAGGAATGTCAGAAAATTATAAAACTTTAGGAAACACTAGATCTCACTGGGCTTGAGGTCCATCGCGGACCTCAGACCCTATGGACACCCAGAACTGGGATCTGGCATGGGCCATATGCACCTCACCAATGCCAGAAATTAAATCTGGCACTTGCAAATGAAATCGAGAATTCAGGATTTTCAGTCGTCGGTTTTCTTCTAAATTTACGGTGATGGTCTAATGTGCAGGCCTACGCCCGTCATCAAAACCTGGGCCCCGATCGTGGCGCGGTAACCGTTGATCGCACCTCGGACCCATACGATCGAAACAGATATCCGATCGACCCCAAAATTTATATGAGCCTTCATCTGACCATGGACCACCTATCCTAGAAATTTCATGGCCAGGGGACCACCAGAAATACCCCAATGACCGAAATGGACCCTACAGGGCCATTTATAGATCGGGATCGCCTACTTAGATCCCATATCCGTTCATTTGATGGTTTCCAAATTAAATATGGCCCCTCATTGGGCCAAGAGGCACGTGAACACCAAATTTGGTGGTCACAGGAGTCTTGGGGCCACCTCAACACCAAAAGTAGCTCTAAGAGTCTATTTTTGTAAATTATAGAAACATAAGGCCAAGGGGTCCAACTCTAGGGAAATAAACCCTAGCCCTCTCCCATAACTTCTCCATTCTTCCAACAACAACTTTCTCTCCCCCATAACCTTATTCAATTCTCAACAAACCCCATAACTTCCTTCAACCTTCCAAAATCAATCTCTCTTCCCTCATAACTTCCTTCAACCTTCCAAAATCAATCTCTCTTCCCTCATAACTTCCACCACCATCCCACAACAACCTTCTCTTCGTAGCTTCCACCTCTCTCTAACGACCTAGGATAGCTAAAGGTGGAGGTGAGGGTGGAGAGGTGCATGTGTGGACCTTAATCAAGGTGGGACCAAGGGCATTAACCCACCCGACTCTCAATTTCTTCTCCAAGGAGGGAATCTCCGCCTCAATCCTCCAAAACCGTCCGTTGAGCATCTAGGTAAGCACCTCTCCCCATTTCTTCTTGAGATTCAAGCATTAAGAGAGGATTGACATGAGATTTCTTACATGCAAGGGTTTGGTTTTAGGAATTCCGGCCAGTCAACCCTCAAACCCCATTTCTAGGTCGCATCCGAGCCTCCAACGAATTCAAGGTGCGGATTATTAATCCTAGGTGGCTTAGCACCAATCATAACATGAGTTTAATGATTTTGCTTGTTTGGGTGAAGCATGTATGAAATCTAGAGAGACCCTAGGATTTGAGTGTTGGTGGAAAAGTATGAAATTACATGTTTATTAGTTCTCCCTTTTTTATGATTGTATTTATGCTTCTCATATGTTTGATGATATAACCGATGTTCATATGCTCATATGTGGTGATTCCTTCTTGTGATGATACCTATGATATGTATGATGTTTAACCTTGCATATTTTAATTCCTAGGAGCGTAGGAGACGTTTCGTTTTCCTCGCCCACTCACACACTTCACATGCACTCTAAATATGGTATAGTAACATGCTTATTAGGAGTATTGAAATGTATGATAGGATGAATGCATCATGATACCATATGTTGAATAATAACCTCGATGCCCGCATGCTAAGAATCATCATTGAACCGTGGATTTGTCAGGAGCCTGAAGTTAGACGGTAGTCCCGTTGGTTGAACTACCCTAGGACTAAACCCGTGAATTGGGCGTATTAGTTTGGGCGGCAGTAGTTTGACTACATGGGGCTATAGTACCCAATGTTGGTCATCCCGTATTCGCCTGACTCGTGTAGTTTAGACTACACACTGGCAAATCCTGATTGTTAACCATGTTTTCTCACACCTGTATGGAACATGGAACACCTTGCTACCGTTGTAGCCACCGACAACCACTTAAAATTTGATCCACTATCTTGTGAGCCGGGCATGGTGGAATGGGACACTGTGTCCGAGCTGTCGGCTTACGCTAGGGTGACGCGCCTCCCCGTAGTGACCGCAATCGATTCCAGTTCTCAGCACTCCCCATGTGCTTGAAGTCGGGGATAGGGAACACGACGGGATAAAGGATGGCGGGGGCTTGGCCTCACACGTTGGGGGTCTTGGCCTCGCAACTAGTTTAGAGCAATTGATTTGTGGGGTGTAACAAATTCCTAAATCTTCTGGATGAATGGACCTAACTAACAACTCGGCTAACACGATCGCACTGCATCCATTAGTTTGGGTGGCAACTCGGAAGTCGAGGTCGTAATGAGGGAGTGTTGACATATGCGATCGTTATACGGAGTCGCTCGAGGAAGCGTTGTAGCGAGGGCATGCATCATATCATCTCGCATCCATGCATTTAATTGAGAGTTTCTAGGAATTAATGAATGCTTGTATTTCATTAAATTCGTATTATAATTGTTGCCTATTGTAACTTAAGATTAATAGCACCCACTGAGTTGATCACTCACTCCCACTCTAGGACGGTGTTTTAAAACACCAACCAGACTCTATCATAGATGCAGGAGATGCGGAGCAAGGGGAGCATGGCGATGCTACTCTCGACGAGGAGGAGGAACTGTCATACTTCCAGCTGATGGATGATTCTTCGCCAGGTTGAGTGGCGGATTTGGACTGCTGAGAGTGGACTCAGCCTCATATTCTTTTGGACCTATGTATTTTTCCTGATTTGGTTTGGGTGATGCCATGTGCAATCCTCTTATTCTTTTGGACATGTATATATGCGTATGTTGATCTCTTCATTTCAGTGGACTTGGGGTTGTGTTTCATGATTTCAAGAAATTCCACGTTGCGCTATTAAACCGGATTAAATGCTTAATAATGAAAATGGTTGTAAGTGACTCTCGGGAACTTGGGAGTTGAGCGTATGCGCGACCCCCGATTTTCAAGATGTTACACATTGTAATGTTGAGAGGCCCATATGATGAGGCCTACCGTGAGATACAAGAGGCCCATATGGTGAGGCCATAATGATGTATTAAATAACATGAGAGAAGTCCATATTATTTCCAGCTAATGAGGGCCATGGGTTGTTTCATTAGGTCCTTGTGCGAGGCCCCATTATGTTATGTATGAGGTCCATGTGTGAGACCATGGGTCCACTATAGGTTTGGCTCTATATGGATCACTTCTTGGGAGCAATGTTGGTTTGATGTTCACATTGATGGGCAATGATGGTTGGATGTTCACATTATGACCTTCCCTTAGGCCTTTGTTGGGCCAATTCTTATCCTTCTCTAAGTGGGTTGACCCTAATCATTGGACCTCATTAATAATTGCATGATCCATTTATTCATATTGGGCTAACCCAAGATGTTGGGACTCCATTGATTGCTAGTAGGATTGTTTTTAATCTTGAAGTCCATCTAGGACTTATTTGGGCCCCCTAGGGCATCTAGTGGGCCACATAATAATATGGTGAAGGAAGCCCTTTCCGGACCCTTAGGATTTTAGGTAGGCCACGTAGGCCCAACCTTGATATGAGGAGTGTACATCATCATCGTAGATGGAAGGATCGGTGGTATCGGATTTTGTATATCCACTGTTGAGGACCAATCCTCATGTTATGAATTAGATTTGTTGTTCTTCTATAGATCCACCCCATATATATAGGTCGATTATCAACTACGAATATGTTGGTACACGCACTGAGTATGTGATAGCATAACATTATGCTTATATGAGGCCATTGAGAATATATGTGGCCCATCGTGATTGTATGAGGCCCATCGTGATTGTATGAGGTCCGTTATGATTATATGCGGCCCATTGGAATTGTATGAGGCCATTGAGAATATATGTGGCCCATTGTGATTATTTGAGACCCATCATGATTGTATGAGGCCCATTGTGATTATATGTGGCCCATTGGAATTGTCACGCCCTAAAACCGGAAATCGGATTCACAGGAATCCTGATCGCCGAATCCGGTGCCGACAGCCTCCGTAGTACCCCATTCTCGGCTCCTAACATTCATATGCTAGATTTCTGATCCCGGGATCTCAGAAGGAGGATTTTTTTTGTACATTTAACTAGTAATAAGCATAACCACAAGTTTACCCAAATCATAAAGGCAACATCATCATCACATATCCACTAATATAATCATTTGAATACAATGTTGAAAGGAAAATATATATGTCAAAATCAAAGATTTAGAAAACAGCTGCACGCTCCAAGCTCAATGCTGCTGCAACCTAACATCACCTGCACGCATCTATCGTGCATAAGCATATAGAAATCTTAGAGGGTGGTGTAAGTGTGTGCACGAGATAAGTGTCAAGTATTCAATACAATATCATAATCATACAATACCGGAAAGCTATTAATCCATAAACCATACAATGACTGAATAAGCAGAAACACTGATAAGAGCATAAATTATCAGTGTAAACAGAAATACTGACAAGATTATAATCATGCGATAACAGAATAAGTGGAAGTATGAACAAGTCCATAAGTTAATCAATATCAGAATACGTAATATAGGACAGCTATACAAATGATGAGTCATAGATAATCAAATGTCAAATGGTAAGAATATAATGTAATACACAATTCGAAAGAGCTAACAAATATCATCACTCTCATCTAAGTCACAGGAATACAAAAACATAACAACCCACAATGCCACACACCGAAGATGTAATGGAATATGCAGTATATGGTGCTAATGGAATGACTATGCTAGAGTGTGATGTCGGGATGATAGTACGTAGTATCGCAGGCTACGGGGTCCACCACAAGGAACCTCTATCTAAACCAGTCAATACCTAAATTTGGATAATCTGACTCAACGTGGTAAACTCCTGATCTCAGGTTAGTCGCGCGCCCAACCGAAATTCTTACCATAACGAAGATACACAACAATTAGTTACGCACCACCAGCCCTAGTGGATAGTGAATGGATGAATGAATGAGTATGCAACTCCTACTCAGTAGTCTATCAACACAGTAGCCTGGCAACAGCTGGTAGCTCGCCCAGTGTGGTAGCTCGCTCAGAACTCATCCCCGCCCACATCAGCGTCCGCCCATGTGCACCCGCCCACATGCACAACAGTGACGGGGTGTCATAATATCATGTCAGTCCTCATATCAGTACGGTTCCTCTCTGGAAAAATCACCGGGGTCTATTACACTTTACACCACCTGCCGCCCCAATCAAGCACACAACTGGGTAAGTGGAAAAGACCTCATTATCCGCCTGTCAGTAGTCTGCCAATACCTACCCGGCTCGCCGATAGCGAACTCATTCATCGAGCTGGTCAAACTCAGCCTAGTCATGCCTACTCCCTTGGGCGGGTAAGGCCACACCCCTTTCCAACTGACCACAACACAGTGGAGAGCGCATCCATATGGTAATCGGCACTCAACGCTCATCTACCCACTCGGTCTAGACGTTGAAGCATCCTCTGAAACTAAGAGGGTGTTTAGGGATTTTCACCCAGGGCCATTTATGGCGGCCCAATGCTCGAACAGATTTTCGGTGTCCCATCTGGCCATCCACGATATGCCTTTGGAGGCTACGACCCTGATGTCACTAAGGCGTACAGTAATCACAACACAATGCAAGATGCATGAGTCATACAATCCAATCATGCATCAATCCTGCGCATGTCATGCGCTCATGTGAGATAATCTCCACCTATCAGGGAGTCTCACATCATCCTGCCCAATGACATATGCAATGGTCAATCGCATCTCATAACAAACATGCAGATGATGCGAATGGGCATGTATCATGATGTTATGATTTCACATACTCATAAATGGTATCAATAACCGGCATCAACAATGTGGACTTTTAACCAACATTGTCCCCAAGGAATGGCCCACATAGAATCAAATATATAATGGGCACATGACCTCACACAAGGGTTAAAAATACGAAACAGGTGGGCCCTGGTCATGGGCCTAACACATATCACAATGGGCCTTGCCCATAAGCCTCAAATACATCTGGATGGGTCGCACCCATGGGCCTCAGATATATCACAATGGCTTCAAATATACTTCGCAGGTGAGTCACATACCTGGGTCTAATACACATCAGTATGGGATACATCACATAGGCTTAATATACATCACTATGGCCATAACCCATGGGCTTTAAATACACAATAGGTGGTGTCACGTCCCAAACTCGGAAACCGGGCTCACAAAATTCCCGATCGCCGAATCCGGCGCCAACAGCCTTCGTAGAACCCCATTCTCAGCTCCTAGCTCTCATTCGTTAGGTTCCGATCCTGGGATGCTACGAGGAGGATTTTCAACGTCAGTTTGATTCGTAATAAGCATAACTAATGGCATAACCCACAAACAACAACTAAGAACTCCATTACATTTCCACTATGATCAAAAACTTTACAAGTACAATGAGCATAAAGGAAAATACAATGGTAAAGAACAAAAACTCCAAAACGATTTGCAACGTGCCCCTGCCTCAGCGCTGCTGCGAACCAACGTCACCTGCACACAACAGTCGTGCATAAGCTTATAGAAATCTTAGAGGGTGGTGAGAGTGTGTGTGTAAGGTAGTAATATGATCATGCAATGTCAGAGTAATGCGGAATATGTAGATGGATCCATAATATTATCAGCCGTACCAAGGCTATGCGATGCAAGACATAAATGGTATCGGCCATTCCAAGGCCATGCGATATGCAATGCAACTCAAGCATACAGATCCTCATCTATGTCCACACATCAATACAGCTCAAATATGGGATATCACCGGGATCTAGTACACTCTAAACCAGATTGCCGCCACATCACGCGCAATAAGGTAAGTGGAAGAGACCTCATTATTCGTCTGTCAATATCGGGCACTACTCGTCGATAGCGGACCCATTCCTCGAGCTGGTTAGACTCAGCTTAGCATTGTCCCCTACACTCAGACGGGTAAGGCCGCACCCCCTTCCAACCTACCACAACACAGTGGAGAGCACAGCCATCTGGTAATCGGCACTCAGCGCTTATCTACCCACTCGGTCTATACATTGGAGCAACATCTTGGTACCATAAGGGTTTAGGGACTTTCACCCAGGGATATCTATAGCACCCCATGTAGAACAAGATTTTCGGTATCCAATCCTGCCAACCACGATGCGTCTGTGGAGGCTACGGCCCTGATGTCACTAGGGTATACAATAACCATGTCACACAAATGCGAAATGCATGATTCACGCTATCCAGTCATGCAACAAATCATGCGCATATCGTGCACTCATGTAGGGCAACACCGCCTAACCAGGAGCCCATAAACAACCTGTCCGAAGGCATATGCTATGATCAGTCAATCCTCATATCAAGCATACATATGATGCGTATGATCATGAGTCATGAAACTATACTAAACATGTAAATGAGTGATGAACCATTCTTACAATGCAGATGGGCCTAGACGGCCTATACACAGCAAGTACGGCCCAGTAATGGGCCCTAAGGAGAGTCGTAATGTGGACATCCAACCAACATTACACTAGTGATGTGGACGTCAAACCAACATTGCTCCCAAGGCACGATCTTTGTAAACATCGCTACTTAGTCTGTATTGGAATTACACATTGCAATGGACCGTAGGTTCTTCCCATTGGGCCTTACATATATATCAAATGGGTCATATCTTATGGGCCTTTTATTCATCAATGGGTCACATCAATGGGCCACACCAATGGGCCTTAAGTGCATTGCAATGGGTCAAAACCCGTGGGCCTTGGATTGCATCAATTAGGCCTAGTCTCATGAGTCTAATATGTATCAAATGGGCCACACCAATTGCGCCCCCATATGTACATCAAATGGGCCTCAACCCATAGGCCTTATATGAGTCAAATGGGCCTAAACCCCTAGGCCTTATATGAGTCAAATGGGCCTAAACCCCTAGGCCTTGTATAAATCAGATGGGCCTAAACCCATAGGCCTTAAACAAATCAAATGGGCCTAACTCATAGGCTTTAAATAAGTTAAATGGGTCTAACCCATAGGCCTTTAAATAAATTAAATGGGCCTTTCCCAAACGTAGGTGGCCCACCCAATCATCACTCACCTAAAATGCTCTTACCAAGTGGATGGACGGTCTGGATGCATCACATGCATCATGGCAGGTCCCACTGTCGCTGGACAGTGAGGACCGAACACATATATTACAAAGAGCCCCACCATCCGCTGGACGGTGGGAGTACAGATATATATATTAAGGTGGGTCCCATGCGAGGCCCACTGAAATGTTTAGGTGCCATCCAACCCGTTCATAAGGTCACTCGGACCTGGATGAAGGGAAAAACATAAATTTCAGCTTGATCCAACACTTCTGTGGGCCCCAAAAAGATTTCAATGGTAGATATTCAATTTCACTGTTTCATGTGGTGTGGGCCACCTGAGTTTTAGATCAGTCTCATTTTTGGAGGGGGGCCCACTACTGGGGTGGCCCACCCCATGAGCAGGTTGGATAACAAATAAACATTATGGTGGGGCCCACACGCAGGCCGTGGGCCCCTGCGTCCGTCCGCCCGTCCTAACGGCCGCACGCAACAGCGTGCAGCTGCTGCTGCTGCAGAGGGAGGCAGAGGGTATGCCTCTTGCAATTCTTTGGAAAAACTCATTTTCTCGGGGTTTTTCACACGTGGGGCCCGCTAAAAAAAAATCCGCCCCAGCCATTGCGTTCTTCAGCTCGCAACCATTCCAACGGGTCTAATATAGAGTATTTTCTATGTTTAGAGAATAAACTAAATTGAAAAATGATCTTTTGAAGGGTAGGGATGAAACCCACAATGTTATGGCCCACCAGATCTCTCAATCAACCTCAACTCTTGGCTCAACGCTTAAAATTAGATGGAGAATGGGATGGACGGTGTGGATTTCATACTTACATTAAGGTGGGGCCTAAGTAAGTGGACCACCCCAAAAGTCTCTTTTTCCTTTCTTTTTTTTTTTATTTTTCATGCAGGGACGTCCAGCGTCCCAGACGATTGACGGTTCAGTCCTCAAAATGCATTGTGGTGGGCCCTGTTGAAGTGGGCCCCCACTGATGGATGATGTAGTTACAACATTTAAGGTGGGCCCCACTTGAAGAACACTTGGACACAATACCTAAAGGTGGGGTCCATTCAAGTGGCCACACAAACCTATTACATAAAATAAAATAAAAATAAAATAAAAAGAAATAAAAAGGGAGAGAGACATGGAGAGTGGGACACGCTTGTGATGGAGGGACCCCGACATTATGGGCCCTCCCTTAAAAGCAAATCATACAATCAAAAGGGTCCCTCAACACATGTGACCACCAAGATCGAGAATCAACGGTGGAGATCCTCTCTCCACCAAAATGGACGGTCTTGATGACCTTTTGCAATGAAATAAACATCATGATGGGGTCCATGAAGAATGACCCTATCATGGAATGATCATGATGATCCAAGTGGGCCATCGGCCTCATCTTAGGGTCCCAAGTGAGATCCACACCATTGATCGGTGAGCCTCACTTGGCCCATCATGGAAACAAGAAAGAAACTACCCTATAGAGGCACCCACCGTCCGATTTTCTTGCTCCTAGGGGTTCCTTGACACCTTAGCTTCAACTTCAATGGATGAGATGATGAATGGAGGGTTGAGATGGGAGATGGTGGGGTAGAAAAGTGGGCCACTTGGAGCTTAGGAATGCTTGGAGAATTTCATACGTATGGAGCTTGAGATTTTAGTTGCTTGGAGATTTGAAATGAGAAAGAGAGAAAGAGAGAGAGTTATAAAGGGAGAGAGAGAGTGTGATGGATGGATGTGGTGGTGATGGGTGTGTAAGAGCTTTTTTACTTTTGAGCCCTTTTGTGTAAGAAAAGGCATAGGCATGGAAGACTTTTGTAGCATTTGTATAAGAAAGGTATGGGTTAGGAAGACTTTTGTGGTTGCTTGGGAAAAGGGGTGAAAGTGATGTGTACTTGACATGTGATGGATTGATTGATTGATGGGATTGATGTGATTGATGTGACACATCGCAGAGATTCTCTTGAGTTTCACAACGCGCGGCGTTTCCTCGCACCGAACGTCGGTCTACAACTCTTGACCAGGGTATCGCCTCGGCGCGCAAGTCGCGGCATTGGAACCGCAACGACAGCGCGGTCGCTATGGTATTGGTCTTGGGTTGAGTCGACTCGGTTTGTCAGCATATGAATCAGGGTCGCGCGTCGATATTGGTTAAGGGTTGAAGGTTGTCGAAATTCGACCGGTAAGACCGCGGAAGTCTACGGAAAGGTACGGACCAAGATACGGGTCTTACAGGTGGGCCCTATACATAGGCCTCAAATATATACCACGGGTGAGCCTCAATGGACGGGTCGTCAATACAATAGGATGGGCCTAATGACATGGACCCCATAAATATATCGAATAGGCCGCACCAATTGGGCCTTGCATATATTGCAATGGGCCATGACCCATGGGCCTTGCATACATCACAATGGGCCTTACAACATGGGCCTCATATATATTTAAGGTGGGCCTCAACAACGGGCCTCATACACATCAAGGTGGGCCTCAACAATGGGCCTCATACACATCAAGGTGGGCCTCAACAACAGGCCTCATACACATCAAGGTGGGCCTCAACAACGGGCCTCATACACATCAAGGTGGGCCTCAACAACGGGCCTCATGTATGGCCTTAGCAACAGGCCACAAATATATCAAGATGGGCCTAATCAATCATATAGGCTAAATCAATCAAATGGCCGATACGAGCAGGCCAATTAAATGGACCGATACAAATGGGTTGTGCATCATGGAGTTATACTAAGCATGTTATAAAGTAATGCCCTATCCTTACAACGCAGCTGGCCTAGACGGCTTACATACAACAAGTACGGGCCTACCAATGGGCCATAGGGAGAGTCGCAATGTGGACATTTAACCAATATTATACTCGCAAAGTGGACGTCAAACCAACATTGCTCCCAAGGTGTAGCCCGTAGTGAATAACATTACGTAAACCAGGTTGGGATCACACATTGCAATGGACCTTAGGTACACCCCATTGGGCCTTAAATATATCAAATGGGCCATGTCATATGGGCCTTTTACTCATCAAATGGGCCACATCAATGGGCCGCACCCATGGGCCTTATGTGCATTGCAATGGGTCATAACCCGTGGGCCTTAGATTGCATTAAATAGTTCTCGACCCATGAGCCTTATACATATCAAATGGGTCTAATCCCATGGGCTTTAAAATACATCAAATGGGTCCAATCCCATGAACCTTAGAACACATCAAATGGATCCACTCTATGGGCCAAAAATTACATCAAATGGGCCTAATCCCATAGGCCTTGGAACACATCAAATGGGTCCACTCTATGAGCCTTAAATAGTTCAACAACTAACTACATTTATGGACCCAATTAAATTCAACTGTGGTGGGCCTCAAAAGTATATTCATTAAGCCCAAAATTTAAGGAACTAAAAGTATAAATCATTTCCTCTAAGATCTTTATAATATGGTGGGCCCCACTCCTCAAAATTTCAGCCCAAGGCCAGCATAATTATAACATGTTGCTGTCCTAAATTTGGGCACTCCATTGGAGTGGGTCTAAGGCCTCTAAAACTCTAAAAATTGAGGGCCAAGGTTCCTCATCATGCATACAATGAGAGGAAACCCAGAAAGGTGGCCCACCATCAGAAGAAATATTTTTAAATTATGGTTTTTTATCAAGGCATATTGCTGGACTGTACAGCAGAAAAAATCTAGGAGTCCAACCATCTTGGCTCATTCTTTTGGATACCCAAACGGGGTCACTTGAGGCTAAAATTTCACAGAGTGATACTTCCATAGGTGAACCACACCCCCACAAAATTTCATAATTTTTAAATTTCTCTAAGTATTTTAATTAATTTAAACAAAACAGACTGTCCAGAAAAATCGGACAGACCTGGACTTTCCAACGTGGTGGGCCAGTCCGACCCTCATCACGGTGTGTACAGGGGTCCATTGGTCCTGAAATTTGGTAGGTGGATTCTAACATAAGTGGACCACACTCTTAAAAAATTTTAGAATTTTTGGACATCTGTAAATATTTTAATTCATTTACATAAATCAATCTGTCCTGAAAATCAGACTGATCTGGACACCATATTATAATGGGCCGGTCCCGCCATCACCATGGTGTGTACAGGCATCCATTTATCCCAAAATTTTGTAAGTGGGTCCTACCATAAGTAGGCCACCCCCCTAAAATTTTTTATAATTTTTAAACACCCATATGTGTTTTAATAAATTTCAAAAATTCAACTGTCCATGGTGGAATGTTGCTGGAACAGTGCATAAAATGCAGACTGTCCACCTCACTTGGACCACACCTTTGGGACCCCAATGAAGGTCAGTTGGGGCTAAAATTTGAAAAATATTAAGATGAGATCCTCACCTTTCAGAAAAGTATATTTAATAGGTATGAATAGTCCCCTAAACAGTCCCAAAATCTGGTCCAAAAACAACCAGAAACTGTCCAAAAAATTCTGGACAGCAACATGTACTTAGATAAAATTTATTATATAAGTTAAATAGAAAGGAAAATACATTAATGGGCCACACACATCAGGAAATAAAATGAGGAAAAAGAAAGATAGAAGGACAATCCGGCCATAGGGAAAGGGGCTCCGCCACTATTGAGCCCTCCCAAGATCAATCACACCCGCACATCATACCTAGATCTACATTTACAACATGGATCTTGCACATGCATGGCTTATAATTAAAATGCATGGTGAGGATGTCATCCCCACCATGGTTATAAGGTCTAGATGACCAAAACATAATATGATATGAAATAAAACTACCATGATAGGGCCCATAGAGAAAGGCCCCATGCATGGATCATGCATGCATAAGGTACGCCATTAGGCCACAACCATGGGATTGTGTGGGATCTCCACTATTGATTGGTGGGTCCTACACTTCCCTCATGAAAGAAAGAAAACATCTAGGCTATAGAAATCAGATTTTTTTACATCTAGAGGAGCATCCACCGTTCGATCTTCTTGCTCCTATGAGTTCTTTAGCACCTTAGCTTTGATTCCAATGGAGGAGATGGGGAATGGATGGTTAGGATGGGAGATCAAGGGGTAGGAAAGTGGGCCACACTTGAAGTTTTGAAAGAGAGGGAGAGGCTTATGTATGGAATTTTTCTCCTTAGATTTTTTTGAGTTTGAAAATGAGAAAGAGAGAGAGAGTTGTAAAGGGAGAGAGAGATGAGTGATGGATGTGGTGGGTGATGGGTGTAAGAAAATCTTGACTTTTGTGGCCATTTGTGTAAGAAAAGTATGGGTGGTATAAGAACTTTTTGACTTTGAGGGCTTTTGGTGTAAGAGAGGTATGGGCTTGTAAGAGATTCTTGACTTTTGTAGTTGCTTGGGAATGGGTGAAAGGTGATGTGTACTTGACATGTACTTGACATGTGATGGATTGATGGATTGATGGATTAATGGGATTGATGTGACATCTTGTAGAGATTCTCTTAGGTTTCACAACGCGCTACGTTTTCTTCACACCGAACATTGGCCCACATCTCTTGACCAGGGTATCGCCTCGGCGCGCAAGTCGCGGCATCAAAACCGCAGCGACGGCGCGGTCGCTATGGTAAAGGTCTTGGGTTGAGTCGATACGGGTTGACGGCATACGAATCAGGGTCACACGTAAATATTGGTTAAGGGTCGAAGGTTGCCAAAATTTGACCGGTAAGACCGCGGAAGTTTATGGAATGGTACGGTCTAAGATACGAGACTTAAAGAAATTGTATAAGGCCATTGAGAATATATGTGGCCCATTGTGTTATATGAGGCCCATCATGATTATATGAGGTCCATTGTGATTATATGTGGCCCATTGGAATTATATGAGGCCATTGAGAATATATGAAGTCCATTGTGATTGTATGAGGTCCATTGTGATTATATGCGGTCCATTAGAATTATATGAGGCCACTAAGAATATATGTGGCCCATTATAATTGTATAAGGCCCATCGTGATTGTATGAAACTCATTGTGATTATATGAGACCCATTGGGATTGTATGAGGCCTATTGTGATTATATTAGGCCCATCTTAGTTGTATGAGGCTCATGTGATTAGGCCCTTTGTGATATATGTGACCCTTGTGTGAGACCTATTATACGCGTGAGGCCCATTGTATGAGTGAAGCCCAATTGTAACGCATGAGGCCAACCATATGTGTGTGATTATCTGCACACCACCCATTCATTATTATGGACCATGGGCTGCCTAATATAGGCCCACCATGATGTATGTGATTGGTACACTTCATGATACATGCCCACACGCATCATTCTCATGCTTGTTATGAGAAGTGATTGAGCATAGCATGTGCCATTGGGCTGATAGTTTATGAGACTCCTTGATAGATGGGAATATCTCACATGAGCACACTATATACACAAGACTGATGCATGGTTGATTGGTATGATTCATACATCTCATATTTGCATGGCACGATTATTATTCACCGTAACGACATCAGGGCCATGGCCTCCATAGGCATGTCATGGAAGGTCATTTGGGACACCGAAAATGTTATCGAGCATTTAAGGTACTTAGGATATCCTTGGGTGAAAGCCCATAAACCTACATGGTACCAAGAAATGCCCCAACGGCGAGACCGAGTGAAAAACATGAGCGCTCGAATGCCTTTACCTTTAAGCCGCGTCTCCCACTATACTATGGTCAGTTGGGAGGGGGTATGGCCCTACTCGCTAGAGTGAGGGGACAATATCTAGGCTAAGTCTGAGCAGCTCGTAAATGGGTTTGCTACTATCGTGCCTTGTTGGTGTTGGCTGTCTATAGGCGAGTATTAAGGTCTCTTACGCTTGCTAAGCTATGCGGCTTGGAGAGCGGCAGTCAGCAGGTAGTGTATTTGGCCCCAGTGATTTTTCATAGATGAACTATACTGATTTGTGGACTTGATATGAGGATTGGCATGATCCCAGAGTTGTTCGGTACCGGTATTATGACACCCCGTCACTATTGCACATGTGGAAGCTGATGTGGGCGGGACTTAAGAGCTTGGGCGAGCTACCAAGGGTTAGCAAGCTACTATGTTGGTAAGCTACTGTGCAGGGGTGCATACTCAACATTTGACTCATTCTTTAATTCATTTATTGTCCACTCAGGTTGGTGGTGCACAACCAAAACATTATGCGTACCTTCGCAATGGCCGAGATTTCGGTTAGGGTGTGTGACCAACCTGAGATTAGGAGTTTACCACAATGAGTCTGGCTATCCAAATTTAAGTATGAGACTGATTTGGATAAAAGTCCCTTGTGATGAACTCCATAGCCTGTGATACCACGTACTATCATTCCAACTTTACATTCTAACTTGATCATTTCTTTCGCACCACATGTTGCATTGCATCCCCAGTATATGACCTATGGACTTGTCAGCATCTCTGTTTATTCTGATATTGTATGACCTATGAACTTGTCAGCATTTCTGTTTATTCTGATATTATATGACTCATGGACTTGTCAGTATTTCTCTTTATTCTAATATTGTATGACTCACTGACTCGTCAATATTTATGTTTACTATGATATCGTATGATTCATAATCTTACCAGTATTTTCGACAATGTATGATTTATGATCTTGTATTGTATACTTGGCATCTGTGTTGTGCACACACGTACACCACCCTCTAAGTTTTCTATAAGCTTATGCACGGTAGATGTGTGCAAGTGACATTAGGATGCAGTTGATGATAAGGCAGGAGCATGCAGCAGAGCTTCTGGAGTTTTGGATACCTATCTTATATTTCCCTTCCATATTGTACTCAAAGCTTTTGATTATAGTGGATATGTAGTGAGGTTGTTGTTTGTATCTGGGTTATGTTTATAGTTATGCTAAAAAAAAAAAATCATGTTGAAAGTCCTCCTTGTAGGATCCTATGATCGGAATCTGGCATATGAGTGTTGGAAGCCGAGAATATGGTACTACGGAGGTTGTCGGCGCCAGATTCGACGATCGAAAACTTTGTGAGTCCGGTTTTCACCTATAACCTACAACATTAACCTAAACCTATTCTCAAATCCCAAAACCTATAATATAAACCTAAACCTATAACCTAAACTTATACCTTAACCTACAACCTATAACCTAAACTCAATTCCCTAAACCTTAACCTATAACTTAACCTAAACCTAATTCTATAACCTACACTTATAACTTAAACCTTAACCTGTAACCTTAACCTAAATGTAAAACCTAAACCTAATCCTAAAACGTAAATGCATTCTCAAATTCTGAAACTTAAACCTAAACCTAAACCTATAACCTACAACATTAACATAAACTTATAACTTACAACATTAACCTAAACCTATACTTATAACTTAAACATATTCTCAAATCCGAAAACTTAAAACCTAAGACTAAACCTAAACCTATAACATAAATTTAAACCTTAACTTATAACCTAAACTTAAACCTAAAACATAAATGTATTCTCAAATTCCTAAACCGAAACCTATACCTAATCCTAATCTCAACTCCCTAACCTAAACCTAAACCTAAACTTGAAAACCCAAACCTAAACCCAATCCCCAACTCGATTTCCTAAACTTAAACCTTAACATATTCTCAATTCCCTAAAGTTATAACATATAATCTATAACTTAAACTTATAACCTTAACCGAAACCAAAACCTATAACCTATAACCTAAACTTATATCTTATAACCTAACCTTGACCTAAACCTAAACTTAAAACCTAAATATATTCTCAAATCCCTAAATATAAACCTACACCTAATCCTAATCTTAACTCCCTAACCTAAACCTAAATCTAAACTTGAAAACCCAAACCTAAACCCGATCCCGAATCCGAACCCGATTGATGCAATAATGTAGACCAATCACATGGCAACAAACAAGAAAATCTTGCTTTGTTGGCAAGCATACTCGAACTCAAGCATCACAATGCATCTATTTCCATCTCCACTATCTCTTATAGCATAGATTATTTGAGATTTGGATTTATCTCATTTTTAGAGTCATGTCCTAACATAATATGATAATATTAATTGACAAATTGGATTCGTTACCAACATTATTCCAAGACCCATATAACTTCTCCTTATAAGAAGTTGGGTAGGGCACATGTAGCTTGAATCCATTAAAGGAGATAAGGATCATCTCTCATATGTTCTCTCTCTTTTCATTTATTTTTTTTAATAAGATTGTTTATTTTGTGGTGTCTGCTCAAATATACGTACAACATCCTAGGTTTTGTGTAAGGCCCCCAACACATATGTGGTGCCACCACCTTGTGCATCTTCCTTCCAATCTATAAATCCGGTGAGGCTCACAAGGATGAAAAGAAGACACAAAAATCAGGATGATGTGGGCCAGGCAGCATTCTTAGGCACAATTTTAAAATTTTCAATTGGGTTGGCCCATCTGATCAGTTTTTTTATTGGACTGATTTTTTGTACTTGCGGTGATTATAAAGATGGATATAAGGGTTCTCACCTCATGGACAGAGTGGATGCATGCATGTTACATACATAATATGGTGGGGCCCCACAAATTTTGGGTGTTTTACTATTTGCAATTATATATGAGTGGCCCACCTGATAAACCCATGTATGAAAGTGTGCATGCTGGTAGATTTTTAAGATTGGTGGTCTCCATCTTGGCTTAACAAAGCGAGTACAAGTATGATAGTACTCCCGAGATGGGATTTACCTACCATGGTACCGTGCGAGGGCGAATTGGCTACGCCCCCTGCCACCAGTCAGGTGGCTGATGGTCGGCACTTTGTGGGCCCCACCATGCTGTATGTGTTTCATCCATTCCGTTCATCCATTTTTACATATCATTTTATAGCTTGATCCCAAAAATGAGAGATATATAAATATCAGGTGGACCACACCACAGGAAAACAATAGTGATTGGATATCCTCCATAAAAAACCTCCTAAGGCCCATTGTACTGTTTATTTGACATCCAATCCGTTTATTAGGTCATACAGACCCAGAGAAATGGAAACAATAAAAATCAGCTTGATCCAAAACTTTTATGGCCCCCAATTTTTTTCATGGTTGACGTTCATTCAACACTGTTTCCTGTAATGTGGTCCAATTGAGATTTGGATACATCTAATATTTGATCTTGTACCATAAAATGATATAGAAAAATAGATGGACGGCATGGATGAAACACATACATCATGGAGGGGCCCACAGAGCACTGACCACCAGCCATTGGCCGGTGGGAGGGGAGTAGCCAATCCGTTGCCGTACCGTGCAAGAGGACTTCTTCCATAGACACCTAAGATATATGAGTGGTCCTGATTAAGGTCCATTTTGTAGGAGCCACTTCTAGATATAACATTAGATGTCTGTGGAAGCTGATTCCCTGGTGACTCAGTGCGGTGGTCCACCGTGATGTATGTGTTTTATATTCATTATATCCATCCAATTTGCTAGCTCATTTAAGGCATGAGCCCAAAAATAAAGCAATCCAAAGTGTGCATTTTTTAGGGACAGTCTCTCAATGGTACACTTGGAAGAAGGATGTTAAGCCAATAACGTCCATCTAATGGGCCCTATCGAGGATGGCTTGTGGCTCAAAAACCATAGACATGAAACTATATCCATCTTTCTTCTCTGGACATTAATTACCTAGCTGATGTTGGCTGTTGATCATTTTTGCTTCCTACCATTGCTTAAAAGGCTACTAATAGAATGGCTGTCATCTGAAAGACGTAATTTTTTTATTTTTTTTCAAATCATATTCCATCTACAGTACAACCCACTAGATGGATGGTTCTGATTGATAAGTTCCTCTTCCACAGTGTGCCATGTGGAGAGATAGCTCTACCATACAACTCTCTCATTTGCACCATTTATTCATATGAAACACCTTAGCTTTTGGACAATATCGTTTAGCACTTATACATGAAACGTCACCATCACCAACCATCAACTTCTATTCTTTGATGCGAATGTGGTCCACTTCACTCCATGTGACTCCCACGTGACGAATAAACAAATAATTGATGCACTGATGCTACTGGTACAGTACTTAAAACCACCTATTTATATATTTTTTATGTAATTTTTTTGTTGGGGAATTTAATTTTAAAGTTGGCCTAATATTTCTAGAGTAAGGACCATCAGATCAACGGTCTGGATGACGGGCTGTCATCCCATCTGTACATAGGAGACCAATAGAACACCGTTCTCTTGGATGCATCATCCAAATGGAGAATCATCCGCCATGCATGTGGAATTTATGTAGGCAGTTCCACATCATCCAATGGTGATATCCAGTGTCCAGTGAATAAATCATAACCCACACAGAGATCAAACTATTCTAACCATTTAATGGTTGGATGCTTATGAACAGCTTCAACAGTCATGGGTATCAATTCAACAGGTGAAATCAGACGGGTAAGATTGTCTGATCCATTTAATTTTTGTCTGTGATCAACGGTAGATGTCCCAATGTGTCATCTACCTATGACACCATGCGTTGCATATGTGGATCGATAACCTCCAGTTTAGAAATGGTAGTCAGCTATCAACATAGCTTAACAACCCCCAGTATTTTGGGCCACGGTTCCCCTCCTTCGGAGTTCATGCACTGAAAAGAAAATAAATTGCAATACAAATACAAGTCTTTTTTTAAAAAAAAAAATTACAGAAAGGTGATATGAATACAAGCCCTCGTACAATAGTTTAAAAACTCAAAACGACTAGACCCAACTTACCCAAGTGGAATCGACTTGACTAGTTTTCATCCGGACTGGAGAAAAACTTACAAGAACTTTTCAGATATTACATAAATAGGACTGGAGAAACTTGCCTGAAATCCCGAGTCTGCTCAACTCGACTGGTTTTGAACCAAGGCCAGTTTTCATTATTTTTAAACCATGCCTATACACCATTAAATATGCCAACGTATCTAACATGATTGAGTTCTAAGCCATCCATCAGGTGAGACTTATTGCCTCGATTACACTGCCTAAAGATCAGAGACTTGGATTGGGTGGTGACCCCAACACCAACCAGCTAGCTGGTAGAAAAGCTCTGTGGGCCCGCCATGCTCTATGTGTTTTATCCAGCCGTCCATCCATTTCTCCAGATCATTTTAGGGCAAGGATAAAAAGTAAGCAGATCTAAAGTTCAAGTGGACCACACCCCATGAAATAGTGGAGACTGAATGCCAACCATTGAAAACTTCTTCGGGCCCACAGAAGTTTTGGATCAATATGATTTGTGTGTCCCCTTCATCCAGGTTTATGTGACTTTACGAACAGGTTGGACGTCAAATAAATGTTGGGGTGGCCTCCATGAAGTTTTCAATGATAAGCCTTTAATCCACCACTATTTCATGGGGTGTGGTCCACTTGAGCTTAGAATTTTATTAATTTTTATTCTCATGCCCTAAAATGAACTGAAAAAATGGATAGACGGCGTGGATAAAACACATACATAATAGTGGAGCTCACAGAGCTTTTTCACCAGCTAGCTGGGTGGTGTTAGGGTGACCAGCTAAACTGAGTGGAAGAACCAGTCCAATCCACTAATCAACCAGGCAATGTTTTTAGAAACAAATGGATGGCTTAGAAAAACTTCTTTGACCCATCAATTCATCAGGCGGATAGGCACGTGTGACCCATCTAATGGATGGCTTAGATTTCACACCACGTGTGCCACTTTGGCACATACGGTGGTGTGTAGGTGGCCCCCCTCTACATGCTTAACGAAGCTCATACTAACATAATCTACACCACATTTGTATAGTAATAGATAAAACACAAAAAATACAAAAATATCATAAATACCCTCACATGAGAGAACACTCACCACGACATGGGTCGTAAACGGGCTCACATGCCACAACGTACTGTGGATATGGCTGCCAACATGGTTTCCAACATGGTTTGCAGATCTTCGGCTCTTCTTGTTTCGGCACCGTCTTTTCTTCTTTCGGTTTCACCTCTTCTACCGTGATTATAACTGTGCAACCCACCTTCTTATTCATACGGCATGCCAGTTTAGCGGCATCAACACATTCTCCAATCACCACGACCTGATCTTGTTCCTTCCCTTCTATCACCACCGAGATTACACCTGCATCAAATTGGAGAACTTATGTCAAACTTAAATGATCAGATGTTTAGGATCATACACGAGTTTTCTACCGTGAAATGATTGATGGGTCACACTCAATTGAAGTGATTAGATGGCTAGGATCATCTACTCATCAGGATTCTTTGTTATATGGCTCATCCAGATGGTGGAAAACCAAATCAGTAGGATGTGTAAGAGAATACGCACAAGGGGCCTCAATCGTGTTTATATGTCAAATCCACATACTTTAATTACATAAATGGACCTCATAATTGTAAAATCTCATATTTGTCTGGACCTATTTTGAAAGCAAACGGTTGTATAGAAACGATAAAACTGTGAGAAATTGCAAGGACATTTTGGGATTGACTTTTCTTAGGATAGCTCCTCAGATCACTTAAATGAGTTAGGGTAAACCCACGTCCGCGTGTATAAGACAGCGCATCCAAATGGTCGCGATTTGGCTAGTGTCCCCAACATCAGCCTGGTAGCTGCTGTCAAAGCTCACTGTGGGCCCCATAATGATGTATATCTCTCATCCATGCCGTCCATCCATTTTTCCAGATAATTTTAATGTATCCACCCAAAAATTAGGCAGATCAAAACCTTAGGTGGACCACACCATACGAAACAGTGGAGATTGAAGGTTGATTGTTGAAGACATTTTGAAGGCCATAGAAGTTTTGGATTAAGCTATATTTGTGTTTTGCCTTAATCTAGGCAACAAATAAATATTATGTTGGACCCCAGGAAGTTTTTAATTGCGGACGCTAAATCAACAAATTACTTCCTGTGGTGTGTTCCACTTAAGATTTGGATCTCCCTCAGTTTTTGGTTCATGCCATAAAAAGAGATGGCATAAAGGATGGATAGCATGGATAAAACACATACATCATGGTGAGGCGCATGGGCACAGGATGCAAAGATGTCTTTCAGGTAGCTCCAACTTAGATTTTTCGCAAAAAAGGCCGGCTGGTTGGACAGCAATGTTGGACGGCTCAGAAAATCTTGGCCATATTTTTCCAACCGTCCATTTGTTTTGAAAGCTGTGGCCCACCTGATGAGTGTACCAGACTGGTTTTTGAGCCAGGGCAGTTGGATGTCTTGGATCTTACATAGATGTGCCACACTAATCACATGCGTGAGGCTTTGCAGAGAGCTTTGTTTCACTGTCTCAATCATACCAATTAACTCCTTAATCATTTCTTATTATAAAAATATATATTTTAATTAATGAAGCTGGAAATATGATTCATGTGATAAGGAAAATGGCTCTCTCTCTCTCTCGTGCCAATCACGTCCAGAAAGACATTCGCGTCTCACGCAAGTGTCCAGAGTATTCTTTTCAGACAAAAAAAAAAAAAGTGTTCTTTTCATACAACGTAGATCGGCTTCTTCTTGTCCGATGCAATGCAATGACAAAACTAGCTTTACATTCATGTACGTGGATTCTGTCCTGCGCCTGTCAAGATGGACTCAGTCCTGGGAGGGTGTCTGCAGGGCACACCATGATGTATGTCTTTTATCCACGCCGTCCATCCATTTTGACTGATCATTTTAGGGCCTGAGCAAAGAAAGAAAGAAAATCCAAGGAGCAAGTGGACCACACCACAGGAAACAATGGTGCTAATGACATCCATCGTTGAAACCTTCCTAGGGCCCACTGTGACGTTTATATGCCAGTCAACCTGTTCATAAGGGCATATGGACTTGAATGAAGGAATAACATAAATATTAGCGCCATCAAAACTTCAAAATTTCATTTATCCACATAGTATATATACATTTCACAATGCTAACGTACATCATGATGCATTCACAATTCAATAGATTGCATTACATTTGGACATATTTCTCATTGTTTAATTCACCCAAACTTGTATGCCATGGCAAGAATGCAGACAGAATCTGCTTGTTGGCTTACCGACGTATAATACATGTATGAGCACACCAGTGCAGGTGCACTTAAACACATACCATGCAAATCAGCATCCAAATATGAGCAGTATGGTGTTGGAATTGCATATTCATCTCAGAACTAAGGCTACGTAAAAATACGAATAAAATAAAATTTGATGACTTTGGTTGTTTATCATTTCTATGCGTAGACAAAATTGATCTCTTCGAGATAGTTGATCTTTGATGGGATCGGTTGCTGTACTAGACTAACAAATGAAGTCTCAGGACATGCACAACCAAATTAAGAAGTCCAAAGCTTTTTATAAGCACTCCATATTCCTTCTTCTTATCTAATTATCTAACGTGAGACAGCACTTTTAAACTCAAAAAATGAAAGAACTCTTCTCAAAAGCTTGTACTTTTATATTTTCTTTTTGGAAAGATTTCAACATTACATGCGTGATATTTTTATTTTTTGTTTTTTTTTAAATGACATTAAATCATAAGAGAATAGCTAATTACTAGAAAGAAAAGGAGTTTATTGCTAGACACCATGCACGCCTGAAGCGGTCTTCATGGCCTTCCTTCGGCAACTCTCACAAGTCATTCTGACTTTCATTACTATCTTTAGCTGTAAAAGCAAGTTTCTGACCCGTGAGTATACATTGAAACACAATATTTCACATAATCAAAATATTCAAAAATAATAATAAAAAAAAAAAAAAAAACAAAAAAAAAAAGAAAAGGAAGAAAGAATCATTTTCTCTTATCTTTGATTCCCATTAACAGAAGGAAATGTTTTTTTTCTCTCCTTTTCTTTTACTTAAAAGATATATATTTGGGTAATCGAAGGTTGCAAAACGTACCTTCATGTTCCCTACAACTTAGAACAAGATGTTGGATAGCCTCACAGACTTTCCAAACCCCAGCAAAATGCAGGTTTTTCTGGGGAACCTAACTGTGGTGCCTCTAAGGAGATGTCTTCCCCTCATTTTATAGATGAGGGACGAAGCAGTGTTTTTGTCTCTAGTTTGCACGGTTGGCTGAAAATCGCTAGGTGGTTTTAAAATTTTCTTTTTCTTTTTTACTTTTTCCTACGAAGAGGTTTGAAGAACCGACATGCATCCCTTTCAGCGCACGCCCTCACGTACAATGCACATGACGTCACGGTACGTTTGTGGGAAATCTGAGATCTCCTGTTCGGGAGCGGATTGGATACTGAACGCTTCAGTAGCCTAAGTGCTACTGAAGTGACGCGGTGAATTTCAATTGGTTGAATGCTATTAGCGTGTTCCTTTACCATTAATGTTCTTTCCTTTGGAGTTACGTTAGACGTCTCTCTCCGTTTGTCGGTGCACGCACTCGACCAAGGGTAAACGTTATTTCCAATCCATTTGTTTTCTCCACTCTCCCTGATGAAGTGACATCACCACTTTCCACGGGCGCCATCATGGTGTATGTATGGTATCCCCACCGTCCATCCATCTTGTGATATCATTTAAGGGATAATGCAAAGAGTAAGAAAGATCCAAATTTCAAGTGCACCCCACTATACAAAACAATGGAAATTGAATGCCTACCATTAAAATCTCTTTGGCCATGGGAGTTTTTGATCAAGCTAATATTTATGCTTTACCTTATTCCATGTCTTTTTTAACTTATAAAAAGGTTAGATCTCAAATAAGCATCATGATCGGCCTTAGGAAGGTTTCAACGGTAGTCGTCACCTCCTACTGTTTTCTGTGGTAGGGTCCACTTGAACTTTGGATCTGTCTAATTCTTTTGCTTACTCCTTAAAATGATCTCTCCAACTGAATGGATGGTGTGGATACAACACATACATCATGGTGGCCCAAAGAACGTGGTAACGTGACATCCGAAGTCCATACGGATGGCTTTGGCCACAATTGGAAACGGATTGAAATTGGAAGCGGGTTGGCTTCTGAACCAGACTGATGTTACATAACCAAGCTCTCTGGGCACCATGCTGGCTTTTGATCCAGACTGATGTTACATAACCAAGCTCTTTGGGCACCATGCTGTATGTGTTGTATCCATATCATGCATCCATTTGGAGAGATCATTTTAGGGAGTAAATGAAAGAATTAGGCAGATCAAAAGTTTAAGTGGACCCCACCATAGAAAACAGTCGAAGGTGACAGCCACTGATGATGTTTATTTGAGATCCAACCTTTTTATTAGTTAAAAAAGACATGGAATAACGTAAAGTATAAATATTAACTTGATTGAAAACTTCTGTGGCCCAAAGAGATTTTAATGGTAGGCTTTCAATCTCCATTGTGTACTTGAAATTTAGATCTTTCTCACTCTTTGAATAATGCCCTAAAATGATATCACGAAATGGATGGACGGTACAGATACAATACATACATGATGGTGGCGCCCATAAAAAGTGTTGACGTCACTTCAATAGGAGCTGAGAAACAAAAAATGACTTGATTACCATTATGTAGTCGAGTGCGTGCACCGGCGACCGGAGCAAGACGTCTAGCGGAACTCCAGGAAAAAGAGCATTAACCGCGAGGGAACATGCTATTAATATTCAACTAATTGTATTTAACCATGTCACGTCAGTAGCGTTTTACCTACTGTAGTGCTCCGTATCCAATCCGCTCCCCTCCTGTACGGGATGACAGAGCATTAATTGCGTGCTATTAATATTCAACTAATTGTTTTTCACCACGTTTCAGAAGCGTTTTGGCTACTGGTGCGGTGGATATGTGCAGGAAACTGTATGGTACACCCATCACGTGGGACGTGGTGCAACTTGAGTATGGAAGATAGGCAAGTAGGGGTGGGCATGGCCCAACAACCAAACGTTGTGCAAATATCCAACATCTTGTTCTAAGTTGGCAATGGACAGATCATGGTTGTTGCGGCCAAGCCGAATCCAGCCCAACCCCAAAACTGATAAAATCTCATAGCTGGAAATTCAGGTAAACCGTGGTAAAATTAGAATAATGAAAATTGCCTTCCGTTTGAAATATATGTGGGATTTTACTTATTGTTTTCAGCAAAACACAAACTCCTATGAGTCAAAATTCTATAACCCCTACCTTAATCTATGTGTTTTGCTCAGGCCGTAAATTCATTTTCTCAAATAATTTTAGAGCATGAACCCAAAAAAAAAGATCCAAAGCCCAAGGACCACACCATGATGAACAGTGTTTTCGACGGTGACCATTGTCATTCTCACCTTTTCCTTTGGCGTACGTAATCTACTTGAGTTTTGAATCTGCCCCTTGTTTCGTTTACGTCCTAAAATGATATTGCAGATTGAATGGATCGCGTGGATAAAATTCATACATGATGTGGAGTTTTGTGACATGGTCTGGTATGCATATCACGCAAACCGAGTGACCCTTTAAGAAGCGGTAACTATCAAATATTACAAGTGGTTAATATAAAAAGTAGATTAGTATTACTTTTTTAAAAAAATAAAAGAAGGGCTCACGCCATCGATTTTACTGAAGAAAAAGAGAACATATGTACAGCCTTATGGGCTGGCTCCAACAAAAAGGCAAGGAGTCAGGCCTAACGTATATCATGCCTAACTAACTGAGGCACCTACACAAACAAGAACAGAAGAGCCGGCTAGGGATAGCCATGGAAAAGACCCCAAAAACCACTGAGAGAACACAAGGGGCTGGACGACACGGGCCTCAGGTTCTCAAGTAACCCAGGCCCGCCATATCAAGAACCAAAAGATTTCTAACCTTTCTTGGCAAGTCTGACCAAGAACAATAGAACGAATTGCCGCATCCTTCGCTTGTCATCCTTGCCAGTGCGTCTGCCACAGAATTACCCTCACGGAATATGTGTCTGAAAGAAAGGTTGAGGGATCGGTTGAAGAAATGGATTGCTCCCAACCTATGTCAAATGTTCCAAGGGCAATGGGCATTGGGGTTTGCAGCTGCTTCCACCACAACCGAAGAATCAAATTCCACAACTATGCTAGAAAGACCCAATTTGCTGCAGAGAGTGATACCAAGTATAGCCTGGGCCTCCGCTACCGTGTTAAAGGCAATGCCATAATACCTATGGAAAGCGAAAATCACTTAACCATGGGCGTCCCTAACTATGCCACCACTACCACTCTCACTCGGGTTCCGATGAGGAGAGCCATCGATGTTCAGTTTAAACCGGCCCAGCGGAGGTCTCGTCCATTGAACAATCTCAGGCATGGCACCAAAGCAAACTTTGTGGCAATCAAGATGAAGGGCCTGGAGAGTGGCGGCGTCCCTAAGAGGCGGAAGGGCGCTGTCAGGTAGAGGGTTGCCGATTTCTTGCGTCCATCTGGAGATCTAAAAAATAATGTTTTGCGCTGATATTTGAATACCATCAAAACACGAGGCATTGTGACTCAACCAAATTTTTCAGGAAATAAGAGCAAGGGCAAGACCCAACAGCCGCTTGATGCGAGAAGAAGGAGAAGCCTTCGACATCCAGAGAGAAATCTTCTGCTGGATGGTCTGATTAGAGATGATAGGGACGTCAAAAATTCTGTGAAAATACAACCAGACCTTTGCAGCTATCAAACGGGAGCATAGGAGATGATCATGGGTCTCTTCAGCGTGCGCCAAGGAGGAGAGAAGACGCAGCTAATGCACAGGAGTAGGCCTCCCATTGGAGTGCAGCATTAAGGGATGATGAGGCAAGTGAGAAGAGCTATAATCGGACGGGGAATGAGCAGATTGAGAGGGTAGAATAGGGCTGGAAGCATGAATACCCGAGGCCTAGGGAGGATGATTGAGAGGTGAGTGATGGAGGTCTTGATCCCGGTTCAGCAGGCCCAGGTGAGATGCCACAGGGATTGAGGGGTGAGGGTGCTGAAGCTGAGGAGAGACACGCATTGGGAGGGGGCCTTGATCATCGCCTGTCATTGACAAGAGGCCGAACTCAGCACAACAACATTCACACTTAGATGCAAAGCTAACCCCCGAAGTCTTGATCGCAGCATCCACAGGAATGGCATGATGCAGGATTTTCCACAGGAACATGCCAATTTTATGTGGGAGGACGTCGTTCCAAGCCCATCGAGCCTAGGGAACCTTAGGCTTCTACTGCCGAATGCCATGCCAAGATGATTTCAATGAAAATTTACCGGACGCTGTCAGATCCCAGGCAAGCACGTCATCCCTACTGGATAGAGGGACAGGGCAGTTCCTCAGCTGTTGGACGGAAGACGGAGGAAGAGTACCATGAAGATCGATCCAGCAGAGTCTAGAAGGAGCCAAAAAGAAATCACTGACCATAGCATTCCTGAGGTGGGCAAGGATAGAGCCCGCAACCTGCAACGCCAGAAAGCCTTCCCCGACCAATTTTGAGTCCAGAAGTTGATTCTGCCTTCACCAAGGAGCCATTTGGAGTGAAGGAAAGTGAAGGAGATGGATCTAGATAAGTCCTTCCATACAGTTGATTTCACAGCTGAATTCAACCCCCAGGAATGAATGAATTTGCTAATGTATTTTGCAGTCATGAGTCTCGCCCAAAGGGATTTTCCCTCCAGGATATTTCTCGCCATCTTGATCCTACAAGCCGCCATTACATCTGCCATGCGCCTAATACCGAGACCTCCCTCTATTGTAGGGTGACAAATCTTGGACCACTTCACCCAATGTTTCTTCTTGGTTCCATTAGCATACCCCCAAAAGAAATTAGCCATACTCGATTCTAGAATCTTACAAGTCGCTTTGGGGATGTTCACCATTGACATGATGTGAATAGGGATGCTAGATAACACATGTTTAATTAGCACTAATCTAGCCGCAGGGCTAAGGATTTTAGCTTTTCAACCTTCCATCTTACGGAGAATTTTCTAGGCCAGGGGCATCATGAGAGGGGCACGAATTTTTTCCTTGGTGAGGGGGATACCTAGGTGGGGGCACGGAAGATTGACAAGCTTGAATTCTATCATGTGCATAATGCGCCTTGCCTTGGAGGAGGAAAACTTTTTAGGAAGAATAAAAGAAGATTTGCTTGCATTCACCTTTTGACCGGAGGTTTTCTCGTAGTCATTGATGAACGTGAGCACGGTGGGCACCGTGGATAACCTGGCATTCAAAAATAGAATTGCATCATCTGTAAAAAAAAAAAAAAAAAATGCGTTAGCATGGGGCTGCTTTGATGCAGTTTAAAGGGTTGGCATGCTCCGGTCGTAAAGAGATTGCGGATCCCCAGGCTGAGGACTTCCGCTGCCATAATGAACAATGAAGGAGATAGAGGGTCCCCTTGTCTTAATCCTCTAGAGGAAGGAAAAAAACCAAAGGACCTGCCGTTAATAAGGACCGAAAACTAGCTCCCCGTCTAGCACCGTTGAGCTTGGGAGATCCAACCATGGTCGAATCTGAATTGTTTAAGCACAAGGGAAAGGAAAGGCCATTCGACATGATCGTAAGCTTTTTCCATATCCAACTTAAGAATCATGTTTCTGCCAAACACTTTTCAGTCCAAGTCATGAACCATTTCCCTTGCAATGGAAATGTTATCAGTAATAGATCTTCCCTTAACAAAGGCGTCTTGTTCTTTAGAGATGATGGATGAAAGGATCGGGGCTAATCTGGATTCAATAATCTTGGAGAATTTCTTCATAATACCGTTGCAAAGGCTGATGGGCTGGTAGCCTGTGATTGACGTTGGGTTATCCTTCTTGGGGATAAGACAAATGTGGGTGCATTGAATGGCTATGGCCAGAGGGCCACCTGTAAAAAAATCCTTGGCTGCCTCAAAGATATCCAAACTGATAAGGTCTCAACAAGAGGAATATAAAGCACCTCCAAACCTATCCGGACCGGGAGCGCTATCGACTGGAATGGAGAGAGCCGCAACTTTTACTTCGTCGAGTGAGATAGGCCTCATCAGGTCAGAATTCATCTGCTCAATGACCATATTTGGGACACAAGATAGCATTGTCTCACTGTCTGATCTCTCTTGGGCTGAAAACAGGATCTTAAAATAGTCCTCTGCCACCTTGCCAATGTCCTCACTGTTATGTAGGGTCTCACCAGTTGGAGATTTGATGAAAGTAATCCCTAATCTTTTTCGGTTGTCTATAACCTAATCATGGGAGAATTTAGTATTTCTATCACCCTCATGCAGCCAGCGAATCCTTGATTTTTTCTTCCAAAAAACTTCCTGCTGCAGTTGGAATACCCTTAGGCTTTCCTGGGCTGATTTCAGTCTCTCCAAATTGACATCGGAAGAGGAGGCAAGGAGTGCAAATTCGGCTCTGGAAATTTCATCCTCAGCCCTTTGAACGTTACTGTGAACATTACCAAAAGTGAGCTTGTTCCAGTCTTTGAGAGCCCTCTTTAGATACTTCATCTTAAGCAACAGTTTGTACATGGGAGATGCTGCAACTTCAGTTTCCCATGCTACCTTGTGTAACACCCTGAAAATCGGGGGTCGTGTATAAACTCAACTCCCGAGTTCCAGACCGTCACTTATGCAACAAAAATGGTTATGATTCAATGTTGTCTGATTTAAAGCATTCACATGAGTAAAAGTATACCAAAACTGCAATTCATACTTCAGATCCAGTGATAAAAGTAAGCGGAAGACTAAACAATATATATATCACTGTATGGAAAAATAAAGTAATCTCATCTGTCTCTAAAGTATGACTACATCTCTGAGTATCATATACATGTAAATAAATAAAAGAATAAAGTTCAAAATAGTCCCACTGAAGTCCCCCTCGATCCAGGTCACCTACGGGAAGCCGTCGTGATACTGCATATACGAGAACTCATCCTGGTCCTCGTCAATCTCCGGCTCCACCTCCTGGATCTCGTCCTCACCTGCAACTACGACAGGGTCTGGTGGGTGTTGCAAACACCATCCCGTAACGTGGGAATGAGTGATCAACTCAGTGGAATCATAGAGCAAAGATTAGCATGTTCACAATTCAATCACGCGATAATAGTAAAGCAGTAAATCAGACAATCCTAATACTGTTGTTAATGCAAGATGATATGACGTGATGTATGCCCTCACCGACGATCACCCTCATGCGGCAACATCTTACGACCGCGGCATGCCACACTCCCTAGAGTGCTCCACATCTTCCAGACACATGCAATGCTATGGTGATATGATTACCAAGTTGTTATTAGTCCATTCAAACAGCAGGATTGGGAAACTAAGGTACTTCCCTTGTATCAATCCCAACACGGATCCTGTCTAGGGTCGTCACTCCTAGTAATCTCATACGATGTACATTTCGTAGGTCACTGCAAGGGCTGCCAGGGCTGTTGCTCGCACTCGTTGCACCGCTCCCCCATCACCTTATCAATACAGGCCTACTGTACTCTACTGCACGGAAGGGTCGTCGCCTCCCGTGGACTCAGAATACGCTCGCGGTCACTACAAAGGGCTCGTCGCCTGATCAGTGTAGGCCGACAGCTAGAATATAGTGTCCCATACCACCATAATCTGCTCACGAGTCAAGGTGCTCACTGGTCACTACGGGGAGGTGTGTGGCCCCAGCGTAGGCCGACAGCTCGACCACGGTGTCCCATACCACCATGCCCGGCTCATGAGTCTTCGTGGATCAAGGTACCACGGTTAATAGGGTTTACAATGGTAAGTTCAGTACCCTAGGTTCAAGCAGTTATGATACATACAAGGTGAACAAACATCGGCCAGTCGGGTTACTTGACGGGCTCGACTAGCGCGATCGCATCTCGAATTGAACGACATGAAGTGCGTGAAACACTTCGCGTGGCCTAACCACTGCCGCCAACTCTCAACACGAATCACATTCATCGACGCGTCGTTCGTGGCTATGACCAGTCAGCCACGAATTCGCTCGGTTACCGACTGCCTGGACTAGGTCAAGTCCCACACATCTATGGAATTTCATTAACATTATATACCAAGGTATTGGAATCGAAATACATCATGTGAGCATGTTAGCACATGTTAAAACATTCAACTTAAGCAAATCTTCAAGGCATACTTCCCATGTATATTCAACTTAAGCAAATCTTCAAGGCGTACTTTCTATGCATGTAGTGTAATCATGCATAAGGTAAGCATGTAGGAAATCATTTAGGTCAGCATATTAATCATGAAATCAATCTCAATCTACTACATAACATCATTTAACTCAATACATAATAATACAAGCATTTATACAAACACATACACTACACACTTAAGTCCACATATAGTATGTCGACCCAACGTGCGCAACTTGGCGAATCTCTTCGCCAAACTAATTATGCAAACATTCCTAACTCTCTAATGCGGCGACAAATCATGTCAATCACGTCAGCAAATTATGCATGGAGACCGTACTTCCTACAAATGACTAAAATGCCCTAAATCTCATATTCTTCGTTAATTTACGAAACAGGAAACGGAGAGCATGTTGTACATGTCAAACGGCGATGCCGTCGATAATCTACTATTAAACGACATTGAAAGCGTTGTAAACCGTCAATCAAAGCGTCTAAAATCCTCACCTAATCTCTTACGGTCGCGGGATTTTGAACGGAGCGTGTACGCTTCGTCTACGACAGTAGGAGAACCTGATTCATGGATTACGTTAGCTAACATGTTCAGAATCTACATAAACCCTAAATCAGCAAGTTTTTGGGGTTTTTCTATACCTGAAAAAGTGGAAAAATCACCAGCCAGGTGATTGGAATGAAGTGTTGAAGCAGCACTGTCAGGGGCTCGGATGCGGGAAAAATCTCCTCTTCCCTTTCTCTCAAACTCTCTCTCTCTTTTCTAGGGTTTGTGAAATTCGTATGCAAGGAAGGAATGAGGGTTTCAACCCCTTTTATAAGCTTGAAAACGCCGAAAATAGGCTCCGGGACGAAGTTTACTTATTGCCTATCCAATTCGGGGCTGTTTCGGTCCAAAAACTGATTTCTGGTGGTCCCCTGGTCGATTGCGATCAGACTTAAGCTCATGGGTACCAGATGTACCTCGTATTAAGTTTTCAGTCTGGCAGGGTTCGCAGATCGCACGTGGCGGACCAGTTTCAGTTTAGCGGTCACCGCACATAGATCAGGGCTGAAAGTCCCATGATAATAAATAGATATTTTTCCTGATCCGAGGGTGTAATCTGGATGAATTCTGACGGTCAGGACGCTTAATACTGACGCGTCAAGTCGTGTGCCAGATCTAAATTTAAAATTCCCAATTCGTCCCTATTCGCGGTCGCTTCAGTCCGGGTTCAACGAAATACTCTGTGATTGTCGGTTTGACTTGATTTTCGAGATGATTGTCAAGTCCAGCTGGGCGGTTCTAACGGTCTAAGATAGGAGGTATCGGACCTTCGACGCGCGGTCTAAATCCCATATAAAAGTTCAATATGGTCCAGAGGACAAACCTGCTTAGAGTTTGATCCAAGGTTATAGAGTATTGTAGAGTTGTCTGTTCTACTCGATTTGGGTCTTGTAGAACGTATTTAACGTGATCAGGGACTATTTCCCAGCTACTCTAGCGTTGCGCTAGCCAACTTACGTTTAATTTCCATGGAAATTATTTATACGCGATTTCGGGTCAAATCGGTACTCGATTCCAAGTACGGATTTTTCACGGGCGTTACAATCTACCCCCCTTAACAAATAATTTCATCCTCGAAATTTGTACCTGTTCGTACTCCTCGAGAAGTTGTGGGTAGTTCTTTCTGATCTCGGCTTCTGTCTCCCAAGTAGCCTCCTCCTCAGAGTGATGCGTCCATAGTACCTTCACAAGGGGAATCACCTTGCTACGCAGTACCTGCTCCTTCCGGTCTAAGATGCGTGTCGGTCGCAGGATATAAGTAACATCCTCTCCTAACTGCACCTGCTCTCATCTGATGATATGGGAAGGATCAGCAACGTACTTCTTCAGCATAGAAACATGAAATACGTTGTGGACGCTCGCGAGGGGCGTGGGTAAAGCCAATCGGTAAGGCACTGCTCCCACACGATCGAGGATCTGAAATGGACCAATGAATCGCGGTGTCAGCTTCCCCTTCTTCCCGAACCGAAGGACTCCCTTCATAGGGGAAACTCGCAAAAACACATGATCCCCGACTGTGAACTCTAGTGGCCGTCGTCTCGTATCGGCGTAGCTCTTCTATCTGCTCTGCGCTGTAAGAAGTCGACGTCGAATAATATCAATCTTCTCTGACGTCGGCTGCACCAACTCTGGGCCAATCAAGCTGCGCTCACCGACCTCTAACCAGCAATGCGGTGCGCGACAAGGTCGCCCATACAGCGCCTCATAAGGTGCCATGCCGATACTCGCCTGGAAGCTATTGTTGTACGCAAACTCCGCATATGCAAGACAGTCATCCCAACTGTCCTTGAAGTCCAATGCGCAAGCCCGCAACATGTCCTCCAGGATCTGGTTCACTCGCTCCGTCTGTCCGTCCGTCTGTGGGTGGAAGGCAGTACTGAACTTCAACTTCACACCCATAGCCTCCTGAATGCGAGTCCAGAAAATAGAAGTGAACCGCGTGTCTCTGTACAACACGATCTCCAACGGAACTCCATGCAGACGCACGATCTCTCTAATATACAATCTAGCCAGCTCGTTTGCAGAGTTCGTAACTCTGATCGGTAGGAAGTGCGCCGACTTCGTCAATCGGTCGACGATCACCCAAATGGAATCATGCCCCTTCCTCGTCTTCGGCAACCCAGAAATGAAATCCATGGAAATGAAATCCCACTTCCACTCTGCAATCGGCATAGGCTGCAAAAGTCCAGGTGGTCGGCGATGCTCCGCCTTCACCTGCTGACAAGTGAGACAACGGGACACGAACTCAGCTATGTGGGTCTTCATACCTTCCCACCAATACGTCCTCTTCACGTCACGATACATCTTCATGCTGCCAGGATGCATCGCGAGTCTAGTAGAATGCGCAGCCTCGAGAATCTCTCGTCTCAAGTCAAGGACATCTGGGACGCATAGGCGGCCACGGTAACGTAAGCCCCCATCCATACCAACTCGCCAGTCGGCGTCAGCATCATCACTGGCCTGCTCTCGAAGCTCAGTAAGATGCGCGTCGTCCCTCTGCGCCTCGATGACTCGGTCATCGATCTGGGATCGCACCTGTACGTGTGCGATGAACTCAAATGGCTCCTCTACGGTGAGTTTCTGCTCAAAGTCTCGCAAAAACTCCACCATATCCCACTCGGCAACCATCAGCGGAGCCGCAAACTCTATCGCCTTCTTGCGGCTCAACGCATCAGCCACAAGGTTCGCCTTCCCAGGATGGTAAGAGACTTCAAACTTGAAGTCCTTCAGCGTCTCCATCCATCGCCGCTGCCTCATATTCAAGTCTCGCTGCGTGAATATGTACTTGAGGCTCTTGTGGTCGCAAAAGAGCTCGAACTCCTCTCCGTAGAGGTAATGTCTCCAGAGTCTCAGTGCGAATATAACGGCTGCCAACTCCAGGTCGTGTGTAGGGTAATTCTCCTCGTGCTTCCTTAATTGTCTCGAGGCATACGAAATTACCCTGTCCCTCTGCATAAGGACACAACCCAAACCAACGCTAGACGCGTCAGTGTATATAGTGTATCTAACCCCCTGCTCTGGCAATACTAGCACAGGGGCGGACGTAAGTCTGTCCTTCAGCTCCTGAAAAGCTGACTCCGCCTTATCATTCCAGGCGAACCTCACGTCCTTCCGTGTCAACTGAGATAAGGGTCTTGCGATCTTCGAAAAGTCCTTAATGAAGCGCCGATAGTAACCAGCGAGACCCAAGAAACTCCTCACCTCAGTGACAGAACCAGGCTGCTCCCAGTCCTACACCGCAGCTACTTAGACAGGTCAACTGCCATGCCGTCCTTGGACACCACGTGTCCCCAGAAACTTCACCTCCTGCTTCCAGAAGTCGCACTTCTTGTACTGTGCGAACAACTGATGTCGTCTGAGCGTATCAAGGACCAAACGCAAGTGCTCCTCATGCTCCTCTCGACTCCTAGAGTATACCAAAATGTCGTCGATGAAGACAACGACGAATCGATAGAGGAAAGGCCGAAAAACCCGGTTCATCAGATCCATGAACACGGCCGGTGCGTTCGTGAGACCGAACGACATCACGAGGAACTCGTAGTGGCCAAAACTGGTCCTGAATGCTGTCTTCTGCACGTCCTCATCTCTAACGCGCAGCTGATGATATCCTGACTGAAGATCAATCTTCGAGAAGTACTGCGCTCCTCTCAACTGATCAAACAAGTCATCGATCCTGGGCAAAGGGTACTTGTTCTTCACCGTGAGCTGGTTCAGCCTGCGATAATCAATACACAATCGCAGCGAACCATCCTTCTTCTTCACGAACAAGACCGGTGCTCCCCAAGGAGACACGCTAGGCCGTATAAAGCCAAGCTCTAGCAGGCCATCAATCTGCGTCCTCAACTCCTCCATCTCACATGGTGTCATGCGATACGTCGGCAGTGAGACGGGTGTAGAACCAGGAATCAGATCGATAGTGAAATCGATCTCACGTCGGGGCGGCAAACCAGGGATCTTCCTGAACAGATCCCCGAACTCAGAAACAACTGGCGTCTGCTCAAGTACCTGGGCACCAGCGTCGCGCAATAGAGTGGCGTAGCTAAGAATGCGGAAAGGAAGATTTACCCGCACTGGAAATGTGAAAGGCGTGCCCTCAGGCTCGTACACCGTCACCACACGAGCCTCGCAGTCAATCTCGGCTCTCGCTGCAGTCAACCAGTCCATGCCAAGAATGACGTCAAGATAAACGAGCGAGGGATCGACGACCAGATCAAGAGTCATCGTCCTGCCTCTCAGATCAACTAAACAACCCTCACACATCTGGGTGACATCCGAATAATCTCCATGAGCTGCAAGGACTCGCACGCTATCCATAGTGATAGTCTGCAACCCAAGACGTCTGACTACAGCACGCGATATCAAAGAAATTGTAGAACCAGTGTCCACCATGATGAGAACGGGAGTACCTCCGATATGGCCCGTGACCTCGAAGGCTGAATGCTGGAAAGTCGGCGTCGTAGCGGCCTCAGAAGTCAGTGCATGAACTCGCGCCTGTTGTGGCCGGTTCGGCCGCTGTGTCAAGGGCCGTGGAGGCTGTCGAATCTGCGATACCGTAGGTCTGAACGAAGGATGCGCAGGAGCTAACCGTATAGGCGGTACTGATATCGCCTATGGACGTACACGATCAATCTTCTGCGGCGGCGAGAACCCACTGTCCCGCATCCTGGAAAAGTAACTCTGCGCTAAATGGCCCGTCCTCCCACAGTATGTGCATGATAAATCAGGGCACCGAAACGGTCGTACAGGCGCCGTGGTCCTGGTAGGAGGATCAATGCGAGGCCTCTTGCCCGCGAAGGGCCTATCTGGCAACTTCGGTCGCGGCCTGGAAGTAGTCGGGCCTCGAGATCGCGCAAGTCGATCCACGTCCTGCTCTGCCCGCATGGACATGTGAACCAACTCCGCATAGGAGGGGAAACTGACACAGCACATCTTCGACCGAATATCCAGTCGCAAGCCCTCCAAAAAGTGCCGTATGCGCATCTGCTCATCAGACAGAATCGTCAGGACGTACCTGCCCAACTCTGTGAACCGATGCTCATACTCAGTAACCGTCATCGCTGCCTACCTGAGACGGAGAAACTCATTCTCCCTCTCGTGCCTGTAGGTCTGGGGATAATACTTCTCATGGAAGCGGAACTTGAATGTTGCCCACGTCCATACGAAATCTGCGGCAACAGTCCGCAATATACTATCCCACCACATACTGGCCTCTCTCTCAAATAGGAAGGTAGCCAGCTCTACCTGCTCTGCCTCGGTACAGTGTAACATGCGTAGAATCTTCGACACTCGGTCGAGCCAGAACTCTGCCTCCTCAGGTCTGTGAGAACCCGAAAAAGTAGGAGGCCGCAAGCGCTGAAATCGCTCCAAAAGGCCCCGTGTGTCGGCAGGATTCCCCGCAGGGAAAGCAGGCTGCACAGGGTGTGCTATGCCCTCGTCCTGGGCGTAAGTATAGGCATCCTCAGCTGGATGCGCAGGTGATGCAGGTGGAGTCCACCCTGGGCTAAAGTCCCAACTATAGTGGTCAATAGCTGCTACTGCTGTAGCATCATAGCCATCATCTGCTCGAATCTATCAGGGGGTGGAGCAGGCTGTGGCGGATGAGGTGCGGAGTAGATGCGCGCTGTGGCTCTCGAACTAATGGTGTAAATGGCGGTGGTCCATCTGTAGGACCAACAGCAGGCTGAGACGATCGAACAGTCTCAGGAATCGGGCCCACAGCAGGGTCCGGACGAGTGTCAGACTGAGAAGGAGTCTGATCCATCTGCTCAGACAATGAAAGCCGAACCGCACTCCTCGTAGTCTTAGGTGGCATTCCCTATATTCAAAATAGGGTGTAACCTTGTCAGTCTCAATTACACAAATACACCACAATCATTCACTAAAGAGTCAAAGGCATTCCATGCATTTCAATTAATCAAAATTGTCACAATACAAGGGATATATCCTTACAAGCATCATGACTAGAATTACATGAAAATCAAAACAGTTAAGCAACAGCAACATAAGCAAAGCACTAGCCCTAATAGGCTTTACATACATAAAATAGGAAATGGCTAACTACTCATAACAACATCAAGGATCGCGTCGCTAGTCGGAGTCTGGCGACGGAGGAGGAGCACCCTTATCCTCTAAGCAACACAGGATTGCCTTCAAGGTGCGAGTCACCTTGCCAAACTTCTTCTTTGTAACAGCCTTGGCATCAGCGACTTCCGCTCGAAGTTCTTGGACTTCCCTTCGCAAAGCGGTCTGGCTCTCCTCCATCCGAGCAATGCGGTCGTCGATAGTAGTCTGCGCAGAAGGAGGAGGGCTCTCATCAGTATCCTGAGCCTCCTCTTCTGCTTCTTCCTGAGTCTCTTCCTGAACCTCTGCACTAGGTTCTTCTTCGCTTTGATCTTCCTCTTCATCAAAGTCGTCCCCACTATCCCTTTCAAGTTAATTTTCATGATATTGCGACCCAATCTTCATCTTAACCATTGTCGACTCATCGATGGTGTGAATCGATACCGGCAATTCGGGTCCAAGTCTATAGGCAAACTCAAGCGCAATCTTGCAAATGAGTCGGCCAAAGGGAAGGGATTCGGATGTTCTCCTCGACCTGGCTATGAGAACTATCTGCCATAAGATGAAAGTGGCCATACATACGTTCTCTCCCTGGGCCACCAGAAATAAGAAATCGACCATAAGACGTGTACATTCAATGCGGTTCGTCGACCTAGGATAAACATTAAACGTGCAGATATGATGTAACAGGCGCAAATCCTCAGACATGTACGTCGCTTTGAGGCTATTATTAGGCTACCATGGAACCAACTTACCGCACAGAAACCTGGTGCGGCGATCTCGTTCATGTCTAGTCCTCAAATTCTTCTCACTTGGATGCACATCACCTAGAGGCACATTGAGAAGTCGCGCAACCAACCGGACGTCGATCGTAGCCATCCGATCTCTACCAAAAGGGATTTTGAACTGCAAAGGCTCCAAGGTAGGATTCTGGATGTTAGCATAGAAGGCACGAACGGTGCTCACATTAGCACGAGCGCGAACTTCAAAGATCGGTCCCCAGTGCGCAGCTTCAATGCGTTCGAACAACAGATATTCGCCGAACAATCGCCCATCTACGTCCGCCTCAAATAACACTCTACGGTCCGTGTATTCACCATGAGGCATCTCTGATAGAATGGTTCGTCCAAGATGTGCATGGGGATCCAAATCCCGCTTTGTACGGCACTCCAGGACTGCAGTTGGACTTGCGGCGGTGCTTGAACTTGCGGCACCACCCCGCGGTCTTCTCAATCGAGCAGGGCGGCTAGGTCCAGCCTCGTCTGTCGCAGTTTTCCTCTTACCCATCAAAGATATGATGGATGAGAGCGACAAAAGGCCCAAAATGGCTTCCACAAAAGCCATGGAAAACGCCAAAAATACGGAGAAATGGCTGCCCAATCTAAGAAAAGGAAATCTAGGCATCGTAGAGGGATGCTTCAAGCTTCCCAAGGCTGTACTTTCAAGGAGAAATACAAACAAAAAGATAGCATGGAGCACCTCACGATTTCAGCTCTATTTGGGGGATTTTGGAGCTCCAAATGGGGAAATCTTCAAGGAAAGGGGCTACCAACACCCAATAACTGATGGGTGGTGGTCGGTTTTGGCCAAGGAAGGTTGTAGAGGTGGTTTGGGACGCCGAAGTTTGGGATTGGTTGCTGAAAATTGAATCTAGGGTATGCAAGGGGGCTGTTTGTGAAGGAGAGGTGGGTTTTGGGGGTTTTCGTAGGGTGGGAGGTGCATAGGGGTGATGTGGACCCTGTTTAAGGGAGTGCGCCCGAAGGACAGCACCACCGGAGCTCGCCGGCCGGCGATGGCCTCGCCGGTCAACTCGCAAGTTGACCGGTGGGACCCCATGGGTCTGGTCCCCCATGGTCCCAGGGTCCCAAAAAGTCAGGTCCCACCCCTTGGTTCATTGTATTTTGGTCTCTATGAGCCCAAACATGTATTCAGGGCTTTCCGGGTCCACATCGCAATACCGAATACCAAACCATATGATGCAGCATATGAATTTGGGGTAGAAGGAGCCAGTACACCTATCTAGCTCCTTAGTTGCTAAAGAAAGTGAAGTTAGAATGGCCTTATGGCCATTTTTCATAAAATTTTACTATTCACTGTAAAATTTGGTGAATGTACTAATTTGTGTTATTTTCACATTAGGTTTGATGCCTAACATGAAATGGATAAGAAAGAACTGAAGGTTGAAGTGTTTAGAGAAGGAATTTTGAAGATTTTTGGTGAAACGGGGTTTTTAAGCCCTGGCGATTGATTACAGGAGTCGTGGTCATCCCACGGCCCAAGGAGTCGCTTTTGTGGTTTAAAAACTGCTCATAGGACGTCTCCACCCGACTTCCTACAGCTTAGAAGTGATTCGGGTTGCTTTACGCGACCCGAGATACCTTACAGACTCGATCTTGCGATCGATCCTTATAGACTTCGCCTATCGGCGAATCTATGATCCTAGAAGTGTTTCTAGACCCTTCTCGCACCCACCTAAGTCAAAGGAAGCGACAGCGTACGTCGCAAGACCATAACCCAGGCCCAGTATACTCTCATTCATTCTCTGATACCAACTTGTAACACCCTGAAAATCGGGGGTCGTGTATAAACTCAACTCCCGAGTTCCAGACCGTCACTTATGCAACAAAAATGGTTATGATTCAATGTTGTCTGATTTAAAGCATTCACATGAGTAAAAGTATACCAAAACTGTAATTCATACTTCAGATCCAGTGATAAAAGTAAGCGGAAGACTAAACAATATATATATCACTGTATGGAAAAATAAAGTAATCTCATCTGTCTCTAAAGTATGACTACATCTCTGAGTCTCATATACATGTAAATAAATAAAAGAATAAAGTTTAAAATAGTCCCACTGAAGTCCCCCTCGATCCAGGTCACCTACGGGAAGCCGTCGTGATACTGCATATACGAGAACTCATCCTGGTCCTCGTCAATCTCCGGCTCCACCTCCTGGATCTCGTCCTCACCTGCAACTACGACAGGGTCTGGTGGGTGTTGCAAACACCATCCCGTAACGTGGGAATGAGTGATCAACTCAGTGGAATCATAGAGCAAAGATTAGCATGTTCACAATTCAATCACGCGATAATAGTAAAGCAGTAAATCAGACAATCCTAATACTGTTGTTAATGCAAGATGATATGACGTGATGTATGCCCTCACCGACGATCACCCTCATGCGGCAACATCTTACGACCGCGGCATGCCACACTCCCTAGAGTGCTCCACATCTTCCAGACACATGCAATGCTATGGTGATATGATTACCAAGTTGTTATTAGTCCATTCAAACAGCAGGATTGGGAAACTAAGGTACTTCCCTTGTATCAATCCCAACACGGATCCTGTCTAGGGTCGTCACTCCTAGTAATCTCATACGATGTACATTTCGTAGGTCACTGCAAGGGCTGCCAGGGCTGTTGCTCGCACTCGTTGCACCGCTCCCCCATCACCTTATCAATACAGGCCTACTGTACTCTACTGCACGGAAGGGTCGTCGCCTCCCGTGGACTCAGAATACGCTCGCGGTCACTACAAAGGGCTCGTCGCCTGATCAGTGTAGGCCGACAGCTAGAATATAGTGTCCCATACCACCATAATCTGCTCACGAGTCAAGGTGCTCACTGGTCACTACGGGGAGGTGTGTGGCCCCAGCGTAGGCCGACAGCTCGACCACGGTGTCCCATACCACCATGCCCGGCTCATGAGTCTTCGTGGATCAAGGTACCACGGTTAATAGGGTTTACAATGGTAAGTTCAGTACCCTAGGTTCAAGCAGTTATGATACATACAAGGTGAACAAACATCGGCCAGTCGGGTTACTTGACGGGCTCGACTAGCGCGATCGCATCTCGAATTGAACGACATGAAGTGCGTGAAACACTTCGCGTGGCCTAACCACTGCCGCCAACTCTCAACACGAATCACATTCATCGACGCGTCGTTCGTGGCTATGACCAGTCAGCCACGAATTCGCTCGGTTACCGACTGCCTGGACTAGGTCAAGTCCCACACATCTATGGAATTTCATTAACATTATATACCAAGGTATTGGAATCGAAATACATCATGTGAGCATGTTAGCATATGTTAAAACATTCAACTTAAGCAAATCTTCAAGGCATACTTCCCATGTATATTCAACTTAAGCAAATCTTCAAGGCGTACTTTCTATGCATGTAGTGTAATCATGCATAAGGTAAGCATGTAGAAAATCATTTAGGTCAGCATATTAATCATGAAATCAATCTCAATCTACTACATAACATCATTTAACTCAATACATAATAATACAAGCATTTATACAAACACATACACTACACACTTAAGTCCACATATAGTATGTCGACCCAACGTGCGCAACTTGGCGAATCTCTTCGCCAAACTAATTATGCAAACATTCCTAACTCTCTAATGCGGCGACAAATCATGTCAATCACGTCAGCAAATTATGCATGGAGACCGTACTTCCTACAAATGACTAAAATGCCCTAAATCTCATATTCTTCGTTAATTTACGAAACAGGAAACGGAGAGCATGTTGTACATGTCAAACGGCGATGCCGTCGATGATCTACTATTAAACGACATTGAAAGCGTTGTAAACCGTCAATCAAAGCGTCTAAAATCCTCACCTAATCTCTTACGGTCGCGGGATTTTGAACGGAGCGTGTACGCTTCGTCTACGACAGTAGGAGAACATGATTCATGGATTACGTTAGCTAACATGTTCAGAATCTACATAAACCCTAAATCAGTAAGTTTTTGGGGTTTTTCTATACCTGAAAAAGTGGAAAAATCACCAGCCAGGTGATTGGAATGAAGTGTTGAAGCAGCACTGTCAGGGGCTCGGATGCGGGAAAAATCTCCTCTTCCCTTTCTCTCAAACTCTCTCTCTCTTTTCTAGGGTTTGTGAAATTCGTATGCAAGGAAGGAATGAGGGTTTCAACCCCTTTTATAAGCTTGGAAACGCCAAAAATAGGCTCCGGGACGAAGTTTACTTATTGCCTATCCAATTCGGGGCTGTTTCGGTCCAAAAACTGATTTCTGGTGGTCCCCTGGTCGATTGCGATCAGACTTAAGCTCATGGGTACCAGATGTATCTCGTATTAAGTTTTCAGTCTGGCAGGGTTCACAGATCGCACGTGGCGGACCAGTTTCAGTTCAGCGGTCACCGCACATAGATCAGGGCTGAAAGTCCCATGATAATAAATAAATATTTTTCCTGATCCGAGGGTGTAATCTGGATGAATTCTAACGGTCAGGACGCTTAATACTGACGCGTCAAGTCGTGTGCCAGATCTAAATTTGAAATTCCCAATTCGTCCCTATTCGCGGTCGCTTCTGTCCGGGTTCAACGAAATACTCTGTGATTGTCGGTTTGACTTGATTTTCGAGATGATTGTCAAGTCCAGCTGGGCGGTTCTAACGGTCTAAGATAGGAGGTATCGGACCTTCGACGCGCGGTCTAAATCCCATATAAAAGTTCAATATGGTCCAGAGGACAAACCTGCTTAGAGTTTGATCCAAGGTTATAGAGTATTGTAGAGTTGTCTGTTCTACTCGATTTGGGTCTTGTAGAACGTATTTAACGTGATCAGGGACTATTTCCCAGCTACTCTAGCATTGCGCTAGCCAACTTACGTTTAATTTCCATGGAAATTATTTATACGCGATTTCGGGTCAAATCGGTACTCGATTCCAAGTACGAATTTTTCACGGGCGTTACACCTTGACAACCCGTTTGAAGTCCTCATGGGAGATCCACATACGTTGGAAACGGAAGGGATGGGGGAAATCAGCAGAATCGTCCTTAAAGCTCATAACGATAGGGGAATGGTCGGAGAAGACCCTCGCAAGGTGATTAACTTTAAATGTTAGGAGCGCGCTTGACCACATCGCATTAACTAGCATCCTATCGAGTCTAGCCCATCTGTGGCTCCTACCCAATATATTGTTACACCATGTGAAAATGGACCCATGATAGGCAGCATCAATCAGGCTAGTATCATTAATAGTGTCAATAGAGTCAATCATAGACACTGACAAAGAAGAAGCTCCCCCAAGCCTTTCCTCCATGCTCACCGTGCAGTTAAAATCCCCTATAACCAGCCATGGACCCTGAATGAGGGTAGACATCCTCCTGAGTTCATCCCATAAAACCTTCCGGCGATCCTTGTCACAGCTAGCATGCACTACCGAAATCGATAGGGGAGGAAATGAGTCATGAGAAATCGAGAAAGTAATGCATTTTCCAATCTCTAAAACCATGCTAATTTGAATTCCATGTTTAATCAGAACCCACGTGTGGCCCTCGGACTCATCCGCCATAGAGTGAGACTAGAAATCCAATTTGGCGGCTACAACATCCCTCTTATTCGCTCTGAGCATCGGTTCCTGCAGCAAAAGGATCGAGATTTTGTTCTTCTTAACCAGTTGTTTCATATGGCGGGTAGTTTGAGCATTACCTACCCCTCTCACATTCCAGGAGAGGATGTTAAATATCAAACACCCATCCTTTGACCTCGGCCCTTCCACGAATGGCTCTTAATCTCTAACTCTTCCTTTTGAACAATGAGATAGTAGCCCTTCCTTTCCTTCTAGCTGCCCTGACAAAAAACATAGATTCCATCCCCACTCTAGTCCCCAATTCTAAAAGATCTGAGTCGTTGGTGGCCTCCTCCGTAGCAATGTCCATCCAAAGAGCAATTCCATTTTCGTCATTGATAGCCACACGCTGGGCCAAATCCTCAACAAGATTACTTCGAGGCAAAAAGGTTGCATGCATTTCAGGATGCCTATCTGCAACAACATCAGAGATAGGGCCAAAGCCCTCTCGGTTGGCCAGTTCTAGACTCATGGCTTCCAATTTCTCTTGGCAGTCTTCTGCTCTGTTATCCCAGGTTGTGAGGATATGATCTTCTTCAACATTCAGTATAACAGAAGCCACTAGGCCTGCAGGAGGGGACCTGGAATTCTGAGCGAGGGAACTCTCATGAAATAGGTTTTAAACCCCCGATAGCTAGCCCTCCCAATCATCCATGACATTTCTATTTATGGTGATTCTGGGGCAAGGGGTAGATGTGGGGGATGAAAGAAAAGGGTTGGTCGATATGCAGATATCAGGGGGTGTAGGCCGAGCGATTGAGGGGTCTGGTTGAGGGGCTGGGCAGGAGATAGGAATTGGGAATTGAGGTGAGGAAAGGGAGGGTTGTAGGTTCTGCAGGGTTAAGCTTGGGGTGGGGTCTAGGGAGATGCGGGTTGGGGGGATGCAAGGGCCAGGCAGGTGGATAGGAGAGAAGGGCAGTAGTTGAGCTGGGGGTCCGTCTGTCCATTGGATAGTGTTGGGCTGGGGCAAGCCAAGGGAGGGAACAATCGAATCCCCGACTTGTTGGCCTGGCAAGGTGTGAAGCATCATGCGTGGGGCCAGGACAGGCAGAATTTGAGGATCAGATGGTGCGTCATTCGATCGAACAGGAGGTATGCACTCCCCTCCATCAGCATTCACAACTCCTGAATCCATCAGGATTGAATCTTTGTCCTTCTCAGTGGGTGTGGACTCTTGTTGGTTTTTAAAGGATCTGATTACCCACTGTTTAGTACCCTCTTGGCGAGGCCCATCACTATTCTCCCCCCTACAACGGTCAAGTTAGATCCACACTGCGACCTCTAGCTACACGAAAATCTGAAACAATCTGCCTTTAACAATGAGATTAAGCATTTTGTAGGGAACCAGGTCGATTGGGGGTTTGATTTTGGCTCTGGAAAACCATCTATTCTTACCACTGAGCGATTTGGGATCGAGCTCCAACACCTCCCCAATTTGCTCAAATTTGCTCAGCGATCTGACTTATAGTCTGATCACACCATGCGTGCAACAGTATGCCCTCGATCTGGATCCAAACACCACTATCTGGGACACGCATTGTTGGGCCCCATGGTCTGACATTGTATAGACCAAGCTTGGAATGGAGGATTTTGTCCCGTGAGAATGCCAATAAAGCTTCATTGGTTGAGAACTGAAGAGTAAAAACATGTTTGGATATTTGAAATACCTCAACCTGGGTCGATTTGAAGTTGGAGGAGCGAATGCCATCACGTAGGGAATCGGCGGACCAACTTGACATTTCGCCAACCAGAGCATTTGCCATGTCCTATCTGCCTTTGTCCGAAATCTATTTTGGGACAATGATATGCTGGATGTTGAAGGCGGAGGGGATGGGAGGGACGTGGCTTCGGCATAGGATCGGCTCTCCTGTTTGTTGGTAGTGCCACTGCCATTGTTGGGGATTTCATTAACCCTTTTGGTGGGTTGCATAATAGGGGCATGGGTCTGAATCGCTGAGCCGTTTGCCTTCGAGTTGGGATTGCTCTATCTGTCCTTTATTTTTGGAGGTCCATTGGATAGACGTTGGATGGCCGCCGAGATCTGCATTCTTCTACGACCTAAAAACTGATTATTGAGAAGATTCAATGCCTGCATTACATCATCTCGTTTTGAAAAGGAAACAAACGCAAAGCCTTTGCTTCTCCCGGTTGTGGAGAAAACAAGAATATACACATCAGCCAAATCCCCAAATTGGCCAAAGCGTGCTCGAAGATCATCTAAGGAAGCGGAGAAGGGAATGTTCCCTACAAATAGTCGATTTGAATCATACCTGGATTTCTTTTGCCGCACTATCGTCCAGGTCTGAATTGTCCTCGCACGACAGGGATGGCGATGGCTTTTCCCATCAAGAGGTTAGGGCATCCGCAGTGGCACTCTTTCAATTTCTCATTACCCAAATAATTATTACTTATTTACACCAAATTATCAGTAATTAGGAACTCGCATGCCCGCCCACGAGATATGAATTGGTTCTCACAAGAACACATGAGAACTTATCTCATGAGATATGAGCATAAAATTTTAACTGTCCATGTGATGCAACACCTCATGAAACCTTTAGGTGCCCAACTTTTACCCTGATTTAAAACTTTGGCGAGCCATGGAAAATGAGAACAATTTCCTCTCTTGATTTGGCTCTCTCTTTGCTATATCCTACAAGAGTTTTGGATTAGGTGGAAAGTTGGGCCTAGGTTTCATGGGGTGTTGCATGACATGGACCATTTAGATTTTGTACCCATGACACATGTGTGAAAGTGCACAGGTGAGCGCATGCATGTGCACACACACACACACACACACACACACACACACACACACACACAGAGTGAAATGCTAACAGGTTCTCACAAGAACTCTTGACAATTCATCTCACTTGATGTGAGCACAAAATTTGAATGGTCCATTGGGTAAGTCACGTCATGAAATCCTTAGGGCTAAAAAGTTAGCTTGATCCTAAATTTTGGAAGGCCACAAAAATGAAAGGAAATTTTCACCTTGATTTTCACTGGGGCCCACGTGGGTTGCAAAACAACTTGATCTTTTGCCCACCTCTTCATTTAAGTTAGATGAAGGGCTTGCATGGCCTAGATTGCATATGCACATGACATGAGATGAGTTCTTAAAAAGTTCTCAAGAGTTTACATGAGAACCCATTCCCAATGAGCATCTCTCTCTCTCTCTCTCTCTCTCTCTCTCTCTCTCTCTCTCTCTCTCTCTATTCACGCACACACCTCCTAATGCTATTGCCTCCAACTAAGATAGACCACGTATAAATGAGTGACGCTTGTATGATATCTGGCAAATACTAAATAACCAATTTCTCTAAAAGCTTAAGCCACTAGAGCAAGTGGTTATTTGATATAGTCAAGTGTTCGAATTCTAAAAGTAACATATATGCCTTCCTAATATATTTTCTCATGGGGGGCATTTATGGCGTGAGTTGTAAGTGTCCATCCACATGGGTGTGATTTGTGAATGTCCCTCCACCTTTGCCCAATATGCTCTCAGGTGGAGTTCCACTTGGCATGTGTGGGAAAGCGTTAAAGTCCTTTAATGGCTCAAGCTTTTAGAGAAAGTGGCGATTTGACATGGTATTAGAGTGGAAGGTCTTGTATTTGAATACCAAGAGTACTAACAAATATGCCTCGGTATTATATTCTCCCATGGGGACTAGGAAAATCCGGTCTAGCATAAGGATCAGGAAATCAAGCTTGGCTTGTTTATGTGCTCATTGTAGCTTTGACCCAACCCACCTTGACCCAAATTGACTCATTTGCATCCCTAATGATCCCCAACAAGTGTCATGTCTACTCCTCAAGTGGATTGAAAGGTTCATCGAGTAGTTATGGCATCTCTATATTAATAATTTTTCTATAATAACCTAATTCACCATGAGCTTCATGGGCTAAGTTTATCCTACAAAATATTTGTTTGGGGCCCTCCATGATTTGTAGATTAGTGATCGAGTACCTTTAATCTTATGTAAGGGAAGCCTTGCTTTGGTCCAATCGAAAGTTCAATCGGTCTGACCAAAATTTCAAGGTTTGACCTAGCTAATGTTTGTTATGATGGTTTGCCCGTTTTCTGTTCGACCAAAAGTTTGCACTATGGTTCAATCCGATCCGACCAAAAGTCTCATGATTCAACTGGACTTGATGCTTAAGTGTGGGATTAATTTCTAATTGGGTACATGATGTGTGAATATCTTGTAATCTCTCGATTAGGGTTAGAGAGCAAAATATCTGAGTGTTTTGAAGGAAAAGTTTAGGTTTTTCATTTATAAATTATTCAATCTCTCGTAATCCTTTTGATATAGTAGATTGATTGTCACTTTGTGTCATTATTTTTTCCTGCAAGGGTTTACCATATAAAAATTCCTATATTATTTGTAGTTGCTTGCTCATTTTCCTTCTTATTGCGTATTTGATTTATTCTGAGGTTACTTCTACGCCCATTAAGGGGTTTCAACACTATCAAGTGATTTGCAAATAATGCCGTTGTTCCTTCTACATGTTCTTTCTACCTTGCAAATCGAGGACTTTGAAAGGTGCAACAAATGTTATCTCGAATAGAAATGAACAATAAAGGTTATGGTTAAAAAAAATGACAAAACTTACCACTCACAAGGATCATCATGTTAGCTGAGAGCAGTGGGGTGCTCAACCGAGCAATACCCTGATGAGTGAGAGGTAAGCAATAATGCTGAGATTGCAAGCTATTGTTAACATATGAGCATAGGTGGATGATTCCTAATACTAAGATCTTCCTTCAAATTTGACACACAGGTGCAAATGGAAGGAAACTACAACTACTGATTTCGACTAAATTGGTCCAACATAAGGTTTAGATGGACTGAACTACTCCTAGACGTTAAGGGGTTCTACGCTGGTGTGTGATGGAAATGATAAATGTCCATGGAGACTGAATAAATAGAGTTTCTTTGGAGTTGATTTGTTTGGGTTTTATTTGATTGATTAATGTTGATTCACTTCGTGTTCTCTTTTACTATTTATAGACTTTCTAATGCATGGCAATTGTAAAGTAGCAATGACCCTTAATCGTTGACATTTTGCCTTCGTCAAATATGTTATTATTAAGATGGTTATTGACCATGCCTCAATGTTGATGTATCCCAAATGATTACTTGTTTTTATTCTTTAGGTTACTTATACGGTATGATTTTTCGAAGACCTAGTCATTAATAAGTTGTCTTTTATATATTTAACGCACATCATAAAGATTTCGTGCATGCCACATGGTTGCGCCTGCATTGACGTCGAATCTGACACTACTAGATCTTATTCAAACACCATTATAAGAATATTTGGATCTCTCAATTTATGATTTGGAAGTGTGTACTTACAATGCATAAAATGAAAGTATCATTCTTACCATGCAACTTGTGGCCAAAAAATAAACGATTAGAAGTTTTATAATTTAAAGATTTTCTGAGAGGTAAGATAAGGCCTAGCTAGAATAGTTTATATTTCTTTTAAAGACTTGAGGAGTAAGTCATGGTACACTAGAATAAGTTATTACTATTATTTTTAATGTTCTTTTTATTTTAAGTCTAACGTAAGATAAGGTAAAGGAAAATCACATGGATGTCTAAGATTGGATGAAATAAGGTTAGAGAGTTCATTCTCAGGTTCAATGCATATTATAGTTTCCAAACACTTATAATTTTGAAACCGGATATCCACTTTGTGCCTATAATATGTCGTTGGAAGACTATGCACTAACTCTACATGCAAGTCAATATCCAAGAGTCTCAAGTAGTTGTCCAAAAATAAGTCATTTCAGGGTTTACTTTTGACCTTTAATTAAATTTTCTAGATTTTTATTTTATAAGCTGTGACTTTTACTATGCACTAACTCTAAAGAGAGGAATGCTGACCATCGCACCTTCCCATGTAAGCACCAGTGTGCACCTTTGGACACGTGTTATGGGCACAAAATCTAAGCGATTCAAGTGATGCAACACTCCTTGAAGCTCTATGGGCCCAATTTTTAGCCTGATCCAAAACTCTAGCGGGCCATAGCAAAGAGAAATGCAAATCACGGGAGGAAACCTTTTTCCTTTTGACATGGCCCACCAGGGCTTTGTATTGTGCTAAAATCTGGGCTTGTGAGGTTTCAAGGGGTGCTGCATCACGTAGACCATTAATATTTGTGTCTAGGACGTGTGAAAAGGTGCGGGTGCTCATGTAACAAGGTGCAAAGGTGCTCACGAGTGAGAGGAATGCTCACGCACCTTCTTATGTGAGCACCCGTGGGCACCTTTGCACACATGTCATGGACACATAATTTGAATGGTCCATGTGATTCAGAACCCCTTAAAACTCTATGGCCCCAAACTTTAGCGTGATCGAAAACTCTAGTGGGCCATATCAAATAGAAATGCAAATTAAGGGAGGAAACTGTTTCCTTTTTTTGTGGCCCACTAGAGTATTGTTTTAGGCTGAAAGTTAGTCTCATGAGGTTTCAAGGGATGCCACATCACGTGGACCGTTCAAATTCACTGCCCATGGCACGTGTGTAAAGTTACACATGGGTGTTTATGTGAGAAAGTGTAGTGGAGAGCGCATATATATATATATATATATATATATATATATATATATATATATATATATATATATATATATATATATATATATATATATATATATATATAAACGTTCACCTGCAAACCAGTTCACATGGACTACCTACGAACTTTTTTGAGAACTCATCCTACGTTATGAGTCTCGAAAATCTGAATGGTCCACATAAAGCAAAGCCTTGTGAAACCTCATGGTACCAATTTTTACTTTAAACCAAAACTTCGGTGGGCCATACAAAATGCAAATGGTTTCTTCCCTTGATTTGCATTTCTCTTTGGTATGACCCACCAGAATCTTAGATCAAGGTGAAAATTCACCTTTAAGGGTTTCATGGGATTCCTCTTCTTATGGACCATTCGGATTTAACTCTCATGACACGTGTGCAAAGGTGTGCACGTGCGTAGGTGAGCATGCCTCTCTCTCTCTCTCTCTCTCTCTCTCTCTCTCTCTCTCTCTCTCTCTCTCTCTCTCTCTATATATATATATATATATATATATATAGGAAATGGTTCTATGGGGAACTTCCCATGAGGTGGAGCTTTGTGGCCCCACGTGATGCATGCGTGTCAAACAACTACCGCATCAGTTAGATGCACCATTCAATGGTGGGCCTAGGGCTTAACAATCAAGTCAATCTATGACTTGTGTGGGCCTCACCACATACAAAAGTTGAGAGGGTTACACTCCCGTTAAAACATTCATAATCATTTGTTAGGTCCACCAAGAAGTAGTTCACAAATCCAGCCCATCCATTACATGTGTCCCACTTGGATGAGGGGTCACACCAAGTTTCAGGTGCATCCAAGTTTCAGTTGGGCTCCACCAAGTGCTTTTATATGTTTTTGGAATGTCTTCACATGATTTTAGATGGTATGGCCCACCTGAGTTCTGTATACGGCTGATTTTTGGGATATCCCATAATTTAAAGGGGACCTATCAAATGCATGGTGTTGATATTCGACACGCATCATGGTGAGGTCCACACATCATGGTGTGTGTGTGTGTAGGATATTTCTCTCCCGGTGGATTGAAGGTATCTCTTCTGTTTACCTAGGCACCTACTAATTTAAAGTTTAAAATGAGTTGAGATAAATTTTAGGAAAATACTTTTGAGAAAGTAATAATAGTCTTGTTAATTTATTCTCATGCATGGGTCATTGAAAAAGTAATTATAGAAGTGGGGTTTTCGTATCCTAAACGGACAAATTGTATACAATATATAAATTTTAAAAAAGATTGTCCATTGTTTAGATGTCAAGATCATCAATCAGATTTTGGAGACTTGCGATCTTTGGTAGGGACTACGAGCTTGGACTTGTTGGGTATAGAGATAAAAGTGGCCATACTTTATCAGAGGTGTAGGAGTGAAAAGCCCCATCTGGAACCACCTGCTCAAACAAGTTGATCTCAAGTCGGGTCTTTAAACCCGGTCTACTTTTTTCACATCCTACCTCGTGGAGCCGAGCTGACTGTGACCGGCAGGGCATGTTACACATTTTTATTTTTATTTGTACTTGGTAGTGACCTCGATACAGGGATCTTGGTATCGGTCGGTGCTGTGGGCGCCACCATGATGTATGTGTTTTATCCCACTTAGTTCATCTATTTTACTAGCTGGGCACAAGCTGTAAAATATGGCCTATTCGAATTCCAGGTGGAGCAAACCACATACAATAATGGAGATTGAACGTCCACTATTAAAAACTTCTTAGGGCCAAGCTGATATTTGTGTTTTACGGCCTATTTGAAATTCCAGGTGGAGAAAACCACATAAAATAATGGAGATTGACTATTAAAAACTTCTTAGGGCCAAGCTGATATTTGTGTTTTCCCTTTATCTGGGCATGTGTGACCTAATCAATAGGACTTGGTGGGAAATAAACGTTACAGCTAATATTTGTGGTTTCCCTTCATCCTTGTCTGTGTAACCTAATCAACATTTGGATGCCAAATAAACACTGCAGTGGGCCTTAGGAAGTTTTTAATGGTAAGTATTCAATCAACATTGTTTCTTGTTGTGTGGTCCACCTAAAATTTGGATATGCCTATCTTTTGAGCTCATGCCCAAAAATGGCTGAGAAAATGAATGAACGGCATGAATAAAACACACACGTTATGGTGGGGCCACCAAGCTTTTCCATAAACAACCAGCACCTTGGTACCAGAGGGGTCATTACCGGATCAGAATATAAACCATAGGCCTTTTTTTTATTATTTATTTATTTACACACACACACCCACACATTCATGCCTAGTGGAATGCCACCACCTATGGGTACTTGAACCCTTGACCGGGTGTTGAAACTCTAGAGAGTCTACCATCGGAGAAAGAATAAGGACCCAATATAAACCATAGCTTCTAAACATGCAGCACATTTCTAACTATGTTTGATTCATCTACAAAGGGATAAAAACTTTAATAATCTCGCAGAGTATAATAATTGATATGCAAGTATTAAAATATTTTACCGTGGCATAAAATCTAGCTCTAACTAAACCATCCAATTCATGAGCAGAAGTTTAGATGGATCATAGTTCAAAAGTTACATTGACTGATTTTTTTAAACGATTGGTTACTAGACATTTATTGGATAATTGACATGAAGTATGTGCCTGCCTATCTATGTATTTTATCTATCTATTTGAACGTCAACAACCAACTTTTCATCCTTGTGTTCATCCTTATGAAACAAGGATCCTTCATCAAATTTGACATCACGACTAAGGATGATTTTCTGCGTAATCCGGTCATACAACATGTACCTCTTTACATCACCGCTAAAGCTGACAAAAGATATATTTCTTTGTTCTTTGGTCCAACTTACCTCTCTTAATTGACGGTGTATGAGAGTAAGCATCACAACCAAATACTCGTGGTCTCGAGTAGTTTACCTACTGACAATTTCATACTTGATCTGAAATTTTACATTCAATGGCCATTAAAGGGGAGTCAATTCACCAAGTAACAAGCTGTGTTAATGGCATCAGTCCAAGGTTCCTTTCCTAACCCAACATTATTAATAATGTATCAGGCCCTCTCTAAGAGAGTTTAATTCATCCACTCGGCCACACCATTCTGATCTGGTATGTTGCGCTTTATATCATGCATCATGATCCTTCCAACTTTGCAATACCTATTAAATTTCCTAGAAGTGAATTCCCCACCATTAGTTGGCCCTAAGACTTTCATTTTTTTATAAATTAGTGTTTCCACCATCGCCTTCCACTGTTTGAAATTGGTGAAAACATCAAATTTATTTTTCATAAATAAAGTCATACTTTTTTGGAATAGTCATCAACAAAGGTAACAAATCATGGCGACCCTCTACTAGAAACCACGGGTGTCGGGCCCCATACATCATTATACGCATAATCACTAACACCCTTACAAACATATATATTTACTAAACTTAATAGATAATTTTGACTATTTACCATATATATACACACACAATACTCACATATACTAAAATCAATACTTTTAAAAACTGAAATTAAATAACGCTTAAAAATTGCCTTCATACCCCGCTCGCTCATGTGGCCCAAGAGTGCATGTCACATACGTGCAAACGTGAAATCTGCTATAGACGTTGCAGCTCTACTCGATAAAGTGTTCCTAATTAACCTGTAAAAGTTTACGTTCCTCTGTGCCTTCATAACTATGAGTGCCTTTTTTGAAACTATGAGGACACGATCAAACTCGATGAATTTGCACCCTAATGCCTCAAGCGCTCTTAGAGATGTCGGACTATTTTTCAAAGTAGAAATATATTTCACTTTGGTCCAGATACACTTCATGCCATCAAACATCTTAATGCACACCGATCCAACACCCACTACTTTACAAGCATGAGCATCGCCCATAAACACCTGACCACCATCATACTCACTATAACTGGTGAACTAATTCTGATTAGGCAATATATGGTACAAAGTCCTTGTGTCCAAAATTCATTCTTCGTCGAAATATCCGAATTTTGTTGTGGTGACCACGTCATTATCATTGACTTCCCTACTAGATTCCACAGTTATTGGCCTCTGTAAAAGAACTATTTGATTTTTTTTTCTCAACTTAAGATTTTAACAATTCTTTTTCATGTTTTTGACATCCTACAATTCCATTACTTCATATAGTATAAACAAATAGTAAATAATATATATAATTTAAGAAGTGATCGTCTATTTATTAGATATTTACAAACGTATTTACCAGACTTAAAAGATAACATTAACTATTTACCATATATACAATGTTCATATATATTAAAATCAATACTTTAAAAAACTGTAATTAAATAATGTTCAAAAGGTACCTTTATACTCCTCTCGCTCATGTGTCGTAAGCGTGCATGTGACATACGTGCAAACATGAAAACCGCTACAAACGCTACAGCTCTACCCGATGAAGTGATCCCGATCAACCTGTAAAAGTTTTTGTTCCTCCATGCCTTTATGACTATGAGTGCCCCTTTTGAAACTTTGAGGACACGATTAAACCCGATGAATTCAAACTCTAGTGCCTCGAGCGCTCCTAAAGATATGGGTTGTTCCTCAAATCAGGAACATGCCTCAATTCGATAAAGATACGCTTTATGCCATCAAACATCTTAATTTTTTCGATCTAACACCCACTACTTTACAAGCATTATCATTGGTCATAAACACTTAGCCACCATTGCACTCACTATAACTAATGAACCAATTCTGATGAGGCGTCATGTGATACGAAGCCTCCCGTATTCAAATTTTATTTGTTAAAGTACCCGAATTTTGATATGGTGAGCACGTCATTATCATTTTCTAACACCCCAAATTTTTGCCAACTTGGGATTAGACGTCCTTAGGAAATGGGTCAACCAAAACACCTTGGTAACCACTCAGAACCCAATTCCATAGGCAAAGAAATTACTTAGGATTAATTCCTTTAGAAACTAAGCGTAAGTTAGCTAGCACTACGCTGGAGTAGCTGCGAAATTATCCCTGATCGCTTTAAATACGTTCTACAAGATCCAAAACTTATAGAATCAATGGTGCTATAATACCCTGAAACCTAGGATCAAACTCTAAACCGGTTTGTTCTCGGGAACCCTTTGAAACTTTGTATTGAATCTAGACCGCGCGTCGAAAGTCCGATAACTATCATCTTAGACCGTTATGACCGCTTGGCTGGACTTGACAATCTTTTTGAAAATCAAGGCCAACCGACGTTCAGAGGCTATTTCATTGAGCTTGGAGTGAAGAGAGTGAGAAAAGGGTTAGATTTGAAATTTTTAATTCAAATCTGGCACGTAACTTGGCGCGTTATTATTAAGTGTTCTGACCGTCAGAATTCAGCCAAATTACACCATCGGATCAGAAAAAATTTCTCTTTCATATCACGAGACTTGTAGACCTGATCTAGGTGCGATGACCACTGAACTGAAACAAAACCGCCACGTGCGATCTGCGAACTCTGCCAGACTGAAAACTGGGTGTGAGCAGGATCCAATATCCATGAGCTTAAGTCCGATCGCATTCGGCCAGGGGACCTCCAGAAGTGATTTTTTGGACCAGAACAGCCCCGATTTGGTTATACCTCAAGTAGACCTTGTTCCCAAGCCTAATTTGGAAAGGTTTTAGGCTATATAAGGGCTTTAAACCCTCTCACAACCCTCTCATCCAAATTTGCTTGAAACCCTAGGAAAAGAGAGAGAGAAAGTGAGAGATTGTGAGAGAGTGTGGGAGTGATCTTCCTGCCACCTGCACTAGCTGTTGCACGTGCTTAAGCAACGTATCCTAATCACTTTGCCAGTGATTCCAATGCATTTTTAGGTAAGGAAAACCTTAAACACTTTCTGATTTAGCATTCCGTCGATTCAAATAGCAAAGTAGCTTATACAACTTGTGTATTAGGTCGCCTGTATGCCGTTGACGAAGCGTATACACTCCGTTCGAAACGATACGCATCTAAAGTAAAAGGTGAGGATTTTAGACGCTTTGATTGACTGATTTCAAAGATTTCAATGTCTTTTAATAGTAGATTATCGACGGCAACGCCGTTTGACATGTACAACATGTTGTCCGTTTTTCGTTTCGTAAACATACGGTAAATATGAGATTTAGGGTATTTTAGTCATTTGTAGGAAATACTGCTTACGTTCATATTTTGATAAAATGTTTGCCATGGCTATTTATCGTGTTAGAATATTAGGAATGCGTGCATGATTGGTTTGGCGAAGAGATTCGCCCTTAAGCGCACTTTGAGTCGACATACGCTATGTAGACTAAAGTGTGTAGTCTAAGTGTTTGTATAAATGTTTGTATTAGTATGTATTGAGTAAATGGTGTTGTGTAGGAGTTTTGAGATTGAATTCTCAAGTAAAATACTGATGTAAATGATTTCTATCATGTTGACTATATGTATTGATTTCATTATATACATGAAATGCATGTGTGGGATGATTTGCTTAAGTTGTATGTTATAACATGTGTCAACATGCTTACAATGTTGTACTTCATTTCTATTACTCATCTATGCTTATTGATGTTGATGCACTAATGCTTGGGGCTATGACCTAGTCCAGGCAGTCGGTAATGGATTGAATTCGTGATTGGTTTCTAGGTACCACAAAGGACGCGTCGATGAACGCGAGTCGTGTTTTGGGTTGGCGGCAGTGGTTAGGCCACACGAAGTGTTTCATGCACTTCATGTCGTTCAGCTTGAGATGCGCTCGTACTAGTCGAGCCCGTCAAGTAACCCGACTGACCATTGTATGTTCACCATGTATGAGTCATAACTGCTTGAACCTAGGGTACTGAACTTACCATTGAAAACCCTGTTAACCATGGTACCTTGATCCATAAAGACTCATGAGCCGGGCATGGTGTTATGGGACACCGTGGTCGAGCTGTCGGCCTACGCTGGGGCCACAAACCTCCCCGTAGTGACCAGTGAACACCCTACTCTGAGCAGATTATGGTGGTATGAGACACTATGTTCTTGTTGTCGGCCTACATTGATAAGGTGATGGGGGAGTGGAGCAACGAGTGCGAGTAACAGCCCTGGCAGCCCTTTGTAGTGACCTTGAGTTTATCCTGATACCGCATGGGGGCGACGAGTCCTGATGCAGTCTTAAGAATAATTAGGCCTGTATCGATAAGTTAATGGGGGAGCGGTGCAACGAGTGCGAGCAACAGCCCTAGCAGCGACCTACAAATATAACATCGTATGAGATTACTAGGAGTGACGACCCTAGACAATATCTGTGTTGGGATTGATATAAGCAAAGTACCTTAGTTTCCCAATATTGCTGTATAAAAATGACTAATAATAACTCGGTAATCATATCAACATCACATTGCATGTACTTGGAAGATGTGGAGCACTAAGCGGTACGTAAGCATGCCGCGGACGCAGATGGTGCCGTATGAGGGAGAATGTCGGTGAGGGCATCCATCATGTCATGTCATATTGCATTAACAACAGTATCTACGAATGTTTGATTAATTGCTTTACTATTATCGCATGATTGATTTGAGAACATGCTAATCTTTGCTATATGATTCCACTGAGTTAATTACTCACTCTCACGTTATGGGACAGTGTTGCGCACACCAAACAGTTCCTATTTTAATTGCAGATGATGGCGATGCTTGCGAAGCAGAGCCGAACTTGATGATGATGAGGAGGATCCCTCCTATATGCAGGTTCTGATTGACGGGGTTAAAGGGTTACTGATTAGATGCCAATATACTTGGTATTTTACCTTTTTCTTACACACCCATGTATATTCTTTTTATCATTTTTGGAGTATACATGTATATGTTTAACCTGGTAACATGTTCACACTCTGGAGACCCACAACAGTTCATATACTTTATATATCTATTACATTCTTCCGCTTGCTAATTTAACTGTCTCTGGAGTATGATATACTGTTTTGGTCTAATCTCACTCATGTTTTCTGCACTAATATGAACAACATTCATCAATCATTGAAAATGTTGCATAAATGATGTTCTGGAACTCGGGAGTGGAGTTTTTGCTCGACCGTCGATTTTTGGAATGTTACACATTCACTTTCCCACTGGATTCTGCAGTATTAACCTCCATAGAAGAATTATCCAAATTTTCTTTTCTTGATTCAAGATTTTGACAATTCTTTTTCATATATCTGACATTCTACAATTCCATCACTTCGTATAAGATAAACAAATAGTAAACAATACGTATAATTTAAGAACCATTAGTCTGTTAATTAGATATTAGGTGTAATCGGCCTAATTTGGAAGATTAGCAATATAGGTGGGGACCACGGGTTTGGACCGTTTAGGTTTAGGCAATGTATATGAGTGGCCATGCTTGGACGGTGGTGCACAAATCAAAGGCCCCATTCCTACGTCACAACCCTAAACAAGTCGTCTCAAGTCAGGTCTTTAAATCAGGTCTACTTTACTTTCCATCGGCCACTTCCATGGGCCCCACCTGAAAACGTGACTTGTATGAACGGTATCTTCTGCACGCGGACTTGCATGGTCTAGGAACCATTGGCGGGTCATACATGGAGGAAGAAAGACGTTAAAATACTTACCTAGGGTGTAATGGTTGATGTGCAGGCACTAGAATATTCTACCGTAGCATAAAAACTAGCATTAATTCAACCGTCCAAATCATGGGCAGAAGTTCAGATGGATCACAGTTCAAAAGTTACATTGACTGAATTTTTTAAATGATCGGTTTCTTGATATTTAATGAATGGTTAAGATGAAGTCTGGCTAATGTCCTGAATTCAAGAAACTAATGTCTTTCCATCAGGGTATCCGATTTCTCCACGGACATGACTTTCTAGTGATGAATTTTTCCCATTAGTTCTCTTTGGACGGTTAAACCGATCCTGACCGTTCATCTGTTGAGAATTCTCATGTATGGTTCATACTCCAATAAATGTGCACGCCCAGTATCATGTTAAAGCTACGGTGATGACCATGAAATGAATGGTGGGATGAAGAAGACTAATCAATGATCCACACTAAATAGGCGCGAGTCATCAGAGGATGGATGAGATTATTTAATCCTGAGCGTCAAATCATGGACCCATTGAGTACAGCCTCTTATATTAATGTTGATATGAAGAGTACTAATCCTTTGAATCTTCATGCTGATTGGACCACTGATAGTTCCTGTATCATCCATTTTTCAAAAACCCATCACATTCAAATCAAATCAGAACCGACGCAACTATTCCACGTCTAGACGTTGACGGTCCTGATTATGACAAAATTTCGGGTTACACGCGGGTAGAAATCAACTAATGTCCACACCAGCACATATGCCACGTGGCAGACAGGTGACATGTCCAAGCCATTCATACATTTATTTTTAGTTAATTGTAGTCCATTAAGTGTGCCATCATTTTAGAAATAAACTGACAGATTTGAAACTTTGATGATTTTTCACAACCATACATTTATTTAGTTAATTGTGGCCTACCTAACCTGTCGACCAATTTGATTTTTGGGATAGAAAATCTACATGGTTGTACCCTTCTGATGGAAGGCTTAGATATTTCACCTGTCCATGACACTGGCATATTTAGGGACACGTGCATTAGCTGACCTGTACACAGGCATTGGCATTGCAAAATTTGTACGTGCATTGGTTCATTTGAAAAGTCATTGAATAACTTGCAACTATATTACCAGAGGGTGTAAATGTGCTGGATGGCCCATCATTGGGCCTTTGGGCCTGGCCCGTCTCAATCTGGCCTTGGGCTAGGGCTTGAATTTCAAGTCCATTTGTTCTCGGATTAGGCTTGAACAGATATGTCCAAAACCTCACAAGCCAGCCCGGCCCGCTTAACTTGAAAGGTGATTTTAAATTTGAAATTTTATAAGGATGATATCAGTGAGGGGTTATCTTAGGCAAAAGGAGTTTTGTTGGTTCGGGTGGGTCATACTGTAGTGTTATGTGAAATTCATACCGATCAAAAGATGTGTTACCAAAATTTCAGGACAAGAACTGAACAATCGGCCCTGTACAACTGTTCAATCAGAAATAGTGTACATGGTAATACTCACCCTTCAAGTTGTTTTCCTTTGTGTGACTTACTTGGATAATTGAAAGGTTTGATGTTTTAGTTCTTAGTGTTATATTTAGTGTCGTATCTAAAATATAGGAAACGTTTTGGCTACTCCCCTCGCCACCAACAAATGGCTAGTGGTTGGTGCTCTGTGGGCCCCACCATGACGTATGTGTTTCATTCGTGCAGTTTATCTAATTTTGTAGATTGTTTTATGATATGAGATAAAAAAAAATGAGGTACATCCCAATCTCAAGTGAAGCACATTAAAGGAAATGGTGTTGAATGAGTGTCGACCATTAAAAACTTTTTGAGGATTATAAAAGTTTTGGTTTAAGTTGATCTTTGTTTTTTACCTGTATGATTTAATCAATAGATTGGATGTCAAATAAACAGTATAGTGGGCCTTAGAAGGATTTTAATGGTAGATATCCAATCAATCTTGTTTTCCTGTGGTGTGGTGCACCTGAGATTTATATCCCTTTCATTTTTGATATCAAGCTCTAAAATGATATGAAAAAAATGGATGAACGAAATGGATGAAGCATATACATCATGGTGAGGCAGAGCAACGACCATATGCCACCGGGATAGTGGCAGGGTACGTAGCCAATCCGTTTCCTCTGACATAAAGGTACACATCTATCAGTTGGAGTAGATCTCGTATACACATCAAGGTCAGCCTCTAAAAAGTAAAGGGTCGGCATCTCAGGAGAAATCTTTTAATTACAAGGAACCGCATCACGAGACACATTAGGAAAAGCGGGGACAGTAGCTTTGTGGGGCTCCGCCTCGCTTGTGATCTTAGATTCGCCCCTAAAATCAAGTTTGTCTCACCATGCTAGACCTATTTTCCGAGTATCAGCTCCATTTGTATTCAAAATGGACCACACCAATGGAAATAGTGTACAGTGAATATATGTTCACCTTTCCAAACTGTTTCTCTTCATATATGACACACCTGATTAATTAATCAGCCTGGTATTTAGAGCTCAGGCCTAAGTATTAGTGTGATATCTAATGGTTGGAGTGAATTTTATATAATTATCATGGTAGGCTTGTAAATAGCAAGAGTAGACTTATCACATTTTATTCTCCATGTAATATCACACATCTAATGGTGGGAGTGGATCTTATACACAGCACGGTGTGTCTCTGAAAAATAACGAGTAGAGCTCCAGGAGAGTTATTTAACTTACACATCACCACACACTATGCATAAGGAAGTTATCTAATGGTTGGAGTAGATTTAAGGGGAGTTGTTTAACTTCACGGTGCACAAAGAAGTTATCTAATGATTGGAATAGATTTTATATCATCATCACAGTGGGTCGTATAAACATCAAAGGTTAATGTCTCTCACACCTTTTTCCTTAGTATGGCGCACCTAAATCAAGGGTCTGCCTGATTTTTTTCACCCATTTCCTAACCTGGTATTATGCATCTAATGGATAGAGCAGATCTCATAGAAATATCACAGTGGACCCCATAAAAATTAAGGGTCTGTGTTCAGTTAAAAGAAGCAGGGAAAAGTCAATTTTTTTGGTCTCTGGCCAGGTTGGAGTTGCCTAGGCCTTGGTAAAATCATTTCAAGCCGCGCTTGGGTTGGACTAATTGGATCTTCATTGGCCAGGCCAGGTATAGGCTTAGGTTTAATAATATAGGTTGGACTTGGATGGAGCTTGGCCCGGCCCTAATCTGGGCGGTTGACACCCCTACTCAGATAATAGAAAACCCTGTAACCTTGCTATGGGTTTGCGAACACTAGCCCAGTGGAATGTAGCATGTGCACACTAAATGTGTCGCTTTGCTCTATCCTACTTAAATCGAAATTGTGGTGAGTATGTAATGTTGACTAAAAATGGGTATGTTTGACTTGAAATTGTTATGCAGTAAAGGACGTGAGGTCGGGCACAATCTTCCTCAAGGGGATAACTGTTTTAAATCCACAAAATTTCTTTAGATTTCTTACGGAGACTTCTCGAATCCACGAGGAAAAAAATAAAAAATAGAAAATAAATTTTATAAATTTGAAATTGATTAATAAATTCAAATAAACAAATATACAACCCTTTAAATAAGAATACTAAGCCCTAGAAGAAATTTCGGAACCAAACTACAACTAAAACTCTTAAAAAACGTGACTTACTATAAATAGTAAAGTTACTAGTTATAGAGGGTTATGATGCCTACTAGTGCGCAAGGTTTTTGGTAAAAAAATAGTGTCCTACTTGGATTCACCATATTGATCTCCTAATTATTGTAAGCACTCTTTATGTTGGGTGCAACTCTTAAAGCCAAACTAATGAAGAGTTATAATCAAACTAAAACTTACTATTTATAGTAAAATGGAATTAAAACAGGAAAATGACTGTCATCTGATGGTATTTCACAAATTTGGCTTGTGCAACCTGGCATAGTAGTTGGGTGGCTAAAGTAGCTCATACCCTACCTCAAAATCATATATTTTTACATCCAATAACTCATTTCAGTTTGCGAGATACATCCATTTTAAGTTCTGATGGTCCAGATCACTTGTGTCATTGACCAGGCCTTTTCTAATCCATCTTAGCCATGAAATTATCAGCGACCCGAGCTACATCAAATTGCTACTAACCAATAAAGCTATGAGGGGTTTCAACGCCCAACATAGATGACATCCAATCAGTCCATCATCCATCATGTGGCCCCTCATGTTTTCCTTGATGCCCAAAATTCACACAGATCGATCCATATCTAAGGCTATCAGTGTTTAGTACGTTCTTAATAAAAATCACTATTACAATCACCTTCATCCATTGAAATCGAATACAATGCCCCCCTTTATAAAAATTTATTATTTCTATAACCTCACCTTCTTTTTCAAATAACCACCGTAGCTTGCACGACACTTTCTCAAATGATGCTATTGCATCCGACAAAATTCCCATTTCCCCATTCCTAATAGCTTATTGAAAAAGCATGGTTACGTACCACACTCAGGCTCAAGACTTATCCCACACAACTTCAAACGTCGATATCATTTGTATTGCTTCACATGAAGCAACAGTTATCTCGGTAGGGGTCTTGGTACACATAGTGCAGTGGCTGTGGTGCCCCGTATTGGTAGGGCGAAGAAGTGGGCCCCACCACAGTTTCAATCGACGGCTTTTCCACTTCCTTCTTCTCATCAACCACTGTGAGGCTAATCAGCTCTGTGATTCCCATCTTCCTTCTAAGCAGGGTTGTCAATGTGACCAAGTCGACTCCATCGCCAACCACTGGAAGTTGGTCCATATCATTGCCCTCCAACGTAGCAGATATAACACCTGTAACAAAAACAATCCAAACGACATTTTAGAACCCAAATCAGAAATTACAAAGATGGCCAGTCCATCAGGTTCGGCAGTTCATGGCATATCTTGGTTTGATTCAAAACTTAAAGGTAAAGAAAAATAGGTAATCTAGTAGAACATTTGGATAGTCGACTCACTGAGTCGACTCAACTCATGGGTTCTCCAAAACAAGTCAGTAGTGAACTTGGGAACCATTTGGAAGTACCACTACTCACTGAGTCGACTTGGCTCATCTGGTTTGTGCTTAGACTGGTGCAGGAAAATGAATGTGATGTCCACCATTTGGGTTGAAATTTGGAATTCCCACACAATCGCTTCCCATCCGCCGAAACCATCAGAATGAGATCAAGTGAAACCATCAGCCTTCATGAACTCAATAGACTCAGTGAGTCAACTCAGCTTGCGCAACCCATGCCACACGTGATTTTTATGACAGCTTAAATCTCTCATTGTAAGGAGTTGGAACTGCAAACTTTACGTGGCATCTGAGCTAAATGCGGGTGAAATCACCTGGTATGCTGACTACAGCTTTCATGGCCTTGGACCGGAGCTTGGGATTGCTCATCGTCGGGACTTTTATCACAATCTTTTTGCTGTGTGTGTGTGTATATATATATATATATATATATATATATATATATATATATATATATAAAGAAGAAGTTACTACAACGAAAACCACATAAATCATATAACCTACTTCAAGTAGAGTTGTACATGATTCGAACCGAGTTGAGATTGGCACAGCTCGACTCGGCTCAGCCACTAGCTGACCCCATTTTGAACTCGGCTCAGCTCGGTTATTGAGCCTGACTGGCCAGCTCGGCTCGGTTCAGTTAGCAGCTTGGGCTAGTTTGAGCTGAGTTCAAGCATGTGTAGCATTTTCTCAAACAGATGGAGTGCACCTTCAATTTCTCACAGTATGTAAAACAGCAACAGCAGTTTACAGGTATTTCATCAAACACTAAGCAGCATCAGAATCAAGATACAAGGGTATTTTTATCATGTAATGGTTTCTTTTTTAATAATGATTCGTTTCATATCCATACCTTCCTCCCCCCTAGCTGACTCCCGAGAGAATCCATCCACCTAAAGCAACACTTCATTGAGTCATTTCATCAAACACTTGGTGAGTAGCATCAATATTAAAATAATTGAGTCACAAAAATGGTTCGATCCGAGTTCAATTTGAGCTCAGACAAGCTTGAACTCAGCTTGAAATTTTGTCAAACTCCAAAAATCAGCTTTACTTGGCTCGAACACAGTTTTGAACCGAGTCAAATCGAGTTTTTCGAGTCGAGTAGAGCGAGTTAACCGAGCTAACTCGGCTCGTGTACAGCTCTGTCTTCAGGAAAACAACCATAGTAAAAGGACGACTAATATTAGATACCTTCGTTGTCGTTCTTTAGTAATCAATCACAGCTGAAGCGTTGGTAGTGTGTGATTGCTTATCCCGATGATTTTTAGCCAAGATATAATCAAGGACAATGAAGATTTTTGAGTGTGGCTCTCCTCCAGCAACTGGAATGCTTGAATATGTGATCTAGATTCCTCTATTTATCGCCATTAGTAAACGGAAAAATTTTCTTTCTTTTCAAACCGTATTATTTCGTTGAAGCTAAGAAGGGGCCCACGGAGAAATGTTCTATGGAAGAATAAAGATATATCTACGACGACGCGTTATCACGTCAATATCATCCGTTCATTTGATTAATGAGCGACTGCCCCACTGTGGAGTTCTTCGTACCTTGTGTGGGTGGGTACGTATATATGTAGGACCCAAGTGGGACATCTACGATCACGGTGTGCCATTGGGTAGGAAGGGTTCACTGTGGATTGTACATGGCCTTGATATCATCCTGATTGTATGATCACAGTCTTTCAAGTAAGGGCTTGTGAAATGGACAGTCGTACGGTTCTTCCTTGCAACGTATATTTCTTATGCTGATGTATCGATTGGATTTCATCAATACGTCAGTTAGGCCCCACTTATGTGAGGTACCACCGTAGCTTACTGTTCAAAGTATGGCCGGTGAAATAAAGTTAAAGGTAGAGTCAATGTTGGGTCATATTAATGGGGCAAATTTGAGTTATTTTACTAAAATAGAGTCAATGCTGGGTCATATTAATAATAAAAGTCATTGGAATCAAGTTTGAGACTTTTACTCAAATGACCTCAAGGTTGGGTCATGCTAATTTAAAAAGTTGTTGGAGTCAAATTTGAGATTTTTACTAAAATGGTCTCAAAGTTAGATCAAACTTAGTAATTAGCCCTGCTTTACAAATTTTATGGTGCCCATAAAGGCTTTTTGAAGTTTCAAAGCTACCGAATGCTCAAATGTGTCAAGCCCAGCTCCTATCATATCATCATGATAGTAAGAGGGATTCAAATTGCGTACTAAATGCATAATGTGTAAACTTTGTGGGGCTCATTGTGACTGTTGTATTTTATTCACGCCATCTAATTATTTTCTCAGCTCATTTTAATGCATGACTCCAAAATTAAAGCATATACAAAGCAAAATTGGAGTACACCATTGGAAATGGTGTGAGTTGCTCACCTTCTGTTGAAAACTTCTTAGGGAGCCACGAAAGTTTTGTATCAAGCTGAATTTGTGTTTACCCATAATTCATGTCTCAATGACCTTATAAATGATTTGGATGACATATAAACATCATTGTGTGTTGTTGTAAGGTTTTAACGGTGAACATCTCTATTCCCAATGTTTCTATGGTGTGTTCTACCGGAGCTAACGATATGATTCAATTTTGGGATCATGCCCTAAACTAATCCTACAAAATAAATTGAAGGAGTGGATTAGTCACATACATCTATGGTTGTAACATCTTAAATTTCATTAGAATTATTTTATTTTATCATCTAGTGATATTTAATGCTCGATTTTATCTTATACACGACTGTTACTGGTAAAGAACGGTACACATTTGATTAATTAACAGTAGGAAGCTAACGAATATGATCAATCACCAAAATATTAGGCCTAGTCATATGATCTATTAGTTAAGGGTTAAGATCTAAGAGACTCACCGTTGATAAATCAGAATAATCATAGCTTAATAAAGATCTACTTAAAATTGAGATGGATTAGATCTTGATTATCTTATGTACACAAATCAAAGTGATCGTGTTACCCTTTTATCCTAAAAATCAATGATTTAAGATGATTATAACTAAATCACTGTTCTCGCTAATTATGAATAGGTCACACCATAAAGTTAGGTAATCCCAACTCTAATCACATGCACAAAAAAACCTCACTATCCAATTTATTATAGAAATGACTGGATAAACTAAACAGGCTCTAAGCTGTTGGTTAGTGAACCACTGAATTTGAAATTATAGAAAGATGTTTGTCTTAATGGGCTTAACATCTATCGTGAGACATTAAGCCAAGATTACATATTAAATCGTTCAATTTGAACTCGCAAGGTGAGCATATGACATGTACAAATGCCCTTAAAAACGTCATGAACTTGAGCTAATTGTCCCTAATTGATCTTTACTAAAGTTGTGGGTTTCAAACCATTAAATTATGGTTAAATTAAGAACACTAGTATTCTACACATATTTGTATAATCATGATTTCGTTCGATGATCAGCAACCGTTGAATTAACTTTAAATCATACCCATTGATCGACATATCCGAATGGTTGGGTAATCATAACCATAAACATATCACTACTGTAGACAACTATCCTATTGCATAGTCGCATCTCTTAGTGGACCCTAACAGCTAAAAACAACCTCCCATAGGGTTGAAATACCAAATACCTAGTCATCAACCTAGACCCTTAGCATATGCTCAACCTATACCCTTGGCAGATTCTAACCTTAACCCTTAACACATGCCAACTTGGACCCTTAATACATGCCAACCTGAACTCTAAACATATAATAACCTAGACCCTTTACAAATGACAACCTTGATCCTTGCCAAAATTATTAAGGTTTTACCTTAATTAAGGACTCCAATTATAGTTCCCTAGGATAACAAGGACATCAAAGAATGGAATGAAGATGATATGTTCATCGAAAAATAGAATGTATGATCGTAGTGGTGGAAGCGATGGAGGAAATCTCAAAGAAAATGAGTTTTCAGAAGAATTCTAGAGAAATAATGAATGTCGGAGACTAACGTAGGAAGAAGAGTGGTATTGAGTCCCACGAAGGAAGTTTCCCAAGAAGAAGAACCTCTTGCAAAAAGGCTATAAAAGACAAGTGTTATCATTATGTATCTTTGGTCCTATATGAGGGAGCTTCATACACCATTTGTGGGGCCCTATGTATGGAATCCACTTCATCCATTCTCCTCGAAATTGCATGAAAGGCCATTGTCAAAAAATTGACCAACATCGACTAATTATATAGACCACATCACAAGGAAATAGTTTATAGTAAGTAGACACCATCATTAGTTGTCTTCTTTTATGGGCCACACAGAGCTTGTATGAGCATGAGATTATCGTCTTCTGAAGTAAATCGTGGGCCATAAAGAAAATGAACAGATAAGATCTACCTTTCAATGGGCCACAACATGCCCACTCATTCTCTCCCCCCCTCACACACACACACACCCTGAGAGAGAGAGAGAGAGAGAGAGAGAGAGAGAGAGAGAGAGAGAGAGAGAGAGAGAGAGAGAGAGAGAGAGAGAGAGAGAGAGAGAGAGAGAGAGAGAGAGAGAGAGAGAGAGAGAGAGAGAGAGAGAGAGAGAGAGAATTGCTGTATTAGCATTGGAATTCAAGCATGGCCATTTTCATCCAAATCTTTGTCACTTTTTGTTAGAGGGCAAAAAATAAAAGGTTATAAAAAGGAAGGCTAAACATATAAAGAGCCTATTTTAAGGCCATTTGGATAAAAATCCAGCCCAATTTCTTTTTCTTACTTGAGAGAAGGTTGGCAAGGGGTCGGGTTTGCCTAACTAAATAGGAGGTCGATTAGGTGCGGCCCTTATTGTAGGGCATACATTGATTTAATTATTTAATATGTGTTGCCGCTCATCTGTTTTGCCAAATCATTGTAGTGTATGAGCCCAAAAATGAAAGAGATGAACCATACTCTACAAAATAGTGGTGATGAACACCCTATCATTAAAAACTTCCTAGGGCCATGGTCATTCTTACATAATGTTTATTTTCCATCCAATCTATTAATAAGCTTACATGATTGAGGAAAAAAATCAACTTGATCCAAAACTTTTGTAGCCTATTGGTGGTTAATCGCCACTCTTTTCTATGGTGTGTTCCACTGAGAATTGGATCAACTTTATTTTTGAGCTCATAGGCTAAAATAATCAGCCAAAACGGATGGATAACATGGATATGAAATACATGCATCAAAGTAAGCCCCACGGTAAGGGCTGCACCTAATCCACCCCCAACCTACATGCCAAACTTTTTAATTTTTATTATTATTTTTATTTTTTTTACACATGCACTTACACCTCACATACACCCACACAATTACACTACAGTGAAATTTCGTCACAATGAATACTGGAACCCATGACCTCATATTGAGTCCACCACCGAGGCGGCATGAGCTAATAAGGAGGTCACATGGTGAAATTTCACCACAATGGATACTGGAACCCATGACCCCATGTTGAGTCTACCAACGAGGGGCCATGATCTAGTAGAACTTCACTACAATAGGTACTCAAAACCATGACCTCCTGTTAAAACTCTTGTGAGTCCATCACCAAGTTCTTTCAGCAATTTATCCGTTTAGCCCACGGGTCAAGCTTTGCCTTATATGTATGGCCTGACTAATTTTCAGGTCAGACTTGTTCTCAAATCATTATGCCCCGATATGACCCTACCTCCCAACTTACATGCTTGCGTTATATTCCTCCTATATGTCATTTCAATCCTCAGGATTTGTTCCTCTGGAGGGACGTAAGAATTTTATCAATTTTTAGGTCAGGTCAGGTTTGGCTTAGCCCAGCCAATATTTTTTTCAATCTCCAGCTGAGGCCTGATGTGTTAGGCCCATGCTCGACTTAGCCCTGGTTAGAGCCTCATATATTAAGTGTCGGCTGGGTTGGGTTTGAGCCTAACCTAGCCCATCCCAAACCCATCACTGCCCCAAAAAAGATGGAATGAGTTATACTGATGACTGTCCCATTTAACTCACAAATATCGTGGTGGGCCGTACCTAGCTTTCCATGGCAGGAAGTTTCCACAGAAGGTTTTAGTAGGTAAGACCCAAGTGGGACACCTACGATCACGGTGGGCCATTGGGTAGAAAGGGTCCACTGTAGATTGTACATGGCCACAATATCTTCTTGATCAGATGATCACAGTTTTTCAAGTAAGGGCTTGTGAAATGGACGGTGGTACGGTTCTTCCTTGCAAAGTCTATTTCGTACGCTGATGTCTTTATATGGTTGTCATCATCCGATCGTAGTTGGTTTTGAGGGATGTTAAATCTTCGGTGGATTCTTCCCATACTATGTGCGCCCATTTAAAAGCCTGTCTGGATTTGCGTATAGTATTTGTATTATATTGTATTTGGGTATTATTTATGTATACATTGGATGGTTTTCGGAATACATCCAAATCAATCGGATACTAATCAATGTTTGAATTGGAGGTCTTATTTGTCATAGCATACAATATGTTATACAGATTAATGTTATTAATGTTTGAATAGGATGTATTATGTTTGTGTATTGGTCCATCTTAATTGGGTTGGGCGGCCTGTTTGACGTACTGGGCAATCTTAATTTGAGTCGGGGCTTGTGAAATCTTAGGTACGAATAATTTGCTTTGTAAAAGTTGTGTCGGGAAGACGTGGGGTCCATGTGATGCACAAAGGACATCTAACCCGTCCATCACATGCGCAAATTCCTTTTGTTTTTAGGTGTCAAAAACCAGCCCGATACAAAACTGACGTAAGCCACGGAATAGAGAAAATTGTAGTAGGGAATTTTTCACCCTTGACTTGCACTACAGATCACCCGAGTTGTAAAATAGCCTATTTTAGTCCTAACCATTAATCCAGGCCAGATGAAAAGGATGAATGGAATGGATTACAGAAATAATACACTGTGGAATCCTATTCAAATTAACGGTAGTTACACACTCTCAACTAGTTCCCTATTGTATCGATCACCTCAGTTTTTAATTAGAATGATTTTTGGGTAGCGCAGGTCCTTTCAGATAACGCATCTGATGAGTGGGTTGTATGTCAGAATACATCAGTCAGTCAGGCCCCACTTCTATGAGGTACCACCGTAGTTTACGGTGCTACCGCGTGACGTAGTTCTATGGTTCGCGAAATAAGGAGAAATTTAGGACCGTGGACCTATAGTTTATCTAGCTGTTTTTATGGAACAATATAAACTTTGTTTTGCAACTTAGACCTTCTTGTACGGACAGAGAATTTGAGGACGAAAATACCCCTCCTTCGACGGAAACGGATTGGGTACTCCGCCTGCCACCAGCCAATGGCGGATGCCCAGTGGCCTATAGGCCCCACCATGATGTATGCTTTTCATCCATGACGTCCATATATTTTTCTAGATCATTTTATGGTATGAGACCAAAAATGAGGTATATCTAAATCTCAATTGTACCACATTACAGGAAACAGTGTTGAATGAGCGTCGACCATTAAAAAATTTTAGGGAGCCCATTGTGATGTTTGTGAGAAATCCTCCCCATCTAAGTTCATTCATAGGGTCACAAAGACCAAGATGAAGAGGAAAAACAAATTTCATAATGATCCAAAACTTCTGTAACCCCTAAAAGGGTTTCAATGGTAGACGTTCAATTCTCCGCTGCATTTTATAGTGTGGTTCGCTTGATAGTTAGATCTATCTTATTTTTCATCTCAAGCATTAATATGAGCTCGCCAAATAGATGTATGGTTTGGATATAACACAGACCTCATGATGAGACCCACAAAAGCAAAACAGCAAAAAAAAAACATAGATTTCCACAATATTGCCGTCGCAATCTAGCAGAATTTTTTATTTTTTATTTTTTATTTTTTATTTATTTAAATTTTTTTTTTTACAGGGAGAACTTTTTCTCCCTTACATTTTTCTCTAATACATAATTATGTAAATATGTATATATAAGCATATAAAAATAATTTTTCTATCTTTTAATTCATTACGCTGTTTATTTATTTAACAAACATATCCCCTACCCAATTTTTCTATCTTTTAATTCATTTCTTAATTTATTTATTTATTTACAGGGAGAACTTTTTCTCCCTTACATTTTTCTCTAATATATAATTATGTAAATATGTATATATAAGTATATATAAGTATATAAAAATAATTTTTCTATCTTTTAATTCATTTCTTTGTCTATTTATTTAACAAGCATATCTCCTACCTCTCAATTTTTATACCCCCCTCCCCCTCCCCCTCCCTCCCCCCCCGCAATATTTTAATTCAAGCATATGCCCTAAAAGTCTACCACCCGAGCAAGAGTAAGGGATCCAAACTAAAATGATTTACTTAACGTACGTTGTCTATTTATTTAACAAGCATATCCCCTACCCAATTTTTCTATCTTTTAATTCATTTCTTAATTAATTTATTTATTTACAGGGAGAACTTTTTCTCCCTTACATTTTTCACTAATAAATAATTATGTATATATATATATATATATATATATATATATATATATATATATATATAAGTATATAAAAATAATATTTCTATCTTTTAATTCATTTCTTTGTCTATTTATTTAACAAGCCTATCCCCTACCTCCCAATTTTTATATCCCCTACCCCACCCCCCCCCCCCCCCAATCTTTTAATTCAAGCATATGCCCTAAGAGTCTACTACCCGAGCAAGAGTAAGGGATCCAAACTAGAATGATTTATTTAACGTACTACATATGAATTTGGGTAGGAGAAGCTAATTTAGCCAACCAACCTAGTTATTTTCCAAGATTTCATTGGGTTGATGGTGGAAAATCCATTTCATTCACTTCGTGGTCAATTTCAATCACTTCACAGTCAAACTGGAAATTGAGTGGGCCAAACTAGAAATTGAGCAGGCCAAATTGGAAATTGAGTGGGGCAGACTGGAAAACTGAAAATTGAGCGGGCCAAACTGGAAATTGAGAGGGCCAAACTGAAAAACTAGAAATTGAGCGAGACAGACAAGCATTGGATATATATTATTGAGGTTTACAGTAATCTTGAAGTGCAGAAAATTTTCATGTTTGTGCATTTCAATCCGAGTTCATTCTCTAATCACGATAGCCTTGAGAGGGTTGATTTGAGACATGAAAATTTTCTGCACTCCAAGATTACTATAAACCTCAACAATGTATATCCAACGCTTGCCTGTCCTGCTCAATTTTCAGCTTGTCCCGCTCAATTTTCAGTTTGGCTCGCTCAATTTTCAGTTTTCCAATTTGGCCCGCTCAATTTCCAGTTTGGCCCGCTCAATTTTCAGTTTGTCCCGCTTAATTTCCAGTTTTTCAGTTTGTCCCTCTCAATTTCCAATTTGACTGCGAAGTGATTGAAATTGACCATGAAGTGAATGAAATGGATTTTCCACTATCGACCCGATGGAATCTTGGAAAATAACTAGGTTAGTTGGCTAAAATAACTTCTCCTACCCAAAATCATATGTGGTTAAGTAAATCATTCTAGTTTGGATCCTTACTCTTGCTCGGGTGGTAGACTCTTAAGAGTTTCAACACCCGGTCAAGCGTTCGAGTATCCATAGGTGGTAAAATTCCACTAGTGTGAGTGTGTGTGGGTGTAAAAATAATAAAATAAGAAAATCATTCTAGTTTAGGAGATATGCTTGTTATATAAATGGACAAAAAAATGAATTAAAAAATAGAAAAATATTTTTATATACTTATATATACATATTTACATAATTATATATTAGAGAAAAATGTAAGGGAGAAAAAGTTCTCCCTATAAAAATGTTAAAAAAAAAAAAAAAAAAAAAAAAACTTACCTGACTGCCACTGACCCGATGGTAGTGTTGTGGAAGTCTATTTTTTTTTTTTTCTGTTTTACTTTTGTGAGTCCCATCATGAGGTCTATGTTATATCCAAACCGTCCATCTATTTGGCGAGCTCATATTAAGGCTTGAGACGAAAAATAAGATAGATCTAACTATCAAGTGGACTACACTGTAAAAGGCAGTGGGGAATTGAACATCTACCATTGAAACCCTTTTAGGGGTTACGGAAGTTTTAAATCATTATGAAATTTGTTTTTACTCTTCATCAAGGCCTTTGTTACCTTATGAATAGATTGGATAGAAAATAAATGTTATGATGGACCGTACAAAAGTTTTAATGATGAAAATCAATTTTCCCGCTGCTCTTTGTGGTGTGGTCGTGATCTTTGGATATGATTTTTTTTTTTTTTTTTTGGATAATGCTCCCAAGTGATCTTAAAATATGGATGAACATTATATATATAATAAATACATAGCTGTGGGGCCATGTAACTTTGATCTCTTTTGAGCCGTTCGTACAACTCTCCGATAGAGGAGCGTCAGCGCTCGTCCTCGAAAGGAAGGGAGGGGCATTTTCGTCCTCAGATTTGCTGTCCGTATGAGAAAGTCTAAGTTCTAAACCTAAGTTTGTATTGTTTCGTAAAAACAGCTGGATAAAAGGTAGTCCGTAATTTGTCCGAAATAAATTGGGAGGTTAGTGGCCAGAACACGCCTAGTCAACGCTACTCTTTTTCGTTTGAAAAGCTGGCTAGTGACGCTGCAGCTAGCCAGGTGGCTAGGGTTTGGCGCTCCGTGAACCCTACATGATCCATGTGTTTTATCCACACCGGTGATTCATTTTTACACATCATTTTAATACTTGACACTATAAAGAGGTAGATCAAAATCTAGGTGCATTAAAAACCTCCTAAAGCCTACTGTAACGTTTATTTGACATCAAACGTGTAAATTAGGTCATACAGGTCTGATATGACCCTGCCTCATATCCTTATCTGACTCGTATGCATGCCGGGGTTATATTCTAGGAATATGTAGTTATTAATAACTTTGGAGGGTGTTAGTTTGAGAGGAAAACAATTATGTAATTGCACTTAGAAGGACACTGGTGCTCAAACTGTCCAAGGGCATGTTTGGTTTCGAGCTCAAGTGTAATTACCTTGTAAATGAGTAATTATTATTTACCAAGGTAATTTACTTGCATCTTTCCCAATGCTGACTTTACCTGTTACTTTTTAAGCACTTAAATCAAGAAATTTGTAAAAAAAATATGTGGCTCACCATAATATGTGTGGCTTATTCACACCGCTCATTCATTATGCTAAATGAATTTAAGGCATGAGCCTAAAAATTAGGCAAATCCAAAGGTCAAGTGGACCACACCACACGAAATTATGAGAATTGAATGCCTACCATTAAAAACTTGTTAATGCCTTTAGAAATTTTAGATCAGGCTTACATTTATATTTTTCACTTATCCATGTCCATATGACCCTATGAACGGGTTAGATGGTGAATAAACCTCAATGTGGGCCTTGTAAAAGAATCAACTTTCAACTGTGGACAAATCAAGTCCATTGTTTCCTTTCATGTGGGTCAATTGAACATTAGATCTTCCTAATTTTTTCGGATCAAGCCTCAAAATATTCTAATAAAACAGATGGACGACACGGATATATTATATACATTATGGTGAGGCCCACGGATTTAAGTCAACATTTTTAGACCGATTTTCTAGGTGAAATTAGTCATTCATTTCCAAACAAGTGAAAAATGTAATAATTACTTCTTTACAACGATTTACCTGCATTATGGAAAACCAAACAGGCCCTAAGTATCAATCCAAAAAGAATCTTGTTCATCCAATGCACTTGCACGCATGAGAGTACTAAAGGTAGGTCTTTATCTTGGCCAACCAAAGCAAGACAAGTATGATAATATATATGATGTAGAGCTGGCCGCAAACACTTTCATGTCCAAGATGGATCAGAAAAGGCCCGATCGGATGAAGAAATCATCAAGACTGTTAAAACCTTAAAACAAGCATATCTCCTAAATTGGAACGAGTTACTCGACGCAGTACCATATGTGATTTTGGGATAAGACGAGCTACTTTAGCCAACCAACCCGGCTTAAGCTGGGTCACCCATGTCGAATTTGTGAGATTCCATCCTATCGACGGTCGAATTCCATGTTTATTTCCGTTTATACTATTTTTAGTAAGTTTTAGTTTGATTATAACTCTTCATCCATTGGGCTTTATGAGTTGTGTCCAACATGAAAAGTACTTAGAATAATTAGGAGAATAACGCGGTTAAGCCATATACGAAACGTACTATAAAAGGTAAATTTACTATTTATAGTAAGTTGCGAATTTCTAGGAGTTTTAGTTTTAGTTTGCTTCTGATTTCTTTCATATTTCTTGGTATCCCTATTTAAAGGGTTGTGAACTCGTTTTTATTGATTAATCAATTTCGAATTTTATAGAATTTATCTTCTGGTTTCTTACTTTCATTCCTTGTCAATTCAAGAAGTCTCTGTGAGGAGTTCAGAGAAGCTCCATGGATTTGGAGTAGTTATCCTTAAGGAAGACGGTGCTCGACCTCATCACGTTCATCGCTGCATCAATTGGTATCAGAGCAAGGACCCCCCTCGGGCTAATGGCAAACAACAAAGGTATAGATCAAAATCTTGTGGACGATGATCCAGCGATTCATTATCTTTTGAAAAGAATGAAAGCTTTTCATTAGGAGAGTTAGTTGACCATGCAAGGGCTATAGGCAACCTTCAACCGTATTGCGGATGCGCTAATTCCCCCCTGAGGACTAGGTGATGCTTAATCGTCCGTGGTTGCTGTACGACACAAATCCGATTTTAGTAAAGCACTACCAGTGGTGAATCGTAGGGTTATATCAGATAATGCGAGTTCTAGCGACGATGACCTTAATGAAGGTTTTTGCTCGACGACCAACCATGGAGGCGATCGTCTAAATTGTGCTGAAAGAGACTATCGATGTAAGGCCGAATTTCCTAGTTTTAACGGTTTATTATGTATAGAAGATTTTCTTAATTGGCTAGCCGAAGTAGAAAGATATTTTGATTATATGGATGTAATAGATTATAAAATGATAAAATTAGTAGCATTTAAATTAAAATCGGGTGCTTCTACGTGGTGTAATCAATTACAATTCTTACATGCCCAACGGAACAAAAAACTCATTTCATGATGGCCACGTACGAGACGCCTTCTTCAATCACAATTCCTCCCTAATGATTACTAGCAGGTATTGTTCCAGAAATACCAAAATTGATGATAGGAAAATCGAACTATCATAGGTTATACCAAAGAATTTCAGCGATTGGCAACATGAAACAATCTGTCAGAAACAAAATCGTAGAAGGTAGAATGATTTATAGGTGGGTTACGATCGACAATTCAGGATCGAGTTCAGATGCACTCAGTCGGGACTGTGGATGAAGTAGTTCAATTGGTAAGTATGGCAGAAACACAGCTTGCAAGAGTTCATATTCAACCTCATCCTTCAACTTGGCCCCCCATGACGGGTCGCACTCAAGATTCAGAACTAATATAAGAAAAAGAACCAGTAGGAGGACATCCTCAACCTTCTGCAGCCAATAAGAGCGACCCATCTAGGTTTCAACGTCCCGCAACCCACTTGACTATTAACAAAAGGGGCATTGAAGGTGAGGCCACAAAAGAAGACATTGGCATTGATGAACATAAGCAAGCCACTGAGAAAGAAATATATAGCGATGAATTGATGGTTTAGGATGATGGCAAATCTCTAGTCGTGAGGTGATTAATGTACACCCCATAGAAAGAATTACATATACAATGACATAACATATTCCGTACGTGGTGCACCGTCAACAGCAAGGTTTGTATTGTAATTATAGACAATGATAGTAGCTACAACATCATCTCAAGAGTGATGGTGGACAAGTTGCAGCTACAAATGACAAAATATCCTTCCCCGCACTCAATTGGTTAGACAAAAAAGGTGAATGAGACCAAGGTAACTGAACAATGTACTGTCTCGTTTTCAATTGAAAAAAATTATAAGGATCAAATACTTTGTGATGTGGTCAACATGGAAGCATACCATATTTTACTCAATCGACCATGGCAATTCAACCATGATGCAACCCACAGGGGACAAGACAATGTTTATGTTTTTGTCAAGGATAGTCAAAAAATAATCTTTGCCCCTATGGTACCAGAGAACTACCCTAAAGTATCTAAAGTGGAGGGGAGTTCCCTCCTGACCATTCAAGATTTCATAGAAAAATCCAAGGAAACATGCGAGGTATACGCCATAGTGGTAAGGGGTGAAGAATTGAAACCCTTAGACATTCTTCCATGTTTAAGGCCTTTCTTGAACAAATTTAAAAAAGTCTGGCTCGAAGATTTACTCGATGGATTGCCTCCTATGATGGATATCTAACATCACATAAGCCTTGTCCCCGGGGCTAGCTTGCCCAATTGCCCTCACTATCAAGTGAGACAGAAAGAATGTCAGGTCTTAAAGGCAGGAGTGAAGGATCTAATTGATACTAGTCAAGTAAAAGAAAGAATGAGTACATTGTTGTGTTAGCTCAAGAGCTTAATGTTAAATATAAGAAAATGGCTAATAAACATCAACGTCAGAAGTTATCTCAGAATTATGAGATAAGTTCCTTGATTAACTCGAGGACGAGTTTTTTCCAAGCGGAGGGGTCTGATGTAGAACGTGTCATATATACATTACTAGCATGGTTAGACAAAAAGAATATGGACTATAAATTGATCGTAACTTTTGATCTGGGTATCATTACAGCGCACTAGACCAAGTATTATGAACCAAAGCAGCACGAGAACTCAAGAATGAGTTCTTTTGAAGTGGAGGGGACTGATGTAAAGCGGGCCACAGACACTTTCATGTCCAAGATGGATCGGAGAAGGCCCAATTAGAGGAAGAAATCATCAAGATCATCAAAACCTTAAAACAAGCATATCTTGCAAACCGGAATGAGTTACTCTACACACCATATATGATTTTGGGGTAGGACAAGCTACTTTAGCCAACCAACCTAGAGTAGCCGAGTTACCCATACCGAATTTGCGGGATTCCATCCTATCAACGGTCAAATTCCATGTTTATTTCCTTATTTACTATTTTTAGTAAGTTTTAGTTTGATTATAACTCTTCATCCATTAGGCTTTAGGAGTTGTGTCCAATATGAAAAGTGTTTAGAATAATTAGGAGAATAACATGGTTAAGCCACATATGAAACTTACTATAAAAAGTAATTACTATTTATAGTAAGTTATGAACTTCTAGGAGTTTTAGTTTTAGTTTGCTTCTAATTTCTTTCATATTGCTTGGTATCCCTATTTAAAGGGTTGTGAACTCATTTTTTTATTAATCAATATCAAATTTTATAAAATTTATTTTCTATTTTCTTGCTTTCGTTCCTCGTGGATTCGAGAAGTCTATGTGAGGAGTCCAGAGAAGCTCCGTGAATTCGGAGTAGTTATCCTTGAGGAAGACGGTGCTTGACCTCATCACGTTCATCCCTGTGTCATAATATGCTTGCATATGGGATTCTATGTGATCTTAATGTTCACTCTCCAAGTATAGGGTTGTGATGTAATAATAAACTCAGTGAGACCGAGGTCAAATCCCAAGGGGCTGAAACCTGTACGTTATCTGAAACTAGGTAGAACTAGAACTAGATTAAGATGAAATCTAAATCAAATGAATTTAAGGGAATAATGGTGAAATATTAATCTAAAACTTAAAGAATTCAGAGGTAGGAACTAGGGATTCAGAGGATCCACTTGTAAAGATCAGAGAAATCTTATGCTTGCTTCAAGAACTCAACTAGACTTAGAGTCCCATCTTTATCCAGTTGAAGGGTGAAACCATGAAAATCAAACTAAACTTTCTTTAATATAGTTTTGAAGAGATGAAAGATATATGAATTAGAATGGATTCCATCACCAAACCATGCCTAGGAGACAAAGTAAACAATAGAATTAAACCAATTAACAACTAATCAGAGGATTATGAAGGTTAGGAAGGGTACCATCATCCAACCATGCCCAGGAGACAATGGTGAACAACAGGGCTTCCAGACGTCATAATCATGAAAAGGAAAGGAACATGCTCAAAGCTATCGTAGACCCATTGTAATTTTAGTCACAATAAACCATGAAAAACTGAAAACATTCCCTTAAATTATACTAACATCAACATCAATTCAGTCTAAACAAAAGGCACAAATAAAAAGTTTCTCAACATGATTAAGCCAAATCCCTTAAACAAAAATAAAATAAACAAAAAGAAAAAGAAAAACAACTCTACTCTCTCTTCGTCGTTCTGTGCTTCACGTCCAGCCCAAGATGCCTTTTTTCTCTCTCCTTTCTTCTCTCTTTATAGCCTGCTAAGGGAGGTGGAGAGGTCTATTTGGAGAACCGACATTGCTGGAGTCGGTCCTTACGCACAGCAACATGCAAACTTGAAAGTGGGTGGTGTTGAGCAGGTTACGCAGCACAACTTACATTTGGATGGGTTTTGGGACAACTGGTTGTCCTCATTTTCCGTTTTCCTTCATGGATGGGGACAGTCCCAACTTAAGGAGCTTATGGACGGTTCAGATCACCGACCCGATCACCGCCATGATCACACAACGACCACAAGATCAGACAACGATCGGATCTACATTACGTAAAGCGTTACGCAAGTGGTTGTGCTGACCTCTGTGGGACCCACTTATAGTGAATTTTTCGTGGATCAAGGTCGCTCATTAGCCTCGTAGAGCCGAATCCGGCTATTTTTAAAAAAATTGAGTTGAATCTGAGTTCTTGGTGGGCCATAGTGCTGATCAACGTTCATCGGCTCCTTCTTTACTGCGCTTGTTATTGTGCATAGTTTCACAGAAATGTCAAGGGTTTGGTCGAAATCTGATCCTGGACAATCTGGTAGGTTTGGATCAGTCGTCCAATGAATGAAAGTGGGCCACACACCCTTTTAGCGGACAGGCCTGCGTAATGAGAAAACAAAGACTCCTTTCTCTGTTTAAAGAAAGTTGGTCAAACCGACTCTGACCAAACGAGGTGGTCCAGTGCATGTGGAGTGCACTGTGCACAGTGCACTAACACTGCCAGTGGGGTCCCGTTCTAATGTTTCTGAGAAATCTTCACCGTCCATCTATTGTATCATCGAATTTAAGGGTTGAGACCAAAGTTGAAGCATATCCGAAGATCAAGCGGGCCCCAAATCAAGAATTTGGTGTCAGATCTGTCCTTTCGGCCACTTGCACCAGGATCCAATGGCTGAAATTCGACGTGTACGGTTAATTTATGGTTCTCAAACCATATATGAAGTTTCTAGCTGAACGGATAGTGGGAACCTTGTGATCTTGCATTCTGGATGACTTTCTGGCCTCTTTAACGTGAATGGCTTGATTTACTTGGATCTCTGGCATGTTAATCCATCAATCTTGGTCCCCTGGAGTCTGTCCCTTACCTTAGTGACTCATGAACATTAAATCTATGCTTTTATCATCCTATTTCAATCCAAGCTCGTAACTACACCCTGCATCATAAACACAATTAAATCGGGTCGTTAAACAGTACCATGTTTGTAAATCCAGGCGATAACTGGAGTCTGGTATGCAATATTTGACCCTCAACACTTGACTATTATTGTGCAAGTCGACACTTTTAATGGAAACCTATGACATATGAGTGGTCTTGATTAATGTCCATGTTGTAGGGGCCCACTTATGTAACATCATGTCTATAGAAGCGGATTTCCTTGTGACCATGCAATATGGGGTCCACTGTGATATATGTGTTTTCTATCCATGCCATTCATCCTCTTTGCTAGCTCATTTTAGCATATGAGCCCAAAAATAAAGCAGATCCAAAGCTTAAGAAGACCCCACCATAAAAATAGTGGGGATAATCACACCTATTTGCCATCTAACAAGTTCATAAGGTCATTCAGAGTTGGATGAAGGAAGAAGACAAATATTAGCTTGATCCAAAAGTTTTGTAGCCCTCAAAAGTTTTTAATGGTAGGAATTCAATCATCACTTTTTTGTGTGGTGCAGTCCACTTGAGATCTGGAGCGCTTCTTCATATGGGACTCATGCCCTAAAATAAGCTGGCAAAAATCGATGGATGGCATTGATAAAACACATACATCTTGTCGTGCCCCAAAGCGCTTGCTAGGGTAATCAGGCAATCTGCTTTCAATATTTGTTCCACTTTTCTGGCTCCATTGTGCAAGTCCAGTTGCATGTACCTCAGTAACATTCCCACTTGCATTTTTTAGAATTGCACTCATTATGTTACAAATTTGCAATTTGATTTGAGATTATCTACCATTTATTACCAATTATAAGTACATTTTTCCCATTATATATTCAAAGAGTCCATTTTTTAGGGACTACCTCTCAATGCTACACATGAAAGGAGGATAGGTCAATATCTTCCATCTAATGGGCGCTATCAAGGATGGTTTGTGGCTCAAAATACCACACTCTGAGACCATCTCCATCGTTACTTCTCTTAATGTTAACCAACATATGTTGATTGTTGACCAACTTTGTTTCCTACCATTGCTTTAAAGGCCACTAATAAATGGTTATAATTATCCAATAGATATATATATTTTTAAATCATATTCCATCCACTAGATGGAATGGCTTCAATCTTTGCTAAATGTATTATGATTCATTTTCTAATCTAATATAGCCAAAAAAATTAACACTTTCCTTCTAGAATTTACATTTTGAGATCGCATACCACGGATAATCTGTATACCTCGGTTCTCATAACCCGAGCTTAGTACTTGCTTTCTGAAATCTCGTGTATTAACCTTTAAAGATTGCCCAAAGTTTACCTATATTTTTTCTTTTCTTTTCTTTTTTAGAGTTAGTAATTCTGTAGAAGAGAAACAAATCAAGCATAAAAGAATGTCTAAATATACATATCAAAACACAAATGGTTGCTCGAAGGCTTATACAAACCAATGTCTCAACACTAAAAATTAAAATAATTAAATAATAAAAGTAAACTATAATTTAGAGCCGCAAGATCATCAAGCTCTTCATGCTCAATATCATAAACAATTTGTACACTATCAGAAAAGGGACAAAGGCTACGGATAAAAACCATAGCTAAAATTAAATTGCCACGGTTATAATCCGTAGTACAACCGTTCAAGTGGTGCTCTAGCTAAAGGAAAAATCTATAGATACGGATAACAATAGATATCACTAGCTACCAATATAATCTGTATGTAGCTATACTAACCGTAGCGAAATGTACATCCAGCCACGGATAATATCTGTAGCTAAAAGTAAAATGAAATCCATAGCAACATGCTGAAGTTAGCAGTAGCTACGGTTTTAGAGCAACCACTACGAATAATATCCGTAGCTATTTTAAAAATTAAAATTATAGCAATGGTGTCTATTACCATTGCAAGAACCTGCTGTGATTGATCAACTCATCCAAGCTAATACAATTAATGCTGATAGGAATAGTATATAAAATGCATTCAGAAAATAAAACAATGCATTCATAGTACAAATAGCAATCAAATCATACCATGCATCCTACATTCACATTTCTAAATAAACAAATTTCAGAATACATATCGTTTCGTTCACGACCGATATGGGGTCATATACCCCCGTATCACCCTGTATCAGGCTACTCTAGGCCAATACAACTGTAGCATTTGTGAACGATACTGCTATGTATCGGGCAATAAGTACTGGTTTTGGACGATGCTTTAAACCTTGTTCATGATTAGTCGCATCAAGTTGTCAGCCTAGATCGATGGCCCACACTCCATTCGTATGGGCTGGAGAAATCAGGAAACTTTCTCTATGTATCAGCACTGAATAACTTCTCACTATCATTATTATCCAAATAAAGACCAACTCTTCATTACAATAACCTGGTGAAGTTTCAATTACGAGCAATGAATATTCATCTCTTATCTAAAGCTTTTTCTAGCAACAAATTGTGAATTATCATGGAAAATATGGATATGAGAAACTAAATTTACAGTATCTTAGCATCAGGTTGCCTTTCAGGTAGAGAAGCTTGGAATGCTGGAAGAACTTTATATGCTTCATTGATCCTATTTAGAGTAGGAAACCTGGACTGCATAAGAAAAGAAAAAAGAAAAAAAGAGGAAAGCGGTGGTCATTTTATGCAAAGATGGTAGCAGCATTTAGTGAGAAGTAATAATAACCAATAGAACTAAGACTATATACATCCAGTACCTAGGAGAATGCACAAGTAGGGGGTGGGTCAGGTTCAGGTCAAGGTTAGCCCAAGCCCAACTCTTTTATTAAATGGACCCAGAGTTGAGGCCGAAGCATAACCTGTGATCCAAATGAGACGGCTGCGCCCAGTCCTTGACCAGATTCTGAATCCCAATCCCAGCCCAACCCAACCACTTGGAGAGGGAGAGAGAGAGAGAGGTGTGAAGTTTCATACAAAGTTTTTCATAAAGTGGATTTTCATAAACATTATAGTGCTACCAAAGGCAAATGAGATATATTTTGGGACAGGTATAAGGCCCAGTGCTACCCCAAAAGAAAAATAATCTCCTTTGCACTAACTTCTACTTAGGATGAGCATCCCACTAAAGCATTAACAAACAACCAATGATGGATTGAAGTGAAAATTTTATTTTCAATACTCTTTTCGTCAAGAAATTTACGAAAAGGCTAACCAGGAAGAACATTGTAGCTTTGATAATTATTCATGGCATTTTCCATGGCAAGAATACCTTGATAATCTGATCCAGCTCGACGTTTAGGACCTGTGTGAATTGTGATTCACTCACTCCATCCCCATTCAAAGAAAAAAACAGATGGCAAAAATATGAGACAGTTGAAACTGAAACGAGTTGGGGAAAGGAGTACTGAATTTTTACGATTTAACTATTAGAATATTCTGTTTCATTACAAGTCCACGGTATTATAAAATCTTTTCATGCACCTACACATTCATCCCCCAAAGACACTACATTGCAGAAATGTATAAACATGTCAATCAGAGCAATACTTCAAATAGTTTCTTTTAGTTAAAATGAGGAAGAATGGTAAAGCAAAACAGAAGGTAAGATCTTAAGACCAAAAATTCTCTGTTTTCCCCTTTGAAGGTTAAGGCAAAATCTGTTACAGCTCAAATTCAACAGACCTATAAACCTAGTCCTCGACACCATTAAACCTAGAAAGAGCTCTGATGCAGATGAGTAGGGTAGCTAGACATGCATACAACCATTCAGCCTCAGCATTTAAACATGAGCTTCACGTGTGATCTACATGACCTGCGTTATGACATCTCAGCTGTATATAAAGTTGGACTTATTATATAGATAATCAGGTCCAAAGCAACAGGCTGATCAACCCCTGATAACACCACACCTGATTAAAATGAGCAGGTGGTTTAAAACAGCAATTATTACCATAAATGCATCCAGAACCTGATTGTTAACAATCCAATCTAGGGTCCAGGTCAAGATCCAAACTGATGCACAACTCAGATGTTTTTATTTTTTATTTTTTATTTTTTTACCTTTTTCACCTTCCATCTAGCAGGACGCAAACAACATCAAAACTAATACACACAGGAGGATTCGATCTGGGACACAGCTCAAATATCCTATAGCTGCATTTGCATGTAGAGAGAGCAATGGTTGGTCTAGCAAACAATTATATATGTACACACACACATATAGTTTACCAAATGCTGAGTGTCAGATGGTATCATTCTACAACACCAACCAAATATAGACCTATGGAAATATAATCCAGAAATGGGCCTCAAAAAAAAAAAAAAAAAAAAACTTTTCCAAAAATAATAACAAGAACATACCGGAAAATGATTATCTGGTCAGGCTTCTTTTTTTCCTGAACTCATATAGAAATCTAGTAGAAGTTCCCTAGATACGAACATTTCATTGAAATGCATTCACACAGAAATTAGTGGAAAAGGGAATGGAATGTTTGGTTTTTTTATTTTTTTTTGGTTCCATGTACTTGGTTAACACTTTCAGGTGCTCAATTGAATTTTAAGAAATGGAATTACAACTTTAACACTTGACCAGGGTTTTTTTTTTTTGTTCCATGTACTTGGTTGACACTTTCAAGTCCTCAATTCAACCACAGTTTCGCTAGAGCCAAGACAAGTTCACTTTCTTTATTTAAATAAATACATAAATAAATAAATAAAAACCCTGATAGAGGCAAGCTGACCCTGAAATGTTCTTGACGGCTAATCCACATTTTATACAGTTTTTTTTTTTTGAAAAAATAAAAATAAATTGTATTATCATTTAAATAAAAAAAAAAAGAAAAAGAATGTTTTGTCAAAATAAAAGGGTGATCAACAGATCTCCCAAGCAACAAATCTAAATTAAACCTACTCCTAAAAAAGGCTTGTCATGTTCCAACCATGATTCAACCACAGTTTCCCTAGAGCCAAGACAAGTTCACTTTCTTTATTTAAAATAAATAAATAAATAAATAACTGATAGAACCAAGCTGACCCTGAAATGTTCTTGACTGCTGATCCACATTTTGTATAGTTTTTTTTTTTAAAAAAAAAAAAAATTTATTTAAATAATTTGTTGTCAAAATAAAAGGGTGATCAACAGATCTTCCAAGCAACAAATCTAAATTAATCCTACTCTTGAAAAAGGCTTGTCATGTTCCAACCATGACAACCTGAATGTGAGTGACTATTGTGATGATGATTGGGTTTAAAACAGAGTTTTGCTACTGCCTTTTTTGAGTAAATCCTTGGAAATGAAAATCAAATTCACAGCTTTTTTTTTCACTAACAGTGGCTACCTCAATTTCCATGTAGTCACAATTCATTTCCAAAGTATTCTCTTGATCCAAACTATAAAGGCTGGTTTGGCAATGTGGATTTGAAATCGAGTGGATTTGAAATCGAGTGGATTTTAGTCTCTATGGAACAAAGTGGATTTGAAATCAAAACTTTGATACAGGAGTTCAGAAAGAGCTACAACTAGGTGGGGTTTGCATGTGCCAAATTGAATTTTATTCTATGGGCCCACTATCACCAAGGCTGAATTTTTTGTATTTAAGTTCAATTTTTAAAGATGATCTCCGACAATGTTGTATTTAAGTTCAATGTTCAAACAGACACATTTACAAAGCTCAAACAACCATAGCGCTGTAGCGCATCAAAGAGATAGTGCCATAAATCCACACAATATGTTCAAAGTGACAAATAATTTCAAAATTTACCTTTTTTTATGAGAAGAACACAAAAGAAAAAGAGCTAGACAAATTTTACCTTTTTATGACAATCCAATTGATGTATCATAACACAGTGTTTCATAGCAGACTGCAGAAACAAAAAAATAAAAAGTAATAAACAAATAGTATCATACAAACATGTAATCGAGATTCCGATAAAAAAAGAAGCTGCACATTCAATCAAAAGTCCAAGTGGAATGTTCGAAGCTGCCAATCTAAAGACTCTGGCTTGGACCTTATTGGAATTAATAGTGCTATAATTTAGGCAATTGTTCTAGACAGATGTGGCTCACCTTCCATCAAACAATTACAGCTACTCGACCAGTAGGCTTTTGCCCATCAGCAAGTTCAAAAATTTACATAGACGCAGATGCATTCAACACCTTAATCTCCTTCTCCGTGTTTGAAATCTTCAACTTCAATCATATCCACCCCCAAACATGTGAGAAAAGGCCATACATGCATGCCAATTATAGTAGTGTGAAGAAAAACAGTAGCAATTTCAGGTGTGGGAGCAGGGAAGTGTCTCTTTCAAAATGTAAATAGGTATAAATAGGTTGGAAGTGGGGGTATGAGGGAGTCTGAAGCAGCAGCAATACAGAATGAAGTTTGAAGAGAATACCTGCCAGAGGGCTACAGGTTTTAGGAGCCAATTTGTCCACCAGTCCCAAGGGGACCGAGGGTGTAGTGAATAACCTGTAGTTTTTCCTCATCTACTATCTACTGCAAAAAAGAACGTTTATAAAGATAAAATCTAGTTACACCTTTCAACAAACAGAGTTATTTCAAAATGAGCATACTTAAAACAGAGAAAATGAATTTTTAGAACTAAATTGAGAAATGACAAGATCTGATATGCTATATGAAGTTGCAGACACTGTCACAAAGATGAGTGCTCCATCCAAAAAGCAAAAATAGATAATTAGCTAGGAATGTTGTTTCACAATATCGAATTTTTATCTAAACTATCCAAATGAAAATCAACAGAAGTTTCAAAACTGAAATTGACAAATCAGCCACAGATCTGACACATGGAGTGGTCAGATTGGACACTGGACAATTCCAATAGAAGAAGAAGAAGAAGAAGAAGAAATCTAAAAGAGATAGATTTGATCATTTTTTTTCCTCAAAAAGCACTTCTTGTACTTACAAAACATTAGGCACCTTTCTGCTGACTGAGAATCCTCTAGCAATTTTGCAGTAAATATCTCTTTCCATTTTAGTTTTTATTTCATAAAACTTACTCAATATATCCCAACAAAAATCTCAAGATCAGCAAATCTTGGATGATGATATGAACCACAAAAGCACTTGATCAGCTCCAACTAGAGGGGCCCCACATGCAACCTGTTGACATAATGCCAACGTATCATGTCCACTCATCTGGTAGGCCCAACTTATACTTTAGATTGGCATGTATCAATTTATTTATTTTTCCTCTATAATGTGGCCCACATGATGAGTAGATCAGATAAGTTTTTGCATCATGTGTCCTTCGTGCAGGGCCAAATACTGGGAAATGCTACTGAAATTCGAGGTAGAACTCCTCGCTATAAATAGTGGGAAATTTCATCAGTTTCTGTCATTTCTGTAAATTAAACAGAATGATTGTAAATCAATCTGCTTTGCATCCAAGCACAACAACAACGTAATAATTCATCAACCAAATTGACAAGTCTGGTTTAGAATCAAAATCCAATGGCAGCTTGAAAGCAATTGCAATACATAATTCCAAAGATAAAGTACTAGTTAAAAGACCAAATACTTGAACTTTCAGTTTACAACAAATACCAACAGAAGGGAAGCAAACATGTACCTGGACTTGCCAATCTTTCAATGATGGCCCATTGCTTCTGATAATCACTACAAGGGTAAGAAAATTACAAAAAGTAAGACTCGTGAGATTGACATAGGTACAAATAATGACAAAACTAGCTGGTAATGACAAGAGGCTAAGACATCAAATTATTTATGAAGAACAGGAATAAACAAAGATAAAATACATAGTTAAAAACTTTACCATTTCAATATTGAACCTTACAGTGGCAACATTGATCTGTGGGGCTAAAAATACATCAGCAAGCATATAAAAATCTCAATTTAGTTGGGCCTTTGAAGTCCTCAGATGGTAGTAGAAGAAGCCATTACTAATACGTTTTATAGGAAAACTCTTGAAATTAACCATCTGCCAACACCATAGGCTAACAGACAATCATCGTATTCAAAATATTCAACCCAATCATGACTCTAAGTCATGTCCCTTGAATTTGAAACTCTTAATAGAATTTTCCTTAAATAAGAAGCACGCATACTCACCGAAACTGTTCCAGAACGAAAATCAGATGAACAATAGAGAAACTGTTCCAGAAAAAAAATCAGATGAACAACATACTTACCGAAACTGTTCGAATCAGATGAACCATTGATAGTTAATTGTACCATGAAAAATTGAAGAGGTGAATTGTCCGTCCACAATGCCACTGGAAATCAGAATCGAATGAAAATGGTTCAGACCAGTCATTGTCCTGTTCTCGTTGGGAGGGGCTGACTTGTTCTCCCATTGCACTACTCGCTATCCTAACCTCATTCTGAAGCATGCTACTATCTGTACTTTTCGATACACTCAAAAGATGAGATTCTCTTGCACACATGCCTCATGGGCTCTAAGACCGCTGTCCCCTCAGTTTTTTTTTTCACAGAAAAACGCGTCACTAAAACTCTCAAATGAAATCAAATAAAAACAGAGGCCTACTTCAAAGCCCACAGTCAGAACAGTTGGAACTAATGAACAGATCTGATAAAAATCCTGCATGATCATCCTTAAATCATCAACTTACAAATAGAAATGGGTGCCATTGCCCCACCAAAGGTTCTCTAATAACGGCTGATTCCCCAAACTCGGATAGAACCATCTGTGTAGCAGTGAAGAGGGTGCTTCCGTCCAAACTCCAGCTCTATGACTGTTGTCCCCTCAGTTATAAAGAGTGTGTTCACCTATCAAGTTGCAGGTTTTTAATTCAATGGTTAGGATCATTTGATCAGATTGAAATTTGGGACATCGAATTCTAGGAGGGGTTCACCCAGTGTGCATTCTCCGATGGGCAAGGCTGACGAGTGGTTGCACAAATCATGGTGATGCTTTGACACATTAGCCTGTTATCTGTAGAAAGATCATGCCCTCTCCAAGACGTATCGACAGAGCACTCCTCCTGACTACATTGATAAAACCGACCATAGCTGTTGTCCACTCTTTGATTTCGCAGCAAGGCTTGGTGATGGCAATCACTGGTTCATAAAACCAACATTCTTAAAACCAAGTTAGGTGAAATAGGAGAAGAAAGAACCCTGTTCCTGGTTTTCTTGTAGTAGTAGCTGGATCCTTTGGAACCACAAGAAAAATACAGGATTCCAACCCAGCACTTTGTGAGGATTGGAGAAACCATGATTTACATATAGCATGCCATTTCATCAAACAGATAGCATGCATGCAATCTAGACATTTCATCAAACATATAGCATGCCATTTCAACAAACAGATAGCAGGCCATTTCATCAAACAGTTAGCATGTATCAAATCTGAAAGACAGAAAAAGAGAAGAAGATATCAAACCTATGGAGAGGAGCTTCACGGCGTGCGTTTCTTCGGGTAGGAGCTTCACGGCTGCTGCAATGGAGAGAGATAGAAGAGACAGCAGAGATTCAATGGAGAGAGAGGGAGGAGAATGAGAGAGATGGAGCAGAGATCGGGAGGGAGAGAGAGGATTGGCAAACGCAGAGATTAGGGAACGAGGAGAGAGAGAGAGAGAGAGAGAGAGAGAGCGCTGTTTTGGGCGCGGCTCTATGTTGTCTCACGAAATGGACCGTGAACGGTCCTGCCAGGAGCTCCGTGGGGCCACTATGATGTATTTGGTTTATCCATTTCGACCGTTAATTTTATTAAATTATTTTAGTTCATGATTCTAAACGTAAGATAGATAGAATGCCCAAGTGGACCACACTATTAGAAGAAAACGTAATTTAATCTCCATATTCCCTACCGTGTGATCCACATGAGCCTCCGATCTAGCTGGTTTTTTATTTCATGCCTTAAAGTAATATTTTCAAATATATGTATATATTTTTTAAGTCCTATAAAGCTCCTTACAACACCATTAATTATCAATAGTGTATCACCTTTTTAGTTATAAATTAAAACTGTAGTTATTGTAGCTATGCTCTATAACCATAACAAAAAAACTAACGTAATCTGCATTTTTACTGTTTTTTTGATAACCGTACATTATTCACATATCTTGCATCAAGTGAATATGTTTTAATAGTTTCAATGGTTATCATAATGAAGTATACCTTCAAGATTTATTAAAATATTACGTTAGTTAAGTATAGTTTTACGATGATCATTATAATAATAAGATAGAATTCATTATATACACATACATTATATTAATAAATTTTAAAATGATATTTTTATTTAAATGCATGAATGCATGTACATGCTGGCAAACTTAAAAATACTCATTCAGTTAGCAAAAAAGTCACCCAAAGAACACTAGCTATTTGAAAAAGTGCTCAAGATATGTTCAATGAAAACTAGTCACTTAAAAAAGACTGTAATTAATGAGGACACTCAAGGCGAACAAGCCTCTTGGAAAAGTACTATACAATACGCCCAAAAAAAAACTAGGCACTTGAAAAATAAAGTCCAAGCAGCGAGTACAAGACCTCAGTTTCAAAACTTCTAAGCTTCCAATCAAATAAATTTGAATCAACAATTCATAAAAAATCAGATTGCAATCAAAGTAAATTATAAACTATAATACATATTAGAAGAATAGAAATAGTAGTTAAAAGTAAAAGAAGATAGCAAGATATAAAAGAAATTTATGAAGTTGTCCAGATCTAAAGTGGATTGATATACTTCTGTATTCGATATCAAATCCTAAATTTCAAGAGCCCAATACATCAAATCTTAATACAAAAAAAAAAAAAGAAAAAAAGAAAGAAAGTAAAAAGATACTCGTGCGTTCATAAATCACATAGAAAATCTCCGAATCTACTGATAAAGAACAAAAATGCATAAAAAAAATTCAAAAGCATCGACGACAAACTACATAGGAAGTCATCGACAAATCTGGTAATATTTTTGCTTGTTCCTTTTCATTTCCTATCATACGTTTGATTATTATTATTATGTTGCTTCTGCACCCATTAAGGGGTTTTAGCGACCAACATAGATAACATCCAATCAGCCATCATGTAACCCCTCATGTTTTCCTTGACGCCCCAAATTCATGCAGATCCATATTGAGACTACCATTGATTAATATGTTATTAATAAAAACAAACTTCCTTCATTAAAATCGAATACAATGCCCTCGTTTATTAAAAAAATAAAAATATATTATTTCTATAACCTTATTTTCTTTTTCCAATAAGCACCATAGCTTGCACGACACTGGTGCTATTACATCCAACAAAAATTCTCATTTCCTTATTCCGAATAGCTTACAGAAAAAACATAGTTAGCTAGGTACCACAAGCAGGCTCAAGACTTATCCCACACAACTTCAACCGTGGATATCACTGCTTCACATGATCCAACAGTTATCCCGGCTGTGGTGTTCACACACATAATACAGTGGTTGTGGCCAGTTGTATTGGTAGGCCCACGTAGTAGGACACACCACGGTTTCGATCGATGGTTTTGTCTCCTCTGGCTTGTTCTCATCGACCACCGTGAGGCTAACAAGCTGTGTGTATGCCATTTTCTTTTTAAACAGGGTTGTTAACCTGATCGAGTCGACTCCCTCACCGACCACTACAATTTGGTCCTGATCGCTGCCCTTCAATGTAGCAGATATAACTCCTGCAATCAACATGATCAAAATGACGTCTTAGAACCCAGATTGGAAATTGCAAAGATGGCTAGTCCATCAGGCTCGCCAGTTCATGGCATTTCTGTGGTTTAAAATTAAACTTCAAGGTACCCACAAGACAGGTAATCAAGTTCAATATTTAGAAAGTTGACTCACTGAGGCAACTCGATTCACGGCCGGGTTTGCCAAATCACGTTAGTAGTGAACTTGGGGACCATTTGAAAGTACCACTACTCACTGAGTCAACTCAGTTCAGCTGGTGATGTCACCAAGTTCTGTGGACCCTACCATGACGATGTATGTGTTATATATATCCAACCTGTTCATCGATTTTACAAGATCATTTTAAGGGATGGTCTAAAAAATATGGTAGATCCAAATCTCAATTGGACCACACCACAACATGCAATGGTGATTGAACGGCTACCATTGAAATCTTCTTGGAGGCCACAGAAGTTTGGGATCACTTTGATATTTGTTTTTTCTCCTTCGTCCATGTCTACATGACATCATGATAAGTTGGATGATAAATAAACATTATGATAGGCCCTAGGAAGGTTTCAACTGTGGGAATCATTGTCCTCAATGCTTACTGTGGTGTGGCGCACTTAAGCTTTGGATCTGCATCATTTTTCGGTTCATGACCTAAAATGATCCATATAACACATACATCATGGTGGGGCTCGTAACACTTGTTGACATCAACACACTAGTACATCGGTGTGCGGCACACTCAATCGTTTGCGCCGAATTAACCTTCACTAACTGGATGAACGCACACGTGATTTTGAAGACAAGCTTAAATTTCTCATTGAATAAGTAAGAACTGTGAGCTTCACGTGGCATCTGAGCTAAATGCGGGTGAAATCACCTAGTACACTGAATGCAGCTTTCATGGCCTTAGATCGGCACTTGGGATTGCTCATCATTGGGACTCTCATTACAATCTTTTGCAGTAAACAGAGAAGAACAAGTTCCTAAAATAAAACTGTTAAGTTATTTCATTGATTTACAACCATAAAAATGTTTAAAGGCCTGTTTAAATCGTGTTTGTGTTGCAGGACGAATTTACAAGCATGTGACTGAAAAGAATGCTAAGAGCGAGGATTTAACGTTCTGATGTCACCAAGGTTAGATACAGATTCCAATGGACCAAGATCGACGGATTTACACGCCAGGTATCTAAGAAAATTAAGAAACTAAAGCTCAAGTGGCTCGAAAATCATTTAGAATACAAGATCACGGGGTTCCTATCATCCGTTCGGCTCGAAACTTCATGCATGGCCTAACAGCTACAAATGAACCGTACAAGTCAAATTTCAGCCATTGGATCATTGTAGATGTGGCCCAATGGACATATCAGCCCATAAAATCTTGAATTGGGGCCCGCCTGAGATCTGAATATACTCCGAACTTGGTCTCAATACTTTAAATGAGATGAGGAAAGGAATGGATGGAGCAGATCCTTCATATACATCAAGATGGGTCCGACTTTACATAGTGTGTGTGCATAACACATACACCAGCCGTGCATCAAAAGTCAAGAACGGGTCAGCATGCGCTGACCCGAGCTTCTTCTTAAAGAAAAAATGAAAAAAATTGTTTCGTTTCGCCGTTGGACGCTACAATGATTGTGTGGCCCACTTGTAGTCACCGTACTAGTGATCTAGACCGTCCATTCATCCAAGGACGTCAAACTGACTGTACACACGTGGTTTTTCCGTCCCATGCATGCACCCAGGTAATCTCCACCGTAAAACGCAAGATAGATGGCTGGGTTACAGATTCCGTGGGCCACGTCAACACAAGCCCAAATCAACCATTTCCAGACGGTTTTCAGTATGGACCCTAGTGGATGGAATGGAATTCTATATGAACTTCAAGGTGTGGCCCACCGACCATCCTAGAGCTTGTTACGAAGGCTCTGTTTCACAATCCAACTTGTGGTCCTTTGCTGTGGGCTACCATCAAGATTCGAAGGTCCAATCCGGACCGTCCATTAGACCAACATGGTCCTTATTACCACTACCTACGTGGCATTATTTCAAATGACAGCGAAGATCGAGATTTTGATCGTCCAATGGAAGTTGGACGGTAGTGAGAAAACTTTTATGGGCCATACCAAATCAGATCCAAAGTTAACCATTTCTGAATGATTTTTCAAGCTGAACTCAGTGAACGGAGTAGATTTGCTATCAAGACTCGTCTGTGGGAGCCACCAAGCATCAAACGCAAGATGACTTGTCTCTTCTTGCATACGTGTACATGCTGCGTAATTTTTTTTGCGTAACTAGCTTGCACACTACGGACGTTCGGCCACCGCCTTTGTTGGCTCTTATAAAAGAGCAGGGAGAAGAAAGAAAAAAAATCATCCACGGCTGGAGCTTGGCTTGAACATCAGTAGAGGGAGAGACAGTAAAGAGTATTTTTTTTAATATAGTTTTTTTTTTTTGTTATTTCTATTATTATTAATTTTGTGAGATTTGATGGGATTTTCCTCCTCAGATTAGAGGAGAGATGGAGTAACGGGTGAAAAATCGGAGTAATTCATCGCGTTGCTCGATTGGTCGTGAGGAAGCCACGACTGGTCGTGGGAGGCGCTCGACCAGTCGTAGGTTCGAGCCCAAGCACGACTCAAAGTCCAGCGAGTTGTGATATTTTTTTTTTTCAAGGTCTAGGACTAGTCGTAGATAATCTACGACCAGTCGTAAGAGAGCTACAACTAGTCGTAAGTTACGCAGTTTGTTCCGTAATTTTGCTCGAAACTACGGTTTTAAGTCCTTTCACAATAGGGATGCGGAAAGGAGTTTTCTAAAACTATAAAAAGGGTCTCTAGGGCTTTTCTAGGGCATGAGAAAATTACAAGAGGGTTATCAAGGGTGAGAGAGAGAGAGAGAAAAGAGAGAAAGGAAGCTTGTGGAAGGGAGTCGTCGTCTCAGCGCTTCTACGTCCTCGTGATCGGTGAGATCTCTCAGTTTTTCTTTTATTCTCTTACTGTTTATCCGCTCCTGCGTGAGTGAAAAAAGTTGTAAACATTATACTTCATAGTGGATTGTTGATCTGAATGAGGTCCCATGGTTTTTACCTCTTTGAGGATTTTTCACGTAAAAATTTCTTGTGTGGTGTGTGATTGTTGCTTTGATTTATTTCATTGTTATTATTATCCCATAATTCTGGTTTGTTCGGGAGGCTAGATCCTAAGGTTTTGTGCAAGGCCCTTAACAAAGTGGTATCAGAGCGCTAAGTTCATTGAACGGATAGGATCGGTTTGGGATTATGGAAGGTGGCTCATCAAGGATGATCAGCCTCAATGGTTCTAACTGGACCATATAGAAGGCTAAGATGAAGGACTTGCTTTATTGCAAGGATCTATATTCTCCAATTTTAGGCATATCAGCAAAATCCAAGGTATGTCTGATGATGATTGGAAGAAGTTGGACGATGATTGGAAGAAGTTGGACTGGAAGGCGGTGAGGTTTATTAGACAATAGTTGGATGATTCTGTATTCTACTATATGTCTACGGAAACCTCAGCCGCTAGCCTATGACTGAAACTACAAGGGCTGTATGAGAGGAAGGCAGCCGGTAATAAGATTTTTCTGATAAGGCGACTTGTGAATCTCAAGTTCAAGGACGATGGTTCTATGGCTGAACACATGAATGAGGTCAGCAATATAGTGAACCAACTCTCCTCTATGAAGATGGTCCTGGATGATGAATTGCAGGCTTTACTATTGCTTAGTTCATTGCCTGACAGTTGGGAGACATTGGTGGTGTCTCTAAGTAACTCCGCACTAGACGGAAAGATATCCATGGAATAGGTTACTAGCTGTCTCTTCAATGAAGAGACAAAGAGGAAGTCTCAGGAGTCTACTCAGCAAGAGGCACTTGTGACACAGGAACGGGGGAGAGGAAAGAACAGGAAGGGCGGGAAGGCCCGAGATAAATCAAGAGGCAAGTTGAGTAACAGAAAAGATGTTGGATGCTGGAATTGTGACAAGAAGGGCCACTATAAGTATGAATGTCGTAAGGCTAAAAACGACAAGAAAAGAAAAGGAAAGGAGAAGGAAGATGAATCTAATTCCACTGCGGTCGCTTCAGATGGCGACGTTGTTATTATTCTTTCCACAGATCACGATGTATGTCTCACGGCTACGAGTCAGAACACCGACTGGGTGATTGCCTCAAGAGCTTCTTTTCACGCGACTCCATGCAGAGACTTCTTCACAAGATACAAGTCAGGTGACTATGGGACAGTGAAGATGAGAAATTCTGGCGTATCAAAGATCGTAGGGGTCGGTGATATTTGTGTGAAGATTGATGTGGGCTGCATGTTGGTTCTCAGGAATGTGAGGCATATCCCAAACCTTCGCCTCAACTTGATGTCGACGGGAAGGTTGGATGATGATGACTATGAAAGCCAGTTTGCTAGTGGGAGCTGGAAGCTCATCAAGGGTTCGTTGATCACAGCCAGAGGAAAGAAGTGTTGCACCCTGTACAAGGCAAGTGTCAGTTTATACAAGGGTGGGTTGAGCGCATCGGAAGATTCAGCTATTAACATATGGCACAAGCGTCTAGGTCACATGAGTGAAAAAGGGCTTCAACTACTAGCAAGGAAGAGGCTCCTTCCAGACGTGACAGGTATATCTCTCAAAACCTGTCTTGATTGTTTATCAGGGAAACAACATATAGTTTCATTTGTTAAAACTTCTTCTCATATTAATAAAGTGTATGCATTAGATTTGGTTTATTCTGATGTGTGTGGTCCTATGAGGACAAAAACCTTGGGTGGGGCATTGTATTTTGTTACTTTTATAGATGATGCATCTAGGAGGGTTTGGGCTTATGCTTTGAAATCCAAGGACGAGGTCTTTGGTGTGTTTAAGTTGTTTCATGCTATGGTCGAGAGAGAGATAGGTAGATCATTGAAGTGCATCCGCACTGACAATGGTGGTAAATACATCAGCGACTTTCATGAGTACTGCAAGTCCATGGGTATACGGCATGAATAGACGGTTCCCAAGACCCCCTAGCATAATGATGTAGCTGAGCGAATGAATCGCACCATTGTTGAGAGAATCAAATGCATGTTATCCCATGTGAAGTTGCCCAAGACGTTCTGGAGATAAGCATGCACACGGCGATGTATCTGATAAATAGGTCACCATCAACCCCATTGAATGAAGAAGTACCTGAGAAGGTGTGAACTGGACAAGATCCATCGTACAGTCATCTCAGGGTGTTTGGATGCAGGGCATCCGTTCACGTACTAAGGGCCGAGAGGTCCAAGCTCGATATGAAGATCAGGCAGTATGTGTTCTTAGGGTACGATGATGAAAAGTTCGGTTACAGATTGTGGGATCCGAACGAGAAGAAGTTCGTCAGAAGTAGAGATGCGGTTTTCTTTGAAGATCAGTGTATTGAAGACATTGGTAAGCTAGAAAAGAATCAACGTAATTCATGTGAGATAGACGACATGGATCCAGTTATTCCTCCCATGGTGTCTGATGACGGAGGAGTACAACGAGGTGCAGAGGACGAGGGGGTTCTTATAGAAGATGGATCGGGGGAGCAGCCCCCTCTTGATCCACCTGTTGAGCCACAGGTGATGAGGTCATCTAGAGACAGACAGCCGTTCAAGAGGTACTCGCCGCATGAGTACATTATGCTGACTGATGGGGGAGAGCCAGAAGATTATTCTGAGGCCCTAGCCGAAAAGCATAAGGAGGAGTGGTTGAAAGCTATGCAAGAGGAGATAGAATCCTTATATAAGAACCACACCTATGATATGGTGAAACTGTGATAGAAGGCTACACAGATGCAGATATGACAGACGACATAGACTCCAAGAAGTCTACATCGGGGTTCATGTTTACGTTTGCAGGGGGAGCGGTTTCTTGGTAGAGCAAGCTACAGAGGGTCGTAGCATTGTCGATGACAGAGGCCAAGTACATTGCAGTCACAGAGGCATGTAAAGAGATGCTTTGGATGAAGAGGTTCCTACAGGAACTTAGTCTGAAGCAGGAGGAGCACGTGGTCTATTGCGATAGTCAGAGTGTTATACACTTGAGCAAGAATCCCAGTCAGCATTCCAAGTCGAAGCACATAGAGATTCGGTATCACTAGATCAGGGATACTTTGGAACAGAAGGTGTTACAGCTTGAGAAAGTCCACACGGACGATAATGGGTCAGACATGATGACCAAGGCTTTGCTCAAGGACAAGTTTGAGGTTTGTAGAAACCAAGTTGGCTTGAAAAAGGTGAATTCCTCCTGAGTCGGAAAGGGGGAGATTTGATGAGATTTTCCTCCTCAGATCGGAGGAGAGATGGAGCAACGGGTGAAAAATCGGAGTAATTCATCACGTTGCTCGACCGGTTGTGGGGGAGCCACGACTGGTCGTGGGAGGTGCTCGACCAGTCGTAGGTTCGAACCCTGGCATGACTCAAAGTCCAGTGAGTTGTGCTATTTTTTTTCGGTGTCTAGGACTAGTCGTAGGTGGTCTACGACTAGTCGTAGGAGAGCTATGACTAGTCGTAGGTTACGTAGTTTGTTCTGCAATTTTGTGCGAAACTGTGGATTTAATTCCTTTCGCAACAGGGATGCGGAAAAGAATTTCCTGAAACTATAAAAAGGGTCTCTAGGATTTTTCTAGGGCATGAGAAAAACATAAGAGGATTATCAAGGGTGAGAGAGAGAGAGAGAGAAAAGAGAGAAATGAAGCTTGTGGAAGGGAGCCGTCGTCTCAACGCTTTTACGTCCTCGTGATCGGTGAGATCTCTCAGTTTTTCTTTTATTCTCTTACTGCTTATCCGCTCATGCGTGAGTGAAGAAGGTTGTAAACGATCTACTTCATAGTGGATTGTTGATCTGGACGAGGTCTAGTGGTTTTTACCTCTTTGAGGGTTTTCCACGTAAAAATCTCTTGTGTAGTGTGTGATTATTACTTTGATTTTTTTCCTTGCTATTATTATCCCATAATTCTGGTTTGTTCGGGAGGCTAGATCCTAAGGTTTTGTGCAAGGCCCCCAACAAGATTAGCCCAACTATGTGTGGTCAAAGCTCTTAGCTAGGGCTAAGAGGTGAAGCTTGTAACGTGATGAGAGAATTTATGCTTGTGCCTTCAGTTTAGACTGAATGGATTTTGATTTAATTTTATTATGAGAATATTTTTAATTTTTAATGGTCTGTTGTGACTAAAATTACAATGGGTCTGCGATGGCTTTGAGTATTTTCTTTTCCTTTATGTTTATGATGTCAGGAAGCCATATTGCTCACTATAGTCTCCTGGGCATGGTTGGATGACGGTACCCTTCTTAACCTTCATACATGTGATTGGTTAGTAATTAGTTTAATTCTGTTATTTACTTTGTCTCCTGGGTATGGTTTGATGAAGAAATCCATTCTAATTCATATACCTTTCATCTCTTGAAAATTATATCAATGACAGTTCAGTTAATTTTCATGATTCTTGAAGTAGACATAAGATTTCTCTAATTTTTACAAGTGGATCCTTTGAATCCCTAATTTTTTTTCCTTTGACTTCTATAAATTTTAGATAAAATATTTCACTATTACTTCTTAAATTTATTTGATTTAGAATTCATCTTAGTCTAGCTTTCTATTTAGTTTCAGAAGACATACAGGTATTACTCCCTTCAAATTCAACCTCAATCTTACTAAGTTTATTATTACATAACAACCCTACACTTGGGATTGAACGGAAACTACATAAAAGTTCATATAACCCACTTCCCGACATCAACCATGGTAAAAGTACGACTAATATTAGGAACCTTCATTCTCGTTCTTTAGTAATCTACTACAGTTGAAACGTTGGTTGCGTGTGATTGCTTATCCCATCGTGAAGATTTTCAGCCAAGGTAGGATCAAGGACAACGGGAACTTTTGAGTGTGGCTGTCTGTCCAGGTACTCGAATACTTGAATGTGTGACCTAGACTCCTCTATTTATATATAGCCATTAGAAAACAGATAAGATTTTCTGCATTACTTTGTTAAAGAATAAATATAGATCTCAGCCAACACGTTATCGCGTTGAATTTAGCCGTTCATTTCTTGGTGTGCCAACGTGTTATTGAATTATTAAGTGCAACTGCCCCGTTTCGACGTGAAGCTAGGTGGGCCACTGCGGTGATGTTCGTTAGAAATCCATCCTGTCCATCCTATTTGTAAGATCATATAAGGACTTGGATCCAAAAGGGATATCAAAAAAAGAAATGGGCCACACGATAGGAAAAATTAGGTAGGGAAATTCCAACCGTTGAAATCTCTCTTGATCCACCGTGATGTTTATATGCCATCCATACCGTTCATAAGGTCATTCTTACCGGGATGAACTGAAAAGACAAAAATATTAGCCTATGATCCAAAACTTCTGTGACCACACTAGTATTTCAATAGTGGACGTTAATTCCTTACCGCTTCCTGTTGGGCAGCTCACTTGAGTTCTGGATCTGTTTCATTTTTGGCCCATCTCTTACCATGATATGAAAAAATGGACGAACTGGACGGATTTCTCACAAACATCACGGTGGGCCCACTTAGCTTCCCCTATTAGGAAGTTCTGCTAAAGGCTTAAGTAGGAAGTCCATCTCACCATGTAGGATCCAAGCGAGACTAACACGATCACGGTGGGCCATCGGGTGCGAAATTCAACGGTGGACTGTATATGGCCACGATATCATCCTGATCGTATGATCACAGTTTTTCAAGTAAGGGCCTGTGAAATGAACGGTGGTACGGTTCTTCCTTGCAACGTGCATTTCGTATGCTGATGTCTTTATGTGGTTGTCATCATTCGATCGTGGTTAGTTTTGGGTGATTTGCAGTCTTTGGTGGATTCTTCCCATTATATGTGTCGTTCCACATAGGTACGGATTATATGCATTGTACACTGTACAATGTTTCTAGGGCCGCGATCCTGCGTTACCCGTGTTGTCGGGAAGAGGGAAATTTTCACCCTTTTGCACTACAGATCACCCGAGTTGTAAAACAGCCTGATTTTGGTCCTAACCATTAATCCAGGCCAGATGAAATTGATGAATGGATTGGATTGCAGATATACTACCCGGTGGAATATATTCTAATCAACGGTAGGAATTCACTCTCAACTTGTTCTCTGTTGTATTGCTCACCTCAGCTTTGAATTGGCATAAGTTTTGGACAGTGCAGGTAACTTTAGATTACGCATCTGATGAGTGGGTTGGATGTGATGAATACATCATTCTGACCCCACTTCTATGAGGTACCACCGTAGCTTACGGTGCTACTGCGCCGCGTAGCTTTATAGTTGGCGAAATACAATGAAAGGTTAGTGGCTGGAGCACTCAATCAACGCTACTCTTTTTTAATTTGAAAAGCTAGTAGGGGCCAAGCTTCTGCCGGGTTGACCGCGGGTTGCCCGCCGACCCGACGGGAAGCGAATTAAGTGCGGCCCGGCCCCATCACAGATGGTTCGTCCCTTATAGTCGGGCCCACCTTGATGTATATATTCTATATATGTCCATGCCGTCCGTCTGTTTTGCTAGATAATTTTAGGGCATCACCCCCGAAAGCAAAGAAATCCAAATCTAAGGTGATGAACACCCTGCCATTAAAACTTCCTATAATGTTTATTTGTCACCCAACCTATTGACAAGCTCACTCAACTCTGGATGAAGGATAAAAAAATATCAGGTTCATCCAAAACTTTTGTGGGTCATTAATGTTCAATCACTACTGTTTTCTATATTATGTTTGACCCGAGAGTTGAAATTGGTTATTTTTTTGAGATCCTCCCCTAAAATGATTTGGCAAAACAGATGAACCGTGTGGATATAGGAGGTGGGACCCAAGATAAGGGCTTCACTGTCCTGATTGAGGCCAGGCCGCACCTAATCTACTCCCAACCCACATGCCTGATCAGATGGATGGCTCAACCAATTTTCAGGTCAGGCTTGTGCTCAAATCATCATAACCTGACGTGACCCTGCTTCTGCATCCTTGTCCGGTCCTTATGCATGGTCGGGATTATATTCTACAAATATGTCATTTTAATTACATATATAAGTGGAAGTAAATAGCTAATGATAACTTTTGTGGTTGTCTGTTTGAGAGACAAAAAATCTACGTAGTTGCACTTTGGAAATAGTGTCAAATGTATAAAATTAAAAAGGAATTAGGGTCCCCAAATTCATGAGTCCTACAGTGATGCATGTCTGCAATCCACACCATCCATTCATTTTACCATCTCATTTTTTGGCTAGAGAAAAAAGAAAAAGAAAACGAGAGATAGATTGAAAGCTCAAGTGGACCATACTGTAAGAAATAGGGTGTTCAAAATTGAAACCTTCTTAAGGCTTATAGGTATGTATACTTATTTAATCATTCCCTTCTTTATAAGATCGTGCTCAAATATATAAAGGATCTACACAAATATCAGCTTGATCCGAAAGTTCTATGGCCCCCTAGAAGTTCTCAACATCGGGTGCTCATTTCCCACTATTTCATATGGTGTGGATCACTTGAGCACAAGGTTTGCCAGGTTTTTCAGTTCTTGCCCTAAAATGAGACGGTGGAATGGAAGGACAACATGGATAGGAAACATACATCACCGTAGACCTAACAACTTTTAGGCACGATTTTTAATAATTCCAATTAGGGTGACCCATTTTATTTTATTTTTTATTGGGCTGATCTTCTATACTTATGGTAAAAGAAAATAGCCTAGGTTTCTGAACTCAAACATAGACGTGTAACTCGTTTCATGAGTGCACCGCAAACTCAAACGTAGACGTGTAACTCGTTTTATGAGTGCACGGCATGATTTTTGTTCTGCATAACATGTCTATAAACAATGTTGAAGCAAACCTAAATATCAATAACCATGATGAAGAAACCAAAACTCCTAAATAACAAGTTTTGTGAATAATCCATTAATCTGGCTGTCATGCCCCAAACTCGAAAATCGGATTTATAGGAATTCCGATCGCTGAATTCGGTACCGACAACCTCCGTAGTACCCCATTCTCGGCTCCTACCATTCATATGCCAGATTCCGATCCTGAGATTCTATAAGGAGGATTTTTTTTTTTATTTATTTATTTTATCAATGTACATTTAACTAGTAATAAGCATAACCATAAGATTACCCAATTCACAAAGGCAACATCATCATCACATATCCACTAATATAATCATTTGACTACAACACTGAAAGGAGAATACATAAATAAAAAATTCAAGCTCCAGAAGGCCACTGCACGCTCCAAGGTCAACACTGCTGCAACCTAACATCACCTACATGCATCTATCGTGCATAAGCTTATAAAAAGCATAGAGGGTAGTGTAAGTGTGTGCGCAAGGTAAGTGCCAAGTATTCAATACAATGCCACAATCATACAATGTCCAAATAAGTAAAAACACTGACAAGAGCAGGAATAATCAGAGTAAGCAGAAATACTGATAAGATATAAATCCTACGATAACAGAGTAAGCGGAAGTATGAACAAATCTATAAGTCAATCAATATCAGCATATACAATATAAAACAACTATGCGATAAGGAGTCATAAAGAACCAAATATCAGATGCCGAGGATGCAATGCAATACAAAAATCCTACTAAGTCTATCTATGCCATATAAGTGTAGAAACATAGCAACCCAAAATGTCATATGCCTGCGGATATAATGCAATATGCGATGCGAATGAAATGATCATGCTTGAAGTGTGAAGTCGGGATGATAGTACGTAGTATTGCAGGCTACGGGGTCCACCACAAGAGACTTCTATCCAAACTAGTCCCATACCTAAATTTGGATAGTCAGAATCAACGTGGTAAACTCCTGATCTCAAGTTAGTCACGCACCCAACTGAAATCCATGTCATAACGAAGGTACACAACAATTAGTTGCGCACCACCAGCCTGAGTAGATAGTGAATGAATGAATGAATGAATGAGTATGCAACTCCTACTCAATAAGTCCACATATCAGTATAGTTCCTCTCTGGAAAATAACCGGGGTCTATTACACTCCAAACTAGATTGTCGTCCCATCGCACGCAACAAGGTGAGTGGAAGAGACCTCACTATCCGCCTGCCAATATCAGGCCTGACTCGTCGATAGCGGACCCATTCCTCGAGCTGGTCAGACTCAGCCTAGCATTGTCCCCTCCTCTCGGGCAGGTAAGGCCGCACCCCCTTCTAACCGACCACGACACAGTGGAGAGCACAACCATCTGGTAATCGGCACTCAACGCTCATCTACCCAATCGGTTTAGACGTTGGAGCAACCTTTGGAACCAAGAGGGTTTAAGGACTTTCACCCAGGGATATCTATAGCACCCCATGTAAAACAGATTTTCGGTGTCCCATCTGGCTATCCACGATGCGCCTGTGGAGGCTACGGCCCTGATGTCGCTAGGGCATACAGTAATCACGGCATACAATGCAAGATGCATGAGTCATACAATCCAGTCATACGTAAATCCTGCGCATGCCGTGCTCTCATGTGGGGCAATTCTGCCTATCAAGGAGCCCTATGAACCACCTGCCATATGGCATATGCAATGGTCAATCACGTCTCATGACAAACATGCAGATGATGCGTATGGGCATGAATCATGATGCGTTACTATCGCATACTCATAATCGGTATCAACGATCGACCTTGACAATGTGGACATTTAACTAATATCGCTCCCAAGGAATGGGCCACATAGAGCCAAACATATAATGGGCCCGCGACCTCACACAAAGGTCTAATACTCAACACAATGGGCCTTACTCAAGGGTCACATATACACAACACAACAGGTGGGCCACGCTCATGAGCCTAATACATATCACAATGGGCCTTGCCCATAGGCCACGAATACATCACAATTGGCCTCGCCCATGGGCCCTAAATACATCATAATGAGCCTCATTACATAGACCTCCTATTCATCACATTAGGCCTTAAACACAGGTTGTATACATATCACAATAAGTCTTAATTATGGGTCGCGTATACCTCATATAGGTCTCGACAATCGGCCTCGGCATTCGAAATTGACCGTAGAATTAATGCTTGGAATCAGCCTCGATACTTGGTCTCATATATATCAAATGGGCCACAACAATGGGATCGGTAAATCGACCACGTCAATCGGGATCGACAATCGGTCACGATAATCGGCCTCGATCGCTAATCGCTAATCGGTCATGATAATCGGCCTCGATCGCTAATCGGCCATCCGTCATGATAATCGACCTCGATCGCTAATCGGTCATGATAATCGGCCTCAATCGCTAATCGGCAATCGATCAGGATAATCGGTCTCAATCGCTAATCGGCAATCGGTCAATCAAGGCCTAATGGAAGGTCACAATGAGGACATCTAACCATCATTGCCCATCAATGTGGACATCTAACCAACATTGCTCCTAAGGAGTGACCTGCATAGAGGCAAACGTATTATAGGCCCATGACCTCATACAAGGACCTAATACACATCACTATAGGTCTCATTCATGAGCCAAATACTCATCACAGTGGCCTCGCACATCGGCCATGATTATATCACATCAGGCCTTGCCCATGGGTTTCGAATTCATCAAATGGGCCTCGAATACAACTCAATGGGCCCCGCTAAGAGGGCCATAAATCCACAACAAGTGGGCCCTGCACACGGGCCTCATCACATCAAGTTGGGCCTCGAATATACATTACAAGTGGGCCTTAAATACACATCACATCGGGCCCCAACTTATGGGCCGGGTATACATCATATTGAACTCAAACATGGGCCACAATGCATAATGGGTGGACCCTGCATATGGTCCCTAGGCCACATCACGTGGGCCTTAAATACAAAATAGGTGGGCCCTATCACATAGGCCAAAAATACAAACAGGTGGGCCCCGTACATGGCCAAAAATACATTATGAGGGGCCCCACGGATGGGCCGCACCAATGGGCCTCAAATGGGCTTGGACCACGCCAGAAATCATTTCAATAGTTGCAGGTGTACATGTGTATCATGTACACTCATTCCATGAGGCACATGGCCGACTAATGATGATCAGCACCATCCAAATGTTTCCTATGTAAATCGGCACCATCCAACCATTGTCCACATAAATCAACACCATTCAACCATTGTCCACGTAAACTAACACCATCTAAACATTATCCAACAATGAATCATATCAAAAGATCATCTGGACCATACCACAAATAACAGTGGTGATACTGATTTTCATAGTTAAATTTCTAGTGGGCCCACCATAGTATTTATTTTCCATCCACACCGTTCATGAGATCACAAGGACCTAAACAGGAAAGGAAAAACAAATATTATGCTGAATTAAAACTTTTGTAACCCAAAGGGATTTCAAGGGAGGGCATACAACACCACTGTTTTATGTAGGGTGGTCCACTTAATATTAGATCGGCCTTATATATATATTTTTTTTGTCTAAAGCCCAAGGATGAGCTCACCAAATGTATAGATGGTTTGGATAAAACACATGTGGCATGGTGGGCCCACGTCCAATCTAATGGACAGCTTAGATAGCATGGCTGCTACACCGTCCAACAAATGGACAGTGCAGATGCAACATGCATCATGGTACGGTCTACATAGTGGCCCACCTTAACGTATATAATATAATATAATACATTATCATATAATATAATATATTACTTTATATTATAATATAACATGACATAAAGAAGGCCACCGTCCAGAGAGTAGTATGGTCTGGTCGGTGCAGATCTGATGTATATGTGGTGGTGGGTCCACACGTGTGGCCCACCAATATGATATTATTGATATATTATAAATTATATACATTACATATATACAATTTATATATAAACGTGTATGTGTGAGAGTGCAAGGGTCGGCATTGAATGAAAAACGTGTAGCACGGTGGGATTGCCCAGATAGAAAGAATGGACGGTCTGAATATACTTCACATGCATCATGGTGGGATGTCCACACCTCAGCTGGACTGACGGAGTGGATATAAAACACTTGCCTCAAGGTGGGTCCCACCAAACTTGCCGACGTCAACACACCAGCTGGAAGGCTGGTGTGGGACCCATAGAACTTGCTGTCTACGGTACAACAGCTGTATAGCTGTGTGTGGTACATTACCCAAACCGTTTCCTAGCAAGTGGGTCCCACGTGGGGCCACCCTAATGTTTATATATCATCCAACCTGTTTGGCGAGGTCACACGGATCCGGATGGAGAGTAAAAACAAATATCATATTGTTCCAAAACTTTTGTCAACCCAAAAGGGTTCCAACGGTGGACGTTTAATCAACACTGTTTCCTGTTGTGTGGCCACCTGATTAATGGCTGGGTGGAGTGGATAGAACAGGTACATCACGGTGGGTCCCACCGTCCAAACAATGGACGGTGTGGGTCAGATACATTACCATGGTGGGACCCACTAGCCGTCCAGCAGCAGCTGGACGGCGCTAATAAAGCACATACGTCAGGGAGGGCTCCACCGTCCGTCTGGACGGTGGGATTAAAACACATGCATAGCTGTGGGTCCCACGTGGGGCCTACCCTAATGTTTATTGTCCATCCAAACCATTGATAAGGTCGTACAGACCTAGATGAAAAGGAGAAACAAATATCATCTTGATCAAAAACTCCTGTGGCCCACAAAAGAGTATCAACGACAGAGGTTCAATCCCACTGTTTCCTGCATTGTGGGCCACCTTAGCTGTGGATGGATCTGAAAATTTTAGAGGGCCCACTACTTGGGGTGGTCCACCTCGTGGACGGTGTGGATACAAAATTTACATCATGGTGGGACCCACGGCTAGAGCCGTGGCCAGCTGGTCGTTCGCCCATGCGTCGAAGCCGCAGGCCGCTGCCTGCGCTGGCAGCAGCAGCAGCTGCTGCTGCAGAGTCCTTTTCTTTTTTTTTTTTTTTTGAAAAAAACCTAAATGCTAAGCTTTTTAGAGTGTGAGGCCTGCATCGTATAAATTCACTCCGTCCACTAGCTTCCCAGGCTCGAAACAATCCCAAAGAGTCCGCTATTGAACACGTTTAGGCCTGTAGTACAAATTAAAATTAATTTAAATGGTGAGAGTCACTGTTTTGAGAGGTATGGCCCACCCGATGAACGGATCAGCTTCATTTTTCGGCTCAACGCCTAAAATGAACTCGAGAAAAGAATGGACGGCGTGGATTGAATACATACATCAAGGTAGGGCCTACACCGATGGTCCTTCCCAAGAGCTTAAGCAAGCTCACATTGGTGTTTTCCTTCTACAGAGACGTCAGACGCTGGACGCTCTGTACTTTGAATTAAAAAAATGCATTGATGTGGGCCTTGATTAGGTGGGCCACCTCATGAAGGATGGTACGGATACAACACACATGAAATGGGCCCCACTTGCAAATGGTTAGGATAGGATACATGCACCATGGTGGGGTCCATCCGGGTGGGCCACATGGCCATATCATCACACCAAAATAATAGGGAGAGAGAGAAAGAGAAAGAAGCACCCACCAATTTCACTTCTTCTAAGCTCCATGGACTCCTTAACTCTTTGTCTTCAACTTTAATGGAGGAAGATGATGATTGGATGGCTAAGATGTAAGTTTGAGTAGTGCGAGTGGGCCACACAAAGCTTCTCTCATGGAGCTCTCTTGCTTGGACGTTGAATGCTTCCTTGGTGCTTGGGATGGAGTAAGAAAATGAGAGATATGATGGGTTGTTGTAAGGGAGATGGGATGGAGGGTATGGTTTCTTTTGACTTTTGGTAAGAAAGGAATGGTTGGGCATGGGTATTGTTGACTTGGTGAAAAGAGGGGTATGGGTGAGTGATGGCTTGTAATGGAATGTACTTGATTTGTACATTGGTTGATTGATGTGACGTATTGTAGAGATTCCTTCGATACCTGCAACGCGCGGCGTTTTCTTCAAACTGAACGCGGGCCCACATCTCCTGGACTGGGTACCGCCTCGACGCGCGAGACGCGGCATCGGAACCGCAACGACGGCGCGATCGCACTGGTAAAGATCTTGGGTTGAGCCGACTTCGGGTTGACAGCGTACGAATCAGGGTTGCGCGCAAATATCGATTAAGGGTCGAAAGTTACCAGAATTCGACCGGTAAGACTGCGGAACTCTACGAAACGGTACGCACTAAGATACGGGTCTTACACCGGCATAGTTAGCTCATCTTCCACCAAATAAGGCCATTAATCCAGGGATTCATCTGCCAACCGGGCTTCATTCATTCTTTGGTATTTGATTTGTGTTCCCTCTATCTTCTTAACTTTCATATATTAGATTCATACCATTTAATGATTTCCATCACCAAGTTTGGAAAACCACATGATTGCTCGGATCTAAACTATTTGAGGTTTACAATCGCCAACTAAAATCGTTCTACGACACAGTTTATTATCGATCATTTCCATAGATTTTTTTGGACAATCCAACAGCTAGATCACTCTAGAATTCGGAGCCATGACATACTTTGCTCATAGGGAACTATGATCCGAATTGATCTATATTGGCACAACTAGATGATCCAAAGCCAATCTCTACGATATGAGATCTCGCGCAATGCGTTCTTTCTTCAAACCTTTTCATTGATCAAAACAATGAACATATAGATGATGCGCCACATCCATTGTGTAAATTTATCTAGGGATTTTAATCAAAATACAGATAATTTTAGAAATAAAAATGGATAGAAACTTACTGGCAAAAGCTCCTCCTTCACGGGCCTCTCTCTCTCTCTCTCTCTCTCTCTCTCTCTCTCTCTCTCTCTCTCTCTTTTCCTTGGGTTTTCACAAAGAATCTTAAGGTTCCTTCGGAGTTTTGAAATTTTGCATAAAAAGTTATATATTGTGATAATGGGAATTAATTAATCCTCTAACCTTAACTTTCACTTATAGTACCTCTACCAACATTCTAAATGTCAGAGTCATTACATCTAACTATATATGGAAAAAACTAATTACATTTATAGAAATGTACATCCTATATGTGGAAACGAATCTCATTGTACATGGACATAAAGTAAATATAATATCTAACTATACATGGAAGAGAATGATTCGCTATCACCCCCTCCAAACTAATGTGGGGGATCAACCAATAAAAATTTATGAACTAAGCAAGAATGGTGAGCAGTCATCATTATCTTGGTGAGAATATATGCGATCTATTCCTGAGAAGCCACGTGAGGAAGTGAAATGATCCCAGATTATAACTTTTCTTGAATAAAGTGACAATCTACATCAATATGTTTTGTCTATCATGAAATATAGGATTAGAAGCAATCTTTATGGCACTGATGTTATCAACATGAAAAGTGTCAGATTAGGAAGAGAAATTTCTAAATATGAAAGAAATTCAAAAAGTCAAATGATCTCACTACAGACTGAAGATAATGCAGTACTCAGCTTCCGTGCTAGACTTGGAGACTATTGGTTCCTTCTTGCACTTCCAAGAGATAAGCAATGTGATAAAAACCAGACAATATCTTGTTGTGGATCAGTGTGTGAGAGCACAACAGAAGATGTTGATGAAAAGAAGATGTCAATGAAAAGAATAGGAAACGATCGATTGTGCCTCATAGATATTGAAAGATTCGGGAGAAAATAGTCATGTATAAGGTATGAGGCTCAACAACGAATTGACTAACCACTTGGACAACATATGTAATGTCAAATCTTGTCATTATTAGGTAAACATGACTGCCGATAAGGTGATATAATAGGGTAGGCTCCTCCAATAGATCGTCATCTTTTTTGCCATATTGAACATTCAACTCCATTGGGGTCTCGACGATGCGTTGATCCGATAGATTGATGAGATTGAGGAGATTCTGTGTATATTTGCACTAGCTAATGAGTATACCTCAATCAGTATGAGAGACTTCATACCTAGGAAGTATGATAGACTATCCCAATCTTTTATGTGAAAGGATGAGTAAAGAACATGTTGAAATTTCATTATTCTAGCTTTATCATTTCCAGTGAGAAGTAAATCATCAACAAAAACTAGCAGGAAAATAATATCATGAGAGGATGACTGAGTAGAGAGGACAAATCATGATTGCTTTGTTGAAACCCAAATATAATTACAACCTCATGGAAACGCTAAAGAAACCAAGCATGAGGAGTCTGCTTTAGTCCATATAATGCTTTACAAAGCTTGCAAACCAAAATTTTCGGACATGTAGAACCGTGAGGTTGGCCATGTATACGACCTCCTGTAAATCCCCATAAAGAAATGTATTTTTTTTATGTCTATTTGGCGAATATGCCAATCACGGGTAGTTGTAACATGCAAGAAGTGTTTGGACAAACTTCATTTTTACAACAAGATAAAATGTCTCCTCATAGTCAATACTATATTCTTGTTTATATCCTTGTGTAACAAGACGAGCCTTGTATCCATCAAGGGTTCCATCTGATTTGGGCTTTATCAATTATAACCATTTACTTCTAATCATCTACTGATAATGGGGGTGATGAAAAAGATCCCATGTATAATTTTTTGCAAGAGCTTATAATTCTTTTGTCATGGCATCCATCCAACACTAGTATATAGGAGCCTGAGAATAAGATGTGGAAACAAAAATAGACTCGATGACAAAAAGCATATAACAAATGAGTCTATCAAGAGGATGTGAAGTTTGACTATATCAACGTACCTCTGGAAGGAATGGAACGGCTGTAGGTTGAGTAGCAAGAAGGGATAAAGGAAGGAGTACTTCTAGCTCTTCTTGTTGATAGGTTTGCAAACAAACAAGTCATTTATAGATATGTACATACTATATGTGGAAAAGAATTTTTCTATACATGTATAAAAAGTAAATACAATATCTAACTATACATGGAAGAGAACGATTCGCTATCATAATTCGCTATCGGTTATGTTATTGTAGTGAAGGGCTTTCAATAGCTCCATAGCTCCATGGGAAACAATCTATACACACTGGTCCATTGCATTCTTTTAGACGACATAACTACTATCAGGTAAGTTTCCTTTTAGGGAAGGACAATGGTGTTCAAACAGTCCAAGCATTGATCCAAAATGGATATTGTTCATCCAATGCACTTGCATGCATGTACCAAAGGTAGATTTTCAAAGTTTATGGTCTCTATCTTGGCCAACCAAAGCAGGACAAGTATGATAATACTCCCATATATGGGATTCTACCCGATCTTGACTACCATTGTGCAAGTGGACACCTTCCTCGGATACCTATGATATATGAGTGGTCCTGATTAAGGTCCATGTTGCATGGGCCCACTTATGTAACATCATATGTCTATAGAAGTGGATTTTCTAGTGACCATGCAGTATGGAGTCCGTTATGATATATGTTTTTTCTATCCGTGCCAACATCTCATTTTAGCATATGAGCCCATAAATAAAGCAGATCCAAAGCTCAAGAAGACCACACCATGGAAATAGTGGAGATAATGACACATATTTGCCATCTAACTAGTTCATAAGGTCAGATAGACTTCAATGAAGGAAGAAGACAAATATCAGCTTTATCCAAAAGTATTGTGGCCCTAAGAAGTTTTTAATGTTAGGAATTCAATCATCACTTTTTTCTTGAGGTGTAGTCCACTTGAGATTTGGAATTTCTTCATATGAGAGTCATCCCTTAAAACAAGCTGGCAAAAGTGGATAGATAGCATTGATAAAACACATACATCATGTCGTGCCCCAAAGCGCCTACTGGGGTAATTAAGCAATTTGCTTCCAACATTTGTTTCAGTTGTGTGGCCCTGTACAGTCCCTGTTTTTTACTATTTTGAAGTTTCAAAAATTCTTAAATTTTTTTTTTTGCTATAATTAGCTTACATTATCACTTACTGACCCTTAATGCTTGATGTGATCGTATACGCGGGTGGTACTACTAAAGAGCCATAAAAATTCAATTAATAAACTGTAGAAAGCCAACGAATCTGACCGATGACTTAAACACACTACAAGAAATATGGTTTTTACCGACGGAACTTTTACCGACGAAAATAATTTTTGCAGGTTAAGATGACTTTTACCGACGACAATAATTTTCGTAGGTAAAAGTATACAATAATTTTCGTAGGTAAAAGATTACTTTTACCTACGAAATTTAATCTTTTACCTACGAAATTAAATTTCGTAGCTAAAATTCATCTTTACCTACCAAACTTTTCGTAGGTGAATGGTCTTGTGAATTTTTCTAATTCCTAAAAAATGAGAACTTTACTTTTACCTACGAAATCTACTTTCGTAGGTAAAAACCATCTTTACCTACGAAACTATTCGCAGCTAAAGGGTGTTTCGAATTCAGAAAATCGAAAAGTTTACTTTTACCTACGAAATTAAATTTCGTAGGTAAAAGTCATATTTATCTACTAAAACGTTCGTAGGGAAAAGACGCTTTGAATTTTTGAAAAAATAAAAAAAAAAATGAAAATATTACTTTTACCTACGAAACTTAATTTCGTAGGTAAAAGCCATATTTACCTACGCAGATATTCATAGCTAAAGGGTGTTTTAAATTTTTTCTTATTACACAAAAACAAAAACTTTACTTTTACCTACAAAATTTACTTTCATAGGTAAAAGTCGAAAGTATTCGTAGCTCAAGGGTGTTTTGAATTTTTCAAAAACCAAAAAATAAAAAAGTTTACTTTTCCCTATGAAATTACATTTTGTAGGTAAAAGTCATATTTACCTACCAAAACTTTCATAGGGAAAGGATGTTTTGAAAATTTGAAAAAACAAAAAAAAAAACAAAAAGCTTACTTTTACCTACGAAACTTAATTTCGTAGGTAAAAGCCATTTTTACCTACGGAAATATTCGTAGCTAAAGAGTCTTTTGAATTTTTTTAAATAACACAAAAACGAAAACTTTACTTTTACCTACAAAATTTACTTTTGTAGGTAAAAACCATCTTTACCTACGAAAGAATTTGTAGCTAAAGGCTGTTTTGAAATTTTCAAAAAACTAAAAAATCGAAAAGTTTACTTTTACCTACGAACTTAAATTTCATAGGTAATTCGTAGGGAAAGGGCGTTTTGAAAATTTGAAAAAACAAAAAAAAAATGAAAAGCTTACTTTTGCCTACGAAACTTAATTTCGTAGGTACTTGTAGGTAAAAGGCATCTTTACCTACGATAATATTCGTAGCTAAAGGGTCTTTTGAATTTTTTCAAATTATACAAAAACGAAAATTTACTTTTGCCTACAAAATTCACTTTGGTAGGTAAAAGCCATCTGTACCTACGAAAATATTCGTAGCTAAAGGTCATTTTATATATGTTCTGTTACCTACGACATCTACCCCTGTAGGTAAAAGCCATCTTTACCTATGAAAATATTTGTAGATAAAGGCCAAAAGTCGAAAAGTTTACTTTTACCTACGCGCTAAAGGTCATTTTGTATCTGTACTTTTACCTACGACATCTAGTTCTGTAGGTAAAAGCCATCATTACCTACGAAACTATTCGTAGCTAAAGGCCAAAAATAAAAAAGTTTACTTTTACCTATGCAATTATATTTCGTAGATAAAAGTCATCTTTACCTGCAAAAACTTTCATAGGGAAAGGGTGTTTTGAATTTTTTTAAAAAAAAAATGAAAAAAAATAAAAATGAAAAGCTTACTTTTACCTAACCATCTTAAAGGTTGTTTTGAATTCTCAAAAAATCGAATAGTTTATTTTGTAGGTAAAAGCCATCTTTACCTATAAAAATATTCGTAGCTAATGGGCATTTTGAATTTTTTCAAATTACAAAAAAACAAAAACTGTACTTTTACCTATGACATCTACTTTTGTAGGTAAAAGAGCTCTTTACCTGTGAAAATATTTGTAGCTAAAGGCCAAAAAATCGAAAAGTTTACTTTTACATACAGAATTTGAAGTAAAAGCCATTTTTACCTACGAAAGCTTTCGTAGCTAAAGGGTGTTTTAAAATTTTCACCAAACAGAAAATTATCAAGTATACTTTTTACCATCTTTACCTACAAAAACTTTCGTAGGAAAAGGGTGGCTGTTTCAAATTTTTAAAAAACAAAAAACTGAAAAGTTTAAAACAAAAAACTTTCATAGGGAAAGGGTGTTTTGGATTTTTGAGAAAACAAAAAACCCAAAAGTTAATCCGAATGTTATATTTTAAATATTTTTTGAAAATAAAAATTCAGAATTTAGAATTTGTATTTTAAATATTTTTTTAAAATATTTTTTAATAAAAATGATATTTTGTTAAAAGAGAAAAAAATACATATTTTGAAAAAAATAATGTTATTTTTAAAAGGAAATTGAATTTTATCTGTGAAAAAAAAAAATTTACTAAATTATTAGGTACATCCACTAATTGAACTTTTAATCATTTTTGGGCAATCTAATCAGTTTAGATTGAAGAGTAAATAACTTCGGATGTTTAAATCAAATTTCACTGAAATTGTTGATCGATCTTATATGCTCAATATCTTTCTCATATGTAGCCTGATTGAGGCGAGTAACTGGTCAAATTGAGAGTATTGATCAGTAAAATAGAGTGATGGAGCAGATATGTAAAATGAGCCAAATATTTTGGTCAAAATTATGACCCAACTTACTGACCTCGTGAGAACCTAAGAAATGATATTAGTAAGTTTTGTGGGCCCCATCATGGTGTGTGTCGAACATCAATACTGTGGATTTGATGTATCCCTTTTAGGTTATGAGATATTTCAAAAATCATCTATATATGAAACTCAAGTGGGCCAACCATCTAAAACTATGTGAAGACATCCTAAAAATATAAAAGCAGTTAGTGGGGCCCACATGAGTTTTGGATGCAGTTGAAAATTGGTCTGACCCCTCATCCAAGTGGGACACACATAATGAGTGGGGTTGGATATGTGAATCACATTTAGGCAAGCCCAATATTTGACTATGAATGTTTTAAGGAAACCCTTATCCATTACATTTAGGTGAGTTAGTCATTATCCTCACCAAGTAAACTTTGTGGGGTCCACTGTTATTTATTTATTTTATCCACTCCATTCACCCCTTTAAGTTATAAGATTGGCTGATGAAATAAAATAAGTCCAATCACCATATCAAAATATCTAGTTGATACACTTGCTATTTCTCAGGAATCTAAAGTAACACTTAGATTTGATGATTTTAACCTTGTGATTTACAACTCTTAAATGACATATGGTTAAAACAAATTAGCCACATTTAAAGAGTCAGCATTAATCGATTAACTGGTATAATTCTTATACCATAGCTTGCTCCTAGTTGTATAATTGAACGAGCAATTTTCATCTATATTGGCAATAAGTCACGTAGTATGCTGTTTAAAAGGTTTGGTGCCCATGCTAATTTCAGGTTAGCAAAATTCTTAGAATAATAATTCTTAATTGGTTATAAATTTAAATTAATTTATTATACAAAAAATAAATAAAATTTCTTAAAAAAGAATGAAGTATTTAGATTGTAAGTTATTTAAATTATTTATCAGTAAAGTGTCTTTTAGCGACGAAATACAAAAATTGTCAAAAAAAATCGACGTTTTTGAATTTTTTGATAAAAATAAAATAAAATTTGAAATGGACCACGTTATAGGAAACAGTGTTGAATGAGCGTCAACCACTAAAAACATTTTGGGGGCCATAAAAGTTTTGGATTGAGATGAATTTTGTTTTTCCCCTTCATCTAAGCCTGTATGACCTAATAAACAGATTAGATGTCAAATAAACAGTAAAGTGGGCCTTAAGAGGATTTTAATGATGAATATTCAATTACTATTGTTTTCATGTGGTGTGGTCCACCTGATATTTATATACTTTCATTTTTGGGCCCCACCATAATGTATGTTTTATATCCACACCTTTCATCCATTTGGAGAGATCGTTTTAGGGCAATATCCAAAGAACAAGTTAAATCCAAAGCTCTAGTGGACTCCGGCACAAAAAATAGTGGGACAATGACGCCCGCCATTAAAAACTTTTAAAGGCAACAAAAATTTTATATCAAGATGATATTTGTGTTTTCCCTTATTTAATGTATTTTTTTAACTTTTAAACAGGTTAGATTTTAAATAAACATTATGGTAGGCCTTAGGATAGTTTCAACAGTTGGAATCACTCTCCCACTGTTTTCTGTAGTGGGGTCCACTATAGATTTTTGTCTTCATGCCTAAAATAATATCTTAAAATGTATGAACGACGTGGATACAACACATGTACATAATGGTGAGTCCGCAGGACTTGGTGAGTCGGAGTGACTCGCTATTCAACCCGTCAGTATCTAATCCATGTGATTAGACCTTAGTAAGTTTTTAATAGTGTCTATGGACCCACAACTGTCAATGGAATGGGCCAAGGTGGGGCCAATAACTGTATACACTGGGAAGCCCACTATCTCACGTGACATTGGCCCACTATAGAGTTTATTTTATTTGCAATCCAAGCGGTTGATTTGGTCACATCGGGGGAACAATACGATCAGTCTGATTAAAAATTTTGAGTGGCCCTCCTAAAAAATGGTGAGCATGAAACTATTTTGAAACATGGCCTTAAAAAATATATTTGTTCTATCTAAGCCGTCCATCTATTTTGAAATATTATTATAGGGCCTGAAACTAAAAATCAGCTAGATAGAAGACTAAAGTGGACCACACAGTAGGAAACATAGACATTAAAAGTAGGAGTGCTTCCTATGGTGTGGCCACTTGGGAGTTCAATATACTGTATTTTTGGAATTAGGAATTAAAATATTTCAGTAAAATTAATTGACGGAATGGATTAAGCAAATACATCACGGTGGGCCCCGCAGAGCGCCTGAGAGGACCTTTATACCCCTACGCCCAAATTGGGCGCGCGCTCAAAACCGTGCCGCGCCCAAATCTTCCCCCAATCTCTCTCTCTATCACTCCTTTCATTCTCTCGTCTTCCTCCTCTTTCTCTCTCCGTTCCCACAGTCAGCGCCCTCGCCGTCTCCCTCTCCCTCTCCCTCTCTCGAGGTCCCTCGCCGTCTCCCTTTCCCTCTCCCTCTCTCGCGCTCCTCCAAAACAGGGAAAAATATGGAAGGCACATCTCAGGAGATTTCGATTATAAAACCCTCTAATCTCTGCTTCGACAGCACATTGCCTTCAGATCACGATTTTGATTGCATGCATAAAAGGGCGTTTGGATCTTTCATTATACGAGAAGTGTTACTCGATGAAGAGTATTGGGTGAGTCCTACATTGTATTTAAATCTCAGCCATTCATCTTGTTTAGGGATTTTGCTGAATTTCCTTTATGAATTTGTGGCCCACCATTCCGATTCTTGTCAGACTGCCGCATGTTTGAGGGCAGAAACTAATTGGGAGGATCGATCAGATGAACGGTTAGTGTTGTATAGAAACTAATGTTGCAGTAATTGGATACTGAAAAGATGAAAGCATTAAGGGTCCGTTTGGATGCACTATTGAATCAAATTGCGATTCTTAAAACCAAATTGTAAATTTTCATTTCTGTTCACATTCAAGTTGGAATTGAAATGAATGTAATTGCAGTTCCAGGGATTAATATCCTCTGTTGTGCAGTATGAGTACTGGAAAACATCGTCGGTACTTGTCGTTTTGTCTTTATAAATTTGAAAGTTTGGGATTCAATTCGATTGTGTATCCAAACGCAGCCCAACCACTGATTTTAGCTTGGGTCATGGTCAGGTATGCCGAGAGCTACAAGAGGAAATTCACAGGTCATAAATTTTTATGCAAAATGCCAAGTGATTGGGTGTACACGTGGGGTGTTCGATGAAATTCCTAAGAGGATTTTGATCGGTTGGAGTGCACTTGTTTCGATCATTATATTCAGCAAGTGTACTGAATAACTCCTATTGCTCGGTGGAAAAGTGAACCTATTAAAAATGCTTTTGGTTTTCTTGATTCAACAAATGCTTATAGTCATGGATGTGCAATTTGGCCATAAATGCTAAGCCATTTGCAATTTTAGTTCATCACATATGATTGCTTTATTTTTGCATTCGATTTCATTTTGACTTGATTCATGATTTTTCTTATTCAGTTTTAATACTTCATTGCTTTGAAGTATCGTTGGAATTTTTTGTCATGCATACAAAAAGCATCCAAAAAGAAAGAAAAGAAAAAGAAAAAGAAGAAAATTTGCTTTGTCATGCATACAAAAAGCATTGTCCAATTACCATTGTCTACTTATTGTGTATGTCACATCCAATATGTATCAACTAACATCTCTCTTTCCTCTCTCATGTAGTTACTTGAACTATGGTTTATTAGCAGCTCGAGCTGAGATATTCAAGGCTGTGGGGGCCTCTGATTATCCATGCATTTTGGATGGTTATCAGTTGATGGGGACTGCCGACGAATCACAATGCGATTAGAGCCTCTTCATACAATCCATTTGGTGGCACCATTTTTATGCATATTTGAGCATGTGTTGATGTGGGCTTGCACATTTCAATGCTTCAAACTGAGCCAACCTTGTTCTGCATTTTCCTGCTCTATTTGGCTACACAGGTCTCGCGCTTCTACAATTCTTTATGAAATTGGATGACGGATGCAAACAACTCTCACCATTGGTCAATGAACTTTCCCAGAGACATTTCCAAGCCATTTCTTGTGCCTTGTGATGTACATTTCCATGTAGGCATCTGGTTTGGAGGTTTGTTGATACCATGTGTCTGTAGGGAGCAACACCTACACATGCCTCGACATGTGCCAATATGGCCCTCATGTGCAAGATCCAAGTTGCTCATTAGGTGGGCCGCAAGCCCCAACATGTAGATTCACTGGCACAGGAATCAGGGAGTTTTGTCCACCCACCCATCAGGTGGGGCAAATGTACATTTAATGAACTCTGGGCCAAACTGTTCTTAGCCATGCATTTGATCTGTTCTTTGTGGCCCACCTGATGGTAGACCAGCCTGTTTATTTGACCCAGGGCATGTAGGCAAGAGGCCGCTTGATCGACACAGCTCCATTGGCACAATCTTCCAATGTGATTTTGGATAGTCCAGTCCCTAGTTCTGGTTCAGAGATATGTTCTGTTTTGCAATTTAGTATCAATGATCTTAGAACAAGGAGGAGCCAGTCCCTAGTTCAATCTTGGTTTTATCGTCGGCAAGATTGATCAAGACTTATTTATTGTAGATCAGGTAACTTTGCCTTTTTCTTCATATCAGTGGAAGTCTATATGCACACACTTCTCATGTTTCATAAGCTTGTTTTTCATGCTTATGACAGTTCTTTATAAATGGTGTGTTTGGATAAAGGCCTGCCTACGTAGCACCAATCAATTTCTAATTAGATGTTGTGGGATTCTTAAGATAGTGAAATGAACACATACTAAGATCTGGAATTTGATGCAGCATGCTGCAGACGAGAAATACAACTTTGAGCGACTCTCGCAATCAACCATCTTGAACCAACAGCCTCTGCTTCACTGAGTAAGAATATATCTTTGATTAAAAATATTTCTATTAACTTGGTTTTCTATACTCAGAATGTGAACCAATATAAAAATCCTATACTGCAGAAGACGAAGACCATCAATGTATTTAGGCATGTTGGCTTATTTTAATGCAGTGGAATTTGTCTTTTTGAGTTCATGTCACTTCTAATAACATTATTATATCGCAAAACATCATCATTTGTAATTAGCAATATTAGGTGTCAGTCCAAACTCTCTAAATCCATCAAATGGGAAGGGTATTGTAGAAAGAAGACAACAGGTGAAATATATGCTGTGTAGAATGGATATTAAATGATATTTCTAATATAAATTAGTGGTATTTCTGAAAATTTAAAAATATACATCCTTATAAATGAATGAAGTAGATTTAAACCGTGTCAATGAACGCCTTGGATTTTATCCGCTTCTTATTTTTCTGTCTTTTTCACTTTCTCACCCCCTGACTTTCCCCAGTCATTACAACAATAACAATGATAATGGCCAAAGGGCAAGAAAACATTTTTTTTAGATAAAGCGTAACCGCTGGAATAAAGTTAGACCCAGACCGTGGCATCGACTTAGATCTCATTGGCTAACAGACTGTAACGTGTCTTTCAGGCTTTCCGTTTATGAAAAGTCTGACTCAGTTTTCCAATTACCACACCCATGAAAAAGAAAAAGAAAAAGAAAAAAAAAAATCCTAAAACTCTCAAGGGAATCCAATCAGTAAAAGATCTTTGAATCTGTAGGAGTTTTGGTCATTGTCGCAGCAGATTCTGACAAGGTTGAGGCCAACCCATTCCTTGGGAAAATAAAATAAAATCAAACCACATTTGGGTACACAACAACACTGGTTATTGGTGGAATGTTGGCCTTATCTAAAAATGAGCACACACTTGCCACTTGGAGCCAGTTTGATGGACTTTCTCCATTATGGGGAGTGTGGTTTCTGCACTTTCCAAACAAGGCACCGATCTAATTTAAAGTGGGTGCATCTACTATGAATCAAGATGATGCAGTTGTCATTTGTGCCCCTCTCCTAATGGTGCCTTACTGTCTTGACAATAATAGAGTTTTTCTGAAGCCGGAGAGAATGGAACCAAGATCTGTTACTTTTGTGCAACATCAATATGTATTGATGTAAAATTCTTGTCAGGAATCATTGCTATGACAGAATTGTTATTGTCATTGTTGCATAAAGCAACATCAGATGCTTGAGTTATCACCGTTCCTTCAGGTAGAATGTATACAAACCTCTTAACTTAAAGTGCTTTTTATTAAGTAATGTTTAAATTTTGTTCCACTCAACCAAGTGATAAATTCCGTAGAACAAGGACTTTTCAACTAGATGCAATCCCACTTGCAGTTGGAGCATTTCTCTGGTCTGTGACATATCCTTTGACTGTAAGTTTGTAAAATTGGATTTAGTAGTAGCAAGGTATTTTGTGTAATGTGCTTAGCAAATTTTTGCAGTGCTACAGCCCATAGTGTACAAACGATGATAATTGGTCATTTACATGCTGGGATTGGGATAGGCACTCATCTCTCATTGTGCCACTTTACATATCTGAAGTAGTGGACTTTGGAAGTTAAAATGGTTCATATGTAATCTTTAGTGTTCGAATTTTTTATGTCCGTCAAATTAAAAGGAAATCCTTTACTATATTTCTTCCTCTCATACGTCTGTTTCCATCTTTGAAACACCAGATAGGCATGTGGTGTTTCAGACCAGATTTAGAGGGAGCTCATTTCACTACTGCTTATGGTTTTGGATACAGCTGCCAAATTTAAGAGAGCAGATGAACATGGCAAAGAAATATGAGAAAGATGACATTACTGTAATTCTCTCTCTCCAGCAGTATCATCTTTTTCATAATTTTTTGCCATTATGAGATGATAATGATTATGACATTACTGTGCAAGTCTGATGGGAGCAATTTGTGAAGTTTCTTGATGTATATTGTTGAGTATTGTTCACCTGATTCTAGAGAAGTTGTTGACCAGTAATTGCCTTTCAAAATTTCTTTCTTTTTATTTTGGTGGGATATCTGTAAATATTCAAACTTCAGATTTTTGAGACATGGTATTTTACTTGTATGATCAATTGATGACTGCTGTCCAATTTTTATTTTTTATTTTTTATTTTTATTTTGTGGGATATCCGTAAATGTTCATGCCATGACTCTCGATTTATGAGGCATGGTATTTCACCTGTATACTGAAATAAAGATGAGCTAATGAATTGCATGAATGGGAAAGGACCATCGTGATAGGCTTGATTAAGTAACTTTTGAAACATGGATTTATATGTTGAATGTTGATATGATTCTTTTTCACCTGTGCTTACAAGCTCTGCTTCAGAATTTTTCTCTATAATTCTTTGTGAAACCTTTTATCTAAGCTGCAAGTCATTCATTTGTTGCACCAACCTTTTGTGTACTTCATTCTTCTTGAGAACTTCTAATTTTTTTCTGGAATAATGGCAGGGTTTTGATATGAAACTAATCAATGTAAATCGGACTTGCAAAGTTACAAAGGTGATGCTCCTTTCTCTTTTATTTGGGTTCTTTCTTAGGAATAAAATTCATTTCTCTATTGTATGTGATCTTTCTCTTCACTTCATGTTTCAGGAAGGACAAGTGGTCAAGTACACTGCCATGTTAGCTTGTGGCAACTATCATGGAGTTGTGGGCTTTGCAAAAGGAAAAGGCTCAGCAATTCCCATTGCCCTCCGGAAGGTATCTATTTGATGCATTTGTAGATATCAGCTTGAATTTGAAGTCCTTGTTAATTGGGAAATCAATTATTTATGGTTAATTCTGCAGTGGCTCATCCATCAGCAAAAAGAGTGACTATTTTACTTCCATTTGTTGCCATTTTGAGACACTGGCAGCCACTTTTGGCAGGTATTCATGAACTTCCTTCTTCAGATGGTCTGAATCCCCTTGTTGTTGATGATCGTGCTTTGGCAGCAGATGCACTGCCTCTTGAGGTGATTGAACTTCCACACTCCTATCTCTTTCCAGTTCCATGGAAACTGCGAGTTGTATATACTCCCATTGAAGAGTTTTGTGATTGAATTCTGTACTCTCTCACAGTTTTAATCCAATATATTTCTTCCCTGCCATTTGTAATTGATCTTAACTGGATTATTTGAGAGTTTTCACTGCATAAATGCTAATAAGATTGATACTTTGTAAAGAAATTTGATACAATTGATGTAATTAGTATTTCTTCCTGGTGCTTGTGATGTCACTCTAGCGAAATCCATATCTAGATAATTAGATGTAGCTATGTCTGGTAATATATAGTATACTGGAGCTTGTCATGACCATTGCGCTTGTGAAAATTTCAGGGAATTCCACAAATTATTTTGTTGATGCTATACTCTTTGATCAGTCCAACTGTTTTTGTTTTTCCTGAAAATTGGTTTGAATTTCTTGTGTATTTCATCTGTGGAGGTATTTAATTCACTTATAGAGTAGGTGCAGATGTTGCATGATTAAAATCATGTTCCTTTTTTCTCTTAGGGAGGAGGATGGTGCAAAAATGTTACAACTTGCCTCTCATGAAAAGAAAACCATTTGGATTCATCCAAGAAGACTGGGTTTGATGTCTACTTCTCCATGGCTAGGGGGTATGCCACTTTGCCTGCTATGGAAATGACCAAGTGCTTTGACATCAGCTAGTAAGCCATTGTTATTAAGGTGTCTCTTGCTTGATTTTATACATTAAGGATCTGTTATCATATTCAATTTGTAAGATGCTCCAAGTGTACGAGTACGAGCTTAAGCAAAACCCAGTATAATTTCTATTCTTAATCCCATGAAAGGCGAATGTTGATGCAGCAGCAGTTAAAATAGTCATGGCTGGAGCTGGATGTGAAAATGGTAGTAAAGTGGAACAAGTGAGAAATGGCCTTCATATTGTTATATTTAACATTGTTGCTTTGTGGAATAAAACTATAATTTCTCACATGGTCTTTCATTTTGTGTTTTCCCCTATCGAACTCACAACCTTTCTCCATCCTCAGATAACATATGCAGTAGTTGTTGCATGGATTTTGAATGCTACTCTAGTAGTACCTCAGATAACATATGCGTATCTAAACCTCATTCTATCTAGCTTCATCCACTTTTTACAGGTTTGTAATCATCTCTTACCATAAGATTGATATTTGGAGCATATGCATCTATGGAATAACCTGGAACAGTGGCTAATGGCTAAGATTTGTTTTGTAGGTTAGAACTGAATGGTAACCATTCTTTTCTCTATTGGAAGCTCCATAATTCCACAGGTAGGGCCTACGGTGATGTTTATAACTGGTCTTTTACTGAACCTGCTGAAGGACTCTGAAATACTGGTGCTGATGCCTTTTACTGCTACACAGCTCACCAAAGATCGGCAGAAGAAACGAGTCCCTTGGAAACAATTGCAATCATTGGCAACAAGGAGATCATTGACATTAACCAAGGTATGTTAGCTGCTTAGACTGGTGTAAAAAAAAAACTAGGATGCATGTGGGTCACCTTTTCTTTTTCTTTTTCTTTTTTTTTTTTAATTATTTTTTTACTTTTTGATAAGAAAGATTTTGTCTATTGCTACGGATGTCACATAACTACGAATATAATCCGTAGTAAATTTTAAAAAGCTACGGTACCAATGGCTACGGTCTCACTGTTGGCTAGTCATCGTTCACTACGGACATTACCCGTAGCTTTGGACCAATTTCTGTAGCAAAAACTGATGATTTAGCGGCGTCTAGCACAATCGTCAGTAAAGGTCCTGACTGCCGGTAAAGCCTTTACCGACTGAGGCTTTATCGGCTGTTAGCTGACCACAGGAAAAGGATTTTCCGGTGGTTTTATGGCCTTTTGCTGGCGGTTTTGACCGCCGATAAATTCCAGTTTTCTTGTAGTGTCTTAACCTACCAATGCATCGTCACTTTTTTAATTTCTCTCTGCTTTTCTTTTTCTTTTAGTTTATGTTTGGATGGATCTACATAGTTTGGGTTTAGATGGATATGAATGTGAATATGATGAAATATATTATATAACAGGTGTATATCAGGAAAAATATGATTAAATATACTGTGACAGGTGTATATTAGGAATTTTGTGGTGGTAAAAAAAGAACAAGAGAGTTTTACCTACGAAATATTTCGTAGGTAAAAAGTTTCCTCCACGTTTTTACCTACGAAAATATTTGTAGGTAAATGTATAAGAAAATATTTTTACCTACGAAAATGTTAGTAGGTATAAGTTTTTTATTTGTAGGTAAAAGTTTTGTAAATATTTTTACCCACGACAAAATTCGTAGGTAAAAGTTTTGTAAATATTTTTAGCTATAAAATATTCGTGGGTATATATTGTGTAAATATTTTTACCTACGAAAATGTTAGTAGGTAAAAGTTTTGTAAATATTTTTAGCTACGAAGATATTCGTAGGTAAAAGTTTTGTAATAATTTTTACCTATGAAAACATTTGTAGGTAAAAGTTTTGTAATAATTTTTACCTGCGAAAAACTTCGTAGGTAATAGATTTGTCAGAATCTTTACCTACGAACAAATTCGTAGATAAAAAAGTTTTGTAAATATTTTTAGCTACGAAAATAATCATAGGTAAAAAAGATTTGTCAATATTTTTGCCTATGAAAAACAACGTTGGTAAAATCTTTTACCTACGAAACAAATTCGTCGGTAAAAGTCTTATCTTTGCCAACGAAATTTTTTTTTCATTGGTAAAAGTTTTTCCCCTCGGTCTTTTAGCACCAAAATTGCCTACGAAAATTTTCGTCGGCAAAAGTCTTTACCTACAAAAAAAATACTTTTGCCTATAAAAATTTTCGTAGGTAAAAGTGTTTTTTCTTGTAGTGACATCAAGTCTAGTTAATACCCTACACATATCTGTATAGTTGTTCAATCTCTTATAACTTTCTAAGTATAGTGGATTATTGTAACACCCCGTACTTTTCAGTAATCGGGTGTTACCTTGAGAACCTAAGTTAGTATAAACGCAAGCCCGATTATGTGAACATTCACACACTCTTACCTAAACTCGACCATTAGGGGTAACCTGCATCCATAGATTGAGTTATCTAACCCTCTAAGTATAAGATTAGTGGTTAGATCTCTACTTATACAGCCTTTAAGACACCTAGAAGTAGTGAGGAGTGAGTCTAAAACACTTGTGTTGCTGGATCACAAGATCCAACCGTTGGAATTGTAAACCAACTACGAGATTCATGATCAATCATTGGGTTTAGACTCCATATCATACGGTGATGGACTTGATCATCAGGAAAATTTGTTATTAGATTCACCTAAGGGACTTCTGAATCGTCGATGAACTAACCTGGAATAAATTAACCATTCAACATGTTCTTAAATAGCCTGACGATCAAATCGCACCTAAAATACATAAGCTAACTAATCATCACCTAACCAGCCGTTAAGTTCCATCTAGAATTGACTAGGAATCCATAGGAAGCCCGAGTATCAGATTTGGAGATGATTTGACCATCCAATTGACATATGGATTACACTAAGAATCATTGTGGTCCCTACCTTCGGGAGTGTGTGCATGTAATCGGGTGTGTACCCGCGTGACATTGAATTAATCAACCCGGTCAAATAGGGCTGACCCGATGGCAATTCAAAAAAGAGAGTGTTTTCCCCCTAAACTAGATTCAAACGAACACCGTTCATATATGATGATCATGGCCCACCTTTTACAACTGTATAAGAGATCCAAACTGTCCATCTACTTCGGGTGGGAGATCCAACCAAACCTTAGTCGCTCCTACTGTAGAAACACGTGTCCATGCACACGATCTCCGGTATAAGCAGGTGGTTATATGCGGTTGTTTCCGAAATAGGACATCCGTTTTTGTTACCTTGCTAGCAATTCACATGTGCCTACTCTCTCTCATCTTGACCGTTTATTTGGAAACATCCCAGCCTTCCGTTTGTTTTGTTTTAGGGTCCTTTTCCTTAACTAGAAGAAAAGGCAAAAAGAATCTTTCCATTAAAGGAAAGGATCAATCCTAGTCACTGGAAAGCTTCTAAAAGGCACTCCAGATGCATCAGAGACGTTCATCTTAGGGTATGTAGCAACCCTAATGAAAGGAATGGGAGGTTTCAACAAGAAATTCGTGCCACATAAGAAACTGCTGCGGCCGAAAATATCGAGAATGGTCATTAGTAAAAGGATTTTGGCAGCATGTGGTGGGTCCCACAGTGGTCATTGGACCCATCCAATCCATCCAGAAGCACCAGATCAAAGGATAAAGTCGTAAATGAAGAATCGCCATGTGTAGCGACCTCATCTTCTCCGTCCAAGCAAGAAACCCATCATCACGGGATGGGCCTTATTTTTTTTTATCAAATAAATCATTTTGACGGGCCATACGATCATAAGATCATCTATATAATTTGATCTTGACAATGCAGGCCAGATCTTAAGCTATTGTCTGTATCACTCTTAATTAGAGTGAGCGCTTGTAACTAATCTTGTGATTAGTTACATTGGAAAATTCTTGAAGCTACTTAGGGTAGCTATAAAAGCTCCCTTTCCAATTCAAGAAACATCCCAACGAAGCCCTATTTCTTTCTTCCGCATTAGTTGATAGGGACCGAGTTGTGAGACAGTCTGAGTTTGGGCCAAGTCCAGGACACCACCTGGTCATTCCAACAGAGAAATATCAAAGAGAAGCAGGAAGATTGGAAGAAGAAAAAGAAGAAGAGAAGAAAATGAGAGAAGAGAGGAGGGGCGTGTACGTCCCCGTCGCACCATTGGTGTAGCACTGGGTCGACTCAACTTGAATGGAATTGGGTCGAGTCAGCTCGAGGATGCATTGCTGGACATCTTCTAGCAAATGAAAATAAAGAAGAAAGAAGATAGAGTGGGGAGGGAAGAGTCGATGTTGTTGCTCCATCTTGACACAAACCGACTTCATTGATTCGTTGTAGAGTCGACTATGGCGAGTTAGTTTGAGTTTTGCTGAGTTGGGTTGAGTTTGGCTAAGTCCAGCAAGTTGCTGGACTTTCTAGTGGGGAGAAACAGAGAACATAAGAAAGGGAAGAAAGAAAGGAGAAGAAAGGAGAAGAAAGAAGAAGAAAGAGAGGGTGAGAGAGTAGTGGGCTGCCGAGTTAAATTGAGTTGACTCAGTTGGGCTTGAGGAGTTAAACGTCTTGTGGGGCTTATTCACTTCAACATTTCATCATCCGGTACTTCAGTTTTGAGCCTCCAAGTTCAGATCAAAGTAGGAATCAACAAGGTGAATGAACTCCTTGTTACATATTAAACTTAGTTGAATAAAGTTATTAACTCTTAAATTCGTACTTGGAATTGAAAGGTTAAACTTTTCCATTTAGGTTTCTTTGTGTGTGTTGATTCTAGCTCACGTGGAGTTGGTTTGAAAATTGAGTCGCTTCCAAGGTTGAGTGTGGGTGGATCAATCTCTCAACAATATATTTTTCATTTGAATTAGGGTGTTAATGTGTTTATAGGGACTTGTGTTTTTCCCAAATCCCCCATTTAAAGTACTTTCTAATCAAGCGAGAAGAGTACCCATATCCTAAGGTAAGGATCACCCTTCAAGCTTTTTTACATCTTGATATTTAGCGTAGCTTGTTTATTTCATTTATTGCCTAATATAATACTCAGTGAAACTGATGATAAATGCTAGTTTCTATTTGAGTAATTCTTTATAATGACTGATGGTTAGATTTACATTCAAATATGAACATGCGATAGGTATCAAATATCCCACTTTACATGTGTAATTACTTTTGACAATGTGCTTGGCTTATTTTGCAACTTGCGGTTATTTAATGGTGTTTGTGGAAGTTCTTGAACTAGTGGCCTTTCTGCCAAATAGATTAAATAAAATTTTCTTATTGTGAACTTACGATCTTGTGGATCGCTAATGCCTATGTGGCTTTTAGAGAATAATCCTTTTTTTATCACACCATTAGGTGAAATAATTGGCCCTTGTGACTTTTATGGAATAATTGCCCACATGGCTTTAATAGATTGTTTTATATAACTTTGCAGTGGTAAGTTCTACTTGCTGGACAATGTTAGGCCACTAGTTAGAGAGTTCTACCCTCAAAACATTATGTTTAATAATCTCATGAGCCAGGGATGGTGGAATGATACACTATGCCTAAGTTGTTGGCCTATGTTGTGTGATGAGTCCCCCATAATGACTTTTGAGTTTTTTTAAAATGATTGTTTAAAATTGGAATAATAATGGTTGGGTTAATCTGCATTTTCATAGCATGAGGATTTTATCAGGCGGTTGATGTAAGACACGGGGGTTTTCCTAGATCACTATGAGCTGTACCATAGAGTATTTTATCTGGTGATCCTAAATTATTATTTCTGCATTTGTACCGCCATTCATTATGCCAAAATCGCAAATATACAATGGACCAAATCCGTCGTAAAATCAAATAAATGATGGATTTCGTCTGTCACCTAGTCCGTCACTGTTTACTGGGTCATTTTTTTTTCCTTCTGATGGATAAAATCTGTCGTTTAATCTGTGATAGTTAAGGTCCGTCGCATAGTAGCGATGGATAAGATCCGTCGCAAAAAATAAAAAACCATCACTAAAATTTGAAAAAAATTGTCGTCATTAAAAATATTAGCGACGGATCTAATATGAGTATCCTCAATTCCGTTGAAATTCAATTGTAGAAATTAGCGACGGATTTGGTCCGTCAGTAAAATATTTGTGAATAAAAAAAAATATATCGCCAGATTTTATTTTATTTTGAATTCTTACACCTGATGGTCATTCAAAAAATAATTCACACAATTGTTTAATGAGAATCCTATTCAAAAAATTACATTGGTGAATGGTACTGCAATTGTTATTATAAGATAATTGATGGAGCTAAAGGATGACTCTCATACCCAAAAGTGAATCTAGCATCATTATTTCTAGCCCACCTTCCTAGGAAAAAAACTACAAAGGGAGAGATGAGTGATAGCTTACACAAATTCATCTTAATCACGGTCTCAAATGGTAGAGAGGATTCGTTTGGGAGAGTTAATACTTTGTACTCAATGCCCTTGACCTACACACTGCTACAAGAAATATGATTTTTACCGAAGAAATTATTTTTTGTAGGTAAATATGACTTTTACCGACGAAATTTATTTTCGTAGGCAAAAGTGAACTTTTACCGACGAAATTAAATTTTGTAGGTAAAAGTCATCTTTACCTACGAAAATTTTAGTAGGTAAAGGGTTTTTTTCCCCTTTTTCCTTTGGTGGGGACACGAAAAGTGTACTTTTGCCTACGAAACATAATTTCGTAGGTAAAAGACATCTTTACCTACGAAAAGTTCATAGGTAAAGGGTGTTTTAAAATTTTAAAATAAATTAAAAATTGAAAAGTTTACTTTTACCAACGAAATTTAATTTCTTAGGTAAAAGCTATCTTCACCTACGAAACTTTTTGTAGGCAAAGGGTGCTTTCAATTCAAAATAAACAAAAAATTTATTTGTACTCACGAAATAGAATTTCGTAGGTAAAAGACATCTTTACCTACAAAAATGTTCTTAGGTAAAGGGTGTTTTGAATTTTTAAAATAACTTAAAAATCGAAAAGATTACTTTTATCGATGAAATTAATTTCGTAGGTAAAAGCTATTTTTACCTACGAAACTTTTTTGTAGGTAAACAGTGTTTTCAATTCAAAATAATTGAAAAGTTTAGTTTCACCTACGAAATATAATTTCATAAGTAAAAGCTGTCTTTATCTACGAAAATGTTCGTAGATAAAGGGTGTTTTGAATTTAAACTCGAAAAGTTTACTTTTACCGATGACATATAATTTCGTAGGTAAAAGTGATCTTTACCTATGAATATTTTCGTAGGTAAAGGTGTTTTGAATTTTTCAAAAAATCAAAAACCGTAAAGTTTACTTTTACCTACCAACAATTTCGTAGGCAAACAATGTCTATGAGGTTTTTACCTACCACTATTTTCGTAGGTAAAAACACATCCGAGAGACTTTTACCTACGAAGGATTTCGTAGCTAAAAAATGTGTAGGAGACTTTTACCTACACAATGTTTCGTAGGTGAAAATATAATCTCTAACATAAATTTCAAATGTAGTTGCGACCTTTACCTACGAAACTTTTCGTAGGTAAAAAATGTGTATCAGACCTTTACCTATGAAAATGTTCGTAGGTAAAAAACATGTATCACACTCTTACCTACGAAATTGTTCGTAGGTAAAAATATAATCCCTACAAAAATGTGTGCAGGTATCTGACTTTTACCTATGAGATGGTTCGTAGGTAAAAATATAATATTTAACTCAATTTTCAAACGTTTAGACTTTTGCCTACGAAAACTGTCGTAGGTAAAAAACAGTTTTGAGAATTTTACGTACGAAATGTTTCATAGGTAAAGTGTTTTACCTACGAAAAATTTCGTAGGTAAAAGCCTTTTCTTTTTTTAAATTTTTTGACTCGAAATTCCTGATATACACCTGTTACAGTATAATTCATCATATTCTCATCATATTCTTCCTGATATACACCTGTTATATAATATATTTCATCATATTCACATTCACATCCATCTAAACCCAAACTACGTAAATCCATCCAAACATAAATTACATTCATCAAAACATAAGCTACATCCATCCAAACACAATCTTATCCATGTGACATTCATTCACGCATAAATACATATAAGTTTAACATCATAAAAAAAACATAAAAAATTATTCATAGCATTACGGAATTGAGAATAGGTTAAGGTTGAGGTTTAGGAAATCGGGTTCGGGTTTGCGATCAAGTTTAGGTTTGGGTTTTCAAGTTTAGGTTTAGGTTTAGGTTTAGGTTAGGGAGTTGAGATTATGATTAGGTGTAGGTTTAGGTTTAGTGATTTGAGAATACATTTGGGTTTTAGGTTTAGGTTTAGGTTTTAGGTTATAGGTTAAGGTTTAGGTTATAGGATATAAGTTTAGGTTAAGGTTTAACTCATAGGTTTTGGTTTAGGTTAAGGTTATAGGTTTAAGTTTTCAAGTTTAGGGTTAGTTAGAGACTTGAGAATACATTTAGATTTTAGGTTATTGCTTTAGGGAATTGAGAATAGGTTAAGGTTATAAGTCTAGGTTTAGGTTATAGGTTAAGGTTAAGGTTTAGGTTTAGGTTATAGGTTAAGGTTTATGTTTAGGAAATTGGGTTCGAGTTCGGGATCGGGTTTAGGTTTGGGTTATAGGTATAGGTTTTGGGATTTGAGAAAAGATTTAGGTTATGGTTATGAGTCTAGGTTTGGGTTATAATTTAAGGTTTAGGTTTAGGCTATAGGTATAGGTTTAGGTTATAGGTTAAGGTTTAGGTTTAGGAAATCAGGTTCGGGTTCGGGATCGGGTTTAGGTTTGGTTATAGGTATAGGTTTTGGGATTTGAGAATAGGTTTAGGTTAAGGTTATAGGTAAAGGTTAAGGTTTACGTTTCGGCTATAAGTATAGGTTTTGAGATTTGAGAATAGGTTTAGGTTAAGGTTATGAGTGTAGGTTTAAGTTATAGGTTAAGGTTTAGGTTTAGGCTATAGGTATAGGTTTAGGTTTATAAAATCGGGTTCGGGTTCGGGATTGGGTTTAAGTTTGCATTATAGGTATCAGTTTTGGGATTTGAGAATAGGTTTAGGTTAAGGTTGTAAGTATAGATTATCGGTTAAGGTTAAGGTTTAGGTTTCGGCTATAAGTAGAGGTTTTGGGATTTGAGAATAGGTTTAGCTTAAGGTTATAAGTCTAGGTTTAGGTTATAGGTTAAGGTTTAAGTTTAGGTTATAGGTATAGGTTAAGGTTTAGGTTTAAGAAATTGGGTTCGAGTTTAGGTTTGGGTTATAGGTATAGGTTTTGGGATTTGAGAATAGGTTTAGGTTAAGGTTATGAGTCGAGGTTTAAGTTATAAGTTAAGGTTTAGGTTTAGGGTATAGGTATAGGTTTAGGTTATATGTTAAGGTTTAAGTTTAGAAAATCGGGTTCGGGTTCGGGATCGGGTTTAGGTTTGGGTTATAGGCATAGGTTTTGGCATTTGAGAATAGGTTTAGGTTAAGGTTATGAGTTTAGGTTTAGGTTATAGGTTAAGGTTTAGGTTTAAGCTATAGGTATAGGTTTAGGTTATAGGTTAAGGTTTAGGTTTAGGAAATCGGGTTCGGGTTTAGGTTTAGGTTATAGGTATGAGTTTTGTGATTTGAGAATAGGTTTAGGTTAAGATTGTAAGTATAGCTTATAGGTTAAGGTATAGGTTTAGGTTTCAGCTATAAGTATAGATTTTGGGATTTGAGAATAGGTTTAGGTTAAGGTTATAAGTCTAGGTTTAGGTAATAAGTTTAGGTTAAGGTTATAGGTTATACATTTAGGGTGTAGTTTAGGTTAAGGGTGTGGTCCCTGCAAATATAAATATAAACAAGATATAAGCATGGCCTGTCCAAATGGCCAGGCCCTTCCAATGCTGTCCATAGGAAATGGACAGCTTCATCATGGTCATAATAGCGGTTTCCACCTTCCAGGGACCCCCGCTCATCCAGATAGGTCCAACGCATATCCGGGTCTGCTCCATTAATTTCGAGCAAATACAAAAACATGACCTGTCCAAATGGCCAGGCCCCTCCAATGTTGTCTATAGGAAATGGACAGCTTCATCATGGTCATAATAGCAGTTCCCACCTTCTAGGGACCCCTGCTCATCCGGATAGCTCCGACGCACATCCGGGTCTTTTCCATTAATTTTGAACAAATACATAAACACGGCCTGTCCAAATGGCCAGGCCACTCCAATCGTTTAGGCTTTACTTACCTTCCATTGTATGCTTCCAAGGTGCAGATGACCATTGAAACACACATATATCCTAGGAATCGCTTCTCAAAACTGCAGACTATTTTATTTTAAAACTCGTTCATCTCACCTGAAAACCTGTCACATAATGAATAACTGTAACCACAATTATAACTATTGTGAATGCACTATAATGAACAAATTATTATTATTATTATAGATAACTGTAATTACAACATAGATGTTGGAGTCACTTATGAATGGGTAGAATTGTATATAAAGATTATAATCGACCTTAGAAATATAAGTGCCATATTTGAGACAAAAATGGGGGTAGGTTGTACCTGGGACAATGACACATATGCTTCATTAGCCTTTTGCTGGTTCTCAAGAGAGCAGATGTACGAATAAAGGATCATTCCAACTAAGGCAACAAGGATGTCGAAAATGTTTCGCCAGCTAAATGGATCGTGAAGTAAAACATATCCAAAAGCCAAAACCAGGCATGTTTTCAGATGCCCTAGGACTTGATAGGTGACAGGTGATGTCTTTACAACTACAAGAAATGTACTAAAGTTAATGGAAACAGAGATCAAGCAAGAGAGCACAATGAAAACCTGCAATAAAAATAATATGGCTATGAGAAATTTTAAACATAGAACTTGAGGGAAGATAAATAACAATAGAACATTCTTTCAATACTTACCAGCACTTGAGGTGCATATTTGAAAGCAAAAACATTTTGATTTATCAAAAGCCCATCATGAAATGGACCTGTGATGAACAGGGTTAATGCTTGATAGGGGTAGGATTGATACAAGAGTTGGGTTGACATGTCTGTTTCACCTCAACATATATGCCTGTCTGTATGTGTGGTTGTTTCATGCTCACCTCAACATATATGCCTGGCCGTGTGTGTCTATTTCATGTGCACCTCAACATATATGTCTGTGTGCATGTGTAGGTGTGTGTGTCCATATATATATATATATATATATATATATATATATATATATATATATATATATATATATATATATAGGGGTGCACTTACATGGCATTGGTACCTAAGGCTGTCAATGGGCCAGGCCTGGTGTAGGTCTTGGCCCGAATTTTGAATTGTTTCAAAATTCTGATTTTCAAACTCATTTGTCAGATGGGTTTAACAGTGTGGGTCCACTCGCCTAGCTCCAGCATAAGCCTGAGCCAAGGCCAGCTGGCCCATTTTCGGGCAGATTGGTAGAATAAATAAAGCAACCCAATTGATAACATTGTATTAGAGAAGGTAAGGGATTATTTAAATTGTTAACAAAAGAAATATATGAATATTAAAAGATGTTGACTTCTTCATAAAATGCTCAGGCCTATAAAGAAATGGAACTAATGTCCACACCACCTGATTGATTTGCATATAAAACAACCTTATTACAATGAACTATTTCAATTTCCAAAATATTTAAAAAAGGGTATATGAACATCAACCAATGTAGATTGTATACATTAATTTCAAAAACAAATAAGAACAAATAGATAAGTTGGATTACCTGTAACAAAAACATCATTGAGATAATCTCCATGTATTAGGCTAATATGCCGGCCTCCTAATCTCTCCCTCCCACGCCCATACAAAGGCAATGGCTCTAACAGGCCATTCCTTGGGATCCTATTCCATCATTCAAAATAAGGAAAAACACCCAAATGAATAAACAAATACTACAACATTTGTAGGCTCTACGGATATGTCTTTAACAATATGTATTTATGGCGCATTTTTTCTAGCCAAGTCTCAACCATCAACATTTTGTCCTTGAGGTTGTAAGCACATCTCTCCAACCATGCTAGTCTCTGTTCTTGTCAGGAGCTATACTGTCCATGATATTCTCTTGAGAAATTAAATGGACTTCTGGGGTTCTTGTCAGTAGAACAATGATGCTCAGCTGCAAGCAACAAAATTAAAAGTGAAACTTATAACATGTTTTAAATGGAAAATGAAATTGAGCAATGCTACAGAGATTTTCCTGAGTGACTCGCATCTACAACAAAAAGGTCTGTGGAGCCAACCATGACGTGTGTTAGACATCCACTACATCCATCAGTTGCATCATATCATTTTTGGACATAATCCCAAAACTCAAGTTGATATAAAACTCAATTAGGCCACACCACAGGGAACAATAGGAATGAGAAAGCCCACACATTTTTGGACATAAAACAATAATGACCTTTGATTCATTGATGAAATGATTACAAGACCTAGATGTCAAATAATGCAATGCTGATGTTTTTTCCCGATTATTAAAAAAACATCAACTTCAAAGTTTATGGAGTATCATTGTGACACAGATTTTTTTTTTTTTCCTAATGAGAATAGACCAAGGGTTGCTGTTTGGGAAAAAAAAAGAAGAAGAAGAAGAAGAAGAGAACCAACAATGATCAATTTTGTGAATGGCAACACAATACCAACAATTTTCCTAAAGAGATGATTTAGTGGGCGAAGTGTATAAAAACCTTCCCATACACAGTTGCATTTGGCCTCATGAGCACATGACCTACTTGGACCATCCATTAGGTCTAACCCATTCTTCTTTCACTACTATTCATAAAAAAGGCACATCAATCATCTGGTAACTATGAAATTTCAAGGCAGCCTAAGAAGAGTGGACTTGGCCTAATGGATAGAGTAGAGAGGTGATGCAGAGGGCAAAGAGCAGGGGGAGAAGAACTATGGAAGTAATGAAGACAATTCACTGCTACAGATTCTGGATTCATAGTATAATAACAAGGATGATAGTGGTAAGGATCAGTTGTAGAATGGCGGCGCCTTGCTTCTCATTGGGCTACCAATAGTTTCATCATTGATTTTAGGAGTTTCTAAACATCCATCCTGCATCTCTACACCCACACAAACAATTGACATTTGTCAGCACTATCTATCTGTAAATCGATGTGATTGTTGCAATTCCAGTGGACATCCGAGCATGACTGACTTTCAGATGGATACGAAACTTCTAAGAAACTTAAGAAAGGTACCTGTGATGGACTCTTTGGACTAATATCACCTTTCTCAAGCACCCCTGAGATTCCATAGAAGCCCTGGCCCTGTTGGGAACTGCCATAGGGGAATGTTAAATTCACTTGAATAGAAACTTCATTAAGAAGAACTGGGAGAACATCTAAACAATAAGAATGGGTGGCGGCATCTGCCCCGGGCTTCAATAGCGGAATGCATCCAATCCAATCATCCATCCATGCATATTGTATAATATCAATGAGTTTGTAGACTTCGATCTTACTACACAAGTTGGATAGTATTGTACCATCTAATAATGAGTTTGTATAATATCAATGCATCCAATCCAATCATCCATCCATGCATATGAATGATGCATATGCATTTACAAATTACTAATTAGATATTATGTATCTGACTTACAAGTATTTTGATTTAAACCATTTAGTATGTATCATTAAAAAAAAAAGAATCTCATGTGGCTATCTTACCATCATATTTGTGGAAATTTGTTGGACGGTTAAGATAATAAATATCCAATGGTCTTATTTCAAGAAAAAAGTGTCTAGGATGGTGCAACCAATCTAACCTTTGGACTATAACTTGGGGACAACGGGTTCTACAATTTAGCCTATTGAACTTGACTTAATACATGACACAAGTGCCATTTCTAATTAAGGACCTGCATATTAAGCATTGTGCACAGCCAGAGTATCAAATAACTTCCTTTTTAAAGAAGATATGCAGTCGTGGTCCAAAACTAAGTACCCTTTGATGATGTGGTTGTTTTAATAGGTTTTGATTCCAAGTGGAACGGAAATTTCTCTCAAATGATAGCTTTGAATGGGATCCGTCTTTATTCCTCAAGTGATAGCTTTTAATAGGTTTTGATTCCAAGTGGAGCGGAAATTTCTCTCAAATGATAGCTTTGAATGGGATCTCCTCCATAGAACAATCCCAGCCATCCAATCCTTGATCAGAGTCCAAAGATGTTCAAGATCCTAGATACACACAGTAAAGGGCTAATAAATTAAATTAAAACCTTTCATTGATCAGTGAAAACCCATTCATCATAAGCTTACCTCAGACAGACACTATTTAGAAATGGTATATTGCAGAAAACATGGAAATTACATGTGACACATAGCACCAAAGTATACTTCTACTGTTTTCAAAATCCGTAGATTGACTTGTAAGAGTCAACTTGGTCATTTAAAAACCTTAGCAACGGGAATCTTCTACTTAGTATGGCCCTCCTGCTCCAACTCTTTCTTGGTTGTACCAACTACCATCATCATGATTCCATCGAACCACAATTAAATCAATTATATCTGTAATGGTAGTAGTTTCTGCCAACTTTGACTCTAAATATTCCAACTTTCTAGTGTAAGACACTGAACAAGCTAATTCCTATATTGTTGTTAAATATAAATACACATGAAGAAGCTAATTCCTTTATTTTTTCTTAACATAAAGTAACATTTTAAGTTCTTATAGATGCTTATGCAAGCAAGTACACACTAGAAAAGAGGAACAACAAACATGCATAAGCCAAACCACCATTAGAAATATAAGAGGCATCTGCATCCCTAATGGGCATACCTGAGAGAAGTTGACTATGACAGGAAGGATGTGTGCTACACAGTCATGGGGTTCCAACAGTTTCCCAAGTGCCGCACAACCCTCAACAGCCAACAATCGCACAGAATCTTGATCTGAAATGGAGCAAATTGGATAGTCATGCTGCTAGCAGCCAGATAGCGCATGCAAAGTAAGAAAGCCAACAACAAAAGGTACAAGCAGGATGGCATGCAAAAACAGAATAAAAATCACCAATTTGAAAAGGCCAGAATTTTTTTTCCCCCTTCCTTTCATTCTTTGTTATGTTATTTTCCTTTCTCCAGTCAAAATTAAGTTGCTCGAAGATCAAAAAATGCAAATAAAATATGTCCACTAACATTTAAGACTAGATACACTTCTAAAACTATGAAGCAGATAACATTCATCATTGGAAGAAGTCATGATCAACACTAATCAGATATCATTTTCAGCGAGTATTCGATAAAACTTCACAACCATATAGTCAAATTACTGGAAGAAAGAATAAACCAGCATATTAACTGATTAAATCAGAAGTATTTACAAGCTCCAACAAACATCATAAGAATCCATACCATCTTATGTCAGATCCTTAAATATCGACATGATATCAGTCTTCAAATGGTTAGGTTCAATCGTAGCAGCAAACTTTCCTAAGTTTGATGCAGCAGATCTTCTCACCATGGGCATATCATCTTGACACAACTGACTGTATATGGAACATAGTTCTGCCTTCAACAACTCTGGTGCACTTGGGTAAGCAATATGAAATAGTCCACAAGAGGAAACTCGAGCAGTAAACCATTCACCAATTGCTAGTCTCTGAAAGTACAAATTTGTAGCTTGTAAAGAGATGAAGAATTGATTGAAAATGGAAAGGTACCAGATACAAGAAATCAAGATAGGAAAGTCAGCAATGCAGTGACAGGGTAATTACTTAAATGAAGTGGAGAAGATGGGCATCCTGCCGTATACAAGATGGAACATCCAAAAAAACTCAAAATGCATCGTTTAGCTACTGTTCATTTAGAGAGAACAGGAAATCACCTTTCTTTTTCTTAAAAGGAACCACATTGTCTAGTCTTGAACACAATAAAACTGGACCAAGCTCAACTAATTGCAGTAATCCCCAAATCCACAGATTGCTAAATCCCCAAATCCCTAAATCTGTATTGAGATTGAGAGAGAGAGATACCTCACCGAGCTTTAGAGACAGAGAGAGGGCGTGCGTGGGTAGGGTGTGCGGCAATGGTAGGGTGGAGAGACCAGAGAGAGGGAGAGAGAGACGAAGAGAGAGAGAGAGAGAGAGAGAGAGAGAGAGAGAGAGAGAGAGAGAGAGAGAGAGAGAGAGAGAGAGAGAGAGAGGAGGGATTTCTGTTTAGGTCGGGCGTCGGGCGGGCGGGCGGCGGGTGGAGAAAGAGAATAAACGAAAGGGGGCTAGGGTCGGGTGGGGTTGGGTATATAGGGAGAAGGTTCTATACGGTCGAACTCAAGGGAGCTTCCATGAGGTTGAGTTGTGTGGGCCCCACTGTGATGCGTGTCGACCATCAACATCGTGCATTTAATGGGACCCCTTTAAATTAAGGGATATCCCAAAAATCAGCCGTATATGGAACTTAGGTGGGCCATACCATCTAAAATCATGTGAAGAAATGCTTAAAACATAAAATCACTTGGTGAGGCCCACCTGAAATTTTGATGAATATGAAACTTGGTCTGACTCCTCATCCAAGTGGGACACACATAATGGATGGGTTGGATTTGTGAACCACATCTCGGTGGTCCCAACAAATGATTATGAATATTTTAATGGAGGGTAACCTCTCTCAACTTTTGTACGTGGTGTGGCCCAAAAGAGTCATAGATTGACTTTATTTTTAAGCCCCAGGCCCACCATGGAACGGTGTATCTGACTGATTGGGTAGATGTTCAACACCCATCACGGTGGGGACCACATAGCTCGATCGTATGAGAAGTTCCCAAGAGCTCCACCATATGGAACCTTTTCCCATATATATATATATATATATATATATATATATATATCATAAAATTATTATATATTCATCATTAAGATCCTCCTAAGGCCTACTGTGCTGTTTATGTGACATCTGAAAGGGCCTAGCTATATGCCCTAGAGGGGGGGTGAATAGGGCAATGCCAAATAAAACTAATAACAGCGGAATAATAAAAGATTTAAAGCACAATGCTGAATATAAAACAATCACAATAGCCTGAAATAAAGAGATTGATACTTTATCAGTTATAAGGACAACCTTACACAAAAAACCAGAGGTTTAAGGTAGGACAATCTTATTTCTAGAACGTCCTTTGTATCACAAACCAAAGAGGAATAATAAGTAATGAAATCAAAATAACTTGCAGAAAATAAATCCTAAGTTATTACAACATTCATCCACACTTTCTTGAAGTGATTACAACATTCATCCACAAACACAAACCACAAAACTGAATGAATAAAGGAATGAAAGAATAAGGCACATCCACAACACAACGATATATAGTGGTTCGCCTGTGTGTACACCAACTGTTATCCAACAGCCACACAGATTGCTACTCCACTCCTAATATCCTCACACAGGGGATATTAGCATGCACTATCAAAATAGGTTTCACAGGTTCACCTAAAACCTTCACAATTGTGTCTTTGATCTCGGGCTTACACAATCTAAAAATCCCACAATCTGAGTTTTCTGGCTCTCCTCAGATAACCAATATAATGAGATTTTTCTGGCAAATCTCAAACAAAAACTAGAGAAAGTAAATTACAAAACATGTAAAATACCTGAATCACCTTTTGAAGAAGCCCGGTAGAACCAATCGGAGTAGAAGTCTGATTCAACGTTCAAAGTCCAATATTCACTTTAAGAATGGTTCTAAGTCTAATTGATTTTAGATCAAACGGGCTAGATCTATTTGATTTTGAATCCAAGAAGAAGGAATATCAAAAATTTCTCTTTTCTAATAAGATTGGAATGTAGATCAAAATCAAATAAAAATAAGCTAGTAAAAGGAATATTAAATAAGCACAATGTAACTTAAAAAAAACACAAACTTATCTCAGAGAATAGCCTAAAGAATGCTTAAATAGAATTGATTTGAAGTACTAAAACTCTGAAATTCGTGCTCAATTTATAAACTGAAAAATCCCGTCTACGACTGGTCTTAGGATCCTAGGACTGGTCGTAGCTCCAAAGATTTTCGCAGAATTTGATTTTCAGTTCCACGACCGGTCCTGGGTGGTCTACGACCGGTCGTGGGTCACCTACGACTGGTCGTGAGACACCTACGACCAGTTGTAGGACCCCAAAATAGGTTGCTGGAGTTTGAGTCGTACGGCTACGATTGGTCGAAGGATGAGTCGTAGAACTCACAGGACTGGTCGTAGGATGTCCAAGACTGGTCGTAGGACAGATAGAAAGATTCGAAAATCTTCAACTACCTAGGACTAGTCCTGAAAAACTTAAGAATGGAAGTAGAAAAGCTAGGACTGGTCTTGAAGTCCCTAGGACTGGTCTTAGAACACTCTAAACAAGCATATAAAAATATATGATTTATGTATCCGGAATGACCTACAGTAAAGTTCATCCTAAGGTCAATCTAAGGTCAAACAAACCTTAAAAGTGAGATGGATATTGAAAGTCTATACACTCAGATGACCCTTAAGAGAAGCTTGTGAATATTCAAAACTTGTAGTAGGCCTTCATGAGCTTGATCTTGACTTGACAAAGTCTTCTAGTAAACTTGAACTTGATCAAATCTTGAACTTGCAACCTTGAAAACTTCTATTCTTGATTTCTTCATCCAAGACTTGAAAACTTTTTCCTTTTAAGATCTTGTCTTGAAATGCGATGTCTTGATATGTCTTGATTGCAATGACTAGTCTTCAAACATAAAACACAAGATATACAAGACATAGATACAGGTTTTAGCACCACAAAATTTGACAACTAAAGGGATATGAAATCATAGCACTCACAATTTCCCCCTTTGTCAAATTTGTGACAAAACACATAGCATCAAAGATAATAAGGAATGATAAGTCATGAAACCACAAAATACTCTACTCCCCCTGAGTAATACGAGTATTGCTCATATAATTAATACATAACATGAAAACCTCAAAACTTCAATCTACATATCCATCAATCCACATATCCTTGCTCATACAATACAAACAAATTACTCCCCCTATCTGTATTACTCTCCTTTTGGCATTAGCTTTACTACTCCCCCTTTTTGTCACAAAATGACAAGGGAAAGGCACAATAGAAAGGAGAACATAGAGAGCAAATAATGAGAAGGTGATATGAAAGGACATAAAATAAACCTGAAGTGTCAAGCCATAATCCATAATACAATATCCAAAAGAAAATATTATGAAACCATAATACATATCCAAAATAAAAAAAAATGACATACTATTCAGAAAATAATTCACTTAATCTGATCCAGAGGAGGGAGCAGGAATAGATGGATCAATCTGGTGTAAGCCCTTATTTATGCGACGAAGATATTTTTGCATGTACTTGAATCTCATATCATGAGCTATATTCATATTATCAACTTTTTCCTCCAATGCACGAAGGCGTGCATCAAAACCAGAAGGATCATAATCTGGATCATTAGGTGAATCAGTTTCTATATTATCAAATAAGTCATCCATATTAACATCTTGTTGTGGAAGATCACCAGCTTCCTCTTCGTTTCCAGCATCACCACCATCACCACCAACACCACTAACACTAGCTTCATCAAATTGGCCAGGGAGCAGATCCAATTTCATCTTATTAAGATTGGCATTGTTGAAAATGAGATGAATAATTGGTGCCTCATTAACAGGTTTATCGACGAGCATGTGAGTGGCTAAAACATTCATAAGATAACCGAATGAGATATCACTATGATCCAGATGAAAACGAAATTGTATAATGGAATGACAAATTAAAGAAGGAAGACAGACCTTGGTTCCAGAAGCAATATAATGCAACACACGAACCATGAAAGAAGTTAACTCGATTTTATTACCGGACCGAGGATATACATTGGAAATGAAGAAACGATGTAATATTCTGTATTTGGGTAACAGATACTTTGTAGGGAGTGCATTCCCTTTGTGAGTCCAATGCACATCAATTTTGCATAAATATCTGGTTAACATGCGTTTTTCCGATTCTGAAGGTTTGTCGTATAAGGTTTGAATCGGTATTCCTTCATCATTAATAGGTATATCCATAATACCTGATATCAAATGACGGTTAACTTCAAATTTCCCTTCTCTAGTATCAATTGAAAATGTTAAATTATCAAGGGAAAAATCTGAAATGCATGCAACCATTGATTGAGCAATGGACTGGTATACAGACCCACCCCAAAGAAAAATGTTAGTCCAGCCTACAGATTCAAGAAGGGGAATGACACCATATGGAGCAATGTGATTTAGATCAGCGGTATGCTCAACGATAATATTACGGACACTTAAATCCCGTACATCTTGAGTATCATCTTCGGGTGACCGAAGGTGCCGTTTAGTTATAGGCGTAGATCTGGATGAAGATGGACCACGAGATGTTTTCTTTTTCCCTCTAGCGACCATATTCAAAAAGATATACAAAGAACAAGAAAGATGTACAAATGAAAGATGAGTTTTCTCTAGATCAGCAAATAGAGAGGAAACCCTTGAAAAACTCAACAAGAGATGAAATCAAGCTATACTATGAACAAATCAAAGCATAGAGATCATGAATCTTTAAGAAAAATGATGAAATAGGACTTACCTTGAAGAAAAACTAGAAATCCTATGACTGGTTGAGTCACGACTTGTCGTAGGTGGGTGTGGAAATGAAGAAGAAGGGAATTTTCCTCAAATTATATGATATTTACGAGATCCACGACCGGTCGAGTGTGGTTCACGACCGGTCGAACCACGACTGGTCATGTACAACCACGACCGGTCGAGCATCGACCAAAAATGCATTTTTAATGAAAAAATTTAAAATTTAAACAATTATAATATGAAATATAATACACTATGATACATGCAAGAAAGAATATTCAATGTAAAATGCACATACCAAGATCAAATTTTAATTTATTAAACCTGCTTTTGTCGAGCGGTTTAGTAAATATATCAGCAAGTTGAGTTTCGGTTGGTATATATTCCAATGAAATAAATTTTTCTTCAACCAACTCACGAATTTAATGATACCTAATGTCAATATGCTTAGTACGTGAATGCTGGATTGGGTTTTTGGAAATGTTTATAGCACTGAAATTATCACAATGTAAGATCATTGAATCTTGATTAATTCCATAATCGCTAAGCATGCGTTTCATCCAAACTAGTTGAGTACATGCATATCCAGCTGCAATATATTCGGCCTCAGCAGTAGAGAGCGATATTGAGCTTTGCTTCTTGCTGAACCAAGAAACTAAGCAATTTCCAATGTAAAAACAACCACCACTGGTTGATTTTCTATTATTAATATTTCCGGCCCAATCAACATCTGAATACCTGGCTAATTGAACATTAGTATCAAAAGGATACCAAAGTTCCAAATTTATAGAACTTGCGACATATCTAATAATCCGTTTAACAACAATAAGATGTGATTCCTTAGGATTAGACTGATATCTCGCACAAATACCAACACTAAATGCGATATCAGGTCTACTAGCAGTAAGATATAACAAACTACCAATCATACTGCGATATAATTTAGGATCTATATCTTTACCTGAAGAGTCTTTTGAGAGTCTTAATGTTGTACTCATAGGAGTATCAAAGTTCTTACCATTCTCGAATCCAAACCTTTTAACCAAGTTTGAAGCATATTTGGTCTGGGAAATGAAAATTTCATCAGGTTATTATTTTACTTGCAACCCTAGGAAATAGTTAAGTTCGCCAACCATGCTCATTTCGAACTTTGATTTCATTAACTCTGCAAACTCAGTAGACATGTTAGAACAAGTAGATCCATAAATAATATCATCAACATATATTTGAACCATCAAAATATCATTGTTATTCTTTTAAACAAAAAAGCGTCTTATCGACACTACCTACTTGAAAGCTTTTACTAAGTAAGAATTTAGTCAATTTTTCATAACATGCCCTAGGTGCTTGTTTTAGACCATAGAGAGCATTTTTGAGACGAAATACATGGTCAGATAACTTAGGGTCTTCAAACCCTGAAGGTTATTCAACATACACTTCTTCATGTAAATCGCCATTTAAGAAAGCACTCTTTACATCCATCTGATAGATTTTAAATTTTCTAAAACATGCGATAGAAATAAAAAGTCTGATTGATTCAAGGCGAGCGACTGGAGCAAAGGTTTCATCGTAATCGATGCCTTTAATCTGAGTGTACCCTTGTACAACCAGTCTAGCCTTGTTTCGTATAATATTTCCGAGTTCATCAGACTTATTTTTAAAGATCCACTTTATTCTAATAATATTTTTATCTTTAGGTCTAGGAACAAGATACCAGACATCATTACGAACAAATTGATTAAGTTCATCCTGCATAGCAACTATCCAATTTTCGTTAGAAAGTGCTTCTTTTACGTTGACCGGTTCTATTTGGGATGTAAAACAAACATAATTACATATGTTCTCAAGTTGTTTGCGAGTACGAACTCCAGTGAGAGGATTTTCAAGTATTTGATTGGTTGGATGATCTTTAACAGTCCTTGGTTCAGATTCTTTTTGACTTGATGAGATATCTAGATTGTCAATAACAGCTTCATCATCATCTGAACTTGGGGCTGGAGTATTCAAATGATCATCAATGACCACATTGATGGACTCTTGAATCACACCAGTTCTCTTATTTAGAACCCTATAAGCTCGACTGTTCAAAGAATAACCACGAAAAATTCCTTCGTCATTCTTCATATCGAACTTACCCAAATTTTCACGATCCCGTAAAATATAACACTTGCTGCCAAAAACCCGAAAGTATTTGACTGTAGGTTTCTTTTCAAACCATAATTCATAAGCAGTCTTATTATCGGATTTACTAGTATAAACCCGATTAATAATATAACATGCGGTATTAACTGCTTCAGCCCAAAGATTTCTAGAGAGCTTCATGCTATTCAACATAACATTAGCCATATCCTGAAGCACTCTATTTTTTCTTTCAACTATATCATTTTGTTGCGGTATTTTGGGCGCTGAGAATTCATGTGATATTCCCTGATCGCTACAGAATTTTTCAAAACTACTGTTTTCAAATTCGGATCCATGATCACTACGGATCTTGCTAACATGAGAACTTTTCTCATTTTGAATTCGTTTGATGACCTTTTTCGCTTCATCCAGGGTTTCAGTTTTGTCTTTTAAGAATGATACTCAAGTGAATTTGGTATAGTCATCTATAATAACCAAGATGTATTTTTTACCTCCTCGACTCTCTGATCTGGTTGGTCTAATAAGATCCATATGGAGAAGCTCGAGTGGTCTAGATGTGGTATTGGAGTTCACTTTCTTGTGATAGCTCCTAATCTGTTTGCCCAACTGGCATTCACCACATATTTTGTCTACTTTTTGTAATTTGGGTAGACCTCTAATTAGTTCTCTTTTGCTCAATCTAAATAAGTTTCGATAGTGTACATGTCCAAGGCGTCTATACCATAATTAAGTCTCATCGGTATGGACCATGTAACATGATTGAGTAGATGAGCTAGCATCATAAATGATGTAGCAGTTTTCAGAAGTTCTGCAACCAGTTAATATAACAGAACCCCTTTTATTAACTATCTCACAACCTTGATTAGAAAACTTTACACTATGGTTGTTATCACATATCTGAGAAATGCTTAATAGGTTGTGTTTTAAACCCTCAACATATAAGACATTCTTAAATAAGGAAAGGTTATAAAGTTGAACTGTACCTTGGCCAATAATCTTGCAATTGCTTCCATCACCAAATGTGACTGACCCGTCAGTCATATCTTTAAGATCGGTGAATAAAGCTTTGTCACCTGTCATATGCCTGGAGCAACCACTATCTAGGTACCACTTTGAATGACTTGTTGCTTTGAAAGCAGTGTGGGCAACCAAGCTGACAACTTTAGGAACCCATTTCAGAACTGTTTTAGGTTTAGGAGTATAGATGGTCTTTTTCTGTCTGTTGTTATAGGAGTGACCTATAGAGTTAGACTTTAATAGCTCCTTGAGTAGATCAATAATTTTTTCAGCTAATTGATTTCGATTTTGAAAATTAAAGTTGACATGGCTACTTTTAGGTTTTTGAAAAGTTTTTGAATTTTTAGAAAAACCTTGAAAAATATTCTTTTCTTTTGAGTTTGAAGACTCTCCTTTTACAAATTTAGGAGCAATGTTCTTTTATTTAGGAGATGTATTCTTATCATAGCCCAACCCGGATCGATCGCCACATTTTCTTGATTCGGACAATAATTTTTCCAATTTTGGATCACCTTGAGCATATCTCCATGTGTCTTTCAAACTCAGAAGAGAAGCTACCTCATTTTTGAGTTTCTCTTTTTCGGATTTCAAATCTTCAATTTGAGAGGTTTTGAAATCTAAATCATTTTTGGTTTTTTCAAAAGAATCAGAAATATGAGACTTTTTTAATACAAGAGACTCATAATCTTCCTTAAGCTTAGAAAATTTTTCTTTTTGTAATTTAAGCTTGACAGCAATTTTACAACTCTCTTTATAAAGGGCAGTATAAGTATCTTGAAGATCATCTTCATTATCGCAATCACTATTTAGATTTTCTTCACTAGATATATCATCATGATTTGAATCAGTGATCTTGGCTAGAGTCATAAGGGCTTTAACACCATTGCCTAACTCGGTTTCAGAATCTTCTGATTTAGAAGAGGATTCAGAATCAGATGATTTATCCCAAGTAGCCATCATGCTTTTCCTTTTTGATTTGTCCTTTTTAGGACATTTGTTAGATAAGTGCCCATACTCTTGACAGTTGTAACATTGACTATCTTTCAAGGATTTATGAGTTGTAGGTTTAGATCGTCTCTTATCATTTGATTTTTGAAAATCAACCTTTTTCTTATTTTTGAAAATTTTGTAAAACCTTTTTGCTAAAAGCGCCATATCATCTTCGGTATTTTATGAATCCGAAGTACTCTCTTGTGAAACATTTTTAAATGATTTGAGAGCAATTGATTTTCCTTTAGGAGCTTTAAAGGATAACTCATAGGTTTGAAGTGAACCAACTAATTCCTCAACCCTCATGGTATCCGTATCACGAAGTTCCTGAATCGCGGTCACTTTAGAATCGAACCGTTCAGGAAGTGAACGTAGTATTTTTGCGCACACTTTACTTTCAGGGATTCTATCACCAAGACCCCACATAGAGTTCACAATGTCATTCAATCTAGTGTAGAAGTCCATGAACATCTCATTCTCCTCCATATGAATTTCTTCAAATTTAGTTGTGAGGAGTTGGACTTTAGATTTCTTGACAATAGATGTACCCTCGTGTGTCATTTCTAATATATCCCATGCTTGTTTTGTATTTTCACAAGAGATGATTCTTTTGAATTCATCTGGTGATAATGCACAAGTAATTGCATTTAGTGCTTTTGCATTTGCACTACTTTCACTTTTCTGAAGTGTGGTCCAAAGCGAATAAGCCGTTACTTTCATAGATTTTGAACCATCGCCATTAGTTACTTCAGTGATAGGAGGGTTTCATTCATTCACTATGGCCAGCCACACACTTTCATCTAAGGATTTGAGGAAGATCCTCATCCTGGCTTTCCAATAGGCATAGGTTGTGCCATTAAAGGGTGGTGGCCTAGTGACTGATAGGCTATCAAAATTTGACATCTTAATATAGCTTAGATCGTTAGCTCAGGAAATAAATCCAAAAAATAAACAATAAGCCCGAGCTATTAGGCTCTGATACCACTTGAAAGGGCCTAGCTATATGCCCTAGAGGAGGGGTGAATAGGGCAATGCCAAATAAAACTAATAACAGCGGAATAATAAAAGATTTAAAGCACAATGCTGAATATAAAACAATCACAATAGACTAAAATAAAGAGATTGATACTTTATCAGTTTTAAGGACAACCTTACACCAAAATTAGAGGTTTAAGGTAGGAAAACCTTATTTCTAGAACGTCCTTTGTATCACAAACCAAAGAGGAATAATAAACAATGAAATCAAAATAACTTGCGGAAAATAAATCTTAAGTTATTACAACATTCATCCACACTTTCTTGAAGTGATTACAACGTTCATCCACAAACACAAACCACAAAACTGAATGAATAAAGGAATGAAAGAATAAGGCACATCCACAATACAACGATATATAGTGGTTCGCCTGTGTATACACCAACTGTTATCCAACAGCCACACAGATTGGTACTCCACTCCTAATATCCTCACACAGGGGATATTAGCATGCACTATCAAAATAGGTTTCACAGGTTCACCTAAAACCTTCACAATTGTGTCTTTGATCTCGGGCTTACACAATCCAAAAACCCCACAATCTGAGTTTTCTGGCTCTCCTCAGATAACCAATACAATGAGATTTTTCTGGCGAATCTCAAACAAAAACCAGAGAAAGTAAATTACAAAACATGTAAAATACTTGAATCACCTTTTGAAGAAGCCCGAGATCAATTTATAGATTGAAATTCGTGCTCAATTTATAGATTGAAAAATTTCATTTACGACTGGTCTTAGGATCCTAGGACTGGTCGTAGCTCCAAAGATTTTTACGGAATTTTATTTTCAGTTCCACGACCGGTCCTGGGTGGTCTACGACCGGTCGTGGGTCACCTACGACTGGTCGTGAGACACCTACGACCGGTCGTAGGACCCCAAAATAGGTTGTTGGAGTTTGAGTCGTAGGGCTACGACTGGTCGAAGGATGAGTCGTAGAACTCACAGGACTGGTCGTAGGATGTCCAGGATTGGTCGTAGGACAGCTAGAAAGATTTAAAAATCTTAAACTATCTAGGACTAGTCCTGAAAAACTTAAGACTGGTCGTAGCAAAGTTAGGACTGGTCTTGAAGTCCCTATGACTGGTCTTAGAACACTCCAAACAAGCATATAAAAATATATGAGTTATGTATCCAGAATGACCTACAGTAAAGTCCATCCTAAGGTCAATCTAAGGTCAAACAAACCTTAAAAGTGAGATGGACATTGACAGTCTGTACACTCAGATGACCCTTAAGAGAAGCTTGTGAATATTCAAAACTTGTAGTAGGCCTTCATGAGCTTGATCTTGACTTGACAAAGTCTTCTAGTAAACTTGAACTTGATCAAATCTTGAACTTGCAACCTTGAAAACTTCTATTCTTGATTTCTTCATCCAAGACTTTAAAACTTTCTCCTTTTAAGATCTTGTCTTGAAATGCGATGTCTTGATATGTCTTAATTGCAATGACTAGTCTTCAAACATAAAACACAAGATATACAAGACATAGATACAGGTTTTGGCACCACAAAATTTGACAACTAAAGGGATATGAAATCATAGCACTTACAACATCCAATGTGTTGATTAAGTCATATAGGGCCAGATGATGGGGAAAAACAAAAATCAGTTTGATCTAAAACTTTTATGGCCCCAAAATGTTTTTTAATGGTTGACACTCATTCAACATTGTTTTGTGTAATATGGTCCATTTCAGATTGGGATATACCTCATTTTTTATCTCATGTCGTAAGATGATCTTTAAAAATAGATGAACAACATGGATTAAACACATACATCATGGTGGGGCCCCCAGAACACCAACCACCAGCCATTGGCTTGTGTGAGCATTAAACACATACATCATGCTTCCTTTTTGTTCTTTAGACTTCAAATTATCTGTTAACATGGATGAACAGAGTGGATACAATAAATAAATAATGGTGGACTCCACAGAGTTTACTCTAATAAGAGTAACGAGTAACTCACCTAAAGGAGACACATGAAATCCATGGTGTTGATGTTCGACAATTAGATGTCCAAATCTTAAGTGGACCACATTCCAAAAACAGTGTTGAATGAGTGTCAACCATTAAAAAACTTTTTGAGGCCATAAAAGTTTTGAATCAAACTAATTTTTATTTTTCCCCTTCATTTGGCCCTGTATGACCTAATCAACATATTGGATGTCAAATAAACAGTATTGTGGGCCTTAGGAGGATTTTGATGATGGATATATAATAATTTTATAATTTATTTTATATATATATATATATATATATATATATATATATATATATATATATATATATACTTCTTATATTGAAACATAATTTAATAATTTGTAGCTTTCTTAATCTTTGTATTTTTATTTTTATTTTATCAGTAGTGTAATTTTTAAAAAAATCAAGAGGAAGTACATATCCAAAAAATGAGGATATGCAAAATTGTGAAAGAGCACATATTATGTTCCAAGGTTGAAGAACTTTAAAGGTAATCCATCTACTGGCTTTCAGTAAGTTACAAACCTTACTTTCTCCATATAGATCTCCACCTGTAAGTGCCACAAAAGAAAAGTTTTACCGATGACATTGACAATTCAAAGGGCATGAAAATCATGGAACGTTAGTACTTATAATACCATTGACAATTTGACTATGTACTTGGATCTGTCATTGGAAAACGTTATGCAGTCAAAAAGCCCATTTACAACTCGTGAAAATATTCCTTTTTTCTGTCCATCACACTCCGACATACTTGGGCTCTGCTTTAACATGAGGATGTTATTAGATATCATCTGAATTGAAAGTAAACCACTTCAAAATACACCACTATTTTTTTAAGAATGACTCATTAAACAACCCATTCATGAATACAATTTAATCACTTCACCTCTAGATCTATATTTTTACGCTGTAGGTTTCAAAATAACAATAGAATTTCACAAACAGAGATGCTACAGATGGAATCGGGTGAAAACCACAACCTGATCCAATAATTTAACTATAAATTACCTCCAACTAGTCCAGATCGTGAATGTAGAAAACTTAATACTCTAATTTCATGAAATTTCTAGTAATTTTCAAACAGAGCAGCAACAGCAGAATGAAATCGAAAGAAAATGAGGCGTTTAAATGTAAAGAAGCTATAACTGGTGAGGATCAGGGATTTAGAAATCTCTTCTGCAATTCAATGAGAAATCTCATCTTGCTCTCTCTACCTACACCCGTCCAACTAACTCGTCCGCTGCCTAGATTGCCCACCATGCACGACTCCCATTTCCTTTGTTCTCTCTCATTCTCTCCTTTACTACAAAATAAAACCAATCAAATGTACTAAACTCGATCTGGCCTAAAAAATAGAACTCGAATCATGTTTTGGAAGTATGAATGCAAATTTTGTATGTAGAATGTCCCTTAAGATTGTATTACCACACTTTTTCGAGTCGGATCTTAGCTAGTGTAAGCTACCAAGTCCCTAGCAAAGTCGTCATTCTGTGAACATTGAAAATTAGCGAAGTCGTCATTATGGGTTGATTTGAACTGATGATGTAGTAGACTTGGAGTTACCACTAGCCAATTAACTCAAAAACCCGTAGTTAGATAGAACCTATAAAATCTGTAAAAGCTAGAAAATTCGGAGACTTTCTTTCTTTCTACTGATTTGTGACCTGAGATTCTGAGTAAGGGACCTCTGTTACAGAAAATGAAGGTGTTAGACACCCAATCTACTCGTATGGGAGTATGGTCTCTACTTTGTGTGGTAAGATGACCTTAGGAGATAAAATAATATAATATGAAGTATTAAAATGAGAGTAGATAGCATTACCAAAAAAAAGGGGCAAAGGATACATTTACTATGGTTTTAATCCATAGTTGAAAAGGTGCCACACCATTAATAATTAACACTGGTATAAGGGGCCTTATAGGGCGTAAAAAAATATATGTTCTCTCTCTCTCTCTCTCTCTCTCTCTCTGTTTATTGAGGTTTAGTGGTGTTTTCATAGGGTATATAGCAATGCAGATGGGAAAATAACAAGAGAGGAAGTGCAAGAGGTGAGGATTTTTCTTCTATTCTTCCATATGCAGCCATGGCGAGTACAAGAGGTGAGGATTTTTCGTTACAAAGTTCTGTGGGCCCCACTATGATGTATATGTTGTATCCACACCATCTATCTATTTTTAAATATCATTTTAGGGCATGAGCCAAACAATGAGGAAGATTAAAAACTGCAGTAGACCCTACCACATAAAATAATGGGGAGAGTGATTCCCACCGTTGAAACTATCTTAAGGCCCACCATAATGTTTATTTGAAATCTAACCTGTTCAAAAGTTAAAAAAGACATAAAATAAGGGAAAACACAAATATCAACTTGATCTAAAACTTTTGTAGTCTTTAGAAGTTTTTAATGGTGGGTGTCACTGTCCCCATTGTTTTCTGTGATGGGGTCAACTGGAGCTTTGGATTTAACTCATTTTTTGGATATTGACCTAAAATGATCTCTCTAAATGGATGGAAGGTGTGGATACAAAACATACATCATGGTGGGGCCCATGGAACTTGGTGATCGCTACTCAAATGGTCAGCAGCTAATCCGCGCCTGTGGTAGCGTCGCAAGCCAAACCGGTCTCTCCCAAAAGACCAAACCCCGTGCCTCCCCCCATTCCCCAAAAACAAATCGCGCCCTTCCCCCCAAAATCAGAGAAACCTCACGCCCAAAAAATCAGAAAAACCCTCGTTTGCGCCCAATCTCTCTACTCCTAAAATTCCTCTCTCTCTCTCTCTCTCTCTCTCTCTCTCTCTCTCTCTCCAACATCTCTCACGGCTTCTTCTAAAAAACCTAGATCTTATTTCCATACATTGAATCGATCATCAACTTCTTGGATCACTCCTTTTCTCTTCTTTCATCATGTAATGGTTCAATCGGATTCTGTATCATTCTTAGATTCATTGCCGGCTGTAAGCCCTAAATGTCCTCCATCCAAGGTTTGTTTCTTGTATTCTTCAATGTAGGGATATTTTAATTTTTATTGCCTTTTCCTTTTTGTCATTTATGTTTCTAGAGTGCACTTAAGCAAAGAAACAGAGTTTTCATCGTCGTTATCATCCAACAGTTGCCTTTCCGACTCTTGCAACTGATTTCGCATCTTCTCCGAGTTGGGTTCCATTCCAAAGGCTGCGATTTGGTTCAGAACGGACGAGAAAGAGATGAAAGCCAGACATTGAAGCTCTGCTTTAGCTGCTGTAAAGTGTAAAAAAATACAATGCTCCTATTTCCATTTGTCATGAAACGCAACTTGCCACTAATATGACCATTTGTCAATCATATACTTGTTTTGCATGAATTAGGGAAAAAAGAATGAAGAAGAACAAAAATGGATGGTGTGGGGCACTTTATTGCATCATTAGTGGAAGTTTGTCTTTGACAAAGGAGCGCTTTAAAACTTAAATCCTACAAATTCATTTGTCTTTTCCATTTTTCACCTAATTTATTTTGTTTATATGTAGTTTGACAAACCTGAACAAGCCAAGTGATTGCTTTCTCTCAATGTTTGTAGATGATTTTGCAGAATGAGCTTCTTGATGTCATGGGGCAAAGAAGATTCAGTATGGGAGTGATGGGGAAGTACCTGAAATTAGATCTCTAGAAAATATATACGGGTAATGAATGATTGGAAAATTTAAAGATATATACTTGAAATGGATGGTTGCATTGTCTTTTATATAATTGTGTGCATACCTTATTATTATGGTCTGTTACAACTATTACTACTAATAATATTATTATTGTTTCCTTTGTTGTGGTTATTATATTGGTATCTGATAAGTATCTTTTGTACGCCTTTTAGCCTTGAAACCACAAGGTACATGTCAATGATCACGATAACTTTGTCCAAGGAGCTGGATGCATTCTCTGTTGGGTGAGTGTGCAATAGTTTGTTTTTTATTTACTTGTGTTCTTCATGCTTGTGCCTGAATGTGTTGAGCGTTTGCGGGTAGAGATGATGTAATGCTTTTGCATGTTCGCAAGAAACTTGAGGTGGTTCAAATGGGTTCAAAGTTCATACGTTTGTGTTGATTAAATTGTAAATTTGTTTGATTTGTTCTCTTATCATCTTGTAAATGTAGGCTTTGATTAAGTAACTTTAGAAACATGGATTTATATGTTGAATGTTTAATTCTTTAAACTCTATTGAGCTGTATGATTGTTCATTTCAATATACTGATTGATTTCCACCCTTTCTTAGTCCTTTCATTTGTGGTCTTCTCTCATTTTATGGGCTATAGGTCAGGCAGATTTTCTACACTTCAAGGGATTCAATGCTCATCAGGCCCATGACCAGCCTTATACAAACCAAACATAACCAAGTGTGCAACAATCATTTAGTTGTTACCATCCATCTATAACACCAACCCAATTTGAAATCGTGTTGGGTTCATGTTGAGCAAGTTTCTGTCATGTTAGGTCCGGCTTTGAACAATCCCATGTATTTGGGTTGAGTATCAAGGAATTCAGGTTGGCTCGGGTTATGGGTTGGATCCTCTTAAGGTTGGGTTAGGCCTGGGAAAAGAAAAATAGATGAATGAACCTACATTCACACACCAAAATCGTTATAAAAAGTACTAAATGGTGTTTGATCAGCTCACTGTTTGCTATGGTTGTATCTTTTTCTGTTGATCCTTTTGGCATGGACTGAAAATCTGATGTGTTAGCATGTCTGCCACCTATTCATGTCAGAATCAAAAAGAATTTTTTACTTCTTTTACACAAACATGCCGTAAATGAAGGTTCTTTTTCCTTAAAATCTTTTTGTTGGTGTACAAAACTTAAATGGCTGCATCTCACTTGATGAAAGTGCCTTGTTAAAAATAAAATGCTTCAATCTAAAAAGGATTTTCATTTATTTACTCACTAGACACATTTAGGGTCTTTTCAATTTCTTTGTATTTTCAGTTGATGTATTTCCTGTGAAAATTGAACCATAGCCATTTTTTAGAAAAAAGAAAAAAAAGTAGAAATGTCCTTTCTGATGATATTGCAAGTACCTTAATTTTCTAAGTCCGCGTTTGGTAGAAGAACATATGAATTCAATTATGAATTTAGTTCAATCAAGGAAATGACAAAAGTTAATGGTATTCACTTGAAATCAAGAAAAAAAAAAGAGATGGGTATGATGTAATTACAAGTACCTTAATTTACTAAGTTTGTGTTTGGATGAACAAATGAATTTAGTGTTTACTTGAAATCACAGTGAGGAAGTACCTTTAAAACTATGGTTTTGCTCTGATCTTTCAATCATTTTCTAATTTAATTTTCAATATCTTGCTAACCTTCATTTGTGGATGATCTTGGCTTCTGCTTAGATGATTTTTGTGCATATTCAGCATTCCATCTGGAGCTGGAATGGAATGTGATTGGTAAGTATTTATATATGTTCTCCATCCTTTTGGCACCAACACGTACACTTCATTTCTTTTTACAGGTGGTCACTTGGTCATCATATTTGTAGTGTAAGAGTTCCTATTATACCTTTTAGTGTTATAAGTCTAGGGCTCCATTTGGTCATCACATCAATTTTTATGAATATAATTTTTTTCTTAAACTAAATGGAGCTTAAGCCCTTTTTTTAACTTCGCCAATGTAACTTCTTGCATTGCCGATCCCAAGCCTGGGTAAAGGAGGAGGGAGAAGGGCGTTAAGGTGAGTTGTGTCATTTTCTTCCATATTTCTTTAATACAACAGTGCTAGCAACAATTTGATTGGCCCACTTCTTATTCTCTGTTGTAGGTGTCATTGTTGAACCCTGGGCTTGAATGGGATGCATCATTTTTTGATGAACCGGTGATTCTTTTAACACCAATCTTTGCAGCTCCTTTATGAACAACTTGAGGCATTTCTCTCCATTTAAGTGGTTTGGGTTTTGTTTTTGCAGTGACATATGACCCAAACTGGTCTGCACATCTGGATTAGGCATATTGCCAGTTGGACTATTGCTTCAATTCTACTGTTTATTGGTAAAATTCAAAATGGGTTGTGGTGTTCAAGTACCATTTTATTTTTTATTTTATAGAGCAAACACTACCAACTGTGCTACAGGCAGGTAATTGCTGTCAATTCCTATCATTTTATTTGTTTAAACATGTCATGGTTGGACTGGAACAGACCATTGTTTGGATTTGGACCAAATTGCTGACAGAAAGGTCTGGTCTAGCAGCCCCTTGACATCTACAGTCCACTTTTTCTGCAGGACAGGAAGCCAAAATAGGCGCAGGTTGAAACAGGTGAAATCGAGGACATTACTTGAATGCTACTGCAGGTACTTTTTCAGAATGATCAAAAGGGCCATATTTGCCAGGGAATTGGGAGTTCCAACATGGCAGGAATATGAAATTTAAGGCTATATCTGTTTCCTTTTGTTTGCAGCTTGATTCTGGGTTTTATGATCGATTTTCATAAAATGTGTGTGAATTTCAACATTAAGTGTATGTTTTTGAAATCTTTAACTGCACATGTAATCCTAAAATTCGAATGATCCAAATGACTTTTAAGATGGATTTCCATGAAAATATATATGAATCTCCATGAAATGTATGCTTATAAAACAATGTTGAAATCCTAGGCTCTGCTTGTTACTATATATGTGCAACCTAATGGTCTTTAATAGAAATGATGTCACCTAATTCAGATTCAGAGATCAGATCATTCTAGAAGCTGTGCACCCTATGGTAAAAATTAGAGTTTCTAGATAACCTTTCTAGTTAAAGACGTATATTGCTGACTGTAACAGGAGAAAAATTTACAAAGAAAATCACATGACTTGGGAGTTAATTTTTAGAGATGTTCTTTTCAAATAAAAACAAATTCAAAACCATTAACATCGAACATTTAGGCATTTTTCGGAAACTGAGTTATTTATTTCTTCTTTTTGCAAGTTATAGTCTTTGTTTAGCATCCTTTGTCTAGCATCAATGAAAATCAATAAAAAGGAAAGAAAGGGGAAAAAATCATTATTCCAATTAATCACATGACTAATATTCTTTCCCATCCTATGATACTTAATGTTTCTTTGAATGAGAATCGAGAGAAAGCTTCTAGACCAAACCTTTCTTTTGCTTATGCAAGCAGAGAAGCTAACAAGATTGCCAACACCCTAACTAAACTTGTAACTTGTAAGATTCTCTTTTTATTGGGGATATGCACTTTGCTTTGGATATTCTTTTACTCTTTAATGAAGTTTGTGATTATCTATCCCAAACTAAAAGAATAAAGAAATCCTTGGGCATATCAGAATTCCATGTACTAATTGGGTAACAATTTTTCATAAAGATAAGGCACATCATTTTAACTATAACGTGGATAATCCCATGATCTTTAAGTTCCTAACTGCAAATGATTGTGCAAATGCCAAACATGTACATTGTTCAAGATATGCTGCATACGCAAATTGTACATCACATATACCATATCAACATCCCTTCCAATCCCTTCCAATCCTGTAATCTTTCCAAAAAAGAAGAAAAAAAGAAATTCATAGTCATGTTTTGAGGAGGGAAGTGTTTAGCCGACGTGAAATACTGATGTAGTTTGTCCTTGATCTACATTTATGATATAACCTTTTTTGTTCTCATGAACATTTTGTAGACGAGAGCTTCAAAAGGAGTTGAATTTGAACTAGAGATACTCGAGGCAGAGTACTCTGTCATATGTGATAAAATTGGGCAATTGAAAGAGAAGGTTAGATTATTACTTTGTTCCATATACATGATATGCGCATGCATAGTATTTATATTTATTCTTGTTTGTTCTTTGATGGTCATATGTTGTAGTGTTTCCCAGAAGCATTGGTGAATGTTTGGCTATTATGTCAATTTATGTATTGGCAAGACTCAGCAAGTTGGCTTGACTCGCTTGAGACATGAGTCAATTTTTAGGCACAACTTAATTTACTTGGAATCTGAAAAAAACTTGAAGAAGTATGTCAACTAAATCTCATGATGCATGTCACCATGTGAGGTAATCATACATACAATGGGGCCAATCATAGATGGGAAACTGTACTAAACTTGCCATTGAGTTGACCCTAAATTGCCTACAGGAGATTTATTGGGTAGCTTGAATTCCATCTAGTCAGTGTGATTTTTACTCAAAGGAGCATGGACTCCATTAGTTTACAGTTATAATGCCCTTGTATAGGCTGCTTGTGTGGTGGAGATGGGTGCCAAGCCACTACTTGGCATGGAGAGATCATAACCTGAGTACCTGACTACCATTACTAGTTCCTAAGAGTCTAACTTGGTAGGTCAATGATTGGTGAGAAGCTGTATGTAGAGCTGCTAGGCTATTTTAAACCTGAATTACTAGGAGAAGGCTAAGATGATCATGATGAGTGTTGGCTGTTACTCTTTATTCAAGAAAGATAATTTTGAATTTTGATCATTTAGGCAACTTGGTCACAAACGAGTTCAAATTAGGCAACAAGTTAATGATATCTAAGAACATAACTATCAAATTTCATACTATTCTAAATTCAACTTTCAGTAGTGTACGTCTAATTAACACATGAAAAGTTTGTGTTGTTTTCCTCTTTAGTGATTTTTCACAACTCTCTCTCTCTCTTTCTTTAAATTTCTGACTACTTTCAAGGTTTAGGGAATTGATACATGAGCCTAGTTCATTTTTATCAAATTCCATGTATGATAGTGATGTTAATTTTTTATTTTTGTGTTACCATTTTACATTTGAACCATGACCATATGCAATCTGAGGTGTCATCAAGAAATATGACAATCTGGAACAAAGTAAGTTTTCTTATTCTAGTTTATGAATTTCACTCGCTAAGTTAATGAATACCAATAAACTTGGCTTCTTTTTTTCCCCCTTTAAGTATCAATCTGAATTTTTTATGCATGGTTCTGTATAAGAATTCTTGAGCAGTCATCTTAATTTATTTGCAGACACCTCTGCAGCTAGACGTGCCTCTTCAATTAATTGGAAAGGACCCACATTCCAAAGCTAAGGATATGCAATGGGATGATGAGGGTGTGCTCGTTCAGAGTATGGAAATCTTTTGAAGGTTTGTAAACTGCTTTATCAGCTAGTGTTTCCTAGTATACTCTGAATATTGTCTCTTGTATCCTGGTGGTCATTGCCAGGAATAAATTGAAAATGCATTGTTATGGATGCTTTTCTTAATATAATGTAAAGTGTAGAAGTACATTGGTAATTTTGGAGTCCTTGGTTAGGGTTTGGGCTGAAAGTACGAGTGCTAGAGCGGACGCTTTCGGAGTCCGAACTCATTCTTTTGAAAAATAGAAAAATGGGAATATTAGTAAATATGGATTTTCTTGTTAAGAAGAAAATGGAAGATGGATTGAAAAAACATAAAAGAGTTTTTTTTTTCTTCTTTTTTTACTTCAAGAGAGAGAGAGAGACGGAGAGGTGAGAGTGGGGAAATCGAGGGAGATAGTGGGGGAATGAAGTGGTCGTGTGAGATTTGAAAATAACGAGTGTAATTTGGTTTGAAAATGACGTTTCGCATGCGTGGCGTGCATTTCTTTTAAGACAGTAATTTAATTTTACTAAAGACAATTGAATTACATAGGCAAGTGTTTAATGCAGAAAACTTCTCTGGAAATGTTACTCTGATAACTAACCTGATGAGAGTAATTTGTGATTTAGTTCCTAGACCAATCTCTCTATCATATTCAAAGAAATCCACATTTTTCTTCGTGTTTCTTATATGGTTCTCTATCCCATTTTTGTTTGACTTGAAAGTAAAGGTGATGCATCTTCTTATTTATTCAATCATGGAATGCAGGATGTTGCTGTTAAGGTTCTAACAGATCAGGACTTTCATGAGGATCAACTGAAGGACTTTCTAAGGGAGGTATGCATTTGAAAAATTGTTAATAATGTTCTGTGAAACTGTACCCATTTATGTATCCGGATGTTGAGCGGGGGTCCATGGAAGGTGGGAACCGCTGTTATGGCCATGATGAATCTGTCCATTTCCTATGGAAAGCATTGGAGGGGCCTGACTATTTGGACAGGCCGTGTTTATGTATTTGCTCAAAATTAATGAAGCAAATCCGAATGTGCGTCGGAGCTATCCAGATGAGCGAGGGTCCCTGGAAGGTGGGAACCACTGGATATGACCATGATGAAGCTGTCCATTTTCTATGGACAATATTGGAGGGGCCTAACCATATGGACAGGCCGTGTTTATATCTGTATTTATAGGTACCACAGCTTAACCTAAACCTATAACCCTAAACCTATAACCTAAACCCATTCTCAATTCTTCTATAGCTACAACCTATAACCTAACCCCAACTTATAACCTTAACCTATACTCACAACCTAAACCTAAACCTATATCTATAATTCAACCTAAACCTATACTTATAACCTAAACCTAAACCTATACTTATAACATAAACCTAAACCTAAACCTATACTTATAACCTAAACTTAATCTCAAATCCCAAAACCTATACTTATAACCTAAACCTAAACCTTAACCTAAACTCAAATCCTTAAACCTTAATCTATAACCCAACCTAAACCTATACTTATAACCTAAACCTATTCTCAAATCCCAAAACCTATACCTATAACCCAAAGCTAAACCCGATACCGAATCCGAACCTGATTTCCTAAACCTAAACCTTAACCTATAACCTAAACCTATTCTCAAATCCCAAAACCTATACCTATAACCTTAACCTAAACCTATTCTCAAATCCCAAAACCTATACCTATAACCCAAACCTAAAATCGATCCCAAACCCAAACCCGATTTCCTAAACCTAAACCTTAACTTATAACCTAAACCTATAACTATAGCCTAAACCTAAACCTTAACCTAGAACTTAAACCTAGATTTATAACCTATAACCTAAACCTATTCGTAAATCCCAAAACCTATACCTATAACCCAAACCTAAACCTGATCCCGAACCCAAACCCGATTTTCTAAACCTAAACCTTAACCTATAATCTAAACCTATACCTATAACCTAAAGCTAAACCTTAACCTATAACCTAAAACTATACTCATAACCTTAACCTATTCTCAAATCCCAAAACCTAAACCTGATCCCGAACCCGAACCTGATTTTCTAAACCTAAACTTTAACTTATAACCTAAACCTATACCTATAGCCTAAACCTAAACATTAACCTATAACCTAAACCTATACTTATAACCTTAACCTAAGACTATTCTCAAATCCCAAAACCTATATTTATAACCTAAACCTAAACCTGATCCCGAACCCAAACTCGATTTCTTAAACCTAAACCTTAACCTATAACCATAACCTAAACCTATTCACAAATCCTAAAACCTATACCTATAACCCAAACTTAAACCCGATACCGAACCGGAACCCAAACCCAATTTTTAAAACCTAAACGTTAACCTATAACTTAACCTATTCTCAAATCCCAAAAGCTATACCTATAACTTAAACCTAAATCCAATCCCAAACCCGAATCCGACTTCCTAAACCTAAACCTTAACCTATAACCTAAACCTATACCTATAGCCTAAACCTAAACCTTAACCTATAACATAAACCTATTTATAACCTTAACCTATTCTCAAATCTCAAAACCTAAACTTGATCCCGAACCCGAACCCGATTTCCTAAACCTAAACCTTAACCTATAACCTAAATCTATACCTATAGCCTAAACCTAAACCTTAACCTATAACCTAAACCTATACTTATAACCTTAACCTAAAACCATTCTCAAATCCCAAAACCTATACCTATAACCCAAACCTAAACCCGATCCCGAACCCGAACCCAATTTCTTAAACCAAAACCTTAACCTATAACCTAAACCTATACCTATTCTCAAATCTTAAAATCTATACCTATAACCCAAACCTAAACCCGATACCGAACCCGAACCCAAACCTGATTTCTTAAACCTAAACGTTAACCTATAACCTAAACCTATTCTCAAATCCCAAAACCTATACCTATAACCCAAACCTAAACCCAATCCCGAACCTGAACCCGATTTCCTAAACCTAAACCTTAACCTATAACCTAAACCTATACCTATAGCCTAAACCTATACCTTAACCTATAACCTAAACCTAGACTTATAATCTTAACCTAAACCTATTTACAAATCCCAAAACCTCTACCTATAACCCAAACCGAAACCCGATCCCGAACCCGAACTCGATTTCCTAAACTTAGACCTTAACCTATAACCTAAACCTTAACCTATAACCTAAACCCATTCTAAAATCCTAAAACCTATACTTATAACCTTAACCTAAACCTAGTCTTAAATTCCAAAACCTATACTTATAGCCGAAACCTAAACCTTAACCTTAACCTGTAACCTACACTTACAACCTTAACCTAAACCTAAGCCTTAACCTATAACTTAAACATATACCTATAACCTTAACCTATAACCTAAACCTATACTTATAACCTTAACCTAAACCTATTCTCAAATCCCAAAACCTATACCTATAACCTAAACCTAAACCCGATCCAGAACCCAAACCCGATTTCCTAAACCTAAACCTTAACTTATAACCTAAACCTATACATATAGCCTAAACCTAAACCTTAACCTATAACCTAAATCTATACTTGTAACCTTAACCTAAACCTATTCTCAAATCTCAAAACCTATACCTATAACTTTAACCTAAACCTATTCTCAAATCCCAAAACCTATACTTATAGTTGAAACGTAAACCTTAATCTTAACCTATAACCTATAGTTACAACCTTAACCTAAACCTAAGCCTTAACCTATAACCTAAACATATGCCTATAACCTTAACCTATAACCTAAACCTATACTTATAACCTTAACCTAAACCTATTCTCAAATCCCAAAACCTATACCTATAACCCAAACCTAAACCCGATCCCGAACCCGAACCTGATTTCCTAAACCTAAGCCTTAACCTATAACTTAAACCTATACCTATAGCCTAAACTTAAACCTTAACCTATAACCTAAACCTATTCTCAAATCCCAAAACCTATTCCTATAACCTTAACCTAAACTTATTCTCAAATCCCAAAACCTATACTTATAGTCGAAACTTAAATCTTAAACTTAACCTATAACCTATACTTATAACCTTAACCTAAACCTGAGCCTTAACTTATAACTTAAATATATACTTATAACCTAAACCTATAACGGTACAAGCAGTGCATGAACCACGAGGAGGGTGCACTGTCTGCACCGCCGCACATGACTGATGACGACTGACAGATACTCTGCGATAGATTTTCGTCTGATTCTTTTCAGATAATATTTACATATTTACGATATCTTAAGGTAACAATTAAATTCACTATTAATAACAATGTATTATAAATAATGTGTTCAGAAAAGGAGCAAAATAAATTCTGACAATAGGAGAAAGTTAGAAGTGAACCACGTAGCTGGTTCAAAGTCATTTATAGAAATTCGTCACAACATGGTAAGAAATTACTAGTAATTATTAAGTTAATATATTCTTTCCATGCATTTATATTAACTTTATTATCCTTTCGATTGCGCAGTGAGATTCTGTCACTGGCCAGGAGACCGGACCAGTAGACCTCTACAGAGGGACTCATTGTCGATAGGCGATGGGATCTTGGGTACATCCTAGAGCCAACGAGATTTAGGTAAAAATTATTACATTGTAAAATTGAATTGTATTAAATTATAATAATATCATTTTTTAGAGAAAATTTATATGTTTTCATTACAGACGACGATGGACACCTTATGCAGTCAACCCACTCCTGTGATACTCAGCAGAGTGAGCTAGAGATCCTGAGTGAGGTGCTTGGCACCCGTTCTGGATATGTGCGTGGGCTTGGCCTTGGTGTTAAGCTCATGGCACCTGCTAGATCTACCTCCACCCAATCCATCGTCGTTGGCGAGAGCGCCACCCGCCGAACTGATATTACAGAGAAAGAGGTTCAGCAGCTACAGGTTGTCGTCCATGACATCAGAGAGCAGCTGAAGAAGAAGAGTGAGAAGCTAGAGAAGAAGAGTGAGCAGCTGGAGAGGCAGATGGATGAGCAGGAGAGGAGGATGGAGGATCTGACGAGGTAAAGGGAGGAGTAAGAGAAGAGGATGAAGGAGCTGGTGAGGGAGAGAGAGGAGCATGAGAGGAGGATGGAGGAGATGTGGGTGGAGCATGAGCGACGGATGATGGAGATGTTTTAGGCTCTTGCTGCACGCTTACTCACTAATGCTTTACCTCCTCCACCTTCATCTTTATGATTTTTTGTATTTTATTTTGTAAGCCCCTTATCCTAGACCGTACTGTTTCATATACTTCCATGGTCTTACCGGTCGAATTTTGGCAACCTTCGACCCTTAATCGATATTTGCATGCGACCTGATTCGTACGCCGTCAACCTGAGTCGACTCAACCCAAGATCTTTACCATAGCGACTGCACAGTCGCTGCGGTTCTGATGCCGCGACTCGCTCGCCGAGGCGATACCCTGGTCAGGAGATATAGGCCAACGTTCGGTGTGAGAAAAATACCGCGCGTTGCGAAACCTAAGAGAATCTCTACGACTTGTCAAATCAATCCCATCAATCAATCAAATCCCATCACATCTCATGTCAAGTACACATCACTTTTCACCCTTTTCCAAGCAAGCCACAAAAGTCCAAAAGTTCTTACAAGCCCATACCTTTTTTACACAAAATGCCTCCAAAGTCAAAAAGTTCTTACACCACCCATGCTTTTCTTACACAAAAGGCCATAAAAGTTAAAAGTTCTCACATCCATCACTCTATCACCCATCACTCCTCTCTCTTTACTACTCTCTTTCTCTTTTTTTCAAACCATTCCCAAGCAACCAAAACCCCATACGTATAAGAATTCTCCAAGCCTTCCAAGCTCCAAGTGTGGCCCACCTTTCCATCCCAAGATCCCCTATCCTAGCCATTCATTCCTCATCTCCTCCATTGAAATCAAAGCTAAGGTGCTAAGGAACCCATAGGAGCAAGAAGATCGAACGGTGGGTGCTAGATAATAGTAGTTTTTCATGTTTTTAAGATGGACCAAGTGAGACCAACCGATCAATGGTTTGGATCTTACTTGGGACCCTAAGATGTGGCCGATGGTCCACTAGGATCATCATGATCATTCCATGATGGGGCCATTCTCCATGGACCCCATCATGATGTTTATTTCATTGCCTTAGGAAGGTCATCTAGACCGTCCATATTGGTGAGGAAAGGATCCCCACCATTAATTTTCAATTTTGGTGGTCCCTTGTGTAAAGGGATCCATTTGATTGTATGATTTTTTTGGGAGGGCTCATAGTGGCGGAACCCTCCATCACAAGCGTGTCCCACCCTCTATTTCTCTCTATTTCATTTTCTTTTTAAGATTATGATGTATTTGTGTGGCCCACTTGAATGGGCCCCACCTTGAAGTATTATTTTGTCCAAGCTATCCTCAAGTGAGGCCCACCTTATGTGTGTTATACCCACACCGTTTATCATGTGGTGGCCCACCTGAATCCACTTTGGTTCGTCTCTGTGAAAGCACAAATATTAGCTTGATTTCCAAGCTTTTGGGGTGGTTCACTCACTTAGGCCTCACCTTGATGTATGTATTCAATCCACGCTGTCCACCTCATTCCTTGGACCATTTTAGGCGTTGAGCCAAAGGGTGATGCTGATCCGAGGTTCTGGCGGGCCATAACATAACAAATGATAGGTTTCACCGTTGAAATCTTCCCTGGAATTTCTATACATCAAAATTATACTCAATATTAGACTCGTTGGATTTGTTACGAGCCGTGGAATCCTATAGCCGGAGTGGATTCGCTTAGAGCAGGCCCCACACTCGAAAAACCTCAGAATTAAGATTTTTTTAAAAAATAAAAAATAAAACATGTAAGAGGTACCACCTCTGCCTCTTTAGCGCTGCAGCAGTAGCGAGCTGCGTGCAGCGGGCGGGCAGTCAGCGTCCCACGGCTGCTGCCGTGGGCATCACCATGATGTATATGTGAAATCCATGCCATTCATTCGGTGGACCCCCTCCTTAGGTGGGTCTCCTCCGAAGATCAGTGCCATCCAAAGCTCCGGTGGCCCACATTACAAGAAACAGTGTGAATGAACATCTACCATTGAAACCCGTTCTCGGGTCCACAGAAGTTTTGAATCAATATGAAATTTGTTTTTCCTCTTCGTCCAGGTCTCTGTGACCGTATGGACGGTTTGGATGCAAAACAAATGTTATGGTGGGCCCCACATGAGACCCACAGTGATGTATGTGTTTTACATCCATGATCCAGGCGGACGGTGGTACCCACCATGATCTAATTATTTTATTCACACCGTCCGACCAGCGGATGGTGGAGCCCTTTGTGATGCATGTGTTTTGTCTGCACTGTCCAGCGACAGTGGGACCCGCCATGATGCATGTGATGCATCCAGACCGTCCATCCACTTGGAAAGATCATTTTAAGGCATGAGTTGAAGAATGAGACCGATCTATGATCAAGTAGGCCACCTATGTTTGGGTGTGGCCCATTTGACATATAAGGCCTATGGGTTTAGGCCCATTTGATATATAAGGCCTATGGATTTAGGCCCATTTGATATATACGGCCTATGGGTTTAGGCCCATTTGATTTATATAAGGCCTACAGGATTAGACCCATTTGATATGTATAACGCCCATGGGATTAGGCCCATTTAAGACACATAAGGCCCATGTGATTAGACCCATTATGATGTACACTGAGGCCCATGGGTTATGACCCATTGCAATGTACCTAAGGCCATTGGTGAAGCCCAGTAATGCGGCCCATTTGATGAATGTAAGGCCCACTTATGTAGCCCATTTGATGTAATGAAGGCCCAATAGGATGTACCTAAGGTCCATTGCAATGTGTGAAACCAACATGGTTTGTGTAATGATGTTTACTACGGGTTATGGCTTGGGAGCAATGGTGGTTTGACGTCCACATTGCAAGTATAGTGTTGGTTAAATGTCCGCATTATGACTCTCCCTAGGGCCATTGATAGGCCGTAATTGTTGTGTGTAGGCCGTCTAGGCCCATCTGCATTGTAAGGATAATTCATTACTTTGTAACATGCTTAGTATAATTTCATTACTCATGCCCATACGCATCATATGTATGCTTGATATGAGGAATGTTTGATCATCGCATAAGCCATCGGGCCAAGACAGTTACGGGACTCCTTATGAGACGGAGTGTCCCACATGAGCGCATGGTGCACACGAGATTGTTGCATGATTGTACAATATGACTCATGCATCTCGTATTTACGTGACATGTGACATCAGGACCATAGCCTCCACAGGCATATCGTGGTTGGCAGGATTGGATACCAGAAATCTTGTTCTGCATGGCGTGCTATAGATATCCCTGGGTGAAAGTCCCTAAACCCTTATGGTACCAAGAGGTTGCTCCAACGTCTAGACTGAGTGGGTAGATGAGTGTCAAGTGCCGATTACCAGATGACTGTGCTCTCCATTGTGTCGTGGTCAGTTGGAAGGGGGTGCGGCCGTACCCGCCCCAGAGTAGGGGGTAAAGTTAGGCTGAGTTTGACCAGCTTGAGGAATGGGTCCGCTATCGACGAGCCGAGCCCGATATTGGCAGGCGGATAGTGAGGTCTCTTCCACTTACCTTATTGCGCGCGATGGGGCGGCGATCTGGTTTAGAGTGTACTAGATCTGGTTTAGAGTGTACTAGATCCCAGATTTGAGCTGTATTGATATGTGGACTTAGATGAGGATTGTATTCTTGACTTACATCTTGTATCGCATAGCCCTGGTATGGCCGACATCATTCATGCTTTGCATCGCATAGCCTTGGTAGGCTAACGGTATTCATAGATCCATCAGTATATTCCGCATTGCTCTGATATTGCATGATCATATTACTACCTTGCACACACACTTTCACCACCCTCTAAGCTTTCTATAACCTTATGCATGACCATTGCGTGCAGGTGACGTTGGAGCACAACAGCGCTGAGGCAGGAGCGCTTTGTAGATCATTTTGGAGTTATCGTCCACTATCATTATATTTCCTTTTATGCTCATTATACTTGTAAAGTTTTTAATCATAGTGGAAATGTAATGGAGTTTTTGGTTGTTGTTTGTGGGTTATGCCCTTAGTTATGCTTATTACGAATCAAGCTGACATTGAAAATCCTCCTCGTAGCATCCCAGGATCGGAACCTGGCGAATGGGCGCTGAGAGCCGAGAATGGGGTTCTACGGAGGCTGTCGGAGCCAGATTCGGCGATCGGGAATTTTGTGAGCCCGGTTTCCGAGTTTGGGGCATGACATATTTATAATGTTAAACTTATATATATTTATTTGTGAATAAATGTTATGTTGATGGATGTAGTTAGTATTTGGATGGATCTACGTACTTTGGGTTTGAATAGATGTGAATGTGAATATGATGAAATATTTATATATAACAGGTGTATATTAGGAATATTAATAGGTGTATATCAGGAATATTTTGTAGGCACATTAAAAAAAAAAGACACTTTTACCAACGAAAATTTTCGTAGGTAAAAGTATCATTGGGTTTTTATCTACGAAAATTTTCGTAGGTAAAAGTCTCATACACGTTTTTACCTACGAAAAGTTTCATAGGGAAAAGTTCAGTAATTTTTTTAGCTACAAAAATATTCGTAGGTAAATGTTTTCAAAATATTTTTACCTACAAAAATATTCGTTGGTATATGTTTTCAAAAATGGTTTACCTACCAAACAATTCGTAGGTAAAAGTTTTGTAAAAGTTTTTAGCTACGAGTTGCTTCATAGGAAAAAGTTCTATAATTATTTTTGCCTACGAAACTATTCATAGGAAAAGGTTTTGTAAATATTTCTAGTTACAGAAATATTTGTAGGTAGAAGTTTTGAAAATATTTTTAGCTACGAAGTTATTAGTAGGTAAAACTTTTCTAACAATTTTTACCTATGAAAAAATTCGTACTATAAGTTTTGAAAATAATTTTAGCTACGCAAGTATTAGTAGGTAAAACTTTTGTGACAATTTTTACCTATAAATAAATTCGTAGGTAAAAGTTTTGCAATATTTTTGGCTATGAAAGAAAATGTTGGTAAAATATTTTACCTACGAAATGAAATCGTCGGCAAAAGTCTTACTTTTGCCAACGAAATTTTTTTTTTTCGTTGTTAAAAGTTTTCTCCCTCGGTCTTTTGGCAACGGAATTTCCGATGAAAATTTTCGTTGGAAAAAGTTTTGCCTACAAAAAACAGGCTTTTACCTACGAAAATTTTCGTAGGTAAAAGTGACTTTTCTTTTGGTGCACAAACATATATCTATGCCTAATTGAGAAGGTAATTTCATCAATTAGTTGTAAAAACAAATCAAATCGTGATAGGGTAAGGACATGCAAATATACAAAAATAAATGTTTAATATATAACAATCATGGACAAATTTCATCACAACCTGCACACGTATCACAGTTCAAAATGGGCTTCCAAAATATGTAGATTTCAGCATTATCTCACGCTTCAAAGGGGGGGAAAGCCTAGAAATTTTCTACATGCAAATCAGTAAAATAAAACATGAATAAAATTCAGAAAGCTTTGGGAACATAAAGGCATAGATCAAAATGAAGCGTTGATTTTTATTTATTTATTTATTTTTATTGCAAATTGAAAATCAAATGTAAAAAACTAAGGGTGGTATGCTATAATTACTAGAAGAAGTTTAGGGAGAGTAAATAAACATGCTTCAAGCACTTAACTGAAAGCTGAGGGTGGTATGCTAGGAGGCACTGTCTGAAGCAAAATGCTGCCAGATGCTCTAAAAAGTGGCATGACGACCATGAACACCACAACTGAAACAAGCCCATGCATGACACCTCAACATTCTTTACCCTAAAATCAAAGCGTAAAATATCATTTACGAAATCTTCAAGGAGAAGGTTTTCAACACTAATTAAACACAAATGGAATTTAAATTGAGATGTTACCCAAGGGAAAGAACCATGGTGCAAAGATCAAACCATCACTGCAAAAAAATTGACAAAATACAACTTAGAATGGATCTTTCAACTACAAACTTCAGAAGAAAAAGAGGAAATATAAAATAGAATCTAAGGAAAAAAAAAAGGTGCTATCTTTTATTTTCCTAAAGCAAAGAAGATATAAAACCTAATAGAATCGGCAAGAACGTGGAAGCACACCAAGTAGTAGTTCATATCCTCAGCTTTCTTGTAAACTACAAAAAAAGATGCAACCTATAGCACAACATGCAAGTGATGAGAACAAGTAACATTTATTGCTACTGTCTCAAACATTCAGAATTCAATGATACAAGTAGAAAAATTTTTAGTTATGAAGGGATGTTTCATGATGGTTCTCGTTTGCAATCTACAATGGAGAGTTGGGAAATATTTCAAGTAGATATAAATAAGCCCTGCAAATATCTTCAACATGACAACTCCAATTTAAGAAGATTGAGCAACTTCAAATTTCTTTAGTAGCATACTGATGACTGTCAATAGAGAATTGGTTCAAGAAGTTTGTCACCATCTAGCATATGGGTGAATCTTGTCACAATCTGATCTGGTTGGGTAGTGATAAGATTCATTAAACCTAATACACAGGTTGGTAAAATTTTAATTAGGAAAATGATCTAGTTTGAAGCAGCCAGTAGCAAGATGTTGAATTTTTTTTTCAACAATGGAACATTTTACAAGGCAGACTTGAAAGTTGAAAATATAAGAGAACTAAACATTTCTAGTTCCACGATTACTCATTTTCAAATTGTTGCAACTTAATTACCACAATCAAATCCAGTTGAACATCCAAACACAACCTAATCATGCATAAAACCATATAGAAGTAACACATTTCCATAGAAACTAAGAATAGAAAGGGGGGTGTGGGTGTGGTTGATTGAATGACAGGCCCAACATGACAACTCCCTGGTCACACTGTGAATGTACCATATGCTAAGAATCAGGGTAGTACACTCATCAAATGAGTCCCACATATACATTCAATTTTGAGACTTCTTTTCTAACCACCCATTTTTCTCATACAAGTTCGACATGTCGGATTAATAGACCAACATTTAATTTTGAACCATGGCGAGTTAAAATACTATACCTGATAAATGGCCCACATCTCAAACATGTGTTGTCTGATCGTTGATCAAATGGTAATTTTCACACCCTCACATGAGGAGTGCCTCATTAAATCATAACCTTTTTTAAAAAGGGAGAAAGAGGAAAAACTTTAATAAAGTAGCAGAGAATGATGGATGATATACAGGCACTTAGAAAATTAAAAATTGCATACCGGGCATAAAATTATTGAAATTAAACTTCCGAAATTATGGTTCCTAATTTAGATGTTTTGTGAACCAAAAATTACAGACTTCTGTGATTATCTTAGTATCAGATTAGTCGACATGCATCAGACAGTTAGAAATGAAAATATAAAAAATATAAAAAATCCAATAATCCTATTTCAAGAAACGTGTACGAATCAGAGGTCATGATTTCTCAACCAATCTGATTTTAGGACAATGACTTCGAGACAGTGCGTCACACAATTTAATCCGGTTTTAATTTGAGTTCATGTATGTCTCATGTACATTGTCTGATGAAAGCCCATCCTTGCACCTGATTTCTCCATTAGAACTAGGTACATGGTATACACATAAATCAAGTAAAAAAATAATAATTAAGCAAAACTAATCATACTATTCCCACGAAGTGGGTAGCTTTCATAAATCAAGTCTAAAATGGACCAAAATTTCCAAGCTAGTAGCTTTAAAAAAAAAATCTGCCAGTAGATTAAGCTGAACCCAATGATGATGATGATGTTCTGTTTTAGATCCATTAGTGGATTAAACTAAACTGGGTGATGATGATGAAATGGAAAGCCACAAGTTCCAATGACGACTGTTGGCAAAATAGAAGTAACAATGAATGCAGGAAAAAAAGCACACTAGTTTTCTTGTGTGCAACTGTAATTCTCTTGGATATGCAACCCACCACATGAAATAGTAACTCTGCCCCAACTTATACAATACCCATTCCTGATACCAGCAACCTTTTGTTCCAACATACAATACCCATTCCTTCATCTACACATGAAAACAAAACATCAAGAAAATAGCATCTCACATGCATGCTACTGAGCAGACCACTCACAACAACTTAGTAAAAGCTGTGAACTACCTAGAAAAATTAACTCAAAAATTTTAGCCAAATTTATAGTTTTGCATCAACAAAAAATCCCTATGATGTCTAATAGCTTCAGTCAAGTTACAGGTCGTACTCCCTTCCTGTAGAAATGTCTTCAGATAATAATCTCGGAAACTAACTGCACAACAACTTTTAGATACGAGACCTTATTGTGAAACTAAATAAACTTCTGAATGAGAGATTGACATAGAGATAGTGAAAACAAGTGGACATACTGTGTCCAATGTCAATACCATTATTAAATTGCATAAACCTTGTAACTCATAAGATTATCACATGTTTTGATCAATCTGAACTTATCAATAGACTTGCCCAGTCTATAAATGAACCAACAAGGAAAATATTGTAGTTGTTTTTTGAATACCTCATCTTAATTGAATCAATCTAACTTTTAAACACCACCAGCAAGTCCACTCGGTCGGTTATTGTAGCTAAGAAGAGAGAAACATAATAGCTATCACTTTAGTGGCAGACCAAGCAATTGCCTGAACAACAGTTTCCATACTGAGAAAATGCACAACATCTTCCATCGTTTGGTAATAAAATGTAAATCTAATCTAGTTAAAATGAAATGAGGACAGTAACGTGCACTAGATAATCAGGATACAAGAATATTAGAATATAAGCAACAAAGCAAGAATTTATTGCTTCTTGCCAAATAAAATCGCTTAGGCACCAACCTTAAGTGTCAGGCATAGACGAGATACAACAAACCGAAAGGCCACATCAAGAGTAATTGCTGATACAACAACTGTAAGCCCCGTATCCTATACTGTACCATTCCATAGACTTTCGCGGTCTTATCGGTCGAATTTCGGCAACCTTCAACCATTAACCAATATTTGCGTGCGACCTTGATTCGTATGCCGTCAACCCGTATCGACTCAACCCAAGATCTTTACCATAACGACCGCGCCGTCGCTGCGGTTCCGATGCCGCGACTTGTCCGCCGAGGCGATACCCTGGTCAAGAGATGTGGGCCAACGTTCGATGCGAAGAAAATGCCGTGCGTTGCGAAACCCAAGAGAATCTCTATGAGGTGTCACATCAATCCCATCAATCCATCAATCCATCACATGTCAAGTACATGTCAAGTACACATCACATTTCACCCATTCCCAAGCAACTACAAAAGTCAAGAATCTCTTACAAGCCCATACCTCTCTTACACCAAAAGCCCTCAAAGTAAAAAAGTTCTTACACCACCCATGCTTTTCTTACACAATGGCCACAAAAGTCAAGATTTTTTTACACCCTTCACTCACCACATCCATCACCCATCTCTCTTTCCCTTTACAACTCTCTCTCTCTCTTTCTCATTTTCAAACTCAAAAAAAATCTAAGGAGAGAAATCCCATACGTATGAGAATTCTCCAAGCCTCTCCCTCTTTTTCAAAACTTCAAGTGTGGCCTACTTTACTACCCCATGATCTCCCATCCTAACCATCCATTCCCCATCTCCTCCATTGGAATCAAAGCTAAGGTGCTAAGGAACTCATAGGAGAAAGAAGATCGAACGGTGGGTGCTCCTCTAGATGTAAAAAATCTGATTTTTATAGCCTAGATGTTTTCTTTCTTTCATGAGGGAAGTGTAGGACCCACTAATCAATAGTGGAGATCCCACACAATCCCATGGTTGTGGCCTAATGGCCTACCTTATGCATACATGATCCAGGCATGGGGCCTTTCTCTATGGGCCCCATCATGGTAGTTTTATTTCATATAATTATGTTTGGGTCATCTAGACCTTATAACTATGGTGAGGATGACATCCTCACCATGCATTTTAATTATAGGCCATGCATGTGCAAGATCCATGTTGTAAATGTAAATCTAGGTATGATGTGCGGGTGTGATTGATCTTGGGAGGGCTTAATAGTGGCAGAGCCCCTTTCCCTATGGTCGGATTGTCCTTCTATCTCTCTTTTTACTTATTTTATTTCCTGATGTGTGTGACCCATTAATGTATTTCCTTTTTTATTTAACTTATATAACAAATTTTATCTAAGTACATGTTGCTGTCCAGAATTTTCTGGACAGTTTCTGGTTGTTTTTGGACCAGATTTTGGGACTGTTTGGGGGACTATTCATACCTATTAAATATACTTTTCTAAAAGGTGGGGATCTCATCTTGATGTCTCCCAAATTTCAGCCCCAACTGACCTTCATTGGGGTCCCAAAGGTGTGGTCCAAGTGAGGTAGACAGTCTAGATTTTCTGCACTGTTCCAGCAACATTCCACCATGGACAGTTAGATTTTTAAAATTTATTAAAATATCTATAAGTGTTTAAAAATTATAAAATTTTTTAGGGGGGTGACCTACTTATGGTAGGACCAACCTACAAAATTTTGGGGCCAATGGTCGCCTGTACACACCATGATGATGGCGGGACCGGCCCATTATAATATGGTATCCAGATCAGTCCGATTTTCAGGACAAATTGATTTATGTAAATGAATTAAAATATTTACAGATGTCCAAAAATTCTGAAATTTTTTATGAGTATGGTCCACTTATGTTAGAACCCACTTACTAAATTTCAGGGCTAATGGACCCCTGTATACACCGTGGTGAGGGCCGGACTGGCCCACCACGTTGGGACGTCCAGGTCTGTCCGATTTTTCTGGACAGTCTGTTTTGTTTAAATTAATTAAAATACTTAGAGATATCTAAAAATTATGAAATTTTGTAGCGGTGTGGCCCACCTATGGAAGTATCACTCTATGAAATTTCAGCCTCAAGTGACCTAGTTTGGGTATACAAAAGAATGGGTCAAGATGGTTGGACTCCCAGATTTTTTCTGCTGTGCAGTCCAGCAATATGCCTTGATAAAAAAATCATAATTCAAAAATATTTCTTCTGATGGTGGGCCACCTTTTTGGGTTTTCTCTCATTGTATGCAAGATGAGGGACCTTGGTCCTCAATTTTCAGAGTTTTAGAGGCCTTTGACCCACTCCAATAGAGTGCCCAAATTTAGGACAGCAACATGTTATAATTATGCTGGCCTTGGGCTGAAATTTTGAGGAGTGGGGCCCACCATATTATAACGATCTTAGAGAAAATGATTTATACCTTTAGTTCCTTAAATGTTGGGCTTAATGAATGCACTTTTGAGGCCCACCACAGTTGAATTTAATTGGGTCCATGAATGTAGCTAGTTGTTGAACTATTTAAGGCCCATAGAGTGGACCCATTTGATGTGTTCCAAGGCCCATGGGATTAGGCCCATTTGATATAATTTAAGGCCCAAAAAGTGGACCCATTTGATGTGTTCCAAGGTCCATGGGATTGGACCCATTTGATGTATTTTAAAGCCCATGGTATTAGGCCCATTTGATATGTATAAGGCCCATGGGTCGAGAACCATTTGATGTAATCTAAGGCCCACGGGTTATGACCCATTGCAATGCACATAAGGCCCATTGGTGCGGCCCATTGATGTGGCCCATTTGATGAGTAAAAGGCCCATATGACATGACCCATTTGATGTATTTAAGGCCCAATGGGGTGTACCTAAGGTCCATTGCAATGTGTGATCCCAACCTAGTTTACGTAATGTTATTCACTACGGGCTACACCTTGGGAGCAATGTTGGTTTGACGTACATATTGCGAGTATAATGTTGGTTAAATGTCCGCATTGCGACTCTCCCTAGGGCCCATTGGTAGGCCCGTATTTTTTGTATGCAAGCCGTCTAGGCGAGCTACGTTGTAAGGATAGGGCATTACTTTATAACATGCTTAGTATAACTCTATGACACACAACCCACTTGTATCGGTCCATTTGATCGGCCTGCTCGTATCGGCCATTTGATTGATTTAGCCCATATGATTGATTAGGCCCATCTTGATATATTTGTGGCCTGTTACTAAGGCCATATATGAGGACCATTGTTGAGGCCCACATTGATGTGTATGAGGTCCGTTGTTGAGGCCCACCTTGATGTGTATGAGACCCGTTATTGAGGCTCACCTTGATGTGTATGAGGCCCGTTGTTAAGGCCCTCCTTGATTTGTATGAGGCCCGTTGTTGAGGCCCACCTTGATGTGTATGAGGCTCATTGTTGAGGCTCACCTTGATGTGTATGAGGCCCGTTGTTGAGGCTCACCTTGATGTGTATGAGGCCCGTTGTTGAGTCCCACCTTGATGTGTATGAGGCCCACCTTGATGTGTATGAGGCCCGTTGTTGAGGCCCACCTTGATGTGTATGAGGCTCGTTGTTGAGGCCCAACTTGATGTGTATGAGGCCTGTTGTTGAGGCCCACCTTGATGTGTATGAGGCCCGTTGTTGAGGCCCACCTTGATGTGTATGAGGTCCGTTGTTGAGGCCCACCTTGATGTGTATGAGGCCCGTTGTTGAGGCCCAACTTGATGTGTATGAGGCCCGTTGTTGAGGCCCACCTTGATGTGTATGAGGCCCGTTGCTGAGGCCCACCTTAAATATATATGAGGCCCATGTTGAAAGGCCCATTGTGATGTATGCAAGGCCCATGTTGCACGGCCCATTGTGACGTATGCAAGGCCCATAGGTCATGGCCCATTGTAATATATGTAAGGCCCAATTGGTGCGGCCTATTCGATATATTTATGGGGTCCATGTCATTAGACCCATCCTGTTGTATTGGCGACCCGTCCATTGAGGCTCACCCATGGTATATATTTGAGGCCCATGTGTAGGGCCCACCTATTGTGTATTTAAAGCCCATGGGTTGTGGCCATAGTGATGTATATTAGGCCTATGTGATGTAGCCCATACTGATGTGTATTAGACCCAGGTATGTGACTCACCTGCGAAGTATATTTGAGGCCCATTGTGATATATCCGAGGCCCATGGGGGCGACCCATCCAGATGTATTTGAGGCCTATGGGCAAGGCCCATTGTGATATGTGTTAGGCCCATGACCAGGGCCCACCTATTTCATATATTTGGCCCTTGTGTGAGGCCATGTGCCCATTATATATTTGATTCTATGTGGGCCATTCCTTAGGGGCAATGTTGGTTAAAAGTCCACATTGTCGACGCCGGTTATTGATACCGTTTATGAGTATGTGACATCATAACATCATGATACATGCCCATTCGCATCATCTGCATGTTTGTTATGAGATGTGATTGACCATTGCATGTGTCATTGGGCAGGATGATGTGAGACTCCCTGATAGGTGGAGATTATCTCACATGAGCGCATGACATGCACAGGATTAATGCATGATTAGATTGTATGACTCATGCATCTTGCATTGTGTTGTGATTACTGTACGCCCTAGTGACATCAGGGCCGTAGCCTCCATAGGCATATCATGGATGGCCAGATGGGACATCGAAAATCTGTTCGAGCATCGGGCCGCCATAGATGGCCCTAGATGAAAATTCCTAAACACCCTCTTGGTTTCAGAGGATGCTCCAACATCTAGACCGAGTGGGTAGATGAGCGTTGAGTGCCGATTAGCAGATGGTTGCACTCTCCACTGTGTCATGGTCGGTTGGAAGGGGGTGCGACCTTACCCGCCCGAGGGAGTAGGCATGACTAGGCTGAGTTTGACTAGCTCGAGGAATGGATCCGCTATCGGTGAGCCGGATAGGTATTGGCAGACTACTGACAGACGGATAGTGAGGTCTTTTTCACTTACCCAGTTGTGCGCTTGATTGGGGCGGCAGGTGGTGTTAAGTGTAATAGACCCCGGTGATTTTCTCAGAGAGGAACCGTAATGATATGAGGACTGACATGATATTATGACACCCCGTCACTTTATGCATGTGGGCGGGCGCACGTGGGCGGACGTTGATGTGGGCGGGTGTGATGTGGGCAGGACTGAGGCCTGGGCGAGCTACCACACTGGGCGAGCTACCAGCGGTTGGCAGGCTACTGTGCTGACATGATACTGAGTAAGAGTTGCATACTCATTCATTCATCCGTTCACTATCCAGTCGGGCTGGTGGTGCGCAACTAATTGTTGTGTATCTTCGTTATGGCAAGGATTTCGGTTGGATGCACGACTAACCTGAGATTAGGAGTTTACCACGTTGAGTCAGACTATCCAAATTTATGTATGGGACTGGTTTGGATAGAGGTTCCTTGTGGTGAACCCCGTAGCCTGCGATACTACATACTATCATCCCGACATCACACTCCAGCATGGTCATTCCTTAGCACTACATACTGCATATTCCATTACATCTTCAGCATGTGGCATTGTGGGTTGTTATGTTTCTGTATTCCTGTGACTTAGATGAGAGTGATGATATTTGTTAACTCTTTCAAATTATGTATTTCATTATATCCTTGTCATTCGACATTTAATTATCTATGACTCATCATTTGCATAGCTGTCCTATATTGCGTATTCAGATATTGATTAACTTATGGACTTGTTCATACTTCCGCTTATTCTGTTATCGCATGATTATAATCTTGTCAGTATTTCTGTTTACGCTGATAATTCCTACTCTTATCAGTATTTCTGCTTATTCAGTCATTGTATGGTTTATGGATTAATAACTTTTCGGTATTGTATGATTATGATATTATATTGAATACTTGACACTTATCTCGTGTACACACTTACACCACCCTCTAAGCTTTCTATAAGCTTATGCATGATAGATGCATGCAGGTGATGTTAAGTTGCAGTAGGATTGAGCTTGGAGCGTACAACTGTTTTCTGGAGCTTTGATTTTGACACATATATTTTCCTTTCAGCATTGTATTCAAATGATTATATTAGTGGATATGTGATGATGATGTTGCCTTTATGATTTGGGTAAACTTGTGGTTATGCTTATTACTAGTTAAATGTACAAAAAAAATTCCTCCTTGTAGGATCTCAGGATCGAAAATCTGGCATATGAACGCTAGGAGCCGAGAATGGGGTACTACGGAAGCTGTCGGCACCGGATTCGACGATCGGGATTCCTGTGAATCCGATTTCTGGGTTTGGGGCGTGACAGAAGTTGGTATCAGAGCATAACTTGGGAATACCTGGAGATAACATCACATATCTGCTAATAGCTATCTTTCACTCTATGATTGTTGAGAACTTAGAATGATTAGATACCCGAGTTCAAATAACTTATAGATTTTCTGATATAGTTCCCTACCGTTGAGATTGAGGTTGTATAGTGTTCCAATTCGATCATTTCTAATCCAGGAGTTGAAGTTCTGTTGGATTATCGTAGTATTGGCGAGGCATTTTGGGAGCAGTGGATTAGGATTCAGAAGCATTGTTCCCATCTCTTAGGTGTTTGATTATGTTGGCATGTTGTGTTCGGATAAGATTTTTCTCCCTTGGTAAGCTCTGTATTGGTTATGTTGTGGTTTAAATTTCGAGGACAAAATTTTTATTAGGAGGAGAGAGCTGTAAGCCCCGTATCCTAGACCGTACCATTCCATAGACTTCCTTGGTCTTACCGGTCGAATTTCGGCAACCTTCGACCCTTAACCAATATTTACGTGCGACCCTGATTCGTATGCCGTCAACCCGTATCGACTCAACCCAAGACCTTTACCATAGCGACCGCGCCGTCGCTGCGGTTCCAATGCCGCGACTTGTGCGTCGAGGCGATACCCTGGTCAAGAGATGTGGGCCAACGTTCGGTGCGAAGAAAATGCCACGCGTTGTGAAACCTAAGAGAATCTCTAGGAGGTGTCACATCAATCCCATCAATCCATCAATCCATCACATGTCAAGTACATGTCAAGTACACATCACCTTTCACCCATTCCCAAGCAACTACAAAAGTCAAGAATCTCTTACAAGCCCATACCTCTCTTACACCAAAAGCCCTCAAAGTCAAAAAGTTCTTACACCACCCATGCTTTTCTTACACAAATGGCCACAAAAGTCAAGATTTTCTTACACCCATCTCTCTCTCCCTTTACAACTCTCTCTCTCTCTTTCTCATTTTCAAACTCAAAAAAAATCTAAGGAGAGAAATCCCATACGTATGAGAATTCTCCAATCCACTCCCTCTCTTTCAAAACTTAAAGTGTGGCCCACTTTCCTACCCCATGATCTCCCATCCTAACCATCCATTCCCCATCTCCTCCATTGGAATCAAAGCTAAGGTGCTAAGGAACTCATAGGAGCAAGAAGATCGAACGGTGGGTGCTCCTCTAGATGTAAAAAAATCTGATTTTTATAACCTAGATGTTTTCTTTCTTTCATGAGGAAAGTGTAGGACCCACCAATCAATGGTGGAGATCCCACACAATCCCATCGTTGTGGCTTAATGGCCTACCTTATGCATGCATGATCCAGGCATGGGGCCTTTCTCTATGGGCCCCATCATGGTAGTTTTATTTCATATCATATTATGTTTGGGTCATCTAGAACTTATAACCATTGTGGAGATGACATTCTCACCATGCATTTTAATTATAGGCCATGCATGTGCAAGATCCATGTTGTAAATGTAAATCTAGGTATGATGTGCAGGTGTGATTGATCTTGGGAGGGCTCAATAGTGGCGAAGCCCCTTTCCCTATGTTCGGATTGTCCTTCTATATCTCTTTTCCCTCATTTTATTTCCTTATGTGTGTGACCCATTAATGTATTTCCCTTTTTATTTAACTTATATAATAAATTTTATCTAAGTACATGTTGCTGTCCAGAATTTTCCGGACAGTTTCTGGTTTTTTTTGGACCAGATTTTGGGACTGTTTGGGGGACTATTCATACCTATTAAATATACTTTTCTGAAAGGTGGGGATCTCATCTTTATGTCTCCCAAAATTCAGTCCCAACTGACCTTCATTGGGGTCCCAAAGGTGTGGTCCAAGTGAGGTGGGCAGTCAGGATTTTCTGCACTGTTCCAGCAACATTCCACCATGGACAGTTAGATTTTTAAAATTTATTAAAATACCTATGAGTGTTTAAAAATTATAAAATTTTTTATGGGTGTGGCCTACTTATGGTAGGACCCACCTACAAAATTTTGGGGCCAATGAACGCCTGTACACACCATGGTGATGGCGGGACCGGCCCATTATAATATGGTGTCCAGATCAGTCCGATTTTCAGGATAGCTTGATTTATGTAAATGAATTAAAATATTTAAAGATGTCCAAAAATTCTGAAATATTTTATGAGTATGGTCTACTTATGTTAGAACCCACCTACCAAATTTTAGGGCCAATGGACCACTGTACACACCGTGGTGAGGGCCGGACTGGCCTACCACGTTGGGACGTCCAGGTCTGTCTGATGTTTCTGGATAGTCTGTATTGTTTAAATTAATTAAAATAGTTAGAGACATCTAAAAATTATGAAATTTTGTGGGGGTGTGGCCCACATATGGAAGTATTATTCTATGAAATTTTAGCCTCAAGTGACCCCGTTTGGATATCCAAAAGAATGGTTCAAGATGGTTGGACTCCCAGATTTTTTCTGCTGTGCAGTCCAGCAATATGCCTTGATAAAAAACCATAATTCAAAAATATTTCTTCTGATGGTGGGCGACCTTTTTGGATTTCCTCTCATTGTATGCAAGATGAGGGACCTTGTCCTCAATTTTTAGAGTTTTAGAGGCCTTGGACCCACTCCAATGGAGTGCCCAAATTTAGGACAGCAACATGTTATAATTATGCTGGCCTTGGGCTGAAATTTTGAGGAGTGGGGCCTACCATATTATAAAGATCTTAGAGGAAATGATTTATACCTTTAGTTCCTTAAATGTTGGGCTTAATGAATGTACTTTTGAGGCCCACCACAGTTGAATTTAATTGGGCCCATGAATATAGCTAGTTGTTGAACTATTTAAGGCCCATAGAGTGGACCCATTTGATGCGTTCCAAGGCCCATGGGATTAGGCCCATTTGATGTAATTTAAGGCCCAAAGAGTGGACACATTTGATGTGTTCCAAGGTCCTTGGGATTGGACCCATTTGATGTATTTTAAAGCCCATGGTATTAGGCCCATTTGATATGTATAAGGCCCATGGGTCGAGAACCATTTGATGCAATCTATGGCCCACGGGTTATGACCCATTACAATGCACATAAGGCCCATTGGTGCGGCCCATTGATGTGTCCTATTTGATGAGTAAAAGGCCCATATGACATGACCCATTTGATATATTTAAGGCTCAATGGGGTGTACCTAAGGTCCATTGCAATGTGTGATCCCAACCTGGTTTATGTAATGTTATTCACTACGGGCTACACCTTGGGAGCAATGTTGGTTTGACGTCCACATTGCGAGTATAATGTTGGTTAAATGTCCGCATTGCGGCTCTCCCTAGAGTTCATTGGTAGGCCCGTACTTGTTGTATGCAAGCCGTCTAGGCCAGCTACGTTGTAAGGATATGGCATTACTTTATAACATGCTTAGTATAACTCCATGACACACAACCCATTTGTATCGATCCATTTGATCGGCCTGCTCGTATCGGCCATTTGATTAATTTAGCCCATATGATTGATTAGGCCCATCTTGATATATTTGTGGCCTGTTGCTAAGGCCATCTATGTGGCCCGTTGTTGAGCCCCACCCTGATGTGTATGAGGCCCGTTGTTGAGGCCCACCTTGATGTGTATGAGGCCCGTTGTTCAGGCCCACCTTGATGTGTATGAGGCCCATTGTTGAGGCCCACCTTGATGTGTATGAGGCCCGTTGTTGAGGCCCACCTTGATGTGTATGAGGCCCATTGTTGAGGCCCAACTTGATGTGTTTGAGGCCCGTTGTTGAGGCCCACCATGATGTGTATGAGGCCCGTTGTTGAGGCCCACCTTAAATATATATGAGGCCCATGTGCAAGGCCCATTGTGATGTATGCAAGGCCCATGTTGTAAGGCCCATTATGACGTATGCGAGGCCCATAGGTCATGGCCCATTGCAATGTATGTAAGGTCCAATTGGTGTGGCCTATTCGATATATTTATGGGGTCCATGTCATTAGACCCATCCTGTTGTATTGGTGACCCGTCCATTGAGGCTCACCCGTGGTATATATTTGAGGCCCATGTGTAGGGCCCACCTATTGTGTATTTAAATCCCATGGATTGTGGCCATAATGATGTATATTAGGCCTATGTGATGTAGCCCATACTGATGTGTATTAGACCCAGGTATGTGACTCACCTGCGAAGTATATTTGAGGCCCATTGTGATATATCCGAGGCCCATGGGTGCGACCCATCCAGATGTATTTGAGGCCTATGGGCAAGGCCTATTGTGATATGTGTTAGGCCCATGACCAGGGCCCACCTATTTCGTATATTTGGCCCTTGTGTGAGGCCATGTGCCCATTATATATTTGATTCTATGTGGGCCATTCCTTGGGGGCAATGTTGGTTAAAAGTCCACATTGTCGACGCCGGTTATTGATACCGTTTATGAGTATGTGACATCATAACATCATGATACATGCCCATTCGCATCATCTGCATGTTTGTTATGAGATGTGATTGACCATTGCATATGTCATTGGGCAGGATGATGTGAGACTCCCTGATAGGTGGAGATTATCTCACATGAGCGCATGACATGCACAGGATTGATGCATGATTGGATTGTATGACTCATGCATCTTGTATTGTGTTGTGATTACTGTACGCCCTAGTGACATCAGGGTCGTAGCCTCCACAGGCATATCGTGGATGGCCAGATGGGACACCAGAAATCTGTTCGAGCATCGGGCCGCCATAGATGGCCCTGGATAAAAATTCCTAAACACCCTCTTAGTTCTAGAGGATGCTCCAACGTCTAGACCGAGTGGATAGATGAGCGTTGAGTGCCGATTAGCAGATGGTTGCGCTCTCTACTGTGTCGTGGTAGGTTGGAAGGGGGTGCGGCCTTACCCGCCTGAGGGAGTAGGCATGGCTAGGCTGAGTTTGATCAACTCGAGGAATGGGTCCGCTATCGACGAGCTGGATAGGTATTGGCAGACTACTGACAGGCGGATAGTGAGGTCTTTTCCACTTACCCAGTTGTGCGCTTGATTGGGGCGGTTGGTGGTGTTAAGTGTAATAGACCCCGGTGATTTTCCCAGAGAGGAACCGTACTGATATGAGGACTGACATGGTATTATGACACCTCCTCACTGTTGTGCATGGGGGCGAGTGCACGTGGGCGGACGTTGATGTGGGTGGGTGCGATGTGGGCGGGGCTGAGGCCTGGGCAAGCTACCGCACTGGGCGAGCTACCAGCGGTTGGCAGGCTACTGTGCTAACAGGATACTGAGTAAGAGTTGCATACTCATTCATTCATCTGTTCACTATCCAGTCGGGCTGGTGGTGTGCAACTAATTATTGTGTATCTTCGTTATGGTAAGAATTTCGGTTGGGCGTGCAACTAACCTGAGATCAGGAGTTTACCACGTTGAGTCAGACTATCCAAATTTATGTATGGGACTGGTTTGGATAGAGGTTCCTTGTGGTGGACCCCGTAGCCTGCGATACTACGTACTATCATCCCGACATCACACTCCAGCATGGTCATTCCATTAGCACCACATACTGCATATTCCATTACATCTTCGGCGTGTGGCATTGTGGGTTGTTATGTTTCTGTATTCCTATGATTTAGATGAGAGTGCTGATATTTGTTATCTCTTTCGAATTATGTATTACATTATATCCTTGTCATTCGACATTTGATTATTTATGACTCATCATTTGCATAGCTGTCCTATATTGCGTATTCAGATATTGATTAACTTATGGACTTGTTCATACTTCCGCTTATTCTGTTATCGCATGATTATAATCTTGTCAGTATTTCTGTTTACGCTGATAATTCCTGCTCTTATCAGTGTTTCTGCTTATTTAGTCATTGTATGGTTTATGGATTAATAGCTTTCCGGTATTGTATGATTATGATATTTTATTGAATACTTGGCACTTATCTCGTGCACACACTTACACCACCCTCTAAGCTTTCTATAAGCTTATGCACGATAGATGCCTGCATGTGATGTTAGGTTGCAGCAGCATTGAGCTTGGAGCGTGCAGCTGTTTTCTGGAGCTTTGATTTTGACACATATATTTTCCTTTCAGCATTGTATTCAAATGATTATATTAGTGGATATGTGATGATGATGTTGCCTTTATGATTTGGGTAAACTTGTGGTTATGCTTATTACTAGTTAAATGTACAAAAAAAATAAAAATCCTTCTTGTAGGATCTCAGGATCGAAAATCTGGCATATGAATGCTAGGAGCCGAGAATGGGGTACTACGGAGGCTGTCGGCACCGTATTTGGCGATCGGGATTCCTGTGAATCCGATTTCCGGGTTTGGGGCGTGACAACAGCACCAACAAAAGGTGGATATATTTTCAAACTACAGACAACACCCCATCCCTCAGTTGGTAAAGCAATGCCATATAGAACGAGGAACGCAACACTGTCAAAATGATGAATTTAACAAGCATTTGAGGCATAAGCAACACAAACAATTTTCAACTTTATGTATTGGAACAGGACTACAAATGATAAAATGAGATGCAGACAATTATTACAAATTAAACCTGAAATTCCACAAGCAAGCATACACAATCACATGTAGAATGCCAATCTTGACATACTTAGATGCTATTCCCCAAGCATCAGGTTGGTCCACTCACCAAGTAGGCCACAGTTTATGAAACAAATATATGGCTGAAAAAACATGGTTGAAGTGTCTTTACCCATCCAACTACTTCTAAAATTATAGCCCACCTGCTGAATGGACTAGATTTACTTTCATGACATGGTCAAAACCACCTGATGAATAACTTGGACATTGCACTTGGACGCTGCAATGGGACAACTCCTTTATGTATAGTGGTCAAAGTTACCACTCCTAGCTCTAGATAAGCCAAACCTACATTGAGCATGCAGGTTGGGGAAGGGATTCTTCACTATGAAGAGATGTTCTGCATATAAGGTAAAGTTCAGGTTGGATTGGGTTAAGGATTTCCAACCTAACCTAGGTGAGGTTGAGGGTTGGAAACCCAACCCCAACCGAACATGACCTAGAGTTCAGGTTGGGCCAATCGGGTTCAAGTTGACCCAACTAAAGTTGTACACTTATGGTGCACACTTCATGGAACTGTATGAAAACACCCATTGCACAAGCATTTCTCTATAACAATATGACAAAGAAAAACTAGTAGTTTAATAAAAGAAAAGATCTCACCAAGCTGGAATTTGACTAGTTGGTATTTATTTCTCAAACTTCTATCTTGGAAGCATAACAATGTAGCTGATATATGTGAAAGCAATGTTTGAGAATGAACTAGTTGGTAAAACAAAAATGCAGACTTGGCTTGAATTTTGAACAAGCTCCAAGTTCCTATTCCAAACCCTTGATTATTCAAAATAGGCCCATTTGATGGACTTGGGCACTTCTCATATGATTGACAACTTACTCATCCATTCAGTCAAACCAAGCATGGAAAATGAATGACTATTCATGGAATCAAGTTCAGTCCCTTTCACACCCTTCACATTTCACGAAAGCCTTGAATTTCTCATTACCTAACATTGCATATTCCTCTGTTTGAAGCAAAAATTGCTATTGGTAATAGTGAGCTTTCAAGGGCATGGTTAAGGTATGAAAAGCATTGAATATCGAACATGTGAACCTGCAAATAGGATATGTCAAACGAGAGGAACAAACCAACCCATGTAGAAAATGAAAGAGACTTGAAAGGAAAAGGCAACTCATCAATGAATAGGACTCTAGGGACAAGCTCCACTACCCCTCGTCAATATATCATCTGTTAACAGCTGTCAACCATGTGGTTTTTTCAGCAAGGCTTACACACTTCCACCATCCCACTACACATATGTCCACCAGACTCGATACTAATTGACTAAATAGGATGAACGAAATATCTAAGGCTGCATTTGAGTGCCCCAAATATCATGAAATTCCATGCCTAATCAGTCTAATTTGTTGCAGAATATCATGAAATTTCTTGATATTTTGTGCAACCAAACACACTGTAAAATAATGAATTTACATTAAAGGCCATATTCCATTCAAAGAACGAGTAGCAAAACCTTTTTAATTTCTTGTCATAGCTTTTCAGTAATTTCAGTCTTCCTAGGTTTCATCATCTAGCCCATGAGTGATAATATATCTTGTCCTCCTTGTGGGCGAGCATTTGCAGCATCCAAATCACGTAGTGTAACATCCTAGAAAGGAAATGAAGAATAAACAATCAGAACCATCTCAAAAGAGGGGAAAACCAAAAAAAAAAAAGGAAAATTTATTGTACTTCTGCAAAGAGAGAAATCAAGATATTGATCACCTCATGGTCCTTTGAGCCCATTAAAAGACCCAGAAAAGAAAGATTGCCAGTCTATCATGAAAAGAATATTCTGCATTTGGGTTTTGCCAGCATGAATACAAAATCTGAGCCAAACAATGACTTCAGGTCTTTTGGTCCAATTGGAGAAAAATGTGAGGCCCACAAAACGTATGTTGACATAATGACCACAGGCCACCATTACATGCCATGTTTCAAAAATAGACTGCCTGTATGAAGAAAAGTGCCATGGGATAATATTTGGTTCAAACGGCCCATTCATTTCTAGTATCATTGAAATTGGACCATTGACTCCAGAAATTGTATCACCTAAAAAGTAAAAAATAATAATAATAAAAAAGCTTCAAATGAAGCATGTAAAATTTAAGAGAGAGCCATAGCAGGTGAATTCCTTACCAATATGACACCTTGTCTTCCTTGCAGGTTGATTAAAAATTGGACAGCTACTCGTTGCTCTCTCTTATTCACTTGATAATTCTACCAAAAGTACAGCTTTTCGCTAGTTAGTAGTGGACCAGAAAAACTTCTTGGCATCCCTGAAAGCATGTCATGACTCATGAGAGTCCTTAAATTTACTGATTTGCACAGAAAAAAAATGGAAAAAATCACTAACTGATTTGTAGGAAAAAAATAAATAACATAGCAAGATTTGGAAAATGGAATTGTGACTGCAGAAAAGCTGATTGGTGTTATAGTTGCATAACAAAAAAGGCGATGCAAAAGAAAAAAGTGGGTAAATTGGGAAAACATAAAACATCAGGCGCACAAGATAATGACTGTTTTTCATTGGAATAGTGTTACATTGGATCACATAATGCCACTGGATGAAGAAACAAAACATCCAATGTATGCAATGGATGCAATTACATTACATGGAAGCAGTTATTGAGAAATCAAATGGCCTGATTTTGGCTAACAACTATTGTTTATCCAATGTCCATCTTACATAACAAGATGCAAAGTGGCCATCACATTACATAACAAGTAATCTTTCTTTTGAGGGTTACTTTTTTTAATATCATATGATTATTTGGGTAAGCATGTGACATTTCAAAAGATGCTGGAAATCATGTAATGAACTAGGAATGATTCTATTTTTTATTTTTATGATAAGCATGGCGCAAATATATGAAAACTTGTTTCGCCCAAGTTTGGAAGTTGTGCTTTCAGCCCCTTGATGTCAGCAAGTCTTCAATGAAAGCTTTGACCATTGGACTGTTAATTTTCTTGCAGCAAGATTTCATGGAAGATTGGACCATTAGCCTATTAGTTTTTTTTTTCCCTGAAATCTACCCTTTACTTTGTGAAGGTGACATCTTCTCAAATTGAGAGGACTTCTATAGTCAAAAGCAACCATAATTTTTCTATCTCTTCTTTTTTGATGGGTTTTTACTCCTTGGTCAGTCAATAATCTTTGTTTGAATTTCTTTTTTCTTTATTTATTTACATCACCATCATCATCATCCTAGCCTCATTCCACCATTTTGGGGTTAGTTGTATGATCATGCTTTGTCAATCATATACCAAGCACAAATTCTCATGATTTCATAGCTTAAGTTTTATGTTTGTGGTCTCCTTGTGTAATCGTGCTCCGGTCCATGGTGCAGGAATAATGATGTGCTCCATGCCTCCTCACTTGTAGCAGGTCTTGAAGAGCCTTAGCCCCCTATAGTTTCTGGCCTGATTGTTTCTCCTCACTGGGGTAAGTGTTTTTATCCTGATGGGAAAATAAAAGAGATGCATGTTTGTACTATACAAGTACAGATAAACAGAACATGAAAACAAAACCATTAAGAAAAAGACCTACCAAACCATTTAAAAAAAAGACCTACCAAACCATTAAGAAAAACAAACATAAAAATTACAGACATTTGTTTTAGGAATTTAGTCAAACATGTGACATGCTTATAACTCAAATTTTATACAAGCATGCTTTGTGTAAGAAATAAGTGGCCTGTAAAATTCCAAATCCAGTGAAGTAAAAAAATAAATCCATTGGGAGATGGAAAAAAACCACCTCACTAGTCTCTTCGGTTCAAGTAGCTGCAGAGTTAGAATGTGAATAAGGTTTTAGAAGTTTTAGAGAAATCAACTAAAATCTCTAGGGTTTTGGGAGATTTGGAGAAATTGACTGAAATTACGAGCATTTTGGGGGATGCATGAGAGAGAGAGAGAGAGAGAGAGAGAGAGAGAGAGAGAGAGAGAGAGAGAGAGAGAGAGAGAGAGAGAGAGAGAGAGAGAGAGAGAGCAAAAGGTGGGAGAGGTGCAGAGAGAAAAACTGTGAATTAGGGCATCCCTCTCCAGACTCCCTAATATGGTACTAAGTACGTCACCCAAGTTTTGTGGGCCCCACTATGATGTATTTTTTATATCCACACCGTCCATCCATTTTGAGATATCATTTTAAGTCATGAGCCAAAGAATGGGGCAGATAAAAATCGGTAGTGGACCCTACCACAGAAAACAACAAGGAGAGTGATTCCTACCGTTGAAACTATCCTAAAGCCCATTATGATGTTTATTTCAAATCCAACCTATACAAAAGTTAAAAAATTACACATGAAATAAGGGAAAACACAAATAACAGCTTGATCTAAAACTTTTGTGGCCAATAGAAGTTTTTAATGGTGGGCGTCGCCCCCCCTTACACCAGCCTCGTGGCTGGTTGGTCTGTGCTATGTGGGCCCCACTTGTATGTATGTATTTCATCCATTTTTAAAGATAATTTTAGGGATTTATTACAAAAATGAGAGGTATGTACATCTCAAGTGGACCACACTACATGAAAATTGCATATCCATCATTAAAATCCTCCTAAGGCCCACTGTACTGTTTATTTAACATCCAATCTGTTTATTAGGTCATACAGGCCTAGGTGAAGGGGAAAAACAAAAATCATCTTGATCCAAAATTTTTATGGCCCCCGAAATGTTTTTAATAGTTAATGCTCATTTAACACGGTTTCCTGTAATGTGGTCCGTTTTATATTGGGATATACCTCATTTTTGGTCTCATGTCGTAAGATGATCTTTAAAAATAGATGGACAGCATGGATTAAACACATAGATCATGGTGGGGCCCACAGAGCACCAACTACCAACCATTGGTTAGTGTAAGGGGAAGTAGTCAATTTGTCCCCCGTATTTGTGGTGCGGTCCATTTAATCTTTGGATATGATTCATTTTTTAGATAATTCTCTAAAATGATCTTAAAAAATGGATGAACGGTGTGGGTTGATCCCAAATTTTCGGTAAGTCCAAAACTCAAGTGGACCATGCCCCACGAAACAATGTGGAATAATGATTTCTACTGTTAATACCTTCCTTGGGCCCACATTAATGTTTATTTGTCATCCAACCAGTTCATAATATTAAAAAGATATGAATGAAGAGAAAACACAACATTAGCTTGATCCAAAACCTCTATGGCCTCCAAGAATTTTCCAATGGTAGAGGTTCAATCACACTATTTCTTGTGGTGTGGTCCACTTGAGCTTTGGATGTGCTTCCTTTTTGTTCTTTAGACCCCAAATCATCTATTAACATGGATGAATGGAGTGGATAAAATAAATAATTAATTGTAAACCCCACAGAGTTTACTCAGGGTAATTAGTAAATCACTTAAATAGAGTGGAGAGGGGTTTCCTTTCATAATCATATATAGGGCTTGCCTAAATGTGATTCACATTTCCAACCCACTCATTATGTGTGTCCCACTTGGATGAAGGGACAGACCGAGTTTTAGCCCCATCCAAAACTCATGTGGGCCTGGCCAAGTTCTTTTATAATTTTTAGGATGTCTTCACATGGTTTTAGATGGTATGGCCCACCTGAGTTTCATATACGGATATTTTTGAGATATCTCATAACCTAAAGGGGACACATCAAATGCATGGTGTTGATGTTCAACACACATAACGATGGGGCCCATAAAACTTACTAACATTAATTCTTAGGTTCTCACGAGGTTAAAAAGTTGGGTCACAATTTTGACCAGAATATTTGGCCCATTTTATATGTTTGGTCCATTCACTCTATTTTAAGGATCAATACCCTCAATTTGACTATTTACTCGCCCCGATCATTTTTATTATAAAATATTTCAAAAAAAATGAAAATACAAATTCTGAATTTTTATTTTCAAAATCTCAAAAATTTTCCTAACCTTTTAATTTTTTTCTTAAAAATTTCAAAATGCCAACTTTTTTTTTCTTCAAAAGCATCATTTTGTTTTCAACTTTTCAATTTTTTGTTAAAAAATGATATATATATATATATATATATATATATATATATATATATATATATATATATATATATATATATATATATATATATATAGCGGAACGCTCACTTGCGAACCGGTTCGTACGTACTACATACGAACTTTTTTGAAAACCCATCATATGTGATTTGGATCCAAAATCTGAACCGTTCATGTGAAACCGCACCTCGTGAAACCCCCCAGGCCGAAGTTTTACTTTGATCTAAAACTTGATGGGCCATGAAAAATGAAAACAATTTCCTCCCTTGATTTTCGTTTCTCTTTGCTCTGGCCCACCAGAATTTTAGATTGGAGTGAAAATTTGTCAAATGGGGTTTCATGGAATTCCGCATCACATGAACCGTTCAGATTAGACACCCATGGCTAGGGGAGCATGACTCTATATATATATATATATATATATATATATATATATATATATATATATATATATATATATATATATATATATATATATTAAGGCTAAAAGTCAGGCGAGTTGGGTTGGGTCGGGTTGGGTTGGTGCTCAACCCTAGCCCAACCCAAGGTTCTTGTACCTCAACCCTAATCTAACCTCGGGTTGGGTATTCTCAACCTAAGCCCAACCCAAGCGGGTTTGGTCGGGTTGGTCGGGTGGATACATGCACTACAAGAAAGTGGGTTTTTAGCGACAAAACTTTTTTTTTGTCGTTAAAAGTCTCTTTTAGCGACGAAATTGTAAATTCGTAGCTAAAAGTCACTTTTACCGACAATAATTTTCGTCGCTAAAGGCTGTGAACAATTTTTCATCAAAATCGAAAGGTTTACTTTTAGCTACGAAAATTATTGTAGCTAAAAAACGTCGGTGAGACTTTTAACAACGAAAATTTTCGTTACTGAAGGTTATAATCAATTTTTGACTAAAAATCGAAATGTTTACTTTTAGTTACGAAAAGCTACGAAAATTTTCGTAGCTAAAAAACGTAGAAGAGACTTTTAGCGACAAAAAGTTTCGTCGCTAAAGGCTGTAAACAATTTTCCATCAAAATCGAAAGGTTTACTTTTAGCTATGAAAATTTTCGTAGCTAAAAAACGTCCATGAGACTTTTAGTGACGAAAATTTTCGTCGCTAAAGGCTATAATCAATTTTTGCATAAAAATTGAAAGGTTTACTTTTTGCTACAAAACTTTCCATTGCTAAAAAACTTGGATGAGACTTTTAGCGATGTGCATTTTCATCGCTAAAGGCTATAAACAATTTTCAAAAAAGTTGAAAGTTTACTTTTAGCTACGAAAATTTTCGTAGCTAAAAAACGTGGATGAGACTTTTACCGATGAAAATTTCCATCGCTAAAGGCTCTAAACATTTTAGACAAAATTGAAAGGTTTACTTTTAGCTAAAAAAAGTGGATAAGACTTTTAGCTATGAAACGTTTCGTCGCAAAAGGCTATAAATAGTTTTTGAAAAAAAAAATGAAAGGTTTACTTTTTGCTACGAAACTTTTCATAGCTAAAAAACGTGGATAAGACTTTTAGTAACAAAAAGTTTCATCGCTAAAAGCTGTAATCAAATTTGAAAAAATCGAAAGGTTTGCTTTTAGCTACAAAAATTTTTATAGCTAAAAAACATGGAAGAGACTTTTAGCTACGAAACGTTTCATTGCTAAAGGCTGTAGATAGTTTTTGAAAAGAATTGAATGGTATGCTTTTAGCTACGAAAATTTTCATAGCTAAAAAAACGTGGATGAGACTTTTAGCTACGAAACATTTTGTTGCTAAAGGCTTTTTAAAAAACTCGAACTTTATGAGAAAAATTTGATAAGTTTACTTTTAGCTACAAAAATTTTCGTAGGTAAAAGTCTCTTTTTTAAAAAAATATTCCATCTCAAATTTCCTGATATACACCTGTTAGAATATAATTCATCATATTTTTCCTGATATAGACCTGTTATATAATATATTTCATCATATTCATATTCACATCCATCTAAACCCAAACTACGTAAATCCATCCAGACATAAAGTACATTCATCCAAACATAAACTGCATCCATTCAAACACAAACAATCCTATGAAAAAAAATAAATGAAAAGAGAGAGAATATATGAGAGGTGATCCAGACAAATGAAAAGAAAAACAACTTTAACCTAAACCTAAACCTATAATACATTTAGGTTATAGGTTTAGGTTTACGTTATAAGTGTAGGTTATAGGTTTAGGTTTAAGTTAGGTTATATGTTAAGGTTTAGGGAATTGAGAATAGATTAAGGTTTAGGTTTAGGAAATCGGGTTCAGGTTCGGGTTTAGGTTTGAGTTTTCAAGTTTAGGTTTAGGTTAAGGAGTTAAGATTAGGATTAGGTGTAGGTTTAGGTTTAGGGATTTGAGAATACATTTAGGCTTTAGGTTAAAGTTTAGGTTATAAGTGTAAGTTAAGTTATAGGTTAAGGTTTAGGGAATTGAGAATAGGTTAAGGTTTAGGTTTAGAAAATCGGGTTCGGGATAGGGTTTAGGTTTGGGTTTTCAAGTTTAGGTTTAGGTTAAGGAGTTGAGATTAGGATTAGGTGTAGGTTTATGTTTAGGGATTTGAGAATACATTTAGATTTTAAGTTATAAGTGTAGGTTATAGGTTTAGGTTTAAGTTAGGTTATACGTTAAGGTTTAAGTTTATGGATTTGAGAATACATTTATGTTTTAGGTTATAAGTGTACGATATAGGTTTAGGTTTAAGTTAGGTTATAGGTCAAGGTTTAGGAAATTGAGAATAGGTTAAGGTTTAGGTTTAGGGATTTGAGAAGACATTTAAGTTTTATGTTTAGATTTAGGTTAAGGTTATAGGTTTAGGTTTAAGTTTAGGTTATAGGTTATAGCTTTAGGGAATTGAGAATAGGTTAAGGTTTAGGTTTAGGAGATCAGGTTCGGGTTCGGGATAGGGTTTAGGTTTGGGTTTTCAAGTTTAGGTTTAGGTTTAGGCTAGGGAGTTGAGATTAGGATTAGGTGTAGGTTTAGGTTTAGGGATTTGAGAATACATTTAGGTTTTAGGTATAGGTATAGGTTATATGTTATAGGTTTAGGTTTAGGTTATAGGTTATAGGTTATAGGTTATAGGTTTAGGTTATAGGTTATATGTTATAGGTTAAGGTCTATGTTATATGTTTTGGTTAAGGTTATAGGTTATAGCTTTAGGGAATTAAGTAGCTCGGCAGTAGCTCTCAAGAATCGACGTTCATCAAGAATCGACATTCATCACGTGTTTTTCTCTCCTCCCTTGCCTTGTCAAAGGCAGCCTACTCCTTGATAAGGTGGATCTTGGAGCTGTTCGGCTGGGACCAGATAGGACTTCCTCTACCTAACCTGGCTCGGATGATGAGCTGACCCATTTAGGCTGATTTGAGTCCCTTTCTTCTATTGTACATGTTTGTGGTATTTCTCTTATGATAGGCCCTGACAAATCTTGTTCCTGTTAGGGCCCGAAATCTTCCTTGTAATTTTTGCAAATGTGAATGAAAGGATACTTAAAGGTATAAATAAATAAATAAATAAATAATGTTTAAGTTAGGTTATAGGTTAAGGTTTATGGAATTGAGAATAGGTTAAGGTTTAGGTTTAGGGATTTGAGAATACATTTAGGTTTTAGGTTATAAGTGTACGATATAGGTTTAGGTTTAAGTTAGGTTATAGGTTAAGGTTTAGGGAATTGAGAATAGGTTAAGGTTTAGGTTTAAGGATTTAAGAATATATTTAGGTTTAGGTTTTAGGTTTAGGTTAAGGTTATAGGTTTAGGTTTAGGTTTAAGTTTAAGTTATAGGTTATACCTTTAGGGAATTGAGAATAGGTTAAGGTTTAGGTTTAGGAAATCAGGTTCGGGTTCAGGATAGGGTTTAAGTTTGGGTTTACAAGTTTAGGTTTAGGTTTAGGTTAGGGAGTTGAGATTAGGATTAGGTGGAGGTTTAAGTTTAGGGATTTGAAAATACATTTAGGTTATAGGTTATAGGTTTAGGTTTAGGTTAAGGTTAGGTTATAGGTTATAGGTTTAGGTTATATGTTATTCTTTATAGGTTATAGGTTAAGGTTTATGTTATAGGTTTTGGTTAAGGTTATAGGTTATAGCTTTAGGGAATTAAGTATAGGTTAAGGTTTAGTTTTCAAAAATTGGGTTCAAGTTTGAGATCGGGTTTAGGTTTGGGTTTTCAAGTATAGGTTTAGGTTTAGGTTAGGGAGTTGAGATTAGGATTAGGTGTATGTTTAGGTTTATGGAGTTGAGATTAGGATTAAGTTTTAGGTTTAGGTTTACATTTAAGATTTAATTTATAGGTTTAGGTTATAGGTTTAGGTTTTGGTTTTAGGTTTAGGTTAAGGTTATAAGTCTATGTTATAGGTTAAGGTTTAGGTTATAGGTTTTGGTTTAGGTTAAGCTCATAAGTTTTGGTTTAGGTTTAAGTTTAGGTTTTAGGTTTAGGTTTAGGTTATAGGTTATAGGTTATAGTTTTACGGAATTGAGAATAAGTTAAGGTTTAGGTTTAGGATATCGGGTTCGAGTTCGGGTTCGGGATCGAGTTTAGGTTTGGGTTTTCAAGTTTAGGTTTAGATTTAGGTTAGGAAGTTGAGATTAAGATTCGGTGTTGGTTTACGTTTAGGGATTTGAGAATACATTTACATTTTAGGTTTTGGTTTAAGTTTTAGTTTATAGGTTTAGGTTATAGGTTTAAGTTTAGGTTTTAGGTTTAGGTTAAGGTTAGGTTATATGTTATAAGCTTAGGTTGTAGGTTTTCGTTTAGGTTAAGGTTATAGGTTTTGGTTTTGGTTTTGGTTTAGGTTTAGGTTTTAGGTTTAGGTTAGGTTTAGGTTTAGGTTATAGGTTATAATTTTAGGGAATTGAGAATAAGTTAAGGTTTAGGTTTAGGTTAGAGAGTTGAGATTAGGATTAAGTGTAGGTTTAAGTTTAGGGATTTGAGAATACATTTAGGTTTTAGGTTTACATTTAGGTTTTAGGTTTTAGTTTATAGGTTTAGGTTATAGGTTTAGGTTTTAGGTTAAGGTTTAGGTTTTAGGTTTAGGTTATAGGTTATAGGTTTAGGTTTAGGTTTGGGTTTCGGTTTAGGTTATAGGTTTAGGTTTTAGGTTTAGGTTAAAGTTATAATTTTAGGTTATAGGTTATACGTTAAGGTTTAGATTATAGGTTTTGGTTAAGGTTTATGTTTAGGTTTAGGTTATAGGTTATAGCTTTAGGGAATTGAGAATAGGTTAAGGTTTAGGTTTAGGAAATTGGGTTCGGGTTCAGAATCGAGTTTAGATTTGGGTTTTCAAGTTTAGGTTTAGGTTTAGGTTAGGGAGTTGAGATTATGATTAGGTGTAGGTTTACGTTTAGAGATTTGAGAATACATTTAGGTTTTAGATTTAGGTATAGGTTTTAAGTTTTAGGTGTAGGTTTAGGTTATAAGTTATAGCTTTAGAGAATTGAGAATAGGTTAAGGAAATTTGATTCGGGTTCGGGATTGGGTTTAGGTTTGGGTTTTCAAGTTTAAGTTTAGGTTTAGGTTAGGGAGTTGAGATTAGGATTAGGTGTAGGTTTAGGTTTAGGTATTTGATAATACATTTAGGTTTTAGATATAGGTTTAGGTTTTAGGTTATAGGTTAGGTTATTGGTTAAGGTTTAGGTTTTAGGTTTAGGTTAAGGTTAGGTTTTGGGTTATAAGTTTAGGTTATAGGTTATAGGTTAAGGTTTATGTTATAGGTTTTGGTTAAGGTTATAGGTTATAGCTTTAGGTAATTGAGAATAGGTTAAGGTTTAGTTTTAGGAAATCGGGTTCGGGTTCAGGATCGGGTTTAGGTTTAGGTTAGGGAGTTGAGATTAGGATTGGGTGTTGGTTTAGGTTTAGGGATTTGAGAATACATTTAGGTTTTAGTTTTAGGTTTAGGTTTAGGTTTAGGTTTAGGTTTTAGTTTATAGGTTTAGGTTATAGGTTTAGGTTTTGGTTTTAGGTTTAGGTTAAGGTTATAAATTTAGGTTATAGGTTATAGGTTTTGGTTTATGTTAAGGTTATAGGCTTTTATTTTGGTTTAGGTTTAGGTTTTAGGTTTAGGTTAAGGTTATAGGTTTACGTTATGTTTAGGTTTAGATTATAGGTTATAGCTTTAGGGAATTGAGAATAGGTTAAGGCTTAGGTTTAGGAAATCAGTTTTGGGTTTAGGTTTGGGTTTAGGTTTAGGTTAGGGAGTTGAGATTAGGATTAGGTGTAGGTTTCTGTTTAGGGATTTGAGAATAGATTTAGGTTTTAGGTATAGGTTTAGGTTATAGGTTATAGGTTTGGGGTTTAGGTTTAGGTTTTAGGTTTAGGTTTAGGTTAAGGTTAGGTTATAGGTTATAGATTATAGGTTAAGGTTTATGTTATAGGTTTTGGTTAAGGTTATAGGTTATAGCTCTAGGGAATTGAGAATAGGTTAAGATTTAGTTTTAGGAAATCGGGTTCAGGTTTAAGATTGGGTTTAGGTTTGGGTTTTCCAGTTTAGGTTTAGGTTTAGGCTAGGGAGTTGATATTAGGATTAGGTTTATGTTTAGGTTTAGGGATTTGAGAATACATTTAGGTTCTAGGTTTAGCTTTTAGTTTATAGGTTTAGGTTATAGGTTTAGATTTTGGTTTTAGGTTTAGGTTAAGGTTATAAGTTTAGGTTATAGGTTATAGGTTATAGGTTAAGGTTTAGGTTATAGGCTTTGGTTTCGATTAAGGTTATAGGTTTTGGTTTAGGTTTAGGTTTAGGTTTTAGGTTTAGGTTATATATTTAGGTTAGCTTTCAGTTTAGGTTATTGGTTATAGCTTTAAGGAATTGAGAATAGGTTAAGGTTTAGGTTTAGGAAATCAGGTTCGGGTTTGGGATTGGGTTTAGGTTTGGGTTTTCAATTTTAGGTTTAGGTTTAGGTTAGGGAGTTGATATTAGGATTAGGTGTATGTTTAGATTTAGGAAGTTGAGATTAGGATTAGGTTTTAAGTTTAGGTTTAGGTTTTAGTTTATATGTTTGGGTTATAGGTTTAGGTTAAGGTTATACGTTTAGGCTCTAGCCTATAGGTTATAGGTTTAGGTTTAGTTTATAGGTTTTGGTTTAACTTAAGGTTATAGGTTTTGGTTTAGGTTTAAGTTTAGGTTTTAGGTTTAGGTTAAGGTTATAGGTTTAGGTTATAGGTTATAAATTATAGCTTTAGGGAATTGAGAATATGTTAACGTTTAGGTTTAGGAAATCAGGTTCGGGTTTAGGATCGGGTTTAAGTTTGGGTTTTTATGTTTAGGTTTAGGTTTAGGTTAGGGAGTTGAGATTAGAATTATGTGTAAGTTTACGTTTAGGGATTTGAGAATACATTTAGGTTTTAAGTTTTGGTTTAGGTTTTAGTTTATAGGTTTGGGTTTTAGTTTGTAGGTTTTGGTTATAGGTTAGGTATAGGTTTGAGGTTTAGGTTAAGGTTAGGTTATAGGTTATAAGTTTAGTTTATAGGTTTTGGTTTAGGTTAAGGTTATAGTTTTTTGTTTTGGTTTAGGTTTAGGTTAAGGTTATAGGTTTAGGTTAGGTTTAGGTTTAGGTTATAGGTTATAACTTTAGGGAATTGAGAATAGGTCAAGGTTTAGGTTTAGGATATCGGGTTCAGGTTCGGGATCGGGTTTAGGTTTGGGTTTTCAAGTTTAGGTTTAGGTTTAGGTTAGGGAGTTGAGATTAGGATTAGGTGTAGGTTTAAGTTTATGGATTTGAGAATACATTTAGGTTTTTGGTTTAGGTTTAGGTTTTAGGTTTTAATTTATAGGTTTAGGTTATAGGTTTAGGTTTAGGTTTAAGTTTTAGGTTAAGGTTTAGGTTAAGGTTTTTGTTTGGGTTTAGGTTTTAGGTTATAGCATTAGGGAATTGAGAATAGGTTAAGGTTTAGGTTTAGATAATTGGGTTCGGGTTCAGGATTGAGTTTAGGTTTGGGTTTTCAAGTTTAGGTTTAGGTTTTTAGTTAGGGAGTTGAGATTAGGATTAAGTGTAGGTTTACATTTAGGGATTTGAGAATATATTTAGGTTTTACGTTATAGGTTTAGGTTTAGGTTATAAGTTATAATTTTAGGGAATTGAGAATAGGTTAAGGTTTAATTAAGGAAATTTAGTTCGGGTTCAGGATCGGGTTTTCAAGTTTAGGTTTAGGTTAAGGAGTTGAAATTAGGATTAGGTGTAGGTTTGGGTTTAGGTTTAAGGATTTGAGAATACATAGGTTTTAGGTTATAAGTGTAGGTTATAGGTTTAGGTTTAAGTTAGGTTATAGGTTAAGGTTTAGGGAATTGAGAATAAGTTAAGGTTTAGGTTTAGGGAATTGAGAATAAGTTTAGGTTTTATGTTATAAGTGTTGGTGATAGGTTTAGGTTTAAGTTAGGTTATAGGTTAAGGTTTATGGAATTGAGAATAGGTTAAGGTTTAGGTTTAGGGATTTGAGAATACATTTAGGCTTTAGGTTTAGATTAGGTTTTAGGTTTAAGTTATGGTTATAGGTTTAGGTTTAGGTTTCGGTTTAGGTTTAAGTTTAGGTTATAGGCTATAGCTTTAGGGAATTGAGAATAGGTTAAGGTTTAAGTTTAAGAAATTGGGTTCGGGTTCTGGATAGGGTTTAGGTTTGGGTTTTGAAGTTTAGGTTAGGAAGTTGAGATTAGGATTAGGTGTAGGTTTAGGGATTTGAGAATACATTTAGGTTTTAGGTTTGGGTATAGGTTTTAGGTTATAGGTTTAGGTTTAGGTTATAGGTTTTGGTTTAGGGTTGGGTTTAGGTTATAGGTTATAGGTTATTGGTTATAGGTTATAGCTTTGGGGATTTGAGACTCGGTTTAGGTTATAGGTTTAGGGTGTGGTTTAGGTTAAGGGTGTGGTCCTTGCAAATACAGATATAAACACGGCTTGTCTATATGGCCAGGCCCTTGTAATTCTGTCCATAGGAAATGGACAGCTTCATCATGGTCATAACAGTGGTTCCCACCTTTCAGGGACCCCTGCTCCAATGTGGTCCGTTGTTGATTGTAGATTTTATAAAACGATTGGAGAGAGAAATTGCCATAATCCTTTACAAACTTGAAAGAATATTTTCACCTACATTTTTTGATGTCATGGTACACTTAGCTATTCACTTACCGCACGTGGCAAAGCTTGCAGGCTCAATACAATATCGTTGGATGTATCCGATTGAAAGGTGGTAGAATTAAAATTTTTATTCATTTCATAAACTATATATATCCATGTTTTCATGTGTATAATATAGTATTTTTGTGTACAGATACTTTCACACAATCAAATGATTTGTGAGGAATAAGGCACGACCGGAGGGGTCGATAGTTGAAGCATACATTGATAATGAGTGCCTTACATTTTGCTCGATGTATCTTCGTGGCATAGAGACTAGATTCAATTGAAAAGATTAGAATGTCGATGAAGGGCAGAAGCATGAACAAGGACTCATATTTATATTTGTATATAACGTTCGTCCTATAGGAACCTCGACGTATCAGGATATTGAAATGGCCAAGCTATATGTCCATGAGGGGGGGTGAATAGGACTAGGCCAAATTTAAAATAAATACAACGAAATTAAAGAAAAAGATAGCCTAAACATATAAGAGATCACAATCCACAATGCAATATGAAATGTAACCTCAATTTAAGTCTTAAGAGGCTGATACAAATTACATTATAAGGACAACCTTATACCATAAAAACAGGATTTATGGTAGGACAACCTTACTAAAACAATTAATATCAATATCCCAAACTAAAGAGGAATAAAGAAAATAAAGTATGAATAAAAATCCTAAATTATTACAACATTCCCCACAGCGTTTGAAAAATAAAAAGTTACAGCATTCACATCCACATATACATCCCACAAATAAATAATCAAATCTAAGAAAATTAACCACACAACCACAAAACACAAGGATTATAGTAGTTCGCATGTGTGTACACCAACTATTAATAAACAGTCACACAGCTACTCCACTCCTAACATCCTCACATAGTGGATATTAGCATTCACTATCAATATAGGTTTTCTAGGTTCACCTAAAACCTCCACAATTATATCTTTTTCTGTGGGCTTACACAATTATAAAAAAAATCCCACTTCTGAGTTTTACTGGCTTCCTCAGATAACCAACAGAATGAGATTTTTTTTAGCAAATCTCAAATGAAAATCAAATAAAGTAAATTACATAAAATGTAAAATACCTAAATTTCTCCTTTGTTGTAGTAGCTTGAAAGAACCATGTCGAAGTAGAGATTCGAATGTCAAAGTTCAATGTCTAATACTCACTTTATAATGGTTCTAAGTTCTAATAGATTTTAAATTAAACGAATTGGGCTAGCTTTAATTGATTTTGATTCCAGAAAAAGGAAAATAAAACTTCCTCTTTTCAGATCAGATTGGAATATAAGAAACAAAATCAATTTAAAAAGCTAAAGAAAGAGAATATTAAATATGCACACTTAAATGGAGCACATACTTATCTCTCAGAAGGCTGGATTAAAATTGCTTAAGTTCTCTTCAATATTCTGAGATTCGTGCTCTATTTATAAGTGAGCAAATCGCATCTTTGACTGGTTCAGCGGTTGTAGTGATCAACGGATATTTGAAAATTTGAGCGTGATAAGATAGGGCAATTTTACGACTGGATGTAGGTAGTCTACGACTGGTCATAGGTCACCTTCGACTGGTCGTAGGTTGCTCACGACTAGTCGAAGCCAAGCGAAATTCAACGTTGTAGTTTAAGTTGTAGGTTCACGATTGATCGAAGGAGCAGTCGACACTGTTCATACGACTGGTTAAACAGACTCTAAGACTGGTCGAAGCTTAACAAAAAATTCTGAATTTTTACAACAAACTTACGACTGGTCTAGGAAATTTTTAAACAGGTTTAAGCAATGTTAGGACTAGTCGAGCAAGGTCTAGGACTAGTCTTAAAATAGACCAAATTCTCAAATATAAAATATTTACATTATGTATCCGAAATGACCTACTCTAAAGGTCAACCTTACCTTAATAGTGAAGTAAGGACATTGAACCTTAAGATATGTAACCTTTAAAGAAAGTGAAGCTTGAAATCTTGTCCTTAAAAGCTTCAATTACACAATCTTGAATCTTGACTTATAACTTATGAATTCAGTTGAACATTCTCGAGTCTTGACTTGTAAACTTGTCTTGTCTTTCGAAGTTGATCTTGCGAGACAATGTCGTGGCTTGACATATCTTGAGTTGAGCATTGTGCTTCACTAATGTAGTCAACATCCATACACTATGACTTACTTCATCCATACTGTATTTCAAACATGTATGCAATTTCACAAAGTACAAGCAGTGTTTTTGGCGCCACAAATTTAACAACATAAAGGGGATTTCAACCATAACAGTTACAATCTCCTCCTTTGTCAAATTAGTGATAAAACACACTTTCAAGATATATTACATAAAACAGAATATCTGGTTAAAGAGTCATGCACCAGTTATTATCAACCAGCACACATTCATAATTGCATGAACATGCAAATCAGTTCAACATATAGTCTACCTCTGCACATACTCCCCCTGAGTAATATACATCATATAAATAAAAAAATAAAAAAATGTAATACTACTCCCTCCTCATAACATAGACATCCATTAGACATCCATTCTCCCCCTTTTTTGTCACAATAGGACAAAGGAAACAATGAACAAATGGCTGAGGAGTTAAAATGAAAGAGAGATATGAGAGTGAAAAAAGATAGGATATAAGAGATAATAGGATAAAAAATGCATATAATCCATAAACAGAGATAAGTCAAAAGTAGCAACAATCTCACAAACAGAGAGAGCAGAAGAGTAATAATGTTATTACAGTCTAGTAAAATAAAAAGAACTAATCTGAGCCAGATGAAGGAGCAGGGATGGAAGGATCAAGTTGATGCATGCCCAGATATGATAGTTTTCCTCAGGTCAATTTTCTCCTAGGGTCTCCCGAATTCAGGGTCATTGTAATTCTCCTTCGGTTATCAAAGGAACTTCCCACGGTTAAAAAAAAAAAGGTGTTGAGATTAAAAAAAAAAAAAGAAGCTACCTATCAACATCTATATTAGTGTTGGGACATGATTTACATGGGTAAGTAATGATGACTTATTTTTAGATATTTACAATAGGAAATGAAAAACCAACAGTCGGGAAGTGCTTTTTGTGAAAAAAAAGAAGAAAAGTTGATGCATGCCCTTGTTCAAGCACCTAAGATATTTGCGCATATATTTGAACTGCATAACATTAGTAACATGCATATTCTCAACCTTCTCCTCCAATGTACATAAACACGCATCAAACTCAGAAGGCTCATAATCGGGATCATTTGCTGAATCAGATGCAAGTTCTTTAAAAATATCATCCATGTTAATGTCATCAGGAGGAAGATCACCAGCTTCTTCCTCATTTCCAGCTTCAGCACCACCCTTCTCATCACCTTGGCTAGGAAGCACATTCAGCTTCATCTTATTAAGGTTATAATTGTTAAATATCAGATGATGGATAGGGGCCTCACCAACAGGCATGTGGACTAACGTATGTGTAGCCAACACAATCATTAAATAAGTAAAAGGGATGTCACTGTGTGAGACCTAACCCAAGTTCGCATGTGTGCATGTGTGTGAGTATGCATTCCGTCCATCTTGATCCCGTGGTCCTACCGGTCGAATTTCGGTGACCCGTGACCCTTGGATAGTATTTGCGATCATCCGTAAGTCCAGTTATAAAGAACCGACTCAAATCGAGTTGAAACGTATGTCATTGCGGCCGCATTATCGTCACGAAGCCAACGCCTCATATCATGCATAAATTCGACGTGTCCATCAAAAGTTATGGGCCACACCATTTTGGACCCTTAATCATGATATGGGGCCCACTTTACCCATATGCTCATTTTCCAAGAGTGGGTCCCACCTAGCTCTCTTATCTAAACAAGCTATCATACCTATCCTTAACCTAAGTAGTAGGCTACCTTCTCTAGAAACCCATCATTAGCCTTGGGTTCTTCCCCCCATGTGGCATGATTACAACCCTCTTCCTTAGCCTAGAAAACAAATGATTGCTTTGCTATATCCCTCTCTTTCCCTCATTTTCTCTTCTTCTTTCTCCCTTGCAAAAAATCCAGCCCCTCTTCCCTCCATTCCAACCCCTTCTCCTCCTTTTTCTTCTCAATCCCTCCATTGAAAACTCATCCCAACCATTGATCTATGTTGCTTGAAGCCTCTAGATGATGGTGTTGTAAATTTTAATGTTGATCCAGGTGGGTGCTTTCTTCATCAAGAAAATATTTTCTCTCCTCATGTAATTTCTTTCCTCTTTCTCATTTGGATGTGTAGGACCCACCAATTAATGGTGGAGATCTTACACAACCATTTAGATGTGGGCATGAGGCCCACATTGTAAATGCATGTCCATGCATGAAATTCTTCCCTTGATGGACCCCTTGCATGTGGATTTTTCTTATTTTTCTAAGTGTGATGGGTCATCTAGGCCCTTGCATGTGGCTGGGATGGCATCCCAACCTCTCATTTCAAAGATCTAGGCCATGCATCATAAGATCTAGTTGTACAATGTGTATATATTATTGTTTGTGGTTGTGATTGTGTGGGGACGGCTTAATAGTGGCATAGCCCTCCACTGATGACCGGATGCTCTTCCTTATCTTTTCTTGGTTAGCAATCTGATGATATTATGTGTGGTCCACTTAGTGGGCTTGGATTGCCCAAAAGAAAAAGCCCAGGAAGAAATGGACATCTATACTCAACCTATACCATGGTTTAGATGCCTCTTTTTCTACCTTAAATGTTCTTGCAATGGTGAAAATTTGAGGGTTTGTTCTGAAAAATTCGGGGGCCCACTAGGGTGGGCCATAGCACCCAATTTATGGGCCAATCCCTTCCTTAATAGGCCCATAAATTTGTTTTATTCCATGCATGTATTGCTGTCCAGAAATCTCTAGACAGATTTTTTGTTGGACTTGGGCTTGAATTTGGGACTGATTAGGGGACCTTTTGTACCCATCAAATATATTTTTCTAAAATTTGGAGATCTCATCTTGATGTTCCCCAAATTCAGTCCCATCCAATCTTGATAGAGGTCCCAAAAGTGTGGTCCAAGTGGGGTGGACAGTCTAGATTTTCTGCACTGTTCCAGCAACATTCCACCCTGAACAGGTTGGAAATTTGATATTTATTAAAATATTTTTGGGTGTCTAAAAATTATAAAAATTTATAGAGATGTGGTCCACCAATTTTAGGAACTACCTGTAAGAGTTTAGGGCCAATGGACCCCATTTGGGCATCCAAACGGGTGGGCCAACATAATGGACTGCTAGAAAAATTCTACAGTGCAGTCCAGCAGTATAGTTCCATAAAAATAAAGTTTTAAAAATATTTTTCTCAGAAGGTGGGCCATATTTATGGGTCCCATATTGATGTAGGCTTGATGAGGGACCTTGAATCTAAATTTCATGAATTTAAGAGGCCCAAAACCCACCCATTGGACGGCCCAAATTTAGAACAGGTACATTCCAGCAATAGTTCACCCTGGACAGATTATATTCATAAAATTTATTAAAATACTTTTGAGTGTTTAAAAATTATAAAAATTTACAAGAATTTTTTAAACTCATGTTAGGACTTATCTGCAAAATTTTGGAGCCATCGGACTCCTGTACACACCATGGTGGTGGTTGTACCGGCCCACTATAATATGGTATCCAGATCAGTTCGAGTTTCAGGATAGATTGTTTTATTTGAATTAATTAAAATATTTTTAAATGTCCAAAAATTTTAAAATTTTATGGGGGTGTGGCTTACCCATGGAAGGACCAACCTATAAATTTTTAGGGCCATCGAGTTTCTATACTGACCGTGGTGTGGCCTGCAATTTGGACCAGTTTTGGGTCAAATACCCAGGCACACCCTTACCTTGGGTTGCTGGGCTTGCATTCTAATGGCATGGCCTACTTGAAGTAAGTGTTGTATATCTCTCTTTTATCTGGTGCGGCTCACTATGATATATGTAGATCACCATGGGTCAGTAGCCCATCTAAATTAAATAAATTTTTAGACTCCAGCAGGCCCAAGAAATGGGTGGGCTGGAATTCCAGCAAGGGGCCCAAAATTTGCTACATGGTTGATTATTTAGGAACTATTGTGGCACACCAGATTTGAGAGAGTGTTGCACACACTCCATGCTTTCCTTCCTTAGATATTTTAGGCTTAATGAGTGCCCCCTTGAGGTCCACCTTTGTGATGATTTTGTGGGCTAGCTTTAATCAGAATTTTCAATAGTTTTATGGGCTTAATGGGCTGGGAACTTCTTTCTTGAGCCCAAGATTATGCAAGGGCTGACCTTATTGATTTACGAACCCAATGGGCTATCTATAAGCTGACCATGTGTATTAATGGGCCTTGATGCCCTCATGAAGTATTTAATTATAGGCTGACTTGCAAAGCCCACATAAATGCATATTGCGAAGGGCCTTGTTAAGTCTTTGTCTGATGAGGCAAGGCCCACCTTGTCGGTATAGGTCTCGCCCTTGTGTATTCTTGGACTTATGGGCTGACATCTAGTCCACCATAATGTATGAATTGGATGACTTTTATTTTAGGCCATTTCCTTAGGGCCCATTATGTAATATAGTATATGCATGGCCACCCCTTTTGAGGTAGTGATTATGCCTTTTGGACTCACTTCTTTTAAATAGGCCCATTGATCTTGGAGCTATACTCTCCCATTTATTGTGATGGGCTTAAGAGTAATAATATGTAAGAAGTTGGGCTCTTGGCTGCCCACTAAATTGACCATGTACTTGGGCTAAAAGTGAGGCCCAACTCACTTGTGTTAAATGTAAAACTTGTCCATGTAAATGAATTACTAGGCTGCTCATGAAGCCCACCAAAATATGTGGAATTATGACCTTTGTAGTTGGGCTCAAACCTTACTTGAGGGTCCAATATTTGGCCCATAAGTTGGGCTTGGTGTATGGCCCAGTAGGCCATGCATTGCGTGGGCTTTACACCTTATATTATATGAGTAATGGCGGGCTACCTCTTGGAGGCCAGTTGAGGTTGAATGTCCTCCTGGGTGATCCTAAGGTAGGCCCATGGGTTTCTCTATAGATGGTTAAAGGCCCACCATAGACCCTAAGCCATTTGTTTAGGGCTTAATGTGTATGTATGTGGAACCTACCATAACGCATGTTTAGTCCAGGCCATCCAAGCCTTGGATCGCCCGATTATGGATGCACTCTCTATCATGTGTTACTGCTGGACTCACAATCCAGTAACAGGTCCACTTGATCTTTTCATGATATATACGTACTTTCCATCTGGTGAGGTCCCTCAACAAATATAGTTGGCTTTCATGAGACTATCTCCACATAGTTAACTGATTTTTGGACCTTAGCAGGTCTAGGAAGTTAAACTGGCCAAAAGTTTATCAAAGGGCATTAAATGTAAAATTTTATGGTTAAAACTTTATTTAGCTATGGAGCCCACCATATTGAGAACTTGTGTACGTGTTACATGCTTATGTTTCCTTATAATCTTTGGACTTAATCAGTACATTTTTTGGATCACCTTTAGTGATCAGATGAGGACCCCATCTTAGATTAGATTTTTTTTTGGGGCATCCCATGGGCCCAGAGTAGGCAGGGTCGTCCTAACTTGGCCTAACCATATATTGGGCCAACTTCCACCATTTTGATGGACTTGTGGACTAAGACAATGATAGTATTGGGCCCTTGGTTGCCCACTTAACTTGCTAAGATATTGGGCTGATATAGTTGGGCCCATTTCATCTAAACTTAAAATTATTTAGTTGTATATTGTGTATGCGTGTTGCCCACCAAGTCTAACTTAATGCATGGATTCTATAGCCATTAGGAATTGAGCCTTGGGCCTTAATTTCCCCTTGGGGCCCATGTTGTTAAAAGTGGTATTTTATCTTTTTATGGCCTATTATGAGGAATATATATATATATATATATATATATATATATATATATATATATATGTATATGGTTGGTTACATTTATTTTTATCTTTAATATAGGCCTTGGGCCTTCTATCCATATCATTCATGGTTGATATGCCTTTTTGGGGAAATGTGGTTAAATATCCCCATTATGGACCCCCTCTAGGCCCGGTTGTATTTAAGAGTGATTGGATACTCATCTTAGAATCTTGTTAGGCTTATTTCTATATCGCTTAGACCCATAGTTTTTATACTTAGTCTCGTGGGTTATCCTAGGTAAATGGGCCCCCACTAGAGGTGAGATTCCTTATGAATATTGTCTAAATACCTAGTCTTGGTTCCTTCTTGGATAGGAGTGTACTACTTTGTTTATCATCGCATAATGCGTCTAGACCCATCTTCGCGGCCCATGTACATCATTGTATGCTTAGTTAACACCATGTGTATGTGGTCAGATTGTGTTATTGGGCATTGCATGATACTTTTTCCGAGGGACGTAGTATCCCCTCTTGAGCACGTTGGATGCTTGGGATTGATGCATGGTTGATTGCGTGATTCACGCATCTAGCATTGCATAGCATATGAGCATTATCGCCCTTGCTTCATCAGGGTTGTAGCCTCTACAGATACATCATGGATGGCCATGTTTGGATACCAGAAATGTTACTTGAGCATACCGGGTGTATAGGATGCCCATGGGTGAATTCTCAAAACTTCCATAGTACCTAGGATCTGCTCTAGCGCCGTGACCGAGTGGAATATATGAGCGCACGAGGGCCTTATACCGTTAGGCCGTGACTCCCACTGTCGTATAGTCGGTTGGATAGGGGTGTGGCCTTACTCGCCTGATGTAAGAGGGCATTACTATGCTGAGTCTGACTAGCTCATGAATGGGTCCGCTACCTTCAGGCCTTGGTGGTGATTGGTTATCCACAGGTGGGTAGTGAGGTCTCTTACGCTCGTTTGACTGTGCGGGGTCTGTAGAGCGGCAGTCATCTAGCATTGTAATGGACCATAGTGATTTTCTTATGATAGAAATATACTTGATATGTGGATTGGATATGAGCACTGACATTACTTCGCATTGCAGTTGCATCGGCTGTATAAGCCTCAGAATGCACCACCTTGGCATGGCGCCCAGTACTCATTGCATTACATTACTCATTGCACTATATAGCCTTGGTATGGCTTCTTACATTATCATACTGTCTTGGTATAGCTTCTTATGTTCATGATCACCTTGGTAAGGCTAGTGGTATTAGTATTAATCGTGACTCCCTTTTACATTCTCTATCTTCTTCTGAGCACCATTGTCACACACTTTCACCACCCTCTAAGCTTTCTATAAGCTTATGCACGATTGATGCGTGCAGGAGATCGTAAGTTGGTGTCTTAGCAGTAGAGCTTGGATAGGTGTGCAATCTGAGGACCCAGTTTTGCAGATTCTCTTCCTTCTTTCTTCTGTTATCTTATGTATATCTTTTGGACCTGATGTAAGCTTGTAAAAGTTTAAATTCATAGTGAATTTTATGATGTGTGCCTTTATTATTCTCAAATTTACTTACTGTGATCTTGAGTATGCTCGTATTGAAAATGATTATATTGTTGTGAAAATCCTCCTTGTAGGATCCCAGGATCGGAACCTACCTCATGAGCCGAGAATGAGGTACTACGGAGGCTGTTGCAGCCAGAACCGGTCATCGGGTTCCTTGTGAGGTCCGGTTACCGAGTATAGGGCATGACACACTGTGACCTGGATGGAGTCAAAACTGAATAATGGAGTGACAAATTAAGGATGATAAACAAACATGAACACCTCTGGCAACAGTATGAAGAACATGAACCATGAAGGACGTCAATTCAGATTTATTACCCGATCGAAGATACAAGTTGGATACAAAAATCTTGTGAAGAACTCTATATTTGAGTAATAAAAACTTTGAGGGGAGCGCATTCCCTTTATGCATCCATTGTACGTCCAAATTGCATAAGGCTCTTATGAGCATACGTTTTTTAATTTCTGAGAATTTTTCAGATAAGGTATAGACAGGAATGCCCTCATTATTCACAGGAATTTTTATAAGAGTTGAAATCAAATGACGATCAACATCAAATAGTCCTTCTCTAGTAGTTATTTTAAAAGTTAAATTTTTTATTGAAAAATTACTTATACAAGCGAACATGGATTGGGCAATGGACCGGGATGCTGGCCCACCCCAATGCAATAAGTTATCCCAACCTATAGTTCAAAGAATAAGAAGGATATCATAGGAAGAAACATGATTTACATCAACAAGACATTCCACAATAACATTCCTCAATTTAATGTCCCGTACAAAAGATGGATCATCTTTGGAGGATCGAAGATGACGCTTGGTAATAGGAGTAGATCAGGAAGAAGATGGATCACAAGATGTTATCTTTCTTCCTCTAGATGCCATATGCAACAAAGATTTGAAGGAAATAAAGTGTTGCAATGGATTAATAAACGGGTTTTCTCAAATCAGATTTGGGTGAAGAAAAACTCCAAATCTCAATAAAAATAAAAATAAACAACTTCAAGAAAGAGATAGAAGCAAACTTGATACAAATCCATAAGAAATAAGCAAATGGAACACTAACCTCGATGGATTTGGAAGGTGGGTTTGACTGGTCGGGCGTCAACTTGTTGGAGAGGGAAGTTGAAATAAGGAAGAAATGAAAATTTTTCCAATTTAAGTCAATCAGTGTGATTTACGACTAGTCGTGGGCTTTCTTCGACTGGTCGTGCTACGACAGGTCGAGGAAATCCTTAACTGGTCGAGTACCACCAAAAATCTGATTTTCTGCATATTTCACAAAAATTGAAATCTAACCTAACAAATATATATAATATGATACAAATATGCATAAATAATCATTTTAGAATGCACATGCCAAGATCAAATTTTAATTTATTAAACCTACTTTTGTCAAGCGGTTTGGTGAAAATGTCAGCACGTTGATTCTCAATAGGGATATATTCTAAAGATATAAACTTTTCTTCTACTAATTCACGAATATAATGAAATCTAATGTCAATGTGCTTAGTATGAGAATGCTGAATTGGATTTTTTAAAATATTTATGGCACTGAAATTATCACAATATAATAACATAGAATCTTGTTTAATTTCATAATCACTTAGCATACATTTCATCCAAACAAACTGCATACACGTATTAACAGTTGTGATATATTCAGCTTCAGCAGTTGAAAGTGATATAGAACTTTTTTTCTTACTAAACTAATAAACTAAAAAGTTTCTGACATAAAAGCAACCACCATTGGTTGATTTTTTATCATCAAGATTACCAGTCCAGTCAGCATCCGAGTACTCAGCTAATTGAGCACTAGTCTCATGTGGATACCAGAGACCGAGATTAATAGTACTTGCAACATTTTGCATAATTCGCTTGACAACAATCAAGTGCGATTATTGAGGATCAAACTGATATCTAGCGCAAATACCAACACTTAGAGTAATATCGGGTCTACTAGCAGTTAAATACAATAAACTACCAATCATACTCTGATATAATTTCGGATCCACATTTTTACCTGCAGAGTCTTTTGAGAGTTTCAAAGTTGTACTCATAAGAGTATCAAAATTCCTACCATTCTCAAATCCAAATCTCTTAATCAAATTCATAGCATATTTAGATTGAGAAATGAACATTTCATCAGGTTGTTATTTTACTTGCAACCCAAGGAAATAATTCAATTCCCCAACCATGCTCATTTCAAACTAAGATTTCATCAAATCTGCAAACTCAATAGTCATGTTAGTACAGGTAGATCCATAAATGATATCATCAACATAAATTTATACTATTAAAATGTGATCATTATATTTTTTGATAAATAGAGTTTTATCAACACATCCCATTTGAAAATTATGGCTTAATAGAAACTTTGTTAGTTTCTCGTACCTTGCCCTAGGAGCTTGTTTGAAGCTGTAAAGTGCCTTTTTAAGGCGATACACATGATCAACATTTTTGGGGTCTTCAAAACCCATCGGTTGTTCAGCATAGACTTCCTCATGCAGATTGCCATTTAAAAATGTACTTTTCACATCCATTTGGTAAATTTTAAACTTTCTAAAACACGCAATGGATATAAAAAGTCTAATTGATTCAAGACGTGTTACTGGTGTGAAGGTTCCATTATAACCAATACCTTCAATTTGAGTGTAGCCTTGTACTACTAGCCTAGCCTTGTTTTTAATTATACTACCAAGCTCGTTAGACTTATTTTTGAAAATCCATTTAGTTCCAATGATGTGTTTATCTTTAGGTCTAGGTACGAGATACCAAACATCATTTCTCATAAATTGGTTAAGTTCTTCTTATATCGCAACAATCCAGTTTTTATCAGCAAGAGCTTCTTTTACATTAGATAGTTCTATTTGGGATGTAAAACATACGTAATTACATATATTCTCAAGTTGTTTATGGGTATGAACACCAGTGAGAGGGTTTCCAAGAATCTGTGTGGTTAAATGATCTTTAACAGTCCTCAAGTTAGAGTTAGTATGATTAGATGAAGTATCAGGTTTATCAATTACAAGAATTTCATCATTATTTGGACTTGAGACTGGTGTGTTTAAGTGATCATTAATGACCACATTGATGGACTCTTGAATCACACCGGTCCTTTTATTCAGAACCCTATAAGCTCGACTGTTTAAAGAATATCCTAGAAAGATCCCTTCATCACTCTTCGTATCAAACTTTCCCAGATTTTCACAATCTCGCACAATATAACACTTGCTACCAAAAACTTGAAAGTACTTGACAGTAGGCTTTTTATCAAACCATATTTCATAAGGCGTTTTATTATTATCTTTACTAGTATAAACTCGGTTAATGATGTAACAAGATGTATTGACTGCTTCAGCCCAAAGATTCTTAGAGAGCTTTATGCTATTCAACATGACATTAGCCATTTCTTGAAGCACTCTGTTTTTCCTTTTAACTATACCATTTTATTGTGGAGTTTTAGGCACTGAGAATTCATGTAATATTCCCTGGTCACTACAGAACTTCTCAAAATCGCTATTCTCAAATTCAGATCCATGATCCCTATAAATCTTACTGATTTGAGAACCTTTTTCAGTTTGAATCCTTTTGAGAACTTTTCTTACTTCTTCAAGGGTTTCAAATTTGTACCTTAAGAAGATTACCTAAGTATATCTGGTAAAATTATCTACAATTATTAGGATATATCTTTTGCCACCTCGACTCTCTATTCTGGTAAGTCCTATAAGATCCATATGGAGAAGCTCGAGTGGTCTTGATGTGGCATTGGAATTCACCTTTTTATGTGAGTTCCTTATTTGTTTGCCAATCTGGCATTCGCCACATATTTTATCTATTTTTTGTAGTTTGGGTAAACCTCTTATAAGTTTCCGTTTGCTCAATCTATATAGATTTCGGTAGTGTACATGTCTAAGACTTTTGTACCACAAATCAGTCTCGTCTGTATGGATTATGTAACATGATTGATTAGATGAGCTGGATTCGCTAACAATATAGCAGTTTTCAGACGTTCTATGTCCAGTTGGTATTACTAAACCCTTGTTGTTTAGAATCTCATAGCTTTGATTGGAAAACTTAACACTATGGTTATTTTCGCATATTTGAGATATGCTTAGCAAGTTATGTTTTAGTCCTTCAACATATAAGACATTCTTGAACAAAGGAAGGTTATAAAGTTGAACCATACCTTGGCCCATAATCTTACAATTGTTACCATCACCAAAAGTGACTGAACCATCAGTCATATCTTTAAGATCAGTGAATAAACCTTTATCACCAGTCATATGTATTGAGCATCCACTGTCTAGGTACCACTTTGAATGGCTTGTAGCTTTGAAAGTTGTGTGGGAAACCAAGCAGGTACCCTTTGGAACCCATTTCATAACCGTTTTGGGTTTAGGTGGATAGTTGGTCTTCTTTCGTTTAAAAGAGTTACAAGTATGACCTAGTGAGTTAGAATTTAGAAGCTCCTTAAGTAAATCAACTATCTTTTCAGCCAAAGGACTTTGGTTTTACTTTTAATAATTGATATGGTTTTTGAAATGATTTAGAGTTTTTAGAAAATGTTTGATCTTTCCCTTTTGAGTTTAAGGTCTCTCCCTTTACGAACTTGAGAGGAGTACTCTTCGGTTTAGGAGAAACACTCTTATCATAGCCCAGATCGGATCGATCACAACATTTTCTCGATCCTGATAAGAGTTTTTCTAATGTAGGATCACCTTGGGCATATTTCCATGTTTCCTTTAAACTCAAGAGTGAAGAGACTTCTTGTTTTAGTTGTTCGTTTTCATATTTAAGATTTTCAATCTGGGAGGTTTTAAAATCTAAATCGCATTTATCTTTTTAAAACAGTTTGAAATGTGGGACTTTTCTAAAACAAGAGATTCATAAATTTCTTTGAGTTTAGAAAATTTCTCTTTTTGAAGTTTCAATTTCACAGCAATTTTACAAAACTTTCCTTGTATAGGGCATTATATACATCTTGAAGATCATCTTCATTTTCACATTCACTATTTAGATTTTCTTCACTAGTCGAGTCATCATGATCTGAAAAAGTGAATTTGGCTAGAGTCATAAGGGCCTTAACATCACTGCACGACTCGATTTCAGAATCTTTTGATTCAGAGGAGGCTTCAGAATCAGAGGACTCATCCAAAGTAGTCAACATACCCTTCTTCTTGGGTTTGTTCTTTTTAGGACACTTGTTAGTCAAATGCCCATATTCATGACAGTTGTAACACTGACTGTCTTTTAATGATTTTCTTGATTTAGGTTTAGGTTTCTTTTTATCATTTGCCTTTTGAAAATCAACCCTCTTTTTACTTTTAAAAATCTTATAAAACTTTTTTGTCAAAAAGGTCATATCATCTTCAGAGTTTTTTAAATCAGAGTTTAAATCATTTTCTTGAAGACCATTTTTAGAAGTTTTTAAGGCAATAGATTTACCTTTTGGAACTTTAAAGGTTAACTCATAAGTCTATAATGAGCCAACTAATTCTTCAACCCTCATATTGTCCGTATCACGAAGTTCCTGGATTACGGTTACTTTAGAATTGAACCGTTCCAGAAGTGAACGTAGTATTTTAGCACATATTTTGCTTTCAGGGATTTTATCGCCTAGACCCCACATAGAGTTTGCAATGTGATTCAATCTGGTATAGAAGTCCATGAACATTTCATTTTCTTCCATATGATTTTCCTCAAATTTAGTTGTGAGGATTTATATCTTGGATTTCTTGACAATTAAAGTACCCTCGTGTGTCATTTCCAATATAACCCAAGCTTGTTTTACAGAATCACAGGATATAATTCTTTTGAATTCATTCGGTGACAGTGCACAAGTAATTGCATTTAGTGCTTTAGCATTTGCACTAATCTTATTTTTCTGAAGTGTAGTCCAAGAGAAATATGGTGTAATTCTCATAGATTTTGAACCATCAATCCCAGTACTTCAGTGGTAGGGGGATCCATTCATTCACTGTGGCCAGCCACACACTTTCATCAATGGATTTGAGAAAAATCCTCATCCTGGCTTTCCAATGGCATAATTGGTGTCATCGTAAGGTGGAGGCCTAGTGACTAAAAGGCTATTAAAATTTGACATCTCAAATATAACTTAGATCGATTAGCTCAAGAATTGAATCCAAATAAATAAAAGAAGATCTATTAAGCTCTGATACCACTTGAAATGGCCAAGCTATATGTCCTGTGGGGGGGGGGGGGGGAGTGAATAGGACTATGCCGAATTTAAAATAAATACAACGAAATTAAAGAAAAAGATAGCCTAAACAATTAAGAGATCACAATCCACAATGCAATATGAAATGCAACCTCAATTCAAGTCTTAAGAGGCTTATACAAATTACGTTCTAAGGACAACCTTACACCATAAAAACATGATTTATGGTAGGACAACATTACTAGAACAATTAATATCAATATCTCAAACTGAAGAGGAATAAAGAAAATAAAGCAGGAATAGAAATCCTAAATTATTACAACATTCCCCACAACACTTGAAAAATAAAATGTTACAGCATTCACATCCACATATACATCCCACAAATGAATAATCAAAGATAGAAAAATTAACCACGCAACCACAAAACACAAGGGATTATAGTGGTTCGCCTTTATGTACACCAATTGTTAATAAATAGCCACACAACTACTCCACTCCTAATATCCTCACATAGTGAATATTAGCATTCACTATCAATATACGTTTTCCAGGTTCACTTAAAACCTTCACAATTGTTTTTTTTTCTGTGGGCTTACACAATTATAAAAAAAATCCCACTTCTGAGTTTTACTGGCTTCCTCAGATAACCAAGAGAATGAGATTTTTTTTAGCAAATCTCAAATGAAAACCAAATAAAGTAAATTACATAAAATGTAAAATACCTAAATTTCTCCTTTGTTGTAGTAGCTCGAAAGAACCAAGTCGAAGTAGAGATTCGAATGTCAAAGTTCAATGTCTAATACTCACTTTATAATGGTTCTAAGTTCTAATAGATTTTAAATTAAACGAATTGGGCTAGCTTTAATTGATTTTGATTCCAGAAAAAAAGAAAATAAAACTTCCTCTTTTTAGATCAGATTGGAATACAAGAAACAAAATCAATTTAAAAAGCTAAAGAAAGAGAATATTAAATATGCACACTTAGCTTAAATGGAGCACTGACTTATCTCTCAAAATGCTGGATTAAAATTACTTGAGTTCTCTTCAATATTCCAAGATTCGTGCTCTTTTTATAGGTGAGAAAATCGCATCTTTGACTGGTCCAGTGGTCGCTATGAGTGGTCGTAGGACGAACGAATATTTGAAAATTTGAGTGCAATAAGATAAGGCAGTTTCACGACTGGTCGTAGGTAGTCTACGACTGGTCGTAGGTCACCTTCGACTGGTTGTAGGTTGCTCACGACTAGTCGAAGATAAGTGAAATTCAACGTTGTAGTTTGAGTCGTAGGTTCACGACTGATCGAAGGAGAAGTCGACACTGTTCATATGGCTAGTTGAACAGACCCCAGGACTGGTCGAAGCTTAACAAAAAATTTTAAATTTTTGCAACAAACTTACGACTGGTCCAGAAAATTCTTAGTCAGGTCGAAGCAGTGCTACGACTAATCGAACAAGGTCCAAGACTAGTCTTAGAACAGACTAAATTCTCAAATATAAAACATTTGTATTATGTATCTGAAATGACTTACTTTAATGGTCAACCTGAGGTCAAATGTACCTTAATAGTGAAGTAAGGACATTGAAGTCTTCCCTCGATTATTGTTTTCTCTACATACGATGATCTTAATGTTTCTTGCTGACGACGTACCATTTATGTGTAGTGAACACATATATGAGATAAAGTCCAAATTCTCTACAAATTATGGTCGAATGTATCAGGATCAGTTTTCAACATGGTTCGCCAAACATATACGATTTCATATTGTATCTCACTATACTTAGAATTTTCATTATATTGCACATTATTTCAACCTAAGAAAATCCCTAAACAATTATATTTTGTACATGATAATAAATGAAGACATTGCACACGAGTAACTCTGCGAATGCGTCTAATGCACTATACTTACTAGCATGTGGCCCTGATAGACGTGTATCTAGATATACAGGTTGTATTGTAAATAGGATTCGGTTCCACACTGAAGGACGTGAGAAGTACAGGACCACATAAAATAGTGGGGTGGTTGTGAAGGGAACAAATGAGGAGGATGAAATTGACTTTTATGACATTTTGACAGATATTATTGAACTGAGTTATTATATGAGAAAGCGGGTGTACTTATTTAGATGTGATTGGTGGGACATTGAAAATAAGAAATTGGGAATACATATTGACAACTTTATACGAGCGTAAATTTATCTCGAAAGTGGTTTAAGGACGACCCATTTGTCCTCGCTGGCTAAGCTAAATAAGTATTTTATGTCGCTAACACCAAGAACATATTTGACGTTCCTGTATCAGAAGTTGAAGATAGCGAGGACGGAGGAAATGACACTTCTAGGGTTGAACAAGCATATCAAGAAGATATGCCATCTAGGAATACAAGGAGTGATTCAAGTGTTGATATTGATGTGGTGCAATTAGACAGATGATGTGCCACCTGATCATGTTGATGCCTCAATAATACGTGATATTGTTAGAGATGATAGTGGTTTCATTGATGATGATGTTGTAGACAATGAGGAGGAAATACTGATCAGCGATAGTGATGGTAAAGAAGAAATAACCCTAAGCGATATTAATACAGATAACGATTATTAAATTTACATGTTATTTTTCAATTCGAATAATTTGTGTATTCTATGTATACATGAAAATTACAAGTCATAATTAATTCCTTTTATTGACTTCTTTATAATCCACATTTGTAGTTGAGTCAATTTCTGATCATGTCCTCCTCAAACCGGAGCGTAGCAGAAGCACGCAACATACTTCATTAGCTGTTGCAAATGGACGTTTCGGTCCTATCTTCTTTTAGTAGGGCTATAAAGATACCTGGTCTGGTCGATGAGTGTAGAGTGGAATATATCGTCGACGACTCAAAGAAAAGATTATACAATCTCAAAGAAACTCTGGGGTTGATGGAGATATATAACCACAGGAAACGAGATATGAAAGATGGGACTTTGTCACTTGCACATCTAAATGGAGTCCCAAGAGACCAGATTTCTCCTATTGTGACTGGCATGTTAGCTGTAAATATTTTGAGTGCTTCACAAAACATGACATATGCTTCTGAAGCATACGATAGCTTACACAGGGAGTACTTCAGATAGTTTACTTCAAAGTTGTTTCGTATTACAATGTAATATGTGTATTTAATATAAAATGACAATGTGCAATGGAATTTCTAATGGTTATAGATTAAAGTTTACAGTTTTATTATATTTTGCTTGCATTATAGTATAATGGTCTAATCATATTTTAATCATCTCTCTAAGTATAAGCACAAATGCATTATACCGTCAACACTACTTGTATAATGTTTTAGTATATTCTGCTTGTATTGACATCATTTAAATTTATAAGTTTGTAGCTCGCATATATTTAGTGATGGCACCAGGTGGGAGAGTACATCATTTGCACACTGGATCTACCCCTTTTACATGTGATGTGACGAAGCCAGCATCGTCGTCACATGTTGCATCGTAGGCATCTGATCCCTCACGCATACACTGAGCATTGCATGTAAGTCTAAACATATATTTCTTTTAATGATTTCTATTTATGTTTAGACTTACATATTTCTTTTGCAACAGCGTCGTTGACCAACCGATGAGGACGTGGACCCACGCGTAGGTTGCATTTAGAGCGACTTACGCGTGAGGGTAGGGTGACAGTAAAGTTCCCACATGACTGCATTAGACCTATTGGGAACAATGCCATGTTGTTTGCGTTGAAGGTCAGTGTCTTATGCCGATCTCTGACCCCCCACCACTCCTTGTTGGGGAGACGTGACAAATGATGTGCGGCAGCTCATCCGTCAGCGCCTTCAGGTAAATTTTAATAAATTAAAATTTATTTTATAAAAGTTCGTTTACGATTAAGTTATTTTCTTAATAAGTTCATTGCCTTAATTTATTATTTACGAAACTGCAGGATAAATTTAACTTGGATTTGAGTGTTCAGCACATCTCCCATATTGTCGACGACATGATGAATGAGCGGTTCAAGGATTACCGTAGTAAGTTACACTGACAATACAAGCGTGCGCGAGCCACGAGGAGGTCGTACAATCTGCACCGCCGCATGTGACCGATGAGGACTGGCGGATACTTTGCGATATATTTTCTTCTGATTCTTTTCAGATAATATCTACATATTTACGATATCTTAATATAATAATTAAATTTGTAATTAATAACAATGTATTATGAATAATGTGTTCAAAAGAGGAACAAAATAAATTCTGAACAGGGGAAGTTAGAAGTGAACCACGTAGCTGGTTCAAAGTCATTTGTACAACTTTGTCATGATATGGTAAGAAAGTACTAGTAATTATTACATTTATATATTCTTTCCATGCATTTATATTAAATCTATTATCCTTTCGATTTCGTAGTGGGATTCTGTTACTGGCCAGGAGTTCGGACCAGTAGACTTCTACAGAGGGACTCACTGTTGGTAGGCGACAGGATCTTAGGTACATCCTAGAGCCAGTGAGATTTAGGTAAAAATCCTTAAATTGTAAAATTAAATTGCATTAAATTATAATAATGTCATTGATTATGAAAATTTATATATTTTTATTATGGGAGGAGATGGACACCTTACGCAGTTAGCCCACTCCCGATGGTACTCAGCGGAGTGAGCCAGAGATTCCAAGTCAGGTGCTTAGCGCCCGTTTTGGATATGTGTGTGGGCTTGACCATGGTGCCAAGCTCATAGCACCTGCTAGAGCTGCCTCCAGCCGATCCATTGTTGTTGGCGACAGCGTTGTACGTTGAGCTGATACCACAGAGAGAGGTTTAGTAAATACGGGTCGTTGTCAATGACATCAGAGATCAGCTGGACAGGCAGAGGGAGGAGCAAGCGAGGCAAAGGGAAGAGCAGGAGAAGAGGATGGAGGAGGAGCTGGCGAGGTAGAGGGAAGAGCTGGATAGGAGGATGGAGGATCAGGTGGTGAGGCAGAGGGAGGCGCAGGCGAGGAGGATGGAGGAGATGCGGGTGGAGCATGATTGATGAATGACGGAGATATTTCAAGCTCTCGCTGCATGCTTACCTACGGATGCCTCACAACCTCCACCTTCATCTTTGTGATTTTTTGTATATTTGCTTATGATTTGAAGTTTATATGTATTTATACATAAATGAATGTAATGTAGATAAGATTGTTTGTGTTTGGATGAATTAGTTTATGTTTGGATGGATGTGAATGTGAATATGATGAAATATATTATATAACAGGTGTATATCAGGATGAATATAATGAAATATATTGTTAACAGGTGTATATTAGGAATTTTGTGCTAGAATATTTTTTTTAAAAAGAGACTTTTACCTACAAAAATTTTCGTAGGTAAAAGTTTTTATGTATTTTTTAGCGACGAAAATATTCGTCGCTAAAAGTTTTGCAATTATTTTTAGCAATGAAAATTATTGTCGCTAAAGTTGAACACCTATTTTTTAGCGACGAAAATGTTCGTCGCTAAAAGTTGTGTAATGATTTTTTAGCGACGAATATTTTTACTGCTAAAAGTCTTGTAATTATTTTTATCGACGAATATTTTCGTCGTTAAAAGTGGAACGAATATTTTTAGCAGCAAAAATTTTCACTGCTAAAAGTTTTTTAACGTTTTTTAGTGATGAATATTTTCGTCGCTAAAAGTGGAATGAATATTTTCAGTAGCGAATATTTTCACTGCTAAAAGTCTTGTGTAGTTTTTTTAGCAACGAAAATAAAAAGTGGAATGAATATTTTCAGTAGCGAATATTTTCACTGCTAAAAGTTTTGTGAAGTTTTTTTAGCAACGAATATTTTCGTCGCTAAAAGTGGAGCGAATATTTTTAGCAGCGAATATTTTCGCTCCTAAAAGTCTTGTAAAGTTTTTTTAGTAACAAAAAATTTCGTCGCTAAAAGTGGAACGAATATTTTTAGCAGCCAATATTTTCACTTTTAAAAGTCTTGTGAAGTTTTTTTAGTGACGAATATTTTCGTCGCTAAAAGTGGAGCGAATATTTTCGTTGCTAAAAGTCTTGTAAGGTTTTTTTAGATCGTCGCTAAAAATCTTGCCTTTGGGGACGATTCAAATTTTTCGCCGATAAAAGCCTTTTACTTCGGTTTTTTAGCGATGAATTTAGCGACGAAAATTTTCGTCGCTAAAACTTTTTAGCTACGAAAATTTGGCATTTAGCGATGAAAAGTTTCATCGCTAAAAGTCGGATTTCTTGTAGTGATACTAATATTTTAATGATTGCATTTGTTTATTATATTTTAATACACATCTTATTTTTTATATTTATGATTATTTTTATTATATATGTAGTTATTTATCGTAAAGAATTTCATTTATTCTAAACAATCAAGCAAAAATATAGGACAACTATTCATATAAAAGTCGTGTTGTGTGGCGCACAATCTATTTGGGAGAGAGAGATCCAACATTTCTTATTAGCTTGAGTCATAAAAAATGATGTGGACCAATCAGACACGACAACACCGGAATTTCATGTCTTCAACTCATACGATCCATACTCAATTATAATTTATAAGTAATTTATATATTGATCGGGTTCGGGTTGGGTCGGACAACAAAAGACCTCAACCCGAGCCCGACCCAGGATTTATTGGGTTAGTGTTTGTATAGCCCAAGCTTGAGATCAGACTCGATACATCTTGCCCAAGCCCAACCCAATGTCGGGTTCAACCCGCCCAACTTTCAGCTCTTATATATATATATATATCAAAATCTCAATGTTTTTATAAATAACTTTTTCCTTTAATTTCAAATTTTTAACATTTTCAATTAATTTTTAAAATTACAATTTTTTTCAACTTCATTATTTTTCGTTTCAAATTGTTTGTTTTTTGTTGAAGTATCGATTCTTTAATATTGTTTAATTATAAAATTTTAAATTCTAACTTTTCCATTAAAAAATAAAAACACATTTTTTCCGAACTTGTCAACTTTTTTTGAACTTCTCAATTTTATTTTATTTTTCAAAATACAAACTCTCATTTTCTTTTTGCAAAATATTTTCATTTTTTAACGTCGTCGAAAATTTCACATTTTTTTAAAAATCTTTTTAATTTTCTTTTTCAGGATATTTTTTTTTTTCAAAATTATCAAATTTATTCAATATTCTTTTTTCTTTCCCATAAAATAGATTTTAATTAAATCACAAAATTTATTTTTTCAAAATCTCATTTTTTTCCTCAAACATTATTATTATTTTTTAACTGCTCAATATTTTTTTTCATGCCATATTACAAATCATTTAAATATTATTTTTAAATTAAAAAATAATAACTTTCACTCATTTGATATAAAAACTATATATATATATATATATATATATATATATATATATATATATATATATATATATATATATATATATATATATTCAATCAATTGTTAAATATGATATTAGATACAAATATATATAAATATGTACAATTATACCATTAAATATGTATTAAAAACCAATTCTTAGATTAGAGAAAAAAAACATAATTTTCCACCATATTCTAAAAAAAAATTTAAAAAAATAAATGTTTTAGGAAAAAGTCCATTAACGATAGACCATGATCCGTTGCAAAAGCAACTAAAAAATGTCAAACATTGCTATTTTGGGCGGGAATTTCGTAAATTTCGTCATAATTTTGCATTTTTGGCATAGTTCGGTGTCTTGTTGCAAGGACTTTTCTGGGTGCCTAGTCCTTCTTAAGGCGTACCTTTGAATACTTTTCTAAGAGACTAATTCATATTAGGTGTCCTTGTTGCATGATATTTTCTGGGTTGCAAGTTCTTCTTAAGGCGTACCTTTGAGTACTTTTTCGAGTAGGTATTTCTCATTGGGTGACCTTTTTTGCTAGCTAGATGTGCATCCCTAGGTCTGTGAGCATGTGCATGCATCCATACATTTAAACAAGATTATCTTATATAATTTATTTAATAAATATGTATCTAATGAACTTTATTTGATTACCATGACAATCGTTGTGTAATATTTGTTATACACTGTCTCTAATAACTATACTTAATTATCTTGATAATATGATAAAATTTGGGGGTTATACCTCACTGGGATAGCCATTGACACTATTGAACCGTATCTAGTGTGCAGGAGACACATATGATGCGCATACTAATGTTCATGTAAAATAGGAGGAGCCAGATGACCTTGCGACTCTCTATTCCTAACTTCCTTTGTAATTAACTTATACTATTATGTAGTATAAAAGTTAAGACATTGGTTTATATAAGTCTTTGGAAAACCACTCAAATATTTGGTTTTGTATATTTGGATTTCCTCTCATACTTGATTTGTTTCTATTCCACTAGTTTATTAACTCTGATATATATATTTTTATTTTTTTAAAATAATAATAATAATAATAATGTACATGGAATTTGGCTATCTTTAAAAGTTAACACTCGATTTTTTGAAAAACGAGTAGTATACTCAAGTTTCAGAAACCAATGTATTACAATTATTTGTTACTTTATGCTGTGATTTTATTTAGCAAGAATTATTTTTATATAAAATTTGCGTGTTCTTTGTGATTTCTTGAACTTTCGTTTTTTATTATATAAGGTTGCTTCTGCGCTGGACAAGTCATGTAAGGGCTTGTTGCGTCCCCAACATCACAAGTGTAGATCCTATTTTTTTGGCCATGGTATTTTCCCTGTGTGCTACAGCTTATGAATTGCCTTGGGCATATGCCCTGTTTAGGACTACATGACATGTGAACTATCTTATGATCTGAACCATCGGTTTGCTAAGCCCTGGATGGGTGGTTGGTGTCATCTCATCAAAATCGTTCCTTGGAGATACCATGTGGACGACTCTCTCAAATGGATTATTCATGTTGATAATTTAAGTTTCCTTGATCCATACGGTCAATTCTGTGTTGCACCGATCAGATGGAAAAATTTGTCTGTCAGGCCCGAGCTTTTCACGATGACTAATGAAAAATGGGTGGAAGCCAATGGATGGTCCAGATAAATGATTTGACAGTCTTTGCACACATTTGACAGTTCATGCATGTGTCTACTTAGCTTGTAGCTTGTGTGGTTCAGCCGTCATGTTGTATTGACTCTTGACCAAACAAGCCTAGTTGCAGGCAATATGCACCTTCGTGGTCCGCTGCATTTTTCGCAGGGACTCAGCTGTTAGGGTCAAGTCACCTTTTGGGAAAGGGATTGGTGTTCACAAGGTACAGACATTGATCCAAAATCCGTCCAATGAACATGCAGGCACGACAAATGTGGTAATACCCTTCGAGGTGGGATTCTATTCAATCTTGACTAGCATAGTGTAACGGGACACCTTCCACAGATACCTAAGATATATGAGTGGTCTTGATTAAGGTCAGTGTTGTTTGGGCCCACCTATATAACATCTACTGTTTATCTTGCACCCTGAGACCATAGGACGAATTGCAGTAGCTTTAAGCTCTGAAGCAATTATTGTGATGTTTGTGTTACTTCAACTCTGTCCATCCACTTCGCTAGCTCATTTTAGGATAGCCATAGATAAGGTAGATCCAAATCTAAGTGAGCCGCGCCATAAGAAGCAACGTGTAGGCTGATATTTGTGTATTGCCTTCAAACATGTGGAAGTCATCTTCACATGATCGGGCTGCATGTAAACATCATGAAGGGCCAAGGAGGTGGGGATTGTACATCAATCGTAGGTTCGTATGTGGTGCCACCACGCTGGGCATCTTCCTTCCAATCTGTAAATCCGGTGAGGCTCACAAGGATGAAAGGAAGATACAAAATCAGGATGATGTAGGCCAGGCAGCATGAATTTAGAGGTTTTTTAGGCACAATTTTAAAAATTTCAATTGGGGTGGCCCATCTGATCAGTTTTTTTATTGGACTGATTTTTTGTACTTGCGGTGATAATAAAGATGGGTATAAGGGTTCTCACCTCATGGCCAGAGTGGATGCATGCATGCATGTCACATACATACATACATAATATGGTGGGCCCCACAGATTTTGGGTGTTTTACTATTTGCAATTATATATGTGTGGCCCACCTGATAAACACATGGATGAAAGTGTGCATGCTGGTAGATTTTTAATACTTGTGGTCTCCATCTTGGCTTACCAAAGCAAGTACATGTGTGATAATACTCGGGTGGTAGACTCTGAGGAGTTTCAACTCGCGGTCAGGGGTTAGAGTACCCATATGTGGTGAAATTCCACTAGTGTGAGTGTGTAGGGGTGTGTGTGCGTGTATTATAAAAATAAAAAATAATTAAAAAATAAAAAACAAGAAAAAAAGTGTGATAGTACTCCCGAGATGGGATTTACCTACTATGGTACCGTGCGAGGGCGGATTGGCTACGCCCCCTGCCACCAGCCTGGTGGCTGATGGTCGGTGCTACGTGGGCCCCACCATGCTGTCTGTGTTTCATCCACTTTATTCATCCATTTTTACATATCATTTTATGGCTTGATCCCAAAAATGAGAGGGGTATAAATATTGGTTGGACCATACCACAGGAAAATAATAGTGATTGGATATCCACCATTAAAAACCTTCTAAGACCCACTGTACTGTTTATTTGACATCCAATTTATTTATTAGGTCATACAGACCCAGATAAATGGAAACAACAAAGATCAGCTTGATCCAAAACTTTTATGGCCCCCAAAACTTTTTTAATGGTTGACGTTCATTCAACACGGTTTCCTATAATGTGGTCCAGTTGAGATTGGGATACACCTAGTATTTAATCTCATACATAGAATGATCTAAAAAAATAGATTGACGGCATGGATGAAACACATACATCATGGGGCCCCACCACCTATGGATAGATGAAACACATACATCATGGGACCCCACCACCTATGGATACTCAGAACCCTTAACCAGGTGTTGAAACTGTTAGAGTCTACCACCGAAGCCGGAGTAAGGATCCTATAGACACATGGGATATATGAGTGGTCTTAATCAAGGTCCATTTTGTAGGAGCCACTTCTATATATAACATTAGATGTCTGTGGAAGCTGATTCCCTGGTGACTCATGCAGTGGTCCACCCTGATGTACGGTTTTTTTTTTTTTTTTTTTAAGACACGCACACACAACCCATACGCTCATGCTAGTGAAACTCCTGAGAGTCTACCACCCAAGCAAGAGTAAGGACCCCCTAATGTACGTATTTTATGTTAATATCCATCCAATTTACTAGCTCTTTTAAGGCATGAGCCTAAAAATAAAGCAATCCACAAGTGTGCATTTTTTAGGGACAGTCTCTCAATGGTACACTTGGAAGGAGGATGTAAAGCCAATAAACGTCCATCTAATTATGTTAGCTGTTGATTTATTTTTTTTCATACCATTGCTTAAAAGGCCACTAATCGAATGGCTGTCATCTGATAGATGTATTTTTTCAAATCATATTCCATCTACAGTACAACCCACTAGATGGATGGTTCTGATTGATAGTTCCTCACAGTGTGCCGTGTGGAAAGATGGCTCTACCATACGATCTCTCATTCGCACCATTTATCCATATGAAACACCTTAGCTTTTGGACATTGTTTATCGCTTATACATGAAACGTCACCATCACCAACCATCAACTTCTATTCTTTGATGCGAATGCGGTCCACTTCACTCCATGTGAATCCCACGTGACGAATAAACAAATAATTGATGCACTGATGCTACTGGTACATTAATTAAAACCACCTACTTACATATTTTTTTATGTAATTTCTGTGTTGGGGAATTTAATTTTAAAGTTGGCCTAATATTTCTAGAGTAAGGACCATCGGATCAACAGTCTGGATGACCGGCCGTCATCCCATCTGTACATAGGAGTCCAATAGAACGCCATTCTCTTGGATGCATCATCCAAATGGAGAATTATCTGCTATGCATGTAGAATTTATATAGGCAGTTCCACATCATCCAATGGTGATATCCAGTGTCCAGTGAATAAATCATAACCCACAGAGATCAAACCATTCTAACCATTTAATGGTTGGATGCTTATGAACAGCTTAAAAAATCAGGTGAAATCAGACAGGTAAGATTGTCTGATCCATTTAATTTTTGTCTGTGATCAACGGTAGATGTCCCAAGGGACAGACATTCGGAATTGTGTCATCTACCTATGACACTATGCGTTGCATATGTGGGTCGATAACCTCCAGTTTAGAAATGGTAGTCAGCGATCAACATAGCTTAACAACCCTCAGTATACTCTCTCTCTCTCTCTCTCTCTCTCTCTCTCTCTCTCTCTCTCTCTCTCTCTCTCTCTCTCTCTCTCTCTCTCTCTCTCTCTCTCTCTCTCTCTCTCTCTCTCTCTCTCTCTCTCTCTCTCTCTCTCTCTCTCTCTCTCTCTCTCTCTATATATATATATATATCCCATCCTACGTAGTTCAAGCACTGAAAAGAAAATAAATTACAATACAAATAGAAGTCCCTTCTTTTATTATTATTATTAAATTACAGAAAGGTGATATGAATACAAGCCCTTATACAATAGTTTAAAAACTCAAAACGACTAGACCCAACTTACCCAAGTGGAATCGACTTGACTAGATTTCATCCAGACTCGAGAAAAACTTACAAGAACTTTTCAGATATTACATAAATAGGACCGGAGAAACTTGCCTGAATTTCCGAGTTGACTCAACTCGACTGGTTTTGAACCGAGGCCAGTTTTCATTATTTTTAAACCATGCCTTGCAGGGGAGCCCATCTATACACCATTAAATATGCCAACGTATCTAACATGATTGGGTTCTAAGCCATCCATCAGGTGAGACTTATTGCGCCGATTACACTGCCTAAACATCAGAGACTTGGACTGGGTGGTGACCCCAACACCAACCAGCTAGCTGGTGGAAAAGCTCCGCGGGCCCACCATCATGTATGTGTTTTATCCAGCCATCCATCCATTTCTCCCGATCGTTTTAGGGCATAAGCATAAAAAGTAAGCAGATTTAAAGCTCAAGTGGACAACATCCCATGAAATAGTGGAGACTGAATGCCAACCATTGAAAACTTCTTCGGGCCCACAGAAATTTTGGATTAATATGATTTGTGTTTCTCCTTCATCCAGGTTTATGTGACTTTATAAACAGGTTGGATGGCAAATAAATGTTGCGGTGGCCTCCATGAAGTTTTCAATGATAAGCCTTTAATCTACCACTATTTCATGGGGTGTGGTCCACTTGAGCGTAGGATTTGCTTAATTTTTATTCTCATGCACTAAAATGAACTGAAAAAATGGATAGACGGCGTGGATAAAACACATACATAATAGTGGAGCTCACAGAGCTTTTTCACCAGCTAGCTGGCTGATGTTGGGGTGACCAGCTAAACCGAGTGGAAGAACCAGGCCAATCCACTAATCAACCAGGCAATGTTTTTAGAAACAAATGGATGGCTTAGAAAAACTTCTTGGACCCATCAATTCATCAGGCGGATAGGCACGTGTGACCCATCTAATGGATGGCTTGGATTTCACACCACGTGTGCCACTTTGGCACATACGGTGGTGTGTAGGTGGGCCCCCTCTACATGCTTAACGATGCTCATCCTAACATAATCCACACCACATTTGTATAGCAATAGATAAAACACAAAAAATACAAAAAATATCATAAATACCCTCACATGAGAGAACACTCACCACGACATGGGTCGTAAACGGGCTCACATGCCACAATGTACTGTGGATATGGCTGCCAGCATGGTTTGCAGATCTTCGGCTCTTCTTTTTTCTCCTCTTTCTTTTCTTCCTTCTTTTCTTCTTTTGGTTTCACCTCTTCTAGCGTGATTATAACTGTGTAACCCACCTTCTTATTCATACGGCATGCCAGTTTAGCGGCATCAACACATTCTCCGATCACCACGACCTGATCTTGTTCCTTCCCTTCTATCACCACCGAGATTACACCTGCATCAAATTGGAGAACTTATGTCAAACTTAAATGATCGGATGTTTAGGATCATACACAAGTTTTATACCGTGAAATGATTGATGGGTCACACTCAATTGAAGTGATTAGATGGCTAGGATCATCTAATCATCAGGATTCTTTGTTATATGGCTCATCCAGATGGTGGAAAACCAAATCAGTAGGATGTGTAAGAGAATACGCACACGGGGCCTTAATCGTGTTTATATGTCAAATCTACGTACTTTAATTACATAAATGGACCTCATAATTGTAAAATCTCATATTTGTCTGGACCTATTTTGAAAGCAAACGGTTATATAAAAACGATGAAACTGTGAGAAATTGCAAGGACATTTTGTGATTGACTTTTCTTAGGATAGCTCCTCAGATCTCGAGTCCGGATCCTCTATTATCCGGTCAACAGGGATTTTCTGTTATCTTAATCCTCATTGGTCCACGTCACTACTCACTTAAAAAAATAAAAAAATAAAAAAAGCCATGGGCACCAAACCATTAGGATAACATGAAATCTCTGTTGACCAGATAACAGAGGATCCTGACTCCCTCGGATCACATGAGTTAGGGGGGTTTGGCTAGTGTCTCGAACATCAGCCTGATAGCTGATGTCAAAGCTCTCTGTGGACCCCATCATTATGTATGTCTCTTATCCATGCCGTCCATCCATTTTTCCAAATAATTTTAGGGTATGCCTCCAAAAATACGGTAGATCAAAACCTTAGGTGGACCACACCATACGAAACAGTAGTGATTGAAGGCTGATTGTTGAAGACATTTTGAAGGCCACAGAAGTTTTGGATTAAGCTATATTTGTATTTTGCCTTAATCTAAGGCCTATGTGACCTTATCAACAGGTTGGATGGCAAGTAAATATTATATTGCACCCTAGGAAGTTTTTAATTGTGGACACTAAAAAGAGTTGGCTCATGCCATAAAAAGAGAGGGCATAAAGGATGAATGGCATGGATAAAACATATACATCATGGTGAAGCGCATGGGACAGGAGGCAAGATGTCTATCAGGTAGGTACAACTTAGATTTTTCGCCATAAAGGCGGGCTGGTTGGACAGCAATGTTAGAAATGGGTGGACGGTTTAGAAAATCTTGGCCATCCTTTTCCAACTGTCCATTTGTTTTGAAAGCTGTGGCCTACCTGAGAGTGTACCAGACTGGTTTTTGAGCCAGGGCAGTTGGATGTCTTGGATCGATCTTACATAGACGTGCCACACTAATCACATGCGTGAGGCTTTGCAGAGAGCTTTGTTTCACTGTCTCAATCATACCAACTAACTCCTTAATCATTTCTTATTATAAAAATATATATTTTAATTAATGAAGCTGGAAATATGATTCATGTAATTAGAAAAATTGCTCTCTCTCTCTTGCCTGTCACGTTTAGAAAGACATTCACGTCTCACACTAGTGTCCAAAATATTCTTTTCATACAACATAGATCTGCTTCTTCTTGTCCAAAAATATGATTCTGTCCTGCCCTTGCCAAGATGGACTCAGTCCTAGGAGGGTGTCTGCAGGGCTCACCATAATGTATGTCTTTTATCCACGTCGTCCATCCATTTTGACTGATCATTTTAGGGTTTGAGCAAAGAAAGAAAGAAAATCCAAGGAGCAAGTGTACCACACCACAGGAAACAATGGTGCTAATGACATCCATAGTTGAAACCTTCCTAGGGCCCACCGTGACGTTTATATGCCATTCAACCTGTTCATAAGAGCATATATATAGACTTGAATGAAGGGACAACATGAATATCAGCGCCATCAAAACTTCAAATTTTCATTTATCCTCATAGTATATATACATTTCACAATGCTAACATACATCATGTTGCATTCACAATTCAATAGATTGCACTACATTTGGACATATTTCTCATTGTTTAATTCACCAAAACTTGTATATGCCCTGGCAAGAAAGCAGACAGATGCCGCTTGTTGGCTCACCGACGTATAATACATTTATGAGCACACCAGTGCAGGTGCACTTAAACACATACCATGCAAATCAGCATCCAAATATGAGCAGTACGGTGTTGGAATCACATATTCATCTCAACACTAATGGTATGTAAAAACATGAATAAAATAAAATATGATGACTTTGGTTGTTTATCATTTCTATGCGTAGACAAAATTGCACTCTTTGCTCTCTTTGAGATAGTTGATCTTTGATGAGATCGGTTGCTGTACTAGACTAACAAATGAAGTCTCAGGACATGCACAACCAAATTATGAAGTCCAAAGCTTTTTATAAGCACTCCATATCCCTTCTTCTTATCTAATTATCTAACGTGAGACAGCACTTTTAAACTCAAAAAACGAAAGAACTCTTCTCAAAAGCTTGTACTTTTATATTTTCTTTTTGGAAAGATTTCAACATTACATGCGTGATTTTTTTATTTTTTGTTTTTTTTTAAATGACATTAAATCATAAGAGAATAACTAATTACTAGAAAGAAAAGGAGTTTATTGCTAGTCACCATGCACGCCTGAAGCGGTCTTCATGGCCTTCCTTCGGCATCTCTCACAAGTCATCTGGACTTTCATGACTATCTTTTGCTGTAAAAGCAAGTTTCCGTCCCGTGAGTATACATTGAAACACAATAATCAAATTATTCACCAAAAAAAAAAAGAAAAAGAAAGAAAGAAAAAAAAAAGAAGAAAAAAGAAACAAAAAAAAGAATCATTTTCTCTTATCTTTGATTCCCATTAATAGAAGGAAATGTATTTTTTTTTTTTTTTTCTCTCTCTCTCCTTTTCTTTTACTTCAAAGATATATATTTGGGTAATCGAAGGTTGCAAAACGTACTTTCATGTTGCGGAACAACTTAGAACAAGATGTTGAATAGCCTCACAGACTTTCCAAACCCCAGCAAAATGCAGGTTTTTCTAGGGAACCTAACTGTGGTGCCTCTAAGGAGATGCCTTCCCCTCCTTTTATAGATGAGGGACGAAGCAGTGTTTTTGTCTCTAGTTTGCACGGTTGGCTGAAAATCGCTAGGTGGTTTTAAGTTTTTCTTTTTCTTTTTAACTTTTTCCTTCGGAGAGGTTTGAAGAACCGACATGCATCCCTCTCAGCGCACGCCTTCATACGCAATGCACATGACGTCACGGTACGTTAGTGGGAAATCTGAGATCTGGTGCAATGGATATGTGCAGGAATCTCTATGGTGCACCCATCATGTGGGACGTTGTGCAAATTGAGTATGGAGGATAGGCAAGTAGGGGTGGGCCTGGCCACAATAACCAAAAGTTGTGCAAATATCCAACATTTTGTTCTAAGTTGGCAATGGACAGATCATGGTTGTTGGGGCCATGCCTAATCCAGCCCAACCCCAAAACTGATAAAATCTCCTGGCTGGAAATTCAGGTAAACCGTGGTAAAATTAGAATAATGAAAATTGGCTTCCGTTTGAAATATGTAGGACTTTACTTCGTGTTTGCAGCAAAACACAAACTCCTAAAAGTCAAAATTCTATAACCCCTACCTTAATGTATGTGTTTTATTTAGGTTGTTAACATTTTCTCATATCATTTTCGATCATGAACCTAAAAAAAAAATGAAGCAGATCCAAAGCTTTTGGACCACACCATGGTAAACAGTGTTTTCGACGGTGACCGCTGTCATTCTCACCTTTTCCTTTGGTGTACGTAATCCACTTGAGCTTTGGATCTGCCCCTAATCTCAGTTTACGTCCTAAAAAGATATTGCAGATTGAATGGATGGTGTCGATAAAATACATACATGATGTTGGTGTCATGGAGTTTTGTGACCTAGTCTGGTGTGTATATCACGCAAACCGAGTGACCCTTTGAGAAGCGGTAGCTATCAAATATTACGAGCGGTTAATATAAAAAGTGGTGAAATTAGGAACTTGCATGCCCGGTGGTAGACTCTCAGGAGTTTCAACACTGGGTAAGGGTTCGAGTACCCATAGATGGTGAGATTCCAGTATACGTGAGTGTGTGGGGTATGTGTGCATGTGTAAAAAAAAATAAATAAATAAAATAAAAATAAAAAGTAAATAATTATTACTTATTTACACCAAATTATCAATAAGTAGGAACTCACATGCCCGCCAACCGCACATATTTGATCAAATATAGACTTTCGTTAGTACATGTGGCCCCATGTTTGATTGAATATAAAATATATTTTTGGCACACCTGATAAAACACGTGTATAACTAGAAGTCCAATAATTCAACAATATGATGTAGGTGGGAATGAGACTCCTTAAGATGAGGAAACGGTCAGAAGTTGCAGTTGTTGCCACCATCTAGTTTCCTTACCGATAGACTGGGTGGAATTAGAGGCGTGAAAACTAAACGGCAACTCAAAGCTTTCCCATACCTTTCTTACAGTATTGTCCCAAGAGAATGAGTGGATTGATCATCCCAATATGGGACGTTTGAGCTGAAGGGCAACAGGCGCTTTAGAAGCAATACAAACCCGTCTATCTTAAATTTTGGCGTCCACCGGAACAACCCTATGTATGATCGTCCAAGTTACGAGCGAAAGCTTCGGTGGGAGCTTTGGGTACCACACCCACTTTGATCCGTCTTTCTTCTCGCCCTTAGTTCTGATAATTTGCCAAGCCGACTGACGTTAAATTCACTCGAAGAGGAATCTGTCCAAATATATTTGTCCTCCATGCTAGAGGTATAGATCCCCCATCCAATATATGATTGAGCACCACCTAAAGGAGGAGATGTTGCATACATGCTTATGAACGCAAGCCATTAGACCCAATATGCACATGAGCTCTTGCTGATTGAAACTGTGGGGACAACAACTGCAATCTCCAAGCACTAAGGGGCCCTAAGCCCAACTGGTCGTCCTCCAAGAAGTTACACTTGCCACAACCGATTAACCAGTGGGTGTGGTCTGCAATAATTAGAATTATTTTGTAGATTTGCTTCCACAAGGGTGAAGCGAAAGAGGCAAGACTCGTACCACCTGCTGTCTGGAAGGAGTACTTCGCCTTCATGAAAGTAGCCCAACTGCTAGACTCCTCTTGAATTTGAAAATCCACTCCACCTTCATCCATTAAGCATTCATCACCTTTTTTAGGATTCTCACCCCTAACCCACCCTTAGATTTTGGGAGATCGATTTTCTTCAAGTTCAACCACTGACAATGTTTCTTATTCCATTCCCAGCCTTAGAAAAAACTAAAAATAAAAATAAAAATAAAAATAATCAAAGAATGCTTTTTTCAGGTCTCCTAACAAGCTGGAAGGGACTTTCATAGTCAAAAGAACGTGAATTGAGATGCTACTCAACACATGGTTAATCTGCATAAGTCTTCCAACTTGGGTAAAAATTATGCTCTTTCCAACCCAATATTCTATGGTGGATCATCTCAAGCACCGATTGAAAGTGAAAGTAAGCCCTCTGAGGCCTCCCTTTAAAAATAGGAATCTCTAGGTAGGTAAAAGGAGCAACCCCCTTGTTGAATCCAAGGATTCTTTTGGCTGACCTGGAGCATGCTTTAGATTCACTGGCAGAGAGAATGAAGAAGTTCTTTTGACTATTGACTTTCTGCCCTGACGCCATTTCATACTTACTGAGAAATTTGATAATCATTCTCGGGGATTCGCAGCTTCTGTTTGCAAACAGGACCGTGTCAGCGAAGAGGAAATGTGAGACCAGTGGGAAATCCCTACGGGTCTTAAAGGTTTGAAAGATGCCTCTATCAACCAATTGCTTGAAGCCTCTCTCGAGAACCTCGTCCGCTAAGATGAAGAGTGCTGACAAGATAGGGTCCCCTTAGAGAAGCTCTATTGACGACTTGAAGAACCCCACATGCCTCGCCATTAATTTGGATCAAGAAATAGGAGTTATACCAACACTTTTCTACCATCTCAATCTATCTCGCATCGAACCCAAACTTGTTGAGGACCGCCTTTAAGAAGCCCCAATAGATCTATCTTAAGCTTTTTTCATGTCCAGTTTGATGAGAATGTTTCTCCCTCTGACTTTTCAGTTCATGTCTCGAAAGATTTCCTGAGCAAGAGCACAACTTTTTGCTATGAATCTCCCTGTTGTCAGATGTCTTAAATCTGAATGTGCACGACCGGTCGTGGGTTAGGTTCGACTGGTCATGGGAGCAGCTCGAGTAATCGTAACCCACTTGACTCAAAGTCTAACGAGTATCAATTTTTGGGGTTCGAGGTGCTCGACCGGTACTAGGCCATGCTCGACCAATTGTGGGTGACATTCGACCGGTCGTGGCTTCGTCTTGACCAGTCGTGGTTACGTAGATTCGTTTTACGATTTTGTGCGAATTGCGGATTTTGAGTCCTTTTGTAATAAGGATGCAGAAATGAGTTTCCTAAAACTATAAATAGGGGTTCCTAGAGTTTTTCTATGGTATGGGAAATAATTCTAAGGCTTTCTAAAGGGGTTCTAGGGAAATCAAAGGGTATAGAAAGGGTGCGATTCGAGGTTGTTCAAATCGGGTAAGTCCTCTCTCTTGTAATTTCTATTTTCATAGTGGGGATCTGTCGCTTTGTGCCATGGTTTTTTCCCACAAGGGTTTTCCACGTTAAATCTTTGTTCTCTTGTGTGTGCTTGGTGTCATTATATTACTATCCTAGATCTAGATCTGTGTGATTTCGCAGGTCCAAAATTCCAATAAGTGGTATTAGAGCCAGGTTAGGGTATAGATCTAAATATGAGGGATTAGTAATAATGGCGAGCACTAGGTATGAGATTGAGAAGTACTCAGGAAAAAATAAGTTTTAGTTATGGAAGATTAAGATGATAAGTTCCTTAATCAAGTAAGGCAAAGATGGTGCTCTTGAGGAGCGAAAATCTACTATAACTGATGATTATTAGAATACTCTTGATAAGAAGGCTTTATCATCGATCTATTTATGTCTCACAGATGAGGTTCTCTACAACGTTATGAGGGAGAAAACTACAGTTAAGTTATAAGCAAAGTTAAAGATGACAGAGGGTGGACATCTGGAGGCTCACATTAGCAACTTTAATAAATTAGTTTGCAAATTGTTAGATATGAAGGAAGTAATGAAAGATGAAGAACAAGCATGTATGTTGTTGAATTCTCTTCCAGCGTTGTATGAGTCATTCAAGGACACTATGTGCAGCATGAATAAAACCCTGAGTGTTGACACCGTTATCTCAGCCCTTCAAAGGAAGGCTATAAGACAACTAAACAATGACATGAGGACATCTTCTAATGCACTGTTTATAGTGGGTAGGAATTCTGAACAAGGTATAGATTCTTTAGGTTCTAGATCCAAATCCAAGGGCAAGGACAAAGGAAAGGTAAAGTGCTAAAATTGTGGGAAGGAAGGACACGTGAAGAAGGATTTTAAAAATCCTAAATCGAAGAGAGAAGATTCTAAGGCTTCATGTAGGGAGGCCAATGGTGCCACATTAAATGGATGTGATGGTGCTGTTTTATCTGTGTCTTCACTTAGACAGCCATACGATGATCATAAAGACGAGTGAATGCTAGACACAAGGACATCTTTTCACATGACTCCTCATCAGAGTTGGTTCACCAGCTATAGGGAGTGAAATATTGGACAGGTATTTATGGGCAATGACATTGCCTTTAACGTTGTGGCTGTTGGTTCGATGTGCATCAAGATGTTTGATGGGGTGGAGCGTATCTTGACAGATGTGAGGCACGTTCCTGATTTGAAGCAGAATCTGATTTCTCTCGGTGTACTTAAGGTAAAAGGATACAAGTACACAGGTTTTGATGGTGCTCTTAAAGTATCTAAGGAGGCACGAGTAATCATGAAAGCTCAATGACTCCATAACTTGTACAGGTTGATCGAGAGCACTTCAAAAGGTGGAGCTACAATGGATGTAGTAGATTTTACCTTTGCACATGTGTGACTTGTTGGGCATGACCACATGAGCGAGCAGGGCAAGAAGACTGAGATGTGCGGACAAGGATACATAGCAGGTGGAACAGTCACCTGTGAGAAAAATCATACGGCATGACTGCAGAATATCAGCGAGGTACATGGACGACTCCAATATCGTAGGGGATTCATCTTTTATTCAGACGACTCTAGGTAAGCCTGGTGCTGAGAAGTGAAATGTGATTATGGGCGATGTGATGGATTCATTATACCAGATCGTCATATGGGAGCGGGTGGAGCTTCCAGTGGGCCAGAGAGCTTGGATGCAGGTGGATCTTCAGGAGGATACAACATAGATACAGGGTGAGATTAATAGCGAAGGGTTATGCTCAGAGAGAAGGGATATACTTCTCAGAGATATTTGCACCGACGGTATAACAAGTGTCTATTAGATCCGTAATTGGTGCTAGTTGGCCAATTTGATCTTGAGTTGGAAGGATGGATGTAGATTCTTCACTTCTACAAGGGAAAGTGAAGAGAAAATCTACATGAAGCAACCGGAGCGGTTCGAAGTTAAAGAGGCTAAGAAAAGACTTTGCAGGAGGTCGTGGTTCGACCTGTAGCCTAGGCAGTGGTTTAATTCCTTCATAGATGAAGGATCAGGGGGCTGCAAAGGTGGTTCTCGACATTGAGACTGAAGGAGGAGTAGGCTTTGATAATCACAGGAGGAATACCTTGTGTGTAGGTATTGATCAAGGATGTAATGGGCCAGGTAAAGCCAGAGAGCGTTCCCTATGTGTCTCTCCTCAAGGTTTCTTTAGGACATGTTCCAAAACAGATGAGGAAAAGTAGAATATCTTATTAGCCTTCTTCGAATGCGGTTGGTAGTGTATGTCAGGGTCTGGATTAGACCGGTTATTTCACAGGCTATTAGTGTTATGAACAAGTACCCCGACAAGCAATATTGGGTAGCGGTGAGATGATAAGAAGACTACAGTTTTTCTTTTGAGAAAACATGAGCAAAGGTAGTTGAGCACATGGATTTTGATCCAGGAGACATGCTCACCTAGATTGTTCCTACAGGGAAGTTCAAGTTCTGTGTAACTTCTCTAGGCTTGAAAATGGTGTAAAAGAAGGACGGAGTGTGTACAAGAAGTTATGATATGATTCAGAAATAAGAGAAGAGGTTAAAAAGCTACACGTTTCAATATTGAAGTGGAGATTGTTGTCAGATGTCTTAAATCTGAACGTGCATGACCGGTCGTGGGTTAGGTTCGACCAGTCGTGGGAGTGGCTCGACTCAAAATCTAACGAGCATCAATTTCTAGGGTTCGAGGTTCTTGACAGGTCGTGGGCGATGCTCGACCGGTCGTGGGTAGTGCTCGACCGGTCGTGGTTACGTAGATTCGTTCTGCGATTTTGTATGGATTGCGGATTTTGAGTCCTTTCGCAACAAGGATGTGGAAAAGAGTTTTCTAAAACTATAAATAGGGGTTCGTAGGATTTTTCTAGAGTATAAGAAATAATTCTAAGGCTTTATAAAGGGGTTCTAGGGTAATCAAAGGGTGTAGAAAGGGTGAGATTCGAGGTTGTTCGAATTGGGTAAGTCCTCTCTCTTGTAATTTATATTTCACAGTGGAGATCTGTCGCTTTGTGCCGTGGTTTTTTCCCGCAAAGGTTTTCCACGTTAAATCTGTGTTCTCTTGTGTATGCTTGGTGTCATTGTATTACTATCCTAGATCTAAATCTATGTGATTCCGCAGGTCCAAAATCCTAACACTCCCTTACACGAATGCCCCTTATTCCACTAAGGTAATTCTAAGAAGAATTCTTCTTAGCCTATTAGCAATAATTTTTGAAAAAATCTTATAAACACAATTACATAAGCTAAATAGGCCAAAAAAAAAAAAAAATTATATGGGAGGATGTCTTTGGAATGAGATGGATAAGTGTCAATGTGAAAGCCTTAGGGAGCACCCCACCTTTGAAGGAACGTGTAGTGTCGAGAATGTCCTGACCCACTATCTCCCAACATCCTCAGAAGAAAGCCCTAGAAAAGCCATTCAGGTCAGGCGCCCCATCATTTGGAAGAGCCATGACTACTTCGAGCTATTAGACATGCTCACATACCTTGTATAACTAGTATACCTTGTATAGTTCATTTCCATAGGTAGAAGACTTTGATTTTATTATTTTCCTTATATATATGACTGTAATCTCTATATATTCAATCCCTTTGGGTTGTCTCAAATACAAAAAAGTTTTACCTTCTCTCAGTTTTCATGGCATCAAAGCCTCACTGATCTGAAATCGCCCCTGCGTTGTCTGCTCACCACCCCTGCTGCGTTCTGGCCCCATCCTTATTGCATCCAGCCACTCTCCCTGCTCATCCGACCGCCCCCGCATCGTTTGGCCACCACTGTTGCCTCTCCGGCCATCCCTGCTGTGTCCGGCCACTATACGTACTCGTCCGACCACCCCTGCATCATCTGGCCACCCCTACTACGTCGTCTGACGACCCCTTTGCTCATCCCTGTTACTGTTCCAGATCCTACAGATCTGCTCGTCCCTGTTGTTTGTCCGACCCCTCTACTCATCCATCTGTACGTGCTGGACTTTGATCCATCTGTCACTCTGGCTTGTTGTTTCTTTTCTCCATCTTCATCAGATATTTGTTCGGTAAATAAATTGTAGAAACTGTGGCACTTTCGCCTGGGTCATCCACATTCTGATCGGTTAATTCAATTATTTTCTTCTAGTATGTTAGGAAATATTTCTCTTAATAAAAAAGATTTGGATTATTCTTGTTCTTCTTGTTGTCTTTCAAAAAGTAAGTGTATTTCTTTTTTTTCTAAGTATTACAAAATCATATTTTATTTTTAAACTAGTGCATATAGATTTCTGGGGTCCTTCACCTATTATGTCTCTCTCTGGGTTACGTTACTATGTTATATTCATTGATGATTTCATACGTTACACCTAGATTTACTTTTGCACTTGAAGTCATAGGTTTTTAAAAAATTCAAGATATTTCACTTTATGCTAGAGACTGAATTTTGAGTTATAATTCAAACTCTCCGCTCTGACTCGGGGGGGGGGGGGGGGGGCGTACAGGGTTATGGGATTATTCATTAGACCACCTGTTCTGATACTCCACAACAAAACGGGATGGCTGAACAAAAAAAATCGTCATATTGTTGAAATTGCCAAAACCCTGATGACAACTATGAGTGTTCCTCGTTGTTTCTGGGTAGAAGCAATGTTACATTCAGTGTACTTGATTAATCAGATACCAACCAACGTTTTGAATAGTAAATTTCTATACTTTGTTCTCAAAGGCTTACCTCCTACATATTTCATATTTCATATTTTTGGTTATGTCTGTTATGTTCACCCGATTTCACGTGAGCGTAACAAACTATTTTCAAAATCGATCAAATGTATGTACTTGGAATTTAGAGAAACTAAGAAGGGTTTTCGATGTTATAATCCGGTTTTACATCCTATTTAGGTTTTATGACATGTTATTTTTCTTAAACATATTGCCTTTTATTCATCTCTTTCTCCTCTATACGCCCCAAAATCTCTTGGTCTAACCACCTTTCCTGATATTCCTTTTACCTCGAGTACTCTCCCTCGTCTGTTACCGATTTACTCGTGTCAACTACGTACAGCTCCACCACCTATTACTCAACCCGAACCCACTGTACCTGTTGCAGATCCTGCACCTATCTCGATATGTCGTTCGGATTGTGTACATCGAGCACCTGATTGCTTGATATACTCTATGTCTACCATAAATGTTACTTTGGATACAGTTTCTATTCCTACTTCATACTCTCAAGCAGCTAACCATGATTGTTGGAAAAAGGCTATGGCAGAAAAACTTGCAGCATTGGATGATAATCATACGTGATACATTGTCACTCGACCCACTGACCAGCAGCTAATTGGTAGCAAATGAATTTATTCTGCCAAGCTTAAGTCTGATGGATCATTGGATAGATACAAGGCTCGACTTATCGCTCAAGGTTACAAACAGGAATACGGAATTGATTACGATGAGATATTCACTCCCATGGCTAAGATGAAAACTGTTCGTACTCATCTGCAATATCTTCCGTTCGCTCTTGGCCACTTACTGAGATGGATGTGAACAATGCTTTTCTTCATGGAGACCTCTAATAAACATTATATTTGAAACCTCCTCCTGGCTCCTTAATCCCTGATAATAAGGTATGTCGCCCAAGGAAAGCCCTGTATGGCCTCAAACAGGCACCTCGGGCATGGTTCCAACGCTTTCATGATGTTGTTATGGGTGTTGACTTTATTCAAAGTGGTCATAACCCATTCTTATTTTTGCGCACCGCTGCTCGCGGAATTGTCATTGTTCTTGTTTATGTTGATGACTTACTTTTGACTGGTAGTGATGTTACTGGCATCTCGGTTTTAAAGGAAGTTCTACAATCCTCCTTCAAGATGAAGGACCTTAGTCATCTCACATACTTTCTTGGACTTGAAATTTCACACTCTAAATGTGAGATCCTGGTCAGCCAGTATAAATATACTAATGATCTTCTCACCTTAGCATCATTGACAAATCAGAAGATAGTTCAGACTCCCTTAGAACTTAACGTTTAATATAGTCGTGATGATGGCGATCTACTTACACAGCTCGACTTATACTACCGTTTAGTTGGGAGTCTGGTTTACTTAACTATGACTTGCCCTGATATTGCCTACGCTGTCCAAGTCATCAGTCAATTTGTTTCTGCTCCTCAGACTCTTCATATGATTGCGGTGTTGCACATCCTACCGTACTTACATGAAACTCTAGATCGATTACTATTCTTCTCCTCCACGGTGACTCTGAACCTTCGTACTTATTCGAATGTTAATTGGGCCGGTTGCGCTCTCACACGACGATCTACCACTGGCTACTATATTTTTCTCGACACTTCTCTCATATTTTGGAAGTGTAAGAAGTAGGCCACTGTTTTCAAATTAAGTATAGAAGCCGAGTATCGGGCGATATCCGCTGCATGTAGTGAGCTTGTCTGGTTACATGGACTTCTTTCCGATTTGAGCGTTCCTCTGTAGAATCCTACTTCACTCTATGTTGATAATCTAAGTGTCATTCAGATTGCCTCTAACCCGATTTTTCATGAATGGACAAGGCATATTGAAGTTGACTGTCACTTTATCCGCGAGAAATTTCAGTTTGGGCTCATTTCGCTTCCACATGTTGCATCTTATGATCAGATTGCCGACATTCTTACCAAGTCTCTCACTTCTGCATGTTACTCATTTCTAGTTGGCAAACTATTACTTGTCAATGACCAGCATCAGTTTGAGGGAAGATATTAGACATGCTCACATACCATGTATAGCTAGTATTCTTTATATAGTTCATTTCTATAGGTAGAAGATTTTGATATTATTATTTTCCTTATATAGATAATTGTAATCTCTATATATTCAACCCCTTTGGGTTATCTTAAATACAGAAAAGCTTCACTCATCTCAGTTTTCATCAAACACCTCTTCCAATGACAGCTTGGCCAACAGATCATCATTTTCTTCAACTATGATGCATGAAAAAATGACCTCCAGGACCTCCCCCATCTGCCTTGAAGGCTCGGCTCATAGGAGCATTGAATAAAATTCAGTTGCAGCCTACTTAATGAATTGTTGGTCAGTCGCCCATCTCCTAATTTGATCTCCTTGATTATAAATCTTCTAGCTCACCCAAAAGCAATGCCATGGTTGCATTTGCACAAAGACAACCATCAAGGTCAAGTTGTCTTTGGGAATTAGGATGCTTCTGTTCACAAGGTCCAAAAAAAAAAAAAAAAAAGTTGTCTTTAGGAATTAGGATGTTTCTGTTCACAAGGTCCAAATATTGATCTAAAAGACATCTTGTCCACCCAATGCATTTTCATGCATGAATGCCAGTGATAGATTTTCAAGGTTTGGCATCCCTATCTTGACTTATCAACGCATGGACAAGTGTGATAATACTCCTCAAGATGAGATTCTACTCAATCTTGATTAGTATATATGGTGAAAGAACGTCTTCCACAGACACCAAGGATATACGAGTGGACCTAATTAAGGTCCATGTTGCTGGGCCCACCTATATAACATCAAATGTCTATTGTGCACTCATTGCACACAGTGATTAGTTAGAGTAACCCTAAGTTCTGCAGTCACATTGAGATGTTTGTGTTTTTTTAACCGTTCCTAAATGACAATTTTGGTGTATTGAGATTAAAAAAAAAAAAAAAACTCAAGTGGGCCACATTATAAAAAATTGAGTGGATTGAACGCAAACTATTGAAACCTTCCTTGGGCCACAAAAGCTTTGGAATAGGCTGATTTTGTGCTTTCCCTTTAAGCAGTTGAGAATCATTTAAGCGTTGGTCTGTATATAAACTTCACAGCAGGCCCAAGATATTTCAACAGTGGGCATTTCCATCCTCACTTTTTCTTGTGGTGCGGCCCACTAGAGTTTTCAATATCCCTGATGTTTGAGCTCATCTTATAATGAACTGATGAAACGGATAGAGTGGATATAACACAACCATCACTATGGCCCACCAAAGCTTGGGTTAATTGGGATTCCTCAAAGTGCAGCTGAGTGCGAGTCACAAAAATCAAACCTGCTAATCAGGTAATATTCACAGGAACAGAAGGAAGATACAAAAATAATGCTATACAGATACACAACGTGAAATTGCAGATTAAATTTATTCAATTGCAGTTTCTTCTTCTTCTTCTTCTTCTTCTTTTTTTAATCAGGATTCTCACCTTATATATGGATAGAGTGGAGATCAAGTATACAACACAGTGGGCCCCACACATCTGGGGAGTTTCACTTGCAAGTGTACGAATTCAATGTACACGTGTGGCCCACCTGATAAACACAACATCATTCTGAGTTCGGACATATTCTTGGTATCTTTTGGTTCTTTTATTTATTATAATGTATAATTCAATGCACCTGCACCAACGTGGCACATGTGAGAAATCCAACCACACGTTTATACAAATGTAGGAAAAAAAAAGAAAAAAAAGAAGGCCAAGCTTCTGCACTCAATGTACACATGTAGCCCGCTTCATGAGTGAATAGCCTGATTTTTGAATTAGGATATTTTCCCGCGTGCCAAGCTGGTGAATCGCCCACGCATTTTCATAACAGCCCTAGCCATGTTAAGCTGCAGTGGGTAATGCTGTTGTGCACTCTGGAGCCACATGTACATGTCATGTAAACGATCTCATGATCTGGTCCATTGGTTTGCCAAACCCTGGATAGGGTGATTGCTGCCATGTGATCAAAATGGTTCCTTGGGGATAGCAGGTGGGCTCTCTAAAACGGATTATTCATGTTGATAATTGAAGTCGTTGCCTCTCGGTTTCAAATATGGTCTGGCGTGGCTCAGTGGTAGACAAGCAAGGGTTTCAACACGGGGTCATGCACCTGTTGTGGTGTGAGTGCATGGGTACTTAAGTGGATGCGATTAAAATAAGTGCAGGCATGGGAGAACCGGCTGTGCATCTCAAATCCAACCGCACACCTTTAACCCCGAGTGCCAGGACACGTAGATATGTCAAACTCAATAGTAAATGACTGAAAGATCTAAGGACATCAGTTATCTTCACCCACTCATAAAATCTTTTTAAAAAATACACCCAGATCCATAGCTCAACTGGCAGACTAAGCGGAGATACCTCCTTTCAACACTTGAGGTTTTGATATCAATCCCCAGTGGGGGTGGCCCGCTCACCTGAATTATGTGTGCTGGCATGGGCGTGTACTAACAAGCTAACCTAAAAAAATAATAAATAAATAAATTAAAAAAATAATCAAATTATATATATATATATATATATATATATATATATATATATATATATATATATATATATAAAAGATCTTTCTTAAAATAATAATATAAAAGAAAATTAAAAATAAACACTTACGGTCTACCCCGCAGAGTAATTACAAAATACCTTCAAACGACTGCTTATATTTCAACGAAAAGACTACTGCAGTAACGCACGCTTCCATATCTTTTTCAGTGTAGTACCTGTAATTGACAGGTGAAGATGGTGCATCTTTTTCAGTGTAGTACCTGTAATAGACAGGTGAAGACGATGCCCTTTTCATTGGAGCATCCGTATTTGACTGGTGCACTTGCCAGTTTTCACCTTCTTATTAACTTATATCGTAGCTGTAGTAGTGATGATGCGTCCCACTGGGGTTTTGGATATCCTTGAGGGCCTGTTTGGTCGAGATGGATTTTAAGGAAATGATGGTGGTGTCAGTGGATTGGTTTAAGATCCATGGGTTTGCTATATCCTAGGACAAGTTCACTGGTCTTTTCGGCACGCCCAGCATATGCTGGGATTTTACCTTTAAATCCGTCCAACTAAGGGATGGGATCAATTTTAAGGTAATGATGGTGATGTCAGTGAATTGTTTTCAGATCCATGTGATTGCTTACATCTGGACAAGTTCACCCGGTCTGTTTGGCTCGTCGTGCATAACCCGGGATATTGCGATCCCATCCCTCCTAATACCGTGGGATTGGTCCAACCAAACAGCCCTAATATTTGAGGTCACGCCCACCCTGACGCTCTTTTGTACTTATTGAGAAATCTGACAATCATTCTTAGGGATTTGCAGCTTCTGTTCACAAATAAGATCGTGTCATATGTGAAGAGGAGATGTGACACAGGCAGGCAACCTCTACTTGTCTTGAAGGGTTGACAGAATTCTCTGTCAACCAATTGCTTGAAGCCTCTACTGAGAACTTTGGCTGTTAAGATGAAGAGTCCTGACGAGATAGGGTCCTCTTAGCGAAGCCCTCTTGATGACTTAAAGAATCCAAATGTCTCGCCATTAATCAAGACCAAGAATCAGCAGTTACACCAGTACTTTTCCACCATCTTAATCCATCTTGCATTGAACCAAACTTGTCGAGGACTGTCTTTAGGAAGCCCCAATCAAATCTATCGTAAGCTTTTTTCATGTCCAGTTTGATGAGAATGTTTTTCCCTTTGACTTTTTGGTCTATATCTCAAAAGATTTCTTAAGCAAGAGCACGTACAACTTTCTGCTATGGATCTCCTTAGCACGAATGCCCCTTGTTTCACCGTGACGATTCTAGGAAGAATCCCTCTTAGTCTGTCCACAATAATTTTAGAGAGAATCTGATAAATACAATTACAAAAGCAAATAGGTCGAAAATCAGGAAATTTTACTAGGGAGGGTATCTTTGGAATAAGACAAATAAGTGTCAATGTGAAAGCCCTAGGGAGTGCCCCACTCGTGAAGAAAGAACGCGTAGCATCGAGAATGTCCTAACCTACTGTCTTCCAACATCCTTTTAAAAAAGCCCTGGAGAAGCCATCCGGGGTAGGCGCCCCATCATTTGGAAGAGCCTTGACTGCTTCGAGCACCTCTTCTAATGACAAGTTGGCCAATAGAGCCTCATTTTCACCACTGTAACGGCTAGAATGACCTCCAAGACTTCACCCATCTGCCTTGAAGGCTAAGTTCGCAGGAGCATTGAATAGAATTCCGTCACAGCTTTAATGGTTGTTGGTCAGCCGCCACCCCCTAACCTTCTAGTTTAATCTCCTCGATTATAGATCTTCTCACTCACTTGGAAACAATGCCATGGTTGCATTTGGTTATAGATCTTCTCGCTCACTTGGAAACAAGGCCATGATTGCATTTGATTATAGATCTTCTCGCTCACTCGAAAACAATGCCATGGTTGCTTTTGCACAAAGACAACCATCAAGGCCAAGTTGCCTTCTGGGAAAAGATGGGAGAGGGCCCCAGACGTCCTCCATCCATGACAATTTGGCTTCGCTCCCAAGGCAAATTAGGGGACTGATTTTTCTGGATAAGGTCGGGCTTGGGGTGATCTGTAAAGCTGGGTAGAAAGCCCCCCTATTCTTTTCTTTCTCCGGGTTTGAATGTATAGATAATATCATACGATAGGTCTCCCCGTCCCTTTTTGTTTCCGAGATGACCCGAAAGCTCGTCGATGTACTCCCACGTTCCTTTTGATTTATAATACTTAACTTTTTCCTTAAAAAAAAAAAAAAGAAAAAAAAAAAGAAGGTTGCCTTCTGGGAAGGATGTTTGTGTTCACAAGCTCCAAGTATTGATCTAAAAGGCATCTTGTTGTCCACCCAATTCATTTTCATGCATGAGTGCCGGTGGTAAAATTTTAAGGTTTGGCATCCCTATCTTGACTAATCAACGCATGGACAAGTATGATAATACTCCTCAAGATGTGATTCTACCGAATCTTGACTAGTATATATGGTGAAAGAATATGCCTTGCACACACACACACACACACACACACACACACACACACATATATATATATATATATATATATATATATATATATATATAAGTGGACCTGATTAAGGTTCATGTTGCTGGGCACACCTATATAACATCAAATGTCTATCCTGCACTCCAGGACCAGTATCACACAGTGATTAATTGCAGTAGCCCTATAAGCCTTGCAGTCCCATTGAGATGTTTGTGTTGTTTGTGTTATATCAACTCTGTACATCTATTACACCTGTACATCTATTACACCGACACATTTTAGAAATATTACACCAAAGAGGAAGCGGATACAAAACTCAAGTGGGCTACATTATAAGAAATTGCGTGGAATCAACGCAAACCATTGAAACCTTCCTTGGGCCACAAAAGCTTTGGATTAGGCTGATTTTGTGCTTTCCCTTAGGCAGTCGAGAATCATCTTCAGAAAGCGTTGGTCTGTATACAAACTTCACAGTGGGTCCAAGATATTTCAACAGTGGTCATTTCCATCTTCCCTTTTTCTTGTGGCGTGGCCAATTAGAGTTTTTCATATCCCTAATGTTTGAGCTCATGTCTTATAATGAACTGATGAAACAGATGAAGTAGATATAATATAACCATAACTATGGACCCACAAAGCTTAGGATAATTGGGATTCCTGTAAGTGCAGCGCAGTGGTAGTCACAAAAATCAAACCTGCCAATCAGGTGCTACTCACAAGAGCAGAAGGAAGATACAAAAATCATACTGATACATGTACACCACACGAAATTACAGATCAAATTTATTCAACTGCAGTATTTTTTTTATTTTATTTTAAGTTTTTATTTATTTATTTATTTATAATTAGGATGATCTTTCGTACTTAGGATGAATATAAGGATTCTCGCCTTGTATATGGATAGAATGGATAGCAAATATACAACACAGTGGGCCACACAGATCTTGGGTGTTTCACTTGCAAGTGTACGGATACAATGTACACGTGTGGCTCCCCTGATAATTAACACGACTTCATCTTTCTGAGTTCGGACATATTCTGGGTATCTTTAAGTTCTTTTATTTATTTTAATGTATAATTCAATGCACCTGTACCAACGTGGCACATGTGAGAAATCCACCCACACATGTTATATAAATGTAGTAAAAAAAAAAAAAAAGGGCCCAAGCTTCTGCACTCATTGTACACATGTAGCCCGCAGCAAGTGTACAGCCTGGTTTTTGAATTAGGGTATTTTTCCGGTGTGCCAAGCTGATGAATCGCCCACGCATTTTCATAACAGCCCTAGCCATGTTAGGCTGCCACAAAGGAAAATTGGAAAACCATCAGTGTGTTTGCGTGTGGGTAATGCTGTTGTGCACTATGGCTCCACATGTGCATGTCGTGTAGATGATCTCGGATCTGGACCATTGGTTTGCCAACCCCTGGATATGGTCATTACTGTCATATGATCAAAATGGTTCCTTGGAGATAACACATGGACTCTCTCAAACAGATTATTCATGTTGATAAATGAAGTTGTTGCATGTCAGTTTCAGATTTGGTAATGTGTGGGTAAGTTGTAGAGTAACAAGAGTTTCGACACGACGTCATGGGTTCAAGCACCTGTTGTGGCGTGAGTGTATGTGATAAAAAAGAACAGGCTGTGCGTCTCAATTCCAACCAAACACCTTTAACCCCAAGTTCCAAGATTGATAGGTATGTCAAACTCAATTGTATATAATTCAGATCTAAGGAGATTGGTTATCTTCACCCACTCATAAAAGATTTTATTTAAAATAATTATACAAAACTAAATAAAAAAGAAACACTTAAGAGTAGTTATAAAACAACTTTTCAGACAACTGTTTATTTCAATGAAAAGACTACGGCAGTGCCGACGCTTCTGTATCCTTTTCAGTGTAGTACCTGTAATTGACAGGTGAAGATGATGCTTTTTATTGGGTCACATAAGACACTAAGCCCGCACCATTCAATCAACACCTGCAAAAGACTGGAGTCTTTGCCCTTTTCATTGGAGCATCCGTAATTGACTGGTGCCCTTGCGAGTTTTCACCTTTTTATTAGATTATGTCATGGGTGTAGCAGTGATGATGCTTTGCCCTTTTCAGTGTAGGCAATCGATAGGTGCACACAACACTATTTTATTAGGTTACAACTTGGCTGTAGAAAACTACTACCTCAGTAGAACGAAATCTACAACTACTTGTTTATTGCATTTTTCACGAGGACACATCTGCCGAGGTCAAGCCACCTTCTGGTAAGGATGTTTGTGTCCGCAAATTCCAAACATTGAACTAAAATACATGTTGTCCATCCAAAGGACTTGAATACATGAGTGGAAATGGAAATGGTAGATTTTAAAAAGGTATTTTAAGGTTTGGGATATCTATCTTTACTCATCAAAGCAAGGACAAGTATCGTAATATTCGAGATGGGATTCTACTCAATCTTGACTAGTATGGTGAAAGAAGACACCTAAGATATATATGAGTGGACCTGATTAAGGACCATGTTGCTGGGCCCAATATAACATCAAATGTTTATTGTGCACTCTAGGACCACCACACGATGAATCACAGTAGCCCTAAGCTCTGCCGGTCCATTTGAGTTGATTGTGTTATATTCACTCTACTCTTCCATTTCACCAGCTCATTTTAGGATATTAGACCAAAGACGAGGTAGATACAAAACTTAAGTAAGCCATACTATAATTGTGTGGATTTAACGCAGAACATTGAAACCTTCTTAGGCAACAAAAGCTTTGGATTAGGCTGATTTTGTGCTTTCCCTTCAACTAGTTGAGAATCGTCTTCAGAAGGCGATGGGCTGTATATAAACTTCACCAGTGGGCCTAAGATATTTCAACAGTGGGTATTTCCATCCTCACTTTTTCTTGTGGTGCTTCCCACTAGAGTTATTGATATCCCTGATGTTTGAGTTCATGGATTAAAATGAGTTGACAAAACAAATGAACGGAGTGGATATAATACAGACATCACCTTTAGCCCCAAAAACCTTGGGTTAATTGGGATTCCTGTAAGCATAGCTGAGGGGCATGTCACAAAAATCAAACCCGCTCATCAGGTGGGGCTCACAAGAATGGAAAGAAGATACAAAAATCATCATAATTAATACAGGCCACACCACATGAAATTACAGATCAAATTTCTTCAATTGCACTGGCCCATTTGAGTTTTTTATTTGGATGATCTTTCATAATGGTGAATGTAAGGATTCTCACATCATAGACAGAGTGGATATCACATATATATCACAGTGGCCTGCCACAGATATTGGATGTTTCACTGGTGCCACAGACATTCTGGGTGTGTTTAAATAACCTTGCAAGTGTTCAGATTTTGAGTTTTGAGTTGGTTCATATTCAAGGTGGAGGTACACCGTTTAGATGTCCCACATACATTGCTGCTTGTGAAAGTTGAAACACTTCTTTTTCTTGGTATTATTTTTTTAGTGTGGATCGTCTGCCTTGAAGGGGCAGCAAATTTCAGGGCCATAACTTCTCATTGGTACACATCATTTCCTATTACTCCAACTCACAAGATGAATTTCTATATTCTAAATAAATTGTGTGCTACATAACACAACTTTTAACGTGTGAAACTTTTCTACCATTATCTTTGTGTTAAATTCAGACCATCCAATTTTTGCAGATAATTGTAGAGCATGAGCCCTGAAATGAGCTACATCTAAAGCTAAGTTGACAATGCCGCATAAAGCAATGGGATTAAACAAATTACTGTTGAAATCTTGTATGACTTGTCAAACAACTACTTGCTTTGAAAAAGCAAAAGGTCGTGTGTTTGAATATCGGAAGCAGTGAATATACCTTATGGGATCAGGAAAAATCAGGTCAGGCTTAAGGATCAAAAAATCAAGTTGGCCTCTTTATGGTATGAGTGTCCCTTCACCCTTGCTATTATGTTGTTTCACTCCACACACACGTGCAAAGGAGTGTTAGTGTTAAAGTCATTTTATTGAAAAATCAAGCTGGCCTATTTATGGTGTGAGTGTCTAACCCTCCACCCTTACTAGTATGTTGTTTCTCCACACACACATGCAAAGGAGTGTTGGTGTTAAAGTCGTTTTGATATATATTGATATATCCTCTAAGAACTCGAGCTTTTTGAGGATACTGCAACCTAAAGCTTATTTGCTATCTAACTTGTTCATGAGGTCACACATACAAAGATGGTGGTAAAATACAAATATCAGCTTGATCAGAGCCTTTTGTCAATGTTAGGCATCCAATTCACATTGTTTCCTAGAGTGTGACTTAGCTGAGCCTTGGATCTACCTTATTTTTGGGCTCATCCTGTAAAATGATACAAGAAAATTCATAAACATTGTGGATTTAACACAAATCATGGAGGGACCTAAAGAAATTCCACACATTAAAAGTTGAGTGTGTACTACCAAAATCGACTTGTTTTGTGACCTGTTGTCATCTGACATGGACCAATGAGAAGCGAAGACACTGAGTCTTCCTATGCCTTCAACACAAACTATCCCCACTCGTAACTTTTTTTAAACACACACAACCCACTTACATCATATGGGCACTTGAATCCATGTCCTCAGCATTGAAACATACCGTGTCTAGCTATCACTGTCAGGTGTGGGAACCCTTCTTTTTCTGAGTATGTTTATGGTTCTTTTGTTTGGTTTAATTAATGCATAATAGGTTTCGCATAGAACAAGGTGGCGCGTATGAAAAATCCATCTACAAATGTGATATAAACCGTGGAAAAGAAATGAATGAAGCTTCTGTACTAAATGTACACATGTAGCCCACTTGGTGAGTGTATTTCCTGTGTGCCCAGCTGATGAATCGCCTGGTGCATTTGCATATATAACAGCCCTAGCCATGTCAAGCTGGCGCAAATGAAAATTGAAAAAACATTGGTGGTTTGCGTGTAGGTAATGTTGTTGTGTACACTAAGAACAGATGACATGACATGTGATGTAGAGAGGGTCGCATACAATTTCATGGCTAAGATGGAGAGAGGGTCGCATACAATTTCATGGCTAAGATGGGCCATAAAAGGCCCGATCAGAGGTGGAAGTGATCTAGACCATAAGAACCTTAAAATGGGTATATCTTGCAAATTGGAATGAGTTATCTGACTTGCCATATATGATTTTAAGGCAACATGAGCTACTTTAGCTCCTATCTCCATTATGCCAATTTATAAGATTCCATTGTATCAATGCTCAAATTTTTATTTTATTTTCATTTTTATTATTTATAGTAAGTTTTAGTTCAATTATAACTCTTCATCCGTTGGGCTTTAGGAGTTGTGTGTAACAAGAAAAGTTCTTAGAATAATTAGAAAAATAACATGGTTGAGCCAAATAGGACGCTTACTATTTTTGGCCAAAAACTATGATGTCTAATATGAATCACGATTGTCTAGTAAGTCACGATTTCTAGGAGTTTTGGTTGTAGTTTAATTCCAAAACTTCTCATTAGGTTTCATGTGGTTATTTAAGAAGGTTGTAATTTCATTTTAATGATCAATCAATTTATTGTGAATTTCTAGAAATTATTTTATTTTCTTATTTTTCTCATGAATTTAAGGTATATCAATGAGGAGTCTAGAGAAGGTCCATAGATTCAGAATAATTATCCCCTTAGGAAGGCAGTGCTTTGTTATCCTCTTAGGAAGATGGTGCTCGACCTTAACATATCCTCTCCTACATCAACATGTAAATGATCTCACCATCCAGACCATTGGTTTTCCAAGCCCGAGATAGGGTGGTTGCTGTCATTTCATCAAAACGGTTCTTTGGAGATACCAGGTGGACTGTCAAATGGATTAATTATTCGCGTTGATAATTGAAGTTTACTTGATTCATATGGCCTATTTCGTGTGGGGGCGATCAGATGGAAAAAATCCACTCTCGGTGGAACCATTCACGGAAACCAAAGATAAGTGGGTGGAACCCAATGGTCCAGATGAATGATTCCACGGTACAAGGGTGCGGATTTCATGCGGAAGCCTTTCCCAAGAAGTTCCTGAGCAAGGATGCTGGGTGGGGTTCACAGAGATGTTTGAGAGAAATTCACCCCGTTCATCGGTTTTGAGAGATTATTTTAGGATGTACAATAAAAGATGAGGTGTATCAAACACTCAAGTGGGCAACACGAGATGAAATAGTGAGAATTCAGTGAGCACCGTTGAATCATTCTTATAGCCATAAAAGTTTTGTATCATGATATATTGGATTGTATTGGATTTCTCACATACAGTAGGCCCCCACCAGCATCTTATGCCGGAACTTCCTGCTGAAGGCTTTTGCAGGAAATCCGCGTCCGACAGTCCGGTGATCCAACGTGGATGTTATCTTGACCAAGCAAGTGTAGGCACATTTTCTTGTAACAGTATTTGCAGTAACCTCTTGCGAAGGCTCGTGCAAAAGCCACTTACATCCGAATCTACACCTGAGAAAGACTAGTGAGATTTTACGCTTTTCCATGTACTCGTAATTGGAAGTGCACTCGGCAGACTTACATTAGGTTACGGTCATAGTTGCAAAAGTGATGACGTTTGTACTTTTTAGCGTAGTACATGGCGCCATTTTACTAGGTTACATCCCAGCGGCAGAAAACTCCCGGATTGGCTGGTGTACCAAACACCACCGACCCAGAAGTGGAGACAATGATTTTCTCAGTTGGGGTCCATATTCTTGCTCCGGTGGTTGACTCTGAGGAGTTTCAGCACCTTGTCAAGGGTTCGAGTACCCATAGGTGGTGAAATCCCACTGCAACGTGAGTGTGTTGGGGTGTGTGTGCACGAGTGTGTTTTTTTTATAAGATGATTCTTACCATTGAAACATTTGTAAGCCCCATTATAACATTTATCATCCATCCAAACTATTCAGAAGGTGAGACAAATGAAGAGGAAAACAAATATCATATTGATCTAAAACTTTTATGACCTGAAAAGGGTTTTATTAGTAGGTGTTCAATCCCCCACTTTCTTTTTTTTTTCTTTTCTTTTTTTTTCTTTTCTGAATGTGTCTTGTTTTTAGAATCAATACTTACAACCAGCTCGCCAAATGTATGAATGGTTTGGATATAACACATACCTTATAATGGGACTCATTGAACTTGGTGACATCAACACACCAGCTAGGTGGATGGTGGTGTACCATCTAAACCATTTGAAAAGCTCCTACCCATGGTAGGAGGCAATGGACACAGATTTCCTGCCATATCCTTCGAAACGAAGTTCCTATGCAAAATTGTTAGGTAGGCCTGACTGCAATGTAAGTGAGAATTCTATTTCATCCATCTGATTTATGAGCTCATTTTAGGACCTGCAACCAAAAAATAAGGTGGATACAAACTAAAGTGGGTTACTAGAGAGGGAAAATTACGGAAATAAATTCTTATCTTTGAAACCTTCCTCGGCTCCACTTTGATGTTTATATCCTATCCAAACGGTTTATAAGGTAATTCCCAATGGGATGAAGTGAAAACACCAAAAATAATTTGGATACAAAACTTTTATATGGTCATAAGAATGTTTCAACGATACTCACTGAATGCCCACAGTTTCCTCTCGTGTGGCGCACTTGATTGTTTTATACACTGCACTTCCTAAAATGAGCTCGCCAAACAAATGGGTGAAGCGAATTTCTAACAAATATCTCGATGGACCCCGGTCACCATCCTTGCGCAGGAACTTCTTGCGAATGCCTGGTGGGACCACTACAATGTATGTGAGAAATCCATTCTATCTATCCATTTTGCAAGCACATTTTAGGACGTGCAACAAAAAATGAGGTGAATACAAAACTCAAGTGGGTCACAACAGAAAGGAGATTGGGGAAAGAAATTCCGATTGTTGAAACTGTACTGGGCTCTACTTTGATGTTTGTATTCTATCCAAACTGTTAAGAAGATTATTACCAATAGGATGAAGTGAAAACACTAAAGAGATAGCTTGATACAAAACTTTTATTGCCATAAGAATGCTTCAACGGTGCTCACTAAATGCCCATTGTTTCCTCGTGTGGCTCACTTGATTTTTATATACACCTTATTTTTCTTCATACTTCCTAAAATGAGCTCGCAAAATGGATGGACGAGGTGAATTTCTCACAAACATTTTGGCGAGCCCAACCCAGCATCCTTGCACGGGAACTTCCTGCAAAAGGCTTACCCAAAATCTGCCCCAAACCCTTATGCAAGAAGTTCTCTTGAAAGGATGCTAGGTGGGGGCAATACATGTGAGAAATTCATTTCGTCCATCCATTTTGTGTGCTCATTTTAAGACCTTCAATCAAAAATGAGGTGGATACAAATCTTAAGTGGGTCACAAGATTAATTGGGGAAAGAAATTTATATAGTTGAAACCTTCTAGGCTCCACCTTGATGTTTATATCATATCCAAACCTTTTATAAGGTTATTCCCAATGGAATGAAGTGAAAATATGATAAAGATAGCCTGATACGAAACTTTTATAACCATAAGAATGTTTCAATGATGCTCACTTGAATGCCCACCCTTTCCTCTCGTGTGGCCCACTTGATTGTTTTATACACCATTTTTTGTGGCACTTCCTAAAATGATCCAGTAAAATGGATGGAAAGAGTGAATTTCTTACAAACATTATTGTGGGCCCCACCCAACATCCTTGCCCACGAGCTTCCCTTCCAAAGGCTGTCGCAGGATGATTTCCTACCAAAGCCCTTGGCCAGGAGCTCCTGCGCAAGGATGTTGGATTGGCTCACTGAAATGTATGAGAAATTCATTCCTGTCCATCGGTTTTGCAAGCTCAATTTAGGACATGCAACCCGTTGGAAGCAGATTGGCTGATGTACCACACAATACCGTTCTGCCGATGTGTGTGCGTACCATGCAAAGACAAGCGTAACTGCTCCACGAGATGCAAGTTGTACGAACAGTTCAAAGGAGATTAAAGTTACATGGCCCTCAAAACGTTGTATTTATTATATCTACGCTTTTCATCCATTTTTGCCGGATTATTTTATAGCACGACCTTAAAAGTATTCATATACAAAGCTTAAGTGAACCACACCACAAATAACAGTGGGGACAATGATTCTCACCATTAAAACATTCGTAGGCCCACCTTAACATTTATTTTATATCCAATCTGTTCAAAGGTAGATGTTCAAACATATTCGGTGGCTCCCAAAAGGATTTCAATGGTAGATGTTCAAACATATTCGGTGGCTCCCAAAAGGATTTCAATGGTAGATGTTCAATCCTTACTTCTTTTTATAGTGTGGTCCATTTGATTTTTAGGTCTCTTTTATTTTTTGGCTCAAGCCTTGGGACAAGTTCAACAAATGGGAAGGCCCGTTGGGATATAACACATACCTCATGATGGTACCCACAAACTTGGTGACATCAACACACCATCCACATATGTGATGTGTCTTATATCAGCCAATCTACTTCCACACCCAATGGTCTATGATGTGTCTTATATCGGCCAATCTACTTCCACACCCGCGAGTCTTGTCGGACGTGGATTTCCTGCTGAAGTTCCTTTGCTCTAAATATACATGGCCCACGGTGATGTTTGTGATAAATCCACTTTGACCATCCATTTCGTGAGCTCATTTTAGTACATGGGACAAAAAATGAGCCAGATCCAATACTCAAGTGGGCCGAAAATGTAAGGATTGAATGTCCACCGTTGAAATATTCATGGAGCCAGGAAAGTTTTAAATCAGGCTAATAATTGTGTTTTATGTTCATCCCAGTATTAATGATGTTATAAACAGTATGAATGACATGTAAACATAACTATTGCATGAGGGAAGTTTCAATGGTTGAAATTTTCCTACTACCTTTTCCTTTAGTGTGGCCCACTTAGAGTTTTTGATCCTATTTACTTTCCTAAAATGAGATCACAAAAAAGATGAACAGTAGATTTCTCACAAACATCATGGTGGCCCCACCTAGGTTCCCAGCACTGGAGCTTCTTAGGCTTCTGCATGAAATCCGCGCTCACCATTATTCATTTTCACGCACACGGATCTCCTGCTAAAGCCTATGGCAGTGAGTTCCAGCTGTAAACTTAGGTGGGGCACACTGTTATATTTGTGAAAAATATATCCTGTTCATTTGATTTTTAATATCATTTTAGGCCATGGGGTAAACAATGAGCCGGATCGAATGCTCAACGGGGCCAAAAACTTAATGACCTCTACAGTAGAAATATTCATGGGGCCACGGAAGTTTGAATCAGGCTAATATTTATGTTTTCAGTTCATTCCACTAAGAATGACGACAGGAATGGTGTAACATCACTGTCCAAACCCGAGAGGTTTCAATGGCAGCAATTTCCCTACTCAACTTTTCCTTTAGTGTGGCCCACTTGATCAGTCTTGGATCAGGCTAAGTTTTGGCTCAATGTACTAAACTGATATATATATAATAAAAAAAAATGAATGAACGACATAAATCTCACACAAACATCACAATGGCCCCACCTAAAGCACAGTAACTTGGTGCGAATGGCTTTAGCGGGAAATCCGCGACCCATTTTCACAACGACAGCCATCAGCTCAAGTCACCTTCAGGGGAGGATGCTTGGGCTCACAAGGTCCAAACATTGATCAAAAATACATGTTGTCCACCCAATGCATTTGCATGCATGCATGAGTGCTAGTGGTAGATTTTCAATGTGTGGGATCCCAATCCTGACTTTTCAAAGCTAGGACAAGTGTGATAAGACTCCTCAAGATGACATTCCACCTAATCTTGGCTAATATAGGGAAAGAAGACACCGTCGACAGACACCTAAGATATACACACACACACACACACGAGCGGACTTGATTAAGGTCCATGTTGCTGGGCCCACCTATGTAACATCAAATGTCTACCGTACATCCCAAGACTACAACACGGGGGATGAAAATAACCTTAATCTCCGCAGGTCCCACCCCAAGACTACAACACGGGGGATGAAAATAACCTTAATCTCCGCAGGTCCCACCCCAAGACTACAACACGGGGGATGAAAATAACCTTAATCTCTGCAGGTCCCATTGAGATGTTTGTTTTATATTCCCTCTATCCATCAATTACAACAACACATTTTAGGATATCACATGGGCCACACTAAAAGAAATTGTGTGGACTGAATGCAGACCATTAAAACTTTATTTGGGCTACAAAAACTTTGGATTAGGTTGATTTTGTGCTTTCCCTTTAACAAGGTTCAATCTAGAATTTTCAAAATTAATTTTAAAACTTGCTGGACAATTTTACACATCTTCAATACAATAGAATAATTCATGAAATATCAAGATTAGTTGTTGGACTTTTTTTTTTTTTTTTTTAGATTACAAAAAAAAATAATAATAAAAATAAAAAAATAATAATAATAAAAATTGTTGGAGTGTTTTGTCCTTCCTTGATTCTATCAATAGAGGTTTCGATTTCATCGAGAGGTCATCGATTGCATTTGATCCTATTGAAAAGTTTCATTGAAAGAGGCAGTTGGTGTGAATGTTCGCAAATTTGGCAAAGTCAATGGGAAATTTATTATTTAAGGCGGCTTCTACGATGTGTTTAAAACATGAATTATGGTTTGGAGAGAGAGAGAGAGGGTGGGGGGCAAAGCTTCTTTAGGCCTTCTTCGATCTTGAATTTCTAGTTTGTTTTTTTTATTTTTTATTTTACTTTATTTTAGAGATGGCTTTGTTAGGCTAATCTCTTAGCTAAGAATAAGACATGAATCCCTTAATGAATTCTTATATTTAATTCTTATTTAATTTAATTTCATTATTTTTCTTTATTGAATTGTTGTTGACATGATTGAATTCCTAGTTTGGTGAAGGAATTGATCTATAAATTTCATTTATCTATTATTAAATGCAGGCAAAATAGATGCATTGAATTCCCTATGATGAATTACCAAAATCTTTATGAGAAATCAATCTATTTCGATTCTTTTATCTTAATTAGGAGTTATTTATTAAATTCACAAAATTATACTCTACATAGAACAAATTATTATTTGATTAAAATTGAATTATCAAGTTGAATTAGACATATTATGTTAACGATTTATTAATCGAGAATTCCTAACCATGAGCAATCTATTGTCATCTCCTTTTGTCACTCACAAGCATGTTAATATCACTTTTCAGCAAAGAAAACTATTGCTAGTTAAAATTCTTCAACGTGGTTTCTATTGACTAATCCTGTTTAAAGACACTCATGAGTTTTGTAAAGTATGTGAATGTTGTCAAAGTTTGGGAGGAATATCTCGTAGAAATATGATGCCTTTGAACTTGATTTTAATTGTTGAATTTTTATTATTATTGGGGCATTGATGTAATGGGACCATTCCCCTCATCTTTTAAACATCTTTACATCTTGTTAGTGGTTGAAATTGTTTTAAAATGGGTAAAGGCGATTCCATGTAGAATTGGTGGGGTTTTTCCTCCTTAGTTCAGAGGAGAGATGGATCAGTAGGTGAAAAATCGGAGTGTTTCACAGCGCTGCTCGATCGGTCGTGTGGTTTGCTCGACCGGTCGTGGGTAGCGCTCGACCGGTCGACTGGAGTCGAGTGGGGCTCAACTCAAAGTCCAGCAACCATCCATTACTTTTTCCCGTGGTGCTCGACTAGTCATGAGGGCTGCTCGACCGGTCGAGGACCCTGGTCAACCGGTCCTGATTACGCAGATTCGTTTCACGATTTTGTACGCATTGCGGAATTTTGAGTCCTTTCGCAATAATGATGCGGAAGGGAGTTTCCTAAACTATAAATAGGGATCCCTAGAGCCTTTCTATTGCATGGAAAATAATACAAGAGAGTTTCCTAAAGCTTTTACAAGGGTTTGTCAGGGTTTTAGGGTTATCAAAGGTGTGTGTGTGTGTGTGTGTGAGAGAGAGAGAGAGAGAGGAAGCTTGTGGAAGGGAAGCTATGCTCGTAGAGGTGATCTACCATATCTCAGCACTTCTCGTCCTAGTAATCGGTGAGATTTCTCCGTTTTCTTTGTTTCTCTTATTATTTATCAATTCCTGCGTGAGTGAAGAAGGTTGTAACGTTCTACTTCATAGTGAATTGTTGACTTGAACAAGGTCTCGTAGTTTTTACCTCTTTGAGGGTTTTCCATATAAAAATCTCTTATGTGGTGTGATTTATTCTTTGATTTATTTCATTGCTTTATTATTATTCCATAATTTTGGTTTATTTCGAGAGGCTAGATCTTAAGGTTTTATGCAAGGCCCCCAACAAAGTGGTATCAGAGCCAGGTTCATTGAATGAGTAGGATCCGTTTTTGAATTATGGAAGGTGGCTCATCAAGGATGATCAACCTCAATGGTTCTAACTGGACCATATGGAAGGCTAAGATGGAGGACTTGCTTTATTATAAGGACCTATATTCTCCAATTTTAGGCATATCAGCAAAATCCAAGGATATGTCTGATGATGATTGGAAGAAGTTGGACCGAAAGGCGGTGGGGTTTATTAGACAATAGTTGGATGATTTCGTGTTCCACCATGTGTCTACAGAGACCTCAGCCGTTAGCTTATAGCTAAAATTAGAAGGGCTTTATGAGAGGAAGACAACTAGTAAAAAGATTTTCTTGATACGACGACTTATGAATCTCAAGTTCAAAGATGGTGATTCTGTGGCCGAGCACATGAATAAGGTTAGCAATATAGTAAACCAGCTCTCTGCTATGAAGATGGTCTTGGATGATAAATTGCAGGCTTTACTATTGCTTAGTTTATGCCTAACAGTTGAGAGACATTGATTGTGTCTCTAAGTAACTCCACGCCAAACGGAAAGATATCCATGAAACAAGTAACTATCTATCTCTTCAATGAGGAGACAAGAAGGAAGTTTCAGGGGTCTACTCAGTAAGAGGCCCTTGTGACACAGGAACGGGAGAGGAAAGAACATAAAGGGTGGAAAGGCTCAAGATAAATCAAGAGGTAAGTTGAGTACTAAGAAAGATGTTAAATGCTGAAATTATTGCAAGAAAGGCCACTATAAGCATGAATGCCGTAAGAATAAAAATGATAAGAAAGGAAAAGGAAAGAAGAAAGAAGATGAATTAGATTCCACTGCGGTCGCTTCAGATGGTGACGTTGTAGTTATTTTTTCAGCAGATCATGATGTTTGTCTCACGGCTACCAGTCAAGACACCGACTGGGTGATTGACTCGGGAACTTCTTTTCATGCGACTCCACGCAGGGACTTCTTCACAAGCTATAAGTCTAGTGCCTATGGGACTGTAAAGATGGAAAATTTTGGCATATCGAAGATCGTAAGAGTCGTTGATATTTGTGTGAAGACCTATATGGGCTGCACATTGATTCTCAGGGATGTGAGGCATATTTCAAACCTTTGCCTCAACTTGATATCGACGGGAAGGTTGGTTGATAATGATGACTATGAAAGCCAGTTTGCTGGTGGGCACTGGAAGCTCATCAAGGTTCGTTGATCACAACGCACCCTTATTTCCTCTGTTAGTGTGTACAAGGGTGGGTTGAACATAGCGAAAGATTCAGCTATTGACATGTAACACAGGTGTGTAGGTCACATGAGTGAAAAAAGGCTTTAGCTACTAGCGAAGAAGCAGGTTCTTCCAAACGTGACAGGTATGCCTCTCAAAACCTGTCTTGATTGTTTATTAGAGAAACAACATAGAATTTCATTTATTAAATTTGTTTCTAATGTTAATAAAGTGCATTCATTAGATTTTGTTTATTCTGATGTTTGTGGTCATATGAGGATAAAAATCTTGGGTGGGGCATTGTATTTTGTTAGTTTTATAGATGATACATGTATGAGGGTTTGAGTTTATGCTTTGAAATCCAAGGACGATATTTTTGGTGTGTTTAAATTGTTTTATGTTATGGTCGATAGAGAGATAGGTAGATCATTAAAGTGCATCTGCACTAACAATGGTGGTGAATACATTAGCGACTTTAGTGAGTATTATAAGTCTCTAGGTATATGGCGTGAACAGACAATTTTCAAGACCCCCCAGCATAATGGTGTGGCTGAGCGAATGAATTGTACCATTGTAGAGAGAATCAAATGTATGTTATCTCATGCAAAATTGCCTAAGACGTTCTGAGGAGAAGCAATGCACATGGCGGTGTATTTGATAAACAGGTCTCCATCAGCCCTGTTAAATGGAGAAGTGCCTGAGAAGGTGTGCACTGGACAAGATCCATCGAACAGTCATTTAAGGGTGTTTGGATGCAAGACATCTATTCATGTACTAAGGGACGAGAGGTCCAAGCTCGATATGAAGATTAGGCAGCGTGTGTTATTGACGTACGATGATGAAAAGTTTGGCTATAGATTATGTGATCTGACCGAGAAGAAGCTCATCAGGAGCAGAGATGTAGTATTCTTTGAAGATCAGTGTATAAAAGACGTTGGTAAGCCAGAGAAGAACCAGACTAGCTCAGGTGAGCTAGAGGACATGGATCCGATTATTCCTCCCGTATTGCCTGATGACGGGAGAGTACAGTAAGGTGCAGAGGACGAAGGAGTTTCTAAAGAAGATGGACCAGGCAGCCCCCACTTGATCCACCCATTGAGTCATAGGTGAGGAGGACATCTAGGGACAGACAGTCGTCCAAGAGGTACTCATCGTATGAGTACACTATACTGATTGATGGGAAAGAACTAGAAGATTATACTGAGGCCCTAGCCGACGAGCATAAGGGGGAGTGGTTGAAAGCTATGCAAGAGGAGATAGAATCCTTGCGTGAGAACCACACCTATGACATGGTGAAACTGCCTAAGGGCAAGAAAACTCTGAGCAACAAGTGAGTGTTCAGAAACAAAGTTGAACAGAAGAATTCACAGACAAGGTTCAAGGCTAAACTTATGGTAAAAGGGTTTGATCAGAGGAAAGGCATAAACTTCGAGAAGATGTTCTCACCAATGGTGAGGATGACATCTATACGGGTGTTGATTGAGTTGGCGGCTAACATAGATCTCGAGATAGAGCAGTTAGACATTAAAACTACATTCCTCCATGGTGACCCGGAAGATGAAACAAGTTCCACGGCAATGGTATAAGAAGTTTGACTCATTTATGTTGCAGCATGGGTATGACAGAATGGAGTCAGACCACTATGTGTTCAGCGTAAGTTCTTAGATGGTGATTTTTTTAGTTCTGCTGTTATACATTGATGACATGCTCATTATGTGAAAAGACATCTAGAATATCGATAGGAGTTGGGCAAGTTATTTGCGATGAAAGACTTGGGCTCGGCTAAATAAATCATAGGAATGGAGATAACCCGTGACAGAAGCAGCAAGAAGCTTTGGCTATCACACGAGCAGTATATTGAGAAAGTCCTATAGCGGTTCAATATGAATGCAGCGAAACCGGTCAGTACTCCACTGGATGGTTACTTCAGATTGAACGACAAGCAATGTCCTAAGACAAAGGCAGATGTGAAAGAAATGCAGAAGATACCCTACACGTCAGCTGTAGATAGTTTGATGTATGTTACGGTATGTACACTTCCAGATATAGCATCTGCGGTTGGTGTTGTCAGTTGGTATCTTATCAATCCTGTCAAAGAGTATTGGGTAGTGGTTAAGTGGATACTGCGGTATCTAAGAGGCTCATCCAGGTTGAGCCTATGCTATGGTGAAGGTAAACCTATGTTAGAGGGCTACATAGATGCAGATATGGCAAGTGACATAGACTCCAGGAAGTCTACATCAGGGTTCATGTTCATGTTTGCAGGGGGAGCAGTCTTTTGGCAGAGCAAGATACAAAAGGTCGTAGCATTATTAACAATAGAGGTCGAGTACATTGCAGTCATAGAGGCATGTAAATAGATGCTTTGGATGAAGAGGTTCCTACAGAAAATTATCCTGAAGCAAGAGCAGCTCGTGGTCTATTGCGATAGTTAGAGTGCTATACACTTGAGCAAGAATCCAAGTCAACATTCCAAGTCGAAGCACATAGAGATTCGGTATCACTGGATTAGGGATACTTTGGAACAGAATGTGTTACAGCTTGAGAAGGTCAACACGGATAATAATGGGTCAGACATGATGGCTAAGGCTTTACTTAAGGGCAAGTTTGAGATTTGTAGAAACCTGACTGGCTTGAAGAAGGTAGATTCCTCCTGAGTCGGAAAGGGAGAGATTTGATGGAGTTTTTCCTCCTTAGTTCAGAGGAGAGATGGAGCAGTGGGTGAAAAATCGGAGTGTTTCACAGCGTTGCTCGACTGGTCGTGGGTGGCTCTCGACCGGCCGAGTGGAGTCGAGTGAGGCTCGACTCAAAGTCCAGCTACCATCCATTATTTTTCCCCATGGTGATCGACCAGTTGAGAGAGGTGCTTAATCGGTCACGGGGGCCACTTGACTGGTTGAAGACCCTGCTTGACCGGTCCTGGTTATGTAGATTTGTTCTGTGATTTTGTATGGATTGTGGAATTTTGAGTCCTTTCACAACAAGAATGCAGAAGAGAGTTTCCTAAACTATAAATAAGGGGCCCTAGGGCTTTTTTAAGGCATGGAAAAGAATACAAGAGGATTTTCTAAAGCTTTAGCAAGGGTTTTCCTAGGGTTTAGGGCTATCAAAGGTGTGAGAGAGATAAAAAGAGAGAGAGAGAGAGAGAGAGAGAGAGAGAGAGGAAGCTGTGGAAGGGAGACTATGCTCATAGAGGTGATCTACCTTATCTCAGCACTTCCACGACCTACTAATCGATGAGATCTCTCCATTTTTTTTATTTCTCTTATTGTTTATCCACTCCTACATGAGTGAAGAAGGTTGTAACGTTCTACTTCATAGTGGATTGTTGATCTGGACGAGGTCTCGTGATTTTTACCTCTTTGAGGGTTTTCTACATAAAAATCTCTTGTGTGGTGTGATTTATGCTTTGATTTATTTCATTGCTTTATTATTCCATAATTCTGGTTTCTTTCGGGAGGCTAGATCCTAAGGTTTTGTGCAAGGCCACCAATAAGAAGCAATGATCATAAGATGATTCTACGGTTTTTAAAAGAATATCTTGTCTAGATATGGAACGCTTAGATCCATCATTAGTGATGGAGGCTCTTAATTATTTCTGTAATAGATCATTTGAGAACTTAATGAGTAAATATAGTATTACTCATAAAGTGACGACACTCTATCACCCATGAATAAGTGGGCAAGCTGAGATTTCAAATTAAAAAATAAAACAAATTTTGAAAAAGATAGTAAATCTAGAGCATAATAATTGATCTTTTAAAATGTCCAATGCATTGTGGGCTTACCGTATTGCATTCAAAACCCCCTTTTTAAAAAAAAAAAAACCAAATGTGTATTGATATCAGGGCCAAAGACGCATTGTAATATCTCCAAATAGACTTACCGTATTGCATTCAAAACCCCTATTGTAATATCTCCAAATAGACTTCTCTATGGAAAAGCCTGCTAGTTGCCCATGGATTTTGAAAATAGAGTTTACTGGTTGATAAAGAAATTCAATTTCAACTTGGACAAATCTAACTCATTGCATAAACTCCAACTTGTGGAATTAGAAGAAATCTGGAATGAGGCATGCAATAAATCCAGAATTTACAAGGAATAGATGAAAATATTTCATGATTAAAAAAAAGAAAAGAAATCATTTGAGCTAAATCAAAAGGTGCTTTTGTATAATTCTCGGCTATATTTATTTTCGAGAAAGTTGATATCCAGATGAGCTGACCTTTTTGTTGTGAAAAATATTTATCCATAAGGGTTTGTGGAAATTGAAAATTTGATGAATGATAATATTTTCAAAGTTAATGGAAAAAGATTAAATCTGTTTGTTGAGAAATTTGATTCAGAGGATGTGTCAAGATTTACAGAAGATCCTATTTATCCGGATTGATCTCCTAGTATGATGGAGATCCCTTTCTCTTGCATTAGTAAATTAGCTAGTTTCTTTCATAGGTTTGTTTTGTTTTTGGTATTCCGTTTTGTCTTTCTACTGACTTGGAGGATTGTTGTGCTTGCATATTCATTATCTCAGATACTCTCTACCCTCTACTTGTTACATTACAATTGCTCATATTGATTTCATTGCATAATATTTTTACATCGAGGTGGGGTTTCCCGTGGAATATTCTTCAAATTACTGAATTGTTGTTGTTTTAGGCTGAATTTTTTTTTTTTTTTAATATATAAAAGAAGAAGTATGAATTATGTGCATTCATGTTGAATTGAAATCATTCCGAATGAATAGAATGATAAGGCACATATTGATAAGAATTGAAGTCTAGAAACTATTATATTTGTAGAAATCAAAATTTAGTTCATTCTAATAAATTTCTGATGAAAATTTTAAACATTATTAAATCATGAGTTTCATAGTTCAAATTAATGGTAACCTGATGATTGCTTAAGAGTGTAAATGAACCAAGCTTGATGAACCATGACTAATGTTTTTTTTTTTAAAAAAAAAAAAAAAGAAAAGAAAAGAAAAAGAAAGAAGACATAAAAAATGATTACCTATTGTTTGTGAAAAGAAAGAAAGAAAATTGAAAAGAAAGTTGTCCCTAAAAAGAAGAAAAAGAATGAATGAAATATGGACAAAAAAAGTGAAAAAAAAAATAAAAAATGAAATAGAGTGAAAGTTGTTAATATGAAAATAAAAATAAAAATTAGAATATATAGTCCAGAAAGTCTTCAATGCTTTAACTAATATGTTCACTCTTGGTGATTATTGGTGTTATCATAATGGTAGAGAATTGATTCCATTATTGGTGTATAGTCAGATTTCACTAAACACTATGGTTTTTTAATGCTTGAAATTTTTCCATTAGTTGATTGCTGATTTGAACTGACCAATTTGTTTGTCTATTGAATATGTTGGGATCTAGACTGATGTTATTGTGCCTTAGAAATTATGTTATTTAGATTATTTTAAGATTACATAAATATACAGAATGATTTCTTCTAAAGAAATTTTGATCTTGGATTTTTAAAAATCTTTCACATGTTTTGTTAGGGACTAGCAAAATACTAGTTGAGGGTGTGTTGAGTGCTAAATATTACATTTTATTCGATGGTTTACAGTGCTTTCCCATACAATTTCATGTTAAAAATATTTAATTAAATTAATTTTCAATAAGCAAAAGAAATTTCAAAGTGTAAGATGAAATTTGATCTAATGTGAAGTTTTATATATAGTCTAAATGGAGATAAAGCCCAAGTAGCTTGAAGAACTAACGGAGAAGAAAAACAAAGTTTGAACACTAAAAGTACATGAGATGAAGATTGAAGATCAAGTGCAATCAAGAGAAGAAAATCATCAATTTTTGATAGGAATTCAATTCCATCAATAGTCATTCGATGGGATTTGATGCGATCAAAGGTTCAATCAATAAATTTTGGAATTAATCCAAAAGTTTGCTAGACAATTTTACAAATTTTCAATATGATCAAATAATTTATGAAATTTCAAGAATGGTTGTTGGACTGTTTTCTACTTTCTCGATTCTATCAAATGAAGTTTCTATCCTATCAACAGGTCCTGGATTGCACTTAAATCCTATTGAAAAGTTCCATTAAAAGAGGCTGTTGGTATGAAAGTTCGTGAATTTTACAAAGTCGGTGGAAAAAAATACTATTTAAATAGACTTCTAAGATGTGTTTAGAATACAAATTAGGGTTTAGAGAGAGAGAGAGAGAGAGAGAGAGAGAGAGAGAGAGAGAGAGAGAGAGAGAGAGCAAAGGAAAAGCTTCTTCGGGCCTTCCTTCTTCTCTGATCTTCAATTTCTAGTTTTACTTTTCTGGTTGTTTAGAGATGTCTTTTTTAGGCTAATCTCTTAAACAAGGCTACGGAATGAACCTTTTGATGGATTCTTATATTTAATTCATTTTAATTCAATTTTATTAAGTTTTAATGTTGAATTGTGATTTATGCGATTGAATTCATAATTTGGTGAAAGAATTAATTATAAATTCCTTTGATATATTATTAACTTTGGGTATAATAGATGCTTTGGATTTCCTATGATTAATTATCTATATTTTTATAAGAGATCAATCTATTTCAATTCATTTATCTTAATTAGAATTTGTTAATTGAATTCACAATATTATCTTTTGACTATAACAAATTATTATTCGATTCTAGTTGAGTTATCGAGTTGAATTAGACACATTATGTTAAGGATTTATTAATTGAAATTTTTTGAATCCATAGTTATTTTTTATTATTGTTATCATCCTAATTAGTTCATTAATTAGATTCTCCATTCTTAAAATTCATATCATTTCTAATTATGTTCTTAACAAATCTTTCCTTATGAATCGACCTCGCATTCACCGAGTTATACTCCTTCGCAGCCCTACACTTGGGGTTGAGAAGAATGGCCTACATAGATCTTGGGTGTTTCAATGACACCACAACCTATTCAAGTGTCTTTAATAACAATGCAAGTGTTCGGATTTAATGCACACATTCGAATCACCTGATAAACACAACTGCATCATTTTGAGTTCTTTGATATTCAAGGCGGGGGTACACCGTTTAGATGTCTCGCACACATTGCTGTTTGTGAAAGTGGAAACGCTTCTTTTTTTCAGTATTAATGTTTTTAACATGTTTTTAACACTTGCACTCACACCCATGCACCACATGAGTACTGGAACCTATGACTTCAGCGTTGAAACACAGTGCCTACCACTGCACCATAAGCAGGACCCTTCTTTTTCTCCTTCTCAGTATATTTATCATTCTTTGGTTTAATTTAATGTAGAATGCAATTCACATGGAGCAACGTAGCAGATGTGAGAAATCCAGCCACACGTGTATTTTAACTATAGAAAAGAAATGGCCCAGGCTTCTGTACTAAATGTACACATGTAGCACGCTTCATGAGCGTACAGTCTGATTTCCGGCCCAGGGTATTTTCCCGTGTGCTGATAAATGGCCTTGCGCATTTACCCCACAGCCGTAGCCATGTCAAGCTGCCGGAAATGAAAATTCAAAAAACATTGATGGTTTCGGTGTGGGAAATCCTGCACACTGAGACCACATGACATGTAAACGATCTCATGATCTTGACCATTGGTTTGCCAAGCCCATATGATGGTTGCTGTCATCTGATCAAAACGGTTCCTTGGAGATACTAGGTGGACTCTGCCAAATGGATTATTCATGTTGATAATGGAAGTTTCCCTGGTTCATACTGTCCATTTTTTGTGGGGTCCATGGGATGAAAAACTTCCACTCCTGGTGCAAGCATTTCGTGGGTGGAACCCAATGGATGGTCCAAATCAATGATTCAACAGTCTAGTGGCCCAACTTGCATGTTGTCTCGACCAAGGAAGTGTAGGGTGCGTCTTCTTAGAACACTAGTTGCAGGAATCTCTTGCAAAGACTCTTGCAACAGTGATCCTTCTATTCTTTATAGTGCAGTACCTTTAGTTGATAGGTACATATGACCTTTTTTCTTTTTCATTAGGTCATATATCGTTGGCTAATTGTTATGAAAGACAGCTAACCAGCAGCATTCAATCTACATGTACGAAAGATTCCCAAAGCTTTTACCCTTTTCAGCAGTGAAGGAACCGTGATTGACAGATAATTGACAGGTGCACATGACGTTATTTTATTAGGTTACATCCTAGGTGCAGAAAACTTCTGTCCTCGGTAGCAGGCAATCCACACCTGCCCATTGCATTTTTCACAAGGACACCACCGTCGAGGTCAAGTCGCCTTCTTGGAAGGATTTCTGTGTTCACATGATCCAAACATTGATGCAAAATACATTTTGTTCATCCAATGAACTTGCATGCATGAGTGCTAGTAGTAGATTTTTAAGGTTTGGGGTCTTCATCTTATCACATAAAAGCAAGGACAAGTATGATAATACTACTTGAGATGGGATTCAATCCTGGCTCGAGAAAGGATTCAATCCTGACTTGCGTGGTGAAAAAATCTGCATTCGAAGGACACCTAAGGTATATACGAGTGGACCTGATTAAGGTCCATGTTGCTGGGCCCACCTATATAACATCAAATGTCTATTGTCCACTCTAGGACCACCACACAGTGAATTGCTTGGCAGTCGGCCTAATCTCTGCAAGGTCTCATTGAGATGTTTTGTTGGAAATATGTGGAAGTAAATTTTGACTTCCGATCACACATGATTAAGCAAATGTAAACAAGCAATTACAAAGTACATGCAAATTTAAGAAGGAAAACCTTGAAGAGTTACATTGTACAGGACCACCATGCCCTCAAATTTATTAACAACTAGGCTAATGTTAACTGTGTGTATGGTGGATGGATTTCTTTCTTGTAAGAATTCACATTCATGCTAAAACATAAGGCATGGCAACAAAACAAGGTAGATTATGTGCTTTTAGCCAACGCGCAACCTTGTTGGTTACCATGAGCAACTCGATTGTTGTGTTCGAATACCTCAAGAATCAATATGTCATTGATGATGACTTTAAGAATGCGTGTATTAGATACCGAGAGGATCAATCCAGTGACCTCCATATTCAAGATGGCTTCCTTTTCAACAAAAATCGATTATGTATTCTATGGAGTTTATTGCAAGAGCATATGATCCACAAGAATTACATGGAGGTGACCTCGGCAGTCACTTAGAGCAAGAGAAGACAATAGCTCTATTAGAGAAGTGTTACTATTAGTCACAACTAAAATGGGATGTTGAAAAAGCAGTGCAATGATATCATATGTGTCATGCTTATAAGGGATGATCAAAGATTACGGGCCTATATACTTCATTGTGAGTACCCGACGACCCTTGGGAGGATTTGTCCATAGACTTTGTGCTAGATCCTCCTCGGACCAAGCGTGGAATGAACTCAATATTTGTTGTGATCGACATATTCTCCAAAATGACTCATTTTATACCATATATGAAGACTCGATGTTATACATGTCACAAATTTATTCTTCCGAGAGGTGCGAGTACATGGTGTCCCAAAATCTATCACCTCATATTATGAGACTCAGTTCCTTCGTCACTTTTGGAGCTTCGAGCAGTCTATAACAGCCTTGCTTATTGTAGAGCTCTGAGATTAGTTAACGTTGAGGTACAGTCAGACTCCATGTTGGTGGTGGGGCTCCTAAACGAGACTTTCAAGTTAAGCTGGTGTCGGATGTATTGGATGCAGAGGATAGAAAGATTAAGTGTCGGAGGCCATGTCAGCTTTTCCCATGTTCTAAGGGACGAGAACGGTCCAGCCGATGGTTTAGCCCGAATGGGGTCTGAGCTGCATCTCTCCTTTCTTGTGAAGGACCCTTCCGATCTTCCTCCCTACTTCAAGGGACTGATCTTTCTGGGCAAAGTGGGCCTTGGTAGGATTAGGGAGGAGTTTGTGTTAGCTTAAGTCTGGTCTCAGTCATGTCCATAGCTTTATTTTCAGTTTCCCTACATGATAGCCTCCCTAGGTCTTTTTTAATTAGGCAGCCCAAAAGCGGTTAAGGTCTCTGTACATGTTTCCCACTTATATGATATAATAGTCAAGTTTTTTTTTTTTTTTGAAAGTTACTTCGTCACTTTTAGAGGATTTTGTGAAGATTATTATTTGACACCAAGTTTCAGTTAATAGTGCATTGTGAAATGGAAAAACTGAAGTGGTGAATTGTACACTTGGGAATCTTATATGATGCATCTCAAGAGATAAGTCTAAGCAATGGGATTTTACCTTGACCCAAGTGGAATTCGTGTTCAACAATATGTAAAACCATTCCACCGGTAAGTCTTTGTTTGAAGTTGTGTATGGACGAGTCCTTAAGCATACTCATGATTTGGTTTCATAGGCCAAGCTTCCTGGCTTGAGCGTTGCTATAGGACATATGGAGGACCGAATCATAAGTGTACATGTTGATGTTTAGGCAAAGTTGCAAGTATCCAATGACAAATATAAGGAAATGGTTGACACACATCGACAGTGTCTGAAAGGTATTCGAAGTGGGCAACAACGTCATGCTTTATCTGGGCAAGGAGAGATTTTTGACTGGGACGTACAATAAGCAAAATAATAAGAAGATTGAACCAGTACATATACTCCATAAGATCAATGACAATGCTTAAGTTGTTCATCTTCCTAAAGGCATGGAGCTCTCAAGCATGTCACTGTGGAAAACCTATACACAAACCGAAGCTCGAGGATACATAACTCGAGGATGAGTTTTTTTTTTCCCCAAGTAGAGGGGATCTGATGTATGACATGGATTAAGCATGCCATGTTCCTGACACAAATTAATTGGAGGAAGACCAAAAGGAAATTGAAAATTTTCAGCATAGTTTAATTGATCGACTGGGATTGATCAAAACTCTACATAATTCAATCGATCGATCGAAACTCAGATGATTTATTTATTTTTGTCTCTGGATATTTTTAAGCCATCTTGATCGATTGATCTGACCCAATCGTTTAATCGATCGATCCGACCCAATCGTTCGATCGACACTAGACAATGGGAGTTTCCATGTTTTTTATTTTTATTTTCTTATTTGTTTAATTCTTTGTTAATTATGCCTTAGAGTTTATTTACAATTCTTTAAGCTTGAAAACTCATGTTTTAAGTTACTTTTTAATAAAAATTTGTGACTTTATTTACAATTCTTTAAGCTTGAAAACTCATGTTTTAAGTTAGTTTTTAATAACAGTTTCACAAATTTCTTTTATATTTATCATGGATTCGAAAATTTTCTTTTGTGGATTCAAAAGAGCTTTATGAATTCAAAGTGTTTATCGTTTTAGGAAGATGGTGATCATCCTCAGCATGCCTTTCTCTTGTGCCAAGCTAGACTTGATCATACATTTTTTATTTGTTTTTGGAACTGAATGTACGACAGTAAGCATTCAGAGAAGTGGAGGAATCATGCCAATAATGTCTTTAAAAAGCATCCAAAATTTTGGTTTAAGATTGGTATAGCACATCAGTAAAAGCAAACACCCAATGTTCCTGTCTATACCTATTTCAGAGACACATGTAATCAAGCAGAGAAGGAAAATATAAAAGCAAATACAACTCCTCTCCTCCATTGCATGCTGCATCCCAAGTGATTCACTTAGTAATATTTGATGAAGCCAATTTCCTTGGCATTGCTGTCGAAGCACTGCCTACAACACATAATTAGCCCATACTTCCTGATCAACCCATGCGGGTTTCTGCAGACCCTGCAAGCATGAGATCCAAGGCCGTAGTTCCTCGAATGAGTGTTCTAGATGTTGGTGTAGCTCATCTTCTCTCGTCTCATATAGCCACCCTCTTCCTAGTGATGTATGGGACAGTTAGGCTTGCCTAGTACAAATGTGATTTTTTACAAGCATGAACAATTCATGATGCGTCTCTAACAAATCAATACGAAGGTCATCGATCAAATTGTTAATATTTGTTAGATAGTGTGATGTTTTCAGGCTTTTTTTTCCCCTTTAAGAAAAGGTGGATGTGATGTTTTCAAGTTAGCTTATGAATTGTTCATTGGACTTGATGAATAGTCTAAGCCAATGGATTAGCCTAAGTACCCCAATGTGACTAACTTCTAGTATTTAAGAAGACTCAAATAATCAATAATGGCCACTAGGGCTGAAAGTCGGGCGGGTTGGGTTGGGTTGGGTTGGGTTGGGTTGGGTTGGGTCTGGTTGGTGCTTAACCCTAACCCAACCCAAGGTTCCTATACCTCAATCCTAACCCAACCCAACCCAACCACAGGTTGGGAATTCTCAACCCAAGCCCAACCCAAGCGGGCTCGGTCGGGTATATGTACTAATATTTTCATTATTACATTAGTTTTTATATTTCAAAATAGGATTTATTTTTTGTATCTATGATTTTATTAATTATATATGTGATTATTAATTATAAAAAACTTCATTTTTTTAAAAAGCTAAAATATATGACAACTACTCCTTTAAAAGTCACGTAGCATAGCACGCAATCTATTTGGGAAAGAGAAATCGGGCATATCTTGTTAGCTTGAGTCCTTAGAAATGACGTAGACAAATGAGACCCGACATCACTAGTGTGCCTTCGACACAAACGATCCACACTCAATTATAATTTATAAGTAACTTATATATTGATCGGGTTTGGGTTGGGTCGGGCAACCCGAGACCTCAACCCGAACCCAGCCCAAGTTTTATCGGGTTGGTGTTTGTATAGCCCAAGCTTGACACCAGACCCGATATATTCTGCCTGAGCCCAACCCAATGTCGGGTCAGTTGGGTTGAACCGGCCCAACTTTCAGCCCTAATGGCCACTAGTGACATGATTGTGAAAACTTCCAACTCAGACGCCCTCTGGTGGGCTCCATTCTAGTTAAAGATCTTGTCCGTACATTGGAATTTTATTTCGCAGAACCAATTTATGTAGTAGTATGATTGGTTCTCCATAGATATTTTCATATTTTCCACATCCCTTGTCCTCCCTCCACTTCATGTCATTTGGACACCCATAGCTACAGCCCATTGCTTGCTTGGATGCTTGTGCACTCTGGGCTTTTCTCATGCCTGCACTAAATGACAAGAGAATAAATTGGAGACCACCACTATCTAAATGGCATCCAATCAGTCCATCATGTGCAGCCATTTATGTTCTCCTTAGCCCACAAAAAGAAGGCCAACTCAAAACTCAGGTGGGCCACACCATGTAAACTCGTGCCTAAAATCTCTAAACTTATATTTTGCCTCCAATTTAAGTTTTGTAATGGACTGATCGTTGGTTTGTCCATTCATCAGAATTAGATGCATGTTTTGAATGGATATTTAACGGTGTATATGATAACTTGAGAGGATTTAGAGAATTCTTCCATATTTTTTTATGTACATGAAAGTAAATCGAAGATTATACAGGGAAGATAATTTAAAGAACATATGATAGGGTTTATATAAAGAAGAACAATAGCAATATATGGAAGATATACCTAGAAGGTGAATCAATTTTCATAACTTTCCTGCCAAAATTGATTTGTGTGATCAACTAGGAACACTTTGAGGATAATAAAAAAATGTCTGGCAATGGTGATAGTCTTCATAAAAAAATCTATAATTTAATTTTTAGACCTAACCTTTAAAAAATGAAATGACAATACGAAATAACATAACAGGAAAAACAAGTTAGTATATAACATAGCACGTAGAACCCTACATGCAGGTCCATGTGACCTAATCAATAGGTTGGATGAAAAATAAATATTAAAGTGGCCTGTGGAGCTTTTTAATGGTGGGCATTCAATGACCATTATTTTTTGTGGTGTGGTCCACCTGCTATGCATGTTTGCTTTGTTTTTGAGCCTATGCCATAAAATGATCTGCAAAAAGAGATGGACAGCATAGATATGTATTGCATGTATCAAGGTGGGCCCAGGGTCAGGATCTCACCTATATCATAGGTTATGGGGATTGTGCCCATGAGAAGGACACGGATTGCCTATGCCAGCCTGTCCATCTCTTTTGACAGATTATTGGGCAATGATTCTTAAAATGAGGCAGTCGAAAGTTTCAAGTGGACCACAACACATGAAGCAGTGGGAATTAAACTCATATAGTTGAAAACTTTCTACAGTGCACTGTTGAAAACTTTCTAGGGTGCACTGTGACGTTTGTTTTCCATCCAACTACTCATAAGGTCACGTAGACTTTCATGAGGGGAAAACACGAATACAATCTTGATCTAAAACTTTTGTGCCTCGACAAGTTTTCAATGGTAGGCTTTAAATACCTAAAACTTCAAGTCACGTGGTCCTCTTTAGCCTTTACTAGGCTCCTTCTTGGGTTCATACACAAAACTTATGAGCCTGCATCACTACAACCAAAAAAAGCCTTTAGCCTCCGTCCAATATCGTGACTAAAAAGGAAAAAAATTAAGGTTAAAGCCTTTAGCTTTAATTTGGACTCAGTTGCCCAAACCAAGGCTACAACCACCGTGGCTAAAGGCTTTAGCCTGAGGTTAAAAAAGCTTTTAGCTTCTAATGTTTTGAATCAAGGCTAGCCTCGATTGCCTCCAAACGAATCTAAATCTATTTTTAACATCGATTCTTTACAATTGAAGCTAAAACTTCTATCCATGGGAGTTGCGGCGCCAGTTTCAATAACTAAGATAAAATCAAAGTTAAAGATGGATTTAGTCTCTTTTGATATCAACCGGGGCTAAATTCAGTTTATAACCTCATTTCTCAATAACTGAGACTAAATTTAATTTTTCACCTCAGTTGATGGCAATAGATGTTAAATCTATTTTTAACCTTGGTTTTTATCGACCGAAGATAACAATATCATAATCAACTAATGATTGAGCCTGTGCATATTTCACCTATTTAACATTCATCAAACAATAATCATCACAATGCCAACAAAATAATTAATAGTTTATTTAAAGTTTTCAAAATAAATTACAAATGCACATAAACTGCCACAGAGCCTTCCACACAGCTACATGGCCCTCCACACAGCCAACAATTTTGTGTCGGTAGGAATTTTTTAACAGTGAAAATCATCATCTCTGTTGCTGTGGTCCAGATGATCTTTGTATATGATTAATTTTTTGTATAATGCTTTAAAATAATTTCTAAAAATAGGAGCTGGAGGAGCGTCGGTGCTCGTCTTCGCACAACACCTACCTACAGCAGCTATATGTCTGGCGCGTGGTGGAGACGGATTGGCTACTCCCCCTGACACCAGCCCCGTGGCTGGTGGTCGGTGCTCTGTGGGCCCACCATGATGTATGTATTTCATCCATTCCGTTCATCCATTTTCACAGATCATTTTATGGCTTGATACAAAAAATTATAGGGATATAAATCTTAGGTAGGCCACACCAAAGGAGAAAAAATAATGAATGGATATTCATCATTAAAATCCTCCTAAGGCCCACTGTACTGTTTATTTGACATCCAATCTATTGATTTGGTCATAAAGACTTAGATGAAGGGAAACAAAAAATATCAGCTTAATCCAAAACTTTTAGGGCCCCCAAAACGTTTTTAATGGTCAAAATTCATTCAACACTGTTTCCTGTAATGCGGTACAATTGAGATTGAGATATACTTTTTTTTTTCTCAAGTTATAAAATGATATATAAAAATATATGGACGGAATGGATGACACACGTACATCATGGTGGGCCCCACAGAGCACCGACCACCAGCCAATGGCTAGTGTCAGAGGGAGTAGCCAATCCGTTCCCCGCGTGGTACACCAGCCAATCCACTTCAATCCATGTGGACCTCCTGATGCCATGACTTGTGTGGCCTTTTTTCCAGGGAATCTTCGGAGGAGGACCGGCATTTTGTTTCGCTAAGACACGTCATTCGCCTGACGTGTGCTGCATTTAAAGGTGCAAGCCTGGCCATTCTAAAACATTTAAGTAGAGTGTGGAACACCCAAGCTCTGTATGACCCATCATATTGTACATGTGAAATCAACTTCGTCCATCACGTAAAAACCCTTATATTAATAGAATTTACAGAAGATCATACCAATGAAAAATTCATATGGGCTGAGTAATGTTAATTTGTGCCTAAAACATTCAAGTTCATGCGGTGTATTCCACCTGATCATTGGCCCGAGACAAGAACACTTGAGGGACGGTATGGATATCACGAGGCAACATGGTGGGCCCATGGGATTTTGTGATTTACGCACTGTAACAGAGGATTCGGGTCCCTAACATCCACCTATCTTCTTACCCCAGCATAGGATTCCTGGTTCTCACTGTCATACGGACACATGTGTAAAAGATCTGGGCCATTCATCAGATAGGGCAAAATGCCCCCCTCATCCAGGCTGGTCAAGCTTTCACTTTTTTGAAATAAAGGAGGTTGCACCATCGGACGTAAAGTAATAATTGCGCAATATGCGACGGATTAAAAAGAAGCATGGAATCCGCAAAAAAAATAAAGAAGCCGAATCTCCGTGCATGCAGAGCTTTCAAGGCCAATCTTACTGACACGGACTGCGCACTCACACTGCCAGTAATCAGACGATGCTCTGTGAGCCCCACAACGTTGTTTGTGTTTTATCAATGCCGGCCATTCATTTTGGATCATTAATTTAGAGTATTAGCTGGCCCAAAAACGAGAAAGATCCAAATATCAGGTGGACAACACTACAGTAAACAGTGGTGATTGAATACCAACCGTTACAAACTTCTTAAAGCCCAGTGTAATGTTTATTTTCAATCAAACCTGTTGATTAGGTTACACGAAACAAAATACCAGCTTGATCCAAAACTTTGGTGGCCCTTAAGAGGTTTTTAATGGTGGCATTCAATCCCCACCATTTTCTGTGGTGTGGTTCACCTGACGTTTGGATCTTCAACATTTTGGGCCCCATGGTTTGAAATCAGATGGAAATATAGATGGACCGGGTGGATAAAACATATACAGTATAATGGGTCCCACAGCGCACCGTACCTAGAGGGTGGTTTATCCAGGGTCAGTATGCAATCGGCATCCTATCTTCGCCCCACCTTTCACTTCGTCCAAAAGCTCGGTAAAAGAACAACTATACTTTACCACGGAAAAATGCGCAACCAGAAAAAGAAAGTGTAGCTGGCCCAGTTTAACATGAATCACGTGATGGGCTGCACGCGAAATTTATTTCACCTTCTATTTTTGGCCGACCATGTTTAGATATGAGCTAAAAAAATGAGGTAGATTCAATCTCAAGTATGCTGAATGATAAGAATCAGTTAAGATTGAACGGTACACCTCTAAAACATTCATTGAGCCACCAAAGTTTTCCAGCAATCTAATATTTTTATGTTTTCAGTCCATCCCAATATTTTTAGTTTGGATGGCATATTAACATCAAAGTGGAACGAGGTTTCAATTGTATGCATTTCCCTGCCTACTTTTACCTGGTGTATATAAGGTAGACTTGAGATTAATTTACATCTGACTCATTTTTAAGCACATGCCATGACATGAGCTTGAAAAATAGATGGATGAAATTAATGATTTCTCACAAACCTCATGGTGGGCCCCACCTAACTTCTGAGCATAACAACTTATGCAAGGGGCGTCCGAGGCAATCCACGTCCTAATGGGAGGGATTAGATGCATGCCGGCGGTGTGGTCCTAACTGTGGAGGCCCCACCTTCCCTTTTTTTTTTTTTTTTTTTTTTCTTTTTGCGGGGGGGGGGGGGGGGGGGGGGGGGGGCTGGGGGTCTTGTTAGTACACACCCCTGTAAGTACACACACTCCATGTTAGCCACCCCCACTAGGGATCGATACCCGGACCTCAAGTGTTGAAACGAGGTATCTGCACTCAGTCTACCAATTGAGCTATCGATCTGGGTGTTAGGCCCCATCTTAACATACCATATGTATATCCATGTTGTCCATCCATTTTTTTTAGATCTAGGTCATCTGCCCAAAATTGAAGCTGTTCCAAATCTTAAGTTGTCTATACTAAGAGAAATAGTGGTGAGTGAAAGTCCCACCACTAAAAAATTCCTAGGTCCACCGTAGTGTTTTTTTATGTTTATTTGGCATCTGACCTATTTGTAAGGTCACATAAACATGAATGAAAGAAGAAAAAACTAAAAAACAGAAGAAGAACCAAAACAAAAACAACAAAGAATAAACAAGATAAAAATGGAGGCACATACACTCATCAGCCAAGTTATAATTGAGAATTGCGACATTTCAGAAATTCTCAAACGTTGTCCCGATAGATGTTCCAACTTGGACATCCTTGAGGATCCAGTTCCTACATATCCCAAGGGAAAGTGTCCAAGGATAGATTGGTTTTGGAGGATGGCTTGAATGTGCAGTTTTACAACCCATCCCCCAAAATCAGGGATGTCCAAGTGAAAATCACGTGCCAACTTATGCAAGAACAGAAGTGCATGATCTCTCTCTCTCTCTCTCTCTCTCTCTCTCTCCCCAGGGACTCTCTTTACCAAGCTGAGTAATTATCCACTCCTGACTATCCACAAGCTAAGAAATTGTAGGGTGGTCTAAACAATGAGGGGTCCATGAAGGACGACAATCGCATAGGTAGTTGTTGGCCCATGACCAACACTGGTGGAAGTAAGCAACGTTAGCGTCAAGAACCTGTGGGATCTTTCGTAACACCAATATAGCATCCTCCTCATCCTCGCCATGTAGAAGCCAACCAGGCAAGTGACAAACTAAATATTGCATAATGATCCAACGACGATACTCTATTGTCGCAAGACTGGTAAGGTGGATAGTGAGTCACAAAGCACAAGAAAACAAACTGCCTCTCCACGTCTCTCGGGTAGTTCGACCAAATACCCGACTGAAATGCTGAACCTCTGAGTGCCTTGTGGCCCACCTTAATCTAATCATTGCCACAATTATGCTAGATACACATCATGATCGGGCCCCAACATGTCATCTACATCGAAAAAGGCTAGCCTCCAAGTATTATCTAACCCTTGCCTCAAAATAAGCCCAGTCTTGGCCATCTGGACCCGATCAGGACCGTCCAAACGATGGATGAAGGATTAGATCTTTCACAAACCTTTGCCATAAGTCCAATCTTGACCATATGGACCTGATCAAGGTCGTCCAGATGATGGATGACGGATTGAATATTTTAAAAAACCAAATGATGGATGCCGGATTGGATCGTTCAAAAATCACTGCAATAAGTCCAATTCTTGACTAATCTAGATCGATGAAGACTATCTTGACTAATCTTAACAGATTAGGATTGTCTAAATGATGGATGCCGGATTGGAAATCACTGCAATAAGTCCAATTCTTGACTAACTAGATCGATGAAGACTATCTAGATTATGGATGATGGATTCGATTCTCCAAAATCTTTACAATAAGTTCAATCTTTACCAATGAATTCGATTAGGGCCATTCAGATTTGAGACAACGGATTGAATTCCCCCAAGACTTCTACCATAAATCCTCAATCTAAATCGTCTAATCTAGATCAAGCCCATCCAAGCTCAAAACAATGGATCAAGACGACCTAGATAAAGGTTATTGCACTAAATCCTCAATTAGAGTCACTTCCAAATAACCGACTGACGACACTCATCCTAAGATCGGACGGATCTATTCCAAATAACTAGACTAGAAAAAGCTTTCAAAAACATTCTTCAATAAAAACCCCATGGGCCTACGTTCTACAGGTGAGTACTCATTTCGAGAAAATAAAAAAGATTAAAGAATATAAAAAAAATGCGTGTGGCATCCCATAACCGAGCAGTTTCTCATACTCCTTAGTAAGTACCAACGCACAAGAAATAATTGATTCGAGGGACTTCTGTAGTTTTTAATTTTCTTCGGAATCATATGCAGAACATGAGATGACCAGCCTAAACCTTCAATGTCAGTCCAAATATCTCGGATCACATATTGAGCCATGATTAGGATGTCATAACCGTAGTTACACAGAAAAAAGGCCTTAGGTAAGCTAGAGTATTAAGCTCGAAGCCTCATATAACAAAAGAATAATTCAAAAAAGGCTATAGTCATGAACACTTGTCAAGACCAGTATAAATAGCGTGGGAGTTCATAAAGACACAATGTGCAGGCAACTGCCCATTACCCATACTTGCCTCTGGGTGACTCCAGAGAACTATATATGCATCTTAATTAACTATTTCAAACTAAACGGTTATTCTTGTAAGGTCATAGAAAGCACATGGGCTCTGTCTACTCTTAAATTCGACTCCCCAGCACATTCAATGCACACATATTAGTCAAGATGTGAAGTGGTTGCAGGAATTTCATCTGCAAATGGTTGATTCTAAGCAAGCTAGTTTAGCTACAATGTTGGTTCAATCACTTAATAACTTGTAAATCCACAGAAAGTGCAAGGACAAATCGTAACGTCTTCCTCAACTCTCAAGAGCCATTTAGATTAATCATCGACCAAACGAGTATTTCAATCAGGATACGATGGTCAGTTGAGGCACACTCGTACTATCTTAAGTAGTGGGGGTGTCCACTTGCTATGGTATTCAGTTGCCAACAAACTTTGCCAAAGAGGGGCATTTGTAAATACCCTACTTATGAAACACAGCCAAAAGGGCAAACGGTCATGTGGCAAACTGCACTGCTTGTTTTTCACACATGTTCTCCTACGTGAAAAATTGTTGCCAAGTGCCCATTGGCCTCTGGCGAGCTGACAATTTCTTGAACTATTTAAACAACAGCCATCCCTTGTCTAGGAGAGGACAAAACGACAAAAGAAAGCAATCTGAGGAATTTTCGCCAAACTCCTTAGTTTCCATTCCCTAGCGACGAGGAGACTCTGCCACGTAGGATGCTCTACAACTACCATATTTCTATCTCGGTTCGACATTAGTCAGCCACAATAATCTAATTCATTAAAGTCAGCCAATCAAGTTATAAGTAAAATTAGGATTAGAGATGTCTGATTAAGAAAAGGGTGTTTGTATTCTCTTTTCTTTTTCTTGTATCTCGATCAAGCTCAGAGCGCGGTATAATCCACACACTCCCTTTCCTTCTAATGTCATTTCTTTTTCTTTTACTATTTTGCTTAATTATTTCTATTTTGTTTGCTTGCTCAGGGCCTCATCTCCATGAAGCAAGGTTAGGATATTTTATTTTTTCAGCATATTTTATTTTATTTTGTTTTCTTGCATAGGATTTTGGCCCTGTAAAGCAAGGATAAGATTTGTTTACTTTTCTTTTACCTGTATGATCCTCTCTTAGGGTTATGTGTACCGTGGCCATATGATTAACATTTCTTACATATATATGATTTTTCTAAAAATTGCATGTCCCTCAAAGTAGGGACCACATGCAAGTGTGGGTAAGAGAATGTGCCTAACTTCTTTCGTAACCGATACCCTTACTTAGACCTTTAAGACTGCAAGCTAATCACATGAGTCATTCAAATCAAAGGATTTTCTTGATTCTTCGGCCTTACCTAGTAAGTTTAAGGATCTGGCCGACCATGAACTGTTATCTCACCAAATCGGCTAGTGGGTGACTCCAACCATTTCAAACATATTATTCTGGTCACCTTGAAAAGGTGTCACACAACCAAGAAAGTTATGACTAGTTTTTGTTTTTTTATTTTTATTTTTATTTTTTATGACGAGTTAAACAAATCATATACATATAGTCGACGTTACCACCTCAAAGAGTCAACCACACTCAATAACAAAAACAACATTCAATGAAAGTTATTTTTTCATCACGTCACATATCTTGCACTACGCCACACGCACGTCGAGGGAGGACGTTCACAAGAAAATAGTGATAATTGGACATTAAAAACTTCGTCCTAGATTTTTATTTTTTATAATACTTTAGTAGGAGTTTGGATAGAAAATGAACATTATTCAAACACTAATGGAGGTCATGGAAAGTTTTTAATGGTGGGGAGTTAACAATTGTACCCTGTGAAATGGTATACCTGAGATTTGGATCATATTCATTTTTGATCTCATGTCCTGAAATGATCTATCAAAACTGATGGACAATGTGGATATAAAATACATGCATCAAAGGGGGCCCAAGTGAAGGGTTACACCTTCTTAGGTATGGTAGGGGCACCTAATCCCTCTAACCTATTTTTTTGCTCAATCCTTGAAATGATCAGGCAAAATGAATGAAAAATGTGGATACAAGAGATACATCGTGCTAGGATTTACAGAACTTGCCTCATCACCACATTACAACGTGTACGCGGATTTCTTGCAAAAGCCTTATGGGGGAAGTTCTTGTGCTGGGATGCTTAGGTGGGACCCACCTCGATGTTTATGAGAAATCCACCTCATCCATTCATTTTTTGAGCTCATTTTAGGACATGTGACTGAAAGATGAGATAGATCCAAAACTCAAGTGGGCCACATGAAATGAAACAATGGGGATTCAATTACCATTTATTGAAACATTTTTAAGGCTACAAAAGTTTCTTACCTGGCTAAGTTTTTGTTTTTAGTTTTTGGTTTTTTGTTTTTGTTTTTTTAATTATTTTTTATTTTTTGTGTTTTCACTTCATCATATTAGAAATGACCTTATATAAATGGTTTGGATGGCATAAAACAACAAGGGAGCCCAGGAAGGTTTCAACGGTAAAAATTCTTTCTCCAACAAGGGAGCCCAGGAAGGTTTCAACGGTAAAAATTCTTTCTCCAACAAGGGAGCCCAGGAAGGTTTCAACGGTAAAAATTCTTTCTCCAGTTTCCCTCTCTTATGGCTCAGTGGAGTTTTCTTTGATGCATATCCTGAAATGAGCTCTAAAACAAATCGCGGGTGAATTTATCACAAACATTACGTAGGTCCCACCTACCATCGTAGCGTTATCCCAACCCATCAATAATTGCATGCAGACTTGTCAGATGCCGGATTCAGGTCCTCATTTTCCAAAGGCGAATTTTTAATTATCAACGGGTCCCACATGTGATTGAAAGGTGGACATACGTAAGCTGTACCCCACACCAACGACCTAAGCTGTATAGGAATGTGGCCCACCTAGAAGACTCCAGTAGTCCTTGAGTCCATAAGGGTGCTAACCATGAAAAGAATATTAAAGTTGTGTGAGCTCATTATGATGTGTTTATTATATCTATACGGTACACTCATTTGGCATGATCATTTTAGAGCATGTATCAAAAATGAGTCATATCAAAAGTTTATAAATAGCACATTATGCAGTGGGGACGACAATTACTACTGTTAAGACATTTATAAGTTTAATATAATAATATTTTCTCCTTCCAATTTGTTTATAAGGCCACACAAACATGAATAAAGAAAATAAAAAAGTAGCACAAATATCTGTTAGATTCAGAACTACCGTGACCCTAAAAAATTTTCAACTGCAGACTTTCAATCTCTCACTGCCTTTTGCAGTGTGGTCCATTGATCTTTAGATCCGTCTTATTTTTGAGCTCAACCCTTAGATGGATCTGATAAAATGGATAGATAATTATCCACCTTATGGTGGCTCCACAGAATTTGGTGACATCACCACACCAGCGAGGTAGCTAGTGTGTGGTACACCAGCTAATCCACTTAGGGCCCGTTTGGCAGGTTGGATTGGAAGGTATTAGAGGATAGTGCAAGGGATTGGATGGTGAATCCCGGGAATGGCCGGGCGTGCCAAACAGTGTAGGTGATCTGATCCTGATCCAGATCCAGATCCGATGGATTTTCAGGCAATCCACTGACAACACCATCATTACCTTTAAATTCCATCCAATCCATCCTAATCCGTTCAAATTAACCTGCGACATGTTTGGTTCGTGGGATTGGAAGGGATCGGAAGCTTTAATCTCCAGATTGACCGGACGTGCCAAATGGGCTGGATGAGACGATCTAGGGATATAGCAATCCCATGGATCTCAAGACAATCCGCTAACAACCCCATCATTACCTAGAATCTAGGCCATCCACCCAAATACCATTCACTCTCTTCCAATCCACCCGGCCAAACGGGCCCTTAGGCTATTGATAGTGTTATGTGAACCATCACGGTTTGCAGACTATTTTATGACATAAGGCAATGGAATAAGGCAGATCCAAATATCATACGGACCACACCACGGGTAAAAGGAAAAGGTAGTGACTGAATACTCATCATTAAAAAGTTCACAGGAGCTGCAAAAGTTTTTAATTAAGCTAATATTTTTTGTTTTCTCCGCATCCACTGTTTTTTGTAGTGGGTCTCACATTTTCGGCCCCTATATATATATATATATATATATATATCATGCGGGGCCACCAGAGAACTGTCAGTAGCCACCACGCTTCTGACAGACGCTGTCAGTAAGCAATCCGCCTCCGCTGTCAACCTAGGCCTATTTCTACTCCAATGCATGCTCTTTCTATCGTACTGCAGCCCATTTGTGACCGTCTAAGTCCAGTTCAGTGCTAGGCATGGATCCGAAGCCTCGTGGAGATCGAGCTGCCCTCCATCATCCCCTCGATGATCCGCACCACCTCCAGGGAATCATCGATTGTACCCTCGATGATCCGCACTACCTCCAGGGAATCATCGATTATACCTGTTGTATTTATTTTAAAATAATATTAAATTTTTAAATTTTTAAATTTTGATAATTTCTCTCCACATTTAAATTTTGGTGTTTTTGAGGTGTTGGTTTTGTCCCACATCGGATTTGACAAGAGAAATTCTCTTATTTATATGATAGACTTTTTGCCTAGGGCTTGGTCTTGTGGGGGGGCTATGTCAATAGCTCTAATCTATGCCATTAACCACACACGCGCGCGCGCGCCGAGCCGAGTCCGAGTTCGAGTCCGCGTCCGCGTGCGCGACGCGACGGGACGGGACGGGCTGGGCTGGGCGCGGGTGCGGGTGCGGGTGCGGTGTAAGTGTACTCGCGTGGGTGTGTGTGTATGGGTACTCGCAGGACTATATGTGCGAGAGTGTACTCGCACTTGTGCCTTTTTGTTTTAAACCAGAGAGATGCTTCCGAGAAAGTAGTAGAAATGAATCAGATATTGCGTCTACTAGTAAAAATGCTTACGATAAAGTAGTAGAAGAGATACAACCAAGAAAAAGTATTAGAGTTAGAAGAGAAACTAACCTAGGAGATGGTTTTTTCACATTCTTAGTAGAAGATGATCCTACGACTTATATAGAAGCTATTAACTCTCCAGATGCAACCTTTTGGAAGGAAGCAATAAATGATGAGTTAGAATCTATTATATCTAATAATACTTGGGAACTTGTAGATCTACCACCTGGTAACAAACCAATAGGCTGCAAATGAGTGTTTAGAAAGAAACTAAAACCAGATGGAACTATCGATAAGTTTAAGGCTAGGTTGGTAGCGAAAGGCTTTAAACAAAAGGAAGGAATAGATTATTTTGATACATATTCCCCTGTAACTAGGATTACAACTATTAGAGTCTTAATAGCGATAGCCTCCATATATAAACTAGTGGTACACCAGATGGATGTTAAGACGGCTTTCCTAAATGGAGACTTAGAAGAAGAAATATATATGGAGCAACCTGAGGGTTATAAGATATTAGGTAAAGAAAATAAAGTATATAGACTAATTAAATCACTATATGGTTTAAAACAGGCTCCTAAACAATGGCATAAAAAATTTGATGGTGTTTTAAAATTAAATGGTTATCATATAAATGATGTAGATAGATGTGTATATAGTAAAATTTCTGGAAATGATTATGTTATTATATGTCTTTATGTTGATGACATGCTTATTTTTGGAACTAATATTAAATTAGTTAATGCAACTAAGAAATTCTTGTCATCTAAGTTTGACATGAAAGACTTAGGAGAGGCAAGTGTAATCTTGGGTATTGAAAACGAGGAAAAATGGTGTTATTATATTATCACAATCTCATTGCATTGAGAAGATATTGAGAAAGTTTAACCATTTTTACTGTTTACCTGTCAGTACTCCTTATGATTATAGTGTGACTCTCATGAAGAATACAGAAAATAGTGTGTCTCAATTGGAATATTCCAAAATAATTGGTAGCCTCATGTATCTAACAAACTGCACTAGACCTGACATAGCTTTTGCAGTAGGAAGGCTAAGTAGATATACACATAACCCTGAAAAAGAACATTGGAATGCATTGTCTAGAATTTTGCAATACCTAAAAGGTAATATGACATATGGTTTACATTATAATGGTTATCCTACTGTATTAGAAGGATATAATGATGCTAACTGGATCAGTGATTCAGATGAGACAAAATCCACTAGTGGATATGTCTTCACTTTGGGTGGAGGAGTAGTCTCTTGGAAGTCCACCAAGCAGACATGTATTGCTCGGTCGACTATGAAATCCGAGTTTATTGCCTTAGAAAAGGCTGGATCAGAAGCTGAATGGCTTAGAAATCTCTTAGCTGATATACCATTGTGGCCAAAGCCTGTATCGGCCGTGTCTATTCATTGTGACTGTCAAGCAGCTATAGTGAAAGAAAAAAGTAAAATATATAATGAAAAAAGCAGGCATATTAGACTCAGACACAACATAGTGAAACATATGTTGGGTGATGGAGTCATATCTATTGACTTTGTGAGGTCAGAAAAGAATCTAGCAGATCCTCTGACTAAAGGACTATCTAAAAAGTTAGTCAATGATACATCGAACGGAATGGGGCTGAGCCTAATATATGAGCTGCCAGTGTCGGTAACCCAACCTATACAAGTGGAGATCCCATGAGATAGGTTCAATGGGTAAACAATAAGACACGAGGTAGACGATTGCACTGAGTTATATGAGCCCCTTCTATGGTGTACAGTGCGAGCAGCAACGCAGAAGGATGAGTTTTTAGAACTCTTAATGGATCCATAGCCATATATTTGGTGGTGTATACAGTTGCTGCATACACTTGATGGAATTCACCTATATGGGTGTGGAGGTGGAGGCCGCTTCCTATGAGAATCTAGGCAAATTCTCTAGAGCACTCATGAAATCCAGGTAATGGTGTATGGTCGAAACGCACCGAACCACAGAATCACTTGTAGAGGAAGAGTTGTGTGAGTGGCATGTACTTGCGATCTACATTAAAAGGATTCAGGTTCAAGACTATGGTGTCACCTGATTCCTGTAGACCTGTCTTGCTTACTCTAATGTCGGTTCAAGTCTATGGTGACACCGGCACCATTGCACAACTATTTCGCTTTAATCCGAAAGCATTTTATTTTAAAACATGTGGGAGATTGTTGTATTTATTTTAAAATAATATTAAATTTTTAAATTTTTAAATTTTGGTAATTTCCCTCCACATTTAAATTTTGGTGTTTTTGAGGTGTTGGTTTTGTCCCACATCGGATTTGACAAGAGAAATTCTCTTGTTTATATGATAGACTTTTTGCCTAGGGCTTGAGTCCCTTTCAGGGGGCATGTGAATTTGATCCTGTGGGGGGGCTATGCCAATAGCTCTAATCTATGCCATTAACCACACACGCGCGCGCGCGCCGAGCCGAGCCGTGCCGTGCCGAGCCGAGCCAAGCCGAGTCCGAGTCCGAGTCCGCGTCCGCGTGCTCGACGCGACGGGACGGACTGGGCTGGGCGCGGGTGCGGGTGCGGGTGCGGTGTAAGTGTACTCGCGTGGGTGTGTGTGTATGGGTACTCGCAGGACTGTATGTGCGAGAGCGTACTCGCACTTGCGTCTTTTCGTTTTAAACCAGAGAGATGCTTCCCTTCCAGATGGTCGCCCCTGTTGGATTTAAACCCAACGGACATAACCTTTTGTAAAGGGTGCTTATGCACCATTTCGGAGTCTATATAAAGACTTCCGATTTCAGTTTCAAAATACGAAAAAAAAATACTGTCATATAAAACTCTCTCTGATATGGTTTTACCATTGTTACTGAGTTCATTGCTGAGTCAACTCAGCACTTTCGGATTAAACTGCAAGTGGTTCGAGCCCGTGTACAGTGAGTGCACCGCTGGGACCGGGTCATAGTCGTTGTATTCTGGAGGTCGATTGCTCTGGAAACCTGTTGCACTTGGGACGCTGTCCAAGGGGAGCAAATTCGATTTCAAGCCGAGTGACTCAGTCACGCCTCGACTCAATTCAATAAGTTTTTCTTTCTCTAAATTTATTTTTCTTTTTGGTTCTCGATTTTATAGTCTATTTAATTCAACATACTATCCAACAATACCCTCGATGATCCGCACCACCTCCAGGGAATCATAGATTATGCCCTTATCGCCCTGAAGACTCCCTTGAACGTAGCATTGCTACCAGGGCGCGTTGATCGCGCTGCCGAGATCCTAGAAAAGAATCCGGTACTCGCACACGTACCTGACAGAAGCGGATCATACCCTTTGCATGTGGCCTCAGCCAATGGCTACGAAAAGATAGTAGTCAAGTTGCTGGACATCGACCCATCTCTCTGTCTCCTCCGTGACAAGGAAGGAAGAACTCCTCTCCATTCAGCTGTTTTGTATGGCCAAACTGGTGTGCTAAGGAAACTCTATCCGATTCACGTCAAGCAGGAAAAGCTCCATGAGTCACTTGCTGGACGTCAGGCTGATGAAGAAGAGCCGATTCTACACCTCTGCGTGAAGCACAACCAGCTTGAGGCCGCCAAGTTTTTTTTGAAACAAGAAGAGGATTCTAAGAACAAGGCCCGCGAGAAAGATAAGAGGCTTATAACAACCAAGGACCGCAACGGAAACACAGTGTTGCACCTCGCTGCGGCTAGAGAAGATTCTCAGGCAACCCTTCTTTCTTTCATTCTCCTTTTCTTTAATTTTCTTTCATGGGACGTGCTCATGAAAAATTATGGTATCGACCAAAAAAAGTAAAAATACTTGGGTTCATTAAATAAGTTTGTTACCATATATCCGACGTGTCAGTACTTTTACTGCAGGGTTGTAGTAGTTAGATCTTGGGACATGTTCTGATATCAATAGATTTATTAAGAACTTTCTAGAACTATTCTATTTTCTTATTTTTCCCCGGTGGATTCAAGGCATCTCCCTGAGGAATCTAGAAAAGTTTAGTGGATTCGGAATAGTTATCCCCCTTGAGGAAGATGGTGCTCGACCTAACATCCTTCTCTGCATTAACCTGTTCACATGTACGATTAATTGTGATCGACTAATCCTAACTCACTTTTCTCTTTCAGATGTTGGAGTTTCTACTTGGGAAGATCAAAGACGAGGATAATTTGAACGCAACAAATAACTATGGCTACACCGCCTTAGATATCTCAAAAGATTCTTCCGATGACAAGATAATCAATGACATGATTAAAGAAAACAGAGGTGTGAGCAAGAAAAATGGAGGGAAATGGATACCGTTCATACGGAATAGCTGGGACAATTGGCACATGAAAGAAGAAGTCTGGGCAAATGAGATGCACAATACATTGATGGTGGTGGCGACACTGATTGTAACAGTCACATTCCAGGGTGCAATCAACCCTCCAGGAGGCGTCTGGGATGATTGTCACCCTTTTTTTTTGTTTTCTTTTTCCTTTATAAGTTTGCCCATTGAAAACTTGATGCGCGACCGATCATAGATTCGTTCATGGCTATGATGGAGTGAAGAAAAGAAGCTAAGAGGAATCAATAATATTCAGCATAGTTTGACTAGTCGACTAATATGGTTAGAGGTCAAAATTTTACCAGAAATTTTAGATTGGTTGGTGGACAATTTCTGTCTGTTTCAACAAGTTGACAGATCTTGTCAACAAGTCAAAATACTGTTTAATATATCGACAAATTGGATCGATAGGTCGAAATTCACAGAATTTCGAATTTCAATCTCTGGATGTTTTTGAACTATTTCAATAGGTCGACTTGACACGGAAATTTGCGCATTTTCATAATTTATTTCCTTATTCAATTAAGACTCTTTAAATTACATTTTAGGGTTTATTTTGAGTTATTTAAGCTTGCTAAACTCATTTTATTCATCTATTAATAAAAATTCTTAGAAATTAGTTTATTTTCTCATGGATTCAAGAAATCTCTCTTGTGGATTCATGACATTTATTGATCGAGGAAGATGGTGATTGTCCTCATCACGTCATTCCCTACATCAGTTGGTATCACAATAAGGTTTTTTCTCGGTTCAATGGCATCTAATGACGGATCGGACAATAATCTCATGGACAATGCTCCAGGAAATTGTCCTTTAATAGCGGTGGCTCTCGAAGTGATATAGCGAGAGAATCATAAAACCATGCAAGAGCTAAAGGCTTCCATCGATTGCATGATGAATTCCCTAGGGCAATTCCGTGTTCGTGGCGATGATCCACCTTTGATAGGTGTTAGAATTCGCAATCACGCTAATAGCAGGGCGATGCTGGCAATGAATCGTAGAATCACACCTGAGGAGGTGGGATCCAGCGACGAAGAGGTCAATGACATGATCCTCCAACATACCAGACGAGGTGGCGATCAAATGGATTAAGAATTCAATATGAAAGTCAATCTTCTTAGCTTTAACAACCAATACATCGATGACTTTCTTGATTGGTTGCTTAAAGTTGAATATTTTTTCGACTACATAGACATCTCTGAAGAGAAGAAGGTTAAACTCATGGTTTGCAATTTAAAGGGAGGATCATCGGCTTAGTTAGAGCAGCTTTAACTCATATGGACGAGATAGACGAAGGCACCAATCTGCACGTTGGCACAGATGAAGCAATTGTTGTGTGTGATTGTTTCCCAATGATTACGATCAAATATTATTCCAACAATACCAAAATTATCGACATGATAGTCGATTAGTGAGAGATTATGCAAATGAATTTTACCATTTGGCGGCACAAAATAATTTAATTGAGATTGAATCGTAGAAAGTTGCCCGATTCATCAGTGATTTGAATGTTACAATCAAAGATCAGGTTTAGATGCAACTCATTAGGACAATGAACAAAGCGATAAAACTAGCCATTCGAGTGGAGATCAGCTTGAACGATCTAATACATGGGTCTATCCTACTAATAGGGTAGCCACAGTGGGTCTTTCACAGGGAGCACTGCAGACCAAGGTGAAAGAACATGTAAGGGACATTCTTAACCTCCTACACTCGTGAACCAAGAATTGGAGAGCGGACAAGCGAGACCCCAAAGAATAGTGACCATTGCTGTCGGTCTACAACATGATCCTAAACCTTAATGGTCAACCAAGGCTAGACTATTGTTGTTGATGCGCCCAACCAGGTCACCCATCAAACACATCTCCTAAGTGGCAAGTGGCTAACCTAGCCATTAATGAAGGAAGCACAAAAATTACAAATGAAGACCTAGAGATTAATGAAGTAGAACACAGTGAATAATGAAGTGGTTTTTTTTTTTTTTTTCCAAAAACCTATTTTTCAATTCAACAAAACCATGTACAACCATTCGGGAGGTCCCAAACAAAACGGGCTGGGATCTCCTATCATAAGCTACACATAACAAAAGTGGTTGAAGTATCTAGTAGTAAGAAGGCCATTGTATATGCTAAAAAAGGTTCGAACAATGTGTAAAGTGAATCGAAAAATCTGTGATGTGATCATACGTAACGGAAGCAACGAGAATATTATCTCTAGAGTTATAATGGAAAAGTTACATATGAAAATGGAAGAACGTCCCTCTCTATTATAATTGGTTAGATTAAGAATGTCAGCGAAATGAAGGTAACTGAATAATGCATTATTTCCTTCTCAATCGTTAAATATTACAAGGACCAAATAGCCTATGATGTAGTTGACATGAAGGCTTGTCATATGTTACTCAGTCGGCTGTAGTAATCAGATCGTGATACCACTCATAAAGGATGAGATAATATACACATTTACGTCAAGGATGATCGAAAAACTATACTCTTCCCTACAGGCCTGAACGAACAATCCAAAGCTTCTAAAGTGGAGAGGCATTCTCTCTTAAGCATATGAACTTTGTGGAGCAGTCTAAATAAATGAGAGAAGTGTACACATTAGTAGTGAATGCTGAAGATGTTGGAACCATGATTACATGAATTTAAAGAATTTTGGCTCAAAGATCTTCCCAATGGGTTGCCCCCTATGGGGGATATCCAATACTACATTAGAATGAGGCTGATATATGCATTTCCCTTCATCCAAGTTTGAGTGACCTTATCAATAAGGTTGAATGGAAAATAAACCAATGGAAAATAAACACTATGGTGGACCCTAAAAAGGTTTTGATGGTGGATGTCATTATCCCACCTGCTTTCTTCTGTGTGGTCCACTTGATCTTTATATTTGCGTCATTTTTAAGTTCATGCCATAAAATGAGGGGGCAAAATGGATGGACATTGCGGAAATAAAACATATGCATCAAGGTGGGCCCCACAGCGCCCAACACATCAACACACCATCCCAACACCACATAATCCACCCGTTCTCTCCACATACTTCTCAAGTGCCATGACCCTAATATCCATAGCAAGGTATAAAAGGTAAGTGCACTGAAGGGTAGCAAGGGGCTGGGTAGCCCACCTAACTAGGCTTTCGGCCAGACCTAGACCTGCAAGCTTAGATTTGGGCCTTGCATGCATGGTCCAACTAATTTTTAAGTTGGGTTTGGGCTCCAGTTATTTAGCCTGACATGAATCGGATTGACCCGACCGAACCTGTTTGTAATTATGTATGTTATGTCTACAAATATGTCATTCTCTTTACTGTTTAGGCGAGCAATTTATCTTAAATATCGATCATTGCTTTCACTGTTTTGAGATGCCTATTATTTTGTGCATGTGGCCCACTTGATCAACGGATACAATAGTAAAATTCAAGTAGTGAGTAGGGATTTTATCAAACTTTCGGGCCTGGCTTGTCGGGTCTACCTGGGCCAATGTAAAACTAGTTCCATGCTCAGGCTTGGGCCTGTTGTTCTAGGCCATGCCTGTTTTGGGACTAGGTCTTAAGTGTTGGATCAGGCCCAGACCAGGCCCATTGTTAGCAGTAGGAGTACTATGGGGGTACAGATCAATCTCCCTACTTTTATCTCAATCAAAGAATTGAAAATGAGACTTTCCTATAAAGAATAAAAGTAATTTCAAAGAATTTAAAAAAGAGACTTTCCTATAAAGTACTCTCAAAGTATTTTGAAGATGCTATAAATAAGTTTAGAAAATGTGGGACCCCCAGCACACCATCTTTTCCAAAAATTAAAAAAGGTGAGGAAAGATATAAAGAATGAAAAAGAGACTACCGAAGCTCCCTATTCACGAAACACATGCACCATGTGATGAGGGTCTTTATTTACATGGATCCCTTCATGAGAAGCCATGTATGCATAGAAAGTGTGGTAGAGTGCTCGATCATTACATGAGTGGCCCACTTAAAAATTCGCAAAGAGTTTGCTGGCCTTAAGGGGTCAAATGGTGAGGCTGACCAAATGAGCTGCCCTCAATGGGCCATGCTTGGGCCTGCCAAAATCAAATTTTTGAATAATCCTAGCCAACGGCCCGGCCCAAAATAGTTCAAAACCCAGCCAAGGCCAGCCTCAGGCCCGGTTCGTTGACAGCCCTAGCTGGCGGTTAGAGATACGATTACCATTATTGATTACATTGGCCCTGACACTTTATCTAAAATACCACCTTATTCTAAAATCGATCTTCTTAGAGCTTGCAAAGTTGACCTGAATCAACTTGGGTTAAACCCCAGTTTTTAAACCCTTCATCCCTCCAAGAGTAACGCTTTTATCACATCTTGCAAAAACCAAGCTTAGCTAGACTTGTATTGGACCGCTACCCGATTCATATGTCAGTAGATTTTAAGTTTGGAGCTGTAATCTTGAAGTAAGGTCCCAAATGACTTAATGGAGGGCCATGGGTCAAAAGAAGTTTTGAGGAAGGACCTTTTTTTTTTTTTTTACACACGCACACACACCCCCACACACTCACGCCACACACACACACACCGTGGGATTTCACCACCATGGGTACTCGAACCCTTGACCCGGTGTTGAAACTCCTAGGAGTCTATCACCCGGGTAAGAGTAGAGACCTTGTTAAAGTAGGAATTGTAAGAGGAAGGACCTTGTTAAAGTAGGAATTGCCTATTATGCATTGTAGCTTTCGACACTGAATAAAATGGATAGTTTGACCGTGTATTTTCTATTCACTGATACAGAAATTATATACAATTGTATGGGCTACAATTTAGGAATTAATGATGAAGTCTATCAATCCAAGAGTTACACACATTAAAGAAGATTTACGAATGCAACAAAGAATGGTAAATGCGGATAATGCTAGACTGAAATCACGGGGGATTTGAATTTGCATGAGAGTTGTGCTTCAGTGTATGAGTTGTGCTATTACTCCCTGTCAAGCGCAATGGGGCAAAAGCAAAAGTAAGTTTGCCTGTGTTAAAGTTCCTTGATATACATTGATACACCATCCTCTAATGGCTCAACTTTTTAGAGAAACTAGTTATTTGACATCCTGAAAGAAAGCGAAACGTTGTTGTCAAAAGACCCTTTGTAAAAACGTCAACTAGTTGATCGTTGGAAGAAACAAAGAGGACACGAATCTATTTCCCAGCCACTCTTTCATAGACAAAGTGGTAGTATTCACACCCCAAGTATAGGGTTGTTATGTAGTAATAACTCGGTAAGACCGAGGTCAAATCCACAGGGATTGAACCTTGTACATAAATTGAAAATAACTTGAATTAGAACTAGGATAAGATGAAATCTAAATCAGGTAAAAGGAAGGGTAAATTTGTGAATTTATTTAAGTAAAACTTGTGAAATTCAAAGGTAAGGAACTAGGATGCTAAGGATCCACTTGTAGTAATTGGGAAGCTACCTTGCATTGATTCAAGGACACAACTGGAATCAGAGTCTTTTCCTATCCAATTGGTAGGAAGAGATTTGTCAGATCTCTAAACTTCTCATGGGTCTAATCATCAACAGATAAGAATGGTGAAGATTTGGAAGTGATTCTGTCACCAAACCATGCCCAGGAGATAAGACAAACAACAACAATTTACCAAACCTACAACCAATCATGGGAGAATTGAGAAGATTAGGGGAATTCAATCACCCAACCATGCTCATGAGACAATGGTGAATAATGTGATTGCCTAATTTCACAATCTCAATACATGAAAGTGAATATCTCAAGCTATCGCAGGTCTATTGTAATTTGAGTCACAACAAACCATTAAAACTAAAAATATTCCTCAATAATCAAACTAGAATCCATAAGGTTCAACTACATATGAATCAAAACAACGCAATCATTCTAATCACGCTACAAGCTTCACCTCTTAGCCCTAGCTAAGAGGTTTAGCTAAACATGGATTTGATTAACTGAAGAAGAAAAGGAGGAAGAATTCCAGGCCGGCCGATACCCTCTCTCTCTCTCTCTCTCCTCTTCCTTGGCTCACGTCCAAGCGTCCACAGCTGCACAGATCTGATCAAAAGATTGATTAGCTCTCTCTCTTTTCTCTAAGGGCTTGGAGTCGGCAGTAAGAGTCGTGTATAAACCCTTCTGCAGCAAGGAACACGCAACCGCATGCCCTGTTGTTGCGCAGGAATATTCTAGCTCTCGAATTGATTTTCGGGAAATTGATCATCCTGACCTTGGAATCTGGCTTCGTGGATGGGATTGTGGCTACCCTCTGGACATGTTGGATGGTCCGAATCATGGAAATACATGATGGATGGGCCCCACTACAAAAAAACGGATAGATATTGTAATCTTGAATCCAAGATACGCTGATGTGTTTGGTGGGCCCCATATTGACGTTTTCTGAGAAATTTGACCCGTTCATTGGATTCCTGGAGAAAAACCAGTTGGAAAGGAGTAGTTTTTGTTGAGTTTTGGTGCGGTCTACTATATAAAAGCAAGTCACCGTTAATATTGCATTTTTCGACGATCCACGTGTTTGTGTGTGCATGGTGCCAAACGGCTACTTAAGCAATGGTCACGCCCCCCCCCCCACCCCCCCCTCCTCTTGAGTGAATGGACGGTCCAGATTATTCTAAAAGATGATAGGTGGGGCCCACTAGCCAAAAACGGCCAACGTGCATAAGAAACTGTTGCGTTTTTTAGAATTGAAGAAGAAGAAATTTACGACTGTGGACCCCACCTTTTATCCAATGGTTTTTATGAAGTAATACAAACTTAACATATGCACTTGGACCTCCTCATACGGACACCAAATTTGAGGATGAAAATACCCTTGCCTTCCTCTGGCTGGCATGCAGAGATGAGCACTGACGGACGGTCTGGCTATGAGAACTCAAGTGGGGCCCACTGTGATGTTTGTGAGAAATCCTCCACGTCTAAGTCCTTTCATAGGGTCATAAAGACCTGGATGAAGAGAAAAAAAAATTTCATAATGATTCAAAACTTCTGTAACCCCTAAAAGGGTTTCAATGGTAGATGTTCAATTCCTCACTGCCTTTTATAGTGTAGTCCACTTGATAGTTAGATCTATCTTATTTTTCATCTCAAGCCTTAATATGAGCTCTCCAAATAGATGGATGGTTTGGATATAACATAGACCTCATGATGGGACCCACAAAAGCAACATAGCAAAAAAATAAAAAATAAAAATCTATAGACTACAGCGGCGTGGAACAGGCGGTAGTGCCACGACAGTTTGGAAATTTTATTTATTTATTTATTTATTACAGGGAGAACTTTTTCTCCCGTACATTTTTCTCTAATATATAATTATGTAAGTATGTATATATAAGTATATAAAAATATTTTTCTATCTTATAATTCATTTCTTTGTCTATTTATTTACCAAGCATATCTCCTAAACTAAAATGATTTGTTTAACGTACCGCATATGATTTTAGGGTAGGAGAAGCTAATTTAGTCAACTAACCTAGTTATTTTCCTAGATCAATAAGTAGCTCCTCAAGCACTATTACACTACTATAAAGAGAAATATCAGTATAGAGTATACAACTAATGCAACAGTTACCTAACGATAGCCTATCATGCTTAATAGGCTAAATAGATCACCATACATGTTAAAAAGGCTTACATGACATAGTCTCAAATGTATTCTCAGACATACTTATAGAATGGAAGTTCCATGGAAGCTTTATTCATGTATTCTTACCCTTGCATTTGGCCCTTAAGTTGAATTTTCAGAAATTGTTATTTTAATGGATTCTACAATTGGTTAAAACAATTAGAACAATGAGAGTTATTATTTGAGGTCTAACCTCAGGTAACAAAAAGCTTCTTAATTGGGTTTCTTTCTCAAGGTCCTTCCAAACACCCAGTGAATTTGGAAAGTGACCACAACTACATATTCAATCAAATGCTAAGGTTTACACATAACTAGCCTTTCAAAGTTAGGTTTGTATAGTTCAAACGCCAACAATGACATGAATGATTTGTGACATTCGAGCTGCAACGAAGGAATCCATATTAGTTTTAAGCTCTTTGAAAATGAGTGGGGCAAGCATGAAAATGAGCGGGGCAAACATGGAATTCAGCGGAGAAAACATGAAAATAAGCGGGGCAAACATGAAAATGAGTGGGGCAAGCATGAAATTCAGCGGGACAAGCATGAAAATAAGCGGGGCAAGCATGAAAATGAGTGAGGCAAGCACCAAAAAAAAAAAGCGGGGCAAGCGTGAAAATGAGGGGGGCAAGCATGAAAATGACCGCGGCAAGCATGAAAATCAGCGGAGCAAACATGAAAATGAATGGGACAAGCATGAAATTCAATGGGGGAAACATGAAAATGAACGGGGCAAGCATGAAAATTAGAAGAGCAAACATGAAAATGAGCAGGGCAAGCATGAAAATAAGCGGGGCAAACATGAAAAAGAGTGGGGCAAACATAAAAATGAGTGGAGCAAACATGAAAAAAAGTAGGGCAAGCATGAAATTCAGCGGGGTAAACATGAAAATTCGCGAGGCAAGCATGAAAATGAGCAGGGCAAGTATGAAAATGAGCAGGGCAAACATGAAAACAGCAGGGCAAGCATAAAAATGAGCAGGGCAAGCATGAAAATGAACGAGGCAAGCATGAAATTCAGCGGGGCAAACATGAAAATTCACGGGGCAAGCATGAAAATGAGCAGGGCAAACATGAAAATGAGAAGGGCAAATATGAAAATGAGCAGGGCAAACATGAAAAAAGCAGGACAAGCATAAAAATGAGTAGGACAAGCATGAAAATGAACGAGGCAAGCATGAAATGTAAGCTTGATCCAAGCTGACATTTGAAGTCACCACCACAAACGACTGTTTGGACCACAATCTGACATTCAAAGTCACCACCACAAATGACGCAGGAGTGGATTAGGTGAGACCTCTGCTTCGCCCAAGACAGTGAGGAGTGTGGCCTTTACTGTAGGGCTTACCTTGATGTATCTATTCTAAATCTATGCGATCCATCTGTTTTTACAAATCACTTTAGGGAGCCCCCTAAAAATGAAGAAGATATAAGTCTCAGGTAGACCACACTCTAGAAAGCAATGGTGATCGAATGCCCTACTATTAAAACTTGTTAAGGCACACCTTAATGTTTCTGTAGTATTTATTTTCCATCCAATCCGTTGATAAGGTCATATAATCTTGGACGAAGGAAAAAAAAACAAATGAAAGCTTGATCCAAAACTTTTGTGGCCCATTAATGGTCCATCGCCACTATAAGCTTTGCTATGGTCTACTTGATAATTGAATCTACTTCATTTGTGGGATCATTTTCGGCCCATTAATGGTCCATCGCCATTTTTGGAGCCATTTAATCCTGGATGAAGGGAATTAAAAAAAAAAAAAACAAATGTAAGTTTGATCCAAAACTTTTGGGGCCTATTAATGGTCCATCATTACTGTTTGCTATGCTATGGTTCACTTGATAATTGAATCTACTTCATTTTTAAGATCATCGTTAAAATAATCTGAAAAAGAAGAATGGATGGTGAGGATGCAAAATAGATATATTACGGTAGGCCCGTGGGAAGATCCACAACTAATCCGTACTCTAACGAGTTGCCTTTTGTCATGTCTTCAAGCCCCTATCTACTTTATTTTCAACTCGCAGCCCGTGTGGGCCTAGGTGAAATCGTGTCCCGCAGCGGGCGTTACGCGGACGCGAAATGTCTACTACCCCGTCTGTCCCTAGCTTGGAACGGGTGGGAGCTCTGAGTGGCTACCATGATATATGAGTTTCATCCATACCGTTCATTCACTTTCCACATCATTCCATGGAGTAGGATCAAAATTTAGTTGGCTGCAAGCTCGAATGGATCACACCACAGGATATGACACCTACCGTTGAAGCTTTCCTAGGACCCACCGTAATGCTTGTTTGCCATCCAACCAACGAATCTCGATCCTCTGCTTGCCACAAGCAGAGGAACGGATTCTCCAACCCATTCATAAAGTCACGTGGACCCCGATGAAGGTAAACACGAATATCAGCTCGATTCAAAAATTCTGTCTCATGAGAAATTTTCAACGGTAAGAATTTAATCCTCATTGTGGGTCCATTTGTACATTCTCTCTGCCTCATTTTTCCTATAAATTAAAATGATGCGGCTGAGTGGATGAACGGCTTCGATAAAACCCATAGATGATGGTGGCCACTCAGACCCTCTGCCGGATCCAAGCTCGGGACGTGCGGAGCTGGTACGCAATTCGCGTCCGTGTCACACGTGACCTGCCTGAGCTGGGATGACGTGTTGAAGTGGATGAACGTCACCACCTTTGTCGCGGTACATTAATTGAGGGAGAAAATTCTTTATCACTCTGGCGGAGTATAATAGTTGATACGCAGGCACTAAAATACTTTATTAGGCATAAAATTAAATTTAATTAAACCGTCCAAATTGCGGGCAGAAGTTTAGATGGATCATAGTTCAAAAGTTACATTGACTGATTATTTTCTTAAAATGATCGATTACTGTATAAATGGATGGTTAAGATGAAGACTGGATATGGCCAAAATTCAACAAACTAATTTCTTCTAATCAGGGCTTCGGATTCTTAAATGACCTGATTTTCTTGCGGAGAAATATCCACAACAGTTCCGACCTTTGGACGGCTTAGCAGACCTGATTTCTGTTTGCCTGCTTATCAACCATCACACGCTACGAGAGCATGAAATGCGAGAAGGGGAACTCCGGTGGAGGGTAATAGTTTATACGCAGGCACTTCGAAATTGTACATGGGAACGTACTGGCTCAAATTAAACTGCTGAAGTTGTGGGACCCACTGAAGATAGGCTACTAACCGAAATACTGGTTGAAGGAAGGATCCCAACTTCTTAATCCCTGCGTATCAATAATCCTATTCTGCCGAGTACCGAAGTCTTTCTCAGTAGTGACATGCTCAGTTCACAAGCCTCACACGTGTGTGATACCAAAATAGCTCATCAAGCGATCTGCTCCACAGATAATGTATCTTTATGTAGGGCATACGTCAAGAAAGACACGTGTTACCCATCTGACGATCACATGGTCCCTTTTGTGAGCGTGAGATCTACATGGTGTGTATATCCTGATGGGCAGCTCACAATATCACACACGTGTGCCTCCTGTTGATTGAACTTACAGGTACCGAACTATTGATTGAACCTACTGTTGACAAAGTCTTGAACGTCCATGTTAAGGGGGCCCCACCAGGACCTAACTAGAGACAAACCGTCCTGGCAGGAGCTCTGTGGGGCCTACCATGATACATGTGTTTTACAACTCATTTTTAAAGATTATTTTAGGCAAGGGCTAAAAGGGTGAGCAGATGAAAGATTTTTTTGTTTTTTCTTAAAATTTTTTTTTAAAAAAAATTTAATACACGCATAGACACCATCACACACTCACGCTGTAGTGAGATTTCACCACCTATGGGTACTTGAGCCCTCAACCAGGTGTCGAAACTCCTCGGCGTCTACTACCGGAGTAAGAGCAGATGAATGACTTAAATAGGCTATATTACAGGAATTATTGGCGACAATGACACACACCGTTTAAACCTCCCTAGGACGACATTTGTATGCTTATTCAGCCATCAATCTGTTCATAAGGTCACATAGACATGGATTAAGGGAAAACAAGATGGATGGATCTAATGTCATGAGTACATCATGATAGGCCCACATGAACTTTTGTACGATAAGCTTGTCCAACAAAACTTTTTCAGATAATCTAGCATGTGAAAGCTACGTACTTGTGAAGATAATGTAGTCAAAATTTTAAAATGTTGTTACTTTTTAATTTTATTACCAAATGGTAGCAATTTGATGAAAATATTATCAAGAAGTTTTCCTGATACTATTGTGAGAAAAACATAAAAAATTGAAAATTCTCTTAAAATTTTGTGAATGTGGGAGAAATTGCTGAGAACAGTGTTCTAACAATGTCATGGGTAGGCTCAGCCCATGGATGGTCTAGATCCACTGCCCATTTAGATGTATAAGGTGGTAGATATCCAATAAAATAGTGATGACATAAGACCATATTAATTGGCTCTGTCACCAACCTGAACCGAGTAATCTCATTGTCATGAGCTGCAGTGTGACTCAACCCATGTTCACAGTTATGACTCTTCCATGTGTAACCCACGTTGGGATGTTGGGATATGCCGGTCTCCACGCAAGCAAGACCTTGACCATTGATTTACTTGACTATGGACTCCAAAAAGAGAGTCGGCTCGTGGAACATGACCCTTTTGTCTTCTTCTTCCTTTTTACTTTTTACTGTTTCCTCTTTCACACGTGATATTTGTACGTAGACTCTACACGCATTAATCGCGCGACACGGACTTATGCGCTCTGCATGCTATGCAAAGGCTAACTTTTGAAGGCAATTTCAGGCCTATTTATTTCCACAAGTTCCATGCTATATTTCCGTTATGCTTTTTAGAAATAAGATATACCGGAATCCCTATCTCAACCCACGACGCGGATCTCCTGCTAAAGCCTTTGGCACGAAGTTCGTGTGCGGGGAACCTAGGTGGGGCCCACCGTGATGTTTGTGAGACATCCATCCCATCCATCCATTTTGAGCTCATTTTAGGACTTATGACCAAAAAATGATCCGGATTCAATACTCAAGGGGGCTGAAAATGTCAGGATTGAACGTCCACCGTTAAAATACTCATAGGGCACAGAAGTATTGAATCAAGATAATATTTGTGTTTTCAGTCATCCCAGTAGGGATGACATCATGAATTGTATGCATGGCATGTAAATATCAATGTCAACCTGACACAGGGGAGGATGTGAGGTCGAGCACTATCTTCCTCAAGAGGATAACTATTCCGAATCCACGGAACTTCTCCGGATTCCTCACAGAGACTTCTCAAATCTACGAGAAAAGAAAGCAGGAAATAAAAATAAATTCTAATAAATTTGAAAGTGATTAATAAATCCTAAAAATGAGTTCACAACCCTTTAAATAGAGGTACCAAACAATGGGAAAGAAATCAGAATCAAATTACAACTAAAACTCCTAGAATTCGTGACTTACTATAAATAGTAAACTTACTATTTATAGACTTCGTGATGTCTACAAGTGCGCAAGGTTTTCGGCCAAAAATAGTAAGTGTCCTATTTGACTTCACCAAACCATTCTCCTAATTATTCTAAGCTCTTTTCACGTTGGGCGTAACTCCTAAAGCCCGACGGATGAAGAGTTATAATCAAACTAAAACTTGCTATTTATAGTAAAAACAAAATTAAAACAGGAAAATGACCGTCGATCCAGGGGTATTTCTCAAACATGAGTTACGCAACCTAGCATAGCTGGGTTGGTTGGCTAAAATAACTCGTTCTACCCCAAAATCATATATTTTATGTCAGATAATTCATTCCAGATTGTGAGATACGCCCGATTTAAAGTCCAATGGTCTGAATCACTTTTGTCATCGACCGGGCCTTTTTTGATCCATCTTTGCTATTTAACTATCTGCGACCTGCTCTACATTAGTCTCCTCCACTTCAAAAGAACTCGTCCTTGAGTTTTCATTATGCTCTGGTTCATCATACTCGGTTGGGTCCACAACATTGAAAGTCCGTGAGATCACCATGTCATCTGGAAGATCGACAACATAAGCATTGTCATTGATCTTTTGGATGATTGGTACCAATCCAATCTTTTTATTCTTCAACTTGTTATACGTTTTGGTCTGAAATCTTTCTTTGCGCAGATGGACTATTACTTGGTCTCCCACCTCAAATAATTTTTGTCGCCGATGCTTGTCCGCTCGCTCCTTGTATTTTTCATTCGAGGCATGTAGTTTAGTTTGTACCTCCATATGAATGCTCATGATCTTGTCTGCCATATATTCTGCTACAATACTCATGCTTGGAAACTTGGGCCGAGGGACCAAGTCTAGTGTGTGGCGAGGTACTCGTTCGTAAATAACCTGGAACGGGGATTTTCCTGTTAAGTGGTTTACCATGTTGTTGAATGTAAACTCTGCTTGAAACAAAGTCAAATTTCACTGCTTCGATTTTTCTCCTGAAATACATCAAGGGAGGTTTCCCAACGTGCGATTCACAACCTCAGTTTGACCGTCAGTCCGTGGGTAGTAGGCGCTACTGAACTGAGTTCGTGTATCGAATCGGGTCCACAAAGTCCGCCAAAAGTGAATCATACATAACCGTGAACCCCATGTATTTTAATGGGAAAAAATCTTGGCCTCTTTGTTCGAATGCAATAACTTTTCAAAGAAGCTCCATGTCAACATCAGTTCATTGTTAAGAGGCAGCTACTGGGTGTAAGAGGCAACTACTGGGTGTAAATACATTGGATTTCTCACTTACATCGCAGTAGGCCCATCCAGCATCCTTGTGTAGGAACTTCCTGCTAAAGGCTTATGCAGGCAATCCGAATATGGCAATCCAATGATCCAACGTGGATGTTGTCTTGACCAATCAAGCGTAGGCACATTTTCTTGTAACAATAGTAGTTGCAGGAACCTCTTGCCAAGGCTCCTGTAAAAGACACTTACATCTGAATCTACACCTGAGAAACACTAGTGAGATTTTAGGTTACGCCATAGTTGCAAAAGTGACGACGTTTGTACTTTTTAGTGTAGTACACGAAATTGGTAAGTGCACATGGTACCATTTTATTAGTTTACATCCTAGCTGTAGAAAACTCCCGAAGCAGATTGGCTGGTGTACCATTGATCATCACCGACCCAGAAGTGGAGACAATGATTCTCACCGTTAGGGTCCTTATTCTTACTCTGTAGACTCTGAGGAGTTTCAACACCTAGTCAAGGGTTCAGGTACCCATATGTGGTGAAATCCCACTCCAGCATGAGTGTGTTGGGGTGTGTGTGCATGTGTTATATATATATATATATATATATATATATATATATATATATATATATATATAAATGATTCTCATCCTTGAAGCATTTGTTGGCCCCATTGTAACATTTATCATCCATCCAAACTATTCATCAGGTGAGACAGATGAAGAGGAAAACAAATTTCATATTGATCCAAAACTTTTATGCCCGAAAAGGGTTTTAATGGTAGGTGTTTAATCCCCCACTTTTTTTCTTTTTTTTTTGGATCTGTCTTGTTTTTAGAATCAAGCCTTACAACAAGCTTGCCAAATGTATGAACGGTTTGGATATAACATATAGCTCATGATGGGACTCATAGAACTTGGTGACATCAACACACCAGCTAGGTGGTGGTGGTGTACCATCCAAACCATTTGGAAAACTCCTACCCAAGGTAGGAGGCAATGGACACGGATTTCCTGCCATATCCTTCGGAAGGAAGTTCTTACCCGAGAATGTTGGGTGGGCCCAACTGTAATGTAGGTGAGAAATCTATTGCGTCCATCTGTTTTGTGAGCTCATTTTAGGACGTGCAACTAAAAAATAAGGTAGATACAAAACTCAAGTGGGTAACAAGAGAGAGAAAATTAGGGAAATAAATTCGTATCTTTGAAACTTTCCTTAGCTCCACCTTGATGTTTATATCCTATCCAAATGGTTTATAAGGTTATTCTCAATGGGATGAAGTGAAAACACCAAAAATATATCTCGATACAAAACTTCTATGGCCATAAGAATGTTTCAACGATGCTCACTGAATGCCCATAGTTTCCTCTCGTGTGGCGCACTTGATTGTTTTATACACTATGCTTCCTAAAATGGGCTCACAAAACAGATGGATGGGGCGAATTTCCCACAAATATCTCGATGGGCCCTACTCACCATCCTCGCGTAGGAACTTCTTGTGAATGTCGAGTGGGGCCTATCCATTTTGCAAGCACATTTTAGGATTTGTAACAAAAAATGAGGTGTTCACTCCCCAAGTATAGAGTTGTGTTGTAGTAATAAACTCAGTGAGACCGAGGTCGAATCCCAAGGGACTGAAACCTGTACATAATCTGAAACTAAGTAGAACTAGAAGTAGACTAAGATGAAATCTAAATCAAATGAATTTGAGGGAATAATGGTGAAATATTAATCTAAAACTTAAAGAATTCAGAATTAGGAAACTAAGGATTCAGAGGATCCACTTGTAGAAATCAATGAGGTCTTATGCCTGCTTCAAGAACTCAACTGGACTTAGAGTCACATCTTCATATAATTGAAGGGTGTAACCATGAAAATCGAACTGAATTTTCTTTGATATAGTTTTCAAGAGATGAAAGGTATATAAATTAGAATGGATTCCATAACCAAACCATGCCTAGGAGACAAAGAAAATAATAGAACTAAACTAATTAACAACTAATCATAAGATGTATGAAGGTTAGGAAGGGTACCGTCATCTAACCATGCTCAGGAGACGATGGTGAACAACAGGGCTTCCTGACATCATAATCAAAATAAGGAAAGGAACATGCTCAAAGCTATTGCAAACCCATTGTAATTTCAGTCACAACAAATCATTAAAAACTGAAAACATTCCCCATAATTAAATTAATGTCAAGATCAATTCAGTCTAAATAAAAGGTACAAGTAACAAGTCTCCCATTACGATACAAGCTTCATCTCTTAGCCCTAGCTAAGAGGTTTAACAACCCATGCATATAATTATACTATACCTCAAAATAAAAATAATAAAATAATAAAAAACCTCTACTCCCTGTCTCTGCTCGCATGTTCACGTTCTAGATGGAAATTGAATACTTTTCTCTCCTTTTCTTTTCCTTTTATAGAGCAAGGAGGTCGGTGAGAAGTTGCACTGGAGTCGGTGGACCTTTCACAGCTCCTTTTACAGCTACGTGCTGTAAGACCCGTATCTTAGTCCGTACCGTTCCGTAGACTTTCGCGATTTTACCGGTTGAATTTCGGCAACCTTCGACCCTTAACCGATACTTACACGCGACCCTGATTCATATGCTGTCAACTTGAGTCGACTCAACTCAAGACCATTACCATGGGGACCGCGCCATCATTGCGATTTCGATGCCGCGACTTGCGCGCCGAGGCGATACCCTGGTCAAGAGATGTAGGCCAACGTTCGGTACGAGGAAAATGCTGCGTGTTACGAAACCCAAGAGAATCTCTATAATGTGTCTCATTAATCCCATCAATCCCATCAATCAATCTATCCATCAATCCATCACATGTTAAGTACATGTCAAGCACACATCACCTTTCACCCATACCCAAGCAACCACAAAAGTCAAAAAAGGTCTTACAAGCCCATGCCTTTCTTACATAAAAGGCCACCAAAGTCAAAAAGTTTTTACACCCATCTCTCTCCCATTCATCACTCCATCACCCATCACTCTCTCTCTCTCTCCCTTTACAACTCCTTCTCTCTTTCTCATTTTCAAAAAAAAAAATCCAAGCAAGAACCCTCCATACGTATGAGAATTTCTCCAAGCATTCCCAAGCTCCAAGTGTGGCCCACTTTCCTACCCCATCATCTCCCATCCTAGCCATCCATTCCTCATCTCACCCTTTGAAGTTGAAGCTAAGGTGTTAAGGAACCCATAGGAGCAAGAAGATCGGATGGTGGGTGCACGATAATAGTAGTTTTTCTTATTTTTAAGATAGGCCAAGTGAGACCAACCGATCAATGGTTTGGATCTTACTTGGGACCCTAAGATGTGGCCGATGGTCTACTAGGATCACCATGATCATTCCATGATGGGGTCATTCTCCATGGACCCCATCATGATGATTTTATTGCATTAGGAAGGTCATCTAGACCGTCCATATTGGTGGAGAAAGGATCCCCACCGTTGATTTTTAAATTTTATAGTCCCATGCGTAAAGGGATCCCTTGGATTGTATGATTTTTTTTAGGGAGGGCTTATAGTGGCGGAGCCCTCCATCGCAAGCGTGTCCCACCCTCTCTCTCTCTCTCCCTCTATTTTAAATTTTTTTTATAGATCATGATGTGTGTGTGGCCCACTTGATTGGACCCCACCTTGAAGTATTTACTTTATCCAAGTTATCCTCAAGTGGGGCCCACCTTAAATACATTGTACCCACCCTACTCTCCATGAGGTGGCCCAACTAATCAGGGCCCACCTCAATGCATATTTCAAGGTCCAACCGTCCAGCGTCTGGGACGCTGGACGTCTCTGTAAAAGGAAAAACACAAATATAAGCTTGACTTTTTAAGCTTTTAGGGTGGTTCAATCACATAGGCCCCACCTTGATGTATAGTTCTAATCCAAGCCGTCCATCCCTTTCACCAACTCGTTTTAGGCGTTGAGCCAGAAAATGAGATTGAACGGAGCATCTGGTGGGCCATATCTTAGCAAATGTAATCTCCACCATCTAAAGTATCCTAAATTTTTTTCTATATGCTGAAAATATTCAATATTGGACTCATTGGGCTTGTTTTGAGCCGAGGAAGCCAATGGACGGGGTGGATTCACTTGGAGCGGGCCCCACACTCGAAAAATCCCAAAAATCTAGGTTTTTCCAAAAAAAAAAACATAGAAGCAGCAGCTGCTGCTGCTGCCACTGCAGGCAGCGCCTGCGCTCTGACGCACGGGCGGGCGGCTAGGGTCCCACGGCTCCAGCCGTGGGCCCCTCCATGATGCTTATTCCCCATCCAAACCGTGCATCTCGTGGGCCCCTCCCAGGGCGTTGGGCCCTCCAAAAAATCAACTCAATCCAAAGCTCAGGTGGCCCACAACACGGGAAGAAGGGGTGTTTGAGTGGCTGCCGTTAGTTTCTTTTAGGCGTCCAGAGGTCCTGGATCATTTGAAATTTATTTTTCCCCTTCATCAGGGTCTATAGGACCCATCCATACTGTACATCCGTTTTGGGTGGGCCACACCATCACGTATGTGATGTTGGACAGTGGGACGCACTCCCACGCGTCGGGCCTTACCCAATTTAAGTGACCGTCCAGGCCCTGGACGTTAGAGGATATAAAGGATATATATATATATATATATATATATATATATATATATATATATATATATATATATATATATATATATATATATATATATATATATATATATATTGTGTATTATACATATTATAATATATATTATATATATCATATTATATTTTATATTTTTTCTTTACATGCATGGTGGTGGGCCCTACGTGGAACCCACCTCTGCCATTTAAGTGCAGCAAGCTGCGGACAGCAGCTACGTAGTCGCTCCTCCTGTCAGCAGCCAGCCGCAGGCCCACGTAATGTACGTGTCCCCTCTACACAATTTGCAGTTTGCATGGTGGGGCCCACCATGATGCATGTGTTGCATCTATACCATCCAACCATTATGAGATCATTTTATGGCTTGGGAAAAATGAGTGAATCAAATTTTAAGCTCAAGTGGACCCCACCATTTACTTGATGGACAGTGGCATCTACCGTTCAAACTTTTAAGGGTCATGATAATTCCCTATTAAGCTGGTATTATTTTCATTTAATCTATCTCTATGTTAACTTATGAATGGGTCAGATCTCAAAACACATAGGAGTGGGCCAAATTTGATATGCTTGAGGCCCATTGATGCGGCTCGATTTGATGCACATGAGGCCCATAGTTGAGGCCCACTTTAATATATATGTAAGGTCCATGGGTTAAGGCCCATTGAGATATACTAGAGCCTATGGGTTGAGGCCCATTTGATGTACATATGGGGCTCAATTGGTGTGGCCCATTGGTAACATATAAGACCACGAGATTAGGCCCATTTAATGCAATTTAAGGCCCATGGATTATGACCCATCGCAATGCACTAAAGGCCCATTGGTGCGGCCCATTGATGTGGCCCACTTGATGAATATAAGGCCCATGGGATGTGGCCCATTTGATATATTTAAAGGCCCAATGGGATGTACCTAAGGTCTATTGTAATGTGTGATCCCAACACAGATTATGTAATGATGTTCATGACGATCGCGCCTTGGGAGTAATGTTGGTTTGACGTCTACATTACACATTTAATGTTAGTTAAATGTTCGCATTACGACTCTCTTTAGGGCCCAGTGTTAGGCCCGTACTTATTGTGTATAGGCCGTCCAGGCCCATCTGCATTGTAAGGATAGTCCATCTCATTATAACATGTTTAGTATAGTCTCATGACTCATGATCATACGCATCATATGTGTGCTTGATATGAGAAGTGACTGATCATAGTATATGCCTTTGGACAGATTGTTTATGGGACCCCGATTAGGTAGTGTTGCCCTGCATGAGCGCACGATACGCGCAGGATTTACTGTATGATTGGATAACGTGATTCATGCATCTCACATTGTGTATATGGTTACTGTACGCCTTAGCGACACCAGGACCGTAGCCTCCACAGACAAATCGTGGTTGGAAGGATTAGATACCGAAAATCTTATTCTACATGGGGTGCTATAAATATCCCTGGGTGAAAGTCCCTAAACCCTTATGGTACCAAGGGGTTGCTCCAACGTCTAGACCAAGTAGGTAGATGAGCGTTGAGTGTCGATTACCAGACGGTTGCGCTCTCCACTGTGTCGTAATCGGTTGGAAGGGGGTACGACCTTACCCGCCCGAGAGTAGGGGACAATGATAGGCTGAGTTTGACCAGCTCGAGGAATGGGTCCGCTATCGACAAGTCGAGTCCGATATTGACAGACGGATAGTGAGGTCTCTTCCACTTACCTTATTGCTCGCGATGTGGCGGTGATCTGGTTTAGAGTGTACTAGACCCCGGTGATATCCCAGAGTTGAGCTGTATTGACATGTGTGCTTAGATGAGGATTGTATGCTTGACTTGTATCTTACATCGCATAGTCTTAGTACTGCTCATGGTATTATGGATCCATCTGCATATTTCGCAATACTCTGATATTGTATGATCATATTACTACCTTGCACACACACTTTTGTCACCCTCTAAGCTTTCTATAAACTTATGCACGACCAGTACGGCTCATGATATTATGGATCCATCTACATATTCCGCATTACTCTAATATTGCATGATCATATTACTACCTTGCGCACACACTTTCACCACCCTCTAAGCTTTCTATAAGCTTATGCATGACCGTTATATGCAGGTGACGTTGGGGCACAACAGCGCTGAGGCAGGAGCACTTGCAGATCATTTTGGAGTTTTTTATTCTTTACCATTGTATTTCCCTTTATGCTCATTGTACTTGTAAAGTTTTTGATCATAGTGAAAATGTAATGGAGTTCTTGGTTGTTGTTTGTAGGTTATGCCTTTGGTTATGCTTGTTACGAATCAAACTGACATTGAAAATCCTCCTCGTAGCATCCCAGGATCGGAACCTGGCGAATGGGCACTAGGAGCCGAGAATGGGGTTCTACGGAGGCTGTCGGCCCCGGATTCGGGGATCAGAAATTTTGTGAGCCCGGTTTTCAAGTTTGGGGCGTGACAGAAGTTGGTATCAGAGCATAACTTGGGAATAATCGAGAATAACATTACATATTTGCTATGAGTGTAGAATGGCTAAGTCCCGAAGTTTGGATAGCTTAGCGATCTCCCGTTACAGACCCTTAACGTGCCTGCCTTCGAGAGTTTTAAAGTTGATAGGCGCCTTCGCCCTTTCCTGTAAGACATGGCGCGTGGGAGAGTGACCCGATCGACTCCCGCACCATCACCTGAGGATTCCGCTCCACCACCTGCGGCTCCTGCACTACCACCTATGATGCCCGTTCCACCACCAGAGATTCCTACTGCCCATCCTGAGTATGCTGCTCCTTCGCCAGAGACCGGTGAGGAGCCGACCGTATCCGTGAGTGCCTCACAGTTGCAGCAAATGTTACAGGATGTGACAGCTGCACTTAAGGGTCAGGGCAGGCAGCCAGTTGTTTTACTAGCACAGGCAGAGCAAGATCGTGCGAGTGCCCTCCTTCGAGAGTTTCGACGGCTCGATCCCCCGCGTTTCTAGGGTGAGCCAAACCCGACTATAGCGGAGAGATGGTGTGCCGATGTGGAGAAGATATTTGAGACGATGGGATGTACGACTGAGCGGGATATTTGAGACGATGGGATGTACGACTGAGCGGCGAGTTCGACTAGCCGTATTTCTTCTCCATGGTGAGGCCAAGCATTGGTGGGCATCAGTTTCTCGAGCAGGGGGCGCAGATTTTGTATGGACATGGGAGGATTTCGTGGATCAGTTTGACCGACAGTACTTCCCTTATCACATCTGACGACAGCGAGCGTTGGAGTTCGAGGCCCTAGTGTAGGGCGATATGACCGTGGTCCAGTACGCGGCTCGTTTTATTGCAGTATAGATTTACACCATATCTAGTCGATGATGAGGAGCGGAGAGCCCGTCGGTTCGAGGACGTCTTACGTTACGGTCTTCGCAGCCGTGTTATTGAGCATGAGCTTCCGACTTTTGAGGAAGTGATGCGGATGACCCAAAATTTTGAGGCTGAGTGGGCCGGTTCTCAGTCTGATCGCGGTCAGAGGAGAGACCAGAAGAGGCAGGCTCCTTCCAGTGATTTCCAGCAGCGTCGACCACAGCAGTAGAGGCGCACAGGTCGCCCAGCCTTCCGAGTACCAGCAGCACCAGTAACACCTCCACCACCACCTCCGAGACAGTTCACCGGCACTTGTTTTAGGTGCGGTGCGACGGGACATCGTTCATGGGAGTTTTCAGCCCCCAGTAGCAGCAAAGAGGTCCAAAGCAGCAGAGGGCTCCACAGCAGCCTCCACCATAACCGCAGCAGAGACCCCCACAACAGCAGCGACAACAGCCCCCACCACCGAGACCACCTCAGCAGCAGCATCAGCATCAGCCCCAGAGGCCGCAGCAGCAGAGGCAGCAGTTTCGATCACCTCAGCAACTCCAACAGCAGCAAAAGCATGCTCAGAGGGGACAAACACCTCCCCAGCCGGCTCAGGCTAGATTCTATGCGGCTCAACAGGATCCGCAGTCATCTGGAGGAGTCGTTGAGGGTATACTTTCAGTTTCTGCATGTATTGCACGTGTGTTGTTTGATTCTCGTGCATCGCATTCTTTTGTGGCCGAGAGCTTCTATCGATCGACTGGCTTACCGTTGGAGTCTTCTTGTGAGAGCCTATCAGTATCGACTCCCTTGGGGAGGACTGCACTGTTGGGCCGATTTTATTCGTCTTGCCCTATTCTAGTTGGGGATACCTTTCTGCCTACCGATCTATTTGCATTATCGATGTTTGAGTTCGACGTCACCCTGGGCATGGATTGGCTCACCGAGTACTATACTATATTGGACTGCGCCACGAGGACAGTCACGTTTTGTATACCCGGTGTGCCGTAGTTCCAGTTCGTTGTATAGCCCAGAGGAGAGCGGTTGTCTTGTTTAAAGTCATATGCCATAGAGGAGCCTATAGCTGTGAGCATCGACCATTTGCCTGTGGTTTGTAATTTTTTTGATGTGTTTTAGGAGATTCCTGGAGTACCGCCTCGTCGACTCACCGAGTTTCAGATCGATCTCGTACCCGGTACCGCGCCTATTTCGAAGGCCCCATATCGCATGGCACCGTTGGAGTTACGGGAACTGCAGAAGCAGTTGGACGAGTTGCGTGAGTTGGGCTTTATCCGTCCAAGTAGTTCTCCGTGGGGAGCGCTGGTACTCTTCGTGAAGAAGAAAGATGGCTTGTTGAGGCTTTACGTAGACTACCGCGAGCTCAACAAAATCATGATCAAGAACAGATACCCGCTCCCTAGGATTGATGATTTGTTCGATCAACTGCAAGGTGCATAGTTCTTTTCGAAGATCGACCTGCTTTCCGGTTATCATGAGATTCGGGTCCGAGATGAGGACATTCCGAAGACAGCATTCAGGACGCGTTACGGTCATTTTGAATTTCAGGTCATGTCCTTCGGACTGACCAATGCACATGCGGTCTTCATGCAGCTGATGAGCGAGGTCTTTCACTCATATCTGGATCAGTTTGTTGTAGTCTTCATCGACGACATTCTGATCTATTCGAGGACCCGTGAGGAGCACGAGCAGCACTTGGAGATTACTTTGCAGACCCTCCGCGTACACCAGCTGTATGCGAAACTGGAGAAGTGCGAGTTCTGGCAGGAGGAGGTGAAGTTCCTCGGTCACGTGGTGACGAAGGATGGCGTCGCAGTGGACCCCTCGAAGGTCGAGGCAGTGCGCCAGTGGGGCCAGCGCACGACTGCGACAGAGATCTGTAGTTTCCTTAGTTTGGCGGGTTATTATCGACGTTTCATTGAGGATTTTTCTAGTATTGCAGCCCCGCTGACCAGGTTGACTCGGAAGGGTGTAGAGTTTATTTGGAGTGACGCATGCGAGCGAGCATTTATGGAGTTGAAGGACCGTCTGACGTCCGCTCTTGTCCTCACTCTTTCATCTAGGAGTGATGGATTTATTGTATTTATTGATGTCTCGCATATCGGTTTGGGTGTTGTCCTGATGCAGCACGGGAGACCAGTGGCCTTTGCGTCTCTTCAGCTCAAGGTCCATGAGCTGAACTATCCTACGCATGATCTGGAGCTGGCTGCAGTTGTCTTCGCACTAAAGGGTGGAGGCACCATCTTTATGGGGTTAGGTTCGAGCTCTTCTCTGATCACAAGAGCTTGAAGTACCTCTTCTCGCAGTTTGAGTTGAATATGAGGCAGAGGCGCTGGATGGAACTTCTGAAGGATTATGATTTCGATCTTCAGTACCACCCGGGTAAGGCGAACGTGATGGTAGATGCTCTCAGCTGTCAGCCACGAGGCCTAATGACGCATATGATGATTCAGGAGTGGCGGATGCTTGAGAATATCGTAGCGTATGATTTTGAGTTCGACCTGCAGTCTTCCATCGTGCAGTTATCGAGCCTGACGATTCAACCCTCTCTTGTTGCTAGTGTGATCGAGGCTCAGCAGGCTGATGAGTCGTTGCAGAATTATATGGCTGAGGCTACATGTGAGAGTCAGGCAGATTGACAGATTGCTGTAGACGGTGGACTTCGCTTCAGAGGCCGATTATGTGTCCCGGATATTCAAGAGTTGCGCAGAGATCTTATGACCGAGTCACATTGATCACGATTTTCTATCCACTCGGGCTCGACGAAGATGTACCGCAATATGAGGCGACAGTATTTTTGGGCAGGGATGAAGCGCCAGATCGCCAGTTTTATGGCCGAGTGTGACACGTGCCAGCGTGTCAAGCCCGATCATCAGAGACCTCCTGGTCTATTGCAGCCATTGAGCGTCCCGATGTGGAAGTGGGAGCACGTGCTGACTGAGTTCATTATGAATTTGTCGAGGACTCAGCGCGGTCATGACGCCATTTAGGTTGTTGTGGATCGTCTGACGAAGTCGACACATTTCCTTGCGATGCGTGCGACTTGGTCTATGGACCGACTTGGGAGATTATTCATCAAGCAGATTGTGAGACTGCATGGTGTTCCAGTCTCGATCGTTTTTGACCGAGACTCGAGGTTCACGTCTCAGTTTTGGGAGAGCTTCCAACGAGCGATGGAGACTGATTTGCAGCTCACCACCACGTACCATCCGCAAACCGATGGCAGACCGAGAGGGTCAACCAGATCCTTAAGGACATGCTTCGGGCCTGCGCGATTGATTTCGGGGGTAGCTGGGATGAGCATCTACGATTGGCTGAGTTCGCATACAATAACAACTATCAGGCGACCATCGACATGACTCCTTTTGAGACACTATATGGCAGACCATACAGATCACCGAGTTGCTAGACCAAGGTTGGAGAGCGTAGTCTCCTAGGCCCCGAGCTTGTGCAGGAGACGTTAGAGGCTATTGATATCATCAGGCAGAGGATGCGCACAGCTCAGAGCCGACCGAAGAGTTTTGCTGATCGTCGGCGTCGTCCCTTTGAGTTTGATGTAGGGGACCATGTGTATCTCAAGGTCTCGCCCATAAAGGGCGTAGTTTAATTTGGAGCGAAGGGCAAGCTTGTCCTGAGATTCATAGGACCTTTTGAGATCACTGGGTACGTTGGCGTCGTGGCCTATCGGCTTGCCTTGCCATCGTAGTTGTCTGATGTCCACAACATTTTTCACGTCTCCATGTTGAGAAAGTGTGGGTTAGATATAGTTCCCGTTATTGATTGGCAGTCGCTGGAGGTTCGTGAGGACGCTTCTTACATCGAGCAGTCAGTCCGTATCCTTGATCGGAAAGAGTAGGTCCTCAGAACCAAGGTCATTCCGTTGGTGAAGGTTCAGTGGGGTCACCATTCTAAAGATGAGGCTTCTTGGGAGCGTGAGGCCGATATTCGAGAGCGTTATCATCATCTCTTTGATGGTTGATCATGTGATGTATTTTGTATGCTGTATCTGATTCTATATGACGACGTTATGTCTCTTCTTCTTCATGAGTTATGCCTCGCTGCGATGATTGTGTAAATTTTGAGGACGAAATTTTTATTAGGAGGGGAGAGCTGTAAGACCCGTATCTTAGTCCGTACCATTTCGTAGACTTCCGCGATCTTACCGGTCGAATTCCGGCAACCTTCGACCCTTAACCGATACTTATGCGTGACCCTGATTCATATGCCGTCAACCTGAGTCGACTCAACCCAAGACCATTACCATGGCGACCGCGCTATCATTGCGGTTCCGATGCCGCGACTTGCGCGCCGAGGCGATATCCTGGTCAAGAGATGTGGGCCAACGTTCGGTATGAGGAAAACGTCGCGCGTTGTAAAATTCAAGAGAATCTCTCGATGTGTCACATCAATCCCATCAATCAATCAATCCATCAATCCATCACATGTCAAGTACATGTCAAGTACACATCACCTTTCACTCATACCCAAGCAACCACAAAAGTCAAAAAAGGTCTTACAAGCCCATGCCTTTCTTACACAAAAGGCCACCAAAGTCAAAAAGTTCTTACACCCATCTCTCTCCCATCCATCACTCCATCACCCATCACTCTCTCTCTCTCCCTTTATAACTCGTTCTCTCTTTCTCATTTTCAAAAAAAAAAAAAATCCAAGTAAGAACCTTCCATACGTATGAGAATTTCTCCAAGCATTCCCAAGCTCCAAGTGTGGCCCACTTTCCTACCCCATCGTCTCCCATCCTAGCCATTCATTCCTCATCTCACCCTTTGAAGTCGAAGCTAAGGTGTTAAGGAATCCATAGGAGCAAGAAGATCGGACGGTGGGTGCACGATAATAGTAGTTTTCCTTGTTTTTGAGATGGGCCAAGTGAGACCAACTGATCAATGGTTTAGATCTTACTTGGGACTCTAAGATGTGGCCGATGGTCCACTAGGATCACCATTATCATTCCATGATGGGGCCATTCTCCATGGACCCCATCATGATGATTTCATTGCATTAGGAAGGTCATCTAGACCGTCCATATTGGTGGGGAAAGGATCCCCACAGTTGATTTTTAAATTTTATGGTCCCATGTGTAAAGGGATCCCTTGGATTATATGATTTTTTTGGGGAGGGCTCATAGTGTTCGGTTGGAAGGGGGTGCGGCCTTACCCACCCAAGAGTAGGGGGTAATGTTAGGCTGAGTTTGACCAGCTCGAGGAATGGGTCCGCTATCGACAAGTCGAGCCCGATATTGGCAGATGGATAGTGAGGTCTCTTCCACTTACCTTATTGCGCGTGATGAGGCGACGATCTGGTTTAGAGTATACTAGACCCCGGTGATATTCCAGATTTGAGCTGTATTGATGTGTGGACATAAATGAGAATTTGTATACTTGAGTTGCATTTCACATCGCATGGCCTGGTGATGGCCTATATCATTCATGTCTTGCATCGCATAGCCTTGGTACGGATCATGATATTATGGATCCATCTACATATTCCGCATTACTCTGATATTGCATGATCATATTACTACCTTGCGCACACACTTTCACCACCCTCTAAGCTTTTTATAAGCTTATGCACGACCGTTGCGTGCAGGTGACGTTGGGGCGCAGCAGTGTTGAGGCAGGAGCACTTGTAGATCATTTTGGAGTTTTTTTTCTTTACCATTGTATTTCCCTTTATACTCATTGTACTTGTAAAGTTGTTGATCATAGTGGAAATGTAATGGAGTTCTTGGTTGTTGTTTGTGGGTTATGCCTTTGGTTATGCTTATTATGAATCAAACTGACGTTGAAAATCCTCCTCGTAGCATCCCAGGATCGGAACCTGGCGAATGGGTGCTAAGAGCTGAGCATGGGATTCTACGGAGGCTGTCGGCGCCGGATTGGCGATCGAAAATTTTGTGAGCCCGGTTTCCGAGTTTGGGGCGTGACACGTGCGAAGCAAGAACATAGAAGCTCTTATGTTGGTTGTTGGTGAGGCCCAGCTTCTATGACATTTGCGAAATCCACACTGTCTATCATATTCTCCTTGAAATTTTGACTGGGGATGGGCGGTTTTGGTCATCCGTTAATGTGGCCCACTGAGATAATTATGTTGCAATAGTAGCTAAACGGTCTTCTTGCGATCACTGTAGCGATCATGTGAATGTATATGGTCGCCAAAGATCAACATGACATTGATTGGTTTTGTTCCCTTTACCTGATGGACAACTCGGATTAAGCCTTTGTTGCATGATGGTGGTCTACAACGAATGGACATAGCCTCTGTTGTGAAACAGAGTCAACGCATGTCGACTCTATGAAGTGTGATGGCCCACTGATTACTATCAGATGGAAGATTCATACCGCCCATTGGATTCAGGACAAAAAATTGTCCAGGAAGGCTAATTTGGGTTTGATTTTGGTGTGGCCCACAAGCCATTTTAGTCCACTATACATCTTCCATTTGGACGGCTAGATTGCGATCCTCACTATCTTCTGTATTTCTGCCACCTAGGTGAGCGTAATACCCCCCCTAAGTAACAGTAAATGCTTCTACTGAGTTAGCCAAAATTAAACCGTTCGCTGGATAATGCTTTAAATGGTAGAAACAGATAATGATGTTCGCACTGACCACTCTTAAAGTTTCATACATACTATCTGAATAATTTACTATAGATTCAGCAAATCAAACCGAAGTAGCATATGAAAATAATTTTAAAAACTATATTCTAAACTCTGTCCAATGAAGAAAATAAAAATGAGATAGATTTAAAGGAGAATCTTGTAAAATCAAGTCGGAAAAATAATAATAATAATGACAAATGCTATAACTGTGATAAACCTGGACATTACGTAAACGAATGCAAGCTCAAAAAGAAGAATGCAAACAATAAATTCAAGAAAAAAGGAAAATTCCTATAACTGTGAAAAGCCTAGGCATCATATTAAAACCTGCAGGCTTAAGAAAAATAAAAATGAGTCGCAAGCTAATCTTATAGAAACGGACAATAAGTCTAACATGGTAGTAGTTGTGGTGTCAGAAGTCTTTCTTATAAACAACTATGAGTGGTTACTAGACACTTGTGCAACTAGGCACATGCAATGATCGTAGCATGTTTACCTCTTATCAAATATCAGGAAATGATGAACAAGTGTTCATGGGTCATGCTAGAACATCTCCAGTTGTAGGGAAAGGGAAAGTACTTCTAAAACTCACTTCTGGAAAGACTCTGTTATTGAATGATGTCCCACATATGCCTAACATTAGAAAAAACTTGATCTCTGGTTCGCTCTTCAATAAGGCTGGTGTTAAGATAGTATTTGTTTCAGATAAGCTTGTAATGACTAAGAATAGAACTTTTGTTGGTAAGGGATACTGTAGTGATGATTTATTCATTGTAAATGTATCCAATGATAATAATAAGAAGACATCCAGTTTTGCTTATATCGTTGAATCTTTTTATCTATGACATTGTAAATTAGGTCATGTGAATGTAGTATCTTTGAAGAAAATAAAAAGATTAGGTTTATTACCTAATATATCTAATGAGAAATTAGATAAATGTAAAACATGTGTAAAATTAAAATTCATTAAAAAACCCTTTAAATGAATAGAACGATCATTTATTTTATTAAAATTGATACACAGTGACTTAGGTGATTTTAGAAATCACATGTATAGAGGTGAAAAAATATATTACGTAACTTTTGTAAATGACTACTCTACGTTCGCTAGAGTCTATCTTTTAAGGAACAAAGATGAAGCTTTAGATATTTTTTTTAAATACAAAATTAAAGTTGAAAATCAGTTAAAAATAAAAATTAAAAGACTTAGAACAAATAGAGGAGGTGAATATAAATCTTCTTAATTTAGAGAATTATGTGAAAAAAATGAAATAGTTCACGAAACTACAGCTTCTTATACATCAGAACAGAATGAAATAGTAGAACGTAAGAATAGAACTCTAAACGATATGATGAATGCTATGTTAAATAGTTCAGGCTTACCTTCAAATCCGTGGGGAGAAGTAATTCTATCTACTTATTATATCCTAAATAAAATTTCTTCTAAATCTTCTAAATAAACACCTTATGAACTTTAGAAGAATTATGTTCCTAGTTATAAATATATTAAAGTGTGGGGGTATCTTACTAAAGTAGGATTACTTGAGACTAAGAAAATAAAGTTAGATCGTAAAACAAATGATTGCATATTTATAGGGTACGCACAAGACAGTGCAGCCTACAGGTTTCTTATTTTAAAAACTAAGGATAATATTCTAGATCTTACTATAATTATAAAAGTTAAGGAAGTAAAATTCTTTGAGAATGTATTCCCTATTAAATCTAAATCTATAGGAATAAATGAAGTTAATGAATCCAATATCGCGTCTACTAGTAAAAGTACTGCGAGCAAGTAGTAGAAGAGATACAATCAAGAAAAAGTACTAGAGTTAGAAGGAAAACTAACATAAGAGATGATTTTTTCACATTCTTAGTAGAAGATGATCCTACAATTTATACAGAAGTAATTAATTCTTCAAATGTAACATTTTTGAAGGAAGTAATAAATAATGATTTGAAATTTATAATATCTAATAACAGTTGAGAACTTATATATCTACCACCTTTAAATAAACCAATAAGCTATAAATGAGTCTTTAGAAAGAACTAAGCTAAAGCCAGATGGAACTATTGATAAGTTTAAGGCTAAGGTGGTAGCGAAAAGTTTTAAATAAAATGAAAGAATTGATTACTTTGATATATATTCCCATGTAACTAAAATTATAACTATTAGGGTCTTAATTGCGATAGCCTCCATATATAAACTGGTGCTACACCAGATGGATGTTAAGATAGTTTTCCGAAATAGAGACTTAGAAAAAGAAATATATATGGAGCAACCTGAGGGTTATAAGATATCAGGTAAAGAAAATAAAGTATGTAGACTAATTAAATCATTATATGATTTAAAACCGACTCATAAATAATGACATGAAAAATTTGATGGTATTTTCAAATGGTTATCATATAAATGATGTAGATAGATGTGTATATAGTAAAATTTTTGAAAATGATCGTGTTATTATATGCCTTTATGTTGATGGCATGCTTATTTTTGTAACTAATGTTAAATTAGTTATTAACACTAAGAAATTTTTATCATCTAAATTTGACATAGAAGACTTAGGCTAGTATAATGTTGGGTATTGAAGTAACCAAGAAAAATGGTGTTATTGTATTATCACAATCTCATTACTTTGAAAAGTTATTGAGAAAGTTTAACCATTTTGAATGTTTATCTGTCAGTACTCCTTATGATTACAGTGTGACTTTCATGAAGAATATAAGAAATAATATGTTTCAATTAGAGTATTTCAGAATAATTGATAGCCTCATGTATTTAACAAACTGCACTAGACCAAACATAACCTTTGCAATAGGAAGGTTAAGTAAACATACATATAACCCAACATTGGAATACTTGGTCTACGATTTTGAGATACTTAAAAGGCAGTATGGCCTATGGTTTACATTAAAATAGTTTTTCTGTTGTATTAGAAGGATACGGTGATGCTAATTGGATTAGTGATTCAGATGAGATAAAATCTACTAGTAGATATGTCTTCACTTTGGGTGGAGGAGCAGTCTCTTGGAAGTCTACCAAGAAGACATGTATCGCTCAGTCGACTATAGAATCCGAGTTTATTACCTTAGAAAAGGATGGATCAGAAACTGAGTGGCTTAGAAATTTCTTAGCTGATATACCATTGTGGTCAAAGCCTGTATCAGCCGTGTCTATTTATTGTGATTGTTAAACGGTTATTGCAAAAGTAAAGAGTAAAATATACAATAGAAAGAGCAGACATATTAGACTTAGATACAACATAGTAAAACACATGTTGCGTGATAGAGTTATGTTTATTGACTTTGTGGGGTTAGAAAAGAATCTGGCAAATTCTCTGACCAAAGGACTATCTAAAATGTTAGTCAATGATACATCGAAGGGAATGAGGCTGAGCTAATATATGAGCTGCCAATGTAACGTCTCAGAAAAATTTACACAAAGACCCAAGTACCACCTCAGGTAGAAATCCCTAAGGACTGAATTCTGTAGGAATTATACGAAAATTAATTAAGTACTAAACTAAATAGTCAGTGAAATTAGCTTGAACCACTACCTATACGAATGATAAGGACTAAAACCATTAAAATCTCTAATTCAACGTTACCTAAAAACCTCAGATAAATCTCAAAATCCGGTTGCTCTTGGGAGCACGTTAAAACTCTGTATCGGACCTGTATCGTGCGTCGAAAGTCTGATTACTACAAAATTATAAGGTTATGACCGCCTTGTTGGGCTTGGCAACCATTGCTAGAATCAAACCCAAACAGTATACAGAAACGCATAACTTGAACCTTAAGCAAAGTGTGTGAGAAACGTGAATAGCTTTTGAAAATGAACCAGAACTTAAGTGAATTGGGTCGTTCGCTTGCAGGCAAAATTGAAGGTTTCAGACCGTTAGTTTATGACCAAACTATACCTATGGATCAGGAAAATTTTCATTCACATATCCGTATGTTTGTGGCCCTAATTGAGTGACGGCGACCATTGAACAGATATACGTCCATCACGGTTGATCAGCCTATCCAAACGTACTGAAATTGCATCATGACCTAGATCCATGGTTAGGAAACTTACTCTGTGACATAAACAGGTAATGGACCTCCACATGTGCCCCATTCATCAGAAACAGTCGTCTTTTGGCTATAACTCAAATATACCATGGCCCTAGGGCCATTTACACCACTTCTGAGCCTATATAAGGCCCTTAAATCACCCCACTTTTATCCCATATGAATTTTCTCTAACCTTAGGAGAGAGAAAAGAAAAAGGAAGAGAAAAGAGTGGAGAGTGAAGGGAGATCTTTGGAGTTTGTTGCAGTACTTCTTTCCCGCTACTATACGTGTTGAATTATCTTTACATCTACTTACACGAGCCATTCCAACTTCGTTTTGGGTAAGAAATCCTAACCCTAATCTTTTTTTAAGAATCCAAATAGAGGAATCGACGAAATAGCTAACATATTTCATGATTTAGGTAGCCATTGTTGTGTAGACGGGGATGTAGTGTTCGAACCGAGTTCGAAACAAGCAATCCGACAAAGGTGCGGACTATAAACATTTAGGTTATGGTTTTCAAGGCTTTCAATGTTAGTTAATGATTTATGTCTGACTTAATTACCACCATATGATTTTAGTTACTATGTATTCGATAAATTATACATATGTGTGAACTATGTAAATATATAATGCATTTCATGTGTTTGTTGAAATGTTTAAATGAAATTTCTAATGTGATTTGTGCTTGCAATGACTATTAATTTAGGAATCATGTTTGTTGTATGTATGACAACTCCTTTGTAAAAGGATTTACCATAATATATGCTATAACTAAATTTAGATCATATATGTAGTAATGTGTAGCTAAGTGTTTGATAAAATGTCTGAATGAGAAATTGTTCGATGAAATGTATTTAATAAGGGTATTGAGATAAGATTCTTAATTGCCTTATCTATATGTATGATTTCTCTCACGTAATTTAAATTGCTGCTACGTGATTTATGGACAAAATGCATATGTATGATAACATGTTCAATAGGTGTTCGATAAAATGCTCAAATGATTGATGTATTTGGATTGTTTGTTAAGTGCTTGCATGATTATCATATGTATCCACATGCTATGTCTGAGTATGATTGGGATTATTACGTAGTCCAAGCAATCGGCATATCGATTAATTCAGCGTACGCTCGTATCAATTGAACTTGTCAAATAACTCGATTAGCTTATTGTGTGTTTATCATGTATGGACACTCTTGCTTGAATCTAAGGTACCACTTACCAATGTAAAGCCCGTTTCAACCATGCTACCAAGATCCGGTATGACTCATGAGTCGGGCATAGTGGTATGAGACACTGTGATCGAGCTGTCGGTCTACGCTGGGGTGACGAGCCTCCCCGTATTGTCCAGTGACTAAACCAAACTTGTGAGCCAAATACGGTGGTATGGGACACTGTATTCGAGTTGTTGACTTACATTCAAGTGATGAGCCTCCCGTACTGACCTCGTGTATAATCAATTGAACTTTGTACTGACCTCGTGTATAATCAATTGAACTTACCTATCCACTATTTTTTTAAGGGTGATGCCCTACAACTTGCCTATTGTATGTGAATAACTAGGATTGACGACCCTAGATGGATCTCCGCTTGGCTTAATGATATAAATGGAGGTACCGTAACTTCCTGAATTTACTGTATGAATAAGCATAATCAATTACTTGGTTAACACGATCATGCACCGCATTGCATGTGTTTTGGCGAGGAAGCGCGTGTTTAGAGAGTTTTCCATACGCAAATCGTGAGATGAAGTCGCTGAGGGAGTGCAAGATATGGCATGCATCATTACAACATACCATCCTTACATTAACAAGAGTACTTAGGATATGATTGTTGTATTGATTTATTATTACTGATTGATTGAATTGATAATATGTTAAGTACCACTGAGTTGATCACTCACTCCTACTCTGGGACGGTGTTTTAAAACACCAACAGATTCTGTTTTAGATGCAGATGACGATGTGGCTTACGCGACAGAGTCAGATTTTTTTGACGAGGAGGAGTTCTCCTACGTCGTCGAGATTACAGGGTTATGGATTAGTTGGACATTTACACTTTGATATTTTATAAAATTTGAAACAACACATGTATATATTCAGCCTGGTAACATACTCATACTTTATGAATTGAGAAACACTTATATACTTTATATACTTATCTCAGTCTTCTTCTTGCCTAATTTAATTATCTCTAGAGTATGATATGTTGTTTTAGTGTAATCTCGCTCATGTTTAATGCACTACTATAAACAACATTTAAACATTATTATCTATGTTGTATAAGTAATGCGTTGGATCTCGGGAGTTGAGCTTTGTTCAATCCTTAAAATTCAAGGCGTTACACTTTGGCTGCAAGAGTGTACTCGTACTTGTGCATTTTTGTTTTAAACTAGAGAGATGTGTCCATTCCGGTTGGTCGCATCTGTTGGGTTTAAACCCAAAGGACCTATCCCTTTCTAAAGGGTGTTTAATGCACCGCTTCAAAGTTTATATAAGGATTTCTATTCCAATTTCAAACATACTAAAAATTATCTCTCTTATAAAACTCTTTCTGATAATATTTTATGAATTTTAATTGTTAAGTTTGTCACTGAGTCAACTCAGAACTTTTGGGTTAAATTGCAAGTGGTTCAAGCCGGCGTACAGTGAGTGCACCACTGGAACCAGGTAATAACCATTGTATCTTAGAGGTTGATTGCTCTGGAAACCTATTGCGCTTTGGATGTTGTCCAAGGAAAGCAAATTCGATTTCAAGCCGAGTGACTCAGTCACACCTCGATTCAATTCATAAGTCCTCTTTTTTCAAATTTTTTTTTTTTTTTAGTTCTCAATTCTAATAGTCAATTTAATTCAACCAAATATTCCAACATTATATACACCTTATTTTTTTTATCATACCGCCTACAATGAGCTCGCAAAATGGATGGACAAGGTGAATTTCTCACAAACATTTCAGTGAGCCTCACGTAGCATCCTTGCATGGGAGCTTCCTGCGAAAGGCTGCCTTTGGCAAAATTCGCCCCAAATTCTTCTACAAGAAGTTCTCTTGAAGGGATGCTAGGTGGGGGCAATGTATGTAAGAAATCTATTCCGTCCATCCATTTTGTGAGCTCATTTTAGGACCTTCAACCAAAAATGAGGTGGATGCAAAATTTAAGTGGGTCACAAGCTTAATTGGGGAAAGAAATTTATATAGTTGAAACCTTCTAGGCTCCACCTTGATGTTTATATCATATCCAAACCTTTTATAAGGTTATTCCCAATGGGATGAAGTGAAAACATGATAAAGATAGCCTGATACAAAACTTTTATAATCATAAGAATGTTTTGATGGTGCTCACTTGAATGCCCACCGCTTCCTCTCATGTGGCCCACTTGATTGTTTTATACACCATTTTTTGTCACACTTCATAAAATGAACAAGTAAAATAGATGGAAAGAGTGAATTTCTTACCAACATTTCCGTGGGTCCCACCTAACATTCTTGCACACGAACTTCCCTTCCAAAGGCTTTCGCAGGATATCGGCAAAGATTTCCTACTATAACCTTTGGCAAGGAGCTCCCGCGCAAGGATGTTGGATTGGGCTCACTGAAATGCATGAGAAATTCATTCCTGTTCACCGGTTTTGCAAGCTTAATTTAGGACGTGCAACCCACTGGAAGCAGATTGGCTGATGTACCACACGTTCTGGCTGGTGTGGGTGCGTGTCGTGCAAAGACGAGCGTAGGTGCTCCACGCGCTTCAAGTTGTACCAACAGTTCAAAGGAGATTAAAGTTACATTGCCTCCAAAATAATGTATTTATTATACCTACACTTCTCATCCATTATTGCGAGATTATTTTAGAGCACGACCCTAAAAATATTCATATACAAAACTTAAGTGGACCACACCACAAATAATAATGGGGACAATGATCCTTACCATTAAAACATTCATGGGCCCACCATAACATTTATTTTATATCCAATCTGTTCAATGGTAGAGGTTCAAACATACTCGGTGGCTCTCAAAAGGATTTCAATGGTAGACGTTCAATCCCTGCTGCTTTTTATAGTGTGGTCCATTTGATTTTTGAATGTCTTTTATTTTTTTTGCTCAAACCCTATGACCAGTTCACCAAATGGAAGGACGGTTGGGATATAACACATACCTCATGTGTCTTATACCGGCCAATCTACTTCCACACCTGCTAGTCTTGTGGAAGTGGATTTCCTCCTAAAGTTCCTTTTCTCTGAATATATATAGCCCACGGTAATGTTTGTGATAAATACACCCTGACCATCCATTTCATGTGCTCAGTTTAGTACATGGGACCAAATGTGAGCCAGATCTAATATTCAAGTGGGCTGAAAATGTAAGAATTGAACATCTACGGTTGAAATATATGTGAAGCCACATGAATTTTAAATCAGGTTAATGACTGTGTTTTATGTTCATCCTAATGTTATAATAGTATGAATGACATGTAAACATAACTATTGTACCGAGGGAGGTTTCAATAGTTGAAATTTTCCTACCTATCTTTTCCTTTAGTGCGGCCTGCTTGAGCCCTAGCTAGTACTTCCCTGAAATGCGCTTCTCACAAATATCACGTTGGCCTCACTTGGGTTCCCAGCACGGAAACTCCGCAGAAGGCTTTTGCAAGAAATCCACGACTCAGCACTGTCCATTTTCACAGACACGGATATCCTGCTAAAGCCTATGGCAGTGATTTCTAGCTGTAAACTTAGGTGAGGCACACTGTTATATTTATGAGAAATATATCATGTTCATTTGTTTTTTTATATCATCTTAGGACGTGGCAAATTTTGAGCTGGATCTAATACTCAACTGGGCCAAAAACTAAAGGACCACTATGGTTGAAATATTCATGGGGCACAGAAGTTTGAATCAGGCTAAATTTTATGTTTCCGGATCATGTCAATGGGAATGACGTTACCATGGTATGGATGGCACGTAAACATCACTGTCAAACTAAGGAGGTTTCAACAGTAGCAAGTTCCCTACTTAACTTTTCTTTCAGAGCGGCACACTTAGTCTTAGATCAGGCTAAGTTTTGGCTCCATGTACTACAATGATATAAAAAAATAAAAAATAAAAAATAAAAAATATTAAACGAGTTTGATTTTTCACAAATATTATAATGGCCCCGTATAGTAGTTTACAGCACATTAACCTAATGGCTTTTGCAGGAAATCCGCGGGCCCATCGTCACAAGGACAGCCATCACGTCAAGTCACCTTCTGAAAAGGAGGCTTGTACTCAGAAGGTCCAAACATTGATCTAAAAGACATCTTGTCCACCCAATGCATTGCATGCATGAGTGGTAGTGGTAGATTTTTTATGTATAGGATCACCGCATAACAAATCTAGATAATTGTGTAAGATTAATATGACAGGTGATCTTACAAATCCAATAGCCATGAATTAAAATTGCTAATCAGCAACCTGATAATTGTCCATATCATAAATTTCGTTACAATCGTTTCGTTTATTAATGTAATTTGTTTTTTTATGAGGAAAAAAAATAAAAACACAGATTTTTAATGTGTGGGATCCCTATCCTGACTTTTCAAAGAAAGGACAAGTGTCATAGGACTCCTCGAGATAAGATTCCACCCAACCTTGATTATTATGGTGAAAGAAGACACCGTCAACAGACACTTGAGATATGTATATGAGTGGACATGATTGAGTCCATGTTGCTGGGTCCACCTATGTAACATCAAATGTCTACTGTACACTCCACGACTACCACATGGGCAATGAAAGTAGCCTTAATTAATCTCTGCAGGACCCATTGAGATGTTTGTTTTATATCCCCTCTATCCATCCACTACACCGACACATTTTAGGATTTTACACCAAAGACTAGATTGATACAAAACACGAATGGGCCACACTAAAAGAAATTGTGTGGACTGAATGCATACCATTAAAACCTTATTTAGCAACAAAAGCTTTGATTAGGTTGATTTTGTGCTTTCCTTTTAACAAGGTTCAATCCACAAATTTCAAAATTAATTTAAAACCTTGTTGGACAATTTTACACATCTTCAATACGATAGATTAATTTATGAAATCTTAAGATTAGCTTGATTCCATGGAAAGAGGCTTGGATTTGATCGAGAGGTCATTGATTACATTCGATCCTATTGAAAAGTTTCATTAAAAGAGGTAGTTGGTGCTAATGTTCACAAATTTCAGAGATCCCATGGGAAATTTATTATTTAAAGTGGCTTCTACGATGTTGTTTAAAACATGGATTATGGTTGAGAGAGAGAGAGAGAGAGCAAAGCTTCTTTAGGCCTTCTTTGATCATGAATTTCTAGTTTGTTTTTTTTTTTTTTTTAAACTTTTATTTTAGAGATGGCTTTGTTTGGCTAATCTCTTAGCTAAAAATAAGAGATGAAACCCGTAATGAATTCTTATATTTAATTTGTATTTAATTTAATTTTTTAATTTTTTAATGTTGATTTTCCTACTTTGGTGAATGAATTGATCTATAAAATTCATTTACCTATTATTAAATCCAGACACAATAAATTCTTTGAATTCCCTGTGATCAATTATCAAAATCTTTATGAGAAATCAATCTATTTCAATTCATTTATCTTAATTGAGAGTTGTTTATTAAATTCACAAAATTATATTCCAAATAGAACAAATTATTATTCGATTATAGTTGAGTTATTAAGTTGAATTAGATATGCATATTATGTTAACAATTTGTTAATTAGGGATTCCTAAATCCTTAGTTTCTTTTTAATTATTATTTTCATTTTAATTACTTCACTATATTCCTAATTCTTAAAAACCATATTAGTTTTAGTTGTGTTCTTAACAATTCTTTCTGTATGAATAGACCTTAGATTCACCGAGTTATAGTACTTAGCAGCCATGCAAATGGGGTTGAGAAAAAGGTTTTGACATCGTTGCAAAGGATTGACTATATTAAAAACACTTTAGGATAGGTTCTAATTAGGTTTTTATATGAATTAGTTAAATCTCCAGTCTTAGTTCAAAATTTTTCAAGTTATTTATTTATTATTATTATTTTAGATTTTGTTCTAGTTGTTAACATTGTTTGTTTTGTTCCAAATTTTATTTGAGTCGTTTCTATCTTTTTAATAACATTCTTCCTCACTTTTATTAATTGCTTTCTATTTTGCTGTAAGAATTAGGTTTATGTTTTTTTATTTAGGGTAGTGTGTGTTCATGCCCAAATGGGTCTATAATTATTCACTGAGGCTTCTAAGTGAAAGTGGACTGGTTGAAGGACTTTATCTATTGCTGAATTAGAAAACACTTGAGTTCTTGTGAATCAACTAGAACCATGGTTGTTAATCTATACACCCAATCAACTTAAAAATGAGACATACCAAGATGAGAATGAAGCACACGATGTTTCACCGATTAGAACTTTATGCGACTACCTGCAACGTACAAGAACAATCACACCATCTTGCATGGTTTTTCCTCTAAACACGGACAATATTTATTTTAAACCGGGCATAATGTAACTACTCCCAAAATTTTCTAGACTTAAGTTAAAAAGTCCACACTTACACTTAAAAGAGTTTGATGAGATTATCACAACGCTACAGTACAACAATGTCTCCTATGACATGCATTATTAGGCTAAAACATTATTATATTGAAAGATGCAGAAGAGAGGCATTCTCTTTGAAGGAGATGACTAAGTCATGGCTTCACTCCTTAAGGTAGAGATCCATTGGGCCATGTGCCGAGATGACCCAGAAATTCCTTAACAAGTTTTTCACGGTTCATACAAAAACATGTTAAGAAGGAACATCATGAACTTCTCCTAAAAGGAGAACGAAACATTTTTTCAATGTTGGGAGAGATTCAATGATCTTTTACTTACCTGCCCACATCATGGTTACGAAATATAATGGGTCATTAGCTTTTTCTACGATGGATTGAGTTCTAATATGCGCCAATCTGTAGAGATAATGTGCAACGGCGAGTTCACGAGAGCTAGGATCCTAAAAAGGTTTGGTATTACTTTAATCAACTATTCGAGAATGCCTAATCATGGGATACATCAAATAAAGCTTGTAATACTAAGCCTGCGCCCAAGGAGAAAGGGAGAATTTGTCTTGAGAGAAGAAGAGGATGCAAATGCAAAGATTGGGGGGTCTCAGATGGAATGTTAGGGCCATGAAGTTACAAAAAGTTGAAGTAGTCAAGACGAATATGGTCGTTGAAAGTGCTTGCGGAATTTGTGAAAGCAATGCACACCTAACTAAGGATTGTCCTACAATCCTTGGGTTTCAAGAGGTGTTGCAAGCTTAATCTAATGCCATAAATGCTTACCAATGCCCATTTAAAGCCCTAATTTTAAACACATATATCCAAACTAGCAGAATTATCACAACTTCAGTTGGACCATACCGATCACTAATGCAAGCACTCCTCAAGGGTCTCGCACTCCTTAAAAGTACACCTTACATGTCTCCACAAAAGAAGACCATTAACGATAATTTACAAGCATCCATGTAGAGAAATAAAAATTAATCAAACAACTATATAAACCATGCAAGAAACCAAAACTTCAGTTGAAAATTGAATCCCACTTTGTTGTGAGGAGAAATGGACTTTACTTGCCGACCTGCAACTGAAACCCCATAGGCCAATACGAGGTGGCTGATTTTAATTCTTCTAAACCTCATTCACCATCCTTAAAAGTGGTAAAGGAATTAATAAGGAAATTCCTACGAAAGTTGAGAAACATGTAGAGTTTGAAAAATCTAAGGAAAATGATGAATCTAGCAATGATCAACAAGAGAAAGAGCTCGATCTTGGTCATAAAGTGGTGGCCCCATTTCCCTAACACCTACCCTCATCAAAATGCACGATTGACAACCAGGACATTCTAGAGGTTTTTCAATAAGTCAAAATCAATATTCACTTGTTGGATGCCATAAAAAAAAAATCCATCTTATAATAAATTTCTAAATAATATTTGTAAGGTAAAACAAAAACATAATGTACAAAAGAAAGCCTTCTTAATAGAACAAGTGAGTACAATCATTAAACAGAACACTCCCCTAAAATACAAGGATTCAGGAAGTCCTACCATCTCCTACATCATAGAGATCTTCTGGATTGAGCAAGTACTTCTTGATTTAGGGACAAGTGTTAACATGATACCTTACTCGATGTATGAGACTCTTAGTTTGAACAACCCACCAAGATAATCTTACAACTTGTTGATCGCTTAGTAAGAATACTAAGAGGGGTAGTGGAAGACATGTTGGTACAGATTGATAAATTCTACTTTTCGATAAATTTTATCATTTTGGACACCTAACCGGTCATAAATGTTAGCACTCAAATTCCGGTCATCTGGGGATGTCCATTGTTGGTTACTTGAAATGTTAGTACTCCCCTCCTGCGTTTACCTCTCCTATTTGGAAAAGGATTGTGAAGCTCCTCCCTTTGTTGGACTCCTCCGTGCAACAGTTCATCGGTGATGGTAGTTGCAATTTATGGACTACTAACTCGACGGGGATGGGCCCCCTCATCTCCTTAGAAGGAATCAGTATCCCACCAGATCAGAAACAGATGAAAGTGAACCAATTGTTGGGCAGCGCTGGCCCTCTACCCTCATAAGCGGCTTTTTTAAACCTCCCTCAAGATGTTGTAAACTTTATTTTCCAAACTGGCTTCTATCTGTCCAAGGGCCCAAATGAAGCTTTCTGGCCCTTCACTCCATTAGGACAATTCTCTATCAAGACCGATTGGGGCATTTACAGATCAAGCCAGACTCGTAGAAGCTGGGTCAGATGGATTTAACACTCTAATCTCTCGCTCAAAATTTTAATTTTGGTTTGAAAAATTTTGATGGGTGCCATCCCTGTGGACTCTCAGATTCAGATCAGGGGCATCTAGCTGGCATCTAGATGCGTATGCTGCAAGATAGATCAGGCCAGGGGCTTGTTGGGCCACGATTTCAAGTCCATCAACCATCTATTTCTGTCAGGCTCGTTGGTGAAAGCGGCATGTGATTTTTTGGGTACGAGGTTTCAGATCCCCATCCAAATTTCTCTCTATGTGGAGGACAGATTAGCATAATGGTGGCAACGATCAGCGCTTCCTTCTCATCATTCTTCTTCGCTAAAAAATCTGTTTCCTTACTTTCTCCTATGGGAGGTCTGGATAGCGAGAATGGTGCGAAACCCTCCATTCTTAGGCTGATGACATGTATTGCGTGGTGGATATCCTACATCACCAACACCCACGCCTGAACGAAAACATGCCTTGTTTCTGTGATGGGGACCTGATCGGTGAGCAGTCAGGGCAAGCCGTTAGGTACTTCCTCCAATCCCGTCCTTCCTTCGCCTCCTCCCCCTAATTCTTTGGCTCATATTTCTATGGTAAAATGGAATCGTCCTCCCACTAGCTGGATCAAAATCAATGTAGATGGGTCGGCTTTAGGAAACCCGAGTCCAGCAGGAGGTGGAGTTATTTGTAGAGATGAGAGAGGCAAATTTCTCTTTGCTTTCGCTAAAGGGTACGGTTTTGGGTCTAATGTCCATGCAAAGCTCAGAGCCATCCATTATGGTATTCAGATGTGTATGTTCAAGGGGATTAACAAAATCATTGTTGAATCTGATTCCCATCTGGTCATCAATTTTCTACTTGGGATCTCTTCTCCATGATGGAAATGGAGATACTGGATTTCTAGAATCAGGGTCATGGTCGGCTTTGCGCAGATGGTGTTCTCTCATAATTTTAGGAAGGGAAACGGCCCTGCAGACGCAATGACCCGCTTGGGTAGTTCAAATCAAACTCCTGCTTTCTTTCGCGAGATTATTGCTCTCCCTCCGCACATTAGAGGCCTCACTTTCCTTGATAAGGTGGGACTTGGATCCATCCGGTTTTCTCCCAGGACGAGGCTCAGTTAGTTTCATACTCTCTTCACCCCGACTTGTCGTTCTAGTTGGTTTTGTTGCACTGCTCGGCCTTCTCTTTGGGATCTTTATATTATTTTTTTGAATCTTGTTAGATCTCCCCTGATCACCTTTTACGGTGCCTGATCTTTGTAAAATTTACAGATATATATGAAGCTCATCTGACTTGAAATTTTTTTAAAAAAAAGGACCGACCATCTTTTAAATAAAATAAACCTATATAACATCAAATGTCTATTATGCACTCTAGGACCACCACACAGTGAGTTGCATTGCACTAGGCCTAATCTCTGTAAGGCTCATTGAGATATTTTGTTGGGAATATGTGAAAGTAAATTTTGAATTCCGATTACACATGATTAAGCAAATGTAAACAAGCAATTACAAAGTACATGCAATTTTAAGGAGGAAAATCCTAAAAATTTATACTCTACAGGGACCACCGTGCCCTCAAATTTATTAACAACTATGCTAATGTTAACTGTGTGTATGGTGGGTGGATTTCTTTCTTGTAGGAATTTACATTCATGCTAAAACACAAGGTAGGGCAACAAAACAAGGTGGGTTATGTGCTTTTAGCTGACGTGCAACTGTGCTGGTCACCATGAGCAACTAGATTGTTGTGTTTGAATACTTCAAGAATCAATATGCTGCTGACGATGACTTTAAGAATGTGTGTATTAGATGCAGGAGAATCAATCTAGTGACCTCCATATTCAAGACGACTTCCTTTTCAACAAAAATTGGTTACGTATTCTACAGAGTTCATTGTAGGAGCATCTGATCCAAAAGTTACATGGAGGTGACCTCAGCAGTCGCTTAGAGTGAGACAAGACAATATCTCTATTAGAGAAATGTTACTATTAGCCAGAACTAAAATGGGATGTTGAAAAAGAAGTGCAATGATATCATATTTGTCATGCTTCTAAGGGACGGTCAAAGATTACGAGCCTATATACTCCATTATAAATACCTGACTACCCTTGGGAGGATTTGTCCATAGACTTTGTGCTAGGTCCTCCTTGGACTTAGTGGTGGAATGAACTCAATATTTGTTGTGATTAACATATTCTCCAAAATGACTCATTTTATACCATATATGAAGACTCGACGCTACACATGTCACAAATTTATTCTTCCAAGAGGCGTGAATACATAGTGTCCCAAAATCTATCACCTCATATTATAAGACTAAGTTCCTCCATCACTTTTGGAGCTTCGAGTAGTCTATAATGGTCTTGCCTATTGTAGAGCTATGAGATTAGTTAATGTTGAGGTAGAGTCAAACTCCCTGTTGGTGGTGGGGCTCCTAAACGGGACTTTCAAGTCAAGCTAGCATTGGATGTATTGGATGTGGAGGACAGAAAGATTAAATGTCGGAGGCTAGGTCAACTTTTCCCATATTCTAAGGGAAGAGAATGGTCTAGCAGATGGTCTAGCTCGAATGGGGTCTGAGCTACGTTTAGAGTCGTCACTAGCCACTTAATCTAAAAAATCTCACAGTCGGTTAAAATCCACAAAACATGTAAGGTTAGAGAAATCTGAAGACTTTCCTATCTTAGATTGACTCCTGGTCTGCGATTCGGGATTCCGAGTGAGGGACCTCAATTACAAAGAGGGAAGGTGTTAGGCACCCTCTCTACCCGTATAAATGTACGGTCTTTACTTAGTGTAGTAAGACAATCTCAAGGGTTGGATGATGTGGTCGAAATAGGACTAGGCAAATGTGAATTTCTGATGTGAAAAGATCTGAGATTTCATCAAGTCACAGAGCATACGTCCAGTAATGCATCTAAAAGGCGGATGTAATGATGCTTAAATAAAAAGGTGAAGAAAAATGGACTAGATCACTAGAAATTTCTAATGTGACAGGATCCAAGGTACGACAAGTCACAGAGTATACGTCTACTAGAGAGTTAGAGAAGCAGGGGGATTAAGAAAAGAATAGATGTCATGATGAATGCTTTGTAAAATAAAATGATCTTTAGCTCAATCTTTGAATAGGCTAAGACATGAAATGCATCATGATCAATCCAGACTAGACTAAGGGGTTGAGATGGTTGAGGTGAGGCTACGAGGTGGATGAAAAATTGGATCTTGGAGGCTTGAAGCTCCTTCTCACCCTCACTTTCTTCCTCTCTCTCCCTCTCTCTCACTTAAATTTTGGCTCTTCTTAGTTGTCTTGAAATGTGAAGAGAAGAGGGCAATTTATAGCCTTTTGTGATGGTATTGCTATAATTGTTGGGTTTATAAAGAGTAAAAGCTGACATGGTAGCTTGAGATTGGTTTAGAAGAGAGGGATGTCACGTGGCGTGCTCTCATTGGCTCTTGGGATTGGTAAAATAGTAAATAAGATATGCTGGGAGGGTAAATCCATATGAAAGTTGACTTTAGGATAAGTGACGGCTGTTGCTTAAAGGAGACATGTCTCGCGCTGGACGGTAGTTGGAGTACCGCCCGCAACAGTTGGACTACTGCTTGGGCCTGGTTTGGCCTGAGATTTAGTCGGTAGGCTTTGTTTAGTGCTATGGCTCGTCTGAGAGTCTCCTTTTGGGCTTTTGGGCTTAAATTGGTGTGTTTTTGTATTGATTTGTATGATTCAGTTTTAACAATGTTTTTGGGATTTAAATTAGAGTTTAGGCTATGGTTGGGCTAGGTTTAGGATTTTAGGCTAAGGTTTAGGTTAGGGTCTGATTTAGGGTTTGGTTCGGATTAGGGTTCAGGTTCAGATCAGGGTTCAGGTTTAGATATAATCATGGTTCTCGGATTGTCTTTGCCTTCTCAAGATATTAGCCTGGGTGGGGTGTCTATAAGTTTATATCCTCCTCTTACAGTTGAAGGCGCTCCATGGGTTAGGACTTGTGTTTGAAAAAAATGCTCACAGCTGCTTCCTATTCACTTTCAATTTCAATTAAAGTAAATCCTTTCTCCAAGCAGTGGTCCAACCTATCCAGTTTATCTCAATATCCATCGCTGCTTTCCACTTTTTAGCATTTGGCTCATCAAGAGCATTCCGAAAAGTAAACAGATCTCTCTCATCCGTAATAAGGGAAAAAGAAATATTTGATTCATCTTTGTATCTCGCTAGTAACTTATGATCTCTTGGTAGATTCCTTCTCACAAGTGGATGCTCCACCTACTCCTGTACCTTTGTTCATGTCTCTATATCAGCTTGTGCCTCATCTCTATCTAGCTGAACGTCCACAATCAACTTTTTCGTTTCCCTGTGCTCATCCTCATGGAACAAGGATCCTTTGTCGAATTTGACGTCTCGGGTAAGGATATTTTTTTGTATGACCCGATCATACAACATATACCCCTTCACACCATTACTATAGCGAACAAAGATATACTTTTTAATCCTTTGTTATAGCTTATCTCTCTCAACTGACGGTACATGAGAGTACGCATTATAACCAAATGCACGCAGTCCCGAATACTCTGCCTATTGACCACTCTATACTTTCTATAGAATTTTACATTCAATGGTTGTGGAAAAGGACCGATTAACTAAGTAATAAGCCATGTCAATGACCTTTGTTCACAATTTCTTGCCCAACCCAGTATTACTGATCATTCATCGAGTCCTCTCCAATAGAGTCTGATTCATATGCTCAGTTACACCGTTCTGTTCTAGTGTGTGGCACACTGTGTTGTGCCTCATGATCCCTTCATCTTTACGATACTGATTGAATTCCCCGGAAGTGAATTCCCCAATGTCATCTATCCCCAATACTTTCAGCTTTCGCCCTATATATTTTTCCACCATTACTTTCCATTACTTGAAGTTGATGAAAATATCGAATTTATTTTTCATAAAATAAACTCACATTTTTTTAGAGTTGTCGTTAATAAATGTAAAAAATCATAACAACCCTCCACCATAAATCATAGGCGCTACCCCCCATATATATGAATGCACATAATTAGGAATTCCCTTACAAACATATTTTTCATACTTAAAAGACAACATTGATTATTTACCATATATACAATGCTTTGAATATATTAAAATCAAAACTTTTAAAAGTTGAAATTAAACAATAATTAGAAAATACCATCATGCCCCCACTCACTCATGTGGCCCAACGTGCATGCCACATGCGTGCAGACGTGGAATCCGTTATAGATATTGCATCTCCACCCAATTATGAACTTTTGATCAACCTATAAAGGCTTTCATTCCTCTATGCCTTCGTGACTATGAGTGCCCTCTTTGAAACTTTAAGAAAACAATCGAACCCAGTGAATTTATACCCTAGTGCCTCGAGTGATCCCAGAGATATCAGACTTTTACTTAAATTAGTAACGTGTCTCACCTCGGTTAAGATGTGCTCCATGCCATCAAACATCTTGATGCGCACCAATCCAACATGTACTGCTTTACAGGCTTATCATTGCCCATAAATATACCTGGCCACTATTGCACTCACTTTAACTAGTGAACCAACTCTAATGAGGGGTTATGTGGTACGAAGCCCCTGTATCCAAAATCCATTCTTCGTCAAAGTACCCTGATTTTGATGCAGTCAGCACGTCACTACTGTTCGTCTCCTCACTAGATTCCATAGTTGTAGCTTCCTTAGAAGAACGCTCTAAATTCTCTTTTCTTAACTTAGGATTCTGATAATCCTTCTTCATATACCTGGTCATCTCACAATTCCAGCACTTCAACTTTCCTTTGCCCTTGCCTTTAGATTTAAACCTTGATCATGAAGATATAGTCCCACTTAGAATTCATCCCCCTTGTAACCAGTGCATTTGTAGAAGCACCCACGTCACTATTTTTTTCTCATTGCATTTGATTGATGGGCTGAGATAATAGTCTCGACACTAATGATTGTTCTACGAGTGCACAATGAATCCTTGAATGACTTATACGAAGCAGGGAGAGAATTCAACAGAATGTATGCCTTATCTTCATCTTTCATCGTTTCATCTGCATTTAATAATTTGTAAATAAATTTATTGAAGTTACTAATGTGGGCCTCAACATCAACCCCTACACCATCTTTAGATTGAATAACTGAAGCTTCAAGTACAAATAATTTTCAAGAGATTTCTTCACGTAGCTATTATGTAGTTTCTCTCAGTACTTGTTACAGTTTTCTATCTCATGACATGATAGAAGACATCATCTGTTAAGCACAATTGGATAGAGGTTCTAGCTTTCTTATTCATCTTATTCCATTCATCTTCAGTTATAGATTTTAGTCACTTTTCAAGGAGGACATCGTCCAATCTTTACTAAACTAGGATACCGATTATCTTAACTTTATATAATTCAAAATTGTTTCTGCCAAAATATTTTTTCCATCGAACTTCAGGTTAGATGTCATAAATATATTGCTTTAAGATTCGATCTGTCTCCCAGCGTTATCTTTAATATCACTTATCGGGAAACCGCGGAAGCATATGGAGACAAATCAAGCAAAGTTCTACCAATCGCACAACCAAGTCCAAACACAAACAATTTGAATTTTACGTGAAATAAATATATCACAAAGTAATGAGTAATGCACTATGAAAGCATAAATTATAAGAGATAGAGTGTTAACGATTTGAACAAGCCTCAAATTCAATTCACAAGCCCAAGCTATGCTCTCGAAACCCTTAGGAATGAATTAGAAAGCCTATAACTCCTCCACTACCTCTCAAATCCCAATTACACCCAATATATATATATATATATATATATATATATATATATATATATATATATATATATATATATATATATATATATGTATATGTATATATTGAGGGTCAAATATTACATAATAGACCCCAGTTATTGCCTGAATTTATAAACATGATACTGTTTAATAGCCTATTTTAATCGTGTTTGTGATACAAGGTATGTTTAGGAGCTTTGACCGAAATAGGGTGCTAAAAGTATGAAATTAATGCTCTGATGATGCCAAAGTAAGGGAAGGACTCCAGGAGACCAAGATCAACGGATTTACACACCAGGTATCCAAGAAAACTGAGAAACTAAGCTCAAGTGGCTCGAAAGACATACAGAGTGCAAGATCACAGGGTTCTCAACATCAGTTCAACTCAAAACTTCATACGTACCTGAGGACCATAAATTAACCATACACGTCAAATTTTAGCTCCTAGATTCTTGTGAAAGTGCCAAAACTAGTAGATCAGCCTATAAAATCTTAATTTGGGACCCGCCTGATATATGGATATACTTCAATTTCACTTTTAACACCTTAAATTGGATGGGAAAAAGGATGGACGATACGGATTTCTCAAGAACATCATTATGGACCCCACATATACATCGCATGTACATAGGGTACATGTGCACACGCCGTGCACTGCACCAAGGAGCTCAGTCAACAAGTCATTGACCGACGCATCTCCCTCTCATTCTCTGTTTCAAACAACAGATGCACCGCGTCCACTGGTTTTGAGTAATGGGGCCCACCCATCATCTGTATCGATGATTTGGACCACCCAAGGTGTCCAGAGGGGGGTATCAACCTTGCCTAGGTGGCCTTTTGGTCCCATGCACACACACAGAGGAAGATTACATGTAAATGCAAGAATGGATGGTAGGAACAAAGATCACATGTCCCACACTGAAATAAAAAAGGGATTTTCCAGGGGAGATTCATTCACAGCCTGGGCTTAAACGTGAAGAGAGAGACAAGGAAAGTTTTTCTTTTTTAGTGTTTCTGTGCTATTTTTTTTATTTTAATTACTGAGATTAGCCTAATCATGCCAAGGTCAGGCTAAACCTCTTAGTTAGGGCTAAGAGGTGAAGCTTGTAGCATGATGGAAGACCTTAAGTTATGCTGTTGAATTAATTTTAATTTATGAACAGCCTTGATTATAGTTTGATTAATGAGAATGTTTTTAGTTTTTAATGGTCTGTTGTGACTGAAATTACAATGGGTCTGCGATAGCTTTGAGCATGTTCCTCTCCTTTTTATATTTATGATGTCAGGAAGCCATGTTGTTCACCATAGTCTCCTGGGCATGGTCGGATGACAGTTCCCTTCCTTACCTTCATACATGTGATTGGTTGGTAATTAATTTAATTTTGTTGTTTACTTTGTCTCCTGGGCATGGTTTGGTGATGAAATCCATTCTAATTCATATACCTTTTATCTCTTGAAAACTATATCAAGTAAGTTTAGTTTAATTTTCATGATTCTTGAAGCAGGCATAAGATCTTCCTGATCTCTATAAGTGAATCCTCTGAATCCCTAGTTTTCCTCCTCTGAATTCTTTAAGTTTTAATTTAATATTACACCATTATTCATTCAATTCTATTTGATTTAGATTACATCTTAGTCTAGTTGTAGTTCTACTTAATTTCATATTACATACAGGTATCAATCCCTTGGGATTCGACCTCGGTCTTACCGAGTTTATTACTATATCACAACCCTGCACTTGGGGTATGAATAACATACAGTCATACAGTATCACAATCGGAGTAGGAAACAAATCCCATACTTATGTAATTATGTGCACGCGCTCGATGGGACCTTCGATGGCATCGACGATCTATCGATAGCATCCAACAACTTCAATGATATTGAGTAGAAATACAAAAATTTCTAGCAACCAACATGGATTTTTTTAATTTTTTCGATGGCATTGACATTTGCTTGATGACATTCAATGGTCTGTCAATAGCATCAACAGACCCAATTGCTTATAGATTTAAAACATCAACAACAATATATCACTATTATTGTAGTGTACAGCTATGTGGGCTATAATTTAAGACCTAACGAGGAAGCCTATTAACACAAGAGTTACACCTTAAGAATCTTTACACAATCAGATAGGAATGGTAACTCTAAGTAATGCTAGATTGAAATCCCAAATTATTTGAATTTGAATGAGAGTTGTGCTTCAGTGTATATACACTATGCTTTTAGCTTTGACCCAAATTGACCCAATGGCATCCCTAGTAATCTCTAACAAATGTCATATTGGACCCTTAGATGGATTAAAGTTTTCTGAAGTAGCCAACAAATCTCTCTGATGAGGACAAAAACCATAGTGTTAGACCGTGACGTGAGATTCATGAATTACTTTTGGAAGACACTATGGCACATGATGAATACTAGGCTCCAATTTTCTTCTGCCTACCACCCTCAGACCGATGGCCAGACTGAGGTGGTTAATAAGAGCCTAGGGAGTTTACTTCGATGTTTAGTGGGGGAGCATACAAGAATATAGGACGCCGTACTACCCATAGCTGAGTTTGCATACAATAGTTCTATCAATAGGTCCACAGGTCTAAGTCCTTTTGAAATCATTATTGGTTATAAGCTTAGGAAGCCTATTAATCTTATTCTCATGTCATTGTCTCATATGCCATCAGAATTTACAGAGTCTTTTGCACATCACATACATTCATTGCATTAACAAATTAGGCGAAAGATCACTACTAGTAATGAACATTACAAATTTTCTACAGACCTACATAAATGTTTCAAAGAGTTCAATATTAGGGACTCTGTGATGGTCCGCATCAAGCCCGAGCAGTACCCTTCAGGGGTCGTTCGTAAGTTACACGTGCGTAGCGCTGGGCCTTTCAAAATTATAAAGCGAAACGGTCTCAATGCGTATAAGGTAGATCTTCCTCCTTCCATGAGAATTAGTTCCACATCTAATGTGGAGGATCTAGTTACTTTTCAAGGACCCATTGATACTTTGTTTGGCCCTTCGCCCACTCATCCTGATGCCCCAGACTTACCGTTTGATCCATGGCCTCTTCCCAACCTTTCATCCCAACCTTTGCACTCCATACCTAGCCTTTACACACACAAAGAGGAAATAGAGGATATCCTGCACCATGAGATAATTTTCACGTCAGATGGCGGGTTTCAGAAATACCTAGTTAAATGAAAGTCATGCCTAGCTTCAGACAGCACATAGCTCACTAAGGAGGAGCTTCAGAGACTTAATCCTGACATCCTAGAGCGGTTCAAGAGTTTTATTTCGCCAGTGGTGAAATCTTCGTAGCCGGGGAGAATTGATGAGGACATCGTGCACACGGACGCCCGCACACCACCACCCCTACGCACGTACGTACGCAAAAGAAGGACCCCACCAACGATCTGGCTCGATGACGATGTCCAGGGAGGGAGGGCCTCCTAGTTAGAAGATAAGTTTTGGTTCAAAAAAAGTGGACCCGATAGTCAAGAAAAGCCCATCATGGGATCTCATGATCGTGGCCCACTCGTCGGATTGATTTCGTATTTTATGTTTTGCTTATTGTTATTATTTAGAACATTGTGAACGCATTAGATTTCTATGTTTAGTTTTTATTTTAGTTTACTTCATCGCAATGTAAAAGGTTGTGCACATGGTGCAAGTTTTGGGGTATAGGTGCGAAGCCCTCCCTTTTCAAAGTGATAACTATTGTGGTGCGAAGCCACATTGACCCCGATTCACCCCCATCCTCCATCTTCTCCCACCATTCATACTGTGAATTCATTCCTTTTATTGTATTAGATTTTTTTAATTACAGTAAGTTTTCAGATTTCGGCCCGCAAGCGAGCTAAAACTTTGGCGGAGCACCATGCACAAACCGTACATTGGATCGAGCTGATATTTGGGAGTTTTGGAGTCCATCCCTGGCCAACCAGGGCCAAGGTGACCTTTTTTTGAATAGTGGGCCCCACACACGTACGACCGGAATCACACGCATGTCTATTTGGGCCATTGTTGCTGTCTACACGTGGGATCGTCTTTTGCCTCAGGTTTTTATCCTCTTTTATCCTCTCATAACCATTTTTTATGAATCCTAGCCCTAGATTATGTTTTCCCTAAGTTATTTGCCCTAGGGTTCCTCGAATTGAAATTTCTAAATCCCTTGGATTAGGGACTGATTACTATGAATGTGTGGGTGATTATTTCTTATCTTTAAGTATTCTTTGGTTCATAATTTTTATTAATCCAGCCCTATCATGTGTAGGCCTGGACCCGTATAGATTCTCCTTAATTGAATGTTTGGACTTTTATGTGGGATATGGAATTTATGTAATTGTTTTTGAACTAACGTGATCTTAGGCCTGAAATCTCGCATATTATATTTAATTTTCATGTCCTGGATCACTCTCAATGCTAATAATTTTTCTATAATAAGCCCAATCTGCTATGTGCTTTGCATGATAAGCTTGTCTTATAAAAAAGAAATTGTGGGCTCACCATGATTTGTAAATGACATCCAATTAGTCTATCATGTGCCCCCCATGTTTTCCTTAACACCCAAAAATCAGGCAGATCCATATACCAGACTATCAGTGACTAATATATTATTAACAAAATTCCCTTTCACTCATTGAAATTGAGTATTATGCCTTCATTTACAAAATTCTACTACTTATAAAACTGTTGTTTCTTTTCTTTTTTGAATAACCACACAAGCATGCATGACACTTTCTCAAATGTTGTTGTTACATATCCAACACAATTCCAGCCCATTTCCCCAATCTTAACAGCTTTAGAGAAAAAGCAAGGTTAGGTCCCACAAGCAGTCTTATGACTCGTCACACATCTTCAAGCATGGTTAGGTCCCACAAGCAGTCTTATCATGACTCATCACACAACTTCAACATTTGATATCATTTGTAGTGTTTCACATGATGCAACAGTCATCCAGGTTGGGGACTTGGTACACATAATGCATTGGCTATGGCATGCTGTATTGGTAGGCCCAATAAGTAGGCAGAACCGCGCTTTCGCTTGATGGCTTTATCTCCTCCTCTTTCTTCTTCTCATCGACAGCTGCGACGCTAACGAGCTCTGTAAATCCCATCTTCTTTCTTAACAGGGATGTCAACACGACCAAGTCAATTCCCTCACCAACCACTATAAGTTGTTCCTTATTGCTGCCCTCCAACATAGCAGATATAACACCTGAAACTGCACAATAAAAATGATGTCTTAAAACGCAAATCAGAATCTACAAAAGATGCCAGTTCATAGCATATTTGTGGTTTGGTTCAAAATTTCAAGGTAGTTTAGTCCAACATTTAGAGAGTGGACTCACTAAGTCGACTCAGCTCATGGGTTGGCGAAATCAAGTTAGTAGTGATCTAGGGGACGATTTAAAAGTACCAATACTCACTGAGTTGACTTAGCTCATCTAGTTTGTGCTTAGAGTGGTGTAGGAAAATGAATATGATATCTGATTAGGTTCCTTTTCGCCTCTGTCTTGCATCGAATCTCAATTTCAATTGTGGCTGGAATTTTAAGTCAAGTTCATCCCATATGTTCATAAAAGTGGGTTTTCAAAACCCACTTTGATAACCATCAGAATGAGATTGGGCTGCTAAATTAGCCTTCACTGACTCAATGAACTCAATGAATCAACTCAATTTGTTGAACTGACACTTGATTTGCTGACAGCTTAAATCTCACGTTGAAGAAGTTAGTGTTGGGGGCCTTACACAAAACCTTAGGATCTAGCCTCCCGAACAAACCAGAATTATGGGATAATAATAGCAATGAAATAAATCAAAGGAACAACCACACACCACATAAGAGATTTTTACGTGAAAAACCTTCAAAGAGGTAAAAATCACGGGACCTCATCCAGATCAACAATTCACTATAAAGTAGAACGTTACAACATTCTTCACTCATGCAGGAGTGGATAAATAATAAGAGAATAAAAGAAAACAGGGAGATCTGACCAATTACGAGGACGTAAAAGCGCTGAGATGTATATTGCACAATAGATCACCTCCACGAGCATAACCTCCCTTCTACAAGCTTCCTCCCTCTTTCTCTCTCTCTCACCCTTGATAGCCCTCTTGTGTTTTTCTCATCACACAACATCATACCCTAGAAAAATCATAGGAACCCCTTTTTATTGTTTTAGAAAACTCCTTTCCGCATCCCAGTTGCGAAAGGACTTGCGACACGAAATCCATGCAAAATCGCGGAACAAATCTGCGTAGCTTCGACTAGTCGTAGCTCTCCTACGACTGGTCCTAGACCACCTACGACTGGTCGTAGCTCTCCTTCGACCAGTCGTAGACCTCGAAGAACAAAACGGCATAAACAGAAAAAATAGCACAAACTCGCTGGACTTTGAGTTGCGCTAGGGCTCGAACCTATGACCGGTCGATTGCCTCCCACGACCAGTCGAAGACCTCCTACGACCAGTCAAACAATTCAGTGAATTACTCCAATTTTTCACCTATTGCTCCATCTCTCCTCTGATCTGAGGAGGAAAATCTCATTAAATCTCTCCCTTTTTGACTCAGGAGGAATTCACCTTCTTCAAGCTAGCCTGATTTCTGCAAACCTCAAACTTGTCCTTGAGCAAAGCCTTGGTCATCATGTCTAACCCATTATCGTGCATGTGGACTTTCTCAAGTTGTAACGCCTTATGTTCCAAAGTATCCCTGATCCAGTGATACCGAATCTCTATGTGCTTCGACTTGAAATGCTGACTTGGATTCTTGCTCAAGTGTATAGCACTCTGATTATCGTAATAGACCACGTGCTCCTCCTGCTTCAGGCTAAGTTCCTATAGGAATCTCTTCATCCAAAGCATCTCTTTACATACCTGTGTGACTGCAATGTACTCGGCCTCTGTCGTCGACAATGCTACGACCTTCTGTAGCTTGCTTTTCCAAGAAATTGCTCCCCTTACAAACGTAAACATAAACCCTGATGTAGACTTCTTGGAGTCTATGTCGTCTGCCATATCTACATCTGTGTAGCCCTCTAACACAGGTTTACCGTCACCATAAAATAGGCTCAACCTGAATGAGCCTCTTAGATACCGCAGTATCTATTTCACCGCTGCCCAATGCTCTTTGCCAGGATTGGCAAGATACCGGCTGACAACACCAACCGTATATGCTATGTCTAGGCGTGTAAACACTATAGCATACATCAAACTTCTTACAGCTGATGCGTAAGGTATCTTCTGCATCTCTTTCACCTCTGCCTTCGTCTTGGGACATTGCCTGTCACTCAATTTGAAGTAACCATCCAGTGGAGTACTGACCGGCTTCGCTATATTCATATTGAACTGCTATAGGACTTTCTTGATATACCGCTCTTGTGATAGCCAAAGATTCCTGCTACTTTTGTCACGAGTTATCTCCATTCCTACGATCTGTTTAGCCGAACCCAAGTCTTTCATTACAAAAACCTTGCCCAACTCCTGTTTTAGCCTGTCGATCTTCTTGACGTCTTTTCCCATGATGAGCATGTCATCAACGTATAACAGCAGAACTATAAAATCACCATTAGAAAACTTACACGTGAACACACAGTGGTCCAACTCCATTCTGTCATACACATGTTGTAACATTAACGAATCGAACCTCTTGTACCATTACCGTGGAGCTTGTTTCAATCCATATAAGCTCTTCCTCAGCCTACACACCATATGCTCTTTGCCCTTAACTTCAAAACCCTCTGGTTGGTGCATGTAGATCTCTTTTTCCAGGTCACCATGGAGAAAAGTAGTTTTAATATCCAACTGCTCTATCTCCAGATACATGCTAGTTGCCAACCTAAGCAACACCCGTATGGATGTCATTTTCACCACTGGTAAGAATATCTCCTCGAAGTCTATGCCTTTCTTCTAACTGAACCCTTTTACCACAAGTCTGGCCTTAAACCTCGTCTATGAATTCTTCTGCTCAACCTTCTTTCTGAACACCCACTTGTTACTCAGAGCTTTATTGCCCTTAAGCAACTTTACTATGTCATAGGTGTGGTTCTTATATAAGGTTTCATCTCCTCTTGCATAGCTTTCAACCACTCCTCCTTATGCTTATTAGCTAGGGCATCAGAATAATCTTCTGTCTCTCCCCCATCAGTCAGCATAATGTACTCATGTGGCGAGTACCTCTTGGATGACTGTCTGTCCCTAGATGACCTCCTCACATGTGGCTCAACAGGTGGATCAAGTGGGGGTTACTCCCCTGGTCCATCTTCTGTAGGAACCCCCTCATCCACTGCACCTTCCTTTACTCCTCCGTCACCAGGCACACAAGAGGAATAACTGGATCCATGTCCTCTAGCTCACCTGAACTAGGCTGATTCTTCTCTAGCTTATCAATGTCTTCAATACACTGATCTTCAAAGAAAACCACATCTCTGCTCCTGACGAGCTTCTTCTCGGTCGGATATCACAATTTGTACCCGAACTTTTCATCACCGTCCCCAAGAACACACACTGCCTGATCTTCATGTTAAGCTTGGACCTCTCGTCCCTTGGTACGTGAACGGATGCCCTGCATCCAAATACCCTGAGATGACTATACGATGGATCCTGTCCAGTCCATACTTTCTCAGGTACTTCTCCATTCAATGAGGTTGATGGAGACCTGTTTATTAGATACACCACCGTGTGCATTGTTTCTCCCCAGAACGTCTTAGGCAACTTTGCATGGGATAACATGCATCTGATTCTCTCAACAATTGTGCAATTCATTCACTCAGATACACCATTATGTTGGGGGGTCTTGGGAATCATCTGTTCATGCCGTATACCCAGGGACTTGCAGTACTCATGAAAGTCCCCAATGTATTCACCACCATTATCAAGGCGCATGCACTTCAATGATCAACCTATCTCTCTTTCGACCATAGCATGAAACACCTTAAACACACCAAAGACCTCGTCCTTGGATTTCAAAGCATAAGCTCAAACCCTCCAAGATGCATTATCTATAAAAGTAACAAAATACAATGTCTCACCCAAGGTTTTTGTCCTCATAGGACCACAAACATGAAAATAAACCAAATCTAATGCATGCACTTTATTAACATGAGAAGCAGATTTAACAAATGAAACTCTATATTGTTTCCCTAATAAACAATTAAGACAGGTTTTGAGAGGTGTACCTGTCACGTGTGGAAGGAAACGCTTCCTCGCTAGTAACTGGAGCCCTTTTTCACTCATGTGGCCTAGACGCCTGTGCCACATGTCAATAGTTAAATCTTCCGCTGCATTCAACCCACCCTTACATACACTGACACTTGCCTTGTACGGGGTGAAACACTTCTTTCCTCTAGCTACGATCAATGAACTCTTGATGAGCTTCCAACGCCCACCAACAAACTAGCTTTCATAGTCATCATCATCCAACCTTCCCGTCGACATCAAGTTGAGGCGAAGGTTTGGGATATGCCTCACATCCCTGAGAACCAATGTGCAGCCCACATCAGTCTTCACACAAATATCACCAACTCTCATGATCTTCGATACACTAGAATTTCTCATCTTCATGGTCCCATAGTCACCTAACTAGTAGTTTGTGAAGAAATCTCTGCGTGGAGTCGCATGAAAAGAAGTCCTTGAGTTAATCACCCAGTCAGTGTCCTAACTCATAACCGTGAGACATACATCGTGATTTACTAAAATAATAATAACAATGTCGTCATCTGAAGCAACCGCAGTAGAATTAGATTCATCTTCTTTCTCCTTTCCTTTTCTTTTCTTGTCTTTTTTAGCCTTACGACATTCATACTTATAATGGCCCTTCTTACCACAATTCCAGCATTCAACATCTTTTCTTTTACTCGACTTGCCTCTTGATTTATCTCGGGCCTTCTCGCCCTTCCTGTTCTTTCCTCTCTCCCGTTCCTGTGTCACAAGTGCCTCTTACTGAGTAAACCCTTGAGACTTCCTCCTTGTCTCTTCATTGAAGAGACAACTAGTAACCTGTTCCATGGATATCTTTCCATCTAATGCGGAGTTACTTAGAGACATCACCAATGTCTCTCAACTGTCAGGCAACGAACTAAGCAATAGTAAAGCCTGCAATTCATCATTCAGGACCATCTTCATAGAGGAGAGTTGGTTCACTATATTGTTGACATCATTCATGTGTTCGGCCACAGAACCACCATCCTTGAACTTGAGATTCACAAGTCGCCTTATCAGAAAATTTTTATTATCGGTTGTCTTCCTCTCATGCAGCCCTTGTAGTTTCAGCCATAGGCTAGCGGCTGAGGTTTTCGTAGACACATGGTGGAATACAGAATCATCCAACCATTATTTAATAAACCCTACCACCTTCCGGTCCAACTTCTTCTAATCTTCATCAGTCATATTCTTAGATTTTGCTAATATGCCTAAAATTGGAGAATATAGATCCTTGTAAATAAGTAAGTCCTCCATCTTAGTCTTCCATATGGTCCAGTTAGAACCATTGAGGCTGATCATCCTTGATGAGCCACCTTCCATAATTCCAAACTGATCCTACCTGTTCAATAAACTTAGCTTTGATACCACTTTGTTGGGGGCCTTGCACAAAACCTTAGGATCTAGCCTCTCGAACAAATCAGAATTATGGGATAATAATAGCAATAAAATAAATCAAAGCAACAACCGCACACCACACAAGAGATTTTTACGTGGAAAACCCTTAAAGAGGTAAAAATCACTGGACCTCGTCCAGATCAACAATCCACTATGAAGTAGAACGTTACAACCTTCTTCACTCACGCAGGAGTGAATAAACAATAAGAAAATAAAAGAAAACAGAGAGATCTGACCAATTACGAGGATGTAGAAGCGTTGAGATGTAGATTGCACAGTAGATCACCTTCACGAGCATAACCTCCCTTCTACAAGCTTCCTCCCTCTCTTTCTCTCTCTCTCACTCTTAATAGCCCTCTTGTATTTTTCTCATCACACAACATCATACCCTAAAAAAATCCTAGGAACTCCTTTTTATAGTTTTGGGAAACTCTTTTCCACATTAGAGTTGCGAAAGGACTTGCGACAATGAAATCTACGTAAAATCGCGGAACGAATCTCCATAGCTTCGACTAGTCGTAGCTCTCCTACGACTAGTCGTAGCTCTCCTTCGACCAGTCGTAGACGTCGGAGAAAAAACAACACAAATAGAAAAAAAAAAAAAAAAAAAAAACAGCACAAACTCATTAGACTTTGAGTCGTGCTAGGGCTCGAACCTATGACCGGTCGAGCGCCTCCCACGACCAATCGAAGACCTCATACAACCAGTCGAACAACTCGGTGAATTACTCTGATTTTTCACCCGTTGCTCCATCTCTTCTCTAATCTGAGGAGGAAAATCTCATCAATTACAACTGAGAGCTTAGCAGCAGACCTGAGCTAAATGTTGATAAATTTTCCTTGTATGCCGATTGCGGTTTTCATGGCCTTGGACCGGCTCTTCGAATCGTTCAACGGGATTTTCATCACAATCTTTTGCTGTAAACAGAAAAAACAAGTTACTACAATGAAAACCACAAATAAATAAATAAATAAATAAATATCATATGACCCACTTCAAGAAATCAGACATAGTAAAGGGACAACGAATATAAGATACCTTCATTTTCTTTCCTTAGCGATCTACCACAGCAGAAACGTTTGTGTGATTGTTTATCCCTTCTAACGATTTTCAGCCTGGGTACGATATTGCTGTCTAGACTCCTCTATTTATAGATATCAGAAAACGGCTGTGGATCTTCGTGGAAATATTCATATGTTTTGAAACTCTGCTTCGTTGAAGGTGAGATGGGCCCTACTGAGACACGGTCGATGGAAGGATAATTATGTAGGACGACGCGGTATCCACGCGGATTAGCTACATACAAGTTGATTAGCGAGACTCGTTACCGTAGTCATGTCACCAAGTTCTGTAGGCCCCACCATGATATATGTGTTGTATCCACACAGTTAATCTATTTTTAGAAATCATTTTAGGGCATGTTTCAAAGAATGAGGCAGATCCAAAGCTGGAGTGGACCCCACCAGAGAAAGCAGTGGGGAGAGTGAAAGAAGGTAAAATACAAATATCAGCTTGATCAAAAACTTTTGTGGCCTGTGGGAGTTTTTAATGGTGGGCGTCCCTCTCCCCACCGTTAAAACAAACATTACAATGATAGACCTTCGTGAAGGGAAAACACAAATATAGGCTTGATCTAAAACTTTTGTGCCCTCAACCGGTTTTCAATGATAGGCTTTATCACTATAGTAGCCAGACTTGCTACTATTTTTTTATTTTATTTTTACACATGCACACACTCACGCGGTAGTGGGATTTCACCACCTATGGATACTCGAACCCTTGACTGGGTGTTGAAACTCCTGAGAGTATAACATTGAAGCAAGAGTAAAGATCCTGGTGTGTTGATCTGTTGTGCAAGCATTGATATGCTGGTTTTATATCTACCATCCATATGTTTTTCCCCTCAATGTTGGGGGAGAACCTAAAATAAAACAAATCCAAAGCTCAAGTGGACAACATCACAGGAAATATTGATGATTAAATGCCCATCATTAAAACTTATTAAGGACTACAAAAGTTTAGAATGAGGCTGATATATGCGTTTCCCTTCATCCAAGTCTAAGTGACCTTATCAACAAGGTTGAGTGGAAAAGAAACACTATGGTGGACCCTAGAAAGGTTTTGACAGTGGGTGTCATTATCTCACCTGTTTCCTTATGTGTGGTCCACTTGAGCTTCAGATTTGCTTCATTTTTGGGTTCATGCCGTGAAATGAGGGGGCAAAACGGATGGACAATGTGGATATAAAACATATACATCAAGGTAGGGCCCCCACAGCGCCCAACACATCAACACGCCATCCCAACACCACGTTATCCACCCCATTCTCACCACATGCGTCGCAAGTGCCGTACCCCTAATTTCCATAGCAAGGTATAAAACATAGGTGCACTTAAGGGCTGCAACGGGCCGGGTAGCCAGCCTGACTAGGCTTTGGGCCGGACTTGGACCTGCCAGCTTGGCGGGCCGGGTTTGGGTCTTGCATGCATAGTTCGATAAAATTTTAAGCTCCAGTAATGTAGCCTGACATGCATCGGACAGACCCGACAGAACCTTTTTTTAAGTACGTGTGTTATGTCTACAAATATGTCATTGTCTTCACTGTTTAGGTGACCAATTTATATAAAATCTAGATCATTGCTTTCATTGCTTTGAGATGCCTATTTTTTATGCATGTGGCCCACTTGATCAATGGATAAAATTCAAGTAGTGAATAGGGATTTTATCAAAGTTTTGGGCCAGCTGGCCCGGTCTACTTGCTCAAATGTATAACCACTTCCGGGCTCGGGATTGGGCCTGTTGTTCTAGGGCATGCCTGGCTCAGGACTGAGTCTTAAGTGTTGTCCCAGGCCATTGTTAGCCCTAGGCGAACTGCGGGGGTGCAGATCAATCTCCCTACTTTTATCTCAATCAAAGAAATGAAAAAGAGACTTTCCTATTAAGAATTAAAGTAATCTCAAAGAACCGCAAAAAAGAGACTTTCCTATAAAGTAATCTCAATGTATTTTGAAGATGCTATAAATAAGTTAAGAAAATGTGGCCCCCAGTCCACCATCTTTTCCAAAAAAATAATAATAATAATAATAAAGGTGAAGAAAGATATAAAGAACGAAAAAGAGACCACTACAGCTCCCTAGTCACAGAACACATGCACCACGTGTGTGAGATGAGGGCCTTTATTTACATGGATCCGTTCATCAGGAGCCATGTATGAATAGAAAGTGTGGCTGAGTGCTCGATCATTACATGAGTGGCCCACTTAACAATTGGCAAGGAGTCCGCTGGCCTTAAAGGGTGCAAACGGTGAGGCTGACCAAATGAGCTGCCCTCAATGGGCCATGCTCGGGCCTGCCAAAATCAAACTTTTGAATAATCCTAGCCTGACGGCCCCGGCCCAAAACAGTTCCAAACCCAGCCAAGACCAACCTCAGACCCGGCTGGTTGACAGACCTAGCTGGCGGTTAGAGCTAGGATTACCGTAATTGATCACATTGTCCCTGACTCTTTATCTAAAATACCGCCTTATTCTAAAATCGGTCTTCTTAGAGCTTGCAAAGTTGACCTGAATCAACCTGGCTTAAACCCCAGCTTTTAAACCCCTCATCCCTCCAAGAGTGACGCTCATATCACATCTTGCAAAAACCAAGCTTAGCTAGACTCGTATTGGACCGCTACCCGATTCATATGTCAGTAGATTTTAAGTTTGGACCTGTAATCTTGAAGTAAGACAGGTCCCATATGACTTAATGGAGGGCTAAGGGTCAAAAGAAGTTTTGAGGAAGGGCCTTGTTAAAGTAGGAGTTGCCTATTATGCATTGTAGCTTTCCACACTGAATAAAATCGATAGTTTGACCGTGTATTTTCTATTCACTGATACAGAAATTATATACAATTGTATGAGCTACAATTTAGGAATTAATGAGGAAGTCTATCAATCCAAGAGTTACACACATTAAAGAAGATTTACAGTTGCAGCAAAGAATGGTAAATACGGATAATGCTAGACTGAAATCACGGAGGATTTGAATTTGCATGAGAGTTGTGCTTCAGTGTATGAGTTGTGCTATTATTCCCTGTCAAGCGCAGTAGTCCAGAAGCAAAAGTAAGCTTGCCTATGTTAAAGTTCCTTGATAGACATTGATACACTGTCCTCTAATCGCTCGAGCTTTTAGAGCGGCTGGTTATTTGACATCCTGAAAAAAAGTGAAACCTTGTTGTCAAAAGACCCTTTGTAAAAATGTCAACTAGTTGACCCTTGGAAGTAACAAAGATGACACGAAGCTATTTCCCAGCCACTCTTTCATAGACAAAGTGGTAGTTAATTTCAATGTGCTTACTTGGAGCATGAAAATTCGAGTTCTCAGACATGTATGTGGTAATGATGTTATCCTTGTAGAGCATCAGTGGATACCAAAGCAGAACGTCAAGACCACGAAGAATTGATGTTAACTAAAGTAGATCAGCTGTTGTGTGGAAAAGACCCCTATATTCAGCGTCGATGCTGGATTTGGACACTGTTCTCTGCTTTTTGGGAGATTATGAAATTATATTGGGCCTAAGAAGAAGCTAAGACCAAGAAGTGAAACTTTAGTCATTGGGATTTCTGGCCCAATTCGCATATGAGAATGTGACTAATTCACAAGATTGGCCTTTTGTGAATGTTAAGCTAGTGGTCAGTATGCATTTAACAAAGCACAAAATTCTCTTTACTTCTGGAAGGTGAGTAGTTCCAGCATTGTGTATGTGCTAGTATACTTGATTGACGATGAATCTTTTGTGTCCGGGCTAGTTGGTGTTAAGAAACTGAAGTCTGCCAAAAAGATTTCAGTATCATATGGGATCATCTAATTAATAATCTCCATCATATGCAGTTGAGAAATAGTATCAACGGGAGTGGACCATAGCTTGCACCTCGGCCATATTCGATCGATTTATGCAAAAGTTCTGAAGGTGTGAAATGTTTGCATACCTTCCAGACCAAGTAAGTAGCTGAGATGACCGCAAGTATTTAGTGTCAAACTTATTGATAACCTTAAAATGAAACTTTAGAAAAGAGGTAGATTATTTCTCATAACTAATATATCATTCATATTGTGAACAATGGATAATGGGGATCGCACTCACAGGAACCTTTTCAAGTTGTTTTGATAGTACGGTCAGTTTGACTCAAGGTATTAGATATTTGACTTGAAGTTTTTTTTTTTTTTTTTTTTTTTTTTGTGGTTTTCATTGTAGTAACTTGTTTTTTCTGTTTACAGCAAAATATTGTGATGAAAAATATATATATATTTGACTTCAAGTTGTCACTAGTCAATTAATTTAAATTTTCATAGTCAACTAGATGCTACAGAATCCTTAAAAATAAGAAAATCTATTATAAAATGACTCTTAATTTGCGACTTAAGATTCTCAAGGAACCACAGTGATAAAGAAGAAAGTTGTTAGGCACATTCTTATTCACACAAGTATACAGTTTCTATTTTACAAAACTCAAGGAATTATAAAGGATTTGATTAACACAACCAAGAGGTGCAATGTCCAACTCAAGAGTGGGTGTGAGGAATCAAAACAAAAGCAATCTCCCAACACTTGTTTACCTAAGAAAGATGAGAAAGAAAAGAAAAATGTCTAGCATATCTATTCTAGGTTACATGAGATCTCTCTCCCTTCTCTCCTCTTGGTTTGTTGGTGTGTATTAAGAATGAAGGACGTGGAGGTTATTTATAGGTAACAGGAGAAAACTTGATAATATGGGAGTAGAGCAAAATGATGTCTTGTGATTGGATAATAGAGTTTGGTAACATATATGACATTCCCCCATTAACCTTTAAAGTGGTAGAATGTGTAATAAAGAAGAATTCTAAGGGCATTTTACAGAGAGAAATGACTTTTGAATGTGTTCTCCCTTAGAAAAACCTCCTAAGGACATTTTACAGAGAGAGTTGACTTTTAAATATGTTCTCTTTTTGAAATGTGTGAGCTATATTTTAGAGGGGTTGCTGACTTTTGGATGTATTATCTTTGTTGAAGCAACAAATATATCTTAAATCTAGATCAATGGTTTAATTGCTTCCAGATGCCTTTTTCTTAATGCATGTGACACACTTGATCAATGGATATATTAGTAAAATTCAAGTAGAAATTTTATCAACTTTTGGACCAGGCCGGTTTCTACCGGAAGAGTTGTAACACAGTGTGGGTGGGAAAGGGTTCATGATGAGTGGGCATGAATTGTAACCAAATAAACAAAAGTGAGCCAACCACAAATTCCTACTACTGCTATTCTATCTCCATTGTCCCACCCACTCCGAAGGGTGCCCCGATCAAGTCAAGACTAGCAAGCAGCTGAAAAATGCTCATGACTATCTATTAAAAGAAATGGCCAATGCGCATAGGAGACATCTCTATTTTTCTCCAGGGCCTCCTGAATCAGACCAAAATACTTTGATCAATCGCTGCAATAGAATTTCAATCATTATCTTAAATATCTGAAAACAGGAAAAAGTCATATGTCATTCACACATGAAGATTAATGAAGAAGAATGGCTTTGTTTATTCGAGATTTGAAAATGATCTGATTGGATCCATTGGAATAAATTATTGTTAGGCCGGTCAGGTCTTAAGTGCTGGTCAGGCCCAAACGAGGGCCATTGCCACGCCCTTGGATGTATTATCAGTCAATGGGGGGTGCAGATCTATATACATTTTGCTCAGCCAAAGAATCGAAGAAGAGGCTTTTCTATAAAGAGTAAAAGTAATCGAAAAGTACTTTTAAGATGCTTAAATAATTTAGAAGATATACAGCCCACCAAAAAATAGTGAAGGAAATAAAGAATGAAAACGAAATGCACGACCCACTTGCGCCACGTGTGCGACATGACGTTCTTTCTTTTACCTGGACCCATTCATCAGGAGCCATGCATGCATGAAAAGTGTAGATGAGTGCTCTATCGTCAAACATGTGTCCCCATTTTTCTTACATGTTTGACCCACTTCACTATCTTACCAGCCTAACTCTCAAGGAAGTTGGCACATGCTACGTGGTGTGTACCAAATGAGCTGCCCTTTTACATTGCAAATGGGAAGGTTTTTTTTTTTTGTTAAACCACACATAGATTGTCCGTGAAATTATGAAGTCTAGCCCATCATTACATTCATGGTTTCTACCGACCCCACATGGATCCCCAAAACAAAACAAAAAGATTATTAGTACGCATGACCACACTGTATGTTATGTAGTTTTCAAAAAGAGGAAGGAAAATCGATATCTATCCGTTCAAGCATGCTGTCATCGTATGGTTTTGGCATGACATCCATCTTGTCCTCATCGTCCATGTCCTCATCCTCCAAGTGGAGTTCATCAGCTGTCTATTCTCCTTAAATGTGACAACCATTAAACAAGGAAGTTTTATTTTTTTAAAGTTCGTGTTTATATTTCAAGAAGCTCCCGGAGGGCAGCACAAAAAGGGGGCCCCTCCCAGCCTATACAAATTCAAGATCTCCTGACAAAAGCGAGGAGGATCCTATCGCAAAGCAAAAAAAAATAAAATGAAATAAACAAAGAACCCAACACCACCGAAGGAGGGACTAATCGATCAAGACCCCTAAGCCTTAACTGAACCTAACCCCATCTTGTCGAGAAAAATCTGTCCTCTGACAGAGAAGTAATTGATGGGGATTTTCTCCTCATTGCTGGATTCAATGAGATCGAACCAGTTTCGATATCATCAATAATTGATAGATTTTTCACCGCTAGCCGCTGGACAGTTTTTTAGTCCTGTCGATATCATCGAGAGACCTCCGATGACATCGATAATTGTTGGATTTTTCACCCCTGGTCACTGGACAGTTTTTGGTCATGTTTCGATATCATCGAAGGACCATCGATGATATCGAAGGCTGTCATTGAAAGACCTTCGATGTCATCGAAGAGTTTCACAGATGCGATTGCGGAAACACAGATTTTACGGATTTTGTTTCATATTTTGATTCTACCTTTTTCTATTCTTATATAAAGAGGTGTATGCGAGATTAGAGTGTATTCTAGGGTATTCTAAGGTTTCCTAAAGCTTTGTAAGGGTTTGCTTAAAGGCTTAAGGTTATCAAAGGTGTAAGAGAGAGAGAGAGAGAGAGAGAGAGAGAGAGAGAGAGAGGAAGCTTGTGGAAAGAAAATTATGCTCGTAGAGGTGATTTACCATATCTCAGTGCTTCTACATCCTTGTAACCGATAAGATTTCTCCGTTTCTTTGTTTCTCTTATTGTTTATCCACTCTTGCGCGAGTGAAGAAGGTTTGATCCAAGCGGTGTGTGCTTGTGATCGGTTGTAACGTTCTGCTTTATACTAGATTGTTGATCTGAACGAGGTCTCGTAGTTTTTTACCTTTTTTGAGGGTTTTCCACGTAAAATTCTCTGATGTCGTGTGGTTTATGCTTTGATTTATTTCATTGCTTTATTATTCCATAATTCTAGTTTATTTCGGGAGGCTAGATCCTAAGTTTTTGTACAAGGCCTCCAACACTAATTACATTGATGTACACTGATTGCACAGCATAGTATGTGTTCATTAGCACACGCATTGGAGTGTTTCTTTGCATCTTGAATTTGACTTTGTTGTCATCCTGATCATTAACCTTGAGTTTGATGAAAATGGAGGATGAGGATTGATTCTTGGATTTCTTATGGTCATCTTGTCATTGTTTTCTTCTTTTCTCCGTTTTCTTTTTATTTTGATATTATTGTGTGTGGTCGAGAAGGGATCCTTCTCCCAACAGAGTAAATAACATTCCCAAACCCTAAATAACATCCCATCAGTCCATCATGTGACCCCTCATACTTTCTTTCATGCCCAAAAATAAGGTTGATCCATATGTCGGACTATCAGTGATTAATGTGTCCTTGGTAAAAATCACCTTCATGAATTGAAATTGAATATAAACTACTATTTCTATAATTCTTTTTAAATAAGCACCTAAGCATGCATGACACTTTCTCAAATGTTACTGCTACGTCCAACACAATTCCAATTTCCCCAATCTTAATAGCTTTAGAGAAAAAGCGTGGTTAGTTCCCACAAGCAGTCTTATGACTCATCACACAACTTCAACAAGCATGGTCAGGTCCCACGAGCAGCCTCATGGATAATCACACGCAACTTCAACCGTTGATGTCATTTGTAGTGCTTCACATGATGCAACAATTATCCTGGTAGGGGTCTTGGTACACATAATGCAGTGGCTGTGGCATGCTGTATTGGTAGGCCCAATAAGTAGGCAGAACCGCGGTTTCGCTTGATGGCTTTGTCTCCTCCTCTTTCTTCTCCTCATCAACCACTGCGACGCTAACGAGCTCTGTAAATCCCATCTTCTTTCTTAGCAGGGTTGTCAACACGACCGAGTCGACTCCCTCACCAACCACTACAAGCTGTTCCTTATTGCCACCCTCCAACGTAGCAGATATAACACCTGCAACCAACATGATCAAAATAATATATCTTAGAACCCAAATCAGAATCTACAAAAGACGCCAGTTCATGCCATATATGTGGTTTGGTTCAAAATTTTAAGGTACCAAGTGGATGTAGGTACTCTAGTTCAACATTTAGAGAGTGGACTCACTGAGTCGACTCAGCTCATGGGTTGGCCAAATCAAGTCAGTAGTGAACTAGGGGACGATTTAAAAGTAACACTACTCACTGAGTTGACTTAGCTCATCTGTTTTGTGCTTAGAGTGGAGTAGGAAAATGAATATGATATCTGGTTACGTTCCTTTTCACCTCTGTCTTGCGTCGAATCTCAATTTCAATTGTGCTAGAATCTGCGGTCAAGCTAGCGCATCCCGTCTGTCTATAAAAGAAGGTCTTCAAAACCCAATTTAATAACCATCAGAATGAGATTAGGCTGCTAAATCAGCCTTCTCTGACTCGATGAACTCAGTGAGTCAACTCAGTTTGCTAACAGCTTAAATCTCACGTTGAAGAGATTAGAACTGCAAGCTTGGCAGCAGATCTGAGCTAAATGATTGTAAAATTACCTTGTATGCCGACTGCAGTTTTCATGGCCTTGGACCGGCTCTTCTGATCGTTCATCGGGATTTTCATCACAATCTTTTGCTGTAAACAGAAAAAACAAGTTACTACAATGAATACCACATAAAAATTCACATGACCCACTTCAAGAAATCAAATATAGTAAAAAGACAACTAATATAAGATACCTTCATTGTCGATCTTTAGTGATCTACCACAGCAGAAACGTTAGTTGTGTGTGATTGTTTATCCCACCTAACGATTTTCAGCCAGGGTACGATATTACTTTCTAGACTCCTCTATTTATAGATATCAGAAAACGGCTGTGGATCTTCGTGGAAATATTCATTTCTTTTGAAACTCTGCTACGTTGAAGCTGAGAAGGGCCCTACTGAGACGCGGTCGATGGAAGGATAATTACGTGGGACGACGCGGTATCAACGCGGATTAGCTACTTACAAGTTGATTAGCGAGACTCGCTAGAACTGAAGTCACGTCACCAAGTTCTGTAGACCCCACTATAATATATGTGTTGTATCCACACCATTATTCTATTTTTAGAGATCACTTTAGGGCATGATACAAAGAATGAGGCAGATCCAAATCTGGAGTGGACCCCACCAGAGAAAGCAGTGGGGAGAGTGACACCACCGTTGAAAACTTCCTGAGGTCCACTATGATGTTTATTTGAGATCCAACCTGTTCATGTGTTAAGGCAGACACGAAAGAAGGTAAAATACAAATATCAGCTTGATCAAAAACTTTTGTGGCCCGTAGAATTTTTTAATGGTGGGCATCACTCTCTACACCGTTTTATGTGGTGGGGTCCACTCGAGCTTTGGATATTACTCATTCTTTGTACCATGCCATAATATGATCTCTCCAAATGGATGAACGGTGTGGATACAAAACATACATGATGGTGGGGCCCACAGAAGTTGGTGACGTCACTTCAGTAGCGAGTCTCGCTAGTCAACCTGTCGTTAGCTAACCCGCGTCCGGTATCGCGTGGAAATGAGCCGTTAATTTCATGGTGGGCCAACCTACGTGGACAAGGGCTGCGGTTATTGACTGACTTAATGTGCACAACTGCCCCGGTGGGGAATTTTCATACTTTGTGGGGATGGGTACCTATTTAGGACCTAAGTGGGACACCAACGATCACGGTGGGCCATTAGGTAGGAAGGGTCCACTGTGGATTGTACATGGTCGTGATGTCATCCTGATCAAGTGATCACAGCCTTTCAAGGGACTTGGATTGCCTGCGACGGTCCCAGGAACTTCCAGCGATAGGAAGCTAGGTGGGACACTTGCTGATGTTTGTTATAAATCCAATCCGTCCATCTGTTTTAGCAGATCATGTTAGTAGATAGGTCCAAAAATGAGGCAGATCTAAATCTCTAGTGGGTCACTCCAAAGGAAATAGTGAGAATTGAATGTCCACCATTAAAATTATCACGAGGCCCTATATGTTCTTGACCAGTCAAATGTTTCTGTGTTTTCAATTCATCTGAGTAAAAATGACATTAATAACAGCATGGATAGCATATGAACATCAGGATGAATTGAGAAAAATCTCAAGGGTAGATATTTCTGTCTTATTTTTGGGCCAGTCATAACATGATATGGAAAGATTAACTGATAGCTAGGGTAGATTTCTCACAAACTTTATAGTGGCGCCACTTGGATTCTGCGTCACTTCTTAGGACTTGTGAAATGGACGGAGATATAGTTCTTGCTTGCAACGTCCGTTTCGGATAATTAATGGTCGGACGGATAAATGGTTCTTGCTTGCAACGTCCATTTGGGATAATGCTCATGTAATTGCATGGTTATAAATATCCGATGGTGGTTAGTTTTGGGTGATGTGCAATCTGTGCTGGATTGTTCCTATCATATATCATACGGCATCATAGGTGGGTCCACTTGGGTCCCACATAGATACGAATAATTTTAATTGATAGTTTAGGGGTGCGATCCTGTGTTTCGGGAAAGATGTGGGGCACACGAGAATTAAGAAGGAAATCCAAACCATCCATTAGATGCGCCAAGTCATGTTATATGGGGTTATTAAAAATTAGCCTCATCCAACACCCGAGTAAGCCACGATATAGGGAAAAATACATGAAAAAACGTTCACACTTGACTTGCACGAGGGCTCACCTAAGCTGTAAAACAGCCTAGCTTTGGGCCTGACCATTTTTCCAGGCCAGATGAACGACTGAATGGCATAGATTGCAGATAAACTATGCAGTGAGCGGCCTATTCAAATCAACGGTAGATGTCTACTCTAACCTTGTTCTCTATGGGACGGCCCACATGAATTTTTGTTTCAGCTGACTTTCAGCTACCGCTCTTACCCGAGGTCACGCGAGAAACGGGTTGGATGTGATGAATACATCACTTTGGACCCACTTGCATATGGCACCATCCTATTTTAAGGTGCTACCGCACCCTAGTTTTTGGACCGCAAGTTTGGATGGTTTGGATTTAAGTAAAGCATATGAGTGACGGTACCCTGGCAAGAATGCATGAGTCAAAGGCCAACTCAAAGTCCCCACCACAAACGACTCAGGAGTGAATTAGGTGAGACCCCTGCCTCGCCCATGACAGTGAGGAGTGTGGCGTTTACTGTAGGGCCCACCTTGATATATCTATTCTAAATCCATGCCTTCCATCCATTTTTACAAATCACTTTAGGGAGCCCTCCCAAAAATGAAGCAGATCTAAATCTCAGCTGGACCACACTCTAGGAAGCAATGGTGACTGAATGCCCTGCTATTAAAACTTGTTAAGGCACACCTTAATGTTTATATAGTATTTATTTTTCATCCAATCCGTTGATAAGGTCATATAATCTTGAATGAAGGGAAAATAAAAACAAAAAAAAACAAATGTCAGCTTGATCCAAAACTCTTGTGATCCATTAATGGTCCATCGCCACTGTTTGCTATGCTATGGTATATTGGATCTACTTCATTTTTGGGATCATCATTAAAATAATCTGAAAAAAATAAAAGGATGGATGGTGAGGATGTAGAATAGATATATTAAGATAGGCCCCGCAGGAAGCTCCACGCCAACTTGGGTGAGGCCCGGGTCTCACCTAATCCGCACCCAAACGAGTTACCTTAAGTCAAGTCTTCAAATGATCCTTACTATTGTTCGGGTGGTAGACTCTCAGGAGCTGCAACACTCGGTCAAGGGTTCGCGTATCCATAGCTGATAAAATTTCACTAGCGTGCGTGGGGTGTGTGCGTATCTAAAAGAACAAAAAAAAAAAAGAAAGATGCCAAGTCTTCAAATCAATCCATTTTATTTCCAACTTGCCGCGTAGGGCGTGTTACGCGGACGCGAATTGTCTACTACCCGGTCCATTCCTTGTCTACTACCCCGTCCATTCCTAGCTTGGAACGGGCAGGGGCTCTAAGCGGCTACCATGATATATATGGGTTTCAACCACACCGTTCATCCTTTTGTCCACATCTTTTTTATCTCTAGGACTAAAATTTAGTTAGATCCAAGCTCAAATGGATCATACCATAGGATATGAAGCCTACCGTTGAAACTTTCCTAGGACCTACCCTAATGCTTGTTTGCCATCCAACCAGCCAATCTCGATAATCTGCTTGAGGGAAGCAGAGTATCTGAATTCTCCAGCCTATTCATAAAATCAGATGGACCCTGATGAGGTAAACACGAATATCAACTCGATTCAAAACTTCCTTGCCTCACTAGAGATTTTCAACGGTAAGAATTGAATATCCATTGTGGCTCCAGATGTTTATTCTCTTTACCTCATTTTAGGCCTATTTACTAAAATGATACAGAAGAATGTATGAACGGCTTCGGTAAAACCCATAGATGATAGTGGCCACTCAGACCCTCTGCCGGATCCAAGCTCGGGACGTGCGGGGCTAGTACAATTCGCCGCCGTGTTACACGTGACCCGACTGCACTGGGTGACGTGGAGAAGTAGATGAACGTCACCACCTTTGTCGCGGTACATTTATTGAGGGAGAAAAATCTTTATCACTCTGGAAGAGTGTAATGGTTGATACGCAGACACTAAAATACTTAATCTGGCATAAAATTAAATCTAATTAAACCGTCCAAATTGCGGGCAGAAGTTTAGATGGATGATAGTTCAAAAGTTACATTGATTGATGTTTTTAAATGATTGATTTCTAGACATTTAATGGATTGTTAAGATGAAGTCTGGATATGGCCAAAATTCAACAAACTAATTTCCTTTAATCAGGGCTTCAGATTTCTTAAATGACTTGATTTTCTTGTGGTGAAATATCCACAACAGTTCTTGATCTTTGGACGGTTTAGCAGACCTGATTTCTGTTTGCCTACTTATCAACCATCATACTCTACGAGAGCATGAAATATGAGAAGTGGAACTATTTTATACTCTGGTGGAGGGTGATAGTATATACGCAGGTACTTCGAAAGTGTATATGGGAACGTATTGACTCAAATTAGACTGCTGAAGTTATGGGACCCACTGAAGATAGGTTACTAACCGAAATACCGATTGAGGGAAGGATCCTAACTTCTTAATCCCTGCGTATCAACAATCCTATGCTGCCGATCACCGAAGTCTTTCTCAGTTGTGAAATGCTAAATTCACAAGCCTCACACGTGTGTGATACCAAAATAGCTCATCAAGCGATCCGCTCCACAGATAATGTATCTTTACGTAGGGCACACGTTGAGAAAGACACGTGTTACCCATCTGACGATCACATGGTCCCTTTTGTGAGCGTGAGATCTACATGGTGTGTATATCCTGATGGGCAGCTCACAATATCTCACACGTGTGCCTCCTGTTGATTGAACCTACTGTTTACAAAGTCTTGAACGTCCATGTCAAGGGGGCCCCACCAGGACCTAGCAAGAGACAGACCGTCCTGGCAGGAGCTCCGTGGGGCCTACCATATCATATGTATTTTATCTTCCGTCTGCTTATTGTTGCAGATTATTTTATTCACGGGCTAAAAAAATTAAGCTGATCAAAGATTTAAATAGACCACATTAAGCGAATTATTGGCGACAGTGACACCCACCATTTAAACCTTCCAAGGACTACATCTGTATGTTTATTTTGCCATCAACCTGTTCATGTGGCAGGAGCTCTGTGGGGCCTACTATATCATATGTATTTTATCTTCTGTCCACTCATTCTTACAGATTATTTTATTCACGGGCTAAAAAAGTAAGCTGACCGAAGACTTATATAGACTATATTAAGGGAATTATTGGCGACAATGACACTCACCATTTAAACCTTCCAAGGACTACATTTGTATGTTTATTTTTCCATCAACCTGTTCATAAGGCCACGCACACATGGATTAAGGGAAAATATGATGGACGGATCTAATGTCATAAGCACATCATGATAGGCTCACATGAACTTTTGTATGATAAGCTTGTCCAACAAAACTTTTTAAAACGTCGATACTTTTTAATTTTATTATCAAATGGTAGCAATTTAATGCAAATATTATCAAGTAGTTTTCTTGCTAATATGGTGAGAATAACGTAAAAAACTGAAAATTCTCTTAAAATTTTCTGAATGGGAGAGATATTGCTGAGACCAGTGTTCTAACAATGTCATGGGTAGGCTCAGCCCATGGATGGTCTAGATCTACTGCCTATTTTGATGTATAGGGTGGTGGATATCCAATAAAATAGTAATGACATAAGACCATATTAATTGACTGAGTCACCATTCTGAACCGAGTGATCTCCTTGTCATGAGCTGCAGTGTGACTCAACCCATGTTTAGACTTCTAACTCTTCCATGTGTAACCCACGTTGGGATATGTTGGTCTCCTCGCAAGCAAGACCTTGACCGTTGATTTGCTTGACCATGGACTCTAAAAAGAGCATCGGCTCGTGGAACATGAATCTTTTGTCTTCTTCTTCCTCTTTCCTCTTTCCTCTTTCACACGTGATTTTTATAAGTAGACTCTACCCGCGTTATTCGCGACACGTACTCATGCACTCTGCATGCTATGCAAAGACTAACTTTTGAAGGCAATTTCAGGCCCATTTATTTCCACTAGATCCCTGCTATATTTCCGTTATGCTTATGAGAAACATAAGATATACTGGAATTCCAGGATGTGGATTTCCTGCCAAAGCCTTTGGATAGAAGTTCCTGTGCTGGGAACCTAGGTGGAGCCCATCGTGATGTTTGTGAGACATCCACCCCGTCCATCCGTTTTTGAGCTCATTTTAAAACTTATAGCCAAAAAAATGATCCGGATCCAATACTCAAGGGGGCTAAAAATGTGAGGATTGAACGTCCATAGTTAAAATACATGGGGCACAGACGCATTGAATCAGGATAATATTTGCGTTTTCAGTTCATCCCAGTAGGAATGACGTTATGAACGGTATGGATGGCATGTAAATATCAATGTCAAACCAGGGAGGTTTCACCTGCCCACCTTTTCCTTTACAGCGGCACACTTAAATCTTGCATATTGCTCACTTTTTTGATTAAGTCTTAAAATGAATTCAAAAACTGGATGGACGAGGTGGATGTCTCACAAACATCACGGTGGACCCACGTAGGTTTCCACTGCAGGAAATTCGTGCGAAAGGATTTCCCGCGTGTCCCTCAACAACAATGCCATATCTCATCAAAATCAATACAACAATTGGATGTTACGCCGTCTAGATAGTGGCACATATACACAGACATGGACAATGCACCTTTCACATGTCCATGCACCGTTGAGGGTGGTGTCTAATGTCAAGAACGGCTATAATTTATTGCCGACGTAGCTGCATCAGTCTGAGATCCACCGGACGATATGCATTACATCCATGCTTTCCATCCGCTTGGATAACTCATTTTGATGGCATGATCTCTATCGTGAAGCATATTCACATCTTTCGAGCTTCACACCAGAAGAAACTCTGATAATTGAAACTCCACCGTTACAGACATATACGAGCCACCGAAATGTTAATTCTCCCTTCAACCCTTTCAAGATTCCCAAGGACCTTTGATAAATGGCCAAACAAAAATAGGCCTAATTCAAAACGTCTGCGGTCCACAAAATGATTACAATGGTCAGTAACCACTGCATCCAAGACATTGAGAGAACCTCTTTATAGTCTATTCAGAACTGTAGTGGGCCCTAAGTCCAGATTATCAGGGCAACAATAGAAGAACACGTTGATAACGATTTCATAGAAAATTTAAACCAGCAGTAACAGTGTGTGTGTGTATATATATATATATATATATATATATGGAAAAGGTAAAATGCTCTCAAGCTGATTTTAACCTCCCGTGAGGTTGAGCTGTGTGGGCCCCACCATGATGCATTTTGAACATCTACCCCATCAGTCATGCACCATTCCATCGTAGGCCTAGGTCTCAAAAATCAAGTCAATCCGTTACTTGTGTGGGCCACACCATATACAGAAGTTAAGAGGGGTCGTGCACCATTAAAATATTCATAATCATTTTTTGGGCCCACCGGGATGTGGTTTGCAAATCCAACCCATCCATTATTTGTGCCCCACTTGGATGAGGGTTCAGACCAAGTTTCAGACGCATGCAAATCTCAGGTGGCCCCCACCAAATGCTTTTATATGTTTTTGGCATGTCTTCACATGATTTTAGATGGTATGGCTCACCTGAGTTCCGTATAAGGCTGCTTTTTGGGATAACCCATAATTTAAAGGGGACCCATAAAATGCACGGTGTTGATGGTCAACACGCATCACGGTGGGGCTCACATAGCTCGACCTCATGAGAGCTTATCCTGAGCTGGAGCGCATACTACCTTTTCCCATATAAGGAAAAGGTACAATGCACTGGAGATGATTTAATGTCCCATGAGGTCAAGCTGTGTGGGGCCATTGTGATGCGTTTTGAACATCTACCATACAATGCGCTCGAACTGATTTTAATATCCCATAGCATAGGCCTGATTAGTGCAAAACTTTCTCTGAAGCCAAATGAATCTCTTACTCATAGGTAGGTTTGAAAAGTTCAGCCTCGTGCTTCTGTGATAGATCCTAGGGCAGATCTCCCACCCTCGTTCCGTGGCACCTTATTTTTAAATAAGGTGGAGTTAGGCAACAACAGAGAGTCTAGGATGACGGATTAATGTCATGGCTTCTTCTTGCCTATTCAAGTATAATAGGCGGGTCCTCGCTCCTATTTTGTAGGACTTTTTTTAAAAAAAAAAAAATAGCCTGTTAGTACACCCATCTTGATTTTGCTGATTGCATGGCAGAGCTCCAAGAGTTATAAAGTTATAGGTGGTGTGGACCATGGATGAAAAGTGGCAAGCAGTTCGCCGCAGTCGTCCAAAACAGGGAGGCTATAGCCTCTTCGTTGGAAATCTATCCTTCACCATTACTCCGGAAGACCTAAAAACCAGATTCGGACAGTTTGGGGAATCTCAGATGTGTACATCCCGACATTCTTGACAACAGAACGAGGAAGAGGCTTTGCATTTGTGAGGTTCCGTCAGAAGGAGGATGCTGATTCGGCTAAGAAAATGCTCAACGACCTATTCTTGGCCAGACAAAGAATGATTGTGAAGAAGCCATTCAGAGAAGAACGCCCAACATCCCACCGGCACCAAAAAACAGCCCCCAACATCAAGGATCCTCTGCAGAGCAAACGAACTGCAACTATTCAGCCTACCCAAAATCGTCCTACGCTAGGATCTCTGAACTCCCAAGACCGGAGGTCACAGCAACCCATGAACTCTTCCAATCGCCCAGCCCCATCTTCGTATATGGATGCACCTCAACCTCCCTGCCCTGCCTCTCCCACCCACTCAATCATTGCTCCTAAATGGATCTCCGACCAGGGTGGGGCAGCCCTATCCAATGCTCTGGTTGGGGAAATAGCGGGATCGAGCGATGCCACCAACACCATTCGAGATCCCCTGAGCTCATCTCCATTCCACCTTTCCCAAGTGGATATTTTCAAGATATCTCTCTTAGCCTACATTCTGATTTTCAGATCCAGGGAAGAAGTCATCTCATTCTCAAGAGATAGGGCTCTCCATCACAAAATGGGGCTACAGAAACCAGATCTTGGGGCCATACAATGATGCTGTCAGGAAGAGGTTCCTGGATTCAGATAGAAGGCATCCCCATTCATGCCTGGAGTGAACACACAATAGGAAGCATTGCAGAATGTATGGGCTCTGTCATTGAACTAGATCGAAATCTACAGGAAGGCCCAAATCGATGGTTCGTCAGGGCCAAAATCATTCCCCACCAGGACGCCCCTCTTCTCAATATGACCAATCAATTGGTCGATGGGAGATCATTTCCCATTCAAGTATATTTTGAACTAAGCGGTCAGACAAGATCATCGACGGCTACAGGGAAAGCTCCTCCAGCAAATGCTAAAGAAACCACTAAGCAGTGGGTTGTCCGATCCTTTGCAAATCCTCAGAAAGAGAGCATGGAGGAACTCCCAACAGGAAGGCCAGGCAACGAGCTTACTATCGTCAGCCAATGTAGAAGCCTCCTACCTGCTCAACCAAATGTCCCACAGACCATTCCAAAGGCTAACACCCTCCATGATTCAAAGGAGCGTCAAGACTATCAATTTCAGGCAATGTCAGGGCCTTAGGCTATCAATGCTCCTCCATCCCCATAAGCCTTAGAGCATTAGACGCTAGACGTGTTGCCTCCTCTAGTTCTGCTCACGCGGCAGGCCCTGCACCAAAGCCTTCAGCCTCATTCCGCGACAGTGCTTAGCAGTTCTGGAATGTAGTGTAAAATATTGCATCAACCTGGAGCATCTATTAGCAAGGGCGGTTTGCAGAATGTGGCCGACTTTAACTGTCAACCAAACCAGCATCATTCAGTTGGGCAGGACAGGGAAAAACAGGTTAAATGTCAAAATGTTTTCTAGGAACTGACCCCTCACAGCCGTCAGCCAATTAATCAGCCTTTAATGCGTCAATAGATTCCACCCTCCCTAGAATTGGTGGTGGCCTAGGAAGGATGGCTATCAGGGGTGCAATAACTATTCAAAGAAGGGTCAAACAGTTTGAATCCCATTAATACAAAGGCAAAGACAGAGCCAACTGCAATACAGGCCATTTAGATCCCCACCTCTCCAGTCCCTATAGACAGGGAGCTCCACACGCCCAACAGGGACCACACGTTGGAACTTGCGCAAAGACAGTCTTGCGTTCCAAAAGAGGGGCTGCCAGCAGCCCACCAGGATTGCCAGGACTACAACAAGAGGAGAAATAAGAAGAAGGGTGAAGCTCTGACTCTTTGGGTGGACATTTAAGATGAGCCCAACACCCAGGCAGCTATCACTTCAGGCATAAGCTGCAACTCCCAGGAAGAAGGATCAGATAGATTAAAGGAGAAAAAAGAAATGGAAAAACCTTCCCAAAATCAACTTCACTAACAGGAAGAGTCAAAGATTAAAGAGCTTACAGAGAAGGGCTGAGCAAAACAGCTGGATTACCGATGACTAGTCTTCTTTCATGGAACATGAGGGCGTGGGTAATGCTCAAACTACCCGCTACTTGAGACGTCTGATCAGAAAACACAACATAGCCATCTTCCTTCTGTAGGAGCCCATGATCAAGGATTCCAAAAGAGCTGCAGTTGCTGCTAAACTGGGCTTTGGTAAGAAGATTGTAAAAGAAGTAACAAAGAACAGAATTTGGATCCTTGCCAAGGATCATATCCAACTTCAAACTCACTGGGCCAACAAACAGTGCATCACTTTCCAAATTTCATTAGAGAGTCCCCGTGCACAACATTCATTATCATAGTTTATGTGAGCTGCTTCAGAGATCAGAGAAAGCTCCTTTAGGAGGAGATGAGGAGGCTCAATAATGCTATCACAAGCCCGTGGCTAGTTTGTGGAGACTTCAATTCCACAATCAGCCCAGGTGAACAGCTTGGTGGCCCAACCAACTTGACCCAAGCAATGACTGAATTTCAGGATGTGATTAATGACACGGGCCTCATTAATGCAGAATTCTCAGGCTTTCCTTACACCTGGTGTAACAACAGAGCAGGTAGCGGGTGCTGATGGGCCAGATTAGACGGGATGCTAATCAATTCAGATTGGATGTGAACTCTGCCGGCTGTCAGAGTTGAACACCTCATGAGAGCTCACTCCGACCACTCTCCCATTCTCCTCAGTGTACAAGAAGAAGTAGCGAGAGTCCCTCGTCCATTCAGATTTCAGCGTATGTGGACAGCCCACGAGGACTTTAAGAGGGTAGTTAAACATTGCTGGGACATAAACGTGGTTGCTGCCCCTATGTATAAGTTCTTCCTCAAACTAAAATACTTGAAAGCCACACTCAAAACTTGGAACAAAGAGGTATTCGATGACGTCAATGTCAATGTTCAAATAGCTGAGGACAAAGTTAATAAGGCTGAATTCAACCTCATCAACTCGTAAATGGTAGCTGATTCCTATCAAGCTAAGTTGCGCCTAGGAAAATCTAAAGAATGCCCACCTTCGAGAGGATATTTTTTGGAAGTAGAGGTATAGGAATACATGGCTCAAAGAAGGTGACAGAAACACTAGGTTCTTCCACGGTTCTGTTTTGGACAACTACAAGAGATTGGTCATCTAGAAAATGAAGACGGATGCGGGTGATACAGTAGATCATATCGAAGACATCGGGAATGAGGTAGAAAGCTACTTCAAGACTCTATTCTCTTCAGAAGGCTCTACCAATGCGGAAGGTCTTCTGATGTGTATTCCAAGTACGGTGACCCCACAGATGAATGCCGGTCTATTAAGGCCCCTTTCTAGGGAGGAAGTGAAAGATGCAACTACCTCAATCTTACCAGATAGCGCTCCTAGCCCGGACAACTTTGGCGGATTTCCAACAAACATCACGGTGGACCCCACACAAATGTTGTGTATGCACCATTGATAGTGCACTCATCGTGCATGGATCTGGAGAGGCCGGTCAGACGCCTCTGACCCGCATTTTCCAAAAGATCTCTCTCTCTCTCTCTCTAGTTTACAGAGCGGACGAATGGGCATCCGTTTGAGACGTTCGTGGCCCACCATCCGGGTGCCACCTTGATGATCCAGACCTTCCATCTAGTCCGGGCGCCCAGTATGACCAAAACCCTAGCTTTTCACACGAATACGAGCACGTGTGTTTGCACAAAAATTGATGCAAGAGGATCCCGGAAATACAAAGTTTTCAAAAATGGGAACCTGCTGCTGCCAACAAAGCGATCCGCGTGAGCTTGTCTTCCCTACATTTTAACCGTTCAATCTAGAGCAATCCCAGCTGTTTATATCATCTTATTAGGGCTTTGCAAAGGAAGAGACCTAAAACCGCCGTTTTCATTCTTCATGCGAACCCACTACCCAAATCATCCTAAAGCATTGAAAAAACTTATCTGTAAGCTTCCTAGAGTCCATATGAACCATTCCAAGCCGTCAGATTTAAGGAAGAAACTGCGGGAGGAAATCCGCCATTATCGTCCATAGCTCCTTCCTCGCACCACCGCACTCGACTTGCCGAGTTCGGATCGAGTTGGGCTTGGGTTCAGTACGGCTGCTGGCCAGAGGGGGAGAATGAAGATGGAAGGAAATAGAAGGAAGAGAGAAAAAAACAAAAGGAAAAGAATAGATAGAAAGAGAGGGAGTGAGTGCAAGTGTTCTCAGGCTGCAGCCGTTGCTGAGTCGAGTTTGGCTCGAACCCGGTCCATGTTTGGGGGTTGCTGGAGTTCCAACACACACACAGAAAAAAGGAGAGAGGAAGGAAGAAGAAGGAGAAGAGGTGGTTGGTGGATGGTTGCACCAGCCTGATCAGAGTCGGGCCTGCCTCGCTGCCCATCCTCATGCAGTCACTGAGTTGACTCAATTTGACCAGGGCTGAGTCAGGCCGGGTTTGACGACCATGGCCAGATACTTCGAACAGCAGCAAAGGAAAGAAGAAAGGAGAGAAAGGAAAGAGAGTAGAAGAGGAAAGAGAGAGTTTGGGTCTGAGCTATGGGCTGACTCGCTGAGTCAGCTGGGACAAGTTGACCATGGGATTGGCCTAAGTCTAGCTAGGTTCTAGTAGGAAGAGAGAGAAGAAGAAAATAAAAGAGGAAATGAGGGGAAAGAAGAAGAAAGAAAGAGGAAAGTAAGAAGGAGAAATGAAAGAGAGAGGGAAAGAAGGTTGGTTGAGTTGTGCCGAGTCAACTCGGTCGAGAACGAGTCATGGCCGGTGTGGGCCAGCTATGTAGTAGACCAGGCCTTCTCACTGGGCTGAGTCCGTCGAACTGGCCATCAGAGGTATTACAACTTCCCATCTTTCATTGGAATTATTAAAAATTCTAATACTCGGTTGTTAGTATTAGATATTAACATTTATATTAATTCTATCATGTCATTAGTAGACTATTGATGATAAGATTAGAATTGACAGTATTAATTGATAATTTTTCACTTACCATTACTTCATTTCTCATATTGTTACAAATTAATTGTATGGATTAGATCTTAAACTCTAAAACCCTAAACCTAGGTAATCCAAACCCTATGTTAAGACCCTAACCATGATTAGTCATTAGTAGTTACTTATGCTCAAGTTAGTTAGGATAAACAAAATCGTAATTATCAAATGGTAGTAGTTTAATTATCTCTCTCAAATATTGTCATTAATAGTATGTCCTTGTGATTATTGTCATCATAACTATCATCATTACTATGGTAGCTACTATTAATTACAATACCAATAATAACAATTATTTTCTAATTATTAAATTAACTTGTTACCATTTCTATCATCATTAGGATTTGCAAATATCAAGAATAAATGGCCATTAGTAAATTATCTATTCTAATAATAGTTATTATATACAAGAAATTAAAATAATATCATTATTAAACACTAATGTATCATCTTATCATAAATAACAGATCACAATATTAATTATCATCATAATGATTATTAATTAATATTAATTATAACACTAACATTAATAAATATTACTAAATTAACACTAAAATCAATTGCACACCAACTAGGGTTCAAACCCTAAGACATAAGCCTAGACCTAGACTCTGAGGTGAAACCCTAAAAATAAGTAATCCAAACTCTAAGTTGTATTGGTCTTCACCATAGATACTTGGTAGGATGCCATCTATGGTAGGGTTCATTTCTAAGGGTGCACGTGCTCACTAGCAGCGTCAGTTGGCGACTCAACACATGAGGTGATGATTCTTCCCCTTGGCCTTTCCATCTTTTCCATTAGCATAAGTGATAGTTTTATTTTAACTTTGAATTATTAATCGATATCTTGCCTTATGATTACCTGTACTAATTGTTGAATTTGATATACTAGATAACATGCTTAATAATTATCATGCATATTTTCTCATATTTGTGGATTACTTGTGGTTTGCTTATAGAACTTAAACTGATACATTGTTGAGGGTACAATATTGCATATTAGACCCTAGTTATTGCCTGAATTTACGATCATGATACTGTTTAATAGCCCGATTTAATCGTGTTTGTATTGCGGAGTGTATTTACGAACATGGATCGAAATAAGGTGCTAAAAGCATGGATTTAACGCTTTGACGATACTAAATGCAAGGGACGGACTCTAGGAGGCCAAGATCGACTGAATTACACGCCAGGGATCTAAGAAAATCGAGAAACTGAAGCTCAAGTGGCCCGAAAGACGTCCAAAATGCAAGATCATATGGTTCCCACCTTCTGTTCAGTTCAAAATTCCATATATGGCCTAAAGACCCTAAATTAACCGTACACGTCGAATTTCAACCATTGGATCCCAGTAGAAGTGACCCAACGGATAGATCATCCCATAAACCATTGATTTTGAGAACACCTGTTATGTAGATATACTTCAAAATTAGTCTTTACGGTTTAAATGATATGGAAGAATGGATGGACGGAGCAGATTTTATAAAAACATCAAATTGGACCCTATACTGCAGTGCATGTACGCCATGTACACGAAGACTTGCTTTGCACCAAGAAAGTGAAGTCAATCAACCATGGTGTTGACCGACTATAATGCAAAAACAACTCTGTTTTAAACAGGGACCTGTGGTCAATTCTTGTGGGCCACCAGCATCACACCTCTTGATGATCCACACCGTTCAGAGAGTTTAGGAGGGAAAATTAACCATTCTCTGATCTGCGGTCTGATTTTCGTGATCAGTGAATGCACAGAAAGTCTCAAACGCAGGTCAGACGGCTGAAGCACGGATTCAATGGGCCGCGATATCGGAAATCAAAAACCACTCCTCCCGCACGAAAATTCCACAGAGAATCCAATGGACGACTTGGATTTTTCGGTGGAAATCAACAATGGGCCCCACCGACCATCACACTTCAAGAAACGCATGCTCTGTTTACGAACATCACTTGCGAACGATCGAGATGGGCCACGCTGCAGCCTTCTAGGAAAGGATCTGGACCATCCATTAGACTCAAAAGGTCTGTCTGACCAAGGACTAGAGGAGGATCTTTCAAGGAGATAACGGAGAATGGTTTTCAACCGTTCAAACGTCCGGTAGATGGCAGAGAAAGAGATTCTCTGGACCGCACCAAATCTGGAAAAAATGTCCATTTCAAACTGGTTTTTCAAGTAGAATTTAATGAACGGATTGGATTTCTCATAAAATCACGATCATGGGTCCACTAGTTACGCAATCAGTCCTTACGCACATGTGTTATGCACAGACGTGCGTCCGATCGTCGGGGGGCGATGTACTGCTCAGATTACGCTCGGATCTCTGATCCGAACCGTCCAAAATCTTGCCCAGGGGGTCTTTACCCTAGCCATGGAGAAATTTTGAAACCAAGAATGATCACTGTCTTGCAAGTGCATTCCAAACGCATGTCGGTCTGCTTTTCTACGCACGCGGTTTGAATGTGCTGGCTGCGTAAATTTTCTGTTAATTCCAGCCATGAACCGACTCTCTGTATACCTATAAAATAAAGAGAGAAGGGAGAAGAGAGGGGAGATCTGGCTCGGCTGGGATGTGAAGTAAAGGGAGACGTGGAGAGAGAGAAAGACATGGAGAGTTTTTTTTATAATTTTTTTAATTGTTGTTTTTTTCTTATGAGACTTTAGCCTAAATCATGTCTTCTCTAGGCTAAACCTCTTAGCTAGGGCTAAGAGGTGAAGCTTGTAGTGTGATGGGGAGGTTTTTATAGGTTTGATTTATATTGTTTGAACTGCCTTGATTATAGTTTGATTTAAGAGAATGTTTTTAGTTTTTAATGGTCTGTTGTGACTGAAATTACAATGGGTCTATGATGGCTTTGAACATGTTCCTTTCCTTTTTATGTTTATGACGTCAGGAAGCCCTGTTGTTCACCATCGTCTCCTGGGCATGGTCGGATGACGGTACCCTTCCTCACTTCATAGCATGTTGATTGGTTGGTAATTAGTTTAATTCTATTGTTTACTTTGTCTCATGGGCATGGTTTGGTGATGGAATCCATTCTAATTCACATACCTTTCATCTATTGAAAACTATATCAATGGAAATTCAGTTAATTTCCATGATTCTTGAAGCAGGCGTAAGATCTCTCTAATCTCTATAAGTGGATCCTCTGAATCCCTAGTTTCTTACCTCTGATTTCTTCTAAGTTTTAGATTAATATTTTACAATTATTCCTTAAATTTCATTCGATTTAGTTTACATCAGTGGAAAGCCCCAATTATAAATGTACAACCATACTTGGGATGTTACCTGATTGATCATGATTATAATGGCCTTCGACTTAGTGGATGTTGAATGGCAGTTTGAATTGGATATTGATGCGGCCCTACCATCCATGAGTTATTATGTTAAGTGGTTTTCAAGGATGGTCTTTATCGCATGGTTTTAATAATCGCCCTATGTGGCTTAGTTTCAAAATTTACCTTATGTAGCTTTGTTTTGACATTTTTCCTGTGTGGCTTAGTTTTGGTATTTGTCCTATGTGGTTCGATGTACCATTTATATACAACCATGCGATGGTAAGCCCCATATACTGTAATATGATTGGCCACTAGTTGACAGGTTTCCATTAAGCATCCTAAGATGGTAGTCTCATGAGCCGGGGTTGGTGGTATGAGACCTATGCCCGAACTGTCGGCTTACGCTGGTGACAAGCCCCCGTAGTGACCTTAAGCTTATTTAAATTGACTGATTGTAACTGGACTAATAATGGTTTGGCTAATCATGCATACATGGCATAGACCAGCGTGTATCGCTATCGTACGTGATGTACGATAGGCAACCGTTATGCCGCACATAGTATGTTTCGCTAACGACTAACCTGTCCGATTGGATGATTTTTCCAGGTCGATAATTGTATGGGTGACGAGCCCACTGTCCGAACGGATAACCATCTCCATGGCAATAATTGCATTCACGCATCCATCCATCTAATAAGACTTGTATCACGTATTGTTTTAAATGCTTTGCTTTATAACTATGCTTACCTAATGCGGCGGTGTGTAATCTTGATGAGAATTCACATTGAGTTGGTCACTCATCCATCAAATATACAACCTTGCAGATAGTACAAGTGGTTTAAGTGATATGCAGGTTTAGACTGATGAGGAGCCGTTTGATGGTCAAGGATGAATGGTTGTACCTGTCAAGGAAGTTGTGCGGTCTTGCAGCTCATATTTATATGCTTTCTGTTATTTTTCATGTATAAAATCATGTAAATCTTATACTTGTTAATTTCTGAGATAATGGTTTGTATGAGTCATTATGGGCAACCTCTTGTATACTTCAAATGTAAAGGCACACTTTTCTTTATATTGATTTGTCCATCCTACGTTCATCTGCTTACTTTGAATGCTATCAAAAATTATATATTAGATTTGGCTCTTCATAGGTTAACACTTGGTTTTTTTGGGAAACGGGTCATATACTCGGGTCATGAAAAGTTGAGGCATTACAAGATGGCTCATGAGATTGACCGTAAGGTTTTCGGGGAAAATTTAATCATCAAACTTGATATGGAGAAGGTGTATGACCGTATGGAATAGGACTTCATTGCCTAAGTTCTTGAGAAGTTTGGTTTCGATACTCTTTGGATCAGTCAGGTACAACGGTATTGGCAGCATGTGTGGTTTTCTATTCTCATCAATGGAAGAAGCTTTGGATTCTTCCAATCTAGCAGAGGCCTTAAACAGGGGGATCCGCTATCGTCATCCATATTCATCATAGCAGCAAAGGTCTTTAGCCAAGGAGTGCAGCATTTGTTCTCTTCAGGGAGTTGTTAACCATTTAAGCTTCCCATATCTTGCCCCAGAATTTCCCACCTGTTTTTTTGCTGATGATGCAATTGTTTTTCTCAATGGCAGACAATCTAACATGAGAGTTCTTCTTAGTTTTATTTGCAAGTACAAGAGTGCATCAAGCTAGAAAGTTAATACCTCCAAAACATCCTTCATCACCTCGAAGAAAACAACCAACGGCAAGGTCCAATGGCTGATAAATCTCATAGGATTCAAATAATCGTTCTTGCCATTAGTGTTCCTTGGAGTTCCCCTAACCAAAGGCCAAATCAGCAGCTCCCTCCAGCCTCTCATCCAGAAAGTCATGTGCAAGATAGAAGGCCGGAAGGCCTGGCTTCTCATCCCAGAGTGAAATTAGTGCTAATCAAACATGTGTTGACCAGCATTCCCATTCACATTCTGCTAGCTATCAATATCCTAAGGTCGGTAACCAAGAAGGTGGAAAGAGCCAGGGCCAACTTCTTTTGGTGCAGCTCGGACGGCGGTTACAAAAGACACTAGGTCAGGTGGTCAAGGCTTTACACCCCATCCAGGAGGGAGGCCTTGGAATCAGAAATTTTGAAGACACTATGAGAGCATCCAGAGTGAAGATGGGTTGGCTGATGCTATAGGGGTCGACTCTGTGGGCAGAGTGCCTGAGTTAATGGGGGCTAAATATTTCTAGAAATCTCTAATTAATAAAGGCCTGATCGGAGTTGCGGCGTCGTCAGATTGGAAGGATATTTTCAGAGCATTGCAGTTTGTTTTTCAGCACTCTAGATGGCTAGTAGGGGATGACATCATCAGCTTTTGGAATCAGAATTGGTCCGGGGGTGACTTCCTTGCAGGTGTTGTGATGGGGCACATCCCGAAATATTTGTTGAATGCTAAGGTGAAAGATTTCAACCATTCCTCTGGCTCAAGGACCTTGGCCGAAATCCAGCCCTTCATCCCTCCAGCTGCATTTCAATCCATTGTGGCCAACATCTTGTTCCTGTCTAACAGCCCCAATATTCTGATCTGGGACCTTTCCTCTTCGAGCAAATTCTCATTAAAGTTTGCCTGGAATGGAATCAAGACTCATCAGCCTCTTCTCCCCTGGATGAGGTGGCTATGGAACGATCTTTTTCCTCCAAAAGTTGGAATATTTGTTTGGAAAACCATTAACAGGGCCATTCTAGTAGACGCAGCTGCAGCGGTTTGGTATTTTTCTGGCATCCAAATGCGAGTGCTGCCTCTTTCCTGACTAGGTCCCTACCCTTCCCATGTTCCCTACCCACTCTCCAGCTCGCCATGGGGGTGACTCCACGTCCATAGGGCCAGCTAGCCCTAGTGCCAGTCCCTTGGTTAGCGCGTCTAATACGGATCATCAGCCCCCTCCCAGTCCCACTAACCAAGCTACGGTGGAGAGCCTCGACCATCTATTTTGCTAAGGCAGGACAGTAACTACAATTTGGAGACACTTCAGTAGACTTTTTGACATTCTCCTCATTCCCAATCAATCTATTTCCCAACAATTTCAGCAATTAATGGACCTCCAAGGCCAGCCGTAAATCCAGATTCACATGCTTAATTAGGATCACTGGCCCCATGCTTCATCATCTGGGAGTTATTTCTCAGCAGAAACTCGGCCAGATATGAGGGCCAAATAATGTTAGCAAACCGTATCATCACATTCATCTCCCGCTAGCTAAAAGAAGTGGGCTTAGCTCTCCCAGGCCTTGATAGGAATTCAATGGTGGAGACCATTACCCTCAAGGCCTTGAACATTGACATCCCCTCTTCCACTCCTGTTATTGTCCCTAGGTTGGTCATTTGGTCCAAACCACCCCGAGGTTGGTTGAAACTAAACACCGATGGCTCCTCAAGAGGGAATCCAGGCGAGAGTAGAGGAGGAGGGGTATGTAGAGATCACTAAGGCAGGATGAATTTCACCTTCCATAGACGCTACGGGATCGCTTCCAACACAATTGCAGAAGCCCAGGTTGTTCTTGATGGGCTGGACATACGCTCCTCTCTCGGTTTATCCAATATAATTGTTGAAACAAATTCAAAACTCATTGCGGACTCGGCTAGTGACTCGCAAGGCCCTATCTCTTGAAAAATCTGGTATAGGATGGGGGTTATTCATCTTAGAAGGCGGCTTATGAACCTCATCTTTAAACACATCTTCTGGGAATGAAATTCGGTTGCAGATGCATTGGCAAGGCTGGCTAGTGAGGGTCGCCTGGATCGCTTTTATAGTATCTATTCTGATTTGCCGAGACTTGTTAGGGGTGCGTTGGTGCTAGATAATGCTGGTTTAGGAGTACTCAGGTTGTAGTGGGATTAGCTGCAATACTTCTTGATGCAGCATTCTTTGGGGACGTCAATAGTAGATCGTTGTGGCTGTAGATCCGTCCTACTGCGTGTTTTGTAGCTACTAGTGCAAAGGCGTTGGTGGGAGATAGATCAGCTAGGCTTGGTGTCCGGTCTAGATGGTGTGGATGCAAGTAGTTGGGGCTACGTGGATTTTGTTCCAGCCATGTGCAAATTGGGCAGCTGCTAGGGTCTAGTTGTGTTCTCAGCCTCCTTTGGAGTCCTCTTGGACGTGTTGGCTGCTGATGTCTGCCTCTCCTCTCACTACTATCGCGCTTCAAAGACCTTTCAAATTTGGCTTCTGTTCTGTTTTTCCTGTATAGCCATGTGTAGTCATCCTATATGATAGGCAGGGCCCGGAACCTTTTTGTTGGGCCCTACCCGAATGGTTGTAAATTCCTGTTCTTAATTAATAAAGATCAGGTGGAACAATTTCCACCTTATTATTATTAATTATTAATTTTTTATTTTTTAAAAAAAAGATGTTCAAAAGCATATAAGTAAATTTCACCAATTAGGCCATCTAACTCTTTTCCCTTTCCTTGACACTAAGCTTATGTCAAGTTGTTTATTAACTCAACTACAATAACCATTCTTACATTAAGAAGCAAGCTTTTCTTTTTAATGGAGTTAATAGTGCCACAGGTTACCTATGAGGATTTTAAAGTAGGACTTGGACTATGCGAATGTGTGTCACTAATTCTCATATTAAATGATCAACGTCTCTTTGGCCCATTCTCAGAATAATCCTCAGAGGACAATCAAATGGTATCTTTGAATTATTGTCCTAAAGCTTGATGGCTTCCGTTGTTTTCTCGATTGATCTGCATACCCTTACACCTGGAAACAGAATAACCTGATTTGGTGGTGGGGCCAATAGTAGAATCTACTCCAAAGAGAGTTGCTAAATCATTATATCTTCTTATTAGCTTCCTATGGAGTGTGCTGATATAGTTTTTGCACTAATACAACAAAATTCATAGTGTTACTTATTGGGGAATCTTGACCTAGAAACTTTAAATGAACAGACAAAATATGTGTATTATAGTAAAAGATTATTTACCTTAATGTATTTAGTTCAAACTTCATTCATCACCACAATTATATGCAATTCCAGGTCCCATCCGAACCCACTAGTAGCTAACATATCCTTCACTTCGTTATACCATCTCTTTAGAGTGCACATTCAATTCTGATTTTTTTTTTTTTGTTAAATCTAGACCAAGAACCTAGTTTAGTGTTCACTCCCCAAGTACAGGGTTGTGATGTAGTAATAAACTCGGTAAGACGGAGGTCGAATCCCAAGGGACTGAAACTTGTACGTTACCTAAAACTAACTAGAACTATAACTAGGCTAAGATGAAATCTAAACTGAATGTAATTTGAGGAATAATGGTAAAAATATTAATCTAAAATTTATAGAAATCAGAGGAAAGGAAACTAGGGATTCAGAGGATCCACTTGTAGAGATCAGTGAGATCTTATGCCAGCTTCAAGAATCATGAAATTTACTGAACTGACGTTGATATAATTTCAAAGAGATGAAAGGTATATGAATTAGAATGGATTCCATCACCAAACCATGCCCAGGAGACCATGGCAAACAATAGAATTAAACTAATTACCAACCAATCACATGCTATGAAAGTTAGGAAGGGTACTGTCATCCGACCATGCCCAGGAGACGATGGTGAACAACAGGGCTTCCTGAGGTCATAAACATAAAGGAAAAATGACATGCTCAAAGCCATTGCAGACCCATTGTAATTTCAGTCACAATAGACCATTAAAGACTAAAAACATTCCCATTAATTAAACTAACATCAGCATTAATTCGGTTCATAAATTAAACAGAAATCAAAAAATAAACTCTCCCATCTCACTACAAGCTTCACCTCTTAGCCCTAGTTAAGAGGTTTAGCCAGACATGATGTGACTAATATCCTCAGGATTCATAAAATAAACAGAAAAAGAAAAGAAATAAGGAAAAGAAATAAAAAAAACTTCAACTTCTCCTCTCTCTCTCTGTTGCACTTCCCGTCCAAGCTTGGATCTCCTTCCCACGTCCAAAACCCTCTTTTATAGCTGCTGGAGGCGGTGGAGAGCTATCGCAGAAGTTGTCGCATCAATAGCGAAAGCCTTTTCGCAGCCAAGTTCGGAGCTTCAAAACTCACCACTTTTCTCGCTTAATTTCCAAAGAAATACCGTCCCTTAGGACGTTTTTGAGTCATCTACATGATGGATGGTTCAGATCTGTCATATGATGAAAGATGGTGGGCCACAACCGCCTGAAAAACTGGATTTTTACGGATGTGAGTAACCTTTCGCACTCCTTCACTATCGTGATCGGTGAGCCCTACAGAGGTGTTTTCAAAGAAATCCACCCTGTCCATTGAATTCAGGACGAAATTTCAGTAAAAAATGGATGGTTTTGAACGTCCATTGACGTGGCCCAGAGAAGAAATCACAACAAAATCAATTTTGAACGTCTCAGTGCAGTCCTTTTGTGATCTCTGTACCGTACACGTGTGCATGCATGGATGTAAAATATCAGCATAGTTTTCTAGTATTTGATGCCCTCTACAAGATGAACGGTTCGGATTGGCCGGACGTGCCACGGGTGGGGCCCACAATCAGCTGAAAAATCGTTCAGCGTCGGTCACTCGTTGACACCAAAACGGAAGTTTCTATTTTGAAAAAGGTTGCGGCGGGTGCTGTCTAGAAGGTGGTCGCGGATCTGGTGCACGGCATACGTTGTATATATGTTACACACACTCCACTGTGTGGGGTCCACCGTAATGTTTGTGTTAAATTTGATCCGTCCATCCTCCTTCTCATATTATTTAAACCCTTGAGATAAAATTTGAAGCATATTCAGATAACGGGTGGGCTCCAAATTAGGATTTAAGGGTTGATCTGTCCGTTGGGCCACTTTTCGAGATCTTCAATGGCTGAAAATTTACGTGTACGGTTTATTTATGGCCCTCATCACATGTATATAGTTTTGAGATGAATAGATGGTGGAAACCCAGTGATCTTGCATTCTGGATGCGTTTCAGGCCACTTGAGTTTCAATTTCTCAGTTTTCTCGGATCTTTGATCGTGTAAATCTGTCGATCTTAACCCCCTTTTGTCCGTCCCTTGCTCTGGTGAATTTGGAGCGTCAAATCCATGCATTTAGTATCCTATTTCGATCCAAGCTCGTAAATATACTCTGCATCACAAACACGATTAATTCAGGCCATTAATCAGTATCAAGCTCGTAAATCCAGGCAATAATAGGGTCTGATATGTAGTATTTGACCCTCAACATTTAGTTCAAAACATATCCCTCTATATGACTCATTATGAACCCGTTGTTAGCTTTATGCCCTAAACTTATAGCCATGAGCGAACCATCTATTAAAATATTATCAATGCCACTAGCCCACTCTGTGCATGTATCTATAGAAATGGAGCTCTCAGCAAGTGATTTTTTTATACTTCCATGGGGACCTCATCAATTATGTTAAGACATCTTGGTCATACATATCATTTAGGGCCAATTCAAGGTCTATCATTTGATAACTCATTTTCCTAGCAACAATGGGAGTCAATCCTATAATATTGTCAAGGATAGAAAATACATAGGTACAATTAAAGTACAACCAATTTATAAGAATATCATATTGACAAAATATACAAAATGAGAAACAGTTAGCAAAATCATAAAGTAAAGCAATCATACCATCCATGCATACCCATTAGATTAAAGAAAAAAATAAAAGAAAAGAGGTAGCTATATAAATTATTACAATCTCATGTTCAAAAAACCTAATTAATCAACCAAATCATGCATCATTGAAAGGATGGGAGCCCATCTACATCATGTTAGCAATTTCATCCCGCTTCTAGGACCATGCATTTCTTTCCACCAGAAGTAACATTCAGAATGACATTTTTCTCCTCATTTGAGTTCCCATCAGCAGGTGAAGGGTTTTCCTCTGTTTGACTCTCTATACCTCTTCTTCTGGCTCTTTCCAGTCTGAATTGTCATCGATTTTTATGAAGTTATGCAGTATACAACATGTGATGATAATCTTAACTTGTGTCTCGATCTTATACTGAAGTACAATTCGTAAGATCAGGAACCTTACTTTCAAGACACCAAAACAACATTCAAATATGCTATGCAGTTGAGAATGTCAATAACTGAATAAGTATTTGGGATTATATAGGTTTGTTCTCGTTTGATATTCTTAAAGATGGTACCGAATACCTCAGTACGGTGACCTGAATCTAGGCGTGTGATCATATTCGCCATCTTTTTTAAAAAATAAAAATAAAATTCCAAAGAAGCACTTGTTTCATTAATCTAAAGAGCTGCTTTATAGAAGACATACAATTTCGGGCTGGACCTCCAATACAAAAAGTTTGAGGAGGCAACCTATTGTATCGTAGATTGAAAACTGGACATAGTCTCATTTCGATTCTCTGACTATACCTAGGCCCGCTCGGTCGAGGAGTTCCCATTTGATCATTAACTGGAGGTCCTGAAGTTGTTCGAAATGCTTGTCCAATTGGTTTTCACTGCCGAAGTGAGCCAACCCATCAACCACTCTATTTGCTTCCCTCAAGACGTGTTGAATTGAGATGGTGGCTTTACCCTGTATAGTTTATATCCTCCTCTTAGAGTAGAAGGTGCTCCATGGGTTAGGACTTGTGTTTGAAAAAATGCTCACATCTGCTTCCGATTCACTTTCAATTTCAATTAAAGCAAATCCTTTCTCGAAGTAGAGGTCCAGCCTATCTAATTAATCTCAATATCCATCACTGTTTTCCACTTTTCAGCATTTGGTTCATCAAGAGCATTCCAAAAAGTAAACGGATCTCTCTCATCTGTAATAAGGAAAAATGAAACATTCGAGTCATCCCTGTATCTCGCCTATCTCGCCAGTAACTTACGATCTCTTAGCAGATTTCTTCTCACAAGTGGATGCTCCACTTACTCCTATATATCTTTGTATCAGCCCGTGTCTTATCTCTGTCTAGCTGAATGTCCAGAATAAACTTTTTCGTTTCCTTGTGCTCATCCTCAGGGAATAAGGATCCTTCATTAAATTTGACGTCTCGGCTAAGTGTTCACTCCCCAAGTTTAGGATTTGATGTAGTAATAATCTCGATAAGACTAAGGTCAAATCCACAGGGACTAAACCTTGTACTTAATCTGAAAGTAACTTGAACTAGAACTATACGAAGTTGTAATCTAAATCAAGTAAAAGGAAGGGAATAATTGTGAATTATTAGACTAAAACTTATAAAATTCAAAGGTAGAAATTAGGGTGCCAAGGATTCACTTGTAGCAATAAGGGATATCTATGTTTAATTCAAGAACACAACTGGATTTAGAGTCCCATCTTCATCCAGTTGGAAGATATAACATTAAAAATCAACGATGAACTTCCTTTGATCTAGTTTTCAAGAGATGAGAAGTATGAGAATTAGAATTGATTCCATCACAAAATCATGCCCATGAGACAAAGCAAACAACGGAATTTATCCAATCCATATCCAATCCAAGGGAGTTATGAACATTAGGAAGTGTTCCATCACTAACCATGCCCAGGAGATAATGGTGAACAACAGGGTTCCCAAATTCACAAACCCTATAATGAAAAGAACATAATCAAAGCTATCGCAGATCTATTGTAATTTAAGTCACAAGAAACCACTAAAAATTATAAATATTCCTTATAACCAAACTTAAATCAAAGAGAGTTCAACAATCATGAATCAAAGTAATAGTAAACCACTCCATCACGCTGCAAGCTTCACCTCTTAGCCCTAGCTAAGAGGTTTAGCCTGACATGATCATGCTAAACTCTTAAAGGAAAGAAATAAACCAAACTAAAAAGGAAAAAGGAAGAAGGAGGAAGAAGGAAGAAGTCGACCACGCTCTCTCTCTCTCTCTCTCTCTCTCTCTCTCTCTCTCTCTCTCTCTCTCTCTCTCTCTCTCTCTCTCTTCCTCCACATCTAATTCTCCACGACTGCCCTGGATGATGGTCTCTCTCTCTCTCTCTTGTCCTCTCCTTTATATAGGCACTAGGGGTGGTTTAGAGGGCTAGAGGTCATTGGAAGTCGTGTTTACGCAGCGAGGACGCAAGAAACAAAGCAACTTGCATTTGGATTGAATTCTCCGCCAATAGACATCCAAGAAATCAATTCGGACTCCATGAATGGGGTAAAAACCCCCTATGAAGGTTCTAAATGGTTTATATCACCCATCAGGTTACAATCTGGGCCATATAACTCCCCGCAATGTCTGATTTTCCAGGATGTGCGTTACCTGCGAAAATCCTATGCTGACGTGTTGGGCCCCATAGTGGTGTTTTCGGCAAAATCCACCTCATTCATTGGATTCCTAGCAAAATTTCAATCGGAAAGGAGTAGTTTTGGTCAAGTTTTGGTGCAGTCTACTGTATAAAATCAATTCATCATCCACATTATGTTTTCTGGTGATTCACGTATATACGTGCGCATGAGGCCAAAAGGAAACATTGGCGAGGGTCATAGCCACCCCCTGGACATAATGGACCATCCAGATCTCCCGCGTGAACGATGGGTGGGCCACACTATCAAAAAATGGTCGGACGACGTGAGGACACTAGTGCGTTCTTTGGATTATTGAGGAAGTAGTCGGTCAGCATGCGCTGACTAACATTAGGTGTAATAATGCACAACGTGTGCACGTATGCAATGCACACGCCCACCCTCCAGTGGGTTCCGTTGTGATGTTTATGAGAAATCCTCTCCATCCGTCTATTTTATCACCCCAACTGAGGGGTTAAGACCAAATTTGAAGTATATTCAGATATTAGGTGGGCCCCAAATCAGGATTTTGGTGGTTGATCTATCCGTTGGGCCACTTTCACAAGAATCCAATTGCTGAAATTCGACGTGTACAGTCAATTTATGGTCCTCAGGCCATATATAAAGTTTCAAGCCAAACGGATAGTGGGAACCCTATGATCTTACATTCAGGATGACTTTCAAGCCACTTGAACTTCAATCACTTGATTTTCTCGAATCTCTGGCATGTAAATTCTTCGATCTCGATGCCCTGGGGTCCGTCCCTTGTCTTGGTGATTTCTAAGCATTAAATCTAGGCTTTTATCACTCTTTTAAGTCCAAGCTCCTAAATTCACCTTGTAACCAAAAACATGATTAAAGTAGGACGTTAAACATTATCATGTTCGTAAAATCAAGCATTAACTGGGGTCTAATATGTAATATTTGACCGTAAATACTAAGGATATTTTTTTATGTGACTTGGTCATATAGCATGTACTCCTTCACACCATTACTATAGCCAACAAAGATATACTTTTTAGCCCTTTGGTATTGCTTGTCTCTCTCAACCGATGGTACATGAGAGTAAGCATTGTAACCAAATACATGCAGTCTCGAGTACTCTACCTGTTAACCACTCTATATATAGTTTCTATAGAATTTTACATTCAATGGTCGTGAAAAGAGATCGATTCACTAAGTAACAAGCCGTGTTAATGACCTTTGTTCACAATTCCTTACCCAACCCAACATTACTGATCATGCATCGGGTCATCTCCAATAGAGTTTGATTCATATGCTCAGCTACACTGTTCTGCTTTGGTGTGTGACACACTATGTTGTGCCTCACGATCCCTTCATCTTTGTGATACTGATTGAATTCCCTGGAAGTGAATTCCTCAATGTTATCTATCCCCAACACTTTCATCTTTCACCCTGTATGTTTTTCTAACATTACCTTCCATTGCTTGAAGTTGATGAAAATATCAAATTTATTTTTCATAAAATAAACTCACACTTTTTTAAAATACTTGTTAATAAATGTAAAAAACCATGACGACCCTCCACCATAAACCACAGGCACTGCCTCCCATATATATATGAATGCAAATAATCAAGAATTCCCTTACAAACATATTTTTCAGACTTAAAAGACAATATTAATTGTTTACCATATATACAATATTTGAATATATTAAAATCAAAACTTTTAAAAGTTGGAATTAAACAACGATCAGAAAATACTTTCATGCCCTCACTCAGTCATGTGGCCCAACGTGCATGCCACATGCGTGCAGACACAGAATCCGCTATAGACATTGCATCTCCAACCAATGATGTACTTCCGATCAACCTATAAAGGTTTTCATTCCTCTATCCCTTCATGACTATGAGTGCCCCCTTTGAAACTTTAAGGATACAATCGAACCTAATGAATTTGCACCCTAGTGCCTCGAGTGGTTCTAGAGATATCAGAATTTTTCTCAAATCAGTAACGTGTCTAACCTTTGTCAAGATACACTTCATGCCATCAAACATCTTAATCCACACCAATCCAACACCTACCACTTTACAGTCTTATCATTGCCCATAAATATACCTGGCCACTATTGCACTCACTTTAACTGGTGAACCAACTCTACTGAGAGGTCACGTGGTACGAACCCGCATATCCAAAATCCATTCTTCGTTAAAGTACCCTGATTTTGATGCAGTCAACACGTCACTACCGTTCGTCTCCTCACTAGATTTCGCAATTTTGGCTTTCCTGGAAGAACACTCTAAACTTTCTTTTCTCGACTTAGGATTCTGACAGTCCTTCTTCATATACCCGGTCATCCCACAATTCTAACACTTTAACTTTCCTTTGCCCTTGTCTTTAGATTTGAACGTCGATCGTGAAGATATATTATCCCACTTAGAATTTATCCCCCTTGTAACTAGTGTATTTGTAGAAGCACTCACATCACCATTTTTTCTCATCGCATTCGACTGATGGGCTGAGCTAATAGATCTCGATGCTAATGATTGTTCTATTAGTGCACAACGAGTCCTTGATTGACTCATATGAAGCGGGGAAAGAATTCAGCATAATGCATGCTTTATCCTCATCTTTCATCATTTCATCTGCTTCAAATAATTTGTAAATCAATTTATTAAAGTTACTAATGTGGGCCTCAACATCAACCCCTACACCATCTTTAGATTGAATAACCGAAGCTTCAAGTACAAACGATTTTCAAGAGAATTCTTCGCATAGCTATTCTCTAGCTTCGCCCATGTACTTGTTGCAGCTTTCTATCTCATGACATGATAGAAGATATCATCCGTTAAGCACAATTGGATATACATTCTAGCTTTCTTATTCATCTTGTTCCATTCATCTTCAGTCATAGATTTTATTTTCTTTTCAAGGAGGACATTGTCCAATCTTTGTTGAACTAGGACACTAGTCATCTTAACTTTATATAGCCCAATTGTTTTTGCCAAAATATTTTTTATATCAAACTTCAAGTTAGATGTCATTGATACCTTGCTTTCAAATTCGATCTGTCTCCCAACGTTAGCTTTGATATCATTTGTTGGGGAACGGCGAAAGCATATGGAGACAAATCAAGCAAAGTTCTACCAATTGCACAACAAAGTCCAAATACAAACAATTTGAATTTTACGTAAAATAAACTATGGCACAAAGCAATGAATAATGTACTGTGAAAGTATAAATTACAAGAGATAGAGTCTTAACTATTTGAACAAGCCTTAAATTCAATTCACAAGCCCAACCTATGCTCTTGAAACCCTTAGGAATGAATTAGAAAGCCTAGAACTCCTCTACTACCTCTTAAATCCCGATTACACCCGATATATATAGGATCATATAGTATCACAATCGGAATAGGAAACAAATCCCACACTTATGCAATTCTATGCACGCGCTCAATGGTACCTTCGATGGGACTTTGATGGCATCCACGATCTATTGATGGAATCGAACACCTTTGATGACATCGAGTAGAAACACAAAAAAATTCTAGCAACCAACATGGATTTTTCTAATTTTTTCAATTGCATCGAGCATCTGTTGATGGCATCGACGGTTGTTCAATGACATAGAGTGGTTTGTCAATAGCATCCACAGACCCTATTGCTTACAGATTTAAAACATCAACAACAATATATCACTATTATTGTAGTGTACAGCTATGTGGGCTATAATTTAAGACCTAACGAGGAAGCCTATTAATACAAGAGTTACACTTTAATAATCTTTACACAGGCAGATAATAATGGGAACTCTAGGTAACGCTAGACTGAAATCCCAGATTATTTGAATTTGAATGAGAGTTGTGCTTCAGTGTATATACACTATGCTTTTAGCTTTGACCCAAATTGACTCAATGGCATCCCTAGTAATCTCTAACAAATGTCATATTGGACCCTCAGATGGATTAAAGTTTTCTGAAGTAGCCAACAAATCTCTCAACGCTAATAATTTTTCTATAATGAGCCCAATCTGCCATGTGCTTTGTATGATAAGCTTGTCCTATAAAAAAGAAATTGTGGGTTCGCTATGATTTGTAAATGACATCCAATTTGTCTATCATGTGCCCCCCATGTTTTCCTTGACACCCAAAAATCGGGCGGATCCATATCCTAGACTATCAGTGATTAATATGTTCTTAACAAAATTCCCTTTCACTCATTGAAATCTAGTATAGTGCCCTCATTTACAAAAATCTGCTACTTCTATTCTTTTTTGAATAACCACGCAAGTATGCATGACACTTTCTCAAGTGTTTCTGTTACATATCCAACACAATTCCAGCTCATTTCCCCAATCTTAATAGCTTTAGAGAGATCATGGTTAGATCCCACAAGCAGTCTTATGACTCGATATTCACACATCTTCACGCATGGTTAGGTCCCACAAGCAGTTTTTTCATGACTCATCATGCAACTTCAACCTTTGATATCATTTGTCGTCCTTCACATGATGCAACAGTTATCCTGGTTGGGGTCTTGGTACACATAATGCAGTGGCTGTTGCGTGCTGTATTGGTAGGCCCAATAAGTGGGCAGAACTGCAGTTTCGCTTGATGGCTTTGTCTCCTCCTCTTTCTTCTTCTCATCGACAACTGTGATGCTAACGAGCTCTGTAAATCCCATCTTCTTTCTTAGCAGGGTTGTCAACACGACCGAGTCGACTCCCTCACCAACCACTACAAGCTGTTCCTTATTGCCGCCCTCCAACGTAGCAGATATAACACCTGCAACCAACATGATCAAAATAATATCTTAGAACCCAAATCAGAATCTACAAAAGACGCCAGTTCATGCCATATTTGTGGTTTGGTTCAAAATTTCTACCAAGAAGATGTAGGTACTCTAGTTCAACATTTAGAGAGTGGACTCACTGAGTCGATTCAGCTCATGGGTTAGCGAAATCAAGTCAGTAGTGAACTAGGGGACGATTTAAAAGTACCACTACTCACTGAGTTGACTTAGCTCATCTGGTTTGTGCTTAGAGTGGTGTAGGAAAATGAATATGATATCTGGTTAGGTTCCTTTTCACCTCTGTCTTGCGTCAAATCTCAATTTCAATTGTGGCTGGAATTTGAGGTCAAGCGCATCCCATCCGTCCATAAAAGTGGGTCTTCAAAACCCACTTCGATAACCATCAGAATGAGATTGGGCTGCTAAATCAGCCTTCACTGACTAGATGAACTCAGTGAATCAACTCAGTTTGTTTAACTGACGCTTGATTTGCTGGCAGCTTAAATCTCCGTTGAAGAAGTTAGAACTGCAAGCTTGGCAGCAGATCTGAGCTAAAGGTAGATAAAATTACCTTGTATGCCGACTGCGGTTTTCATGGCCTTGGACCGGCTCTTCGGATCGTTCATCGGGATTTTCATCACAATCTTTTGCTGTAAACAGAAAAAACAAGTTACTACAATGAAAAACACATAAAAATTCGTACGACCCACTTCAAGAAATCAAATATGGTTAAAAGACAACTAATATAAGATACCTTCATTGTCGATCTTTAGTGATCTACCACAGCAGAAACGTTAGTTGTGTGTGATTGTTTATCCCACCTAATGATTTTCAGCCAGGGTACGATATTGCTGTCTGGACTCCTCTATTTATAGATATCAGAAAACGGCTGTAGATCTTCCTGGAAATATTCATCTTTTGAAACTGTGCTGCGTTGAAGCTGAGATGGACCCCACTGAGACACGGTCGATGGAAGGATAATTACTGGGGACGACGCAGAATCGACGCGGATCAGCTACTTACAAGCTACTTACAAGTTGATTAGCGAGACTCGCTACAGAAGTCACGTCACCAAGTTCCGTAGGCCCCACCATGATATATGTGTTGTATCCACACCGTTAATATATTTTTAGAGATCATTTTAAAATCTGGAGTGGACCCCACCAGAGAAAACAGTGGGGTGAAATAAGGTAAAATACAAATATCTGTTTGATCAAAAGCTTTTGTGGCCTGTAGAAGTTTTTAACGGTGGGCATCACTCTTCCCACCGTTTTCTGTGGTGGGGCCCACTCGAGCTTTGGATCTTACTCATTCTTTGTACCATGCGATAATATGATCTCTCCAAATGGGTGGACAGTGTGGATACAAAACATACATGATGGTGGGACCTACAAAACTTGGTGACGTCACTTGAACAGGGATTCTTTCTAGTCAACCTGTCAGTAGCTAATCCACGTCCGGTATCGCATCGAAATGAGCCGTTAATGTGCACAACTGCCCCGGTGCGAAATTTTCATACTTTGTTGGGATGGGTACCTATTTAGGACCCAAGTGCGACACCAACGATCACGGTGGGCCATTAGGTAGGAAGGGTCCACTGTGGATTGTACATGATCGCAATATCATCCTGATCAAGTGATCACAGCCTTTCAAGGGACGGCGACGGTCCCAGGAACTTCCTGCGACAGGAAGCTAGGTGGGACACTCCCTAATGTTTGTTATAAATTCAATCCGTCCATCCGTTTTGACAGATCATGTTAGAAAATAGACCCAAAAATGAGGCTGATTGACCCGGATGAAGGTAAACACGAATATCAACTCGATTCGAAACTTCCTTGCCTCACTAAAGATTTATAACGGTAAGAGTTGAATATCCATTGTGGGTCCACTTGTTTATTCTATCTACCTCCTTTTTGTCCTATATACTAAAATGATACAAAAGAATGTATGAACGGCTTCGATCAAACCTATAGATGATGGTGGCCACTCAAACCCTCTGCCGGATCCAAGCTCGGGACGTGCGGGGCTAGTAGGCAATTTGCTTCCGTGTTACACGTCACCCGACCGCACTGGGATGACGTGGAGAAGTGGAACGTCCCCACCGGACGCGGATTTCCTGTGAATGCTGTGTGGGGCCAACACCATGTTTTTGAGAAATGTACTCCGTTCATCCGTTTGGTGAGCTCATTTTAGGAAAATCTACCAAAAACAAGGTGGATTCAAAACTAAAGTGGGCCACACGAGAGGAAAAATTGGAAAAAGAAATGCCTACCGTTGAAACCTTCCTGGGCTCCACCTTGATATTTATATGTCATCCAAACCCTTTATAAGGTTATTAACATAGGAATTGAGTGAAAATACAAAAGATTTAGCCTGTATCAAAGCTTTTATAGTAATAAAAATATTTCAATGGTTCTAACTAAATTCCTACTGTTTTCTCTTGTGGGGCCCACTTGAGTCTTGAATTCACCTCATTTTTTGTAGCTTGTCTTAAAATTATCTTGCAAAACGGATGAACGGAATACATTTTTCAAAAACATAGTGTTGGGCCACACAGCATTCTTGGGCGGGAACTTCCTGCGAAATGCTGTGTGAACTTCTTACGAAAGCCAAGGGAGTTCCTCCGCAAGAATGATGTGTGGGCCAATGCTATGTTTTTGAGAAATGTATTCTGTTCATCCGTTTGGTGAGCTCATTTTCAAAAAAATATATCAAAATCGAGGTGAATTCAAAATTAAAATGAGCCACACGAGAGGAAAAATTGAAAAAAGAAATGCCTACTGTTGAAACATTCCTGGATTCCATCTTGATATTTATATGTCATCTAAACCGTTTATAAAGTTATTAACATGGGGATTGAATGAAAATACAAAAAATTTAACCAGTATCAAAGCTTTTATGGTAATAAGAATGTTTCAACGGCTACTGTTTTCTCTTGTGAGGATCACTTGAATATTGGTTCCACCTCATTTTTCGTAGCTTGTCATGAAATTATCTTGCAAAACGGATGAATAGGGTACAGTTCTCAAAAACATGGTGTTGGGCTCCACAGAACATTCTTGTCCGTCCCCACCTTTGTCGCGGTACATTAATTAAGGGAGGAAAATCTTTATCACTCTGGCAGAGTATAATGGGTGATACGCAGGCACTAAAATATTTTATCTGGCATAAAATTATATCTAATTAAACAGTCCAAATCGTGGGCAGAAGTTTAGATGGATCATAGTTCAAAAGTTAATTAACTGATTATTATTATTTTAAATGATCGATTACTATACATTTAATGGATGGTTGAGATGAAGTCTGGTTAACGGCCAAAATTCAAAAAACTAATGTCATTTAATCAGGGCTTTGGATTTCTTAACAGATCTGATTTTCTTGTGGTAGAATATCCACAACAGTTCCCGATCTTTGGACGGTTTAGCAGACCTTATTTCTGTTATCCTGCTTATCAAGCATCACACTCTACGCGAGCATGAAATATGAGAAGGGAAACTATTTTATACTCTGGTGGAGGGTGATAGTATATACGCAGGCACTTCGAAAGTGTACATGGGGAACGTATTGGCTCAAATTAAACTGCTGAAGTTGTGGGACCCAGTGAAGATAGGTTACTAATTAACCAAAATATAATACTGGTTGACGGAAGGATCCTAAGTTCTTATTATTTTGAATTTAGTTTTATATTCGGGCCATGGATTAATTTTTATTTTGATCGTTCGTTAAGTGTCTACCAAACAGAGGAATAAAAATCACTGCAGTTTTCAGCTTACATCACATCTAAATTGGGATCCTTCATTTAGACGGTTTGGCTTAAGTTACTTAATTATATGGTACGTCTACTGTTACTTATACCCTGCGTATCAATGATTTGACTTAAGTTACTTAAAAAGGATTGTCATGAATCGTCTCTTATGAGCTTTCAAAGGATGGCCATGGACCATCCTTAAAAAGGACTGCTATGAACCGTCACTTATGAGCCTTCAAATGATGATCATGGACCATCCTTAAAAAGGACTGCTATGAACCGTCTCTTATGAGCCTTCAAAGGACGACCATGGACCGTCCTTTAAAAGTACGGTCATGGACCGTCCTTAAAAAGGACTGCTATGAACTGTCTCTTATGAGCCTTCAAAGGACAGTTATGGACCGTCCTTAAAAGGACATTTTCAAATTTGATGACCGGTTACAATATTTTTCATCGTATTTCTTCCTGATATACACCTATTATATAATATATTTCATCATATTCACATTCACATCCATCTAAACCAGAACTACGTAAATCCATCCAAACATAAACTACATTAATCCAAATATACATCCATCCAAACACAAACGATCTTATCCACATTACATTCATCCATGCATAAATACATTTAAGTTTAACATCATAAATAATAAAAGGAAAAAAATCAGCAACAATTTTCTTTTTTGTGTCTTTCATCTAATAAAAAAATATTCAACTAACAAAACATTATAATTCAGAATCATAAAGAATTACAGAAACTTCTTCAAAAAAAGTGGACACTTTTTTAAAATAAAACTATTCATTAAAATAAAACGAATGCAAGCAAATAATGCAAAAAAGTGTTTCAATTCAAGTTAATAGAAACAACAACAAAAATTAAAGCTTTATAAAATGGGACATGTGCTAAAAGAAATATATTCTTGTTTGTTGCCATGTGATTAGGCTACATTATTACAGCAATCGGGTTTGGATTCGTGATTGGGTTTAAGTTTGAGTTTTCAAGTTTAGGTTTAAGTTTAGGTTAGGGAGTTGAGATTAGGATTAGGTATAGGTCTAGGTTTAGAGATTTGAGAATACATTTAGGCTTTAGGTTTAGATTATAGGTTATAGGTTTAGGTTTAGGTTTAGGTTTAGGTTTAGGTTTAGGTTTAGGTTAGGTTATAGGTTATACTATATAGGTTATAGCTTTAGGAAATTGAAAATAGGTTAAAGGTTAAGGTTTAGGTTTAGGAAATCGGGTTCGGGTTCGGGATTGAGTTTATGTTTGGGTTTTCAAGTTTAGGTTTAAGTTGAGGTTAGGGAGTTGAGATTAGGATTAGGTGTATGTTTAGGTTTAAGGATTTGAGAATACATTTCTGTTTTAGGTTTAGATTATAGGTTTAGGTTACAAGTGCAGGTTATAGGTTTAGGTTTAGGTTAGGTTATAGGTTAAGGTTTAGGGAATTGAGAATAGGTTAAGCTTTAGGTTTAGGAAATTGGGTTTGGGTTCGGGATCAGGTTTAGGTTTGGGTTTTCAAGTTTACGTTTAAGTTTAGGTTAGGGAGTTGAGATTAGGATTAGGTGTAGGTTTAAGTTAGGGATTTGAGAATACATTTAGGTTTTAGGTTTAGGTTTAGGTTTAGGTTTTAGGTTATATGTTAAGGTTTTGTTTTAGGTTTAGGTTAAGGTTAGGTTATAGGTTATAAGTTTAGGTTATAGGTTATAGGTTAAGGTTTTACATCATAGCTTTTGGTTTAGGTTAAGGTTATAGGTTTAGGTTTAGGTTTAAGTTAAGGTTAAGGTTTAGGTTATAAGTTATAGGTTTAATTATGGAATTGAGAATAGGTTAAGGTTTAGGTTTAGGAAATCGGGTTCGGGTTCGGGATCGGGTTTAGGTTTGGGTTTTCAAGTTTGAGTTTAGGTTTAGGTTAGGAAGTTGAGATTAGGAGTAGGTGTAGGTTTAGGTTTAGGGATTTGAGAATACATTTAGGTTTTAGGTTTAGGTTTAGGTTATAGGTTATAGGTTTAGGTTTAGGTTAAGGTTTAGGTTATAGGTTATAGGTTTAGGTTTAGGTTAAGGTTTAGGTTTAGGTTATAAGCTATAGGTTTAGGGAATTGAGAATAGGTTTAGGTTTAGGTTTAGGAAATCGGGTTCGGGTTCGAGATAGGGTTAGGTTTACGTTTTCAAGTTTAGGTTTAGGTTTAGGTTAGGGTGTTGAGATTAGGATTACGTGTACGTTTAGGTTTAAGGATTTGAGAATACATTTAGGTTTTAAGTTTAGGTTTTAGGTTATAGGTTTAGGTTTAGGGAATTGAGAATAGGTTAAGGTTTAGGTTTAGGGAATTGAGAATAAGTTAAGGTTTAGGTTTAGGAAATCGGGTTCGGGTTCGGGATAGGGCTTAAGTTTGGGTTTTCAAGTTTAGGTTTAGGCTTAGGTTAGGGAGTTGAGATTAGGATTAGGTATAGGTTTAGGTTTAGGGATTTGAGAATACATTTAGGTTTTAGGTTTAGGTTTAGGTTATAAGTTATAAGTTTAGGTTTAGGTTTAGGTTAAGGTTTAGGTTTAGGTTGTAAGCTATAGTTTAGAGAATTGAGAATAGGTTAAGGTTTTAGGTTTAGGAAATCGGGTTCGGGTTTGGGATCGGATTTAGGTTTGGGTTTTCAAGTTTAGGTTTAGGTTTAGGTTAGGGAGTTAAGATTAGGATTAGGTATAGGTCTAGGTTTAGGGATTTGAGAATACATTTAGGTTTTAGGTTATAAGTGTAGGTTTTAGGTCTAGGTTTAGGGATTTGAGAATACATTTAGGTTTTAGGTTTAGGTTTAGGTTATAGGTTATAAGTGTAGGTTTAGGTTTATGTTTTAGGTTTAGGTTAAAAGTTTAAGTTTAGGTTATAGGTTTTGGGATTTGAGAATAGGTTTAGGATATAAGAATAGGTTTACGTTATAAGTATAGGTTTAAGTTTAGGTTTAGGTTTAGGTTTTACGTTTAGGTTAAGGTTACAGTTTTAGGTTTAGGTTTAGGTTAGGTTATAAGTTAAGGTTTAGGGAATTAAGTTTAGGTTATAGGTTAGAGGTTAAGGTTTAGGTTATAGGTTTTAGGATTTGAGAATAGGTTTAGGTTATAGGTTTAGGTCAAGGTTTAGGGATTTAATTTTAGGTTTAAGTTATAGGTTTAGGTTTAGCTTTAGGTTTTAGGTTTAAGTATAGGCTTAGGTTATAGGTTAAAGGTTATATGTTTAGTTAAGGTTTAAGAATTCAGGTTTGGGTTCGGGTTTGGATTCAAGTTTAGTTTATAGGTTTTGGGATTTAATGTTCACTCCGCAAGTGCAGGGTTATGATGTAGTAATAAACTCAGTAAAACCGAGGTCAAATCCCAAGGGACTGATACCTGTACGTTATCTGAAACTAAGTAAAACAAGAACTAGACTAAGATAAAATCTAAACTGAATGGAATTGAGGAAATAATTATCTAAAACTTAAGGAAATCAAAGAAAGGAAACTAGGAGTTCAGAGGATCCACTTATAGAGATCAGAGAGATCTTATGCCTGCATTAAGAATCATAGAATTTAAATTGAACTGTCGTTGAGATAGTTTTCAAAAGATGAAAGGTATATGAATTAGAATGGATTCCGTCACCAAACCATGCCCAAGAGACTATGGCAAACAACAGAATTAAACTAATTACCAACCAATCACATGTATGAAGGTTAGGAAGGGTACCGTCATCCGACCATGCCCAGGAGACGATGGTGAACAACAGGGCTCCCTGACTTCATAAACATAAAGGAAAACGAACATGCCTAAAGCCATTACAGACCCATTATAATTTCAGTCATAACAGACCGTTAAAGACTAAAAAAGCATTCCATTAATAAAACTAAAATTAACGTCAGTTCAGATAAAATCAAAGCTATAAAATAGAGTCTCCCATCATACTACAAGCTTCACCTCTTAGCCCTAGCTAAGAGGTTTTAGCCCAACATGATGGGGTTAAACATCTCAAAATAAAATAGATAATAAAACAAATAAAAATAATCACTACTCTCGCTCTTGCAGACGTCCAACCCGAGCCTTCCTTCCAAGCTCCTTTTTTTTTCCCCCTCTTGCTCTCTCTCTCTCTCTCTTTTATAGGCATTGCAGCCGGTTGGAGTGGAGGAACTTCATGCAGAAGCTTTCCTTACGCAGCAATGGGCAGTGGAGAGCTCCTCAGCCGGATGTTCTTTACGCAACAAAAAACAACCGACTTACGTTTGAAATAGAGCCATCGGCTACAGGGGCTCCCAATGCAAGATCTGAGCCATTCATCCTTCACAGCTCTAGTCAGTTGGCCCAGGAGAGATTTTTGAATCGTAAAGATCGTCCGACCGATCTTCTCCATGCCTGCAAAACCACCCGCAGCGTCCGAATCCCGGACGCTCTGTAAACAGGGCCTGCGGACGGGTTGACGCTGGTGCTTAGTGGGGTCCACTTCAATGTTGTTTAGAGAAATCCACACCGTCCATCAGCTTTGTACTATAATTTCAGCCAGATATATGGGTTTGGCTATCTTTTTCTATGACCCACCTGATCTTTTTCATCCATCGTTCATCTTCCGTTTGGACAGTTAGAAACCATCCTTCGCTGTCCTTTAAGATAATGCCACCTAGGCAGTGGTAAGAAGCTCCATAGGGAGCTGATGGACGGTCCGGATTGGACCATTGAGACTGGATGGTGGCCCACAAGGATCACCCGCAAGCTCTGCTGCGGAACAGAGTTCGCGCAGACGCTCACCGCGATGGTCGGTGGGCCCCACAGTGTTGTTTTCAATGAAATCAACTCCGTCCATTGGTTTAATGATGGAAAACCATCCAGAAAGGAGTGTATTTGGAGTTGATTTGGTGTGGTCCACTTGATCTTTTATTACGTCGTCCATCCTGCTTTCAACGGCCAGGATCTTCCAATAGCTTACATGGGGTAGAACCGACGCCTAGGTGAGGCTAATATCTCCCCTCTGTATGTAATAGACGGTTCAGATCACTGATCCAAGTGATGAGTATGGCCCACTAATGAAAAACAGACGGACAGCGTAAGTACGTTGTCTGATTTTTAGTTTTTTTAAAGAAAGCTCGGTCAATCGACCATTTGACTAGACCCTCTGCTACCGTGCACGGCAAGTGAACTTGTGCACTATGCACGCTCATGCATAAATGGGGTCGACTATGATGGTTTTAAGAAATTTGTTCCGTCCATCCTTTTTATCGCCTCATTTAATCCGTTGAGTCCAAATCTGAAGCATATCCAAAGATCGGGTGGGCCCACTTAAGGATTTAAGGGGCTGATTTGTTCGTTGGGCTACTTTTAGAGGGATCCACTAGCTGAAATTTGACATGTATGGTTAATTTATGTCCCTCAGACCATGTCTAAATTTTTGAACTGAATGGATGGTGGGAACCCCATGATCTTGCATTCTGGACGTCCTTCAGGCCACTTGAGCTTCAGTTCCTCGATTGTTGCAGATTCCTGGCGTTGATCTTGGTCCCCAGGGGTGTATCCCTTGCTTTTGGTAGCATCAGAGCGTTAAATTTATGCTTTAAGCTCCCCTTTTCAGTCCAGGCTCGTAAAGTCACCTTGCAACACAAACACGATAAAACGGGCCATTAAACAATATCATGCTCGTAAATTCAGGAAAAAACCAGGGTCTGATATGTAATATTTCACCCTCAACACAACTCCCAACCAGCATCTTGCTAGTCCCGAGCAAGGTATGAGAAAATTAAGTTGAGACGCATAAGAAACTTTCTGTAAACCCGAGTGATTTTTGAAAGACAATTCAGATACGAGAAATCTAATATTCATAAATGTTAGGAATTATTCTCCTGGTCTCAAGCACACAATAAACTTCATAATCAAGTTCAAAGTATTAATCCATCAATCAGAAAAAATTTTAAGCATTGAGTTCCATGGGTGTATAGTGTAATCTCAGCTTATCAATATTTAGATTCAATTCGTTATTCCATGATATCATTAATAACCAACAAGAGAATTCATGATAAAAAAAAATTTGCCTCACAGATCATCTTTTCATTCCTTCAGATTTTGATTGTTTTAGTAAAATGTAACACTAAGAAGGGGAATCAAGTCCTTACCTATAGGGAGTAAACCTATGGTGAAGACCGTACACCCAACCCTTTTCACATATCATTCATGGGGAATTAAATCTACACCTATAGGGAGCAAACCTACGGTGAAGATTATTCATCCAAATCTTTCCAACGGTATCTTTTTTTTTTTTTTTCAATTGATCATGACAGGCAAATTTTTTAAATTAGTTTCTTCCATGCTTATTGATCACCAAATTACAGTAAAATATCAAACCAAAACCTTAATGTGCAAGCGAGATGTGTTTTGTGAATCATGAATCAATCAATGTTTAAAACCTCTAATCATGGATTAATAGTTCGAACTTAACTGTGAAGTTTTACCAATAACGGAATCCAAGAGTCATAAATTACCAACATTATGTATCTTACACTTCTTAATCCAAGATAGTTGTCAAAATCACATTGAATTCACAAAAATTTCTAGAAAAATTTATAAATTTTCACAATTTTTACAATTTTTGCTCAAGACCAAGAGAACACTGATTAGGAAACCTAATCTCCCACCCCCAACCTAAAATCTACATTGTCCTCAATGTAAAAGATATAAACATGCAATGCACATGAGACAACGAAAGTAAATGAGAAGTGATGAGAGGATAGTACCTGGATAACGAATCGAGAGAGATTTTTCAAGAGATCGCTGGGAGAGAGCAGTTTAGTACGAGAGAGAAAGAAAAATAAAAATAATAAAAATGAAATCCTACCTATACCACTTTCGCAGGTACTCTCGATTACATTTAGCGTATGCAACAAGCCTTTAAACCCCTAGATTACCCCTAGTGGATGAGTTGTAGTCTCGTGAGGGTTTGCAGTAATGTTACCCATAAATATTGAATTATCTACTAAAGAATGAAAAGGAATAAAAAGCTGGGTTGCCTCCCACGAGTGCTAAGCTTACCGTCTTCAGCCAGACAAATAAAGCAACAATCCTAGTCCTATGAAAGCGATAAACCTACCTATACCTCCATCAGACTAGGAGATCAGTCCTGGTAAACAGGAGCAATCAGAGGCATGGACATGTCCATTGAATCAATTGTCTCGAAAATTGGTTTTAATCGATGTCCATTGACTTTAAACTCCTTTCCATTGTCAGGATCTCTTATCTCGACGGCCCCATGAGGATAAGCAGTAACAACAATGTAAGGACCGGTCCAACGAGATCGAAGATTACCCGGAAAGAGATATAGTCGAGAATCGTACAAAAGGACTTTCTGACCTAGCGTGAATAATTTTCGTAGAATATGTTGATCATAAAACGCCTTCATCTTGTCCTTGTAAATTCTCGAGTTTTCGTACGTATTGTTCCGAATTTCTTCAAGTTCATTTAATTGAAGTTTGCGTAGCGAGCCAGCATTGTCAACATTGAAATTTAGATTTTTGATTGCCCAGTATGCTTTATATTCCAATTCCACGGGCAAGTGACAAGCTTTCCCATAGACAAGTCTAAAGGGAGATGTTCCAATAGAAGTTTTAAAAGAAGTACGGTATGCCCATAAGGCATCGGTCAATCGGATTAACCAATCCTTACGGTTAGGGTTAACTGTTTTCTTTATGATATGTTTGATCTTCCTATTGAAAATCTCAGCTTGTCCACTTGTCTGTGGATGGTATGGGGTGCTCACCTTATGAGAGATACCGTATTTCTTCATTAAGCTCTCGAATGGTTTATTACAAAAGTGTGAGCCTCTGTCACTAATGATGGCTCGAGGAGTTCCGAACCGCGACATGATGTTTTCTTTTAAGAATTTAATGACCGTTCGATGGTCATTGTTGCGGCACGGAATTGCTTCGACCCATTTAGTGACATAGTCTACGGCGAGCAAAATATACAAATTTTCAAAGGATTGGGGGAATGGTCCCATGAAATCAATGCCCTAACAATCAAATGCTTCTATAATAAGGATGGGATTCAAGGGCATCATATTTCGACGGGGCAATGCTCTCAAATTTTGACAATGCTCACAAGCCTTACAAAACTCATGAGTGTCCTTGAACATAGTGGGCCAGTAAAAGTCACACTGTAGAATCTTGTCCGTGGTCTTTTTAGCAGAAAAGTGACCTCCACAGGCTTATGAGTGATAGAAGGAGACACTCTGATGCTCATCGTCTGACACACATCTCCTTAGGATTTGGTCTGAGCCATATATAAACAGATATGGATCATCCCAGAAAAATTTGCGCACCTTAGTAAAGAATTTCTTCTTATCTTGCGACGTCCAGTGTGTCGGTATGGAACCTATAGCAAGATAATTAGCAATATAGCGAACCAAGGTGAATGGGAGACTCTGAACAGTTGTTCATCAGGGAACATATCATTAATATGGGTCGTCTCAAGGAAATCAGAGGTATTAAGGCGAGAGAGATGATTGGCCACTACGTTCTCTACTCCTTTTTTATCTTTAATTTTCAAATCGAATTCTTAGAGTAGAAGGATCCATCGTATCAGGCGGGGCTTAGAATCATTCTTAGAAAGAAGATACTTAAGTGCCGCGTGATCTGTGCAGATGAAAATCTTGGATCCGATCAGGTAGGACCTAAATTTGTCCAAAGCGAACAGTACGGCTAAGAGTTCTTTTTCCGTAGTCGAGTAGTTCACTTGGGCAGGATTTAAAATCCTACTGGAGTAATGAATGACGTAAGGCCGCTTATCTTTTCTCTGACCTAGAACCGCTCCAAGAGCATAATCAGAGGCGTCGCACATAAGTTCAAAAGGAAGACTCCAATCAGGTGGCTGCATGATAGGTGCAGTGGTTAGCATGCCCTTAAGCTTAGTGAAAGCTTCTTGACATTGCTCAGTCTACTCGTATGGTGTATCCTTTTGAAGAAGATTACATAAAGGACGAGAGAGGAAACTAAAGTCCTTTATGAATTGTCTATAAAACCCTGCGTGTCCTAAGAAGGATCGCACATCTCTGATGTTCTTGGGTGGAGGTAAGTTAGAGATAAGATCGATTTTTACCTTATCTACCTCGATTCCCTTGGACGAGATGATATGCCCAAGGACAATTCCCTTTTGAACCATGAAATGACACTTCTCCCAATTAAGTACCAAATTTTTTTCTTCACATCTTTTCAGAACACATTTAAGACTCGCTAAGCACTCGCTGAAAGATGAACCGAAAATAGAGAAATCGTCCATGAAGACGTCTAAATATTTCCCCACCATGTCAGAAAAGATACTCATCATACATCGCTGAAAGGTGGCAGGGGCATTGCATAACCCGAATGGCATCCTTCTGTAAGCGAAGGTGCCATAGATACATGTAAATGTGGTCTTTTCCTGGTCCTCAGGGGCGATTTCAATCTGATTATAACCTGAATACCCGTGAAGGAAATAGTAATAGGAATGACCAGCTAGCCTTTCCAAGATTTGATCAATGAAGGGCAAAGGAAAGTGGTCTTTCCTTGTGACGGTATTCAGATTTCTGTAGTCAATGCACATTCTCCAACCAGTAGTAACTCTGGTCGGCACGAGTTCATTATTGGCATTGGCTACGATGGTGATCCCGGACTTCTTAGGAACCACCTGAGTTGGACTCACCCATTGACTATCAGATATGGGGTATATGATACCCACATCCAATAATTTAATAACCTCGGCCTTAACCACTTCCTTCATATTTGGATTTAGTTTATGTTGTGATTGCCGAACAGCCTTTGCATTATTCTCAAGATATATGCGGTGAGTACAAATCGATGGGTTAATTCCTTTGAGGTCCGCTATAGTCCATCCAAGAGCTCCATTATGCTGAATGAGAGTAGATATAAGCATATTCTCCTGTTCTTTTTTCAGGTGGACAGAGATCACCATTGGGTATGTCTCATCTTGACCTAAATGGACATATTTTAAATCAGAGGACAAAGGTTTTAGGTCAAACTTCGGTGGCTTGAGGTTAGACGGTAGAGGCACTACATCAGTTTGGGGCAACTCTTCAAATTATGGCCTCCACCGGTTAACTTCAAGTACCAGTGCAGTATCCAGCATGACATACGTCTCCTTAATTATATCATCATCAAGATCATGGAAGTGGACCAGGCACGTGTCTAGAGGGTCAGAGGATAATGTGAGAGGCGTTCTATCTTCCACAAAATAATCAATCATGTTAATCTCGTAGAAATCGTCATCATCTTCTGAGTTGCTGCCGTTATTGAAAAAGATATTCGATTCCAATGTCAAATTTTCAAAAGACATAGTCATGACACCATTCCTGTAATTGATAATTGCATTTGAAGTGGACAGGAATGGGCGATTAAGAATGACGGGAATCTGAGTGCTCGTGTCATTGATGGGTTCAGTGTCCAAGATGATAAAATCTACAGGGTAGTAAAATTTATCAACCTGGACCAACACGTCCTCGATTATCCCTCTTGGTACACGAACAGAGCAGTCAGCAAGTTGTAGAATGGTCCGGGTGGATTTTAATTCACCCAAACCTAACTGTTGGTATACCGAGTAAGAAATCAGATTGACGCTCGCTCCTAAGTCAAGAAGTGCGTGATCAATTCGATAGTTCCCGATTACACATGATATGGTTGGGCAACCGGGGTCCTTGAATTTCTGCGGCACATCTTGTTTTAGGATGACACTCACTTTCTCAGTTAAGAAAATCTTCTTTTGAACACCTTGCCGTCGTTTGGTCGTGCATAAGTCCTTTAAGAATTTGACATATAAAGGTATCTGTTTTACGACATCAAGTAGAGGAATGTTGACTTTCACTTGTTTCAACACCTCTAGGATATCCTGAGAGTGAGAGGGACATTTTGGTGAAACCAACCGTTGGTATACCGAGTAAGAAATCAGATTGACGCTCGCTCCTAAGTCAAGAAGTGCGTGATCAATTCAATAGTTTCCGATTACACATGATATGGTTGGGCAACCGGGGTCCTTGAATTTCTGCGGCACATCTTGTTTTAGGATGACACTCACTTTCTCAGTTAAGAAAATCTTCTTTTGAACACCTTGCCGTCGTTTGGTCGTGCATAAGTCCTTTAGAAATTTAGCATATAAAGGAATCTGTTTTACAACATCAAGCAGAGGAATGTTGACTTTCACTTGTTTCAACACCTCTAGGATATCCTGAGAGTTAGAGAGACGTTTTGTTTCAACCAATCGTTGGGAAAACGGAGCAACTGGCTTTTCTAGAGGTTCCGGTTCAAATTTTTGTGGGGCGCCACTAGATCCATCATTGTTGTCCTCTTCTGATTCTTGAGGCTTTTCGGGCCTAACCGGAAGGGTTTTATCAATAACCTCCCCACTCCTAAGAGTGGTGATGGATTTAGCATGCCCCATTTGATTCGAAGAGCTGGGATTACCTGTCTCGTATTGCGGTTTAGGATTGGGGATTGGTTGTGCAGGAAGCATCCCCTTTTCTATAGCCGTCATACGTGAATCTATCTTTTATATAAAATCCCGCATTATCTGCGTCAGCTCTTGCACAGAATTTTGAGCCGGTTCTTCTTGAGGTCTCCCCTGATTTGGATTTTGATTGAAGAAACCTTGAGGGGTAGCAGTTTGTCCGTTCCTCCAACTAAAATTTGGATGATTTTTTCAGCCAGGATTGTACGTATTAGAGGGTGGTCCATTGAAAGGTCTTTGATAGTTATTTACGGCATTAGATTGTTCATTCAATACTTCTCGAAAGGCAGGTATTGAAGGACAATTTTCAGTAGTATGAATGTTGCAATCACAGATGCCGCAAACACTTTCATTAACCTTTTCCTTCTTTCTTTCCATGACCTCAAATTTTCTGGTGAGATTGGCCACCTTAGTGTTAAAATCATCATCCTCTTTCAGGAGATATATTCCTCCTTTTTCCCTTGAATGAGTCGGCCTAGACGTAGTGTTCGTCCTTGGGTAATAGTCCCATGATTGTGTTTTTTCAGCGAGACTATCGAGGTAATCCCATACCTCGTTGACATTTTTATTGATGAATTCTCCGTTACACATTGTCTCGACCATTTGGCGCATGGAAGATGTTAGCCCATCATAGAAAAAATTCGTAATGCGCCATATTTCAAAGCCATGTTGTGGGCATGCATTAACCAGATCCTTGAACCTTTTCCAACATTGGAAGAATGTTTCATCTTCCTTTTGGGCAAAGTTCATGATTGCTCTCCTGAGGGTAATTGTCTTATGATGTGGGAAATTTTTTTTTATAAATTCCCTCTGCATATCATTCCATGTGCCAATGGATCTAGGACGCAGTGAATGTAACCACGTCTTGGCTTTTTCTTTCAAGAAAAATGGAAAGAGTTTCAGCCTAATAGTATCCTCAGATACATTAGGAAAGTATAAGGTGCCTATGATTTCATCGAACTCTTTCAGATGCAAGTATGGTTCTTCAGACTCAAGCCCATGGAACTTAGGAAGGAGTTGGATAACCCCTGGCTTGATGTCCATATGTCCTGTATTCTCAGAAAAAATCATGCATGAGGGCGTACTCACCCCGCCGGTTGTAAATAATCTCGTAAAGTACGAGGCGGGGATGCCTGATGCACCTCATTCTCATCATGTACTTCCTCAACGCTTGGTTGGGGTAGTGCTTGAGGTTGATTTTCAGCCATAACCTCCTCTAACTCAGGAGAATTCAAGTGGTGTCTAGTCCTGCGATGGACAGTCAACCCCTCAACTAATCCTCCTTCAGTCACGAGACGTCGAGTGTTGTCGCGTGCCCACTGGGGCATAAAACACACTCAGCCCTCAAATTCTAACTTAAACCTAAGAGAAAGGAAGAAGTAGAAATCTAGAAAATAAAGGGGAGAGATGGAAAGAAATTACCAAATTTGAAGTCCTAGGTTAAGATCCTGCAGAATAAATAAAACAAGTTAGTTTCTAAGAATAGAAAGTTCTAATTAAAAGTAAACTAATTTCTAAAGAAAAGAAGAAATTCCAAAGAAAGAGAAATTAGAAAGAGCTTACTAAATTAGAGGTTTCCTACAAAACAGAAAAATTGGATTAGTTCTAAAAATCAAATAGAATGAAGAATAGTAAGTTTAGGAAAAATTTCTAACAAGGAAAATAACTAAGCCTAGAATTAGAAAATTCTAAAAAGAAAATCTAATCTTAAACTAATCCTGAAACTAATTAATTTCAGAAAAGCGTAACCATCAGTTCCCGACAACGGCGCTAAAAACTTGTTCACTCCCCAAGTGCAGGGTTGTGATGTAGTAATAACTCGGTAAGACCGAGGTCGAATCCCAAGGGACTGAAACTGTACGTAATCTAAAATTAAGTAGGATTTGAACTAGAATAAGATGAATTCTAAATCAAGTAACAATTGTGGAATAATTATGAATTAATTAATCTAAACTTAAGAGAAATCAAAGAAGGAAACTAGGGATTCAGAGGATCCACTTGTAAAGATCAAGGAGATCTTATGCCTGTTTCCTGAATCATGGAATTTACTGAACTGTTATTGATTTAGTTTTCAAAGAGATGAAAAGTATATGAATTAGAATGGATTCCATCACCAAACCATGTCCAAGAGACTATGGCAAACAACAGAATTAAACTAATTACCAACCAATCATATGTATGAAGGTTAGGAAGGGTACCGACATCCAACCATGCCCAGGAGACTATGGTGAACAATGTGACATCCTGACGTTATAAACATAGAAGGGAAGGAAATATTCAAAGCCATTGCAGACCCACTGTAATTTCAGTCACAACAGACCATTAACGACTAAAAATATTTCATTAATAAAACCACAATCAGTCACCGTTCAATCTTAAATAAAAGGAACAAACAAATTCTCTCCCATCACGCTACAAGCTTCACCTCTTAGCCCTAGCTAAGAGGTTTAGCCGCACATGAGTGGTTTAGACATCTTTAAATAAAAGCAAAATAATAAATAAAATAAACTCTAAAATAATTCTCTCTCCTTCTCTGTCTTACGTTTCAACCCAAGCCAAGATGCACGTCCAAGCTCCAGCCTCAAGCTCCACGTCCAAGCCACCACTAACCTAAGATCTCCGTCCCCTCTCTTTCTCTCTCCCTTTTATACAGCAATACAGGCGGTGAAAAGTTGTTGGAGTCGGTTTCGCCGCAGCAAAAATCGAAAACATGATCCCCTGCGTAAGTTCTGTTAGCAGTCAAGGAATCAGTCCAAGAAACACTATTTTTCTTTACTCCTGTCCAAAAGAACACCGTCCCTTGGGACCTTATTGGATGGCCTACATGATGAACGGATCAGATCTGTCATCTGATCATGGCCGTGATCACAGAACAGCCCGCAATTGCCAGCTGCATTCGGACGCTGAAACAGGGTCTTCAAAAGGATCGACGCTGGACTCTCGGCGGGGCCCACTTCCACTGTATTTTGAAGAATCCATGTCGTCCGTTAAATTCTCGTCGACAAACCGTTCAGAGATGGTTGATTTTGGAATATTTTTCTGCTGCCCGCCTTGATTGTTCGTTTTTCAATGGCTGCGAAGGAGTTTCTTGTGATTGCTGTGAACCGCACGTGCATGTGCATGGAGGAAAACGGTCAGCATGGTTCTGACCATAATCGGCGCCTATAGATGATGGACGGTTCAGATCAGACCATCACGTCATGATGGTGGCCCACGAGATTAGTCCGCAACTTTTGATGTGAAACAGAGTCGATGCACGTCGACTCTGTGAAGTGCGATGGCCCACTGAATGCTGTAGGATGGAAGATCCACACCGTCTAATGGATTCAGGACGAAAAACCGTCCGGGAAGGGTAATTCCTGTTTGATTTCGGTGCAGCCCAAAATCCGTTTCATTCCACCGTTCATCTTCCGTTTAGAAGATTGGTTATCTTCCTTCATTGCCTTCTGGGATTCTGACACCTATGCAGTGATCATAGGGCCCTCTAAAATCTTATGGACGGTCCGGATCTTCCATTAGATCAATGGTGGTGGGCCACTAACACCCACAGCAGACGGCAGCGAAGATGTTGTTGCGTATTTAGCATTTTTGTGAAAGAAAGTCGGTTCAGCGCCTGCTGACCGACTTTCCTTTATTCGGTGCACAGCGCCTGCGTGTGAGCTATGCACACGCACATGCAAGGTGGGTCCCAACTTGATGTATATGTAAAATCCAGTCCTTCCATACACTTTTTCATATTCTTTTAGATGTTGAGACCAAAAATGAAGCAGATCCAGATATCAGGTGGGCTCCAGATGGACGATTTGTGGGCTGATCTAGCCGTTGGGACACTTCCATAGGGATCAAACGGATGAAATTCGACGTGTACGGTTAATTTATGATCTTCAGGCCATGTATGAAGTTCCGAGCTGAACGGATGGTGGGAACCTTGTGATCTCGCATTCTGGATCAATTTTGGGCCACCTGAGCTTCAGTTCCTCAATCTTTTTGAATCTCTGGCGTGTAATTCAGTTGATCTTGGTCCCCTGGGGTCCATCCCTTGCCTTTGGTGTCATCAGAGCGTTAATTTCATGCTTCTAGGCACCTATTTCACCTTAAGCTCCTAAATTCAACCTGCAGCATAAACACGATTAAATCGGCCGTTAAACAATATTATGTTCGTAAATCCAGACAATATCTGGGGTCTAATATGCACTATTTGACCCTCAACAACAGACACTTTCATTAACCTTATCCTTCTTTTCTTCCATGGCCTCAAATTTTCTTATGAGTGTAGTCACTTTATACTTAAGGTCATCATCTTCTTTCAAAAGATATACTCCACCTTTCTCCTTAGATTGAGTTGGCCTAAACGTGGTGTTCGAATTTGAGTAATAGTCCCATGCATGTGTTTTTTCAGCAAGACTATCGAGGTAATCCCATACCTCGTCAACATTTTTATTAATGAATGCTCCATTACACATTGTCTCGACCATTTAGCGCATAGAAGATGTTAGCCCATCATAGAAAAATTTGTAATGCACCATATTTCAAAGCCATGTTGTGAGCATACATTGACCAGATCCTTGAACCTTTGCCAACATTGGAAGAATGTTTCATTTTCCTTTTGGGTGAAGTTCATGATTGCTCTTCTGAGGGTAATAGTTTTATGATGTGGAAAAATTTTCTTTATGAATTCCCTTTGCATATCATTCCATGTGCCAATGGATCTAGGACGCAGTGAATGTAACCACGTCTTGGCTTTTTCTTTCAAGGAAAATGGAAAGAGTTTTAACCTAATTGTATCCTCAGATACATTAGGAAAGTATAAGGTGCCTATGATCTCGTCGAACTCTTTCAGATGTAGATATGGTTCTTCAGACTCAAGGTTATGGTACTTCGGAAGGAGTTGGATAACCTCTGGCTTGATGTCCATGTGTCCTGTATTCTCAGAAAAAATCATGCATAAGGGCATACTCACCCCTGCCGGCTGTAAATAATCTCGTAAAGTACGAGGCGGGGGTGCTTGATGCACCTCATTCTCAGCTTGTACTTCCTCTACCCCAGGTTGGGGTAGTGCTTGAGGTTGATTTTCAGCCATAACCTCAACTAACTCAGAGGAATTCAAGTGGTGTCTAGTCCTGCGATGGACAGTCAACCCCTCAACTAATCCTCCTTCAGTCACGAGACGTCGAGTGTTGTCGCGTGCCCACTTGGGCATAAAACACACTCAGCCCTCGATTTAAATTCTAACCTAGACCTAAGAGAAAATAAGTAGAAATATAGAAAATAAAAGGGAAAGATGGAAAGAAATTACCAAATTTGAAGTCCTAGGTTAAGACCTGCAGAACAAACAAAACAAGTTAGTTTCTAAAATTATAAAATTCCTAATTAAAAGTAAACTAATTTCTAAAGAAAAGAAGAAATTCCAAAGAAAGTAAAAATTAGAAAGAGCTTATTAAATTAGAAGTTTCCTGCAAAACAAATAAGTTAGTCCCCAAACAAAAAACTTATAGAAAAATTATAAAACAAGAAACAAGGTTAGGACTCTTAAAAGAAATAAAAACTAACTAAAAGAAGAAATAAATCTTAATCTAAATCCAAAATAGAAAGGAAGAATTTAAGAAAGAATTTACCAATTTTAGAAAGTACATATCAAAATCTTACAAAACATAAAAATTTGGGTTAGTTCTAAAAATCAGATAGAATGAAGAATAGCAAGTTTCTAAAGTTAGAAAAAATTTCTAACAAGGAAAATAACTAAGCTTCTAAACCTAGAATTAGAAAATTCTAAAAAGAAAATCTAATTTTAAACTAATCCAAAAACTAATTAATTTCAGAAAGAGTAGCTGTCAGTCCCCGGCAACAGCGCCAAAAACTTGTTCACTCCCTAAGTGCAGGGTTGTGATGTAGTAATAAACTAAGTAAGACCGAGGTCGAATCCCAAGGGACTGATACCTGTACGTTATCTGAAACTAAGTAGAACTAGAACTAGACTAAGATGAAATCTAAACTGAATGGAATTGAGAAAATAATTATCTAAAACTTAAGGAAATCAAAGAAAGGAAACTAGAAATTTAGAGGATCCACTTGTACAAATCAGGGAGATCTTATGCCTGTATTAAGAATCATGGAATTTAAACTGAACTATCGTTGAGATAGTTTTCAAAAGATGAAAGGTATATGAATTAGAATGGATTCCGTCACCAAACCATGCCCAAGAGACTATGGTAAACAACAAAATTAAACTAATTACCAACCAATCACATGTATGAAGGTTAGGAAGGGTACCGTCACTCGACCATGCCCAGGAGACGATGGTGAATAACAGGGCTCCCTGACGTCATAAACATAAAGGAAAACGAACATGCCCAAAGCCATTACAGACCCATTATAATTTCAGTCACAACAGACCGTTAAAGACTAAAAAAGCATTCCATTAATAAAACTAAAATTAACGTCAGTTCAGATAAAATCAAAGCTATAAAATAGAGTCTCCCATCATGCTACAAGCTTCACCTCTTAGCCATAGCTAAGAGGTTTTAGCCCAACATGATGGGGTTAAACATCTCAAAATAAAATAGATAATAAAACAGATAAAAACAATCACTACTCTCGCTCTTGCAGACGTCCAACCCGAGCCTTCCTTCCAAGCTCCTTTTTTTTTCCCCCTCTTGCTCTCTCTCTCTCTCTCTCTCTTTTATAGGCATTGCAGCCGGTTGGAGTGGAGGAACTTCATGCAGAAGCTTTCCTTATGCAGCAATGAGCAGTGGAGAGTTCTTCAGCCGGACATTCTTTACGCAGCAAAACTCAACCGACTTGCGTTTGAAATAGAGCCATCGGCTACAGGGGCTCCCAATGCAAGATTTGAGCCATTCATCCTTCATAGCTCTAGTCAGTTGGCCCAGGAGAGATTTTTGAACCGTAAAGATCGTCCGACTGATCTTCTCCATGCCTGCAAAACCACCCACAGCGTCCGAGTCCCGAACGCTCTATAAACAGGGCCTGCGGACGGGTTGACGCTGGTGCTTAGTGGGGTCCACTTCAATGTTGTTTAGAGAAATCCACACCGTCCATCAGCTTTGTACTATAATTTCAGCCAGATATGCGGGTTTGGCTATCTTTTTCTATGACCTACCTGATCTTTTGCATCCATCGTTCATCTTCCGTTTGGACAGTTAGAAACCATCCTTCGCTGTCCTTTGAGATAATGCCACCTAGGCAGTGGTAAGAAGCTCCATAGGGAGTTGATGGACGGTCCGGATTGGACCATTGAGACTGGATGGTGGCCCACAAGGATCACCCGCAAGCTCTGCTGCGGAACAGAGTTTGTGCAGACGCTCACTGCGATGGTCGGTGGGCCCCACAGTGTTGTTTTCAATGAAATCAACTCCATCCATTGGTTTAATGACGGAAAACCATCTGGAAAGGAGTGTATTTGGAGTTGATTTGGTGTGGTCCACTTGATCTTTTATTACGCCGTCCATCCTGCTTTCAATGGCCAGGATCTTCCAATAGCTTACATGGGGTAGAACCGACGCCTAGGTGAGGCTAATATCTCCCCTCTGTATGTAATAGACGGTCCAGATCACCGATCCAAGTGATGAGTAGGGCCCACTAATGAAAAATGGACGGACAGCGTAAGTACGCTGTCCGATTTTTAGTTTTTTTAAAGAAAGCTCGGTCAATCGACCATTTGACTAGACCCTTTGCTACCATGCACGGCAAGTGAACTTGTGCACTATGCACGCTCATGCATAAATGGGGTCGACTATGATGGTTTTAAGAAATCTGTTCCGTCCATCCGTTTTATCGCCTCATTTAATCCGTTGAGTCCAAATCTGAAGCATATCCAAAGATCGAGTGAGCCCACTTAAGGATTTGAGGGGCTGATCTGTTCGTTGGGCTACTTTTAGAGGGATCCACTAGCCGAAATTCGACATGTACGGTTAATTTATGTCACTCAAACCATGTATGAATTTTTGAGCTGAACGGATGGTGGGAACCCCAGATCTTGCATTCTAGACGTCCTTCAGGCCACTTGAGCTTCAGTTCATCGATTTTTGTAGATTCCTGGCATTGATCTTGGTCCCCAGGGGTGTATCCCTTGCTTTTGGTATCATCAGAGCGTTAAATTCATGCTTTAAGCTCCCTTTTTCAGTCCAGGCTCGTAAAGTCACCTTGCAACACAAACACGATAAAACGGGCCATTAAACAGTATCATGCTCGTAAATCCAGGAAATAACCAGGGTCTGATATGTAATATTTCACCCTCAACATTTAAGAATAGTTTTAGGTTATAAGTATATGTTTAGGTTGGGTTATAGGTTAAGGTTTAGGGATTTGAGTTAAGGTTATAGGTTTAGGTTTAGTGAGTTTAGGTTATAGGTTTCAAGAAAGGTTAGGTCAATGTTATTGGTTTTGGCATTTGGGAATAATTTTAGGTTATAAGTATCGGTTTAGGTTAGGTTATAGTTTAAGATTTAAGGATTTGAGAATAGTTTTAAGTTATATGTAAGGTTTTAGGTTTAAGTATAGGCTTAAGTTATAAGTTATAGGTTATATGTTTAGGTTAAGGTTTAGGGATTCGGGTTCGGGTTCGGGTTCAGGTTATTGGTTTAAATTTTGGTTTAGGTTATAGGTTTTGGTTTAGGTTATAGGTTATAAGTTAAGGTTTAAGTTTAGGTTATAGGTTTTGGGATTTGAGAATGAGTTTGGGTTTAGGTTATATGTTTTGGTTTTGGTTTAGGTTATAGTTTTTGGTTTAGGTTATGCGTTATACGTTATAGGTTTAGGTTATAGATTTTGGGATTTAAGAATAAGTTTAGGTTTAGGTTGGGTTTAGGTTAAAGATTTAGGTTTAGGATATAAGTGTAGGTTATAGGTTTAGGGAAAGTTTAGGTTTAGGTTGTAGGTTTTAGGGAATTGAGAATAGGTTAAGGTTTAGGTTTAGGAAATCGGGTTCTGGTTCGGGATAGGTTTGGGTTTTCAAGTTTAGGTTTAAGTTTAGGTTAGGGAGTTGAGATTAGGATTAGGTGTAGGTTTAGGTTTAGGGATTTGAGAATACATTTAGGTTTTAAGTTTTAGATTTAGGTTTAGGTTATAAGCTATAGGTTTAGGGAATTGAGAATAGGTTAAGGTTTAGGTTTAGGAAATCAGGTTCAGGTTTAGGTTCAGGATCGGGTTTGGTTTGGGTTTCAAGTTTAGGTTTAGATTTAGGTTAGGGAGTTGAGATTAGGATTAGGTATAGGTTTAGGTTTAGGGATTTGAGAATACATTTAGGTTATAGGTTTAGGTTATAGGTTATAGGTTAAGGTTTAGGTTTTAGGTTTAGGTTAAGGTTAGGTTATAGGTTAAGGTTTTAGGTCATAAGTTTTGGTTTAGGTTAAGGTTATAGGTTTAGGTTATAAGCTATAGGTTTAGGGAATTGAGAATAGGTTAAGGTTTAGGTTTAGGAAATCGGGTTCGGTTTGGGATCAGGTTTGGGTTTTCAAGTTTAGGTTTAGGTTAGGGATCGAGTTGAGATTAACATTAGGTGTAGGTTTAGGTTTAAGTTACAAGTATAGGTTTAGGTTTAGGTTTGGTTATAGGTTATAGGTTTTGGGATTTGAGAATAGGTTTAGGTTACAAGTATAGGTTTAGGTTTAGGTTATAGGTTATAGGTTTTGGGATTTGAGAATAGGTTTTGGTTATAAGTATAGGTTTAGGTTATAGGTTATAGGTTTAGGTTTAGGTTATAAGTGTAGGTTATAGGTTTAGGTTTAGGTTAGGTTATAGGTTAAGGTTTAGGGAATTGAGTCTAGGTTGTAGGTTTAGGGAATTGAGTCTAGGTTGTAGGTTTAGGCTATAAGTTAAGGTTTAGGTTTAGGTTATAGGTTTTGGGATTTGAGAATAGGTTTAGGTTAAGGTTATAAGTGTAGTTTTAGGAAATCGGATTAGGTTATAGGTTATAGGTTTAGGTTATAGGTTATAAGTGTAGGTTTAGGTTTAGGTTTTAGATTTAAGTTAAGGTTAAGGTTTAGGTCATAAGTTATAGGTTATAGCTTTAGGGAATTGAGAATAGGTTTATGTTATAGGTTTAGGGTGTGGTTTAGGTTAAGGGTGTGGTCCCTGCAAATATAGATATGAACATGGCTTGTCCAAATGGCCAGGCCCCTCTGATATTGTCTATAGGAAATGGACAGCTTCATCATGGTCATAACAGTGGTTCTCACCTTCTAGGGACCCCGGCTCGTCCTGATAGCTCTGACGCACATTCGGGTCTACTTCATTAATTTTGAGCAAATAAATATACACAGCCTATCCAAATGGTCAGGCCCCTCCAATGTTATCCATAGGAAATAGACAGTTTCATCATGATCATAACAGCGGTTCCCACCTTCTAGGGACCCCTGCTCATCTGGATAGCTCCGACGCACATCCAAGTCTGCTCTATTAATTTCAAGCAAATACATAAACACGGCCTGTCCAAATGGCCAGGCCCCTCCAATACTATCCATAAGAAATGGACAGCTATATCATGGTCATAACAGCAGTTCCCACCTTTCAAGGACCCTCGCTCAACAACCGGATAGCTCCGACGCAAATCTAGTTCTGCTCCATCAATTTTGAGTAAATACATATCTGTCCATAGGAAATAGGTTTAGGTTATAGTTATACCTGGGGAAGACCTCTCATATTCGTATTGTTGGTTATTCATCCCTTTATCTACAAGCCACAATCGACCAACATTTTCTATCGCTACCTGTACTCTGAAACCAACACAAATATAACTGGGAAACAATATAAGGAATAAGAAAAAATGAACTTACCAAAGTTATCCAATGATATATAACTGGGAAACAATATAAAGATGTCTACACTATCTTATTGACATCTGGCTATTTGATTTATCTAGTGGGACCCATGGTTAATCATTGATGATACTCCAAAGTTTCCTCAAATTCATTCATTACTAATTCTATCATTGTCTTACCACTCATCCTATGAATGCGTTCTTCCTTGGCTGCCCAATATTCAATCCCATAAAGCATGGCTGGTCTTATAGCTATCCTATAAAATTTCAGCCCATTATTACTGTTATAAGCAATAAGAAAGATTGTGTGTTGTGTTCACAAGCACATGATTGTGTGTTGTGTTCACAAGATAAGGAAATGAAAAATTAAAATAGGGGTTGACTTCTCCTAATTCTTGTTCATATTAATTACAATAAGAAAGACGAAATGAAAAATTGGCATTTACCTTATCTTCGTTAAAGTGCAAGTCAAGCCAATTCCCTTTTGAAGCTTTAGACAGTGTGACAATGACTTGATTGGGCTTAACAACCACCTAAAAAAGAAATAGATAATGACCAGACAATAGATAGTTTTCAATGCACCTAAAAAAGAAATAGATAATGACCAAACAATTTTCTATCAAGTATGAACCACAATGCCAAAAACCTACTTACCTGTACTCGAGGATTTTGGAAATCATCCATAGCTGAGGCTAATGCATGCAACACCCATTGATGATACTGAACTTGAAGGTTTGGCCCCAAATCTAAAGACAATTGCCCATTTACGTTAATAGCAACCTAGCGCACATGAGGGTGGGGATCTTGGAATGAGTTGAAAACCATACATGCTAAAGTAAACTATCAACTATCAAGTATTTGCTATAACCAAATCCAATGGTATAAAAAAAACCCACGGATGTAGTATATGATGTACGGCAACAAAGTGTCTTTGCTATTAATGCAAATGGTCAATGATACATTGTACAATTGTATTACCAAAATGTACTATACATCATATAGTACTATTGTACACTATAGTGCTATTAATGCAAATGGGCAATGATACATTGTACTATTGTATTACCAAAGTATAAACAAAGGTTTCTGCCACTAATCAAGTTGAGCCTAAATATCAATTCACATGCATCAAACTAACTGAATTTTAATGCATAGAAACAGATAATCAACTAACCCACCATTTACACCCACCCTTTTTTGGCAGATACATCCATTTTCCACTTTAATAACATAATAACACAAATATATATTACCGTATTACCATAACAAGAAAATGGGGGTGTCTATCAATCAGGGTGGGTGTAAATCTCAAGAAACAGGTAGAAACACCCCTTTTTTCTATTTTCAATAACATAACAATCAAAGCTATTATGTATCAAAATGAGAAAAAAAAAGGGTGCATCTATCAATAAGGATGGGTGTAAATTTCAAATCCAAAGCATCAACTCCACTGTAAATAAACCAAGAAATAGAAAATAAGGAAACCAAAATTCATACCTACCCTTTTGATGTATACACCCTTTTCTACTTTCAGTAATATAACGTTACACCTCTCCACCATTGTATTACCAAGATGAGAAAAAATGGTGTATCTATCAATCAGGGTGGATGTAATTTCAAATCCAAAGCATCAATTCTACTGCATATAAACCAATAAACAGAAAACAAGAGAGCAGAAATTTACACCCATCCCTATTATGCATACACCCTTCTTCTAATTTCAATAACATAACATATCTGCCTCTCCACTATTGTATTACCAAAATGAGAAAAAAAAATGGTGTATCTATCATTCAGGATGGGTGTAAATTTCAAATCCCCAAACATCATAACTAGAAAATTAGGGGACCCACAATCTACGATCACCCTTTTTTGATAGAGACGGTTAGAGAACTCAGCCGTACATTTTTTTGGTAAACAGTGGCCCACCTGACCAGTGGACCTACCTATTTCTTAGGCCAGGGCATCTACACAGCGGTACACCTCAGATGGATGGATTGGATCTGTGTGCCATGGTGACACATGTGACTGGCAAGATGTACATGAGCTGCTTTATCCACTCATGATGGGGCAAAATTTCTGTTGAATGATTCAATCGATATTTTGAATCCAAACCGTTTGCCTAGCCCCTTGAAAATGGATGGTTAGAAACAAAAATGATCAACGGCCCACCAAACTTCCTCATTCGCCAGACAGAAAAACTATATGCTGGTTGGTTAAGATCATGTAATCCGTGTGGTTGCGAGTCTGGATCATCCACGATTAACATCTGATGGATGGTTGGGATCATCACCAGGTGAAATATACGGCAGATTTTGGTGTGCAAGACAGATTACTTAAAACTCTTCATGGTAACATTCACACATATATTTGCAGTTCTCAGTGAGAAATGCAGTGGCTTCTGAGATTTCAAATCCTACCCTCCCCAATACGTGAAAATGTGCCACGTGTCCCAGATTCAAGATCCGGGCCATCCACAAGGTGGGATCCATTACAATATAACTCTGTACTGCTGTATTACCAAAACAAGAAGTAAATCTCAATTACTAAAACAGAAGAGAAGTATAAAAGAGACTGGGAAAATCAACGCAAAAAAATAAACATGAAAAAGGAAAATTCGATTCGTGAAGTGAGCACCTGGAAGAAGAAGACGCCACTGCACGTTCAACCTGAACCCCAACACCCCATCGCAACAACGGAAGATTGATGGAAGAAGACCCCGCTCGAAGGAAGAAGACGCCGCCCGAAGGAAGAAAATTGAAAATGGGAAAAGAGAGGAAACGACGTCCTCGTCATTTTAGAAACCCTCTTTTGAATAACATAAAATTTTCACATCCGAGATAGTGCGCGTTTACCACTGTTTATAACAAAAACTCTGTTAACAATCGTACATGCAAGAGGGACCATTTTCTAGATGGTTAAGATTTTATTCTATAAGAAATTTATAAATATTAAACATTTACAACTAGACGAATTATTTCAATGGTCTGGATAACTCTATATCATTGACACTATTTTCATGAACGAGTCACCACTATTTTACATTATGTATAAAACTCACAGTTTTTTTACATAACAATAAAACGGTAAACCTAGCTTTGGAAATGGGAGGGCTCTGTGGGCCCCACTATGATGGATATGTTTCGTCCACGCCGTCCATCCAATTCTCCACATCATTTTGGGATTGATCCCCGAAATTAAGCCCTAATTAAGTCTCAAGTCGACCACAAAATGAGAACATGCTGGACAGTTGGACGTCCACCATTCAAAACCTGGGCTACGCCGGCGGATTATTGGGTTTCACCGGTGGATTTTAGCCGTAGCCAAAACCACCCCAAGTCTGTCGGCTTTACCCAATATTTTGGTAGTGGTTGGATCTCAAATAAACATCGTGGCAGGCCCTAAGAAGGTTTCAATAGTGGGTGTCACTATCCCACTCTTTTCTATGGTAGGTCCACTTGAACTTTGGATCTGCCCCGTCAGTTAGATGCACCATTCCATGGTCGGCCACAACCTTAAAAATAAAGTCAATCCTTGACTTGTGTGGGCCACACCACACACTATAGTTGAGAGGGTTACCCTCCCATTAAAACATTCATAATCATTTATTGGGCCCACCTAGATGTGGTTCATAGATCCAGCCCATTCATTATGTGTGTCCCACTTGGATGAGGAGTCAGAACAAGTTTCATACACATCCAAAACTCATGTGGGCCCCTCCAAATGCTTTTATATGTTTTAGGGATGTCTTCACAAAGTTTTAGATGCTATGGACCAGCTGAGTTTCGTATATGACTGATTTTTAGACTTAAAGGAGACACATTAAATGCATGATGTTGATGTTCTACACACCTAATGGTGGGGCGCATAGAGCCCTAATATGATTTGTAAAAATGGATGGACGGCATGGATGAAACACATACATCATGGTGGGACCCATAGAGCACCAACCAACATCCACCAAGTTTTGTGGGCCCCACTATGATGTATTTGTTATATCCACACCGTCCATCCATTTTGAGATATCATTTTACGACATGAGCCAAAGAATGAGGCAGATAAAAATCTGTGGTGGACCCCACCACAGAAATCTTAGGTGCACCACACCACATGAAACCAATATTAATTGGATATCCATCATTAAAATCCTCCTAAGGCTTATTGTACTGTTTATTTGACATCCAATATGTTGATTAGGTCATACAAGGCCAGATGAAGGGAAAAAACAAAAATCAGCTTGATCCAAGACTTTTATGGCCCCAAAATGGTATGAAATCCAATATTGTACTGGTTATAGTTTTTTAGATGTCTTCACATAGTTTTAGATGGTAATCAACACCTGAGTTTCATATATGGATGATTTTTGAGATATCTCATAAGCTAAAGGGGAGACATCAAATGCACGGTGTTGATGTTCGACACACATCATGATGGGCCCATTTTACATGTCTAGTCCATTCACTCTATTTTACTAATCATACCCTCAATTTGACTAGTTACTTGCCTCAATCATACTACATATGAGAAAGATATTGGGCAAACAAAATTGATTAACAATTTGAGTGAATTTTGATTTAAACATCTGAAGTTATTTACTCTTCATGTCCGAACTAATCAGATTGTCCAAAAACAGTTAAAGGTTGTTTATAATATCAAAAATATATAAATGAATAGAAAACACAAACATCAGCTTGATCCAAAACTTCTATGGCCTCCAAGAAATTTTAAATGGTAGAGGTTCAATCATACTATTTCCTATGGTGTGGTCCACTTGAGCTTTGGATATGCTTCCTTTTTTTTTTTTCTTTAGACCTCAAACTATCTGTTAACATGGATGAATAGAGTGGTTAAAATAAATAAATAACGGTGAACCCCACAAAGTATACTCTTTATTTATTTATTTATTTATTTATTTAAGAAAACAGAGATTGCATTGATTAGACTGGGGTGAAATTACAACCTAGAAACTTTGGGTGGGGAACAGAGAAAAAGGATCTGCCCCGCCTATCATTTGCTATACAAAAAATCCAAAATGCCCAGCTGAACCGAAAAAAGTAAAAACTGGAATGTGCAAAATCTCCAAAATCCTCAATGAACTTATGATTTCCTCTCCCTAATCGCCCCTAGCCCCACTTTGTCCAGGAAAAGGAGTCCTCTCACCTGTTGAGATAGCTCTGCCCTGTTGGAGGTGTAGAAAGGAGACAGGGACAAGCTTCCCACAGAGTATACTCTGGTAAAGGTAGTGAGTAACTCACTTAAATATAGTGGAGAAAGATTTCCTTAAAACATTCATAATCATATATTGGGCCTACCTAAATGTGATTCACATATCCAACCCACTCATTATGTGTATCCCACTTAGATGAAGGGTTAGACCAAGTTTCAACTGCATCCAAAACTCATGTGGGCCCCACCAAGTGCTTTTATATTTTTTAGGATGTCTTCACATAGTTTTAAATGGTATGGCCCACTTAAGTTTCGTTTACCGACAATTTTTTAGATATCTCATAACCTAAAGGCGACACATCAAATCAACGGTGTTGATGTTTGACACACATCATGATGATGCCCACAAAATTTACTAACATCAATTCTTAGGTTCTCACGAGGTCACAACTTTAACTAGAATATTTGGCCCATTTTACATGTCTGGTCTATTCACTCTATTTTACTGATCAATACTCTCAATTTGGCTAGTTACTCGCCTCAATCAGACTACATATGAAAAAGATATTGGGTATACAATATTGATTAACAATTTCAGTGAGATTTGATTTAAATATCTGAAGTTATTTACTCTTCAATTTGAAATGATTAGATTGTCCAAAAACGATTAAAGGTTCAATTAGTGGATATGCCTAATAATTTAGTAATTTTATTTTTTTACAAATAAATTTAATATTTTTTTTTCAAAATTTATATTTTTTTTTACTCTTTTAACTAAATATCATTTTTATTATAAATAAATTTAACATTTTTTTTTACAAAATTTAGTTTCTTTTTAAATTTTTTTTTTATTTATAATTTGTCAATTTTTTAACAATTTTGTTTAATTTTTTAAATTTTCTTTTTCAAAATATCATTTTTTTAATCTCACTTTTGTTATTTAACTTTTCAATTTTTCTTATCAAAATATAAAATTTAGTTTTCTTTTTTAAAAATATATTTTTTTACAATTTGCCAATTTTTTCACAATTTTTTTTAAAATTTTTTAAATTTTTTTTTTCAAAATATCATTTTTTAAATCTCACTTTTGTTATATAACTTTTTAATTTTTCTTGTCAAAATATAAAATCTAGTTTTTTTTTTTTTTTTTTAAAGTATTTTTTTTCTTTATAATTTGTCAATTTTTTCACAATTTGAATTAATTTTTAAATTTTTTTTTCAAAATATTATTTTTTAACGAAATCTTTTTTTTTTTTTTCAAAATTATCAACATTATTCAAAGTTCTTAATTGTTTTTTTTTTTCAAAATCTAATTTTTTAATAAAATCATAGTTTTTTTTTTCAAAATTAAAATTTTTCTTCCCCCTTCTTCAAAAATAATTAACAATGTGATTTAAATTATCAACATTGCCCTCTCTTATTCCCATTTCTTCCCCCTTTTATCTCCTTCTAAATTTCTGATCATCCCCTTTTCTTCTAGGGTTAGGATTTTTTTTTACCATTTTCGATCTTTTCTCCCTCTCTCTTCTATGCAACAGGGAAAGCATCCATGTTGACGGTGATTCCATCAATGGGGGCGATTCGAGTGTCAACAGGTTTGGAGAGATCCTGACCAAGATCGACAAGCGATCTGGCAAGGAGCTTGAGAAGGAGCCGAAATTTTTGAAGAACGGCGATGCTGGGTTTGTTAAGATGATTCCAATCAAGCCCATGGTGGTTGAGACCTTCTCTGAGTACCCTCCTCTTGGACGTTTTGATGTGAGGGACATGCGCCAGACTATGGCAGTGGGTGTGATCAAGAGCGTTGAGAAGAAGGATCCATCTGGTGCCAAGGTCACCAAGTCAGCCGCCAAGAAGAAGTGAATGGTTCTTGTGTTTCTGTTCACTAGTGTGATACGGTTTTTAGTAGCAGCAGTCTCTTTGTGCTCTCTAATAGTAGATGTTGAGTTCGTCCCCAGTGGTAGTAAGAGTCGTTTTTGTCATGGTGGTGTTGCTGGCGGTGGTGGTGGTATCTCTTGTCTTGTAAGTTTTTTGGCCTCAAGTGTGAGGATGGTATTGAGTCATTGGATGCAGACTTGGGTGCTTGACTAGCGGTGGCGAAAGAGTATGGCAGGTTTGGGTCTCTCTGTCCTTCGGCTTTATGAGAGGTGAGTTTTAAGTGTTTGTTTCGTTGTTGTTTCCATTTTCCATTCCAATCGACAGATTGAGACAGACAATGCTACCATTTTGTTGAGTGCTATTTACTGTTTATTTTTTCCTTTTCTTAATTTTTTTTTCTTTTAAAAAACAAGTTTGTAGACACTGAACAATTTCAGAGGTAAGCAACTACTGGTTCCAGTATTTGAGGTGGTTCGATGTATTTATGTAAAATTCCAGTGACTCTATGGAAGGGTGGGAGGAGATTGGGGCCCTTCCAACTGCAAATGCAGCATCAGATCTGACTGTTTCCTAACATTTGTTGTGGCCCATTTTGTGGCAGTTGTAGATTGTATCGAGAACTTGCTGCTTGTTCGTCTGGCTGTTCGCATACCTTCTCATCAACAGTATGTGTGTGTGTGTGCTTGTATGTGTTCTGTAACATTGAAATGTTGACTGTGGTTTATGTACATGCTGCCACATTTTGTAGAATCATGGTGAGATATGTTGTTTAGTGATTTTGGAGTAAGAGATTGAAATATTGGTTATGTTTAGTGATTCCCTGTAGTTGTGCCAATGTAGCACACTAGTGGTAGAGTGGGCCACACGACATTCCTTGCCCCACTGTTTCTGACCATCATTGCTGTTGTGTTTCAGGTCGATACCGTGCCCCAAAATTTTAACCATTGATATTATGTTGATTAGGAGGTGATCCCACCAGTGTATTTGGGAGCGACAAGGGGCCAGGTCGGCCCACATGGCCTAAGATTGGTGGGCTTGGGCCTTTCTAGCTGCTCGCCTTTCAAATTGATGACCTCTAGCATAAGATAAGCAGAGGGGTGTTCTGGGTGCCTAGGACGGAGGATGGTTGATGGGGATGACAGGGTCCCGCCTCCGACTTCTTTGATAGCAGCCAGTGGGTCAGTTATGATCTTGATTTTGAAGCTGGATCAATACACATTTCGACCCACCTGAGCATTAGCAAGCCTGTTTATAATGTTAATGGGCAGGCTCTGGATTTATTCAAATGTGGAATTTGCATAATGACTCTGCTTTTAGGGCCTCCAGGATCAGGGAAGACAACTTTGCTATTAGCTTTGGCAAGAAAGCTTGATAAAGAACTAAAGGTAGATATACTATGTTTTGTCTTCTCATCATGGCAGACCGGACTTGTTGTTATAATGAAAATTTTGGGAACTATTTCATCTGTTTGATTCAAAGCTGATTTGAATTTTTCTCAAACATCAGGTTTCTGGAAGAGTAACTTACAATGGCCATGGGATGGAGGAGTTCGTCCCTCAAAGGACATCGGCTTATATCAGTCAACACGATCTTCATATTGGGGAAATGACAGTGAGAGAGACCAAGCCTTCTTGTTTCTTGAGTAGTCTCTTTCATTTTTGTTGCTTGAAAGCTCTTCAATTTATAGATTTTGTGGCAATGCTGCTCTCGGCTATCTTTGCATATAATTGAAACTATTTGAATTTGAATTTCTTCTTTTGGAGGTAAGAAGTCTCTGTCAAAGATTAGCTAATTTGTAAATGAAAACTGGATTACTGCCATTTATTCTTGGAAGTCTTTGTCAATGAGCTTTCTCTTAGCATTTTCTTTCTTCCTTTTTTTTAAAAAAAAAATAAATAAAAAATCATGTAGGAGATACACAAAGTTTTATGGCACTTCCAAAAGATCAAGGGTTGACTTGGCATATGATGCTTTGATGAATATGTATATTTCTAGGTTGTATTTGAACCTTTCTTGCGAATTCTGATCATCCTGGAAATTGTTACTTGTTACTTTATCAAAAGCAAGCCACCAATTTCTAGTTTATCTCATAGATGATATAATTCAATAGCCAAGTATGTTTCCAAATTGATTTTGAATATTGAGAAAGAATCAAAGATTCCATTAACATTGTTACTCATTGGCTATTATAACAGGATTAATAATGAACACAACTGGATGTTCGAGCTCAAGATCTTGGCCACCTAATGAACTATCTAAATTGTTGAAAAGGGGAAATACCTATAAAGAATGCTTGGTCTTTGATGCCGCAGCCAAAACATCAGCAATTTGGACTGAGTATTATATAATAACCATGTTAGCATGCACATTTCTTTGAGCAATTTAATCTGACCATTTTAGGTAATGCACCACTTCCACACACCTGAATTTGGAGGAGTTAATTGGTTTGCTAAACCTTTTCTTTTAATAGGATCTGGAAGGTCAAATTTTGCTTACTAAGTGTTCATACAAATCTAGTACACAAGCAACATAACTGTTGCTTAACTGATTTTTTTTAGAAGAAATAAATGGCTATGGATTTAGAACATAGTTGTTCCTCTTATACGTAGTTGTTGCTTCATATATATATATATATATATATATATACCTTGACTTGTCTTACGAATATGGGAGGTTGAACAAGCCGAGTTAACTTGGCACAGATCTGAGTGAAGCCCACAATCCATTGACAATGCTTAGGGATGTGTCCAACTTTTATAGAAAATAGTAGCATGGGGCATTGTTGCACTAGGCACCAAATGATAACCTCTTCTTTAAAACGGAACAAAACCATAGAGCCTACGAGATGGAAAACCATCTTATTTTTCATTTGAATTTGGATCACTCACTATTTTACTTTTAACCATTCATTTGTTAGCCATTGATTGGATGATTAGGATTGTTTGATTAGTGTCATGTTTACAGATTGGTCCATGGGTCAATGAGGAGGATCCATGCCTGCCAAACAGTGGACATCCGAGGTCTTTTTATGATGGGTTGCTGACATCATCATTTGCTAGTGATGTCAGAGCCCATGGGTCTCTAAACAGTATGCACATGCTGTCTTTTGTTTTTTCTTTTCTTTCTTTTCTTTTCTTTTTTTTTTTTTTTTTTTTTTTTTTTTTTTTTTTTTTTTTTTGTTTTTGCAGCACCCTGCATCATTTCTTTCGTATGCATGTGTCTGCAGTTGGGGAGACTCATACTTGTGCTCTTTCTCTTGACATATAATAGCATGCATGTGAGATGTTATTTTCTTGATGTTCTTTTGTTTTCATGTGTAGATGAAGGAATGAGTATTGTATGTTGGAACAAAAGGTTGCTGATATCAGGTATCTCTAGAGCCGTTCCATGTATTTCCATTTCTTCTCCACCGGGAAAGGCCAACTTTGTTGTAGTGACGGTGCAGAAAATATGCCAAAGATTGGATTGATTTGGGATGAATTTCTTTTTCTGCTAGGAGAGGTATTTTGTAAATGGGCTCATATGATAGGCAACATCCCAAGTTGTTAATGGGATCATGCCAGAATGTAGCAGCCTTGTTACAAGTTTGTTAATAATAATAAAAAAAAGTTTCTGTTGAAAAAAGGAAGAAGAAAAAAAGAAGATAAACCCATGCCTAGCCCATTTCAGGCTGGTCTCGTGTACCATTGGGTTACCATGCCCATAGCGACCCTTACTCTTGACCAAATTTAAGAAATTTGTAATTCTTTTTAATAAAATTTTCTTAATCTTAAAAATAGTATAACGGGATAGTATTTTTTTAGTGAAATGTGTAAATTAGCAGCAATACGATGAACTTTACTATGATGTCTCGAAGATCCATTTACGATTGATATTAGATTTCAAGTTTGTGATGTTATTTTCATTTTTACTACATTTTATCTTTTAATTGGGTGTGATCCAAATTCATTTGAAGGCACTGAGTTCTTTTTCTTTTTCTGTTTTTAAATTCCAGTTACCTGTACAAGCCCCATTTTGCTTCTTCTAGCTCACTGGGAATTTATTTACATCTAAATTCATCTCTACTGAGCATTTGGGGTTGCACAGAATTCAATATGGATGCCAATGGATGCTAATGGATAGTTCAGATAGGTGACATGGATGCCAACAAGGCTGAATGCAACTATGTGCATGGTGAGGTTTCTATGACATGGATGCCAACAAGGCTGAATGCAACTATGTGCATGGCGAGGTTTCTATGCGCTTAGCCCACTAGATCATTTCTCATTATTAAGTATCAAAGATCTGTTGAGTCGACCTGATCCGGCCGGACATTTGAGTTAAAACTCCAGTTCTTGAACAATGTCTACAAGTGAGACTATAACTTGGGGAAAAGATTGTATGCGCAGTGTGTGCCAAGAGTCTGTGTGCACATCTCCCATCATTCACTAACGGTGAATAGGATTCTTGACAAGCATTTGAAAATCCACATTTTGAAATGCTTGATGGATTCCCACTACCTGATGCAGGACAATTTCCCTATACCGATCGCCATGTGTACAGTTGAGAAAGTTGCAAGCTTCTTTGTCAGAGGGAAAAAAAAATAATTCATGGCTTGCTGTTATATGCTTTACACACACACACACACACAAACCTTTTGCACAGGTTACAATGCTTTTGTTTCTGCTAGCATTCTGTACAGGTGAGGTCCTCCTTCCAGTGATTGGGATCATTTCTTTGGTGAGCCCCACCAGGGACAAGTGATGGATTGAATTCCTTATGGTGCAGCCTACTTGAGTTCCACGTACAATGCTTTAATATATTGTATCTTTCATTGTGTTTCTTTTTCTCTATCATTTAATATACTTTAGTTTTTTTAACGTAACAATTCAGTATGTTATCTAATGATAGACCAATCAACTTAGTTAATTGATCTGTTGCATGTTCTTAATTGATCTTTTATTTGTATAAATGCTCTTAATAGTTGGTTGAATGATGAATGGTACTTGTGATTAAAAATGTAAATAGACATATTATAATGCCAAATGCCATTGAGATGTTGTTGCGGATGGCGCACAGAGGTGCTTGTGGCTGTGAAAGCAAGGATATTGGATTTGCCATCAGGTGAGTATGCTGTTGGGATGTTCTTCTTGCCAACATCTGAGGGTCGTCGTGAAGAAAGCAAAACAGTATTCAGCAAGGTAACTTTGGTTCTCTAGCAATTTGCTAAGCTTTTATTTCATCTTAATGGTTCTGATTAATGATCTGACATAACTACTTGTAATGAACAGAAGGTGGAAGAGAAAGAGCCATTGAAAAGGCTGACACGAGTTCCAGATGTTGTCAAGCATCGAGGTTTCCTTGCTTATGAATGGGAAAGTATTTCATACAGGGACCCTAATGTCAAAATGAATGACTAGGAAGAGGTTGTAGTGGAGTCCAAGCCAGCCCAACTGTTGAAGACCCAGTTGGCCCGTTGCATGGATTGTGGAACTCCCTTCTGCCACCAGGTATGAGTTGGACATCTGATATAGTATGGAAGAGTCTAACATTTGGTATTTTTTAGGCATGGCTCAAATGTCTATTTTGATGCTGTATTTTATTTATTAACTGATCTTTGTTGTCTTTTTTTTTTTTCATCTACATGTGGAAGGAGATCTTTCCAATGTGAACCATGTCGTGTAATAAGACAGTTCTCCTTGTCATGGTGTTTGCAGATCATTTCAGTGGAATTTTGTTGCAATCCCACTTCACCTTAAAATACCATCAAAATATGTGTGGTTTGCCATTCAAAAATATAGTTTGCTTTGTCTTATGTTGCTCATTCTTTATTCCAGTGCTTCAAATTAGACCTATTATGCTCAATTTATAATAATGATATAACAGAATTTACAATTTCCATCAAGTAAATAAGAAAAAAGAAAAAGAAAAAAGGAAAAGTTACAATCCAGTTCGTAGCATGGTTTTGGCTGTTTTGTGTACTGATTAATTGTTATAGCAAGTTGGTCTAGGTATCTCACTGCAGATATTTGGTAGGTGTGAAGCTTCTGATGCCAATAGATACACTCTAGAATGTCTTGGATGACTAGGTCACTGGGATCCCTGTGTATTTTTTGTGGCGTCTCATATCAATTATGGAAGATTGTTATAAACTATGATTTCGTTGGCTAATGATATATGCCTTGTCAATCAAGGTATCCAGTGCATATGTTCTGCAGGAGAGATTAGGAAAGCAGCCTTTAGGATGATATAAACTTCTGGTGGGATTTATTACCTAATGGCAGCTGGTCAAGAAAAAAGTGGTTGAATGCTGCCAACCTTGTTAGTTGCAATTTGAAGGAGCAGTACAGAGCAAAAAAGAAAAAGAATGTGAAATCATCACAAAATGTGTTGAACATGAGGCCTCGTATTTCTCTGTACTGGGATGTGACCCAAAAGAAAGCCGTGGCCAAGAGGGAGCAGATTGGGATAACCTGGAGGAACAAAGCTCCTTTCATTAACTCTGTTTGTAGGTCGAACAGGGGCTTGGCTGATGTCTTTCCTATTCCACGGGAAATCTTTGGGTTGGTGGATTTGACTGGGGTGCTCGCTCTGGAGGTAACCATAGTTATGCCTATCCTTTTAGAATCATAGCAATTCTGTTCATGCAGATTGTTTTGGAGTTTGATGTTTTCACCATTTTCTGCATGGTGTTTATACATTTCTTTTTTGAACTTATTGCTAGGTTTGGGAGACACTTCTTGCAGAATCAGAGAGGAAGCTTCTCGCTCAGTTTCTTCCGAGAGGGACTGATGTGGATCAAGTGGTGCAAGCATTGCTTCTTGGGGATAACCTTCACTTTGGAAATTCTTTCATCATATGGCAAGTTTTATAGTTTATACGTTCTTCATTTCTTCAATTACTTTGAAAATCCTTTCCTCATATGGCAAGTTTTGTAATTTATATGTTCTTCGTCATTATCAGTGTTCTTCTGGGAGGCAAAAATCAAGCAGGTTCTTATGGCTTGTTACTGTGCAGGGATCTTCCTATTCCTGGTCTGGGGTTCTCGGGTATCCATTTCGCCATGGAATTTCTTCATGCAAATACCAAGAGCTTGCTAGACAGCAATCTGCAGGACGGGAAATACATATCTGCAAAGGGGAAGAAGGTGGTTGTCATAGGTGGGCTACATATCATCACACAAGTCAGAAGAGTTCACACGTGCCAATGTGGCATGCGTATTCGATTAGGTGGGCTACATTGTTTGGGTGTTTTGGCCTAAAAATCAAGCTGATTTACTCTTAAAAGTGATCCGAGAGAAAATAGTTACGTGGAAGGGGACCTTATTGAAACAGTTCATGTGGAACGGGACCTTACTGAAACAGTTTGTTTTGAAAACTTTAAATATACCATTAATTATTTTGTTGGTATTGTGCTGATTGTTGTTTTGATGGATGTTAAATGGGTGAAACATGCATAGGTTCAATCATTGGTTGATTATAATATTGTTTGCTTTTGTTGATAGAAACTAGATTTAGCTTCGGTTATTGATAAATGATGTTAAAATTGAATTTAGCCTCAGTTGACGCCAACAAAGGCTAAATCTATATTTAGTCTCAGTTTTGCATCAGTTATCTAAACTGAGATTACAACTCCCGTAGCTAAAGGCTTTAGCCTCGGTTGTTGAGAACTGAGCTTAAAAATAGATTTAGCTTCAATTAGAGGCAACTGAGGCTAAAATTTGGATTTAGTCTCAGTTGGAAACAATGGAGGCAAAAATTTTGATTTCGCCTCATTTCGAGAAAACTGAAGCTAAAAAGGTTCCTTTAGCTTCACCAGAACTGAGGCGAAAAATCATTTTAGCCTCGGTTGTTAAAATTGAGGCTAAAGCCCCCTTTTCTTGTAGTGGAATGAATGATTATGCAAGTGGTAATTGAATGAATGAATGATTGCAATTGAATGAATGATTATGCAGGTGGTAATTGAATGAATGAATGATTATAAATTTTTTTTATTGTAGCCTATAGCTACGGATATTAACTGTAGTTGTTATAAAATTCGGCATAATGCAACAGATCCAACACTACTTTTAGCTATCAATAATATCCGTAGCTGGAGGTAGTTTTGACTACAGAAATATTTGTTACGAATTAGATTCGTAGCTATTTGAAGATATGGCTACGAAATAAATCCGTAGCCCTATGTTACGGTCGTCCTACGGACATTTGGCTACGGATTAAATTTGTAGCTTTTTTCTATTTTTCTGTCCAACACCATTTCGAAGTCCATCCTTTTTTTCCATTTTTCATGTAGTGTTTAAGGTATATCAATGAGGAATCCGGAGAAGGCACGTGGATTCAGAATAATTATTCCCTTAGGAAGACGGTGCTTGAGCTCAACACATCCTCTCCTAAGTCAACATGTAAATGATCTCACCATCTGGACCATTGGTTTTCCAAGCCCTGGATAGGGTGGTCGCTGTCATTTCATCAAAATGGTTCTTTGGAGATAGCTGGTGGACTCTGCCAAATGGATTATTCATGTTGATAATTGAAGTTTACTTGAGTATGGTCTATTTCGTGTGGGGTGATCAGATGGAAAAAATCCACTCTTGGTGGAACCATTCACGGAAACCAAAGATAAGTGGGTGGAACCCAATGGTCCAGATGAATGATTCCACGGCATGGGGGCGCGGATTTCATGCAGAAGCGTTCTGCAGGAAGTTCCTGAGTAAGGATGCTGGGTGGGGTCCACAGAGATGTTTGAGAGAAATCCACCCCGTTCATTGGTTTTGAGAGATTATTTTAAGATGTGCAACAAAAGATGAGGTATATCAAACACTCAAGTGGGCCACATGAGAGGAAACAATGAGAATTCAGTGAGCACCATTGAAGCATTCTTACGGATATAAAAGTTTTGTATCAGGATATATTGGTTTGTAATGGATTTCTCACATACATCGCAGAAGCCCCACCTAGCATCCTTGTGCAGGAACTTCCTGCTAAAGGCTTTTGCAGGGAATCCCAGGCCAACACAGTCCAGTGATCCAACATGGATGTTGTCTTGACCAAGCAAGCGCAGATACGTTTTCCTGTAACAGTAGTTGCAGAACCTCTTGCGAAGGCTCCTACAAAAGACACTTACATCCGAATCTACACCTGAGAAAGACTAGTGAAATTTTACGCTTTTCCGTGTACTCGTAAATGGAAGTGCACTCGGCATATTTTCATTAGGTTACGACCTAGTTACAAAAGTGATCACGTTTGTACTTTTTAGTATAGTACACGAAATTTATAGGTGCACATGCACTACTTTATTAGGTTACATCCCAGCGGCTGGTGTACCCACACTACCGACCCAGGAGTGGAGACAATGATTCTCACCATTGGGGTTCTTACTCTTGCTCCGGTGGTCGACACTTGAGAAGTATAAACACCTGGTCAGAGGTTCGAGTACCATAGGTGGTGAAATCCCACTACGGCGTGAGTGTGTTGGGGTGTGTGGGCGTGTTTTTTTTTTAAAAAAAAGATTCTCACCATTGAAGCATTTGTAGGCCCCGTTGTAACATTTATCATCCATCAAAACTATTCATAAGGTGAGATAGGAGGAAAATAAATTTCATATTGATCCAAAACTTTTATGACCCAAAATGGATTTCAATAGTAGGTGTTCAATCCCCCATTTTTATTTTTATTTTTCTTTGGATCTGTTTTGTTTTTAGAATCAAGCCATACAGCAAGCTTGCAAAATGTATGAACGGTATGGATATAACACATAGCTCATGATGGGATTCATAGAACTTGGTGACATCAACACACAAGCTAGGTGGTGGTGGTGGTGTACCATCCAAACCACTTGGAAAACTCCTTCCCATGGTAGGAGGCAGTGGACATGGTTTTCCTGCCATATCCTTTGGAAGGAAGTTCCTGCACGCGCAAGAATATTGGGTGGGCCCGACTGCAATGTAGGTGAGAAATCTATTTCATCCATCTGTTTTGTGAGCTCACTTTAAGACGTGCAGCCAAAATATGAGGTGGATACAAAACTCATGTGGGTCACGAGAGAGGGAAAATTATGGAAATAAATTCCTATCTTTGAAACCTTCCTCAGCTCTACCGTGTTGTGTATATCCTATCCAAACCGTTTATAAGGTTATTCCCAATGGGATGAAGTGAAAACACCAAAAATATATCTCGATACAGAACTTTTATGGCCGAAGGAATTTTTCAACGATGATCATTGAATGCCAACGGTTTCCTCTCATGTGGCACACTCGATTGTTTTATACACTGCACTTCCTGAAATGAGATCCCAAAACAGATGGATGGGGCGAATTTCTCACAAATATCTTGGTGGGTCCCACTCACCATTCTTGCGTAGGAACTTGCAAATGCCTGGTGGGGCCACTACAATGTATGTGAGAAATCCATTCCGTCTATCAATTTTGCAAGTGCATTTTAGGACGTGCAACAAAAAATGAGGTCAATACAAAACTCAAGTGGGTCACAACCAAAGAAACTGGGGAAAGAAATTCCTATTATTGAAACTATCCTGGGCTCCAGTTTGATGTTTATATCATATCCAAACTGTTAAGAAGGTTATTTCTAATGGGTTGAAGTGAAAACACTAATGAGATAGCATGATACAAAACTTTTTTTGCCATAAGAATGCTTCAACGGTGCTCACTAAATGCTCATTGTTTCCTCTTGTGTGGCCCACTTGATTGTAATATACGCCTTATTTTTTATCGCACTTCCTAAAATGAGCTTGCAAAATGGATGGATGAGGTGATTTTCTCACAAACATTTCGGTGAGGCCCACCCAGCATCCTTGTACGGAAACTTCTACTAAAGGCTTTCCCAAAATCCACCCCAAACCCTTCCGCAAGTTCTCTTGAGAGGATGCTAGGTGGGGCCCACTGCAATGTATGTGAGTAATCCATTCTGTCCATCCATTTTGTGAGCTCAGTGTAAGACCTTCAACCAAAATTGAGATGGATACAAAACTTAAGTGGGTCACAAGATTAATTGGGGAAAGAAATTTATATAGTTGAAACCTTTTTGGGCTCTACCTTGATGCTTGTATCATATCCAAACCTTTTATAAGGTTATTCTCAATGAGATGAAGTGAAAACATGATAAAGATAGCCCGATGCAAAACTTTTATAACCATAAGAATATTTCAATGGTGCTCACTTGAATGCCCACCGTTTCCTCTTGTGTGGCCCACTTGATTGTTTTACACACCATTTTTTGCCGCACTTCCTAAAATGAGCCTAAAATGGATGGAAAGAGTGAATTTCTTACCAACATTTCTGTGGGCCCCATCCAACATCCTTGCACATGAACTTCCCTTCCAAAGACTTTCGGAGGATTTCGGCGTAGATTTCCTACCAAAGCCTTTGGCCAGGAGCTCCTGCACAAGGATGTTGAATTGGGCTCACTGAAATGTGTGAGAAATTCATTTCTGTCCATTGGTTTTGCAAGCTCAATTTAGGACGTGCCACCCACTGGAAGCAGATTGGCTGATGTACCACACAACACCATTCTGGCTGGTGTGGGTGCCTGTCGTGCAAAGACGAGCGTAGCTGCTCCACGAGCTCCAAGTTGTACCAACAGTTCAAAGGAGATCAAAGCTACATGGCCCCAAAATGATGTATTTATTATACCTACACTTTTTATCCTTTTGTACGAGATTATTTTAGAGTAGGACCCTAAAAATATTCATATACGAAGCTTAAGTGGACCACACCACAAATAACAGTGGGGACACTGATTCTCACCATTAAAACATTCGTAGGCCCACCATAACATTTATTTTATATCCAATCTGTTCGGTGGTAGACGTTCAAATATATTTTGTGACTCCCAAAAGAATTTCAATGGTAGACGTTGAATCCCTACTTTTTTTTTTACCGTGTGGTCCATTTGATTTTTGGATGTCTTTTATTTTTATGGCTCAAGCATTAGGACAAGTTCACCAAATGAAAGGCGGTTGGGATATAACACATACCATCTGATGGTACCCACAAACTTGGTGACGTCAACACACCATCCATTTCTGTGATGTGTCTTATACCAGCCAATCTACTTCCACACCTGCTAGTCTTGTCGGACGCGGGTTTTTGCTAAAGTTCCTTTGCTCTGAATATATATGTCCCAGGGTGATGTTTGTGATAAATCCACTCCGACCATCCATTTCATGAGCTCGTTTTAGTACATGGGACCAAAAATGAACTGGATCCAATACACAAGTGGGCTGAAAATGTAAGGATTGAGCATCCACAGTTGAAATATTGGTGGAACCACATAAGTTTTAAATCAGGCTAATAATTGTGTTTTATATTCATACCAGTATTACAGTATGAATGCCATGTAAACATAACTATTGTACAAAGGGAAGTTTCAATGGTTGGAATTTTCCTACCTACCTTTTTCTTTAGTGCTGCCCACTTGAGTCTTAGATCCTATTTACTTTCCTAAAATGAGATCACAAAAAGGATGAATAGTGGATTTCTCACAAACATCACAGTAGGACCCACTTAGGTTCACAGGAACTCCCCACGAAAGGCTTCCGACATGAAATCCGCGCTCAACATCATCCATTTTCACCGACACAGATTTCCTGCTAAAGCCTATGGCAGTGAGTTCCAGCTGTAAACTTAGGTGGGGCACACTGTTATATTTGTGAGAAATATATCCAGTTCATTTGCTTTTCAATATTATTTTAGGTCATGGGGTAAAAAATGAGCCCGTTCTAATACTCAACTGGGCCAAAAAATCAAGGACCTCTACAGTTGAAATATTTAGGGGCCACAGAAGTTTGAATCAGGCTAATATTCATGTTTCTAGATCATCTCGGTAAGAATGACATTATGTATGGTATAACATCACTGTTGAAAGGTTTCAACGGTAGCAATTTTCCTACCCAACTTTTACTTTAGTGCGGCTTACTGGAATCTTGGATTAGGCTAGGTTTTGGCTCAATGTACTAAACTGATATAAAAAAACCAAAAAAAAAATAAAAATGAATGAATGAGACAGATTTCTCACAAACATTACAATGGCCCCACCTAAGTTTCCAGCACAGTAACACTACAAGAAAAATAGGCATAGCCGACAGATGGGGCTAACCTTTGCCCGCGGCCAGTTCTAACGGTTGCTAGAAAAGGGGCCCTATTAAAAAAAATTCCGCAGCCCCAATATCATTTCCACCTCTCGACCTCTCTCTCTCTCTCTCTCTCTCTCTCCGCACCTCTCCATCTCTTTTTGATCTCTCTACCTCTCTCTCTCTCTCTCTCTCTCTCTCTCTCTCTCTCTCCCTCCCTCTCTCTCTGTGTGTCTGTCTTCCATCCTCCAGCACAAATTGAAGACCGCAATTGTTGTACTGCTTGTCCATCCTGCACGATCAGAGCACCAGGCCCGACCATATCTGGTCCTTTTACTCACTACAAACAGGTACAGATCTAATCCCCTCCGCGGTTTAGGGCTTTTGGATTTTATTCCCTTCCCTTCCCTCTCTCTCTCTCCCTCCTAGGTTTAGGGCTTTTGGTCTGATTCACGCTCTTTTCCCATGCTTCCGCTGGAAATTAGGGTTTTAGGATGAGGTTTTCTCCCAATGTCAGTGCTTGGGTTTAAATTGAATGATATCTTCTGAATGATTTTCGACATTTTTGGTTGTAGATTGAACGACATCTTCATATTATCTTCGATTCAGATAAGAATCTCAACTACTACCAAATTCTAGCCTTGCAATCCTGCAGTGGGAGGACCTACAAATTCTCAACTGGTACATGAGGTATATTCACTAGGTGGTGAAATTGGGAAAACTGTTAATAAGTAATATTCTAGAAAACACTTTATTTTGAATGAATTTTCCTTTGACACTGTTTATTGATTTGATAATCTATGTCAGAAAATAGGAAGTATTCCTTGTGGTTATTTCATTTGGTTCTGCATCAATTTGGTTGATTTTTAATTGTTGGTGGTCTTCAAACCATGGATTAGCTATTGTCTTTATTGTGTACCAGTAGGGACCATATTTATTTTTATTTTTTTGAATTTCAAATTTGGTGTTTGGATTATCATCTTCTAGTTTGATTTCATTGCCAGCTTCACTTGTCTTTTCTGCATAAACTGTTGTCTGGTGACGACATCTTAATCTCTGGCTCTAATCTTGTATGTTTAACATTATCATATAGATTCGATCAGAATATCCTCTCTATCCATCAACAAGACTTGTTGTTCATCTGCCTTCTCTGGGATTTCATTTTTCTCCTATGTGTTACCATCGATTATTGCAAGTTGTAAAGATCTTTCAGAATGATGACAATGAGAACTTGGATTTTTCTAAACCTTGGAATCAAGCTGATTTTGAGGGATGGTTGTTTGCTCTTGCATGGAAGGTCTGTTTTTCACATTTCCTTTCAAAGAAATATATTGTTGGTTTGAGTTCACTAACCATCTTCCACTATTCTATAGGGTGTGGGAAATAGGGAAGCTATATGGCAGCGTAGATACTTTTGTCTAGTCGGGCCATTTCTTTATATACTGGAAAGCCCTGCTTCCAAAACTTACAAACGGTGTCTCAGGTTCTTAGATAGTACTCTTTTATTTTGCTCATATCTGGCATTTTGTATTTGACTGTCCTTTCAAAATTCCAGATTTTAAGTTGTAAATGAGTGCACCAGAAAATAGTTATAAAAACTTTTAAATCTCTCACCTCTCTCTTCTCCAGCCTACAAGGAAAACAAGTATATCAGGTTCCTCCGGAGCATGCCAGCAATGTGGAAAATGTGTTAGCAGTTTGTGATGCTGGGCAATCAAACAACAAGGTCTGGTTCACGTGGTTGTTATTTTAATATAGTAATTTAATCTTTATTTAGAAAATTGAAAACTGTTGCCTGGATGGCATGGTTCTTCTTTCAATTTGCTTTATACTTCATGTGTAGGTCATCGAACTTGTCAATGCACTGATTTTACGATGTGATAATGATGATTCGCGGCGAACTTGGAAGAACTACCTTCAAGGGGCTATCTATTGTGCATCGGTGGGTTCTCCTAGTTTATGTTTAGGCATGCACATATCTCTCACTTATCATGTGTGGACTTGATGAAATCCTGTTTGTCTTCAACTTGGGTTTGATAAGATATTTAAAAGCTAAGTTTTTCCTTAATAATATTTAGTCTTTGACAATGTTGTTTTAACTTGCATATGATATTACTATTGCTGTGTTATATATGAGATGGAATTAGCTGGCTCGTGGCTGTTATATATAAGGAGGATAAGCATTTTCTTGGCCCACTTTTTTTCCAGATTTGGAGCTGTTTGGAACACAGCAAAGGTAGAACCAGGATCTATTGTTGTTGTTTTTGGCCTTGGGACTGTTGGCCTTGCAGTAAGTTGCCTAAAGATTTCTTTTGTATTTTGTCCCTTACTTGAGAAGTAACACTGCTTGATTTTTACACAAGAACATCCAATCAATTTGGTTCATCTAATGAAATTATGAAAACCTGGGATCTCATACACATCTTCCATATTGGCATGTGTGGCTACATGTGGATGGGCATAGCTCCACACACGTGCAGGCTTAGCAAACATTTGTTTCAGGTTTACTTGATATGGTATTGATTTGTTTGGTCCTTGTATATGATATTTGCCTCTACAGCATGTGTAACTCTTAACTGCAGTAGTGTAATTTATGTTAGTAAGGAACTCTTCAAGGAGCCAGTACGTCTGGATTTGTTTGCAGCCAATCCATGCTTTGAAACCCATATCAACCGAGAATAGTAATTTCACGTCCCAAGCTTAAATTTGGATTGCGTTAGTAATATTTCTATAACTTTACTAGTTCTCATTTTGTTATATATGACCCAACCAAATCTAATTGAAAGTACCTTGCCATCCAATCTTTCGCCATCTTTTTCCTAGACAATTGATATTTATATTCCTTTCTTATCCGTCTTTTGTAAGACATTGACAGGCAGGTTAAAAGCTTCATTCTGTAAGGCTTTTCACACATCTTCCATCTATGGCAGAGCTTATGAAAGTAAAGTTTGTATCTCACAACTGTTGGCCCCACCTGTAAGTTGTAATGTGTATCCCGACACTTAAACCCAATGCACTTGTAAGTTCTTTTTTTGAAGGTGCAGCTTGTCTACTACATGTGCTCTTACACGTGTTAGCATGATGGACATGCTGCGTTTCCACAGGTTCACCATAGATGAGTCTCTATCCTATTGCACTGCAAGATGCCATGTTTATTATGTCCCACTGTTGAAACTATTGGATTTGATATGTTGGATTTGCCAAATCATATTAGCAAGATTCATGGATGCCTTCTTAAAGTTGACCTTTGGGATTGTGTTTTCTAATTTCTTTATATATTTACCTTTCTAATTTTCAGGAACCTGTGCATTCTTAATGTGTATCCCGACCTTTGGGATTCCTTGCTTGTAACTATCTATCACTGTGGATGATTCATCCTCCATTCATTAGCTGTCATTCTGAAATGTTTTTCATGCAATTTGTGTTATTCTATTGGGAGATTTTGGCATTGAAACTTTGGGGATTTTCTACAGGGGAGAGGTTTACGGAGATAGTGGGTAGTCCATATTTTAGCATCTCAATTCACCTTGTACTACTTTTTTTTCCCTTCAGTTCTAAATCTCTTTTCTTCATGATCTCTAGTAGTAAATAACTATTGCATTCTTTCTTTCAGGTTAACAAACCAAATCTTCCACTTGCATCGCGATTTTCAGGATTATTTTTATTTAGTTATTTATTTGTCATGTTTTGTAGGCTTTAGGAAGGGATGAATGAGAGTTTTGATGGCCCACTCTGCAAGGTACTCTACATGCACTACGCCAAAACAAGGAAAAAAGGACGGCCAAAAATCGCCTCGAACGGCAAAAAGGGACGGTCATGGACCGTCGCAAGGGCCGTCATTTTTTGGGGCGTCATATTACTTAAAGGACGGTCATAGACCGTCTCTTATGACCATTTAAAGGATGGTCCTTAACCGTCCTTAAAAAGGACGGTCAATGACCGTCCTTAACAAAGACTGCTACGAACTCTCTTAATTAGCAATAAAGGACGGTCATTGACCGTCCTTAAAAATGATGGCTATGCACCGTCTCTTATCAACCTGAAAAAGGACAGTCAAGGACCGTCCTTTAAAAAGACGGTCATGGACCGTCCTTAAAAAGGACTGCCATGGGCCGTCTCTTATGACCCATAAAAGGACGGTCCTCGATCGTCTCATATTTATTTAGAAAAATAAATAAACCGGCCTAGAACCGTAAGAAATTTTCAATTACACCTGATATACCTGTTATAAAATATATTTCATTATATTCACATTTACATCCATCTAAACGCAAACTACGTAAATCCATCCAAACATAAACTACATTCATCCAAACATAAACTACATCCATCCAAACACAAACAATCTTAACATTACATTCATCCACACATAAATACATTTAAGTTTAACATTATAAATAAAAAAACAAAAAAAAATCAGCAACAATTTTCTTTTTGTCTTTCATCTAATTCGCCTAGACAACGCCTTGCCTGCCATGGCGTTAGCCCTGCCCGCTTAGCACGATGTCCCTGCACGCCGCCTAATAGTTAGAAAAAAATTCAACCAACTAAACATTATAATTCAGAATCATGAAGAATTGCAGAAACTTCAATCGCTTTTTTTTCTTCTTCCAAAAAAGTTGGTACACTTTTAAAATAAAACTAATGCAAGCAAATAATGCAAAAAAGTGTTTTAATTCAAGTTAATAAAAACAACAACAAAAATTAAAGCTTTGTAAAAAATGACGTGTTAAAAGGGATACATTCTTGTTTGTTGCCATGTGATTGGGCTATATTATTACAGTAATCGGGTTCGGGTTCGGGATCGGATTTAGGTTTGGGTTTTCAAGTTTAGGTTTAAGTCTAGGTTAGGGAGTTGAGATTAGGATTAGGTGTAGGTTTCGGTTTAGGAATTTGAGAATACATTTAGGTTTTAGGTTTAGGTTTAGGGAATTGAGAATAGGTTAAGGTTTAGGTTTAGGAAATCGGGTTTGGGATCGAGTTTAGGTTTGGGTTTTCAAATTTAGGTTTAAGTTTAGGATAGGGAGTTGAGATTAGGATTACGTGTAGGTTTCAGTTTAGGGATTTAAAAATACATTTAAGTTTTAGGTTTAGGTTTAGGGAATTGAGAATAGGTTAAGGTTTAGGTTTAGGAAATCAGATTCGGATTCGGGATCGAGTTTAGGTTTGGGTTTTCAAGTTTAGGTTTAGGTTTAGGTTAGGGAGTTAAGATTAGGATTAGGTGTAGGTTTCGGTTTAGGGATTTGAGAATACATTCGGGTTTGGGATCGGGTTTAGGTTTAGGTTTTCAAGTTTAAGTTTAGGTTTGGGTTAGGGAGTTGAGATTAGGATTAGGTGTAGGTTTAGGTTTAGGGATTTGAGAATACATTTAGGTCTTAAGTTTAGGTTTAGGGAATTGAGAATAGGTTAAGGTCTAGGTCTAGGAAATCAAATTCGGGTTCCGGATCGATTTTAGGTTTGAGTTTTCAAGTTTAGGTTTAGATTTGGGTTAGGGAGTTGAGATTAGGATTAGGTGTAGGTCTAGGTTTAGGGATTTAAGAATACATTTAGGTCTTAGGTTTAGGTTTAGGGAATTGAGAATAGGTTAAGGTTTAGGTTTAAGAAATCGGGTTCGGGTTCGGGATCGGGTTTAGGTTTGGGTTTTTAAGTTTAGGTTTAGGTTTAGGTTAGGGAGTTGAGATTAGGATTAAGTGTAGGTTTCGGTTTAGGAATTTGAGAATACATTTAGGTTTTAGGTTTAGGTTTAGGGAATTGAGAATAGGTTAAGGATTAGGTTTAGGAAATCGGATTCGGGTTCGGGATTGAGATTTCAAGTTTATGTTTAGGTTTAGGTTAGGGAGTTGAGATTAGGATTAGGTGTAGGTTTAGGTTATATAGGTTTAGGTTTAGGTTATAAGTGCAGGTTATAGGTTTGGGTTTAGGTTAAGTTATAGGTTAAGGTTTAGGTTTAGGAAATCAGGTTCGGGTTCGGGATCGGGTTTAGGTTTGGGTTTTCAAGTTTAGGTTTAAGTTTAGGTTAGGGAGTTGAGATTAGGATTAGGTGTAGGTTTAGGTTTAGGGATTTGAGAATACATTTAGGTTTTAGGTTTAGGTTTAGGGAATTGAGATTAGGTTAAGGTTTGGGTTTAGGAAATCGGATTCGGGTTCGGGATCGGGTTTAGGTTTGAGTTTTCAAGTTAAGGTTTAGGTTTAGGTTAGGGAGTTGAGATTAGGATTAGGTGTAGGTTTCGGTTTAGGGATTTGAGAATACATTCGGATTTGGGATCGGGTTTAGGTTTAGGTTTTTCAAGTTTAGGTTTAGGTTTGGGTTAGGGAGTTAAGATTATGATTAGGTGTAGGTCTAGGTTTAGGGATTTGATAATACATTTAGGTCTTAGGTTTAGGTTTAGGGAATTGAGAATAGGTTAAGGTTTAGGTGTAGGAAATCGGATTTGGGTTCGGGATCGGGTTTAGGTTTGGGTTTTCAGGTTTAGATTTAGGTTTTGGTTAGGGAGTTGAGATTAGGATTAGGTGTAGGTCTAGGTTTAGGGATTTGAGAATACATTTAGGTCTTAGGTGTTGGTTTAGGGAATTGAGAATAGGTTAAGGTTTAGGTTTATGAAATCGGGTTCGGGTTCGAGATCGGGTTTAAGTTTGGGTTTTCAAGTTTAGGTTTAGGTTTAGGTTAGGGAATTGAGATTAGGATTAGGTGTAGGTTTCGGTTTAGGGATTTGAGAATACATTTAGGTTTTAGGTTTAGGTTTAGGGAATTGAGAATAGGTTAATGATTAGGTTTAGGAAATCGAATTCGAGTTCGGGATCAGGTTTAGGTTTGGGTTTTCAAGTTTAGGTTTAGGTTTAGGTTAGGGAATTGAGATTAGGATTAGGTGTAGGTTTAGGTTTAAGGATTTGAGAATACATTTAGGTTTTAGGTTTAGGATTAGGTTTTAGGCTTAGGTTTAGGTTATAAAGGTTCAAGTTTAGGTTATAAGTGCAGGTTATAGGTTTAGGTTTAGGTTAGGTTATAGGTTAAGGTTTAGGAAATTGAGAATAGGTTTAAGGTTTAAGTTTAGGAAATCGGGTTCGAGTTCGGGATCGAGTTTAGGTTTGGGTTTTCAAGTTTAGGTTTAAGTTTAGGTTAGGCAGTTGAGATTAGGATTAGGTGTAGGTTTAGGTTTAGGTTTAGGGATTTGAGAATACATTTAGGTTTTAGGTTTAGGTTTAGGGAAATGAGAATAGGTTAAGGTTTAGGTTTAGGAAATCGGGTTCGGGTTCGGGATCGGGTTTAGTTTTAGGTTTTCAAGTTTAGGTTTAGGTTTAGGATAGGGAGTTGAGATTAGGATTAGTGTAGGTTTCGGTTTAGGGATTTAAGAATATATTTAAGTTTTAGGTTTAGGTTTAGGGAATTGAGAATAGGTTAAGGTTTAGGTTTCGAAAATTGGATTCGGGTTCGGGATTGGGTTTAGGTTTGGGTTTTCAAGTTTAGGTTTAGGTTTAGGTTAGGGAGTTGAGATTAGGATTAGGTGTAGGTTTCGATTTAAGGATTTGAGAATACATTTGGGTTTGGGATCGGGTTTAGGTTTGGGTTTTCAAGTTTACGTTTAGGTTTGGGTTAGGGAGTTGAGATTAGGATTAGGTGTAGGTCTAGGTTTAGGGATTTGAAAATATATTTAGGTCTTAGGTTTAGATTTAGGGAATTTAAAATAGGTTAAGATTTAGGTTTAGGAAATCGGATTCGGGTTCGGGATCAGGTTTAGGTTTGGGTTTTCAAGTTTAGGTTTAGGTTTGGGTTAGGGAGTTGAGATTAGGATTAAGTGTAGGTCTAGGTTTAGGGATTTGAGAATACATTTAGGTCTTAGGTTTAGGTTTAGGGAATTGAGAATAGGTTAAGGTTTAAGTTTAGGAAATCGGGTTCGAGTTCGGGATCGGGTTTAGGTTTGAGTTTTCAAGTTTAGGTTTAGGTTTAAGTTAGGGTGTTGAGATTAGGATTAGGTGTAGGTTTCGGTTTAGGGATTTGAGAATACATTTAGGTTTTAGGTTTAGGTTTAGGGAATTGAGAATAGGTTAAGGATTAGGTTTAGGAAATCGGATTCGGGTTCGGGATCGGGTTTAGGTTTGGGTTTTCACGTTTAGGTTTATGTTTGGGTTAGGGAGTTTAGATTAGGATTAGGTGTAGGTCTAGGTTTAGGGATTTGAGAATACATTTATGTCTTAGGTTTAGGTTTAGGTATTAGGTTATAGGTTTAGGTTAAGGTTAGGTTATAGGTTATAAGTTTAGGTTATAGGTATAGGTTTAGGTTATAGGTTTTAGTTTAGGTTTAGGTTTAGGTTAAGGTTTAGGTTGAGAATAGGTTAAGGTTTAGGTTTAGGAAATTGAGTTTGGGATCGGGTTTATGTTTGAGTTTTCAAGTTTAGGTTTAAGTTTAGGTTAGGGAGTTGAGATTAGGATTAACTGTAGGTTTAGGTTTAAGGATTTGAGAATACATTTAGGTTTTAAGTTTAGGTTTAGGTTTTAGGCTTAGGTTTAGGTTATAAGTGCAGGTTATAGGTTTAGGTTTAGGTTAGGTTATAGGTTAAGGTTTAGGCAATTGAGAATAGGTGAAGGTTTAGGTTTAGGAAATCGGGTTCGGGTTCGAGATCGGGTTTAGGTTTGGGTTTTCAAGGTTAGGTTTATGTTTAGGTTAGGGAGTTGAGATTAGGATTAGGTGTAGGTTTAGGTTTAGGGATTTGAGAATACATTTAGGTTTTAGGTTTAGGTTTAGGTTTTAAGTTATAGGTTTTGGTTTTGGTTTAGGTTTAGGTTTAGGTTTTAAGCTATAGGTTTAGGGAATTGAGAATAAGTTAAAGGTTTAGGTTTAGGAAATCGGGTTCGGGTTCGGGATCGGGTTTAGGTTTAGGTTTTCAAGTTTAGGTTTAGGTTTAGGTTTAGGTTAGGGAGTTGGGATTAGGATTAGGTGTAGGTTTCGGTTTAGGTTTTAGGTTTAGGTTTAGGTTTGGGTTTTAGGTTTAGGTTTTAGGTTTAGGTTTAGGTTTAGGTATTCTCTAGTATTATCTACTATTGAACCTAGTATTATCTACTACATACTAGTAACATACAACCAATATTGGGGTACCATACCATAAGCTACAAGAATTTCATGTCTCCCTAAACAAGGTATCCTCCATTGATAACACACACACACACACACACACACACACACACACACACACACACACATATATATATATATATATATATATACATATTATAAGTTTTTTATTTTCATTTACATTCGCAAATACATTCATCATCCATTCAGATAGCTCCGACACACATCCGAGTCTGCTCATTTAAATAAAATGGATTATCAAGATCATTTAAATAAAATCAGGTCCAATCAACAATCTGACCTGGAGGATTCTGTTTGTATTGTTGACGGCACCTCGAACCTTGTTTAAATTCAGGTTGCAATCTGTGGTCACTGATGCTATTTGTCTTTCTGTGAAGTTGGCGACGATTTCTGCATCAAACCCGGCGAAAGCAGCACTAATGATAAAAACATTTCTTTCCATGAATTCATTCTCTCTCTCTCTCTCTCTCTCTCTCTCTCTCTCTTTCAATTTTTTAACTTTCCATTACAATAATAACTACCTGAAATCATGGCGTTTTCTCAAGATAGAAGTCCAATCCATCTCAACTTTTGCACCTGATAGGACAAGTAATTCAAACAACATCCTGCAACACATTTAAATGGCTAATTAGTCTCACTCCAGTCTTGTATATTGAATGCCTAATGTACAGTCTCTTGAATTGGTGCAAACCATACTTGAATTGTTGTACATATCATTTGATTTCCAACCTCCCCAGGGAGTAGATTGATCAGATTGAACGGGCTGCTTCATTACTTACTTCTTTTTTATCAACATCTGCACCTAGACATTCATTGCTTACTTCTTTTTCACTAGAAATAGTGCTTACCAAATGGAGGAAATCATACACATCTGTTACAACATCTTGATTTGATACAACCTAGCAAAAAGAAGAAAGAAGGTGATTCATATTTATGCTTATGAAACAAAGTCTAATAGTTTACATAGCTAGGTTATTAAACTAATAAATTCTAAGAAAAATAGCAAGTGCCAAGACCTATGGCATAAAAAAAATAATCGTTGCATGGATTAACAATCAAACAACAATGGTCAAGGGAAGAAAACTAACTTCTTTCTTGCTCCACATAATCTAGTTGGGGCGTCGTATTAGTTCATGTAAGACCTGCGGACACCACATGCATATAAATTAGTTCATGTAAGACCTGAGGACACCACATGCATATAAATACAATCATTAAAATCTGAAAAACATTAAAATCAATCAACGTGCATCAGATAACTAGAAAAAGCCCCTAATTACCTAAGTTCCAATCAAAACACCTGAAAACAAGTACCTGACATCCTGAACTCCCATTGATTTTCATCAAATAAACATAAACTTCAAAAACTAATAAACAGAAAAGTATCTACATGACCACTCCATTTTTCAGATAATCCAAGTATGAAGAACATCTGGGTCAATACATATGCATCAAATTGCTTGAGAACATCCCATGTTCCCCTTATTTTGGTCCCAAAAAAAAAAAGAAAGCCCGAAAACAAGTACCCATCATCCTAAATTCCCATCAATTAATATAACATGATCACATAAACTTCAAAAACTACCAAATGCAAAAGTACCCACATGAGCTTCGCTTACATGTAACATAAATGATGCGTACAACACTCCATTAATTATGCCAAGTCCAAATAACACTAAAATCAATCAACTAGCATCAAATAACTTGAAAGTGCCCCAAATTCCATTGTTTGAGTCCAAGAACACCCAAAAGCAACAACTAATCATCAAAAACTCCCATTGATTCACATCAAGTAATCCCACAAATTTTAAGAATTGATAAATGCAAAAGCACCCACACGAGATTCCATCATCAAAACCATAAAAAATTATAATAAATCTGCATAACACTTCATTTTTAAACCAATATGCATCAAACTGCTTAAGAACATCCCAAATTTCATTGGTTTTTCATCCCAAAACAATTGAAAACAGCCCACACATCATCCTAAAGTCACATTGATCTTCACCAAATAATAAATAAATTTTAAAAAGAGGCACGCCCCATATGAGAGTATAAGAGAAAAATAATCTGCAATAGAATCCAAACCGATTCAAATCGAAATTACCACAAATAACCACATAGACTTCAAGAACTAACAAATGCAAAAGCACCCCACATGAGATTCCCAAAAATATAACATTAAAAATAAAAATAAAATAAAAAATCAAATAACGCTCCATTTTTACAATAAATCCAAATCCCAAGAACATCAGAATCACTATTTTCACCCAAATCAAATAACACTCCATTTTTACAACAAATCCGAGCACCATGCAAAGTCTAGGTATCAATTTTGATAGACTAGAAAAGTCACAGTTACAAAGACATTAAAATAAAACCCAAAATATGTAGAAATTAGGCGGCTACAGCCAAAGAAATTGGAAATAAAAACTGATATTCTGAAAAAATGGCATCAATTTGATGTAGCAAACTTAAAAAACCATTTTCGTGCTAAAATAAGTAAACATAGATTGTGACAGATGATTTTACTGATTTTATTAACAACATATTCAGTGATTTCAAAATCATAGACAGCTTATCTCTAACAAATTTAGAACTCATGAAATGTGTATACCTTTGCCAACCTTGCTCTCAAGAGCTTTCAACATCTTAAGAGATGTTGTGAGATCATTAGCCCAAATGTTATGACCGTCAACAACTCCAGCAAACAGATACTTGCTAGAAGGAAAACCCAAACTCTTGATCAATTCAAGGGTCTTCTCTCCACGAAGCAGATCAAACCCAATAGCCGATATGACCTTCAATGAAGTGATAGTCCTACAACCAGGTCAGTGAACTGGGTTAGGTCAAAAAAGATGGTGAAGAAAGGCTAAATCAAGCAGATCATGATGAACTAATAATATTGGATATAAAATGCTAACGGACTTATATGCTCCGACCGGTACATCAGCACAGTAGGCCTCAACAATAACCTTCAGACCAGATAAGGACTCTTCCATCTGTAAATAGGCATCTGTAAATGCTTTCAGTTGATGAAAGTTCAAATCGAGCACAAGCTTTGGCTCATCAAACTGCACCCAAGTAGCCCCAGCTGCTTTCAAGTCAGCCAAAACCTCTATGCATTGATCAGTAGAAAACAAGAAAAAGAATCAATTGCCTAAATCTAACAAATTTATTGCCTTTACTCAAAACACCACAGCTAGTTAGAGGCTGTCAATCTGCCACCTCTAGTACAGATATAACACCATAACTGCCAAAATAAATAAATAAACAAAACTTAAAACTCTAATAGGAATTCAAAATCAGAAATCTAAAGATAACGCTAAAAGTAAAAACCAGTTTGATACAACAATGGCAGCCCAATAACTAGCATTCATGTGAAGGGGTTAGGTGCGAGTGCGAGGTACTAATGGGAATATAGTTGGCAAGTTACTAGAAAGACATTTTCAAACCAAAGCATGTCCTGCACATCAGATTCCTCATACCAAAGCAGCCTTTCCATTTGTGGACACATTGTTCCATGAACCAAACTGTCTCAAGCTCGGCATGTGTCTGATAGATCATGTTACGAGACGAAGAATCTTCAATGAGCTTCAAAAGTTGGGCCTCAACCTAGTGCAGTGTACCATCAAGTGATGTGGTAGCTTAACCCAGGCTAGGAGATACTAAACCATAAGCAGATCAGCCCATTGATAGCATAACTGGTTTAAAAATTCAAATGCAAAGCAGATCTCACCTTAACAACAGTCTGGTCATATGGAAGTGGCAATAATTCAGGAAGAAGCCCCTTAATAAGGTTTGGCTTATTGTGAGCTATTGTACCAGACCTCTACCAATTTTGTGGTGGTTCAACCAGACCTCTACCAATTTTGTGGTGGTTCAACCATCCACTCATTTGGGATTTTACAACACAGACTGTATTAACATGAAAAGTACAAATGTGTGGCAGAGTAAGGTACATATATTATGTTAATGGTAGTCAATGGTAAGTGGGAGAACAGGTTGTGCAGTTGGCATATTCAATGAAAGAAATGGATCAGGTTAGATTTTTACATCTCCAGAAAAAGGGTGATTGTATAAAAGATATAAGAGAAAGACCTATCCAAGAGTCCAGATTCCCAAGTGACTTGGAACAGAACTAACTTGAGCATACACCAAAATTAAAAACAGATCCATTTTATGTAAATTAAGCAGCAATGATTAAAAAGAAAAAAGAAAAATGCCCATAAAGGTGACAAGATAAGATTTGCTAAAATGACAGACGTGCATGATCTGAGCTTCCCAAACGTGCAAATCATGATGGTGAATGCAGATATTATGAGATCAACAACGTTGTCATTGAGTGTAAGACATAACAAAAGAAGACAAATGTGGGTATAAAAATTTTTTTTAAAAAAAAAAAAAAAAACTGTAATTGAGTAGAAAATGAATTGGGGAAAAGTATTTTGAGCTGATTTTAGATTAACTCCAGTTGCAAGTTAAGCACATTCTCAAATAAAAGCACATTACATCCACATGTTGACAAGTTAAATGAGTTCTAAAATGAAGCTAGGAAGAAAAGTTTATGCAGAAAAAGAAAAGACAGCAGGTATGGGCTTGAAGGCAGAAGGCAAAAGGCTTTATAGTAGAAGCAAGCGTGCCATTTTGTATAGATAGATTACATTTGAAAAATCCATCCTTTCAAACCAAAAACAAAAATAAAAATGGTATTAAACAAAGTAATAAAGATAATATCAATACCTAATGTATAAGAATCATAACACAAAATCCGAGAATAAATTGGTCTAGCTAGGGTATGAGAATTTAGTAGCTTCTCTTTTCAAATTGGCCAAGTCAATGACAAACAAGATTTTTTTTCATTGTTCTTTTCAATTGGTCTAACAACATTTTTTCAAATTGCCACTACATATTGGCAGAGAGGGTTTTCTGCTGAGGCAACCTCTAATTGCCATTGAGATTGTTCCTTGTAGGTCAAGAAACAAGCTCAACGGCAATCTGCATACGTGACCATTCTGCCCAATCTCAAATATGAGAATTCAAACACACCATCAATGCATTTTACTGTTATGATTTGTGGTCCACACGCTTGGATGCTAGGTGGGGCTCACCGTAATTTTTGTGAGAAATCCACACTGTTCATCCATTTTGAGAGATATTTTAGCACACGAGACCAAAAATGAGGTGGATCAAAAACTCAAGTGGGCCATATGAGAGGTGAGAAATCCACACCATCCCTTTTTCTAAATTTAAAATGGTTTATAACCGTTCGGCTTAAAACCGTTCAACCAAGTTTCTTTTCCAAATTAAAGTTTTGCTTCTTCAGTAGAAAGTGAACCTCATTCTCTTCCTGAATTATCCAAGCATTGAGAGAGAGAGCACGGTATAAGCAACTCATAAACAAAATAGCAACCTCACAATTTTAAAATCAAGATGAATGCATTATTCATTAAAAGATGAATTACAAGGTAGTATGCCATGGTATTTTGGTCATTTCAATGAATGAATCTACCATGCAAGGGTAATACATGCACTTCAATCTAGATGATCTAATTAGCCAACCCACTGGACACAAGCATAACCCAAAAAACCACATGAATTAGAAAATCCCAACCACCCGATCAATAGAAAGGGATGGGGAGGATAGAGAAAGGTCCCGGCTCGACGGGGAAAATGTCCATCAATTGGATAGCATCATCTGACCAAAATGAGGTTTTTATACTATTACTCAATCCATGTTGGGCCAACAATCTGGACGGCCGGTTTCTGCATGCCATGTGCATGGTGGTACATGCATGTACTTCTTTCAATCCACCAATGAATCAAATATACAAAAAAAATGAAAAAATAAAATTAAATAAATAAAAATAAAAATAAAAAATCTATGATCATGCAATGCTTTGAAGAATCATACATAAAAAGAATCTGATGCAGAAATCAAAATTCGAACAAAAATCTAAAAGAATATTATCCATTTACCTTGACTCCATACTTTATAGCAACGACAGCCAACGTATCCATCTTCGAGATGCGGTGCTCGATGTGATTGACACCGGATGATGGAGCCAACAGAAGAATCAACGAAGTCATCATAGTCGAATCGATTGCTCTCTCACTGACCAAATCGTCTGAAAAGGACTGAGAAATTCCATTACTCTGCCCTTCCTTAGTCTGCATTTCAGACAATTCGCCCCCCAAAAGGAAAACAAAAACCCTAAATGCCACTAAGACATGAAATTTTAGTCCATATCCTCATCTGAAACCCTAGAAAATCCAAACAACGGAATTCCGCACTTATTTACACAGATCAAGGATGGAGAAGGAGGATTCGACGGGGATTTTGTGAAAATACCCTAGATCATCGCAGTGAAAGTGGATTTTTCGTGGAAATAGGTGGGATTTTTCATGGAAATAGGTGGATTTTGTCCCCTCAAACACACCGTGGTTGAGGGATTCACGGATGAGGGCGTAAACGTGGGGCTGATAGGTGAGGAGCTGGTCGACATTGACGACCTTGAGGCCTTGAGGCCTTGAGACCTTCAAACGAAAAAAGAACTCGAGATAACCAAAAAAATTGGAAGAAAGAAAATGCAAAACCGTGGAAAAATCAAATGGCGTATATGAAACCCTAAAAATCGCTGATCTCTGGGAAATTTACACCAAAACGCAAAGATTTTCTTCTATTATGATAAATCATAGATAGAAAAAGAGGAAGAATTTGAAACGAGGTACCTGAAAAATCTCCCGATCGCAAATTCTTGGCAGTGTAAATGAATGCCGAAAGAGGAACTCCAGCGGCTTTTGTTTGAATGAAGACGAGGCGTCCTCTGCACGAAAGATGGATATGGAAATCCTCTTCTAAAATGAAACGTTACTTTCAAATCCGGAAATTGTGAGTTTTCCATCATTTATAACATAAACTATGTTAACAACCATACATATAAGGGACCATTTGTCAGATGATTATGATAGTCTTATATAGGAAAAAAGTACAAATATTAGCCATTTACAATTAGACCCATTATTTAGATGGTCTGGATAACACCATCTCATTGCCATTACTGTTATGAATGAGTCACCACTATTTTACCTCAACTACAAAACTCGCACATTAGTACCGTACAATAAAAAACATCCGTTGAGATTTGGATCTGGTAGGCTCTATGGGCTCACCATGATGTATATGTTTTATCCCCGCTGTCCATCATTTTCGGGTTGATCCCTGAAAATGAGCTCGATATAAATCTTAGGTGGTCCACACCACGGGAAAACAGTTGGGCAGCCAAATATCATGAAATGCCTTGATATTTCAGGATTAATAATTCTAATTCGGTACAGTGGACCTCACCACAGAAAACAGCGGGGAGTGTGATTCCCACCGTTGAAACTATAATTTTTATTTGAAATCCAACCTGTTTAAAAGTTTAAAAAAATATGAAATAAGATAAACCACAAATATCAGCTTGATCTAAAACTTTCGTGGTCTTTAAATAGTTTTTAATGGTGGGTGTCACTATCTCCACTATATTCGCTTTGGATTTATCTTTGGATATTGCCCTAAAATGAACTCTCCAAATGGTGGAAGGTGTGGATATAAAACATACATCATGGTGGGGCCCAAAATTGAGAGGTATATAAATATCAAGTGGACCATGCACACCACATGAAAACAATAGTGATTGAATATCCATCATTAAAATCTTATGTAAGGCCCATTGTACTCTTTATTTGGCATCAAATCTGTTTATTAGGTCATAAAGGATTAGATAAAGGGGAAAAACAAAAATCATCTCAATTCAAAACTTTTATGGCCCCCAGAATGTTTCAAATGGCTGACGGTCATTCAACACTATTTCTTGTAATGTGGTCCATTTCAAATTTGGATATGCCTCATTTTTGGTCTCATGCCATAAGATGATCTTTAAAAATAGATGGACGACATGGATTAAACACATACATCATGGTTGGGTCCACACAGCACCAACCACAAGCCATTGGATGGTGTAAGGAGAGGAGCCAATTCATTCCCCTTATTTGTGGTGTGGTCCATTTAATCTTTGGGTATGATTCATTTTTTAGATAATTCTATAAAAGGATCTTGAAAAATGGATGAATGGTGTAGGTTGATCCCAAATTTTCAGTAAATCCAAAACCCAAGTGGACCATGCCACATAAAACAGCGTCGAATAATGATTTCCACCATTGATACCTTCCTTGGGCCCACATTAATGTTTATCTGTCATCCAACATGTTCATAATATCAAAAAAATATGAATGAAGGGAAAACATAAACATCAACCTAAATGTGAGCTACACTACATAATATAATGGAGGGGTTTCCTTAGAACATTCATAATTATATATTAGGCCTGCCTAAATGTGATTCACATATCCAACCCACTCATATGGATCACACCACATGAAAACAATAGTGATTGGATATCCACCATTAAAACCCTCCTAGGCCCACTGTACTTTTTATTCGACATCCAATCTGTTGATTAGGTCATACAGGCCCGGATGAAGGGAAAAAAAATATTAGATTGATCCAAAACTTTATATGGCCCCCAAAAGGTTTTTAATGGTCGACGCTCATTCAACACTCTCCTATAATGTGGTCCAGATATCTCATAAGCTAAAGAGGAGACATCAAATGCACAGTGTTAATGTTCGACACATATCGTGATAGGCCCATTTTACATGTCTGGTCCATTCACTCTATTTTACTGATATTTACCCTCAATTTGACTAGTTACTCGCCTCGATCATACTACATATGAGAAAGATATTGGGCAAACAAGATTGATCAACAATTTAAGTGAATTTTGATTTAAACATCTGAAGTTATTTACTCTTTATGTTCGGACTGATCAGATTGTCCAAAAATAGTTAAAGGTTAATATCAAAAATATATAAATGAATAGAAAACACAAACATCAACTTGATTCAAAACTTCTATGGCCTCCAAAAAATTTTAAATGATGGAGGTTCAATCACACTATTTTCTGTGGTGTGGTCCACTTGAGCTTTGGATATGCTTCCTTTTTGTTCTTTAGACCTCAAATTATCTATTAACATGGACGAATGGAGTGGATAAAATAAATAAATAACGGTGAACCCCACAGAGTTTACTCTGGTAAAGGTAACGAGTAACTCACTTAAATGTAGTGGAGAAATGTTTCCTTAAAACATTTATAATCATATATTAGGACTGCCTAAATGTGATTCACATATCCAGCCCACTCATTATATGTGTCCCACTTGGATGAGGAGTCAGACCAAGTTTCAACCGCATTCAAAACTCATGTGGGCCCCACCAAGTGCTTTTATATTTTTTAAGATCTCTTCACATAGTTTAAAATGGTATGACTCACTTGAGTTTCGTTTACCGATGATTTTTTAGATATCTCATATCCTAAAGGGGACACATCAAATCCACGATGTTGATGTTCGACACACATCATGATGGGGCTCACAAAACTTACTAACATCAATTCTTAGGTTCTCACAAGGTCAGTAAGTTGGGTCACAATTTTAACCAGAATATTTGGCCCATTTTACATGTTTGGTCCATTCACTCTATTTTACTGATTAATACTCTCAATTTAACTAGTTACTGGCCTCAATCAGGCTACATACGAGAAAAATATTGGGCATATAAGTTTGATCAACAATTTCAGTGAAATTTAATTTAAACATCTGAAGTTATTTACTCTTCAATTTGAACTGATTAGATTGTCCAAAAATGGTTAAAGGTTCAATTAGTGGATGTGCATAATAATTTAGTAATTTTATTTTTCACAAATAAATTTAACATTTTTTATTCAAAATGTATATTTTTTTTACTCTTTTAACTAAATGTCATTTTTATTATAAAATATTTCAAAAATATTTAAAATACAAATTTTGAATTTTTATTTTCAGAATCTCAAAAAAATTCTCATATTTTAATTTTTTCTCAAAAATTTGAAAATGCCAATTTTTTTTCTTGAAAAGCATTATTTTGCTCTCAAAATTTTTCTTAAACATAGTTAAAATTTCTAAACTTTTCAATATTGTTTTTCATGTGATATTACAAATCATTTAAATATTTCCTTTTAATTATATATATATATATAAATTTCCATTCATATGATATAAACACTATACACACACACACACACACACACACACACACACACACACACACAAACACACATTTTTATTGATAAAAATTTTTTAAAATTAAAACATTTTTACATTATTACCCGGCCCAGAAATGGGTTGGAGAAACATAGGGGGCGGCAAAGGATATACAACACATCATCAAAATCTCATTTTTGTTATTTAACTTTTCAATTTTTCTTGTTAAAATACAAAATTTAGTTTTCTTTATATATATATATATATATATATATATATATATATATATATATATATATATATATATTTCTTTTACAAGTTATCAATTTTTTCACAATTTTGTTTAAATTTTTAAATTTTCTTTTTCAAAATATCATTTTTTAAATATCACTTTTGTTATATAACTTTTTAATTTTTCTTGTCAAAATATAAAATCTAGTTTTCTTTTTTAAAATATATGTTTTTTTTTTTTATATAATTTGTCAATTTTTTCACAAATTTGTTTAATTTATTAAAATTTCTTTTTCAAAATACCATTTTTTTATCAAATTTTTTTTTTCAAAATTATCAACATTATTCGAAGTTCTTAATTTTTTTTTCAAAATCTAGATTTATATAAAATCACATTTTTTTTCTTCAAAATGTAAATTTTTCTTAAACATTGTTAATTATTTTTCTGAGCTTCTCAACTATGTTTTTTTTTTTAAATTTATAAATTTTTTTAAGCTTTTTAATTTTTGAACTGAGCATAATAAGGATGGTTGCGGACAGTCTCTAATATAGACGGTCTAGGACCGTCTCTAATTTTTCACTACCACTTCCTCTCTGTGGAGAGTTGAACTGGCCATTAGAGACGGTATAGGACCGTCTCTAATAAAGACGGTCTTTCACAGTCTCTATTAGAGACGGTCTAGGACCGTCTTTAATTTTCACCAAGACTTCCTGTTTAGCTGAACATTAGAGACGGTCTAGGACCGTCTCCAATAAGGACGGTCTTTGACAGTCTCTAATAGAGACGGTCTAGGTCCGTCCCTAATAGAGAGTCTTCTACAGTGTAGTCTTTTACGGGGATATAAGACGGCTAAAGACCGTCTCTAATAGAGACGGTCTTTGGCAATCTCAAATTACAAGTAAAAGACGATTAATGACCGTCTCTAAAGTAGACGGCCAATGACCGTCTTAGATGACCTCATATAAGACGGTCAAGGACCGTCTCTAATGCGGACGGTCGTTGACCGTCTCAGATGTCCACATATAAGACAGTCAGCGACCGTCTTAAATGATTTATGGACACTCAACTTTTTAAGACAATATTAGGGACGGTCAAGAGTCGTCTAAAAGTTTGGAGACGGTTTACGGCCGTTTCTAAAGTGTCTTTAAACTAAGCAATTTTAGAGATGGTCCAGAACTGTCTCTAAATCCGTCATTTTGTTTCCATTTTTCATGTAGTGATGTATACTTGTAGCATATGTGCAACGTAGTAAAGACATTCTTGCATGCTTTTTCAATGTTATTTTTTTGAAATCTTCTTGACTTGGCATATGATTGGATCATCTGAATATTAGCAAATCCATCTTGAAACTAAGTTGCCACTCTCACTTAAGAATTTTACATTTTTTGCTCTTAGAAACTTAGAAAAAAAATCCAAAAGATAACAAAAGTGAGTCTATCCAAAGACTAGTGCAGCCACAACGAAGTAAGAAATTTTTATTTCAATGTGTTATGGTAGAAAGGGTTGGGGCTTAACTTGAACCAGGGAATTAGAATCTGGAAGCAAGCAACAAGTCGTATTGATTTTCATAACACTTACCGATCTTAAAAGGCACGTGCTAGCATTTATTTCACATATGGCATCTCTCATTGCTGATTTCTATTGGCATTATCTGATCTAATACCAACACTGATGCATGCTAATTACAGTTTATTTTTTTGGTTTTAGGTGCTTCTTTTCACTGGATGATATTGCTGTCAAGCACTCTGTGGATATAGGGTAAACATTTCTCAACTCATTTGATTGCACCAGTAATTTAGAAGTTGTTCATTTTTCCCATATCCAATTGGATATCCTTCTGATAAAGAGGGTCATACTTCTAGGACTCATCCATAAAGAAGGCTTACTGAATCTAGTTCCTTGATTGTTGATTGTCAGATTGAGCTTGCAAAAATGTTGTTGGCGGAGGGACAAAGTCATCTTTTTGTACATTGGCCTGAACAAGTTTTTGTTGTCTTGGATTTTGCACTTGAATGTCTTCCTTTGTTTAATTTCAGAAAATATCGTCAATATTTCAGGTGTCTCACTCAAGAATGTGGCATCCACCACATGTGAGAGATTGTACTTCACATTCCTTGTCTGTATTTATTATGCAATGAGGTTTTCTTGATACTGTTCCCAGCTAACATGCTTGTTATGTTGAATGCATTGCAGTGCACCACTTTGGGGATTTGTTGTTGCTTTTATGTTGTTTAACATAAACGGTAAGGCATACTGTTTAGGACATGATTGCTTATGCTGGTTTTTTGTCTTGTGAGATGTAAGTTGCCCCCGTCTTTACTAATATATAATGTTCTAGATTATTTATGTTGTCAATTGATTGTTTTAAGCCATATATCTGTTTCATAATCCGTGGCTCACTTCATTATTGAATTGACCTGATTCTTTTACTGTGGACCTCATCCCAATGCCAAGCTTCAACTGCTTGAGGTTCTCTGTCACAAGATATACAAGGTATGTATGTCTTTTGGAAATTGCTGGGCAGTGGTTAAAAGTTAATTGCCATCCTCTTGTGAACTGATTTTTCCAATGACCAGAAGTACTTTGCTTTGGATCAGGATTTTCCCATGTCTAGTTGGACATACCCCCCTTCAAAATAGCTACTCCATGGAAACTCACATCTGCCTTTTGTTGTGACTCTGTTGAGTCTTGGCAGTTTTTGTTTCAGAAGTGTTGAGTCAACTGGGAGAATGTTAGTTTATATCAATGGAGTTGTCTTTGAGTTCTTAGATCTTAGAAAGAACCATGGAAATGTATTGCTCATAGCCTATTAAAGATCTTATGTGATTGGAATAGTTCTGTAGTGCATTTTTAAAATAAGAACTTTTTTTTTGGTTATGTAATCCATGCACTTTGATGGACATTTTTTGAGTTGAATGTTTGTATGATTTAGTTAGTCAAATATAATGAATTTATTGTATGTTTGTTGTGAAAACTCAATTTGTGGGGTTTTAACTCTTTGGCATATATGGCCAATCTATGGTAGGGCCCAACAGATGAACAGTCCGGATCTCTTGCATGTTTGCCAATTATTAAGGAGATAGAATGCTTATAACTAAATTAGATATTAGCCCTCAACAGTTTTTCCTTTCCTATCTTGTTATGATGAGATTACTACATCTTCAATTCCTGGTTCATCTCATTCTTTAGGAATGAAATCTGCATGCATGCAATGCTGTCGTATCTACTCTATCAGACATTTGAGGAAATCAAATTCTAGTTTTTTATATACAAACTTGTAACAAGCATCCTTTTCGTGGGTAGATGTCATTTCATCTTATTTACAAGTCGTTTTCTTCATTTCATATTTCGGTGACCTGATAATAACCATCTGATGAAAAGATGAGCAACCTTCATGTTATGGGCTCGTATACAATCTCATCTTTTATTGAAATATGTTTGTAGAATCATTGATCTATTGTACAACTGAGTAACATGTGTTTTGTATCAAATCCATTTTGAATTTTATTGTCCCTCTAGTGAAGATGGTTTGGATTTTTGGGGCTGCTCATGCAGGTGAAATACCTTTGAATCATGAAAGCAACTCACAAACCTAATGTAGATTTTTACTTTGGCATGTGAAATCATTTCTTTTATGGACACGATATGTACTAACTTAAAACCTTTTTGCAGTCATCAGGATATTTGTGTTGGGACCTGTACCATTTTAGTTGTCTTTCTTCAATAAAGCAGTGGTGTTTCTGTATTGAACTGAAACTTGAATTTAATGTCTGGAACATGCTAGATTGGGCTCTTAGTCAATTAGTGAGTTTTGGACTATGTTTAGCATCTCTGTTTGAGCATTTCGCTAAGCATGCACACCATCCTTATGCATCTTATTCCATGTTGATTTTTACAATCAAGTTGACATTCTTTTCAGAATGATGCAGAGAAGCTGTATAAACAACTTGCGCATTTTGGATGTAATGGTTTCCTGGGATTTTTTGGACGAAAGGTTGATGTTGTGGATCACACTGAGAAGAGGTTACAAGGTTTGGAAGAGAATGTTAGAATGCAACAATCAGATGTTTCATTGATAGGAGAGGTAATGTTCTGCTTTCCTTTACTTGTGAGCCCAATTTCGTGTGTATAGTGGTTCTGTGTTGGATATATTGCTCAGGTTGCAGTTGGTATCCTCATTGTATGATCTGTCCCTTCTTTATCCTTCTAACCTAGATTCAAGACTGATGCTTGTTCAGAATTGAATATTCTTGTTTTATAGCTTTGTAAGTCCCTAAAGGCTAAAACCCATTTCATCCTCTTTCCCTTGCCAAGCAGGTCTTAATACGCCCGATGGGTGCTGCTGAACATATTTATTCCAATTATTTGGACTCAAAACACTGGTTACAAGATACGGTTGTGCTTGAGATGATTCTGAATAAGTTCAGATCCTCTAATGAGCAACAATCTTTGACCTGATTAAAGTTTAACCTCCCGGAATTGAATATATATATATATATATATATATATATATATATATATATATATATATATATATATATATATATATATATATATATATATATATATATATATATTAAAGTATTCTACTTCTGCAAAAGTCTAGGGCATACAATGAGTCCTATGATGTCATAATCTGACATGTGAGATTTGAGCTTCCTATAATGTGACTGTTTAGATCTTATTAAATAAAACGTCATGCTATTTGACATCTCATGAAGAAAATCATTAACGGCCAATCTATACTTTGTGTGCTGTACCCACATGAAGAGAGAAATCATCTTATCTTTTAGGCAAAATATCCATTTCTAACCTTATAAAAAGCTCAGATTTCACACATGTTTTGTATGCTCGTGTGTGGATATTTAGGGCCTTTATGCATTGTGGAGTTAGCAAACCTCCAATATAAAAATATAAAATTACAATATATAAAATGACTTGGCTCATGGCGACTGTCTCCCAGACACAAAAACTTGTAGAAACTGCAACAGTGATGGGTTATAAAAATCGCAAAGCGAAATTGGATTTCCCACACTAATCTTGCTTTTCCTAATCTCAGATCAGTTTGAGAAAAGCCAAGGAAATCTAGGGATTTTCTTCTCTTTTTTTTTTTTTCCATCATTGTTATTGATTTCTCTAGCCATAGTTGTAATGGGGACGTCTACTTGTTGTGAAGAAGGGTCCATGGACCCCAGAAAAAGATCAAAGGCTTGTGGACCACATTGAGAAGCATGGTCATGGAAGTTGGAGAGAACTCCCGAAGCTCGGGGACCTAAATAGGTGTGGAAAATTCTCAAGTGAAGAAGAGCGGATCATTGTCAACCTTCATTTGATTCTTGGAAATTAGTGAGTTTTTGATTACTTTAATATGCATTTTGATGCAATATTGACTTGAAATCGAATCTCTAAGTCTGATACCAATTAATTTCTTTTCGCTATTTTGTTTTGCAGGTTTTAAGCATGGATGAATGGGAGCTATAGGTCAATGCATTTTATTTGTTTATTTATTTTTTTTGAAACTATTTGATTTATTATTGTAAATATTATTCGCGGTAGCTCGATGCATGAGAAAGGGCCACATAGGCATGTATTTTTTTATAGGAAAACAATCACTAGGCACAATCCACTTCCTCATAGGAATGTGAAATCATGTGGGCCTCGACCAAAAGGGTCAATGATAAGGTCCATCATTTTATGAGTTGGAGAGGCAGAACTCATAAAATGAGACTCACTGTAGAGTCAGGCATCTTTTTTGTGTCATTTCCTTCTTTTTCTTTTTTAATTATTATTATAAACTGAACGTTTGCAATCTAATGAGCCTATACTTCTGAAACTGCAGCCAACATGAAGCTGCCATAGGCAATTGAAAAGAGAGCTTGAGGCATAGGGAAAAAAAAATCAAATCACAATTATAGATGTGTTTATAAATGCATATGCATTAAGAATTTAGGAGCTTAAATGCTAATTGAAGTGTTAGTAAAGTTAAATTAGTCACACATGGATCTGGAGTAAAAAATTCACATACCACGACCTTACCATACAAAGTGTCGATAAATCCCCCAAGCAGTGACGGCTTGCACAACCGCCGATAAAGCCCCTATGCAGCGGTGGCTTGCACAACCGCCAGTATAGGGAGCACAACCACAGGTAAAGCCTTTACCGACCGAGGCATCACCAGCGTTTGCAAAACTACGGGCAAAGGATTTGTCGGCGGTTTTGTAGGATTTTGCCGGCGTTTTTGACCACTGGTAAATGTCAGTTTTCTTGTAGTGTAACTTGGTGCTTATGGCTTTAGCAGGAAACCATCAGGTCAAGTCACCTTCTGGGGAGGACGCTTGTGCTTACGAGGTCCAAACAATGATCTAAATTACATGTTGTCTACCGAATGCATTTGCATGCATGAGTGGTAGTGGTGGATTTTTAATGTGTGGGATCCCTATCCTGACTTTTCAAAGCAAGGACAAGTGTGATAAAACTCCTCGAGATGAGATTCCACCCAATCTTGACTAATATAGGGAAAGAAGACACCGTCGACAGACACCTAAGATACACACACACACACACACACACACGAGCGGACCTGATTAAGGTCCATGTTGCTGGGCCCACCTATGTAAGATCAAATGTCTACCGTACACTCCACGACTACAACATGGGGAATGAAAGTAGCCTTAATCTCTGCAGGTACCATTGAGATGTCTGTTTTATATCACCTCTATCCATCCATTACAACAACACATTTTAGGATATTACACCAAAGATCAGATGGATATAAAACTCGAATGGGCCACACTAAAAGAAATTGTGTGGACTGAATGCAGACCATTAAAACTTTATTTGGGCCACAAAAGCTTTGGATTAGGTTGAGTTTGTGCTTTCCCTTTAACAAGGTTCAATCTAGAAATTTCAAAATTAATTTAAAAACTTGCTGGACAATTTTACACATCTTCAATACAATAGAATAATTCATGAATTATCAAGATAAGTTGTTGGGAAGTTTTGTCCTTCCTTAATTGTATCGAAAGATGTTTCAATTTTATCGAGAGGTCATCGATTGCATTCGATCCTATTGAAAAGTTTCATTGGAAGAGGCGGTTGGTGTGAATGTTCACGAATTTGGTAAAGTCAATGGGAAATTTATTATTTAAAGTGTCTTCTATGATGTGTTTAAAACATGAATTATGGTTTGGAGAGAGAGAGAAAGAGAGAGAGAGAGAGAGAGAGAGAGAGAGAGAGAGAGAGAGAGAGAGGGCAAAGCTTCTTTAGGCCTTCTTCGATCTTGAATTTCTAGTTTTTATTTTTTATTTTTTATTATTTTAGAGATCGCTTTGTTAGGCTAATATCTTAGCTAAGAATAAGAGATGAACCCCTTAATGAATTCTTATATTTAATTCTTATTTAATTTAATTTCATTATTTTTTTAGTGTTGAATTGTGGTTGACGTGATTGAATTCCTAGTTTGGTGAAGGAATTAATTTGTAAAATTCATTTATTTATTATTAAATCAAGGCAAAATAGATGCTTTGAATTCCCTGTAATCAATTACCAAAATCTTTATGAGAAATCAATCTATTTTGATTCTTTTATCTTAATTAGGAGTTGTTTATTAAATTCTCAAAATTATACTCTACATAGAATAAATTATTATTTGATTATAGTTGAGTTATCAAGTTGAATTAGACATATGATGTTAACGATTTATTAATTGGGGATTCCTAACCATGAGCAATCTATTGTCATCTCCTTTTGTTACTCACAAGCATATTAATATCACTTTTCGGCAAAGAAAACTACTACTAGTTAAAATTCTTCAGCGTGGTTTCCATTGACTAACCATGTTCAAAGACACACATGAGTTTTGCAAAGTATGTGAATGTTGTCAAAAGTTGGGAGGAATATCCCGTGGAAATATGATGCCTTTGAACCTAATCTTAATTATTGATTTTTATTATTATTATTGGGGCATTGATGTAATGGGACCATTCCCCTCATCTTTTAAATATCTTTACATCTTGTTAGCGGTTGAAATTGTTTCAAAATGAGTGAAGGCGATTCCATGTAGAACCAATGATCATAAGATGACTCTACAGTTTTTAAAAGAATATCTTGCCTAGATATGGAACGCTTAGAGCCATCATCAGTGATGGAGGCTCTCATTTCTGTCTCATCTTTTAAATATCTTTACATCTTGTTAGCGGTTGAAATTGTTTCAAAATGAGTGAAGGCGATTCCATGTAGAACCAATGATCATAAGACAATTCTATGGTTTTTTAAAGAATATCTTGTGCAGATATGGAACGCTTAGAGCCGTCATCAGTAATGGAGGCTCTCATTTCTATAACAGACCACTTGAGAACTTAATGAGAAAATATAGTATTGCTCATAAAGTGGCGACACTCTATCACCCACGAATAAGTGGACAAGCTAGGATTTCAAATAGAAAAATAAAACAAATTTTGGAAAAGATATTAAATCCAGAGCATAAGAATTGATCTTTTAAAATATCCAATACATTGTGGGCTTACCGTACTGCATTCAAAATCCCTATTGTAATGTCTCTAAATAGACTTCTCTATGGAAAAGCCTACCAGTTGCCCATGAATTTTGAAAATAGAGTTTACTGGACAATAAAGAAATTCAATTTCAACTTGGACAAAGCTAGCTCGTTGCATAAACTCCAACTTGTGGAATTAGAAGAAATCTGGAAAGAGGCATGCAATAAATCAAGAATTTACAAGGAATAGATGAAAGTATTTCATGATTTAAAAAATAAAAAAAATAAAAAAATCATTTGAGCTAAATCAAAAGGTGCTTTTGTACAATTCTCAGCTATATTTAATTTTGAGTAAGTTGATATCCAGATGAACTGACTCTTTTGTTGTGAAAAATATTTATCCATATGGGGTTGTGGAATTTGAAAATATGATAAATGGTAATATTTTCAAAGTCAATGGCAAAAGAGTAAATCTGTTTGTTGAGAAATTTGATTCAAAGGATGTGTTAAGATTTACGGAAGATCCTATTTATCTGAATTGATCTCCTAGTATGGTGGAGATCCCTTTCTCTTGCATTAGTAAATTAGTTTCTTTCATAGGTTTGTTTTGTTTTTGGAATACCATTTTGTCTTTCTACTGACTTGGAGGATTGTCGTGCTTACGTATGCATTATCTCAGGTACTCTCTACTCTCTACTTGTTACATTATAATTGCTCTCATAACGATTTCATTTCATAATATTTTTACATCGAGGTGAGGTTTCCCGTGGAATATCCTTCAAATTACTGAATTGTTGTTGTTTTGGGCTGAATTTTTTTTTTTTTTTTTAAAAAAGAAGTATGAATTATGTGCATTCATGTTGAATTGAAATCATTCTGAATGAATAGAATGATAAGACACATATTGATGAGAATTGAAGTCTAGCAACTATTATATTTGTAGAAATCAAAATTTAGTTCATTATAATAAATTTCTGGTGAGAATTTTAGACATTGTTAAATCATGAATTTCACAATTCAAATTAATGGTAACCTAATGATTGCTTAAGAGTGTAAATGAACCAAGCTTTGATGAACCTTGACTAATTTTTTAAATTCTTTTTAAATAAAATAAAATGAAAGAATACATAAAAAATGATTACCTATTGTTTGTGAAAAGAAAGAAAGAAAATTGAAAAGAAAGTTGTCCCTAAAAAGAAGAAAAAGAATGAATGAAATATGGACAAAAAAAAAAGTGAAAAAAAAAGAAGAAATTGAGTGAAAGTTGTTAATATGAAAAATAAAAAATAAAAATAAAATAGAATATATATATATATATATATATATATATATATATATATATATATATATATATATATATATATATATAGTCTAGAAAGTCTTCAATGCTTTAACTAATATGTTCACTCTTGGTGATTATTGGTGTTATCATAATGGTAGAGAATTGATTCCCTTATTGGTGTATAGTTAGATTTCACCAAACACTATGGTTTTTTAATGCTTGAAATTTGCCCATTAGTTGATTGCTGATTTGAACTGGCCAACTTGTTTGTCTAGTAAATATGTTGGGATCTAGACTGATGTTATTGTGCCTTAGAAATTATGTGATTTGGATTACTTTAAGATTACATAAATATGCACAATGATTTCTTCTAAAGAAATTTTGATCTTGGATTTTTAAAAACCTTTGGCATGTTTTATTAGGGACTAGTAAAATGTTGGTTGAGGGTGTGTTGAGTGCTAAATATTACATTTTATTCCATGGTTTATAGTGCTTTCCCATACAATTTCATGTTAAAAATGTTTAATTAAATTAATTTCCAATATGCAAAATAAATTTCAAAGTCTAAGATGAAATTTGATCTAAAGTGAAGTTTTAAAGTCTAAATGAAGATCAAGCCCAAGTGGCTTGAAGAACTAACGGAGAAGAAAAACAAAGTTTGAACACCAAATGTACATAAGATGAAGATTAAAGATCAAGTGAAATCAAGAGAAGAAAATCATCAATTTTCAATAGGAATTCAATTCCATCAATAGTCATTCGATGGGATTCAATGGAACTCAATGCAATCGAAGGTTCAATCGATAAATTTTGGAATTAATCCAAAAGTTTGCTAGACAATTTTGAAAATTTTTGGTATGATCAAATAATTTATGAAATTTTCATAATGGTTGTTGGACTGTTTTGCACTTTCTCAATTCTATCAAATGAAGTTTCTATCCTATCAACAGGCCCTCGATTGCACTTAAATCCTATCGAAAAGTTCCATTAAAAGAGGCTATTGATACGAAAGTTCGTGAATTTTACAAAGTCAGTGGAAAAAATTACTATTTAAATAGGCTTCTAGGATGTGTTTAGAATACAAATTAGGGTTTAGAGAGAGAGAGAGAGAGAGAGAGAGAGAGAGAGAGAGAAGGAAAAGCTTCTTCGGGCCTTCCTTCTTCTCTGATCTTCAATTTCTAGTTTTACTTTCCTGGTTGTTTTCAGATGTCTTTGCTAGGCTAATATCTTAACTAAGGCTAAGGGATAAACCTTTTGATGAATTCTCATATTTAATTCATTTTAATTCAATTTTATTAATTTTTAATGTTGAATTGTGATTTATGTCATTGAATTCATAATTTGGTGAAAGAATTAATTTGTAAATTCCTTTGATATATTGTTAACTTTGGGTATAATAGATGATTTGGATTTCCTATGATCAATTATCTATATTTTCATAAGAGATCAATCTATTTCAATTCATTTATCTTAGTTGGAATTTGTTTATTGAATTCACAATATTATCTTTTGACTATAACGAACTATTATTCGATTCTAGTTGAGTTATTGAGTTGAATTAGACAAATTACGTTAAAGATTTGTTAATTAAAAATTTTTGAATCCTTTGTTATTTTTTATTATTGTTATCATCTTAATTAGTTCATTAATTAGATTCCCCATTCCTAAAAATCATATCATTTCTAATTATGTTCTTAACAAATCTTTCCCTATGAATCGACCTTGCATTTACCAAGTTATACTCCTTCGCAACCCACACTTGGGGTTGAAAACAATTGCCCATGTAGATCTTGGGTGTTTCAATGACACCACAACCAATTCGTCACCTGATAAACACAACTGCATCATTTTGAGTTCTTAGATATTCAAGGTGGGGGTACACTGTTTAGATGTCTCACACACATTGCTGTTTGTGAAAGTGGAAACGCTTCTTTCTTCAGTATTAATTTTTTTTAAACACTTGCACTCAAACCCATACACCACGTGAGTACTAGAACCTATGACTTCAGCATTGAAACACAGTGTCTACCACTGCACCGTGAGCAAGACCACCCTTCTTTTTCTCATTCTCCGTATATTTATGATTCTTTTGTTTATTTTAATGTATAATGCAATTCACATGGAGGAACGTAGCAGATGTGAGAAATCCAGCCCACGTTTAATATAAACTATAGAAAAGAAATGGCCCAGGCTTCTGTACTAAATGTACACATGTAGCACGCTTCATGAGTGTACAGTCTGATTTCCGGCCTAGGGTATTTTCCCGTGTGCTGATAAATGCCCTTGCAGATTTACCCAACAACCGTAGCCATGTCAATCTGCCGGATATGAAAATTCAAAAAACATTGATGGTTTGGGTGAGGGTAATTGTGCACACTGAGACCACATGACATTTAAACGATCTCATGATCTGGACCATTGGTTTGCCAAGCCTATATGATGGTTGCTGTCATCTGATCAAAATGGTTCCTTGGAGATACCAGGTGGACTCTGCCGAATGGATTATTCATGTTGATAATGGAAGTTTCCCTGATTCATACTGTCCATTTTCTTGTGGGGTCCATGGGATGAAAAAATTCCACTCCTGGTGGAAGCATTTCGTGGGTGGAACCCAATTGGATGGTTCAGATCAATGCATGATTCAACAGTCTAGTTGCCCAACTTGCATGTTGTCTCGACCAAGGAAGTGTAGGGTGCGTTTTCTTACAACACTGGTTGCCGGAATCTCTTGCAAAGACTCCTGCAGTAGTGATCCTTCTATTCCTTTTAGTACAGAACCTTTAATTGATAGGTACATATGACCTTTTTTTCATTTTCATTAGGTCATATATCGTTGGCTAATTGTTATAAAAGACAGCAAACCAGCGGCATTCAATCTACATGTACAAAAGATTTCCAAAGCTTTTGCCCTTTTCGGTAGTGAAGGAACCGTGATTGACAGGTAATTGACAGGTGCACATGACATTATTTTATTAGGTTACATCCTAGGTGCAGAAAACTATATCCTCGGTAGCAGGCAATCCACACCTGCCCATTGCATTTTTCACAACGACACCACCGTTGAGGTCAAATCGCCTTCTCGGAAGGATTTCTGTGTTCACATGGTCCAAACATTGATCCAAAATACATTTTGTTCATCCAATGAACTTGCATGCATGAGTGCTAGTGGTAGATTTTTAAAGTTTGGGATCTTCATCTTATCACATAAAAGCAAGGACAAGTATGATAATACTACTCGAGATGGGATTCAATCCTGACTTGCATAGTGAAAGAATCTGCATTCCAAGGACAACTAAGATATATACAAGTGGACCTGATTAAGGTCCATGTTGCTGGGCCCACCTATATAACATCAAATGTCTATCGTGCACTCTAGGACCACCACACAGTGAATTGCATTGCACTAGGCCTAATCTCTGTAAGGTCTCATTGAGATGTTTTGTTGGGAATATGTGGAAGTAAATTCTGAATTCCGATCACACATGATTAAGTAAATGTAAATAAGCAATTACAAAGTACATGCAATTTTAAGAAGGAAAACCCCTCAAATATATACCGTACAGGACCATCATGCCCTCAAATTTATTAACAGCTAGGCTAATGTTAACTGTGTATGGTGGGTGAATTTCTTTCTTGTAGGAATTCACATTCATGCTAAAACATAAGGCATGGCAACAAAATAAGGTGAGTTATGTGCTTTTAGCCAACGCGCAACCTTGTTGATTACTATGAGCAACTGGATTGTTGTGTTTGAATACCTTAAGAATCAATATGCCACTGACGATGACTTTAAGAATGCATGTATTAGATGCCGGGAGGATCAATCCAATGACCTCCATATTCAAGACAACTTCCTCTTCTACAAAAATCGATTATGTATTCCATGGAGTTCATTGCAGGAGCATGTGATCCAAGAGTTACATGGAGGTGACCTCAGCAGCCACCTAGAGTGAGAGAAGACAATAGCTCTATTAGAGAAATGTTACTATTAGCCACAACTAAAATGAGATGTTGAAAAAGCGGTGCAATGATATCATGTGTCATGCTTCTAAGGGGTCAAAGATTACGAGCCTATATACTCCATTGTCAGTACCTCATGACAACCCTTGGGAGGATTTGTCCAAAGACTTTGTGCTAGCTAGATCCTCCTCAGACCTAGCATGGAATGAACTCAATATTTGTTGTGATCAACATATTCTCCAAAATGACTCATTTTATACCATATATGAAGCCTCGACGCTATACATGTCACAAATTTATTCTTCCGAGAGGTGCGAGTACATGGTGTCCCAAAATCTATCACCTCATTATGAGACTTAGTTCCTTCGTCACTTATGGAGCTTCGAACGATCTATAACAGCCTTGCCTATTGTAGAGCTATGGGATTAGTTAACGTTGAGGTAGAGTCGGACTCCATGTTGGTGGTGGGGCTCCTAAATGGGACTTTCAAGTCAAGCTGGTGTTGGATGTATTGGATGCGGAGGATAGAAAGATTAAGTGTCAAAGGCCAGGTAAGCTTTTCCCATGTTCTAAGGGAAGAGAACGGTCCAGCCGATGGTCTATCCCAAATGGGGTCTGAGGGAGGAGTTTGTTTCATCCTAACACTACGTGAAAAACGGAAAAAAAGGATGAATTTTGAGATGGTCCTGGATCGTCTCTAAAATTGCTTGGTTTAAAGACGCTTTAGAGACCGCCATAAACCAGCCGTCTCTAACATTTTAGACGGCCCCTTATCGTCCTTAATAGTCTTAAAAATTTCAGCGTCCACAAATCGTTTAGGATGGTCATTGACTGTCTTATATGCGGCCATTTGAGATGGTCATTGGCTGTCTAAATTAGAGACGGTCATTGGCCGTCTTGTAATCTGAGACTATCAAAGACTATCTCTATTAGAGACGGTCCTTAGCCGTCTTATAGCTCTACCAAAGACTCTCTAATAGAGACTGTCAATGACCGTCTCTATTAGAGACAGTCCTAAACCGTCTTAAAACCTTGTGAAAGACCCTCTCTATTAGAGACAGTCAAGAACCGTCTCTGTTAAAGACTGTCGATGACCGTCTCTATTAGAGACGGTCCTAAGCCGTCTTTATTAGGGACGGCCTCTAACACTTGGGTCAAAAATTAAAAAGCTCAAAAAAATTATGAATTTCGCAAAAAAAATAAAAATAGTCGAAAAGCTTAGAAAATTAATTAACAATGTTTAAGAAAATTTTAAATTTTACAAAAAAAAGACCTGTAATTTTATAAAAATCTAGATTTTGAAAAAAAAAATTAAGAACTTCGAATAATGTTGATAATTTTGAAAAAAAAAATTTCGATAAAAAAAAAGATATTTTGAAAAAGAAAATTTAAAAATTAAACAAAATTGTGAAAAAATTGACAAACTGTAAAAAATATATATATTTTTTAAAAAAGAAAACTAAATTTTGTATTTTGACAAGAAAAATTAAAAAGTTATATAACAAAAGTAAGTTAAAAAAATGATATTTTGAAAATGAAATTTTAAAAAATTAAACAAAATTGTAAAAAAAATGACAAATTGTAAAAAATATATTTTTTAAAAAAGAAAACTAAATTTTGTGTTTTGACAAGAAAGATTGAAAAGTTAGAAAACAAAAGTGAGATTTTGATGATGTGTCTACGAGAAAGAGGGTTTTTAGTGACGAAACTTATTTTCATCGCTAAAAGTGACTTTTAGCGACGAAAGAAATTTTTAGGCAAGCCCCTCATCCAAGTTGGACACATAATGAGTGGGTTGGATATGTGAATACATTTAGGCAGGCTCAATATATGATTATGAATGTTTAAAGGAAACCCTTCTCCACTATGTTTAGGAGAGTTACTCGTTACCCTTACCAGAGTAAACTCTATGGGGTCCACCGTTATTTATTTATTTTATCCACTCCATTTATCCATGTTAACAGATCATATGAGGTCTAAAGTAAAAAAAAAAAGGAAGCATAACCAAAGCTCAAGTAGACCACACCACAGGAAAATAGTGTGATTGAACCTCTACCATTTAAAATTTCTTGGAGGCCATAGAAATTTTGGATCAAGCTGATGTTTGTGTTTTCTATTCATTCATATATTTTTATATTATGAACAACCTTTAACCATTTTTGGACAATCTGATTAGTCCGGATTGAAGAGTAAATAACTTCAGATGTTTAAATCAAAATTCACTCGAATTATTGATCAATCTTGTTTGCCCAATATCTTTCTCATGTGTAGCAAGATCGGGGCAAGTAATTGGTCAAATTGAGGGTAATGATTAGCAAAATAGAGTGAATGGACTAGACATGTAAAATGGGCCAAATATTCTACTCAAAATTGTGACCCAATTTACTGACCTCGTGAGAACCTAAGAATTGATGTTAGTAAGTTTTGTGGGCCCCATCATGATGTGTGTCGAACATCAATACTGTGGATTTGATGTGTCCCCTTTAGGTTATGAGATATCTCTTCATTTATATCTTTTTGATATTATGAACATGTTGGATGTCAAATAAACATTACTGTGGGCCTAAGGAAGGTATCAACAGTAGAAATCATTATTCCACGCTATTTGGCGTGGCATGGTACACTTAAGTTTTGGATTTACTGAAAATTTGGGATCAACCCACACCGTTCATCCATTTTTCGAGATAATTTTAGAGAATTATCCAAAAAATGAATCATATCCAAAGATTAAATGGACCACACCACAAATAAGGGGAACGGATTGACTACTCCCCCTGACACCATCCAATGGTTGGTGGTTGGTGCTTTGTGAGCCCTCCCATGGTGTATGTGTTTAATCCATGTCATCTATCTATTTTTAAAGATCATCTTACGGTATGAGACCAAAAATGAGATATATCCAAATCGTAAGTGGACCACATTCCAGGAAATAGTGTTGAATGAGCGTCAACCATTAAAAAACATTTTGGGGCCATAAAAGTTTTGGATCAAGCTGATTTTTGTTTTTACCCTTCAACTAGCCATGTATGACCTAATCAACATATTGGATGTCAAATAAATAGTACAGTGGGCCTTAGGATGATTTTAATGATGGATATCCAATCACTATTGTTTTCATGTGGTGTGGTGCACCTGAGATATCGATTTATATACAGTGGGCACTAAGGTGGGCCCATATAAAGTTTTTAATGGTGGGTGTTTAATTACCATTATTTTTTACGTTGTAGTCTACTTAAGATTTGAATATGATTCATTTTTGAACTCATATCCCATAATGAGTTGGCAAAACAAATGGACCATATGGATATACAATATATAAATCAAAGTAGGCCCGAGGTCAAGTCTGGCATCAGGTTGGTTAAGGTTAGGCCAAAGGAGCTGGGCAACAAAGAGCTCTGTTGGAGCCTATATAACTTAATAAACTGATTGGATGTCAAATAAATAGTAAAGTGGGCCTTAGGAGGATTTTAATGATGGATATCCAATCACTATTGTTTTCATGTGGTGTGGTCCACCTGAGATTTATATACCTCTCATTCTTGGGCCCCACCATGATGTATGTTTTGTATCCACACCTTCCATCAATTTGGAGAGATCATTTTAGGGCAATGTCTAAAGATCAAGTTAAATCCAAAGTTCCAGTGGACCCCAGCACAAAAAACAAATTGATTTAAAACTTCTATGGCCCTCAAAATGTTTTTAATGGTCGACGCTCAATAGTGTTTTCTGATTGTGTGGTCCACCCAAGATTTATTTCAGGCTCATTTTTTGGGATTGTACACAAAATGATGTTATGAAATGTATGGACGGCATGGATGAAACAAATCGATCATGGTGGGGCCCATAGAGTGATACTAGGTCCAAACATGAGTTTTAAATGCAGCTGAAACTGGGTCTAACCCCTCATCCAAGTGGGACACACATAATGAGCTTGATCCGAAACTTCTCCAGCTACTTATAATGAGCTTGACCCCTCATCCAATCTGTTTTTAATGGTGGAAGTGCAATGCCCAATTTGTAGTCCACTCAAGCCTTGTTCTTGCCTAATATTTTGCATGATACTTTATAATGATATGAGAAAAAAGATTAGGTTATAGGACTCTATAGGACCTATAAAAATATATGTTTTATATCGAAGCCGTCCATCTATTTTGAAATATTATTATAGGGCTCTATAGGGCCTACAAAAATATATGTTTTATATTTAAGCTGTCCATCTATTTTGAAATATTATTATAGGTCATGAAACTAAAAATTAGGTATATTAAAGGCTAAAGTGGACCACACGAACATGGAGATTAAATCACATGTGCTTCCTTTGGTGTGGTCCTCTTGGGCCTTCAATATACTTTATTTTTGAGATCATGTACTAAAATTATTTATTAAAATTAATGGATGGAATGGATAAATAAAATACATCATGGTAGGTCCCACAGAGCTCCGGATAGGACATTCATGTCCATCTTACCCCATCTATGCCTAAAATTGGGAAACAAATTGGCTACTCCCCCAGCCACCTTCCCTGTTGCTGGTGGTCAGTGCTCTGTGGGCCCCACCATGATGTATGTGTTTCATCCATTCTGTTCATCCATATTTAAAGATCATTTTATCGCTTAATCCTAAAAATGAGAGGGATATAAATCTCTAATGGACCACACCATATGAAAACAATAATGATTAAATATCCACCGTTAAAATCCTCCTACTCCCATTGTACTATTTATTTGACATCCAACATGTTGATTAGGTCGTACAGGCCTAGATGAAGGGAAAAAACAAAAATCAGCTTGATCTAAAACTTCTATGCCCCTAAAATATTTTTAATGGTTGACGCTTATTCAACACTATTTCTTGTAATGTGGTCCACCTGAGATTGGGATATACCCCATTTTTGGTCTCATATCATAAAATGATCTGTAAAAATAGATGGACGACATGGATGCAACACATACATCATGGTGGGTCCCATAGAGCACTGACCACCGTTTCGGGCGCGCGCTCAAGACAGAGCCGCGCGCCCTTTTTTTTTCATTTCTCTCTCTCTCTCTCTCTCTCTCCCTCTCTCTCCCTCCCCGTTCCCTAGCCCTATCTCCCTCCCGATCTTGCTCCAACTCTCTCATCTTCCTCCCTTTCTCTATTCGTTCCCCAATCTCTCTCTCTCTCTCTCTCTCTCTCTCTCTCTCTCTCTCTCTCTGTTCCCCAATCCGTCCCTCCTTCGTCTCTTGCAATCCGTTGCCGAATGCCCTACCCACGCACACCCTCTCTCTCGCTCTCTTGCTCTCTCTGAAGCTCGGTTGAAGGTCATCCACGACCGTGAGGTATCTCTCTCTCAATCTCTCTCAATCTCAATATCGATTTAGGGATTTGGAGATTTGGGGATTTAGGAATTTAGGGCGTGTTTGGGCAGTGGGATTAGAAGGGATTAGGTGGGATGGAATTGCAATTGGTCCTGTGCCTAACACTAGTTCCACAAACATGTGTAAGATCTCAGCCGTTCATTGGTAGGTGGTCAAGTGGTGAATGTGCATATGTCCACATTCAACTGGACTACCTGATGAACTAACCATCCAGATTTTATTTATTTTTTTGCAGTAGGGAACATTCCCATGATGGCCCACCTAGTGAAAGACTAGGATCTCACGCCATTTCCCCATGAGGGTTTAAGCAGAGCCTGCAGTTGGAAATTGGTGAATGCTGCTGACAGAGAGGAGAAATGATTAGATACATTGTCTACAAATTTTGCTAGTTGTCTGCATTGTTGCTCAGTCATTAGATGCAATCGCCAAACGAAATGATTTTCTCAATAGTAGTTGGGCTACGCTTAAAGACTTTATATGGGAGGGCAGGGCAGATCTGGTCTATCTATTGTAGAGACTTAGGCTACAGGTTTTTTTTTTTGTTTGTTTGTTTAGGGTATCTGGATAATCTAGGGTGAAGGATAGTAGCTGGCGGAGGGTGAGCATGGGGCTCAAGAAGTGGGTGAGTAGGAATTGTCGCCTTGCTGTTGGTTCGCAAGGAGGCATAAAAGCTGAAGTTTTCTGCATTTTGAGTGGCTGCTTGGCATGCTTTAATTTTTTTGAATATTATTCCTTATTGTATAGTGTTGAGTAACATTTCTTTGAATATTAGTCCTTGCTTACCAGGCTACAAGCAAGAAAATTGTGAAAGTCGATGTGTATGTTGCAGGTATGTTGATGGAGTTTCTTCTTTTATTTTTATTCCATTTTATCTCAAGAGTGTAGATATTTTGCACTGAATACTCCATTGTTTTATTGCAGCAGCATGTGATGTCCCTGGAATTGAAAGATATCTTTTTTATCTCAGGAGTTTCTTCAGGTGAGTACTCTATTGAATTCGTTTGATAGTACTGAAGAATGATGCATGTGAGAGGGATCCAGGGATGATTTAGAAAATCATCTGATACAATTTGTTATCTTCTTGAGTCCTTTGGTTTTGGTCTAAAATGAAATGGGCCACCATGCCAAAACAGGATCAAAACCAACTGATACAGGGTGAGTTGTATGTTTCCAGTCCTCTGGCAAGAAAGAAATGCCTCCCCTTTAACATTAAAAATGTGGAGAAATATTGTAAGATTGAAAGAAAATATTTTACAATAATGGTTTTAAATTAGAAGTCAGTATGGTTAATGAGAGTGCTGACTGTTTGGCGAAGTTAGTAAGTCTGTATTATGAAGAATGGCTGGACAGTTTACAAACATTATTTTGGGTTCTGTAAAAGTCTCCTGCTTGTACTTTTGCTACTTGATTCGATTGTGCATCCAATCAAAGCTTAAATAGATATAAAATATTGGAAGTAATAAGTACAGTTCTATTGATGGCATGCTTACTGTTTGACATTAATCACTTGAAATCCTTGTTTACCATGTATTGATCGATGCAGTGATGTTGAATATGTTTCCTTTTCCTTCCATCTGTTTTTATTTTCATAAATGAGAAGTGTCAACCTAACTTTAATCCATGCTTAGTAGATTAAATCTTTGTGAGGAAAAATGGTGGCAGCCCTATGCTTTTGGGGGTGTAAAACAATGTAAGAACATCATTAAATTGGCTCCAGTTGAAAGTATAATAAATTTATTTTTCGACTAGCCTAACATCATATAATTTTAATACTATTTGAATGACTTAGAACCATTTGGTTCTTTGGTGGAAAGCTTTTAGTCCTTTAGTGAAATTGGTGGGAGCTTCTTTGATGGTTTTGTTCATCTTTTCTAGTACAAAGGTAGAAGCAGATGGATCAAATCACAAGTATAAGCCCTTTGTATGCAAACAAAGTGGGTCTTTTTCACAATCCAAGGTAATCTTTTTTTATTTTTTTTCTTTTATAGATCCCATACTGCAAGTAGAGTAACATTGTAACCATGGATATGCCATTGATGGGAAGCCATGTGACATCCTTCCATAGTCCACGGTTCCACTTTATTATTGGAGTTGTGGTCTGCTGTAATTTATATTAGCAGTTGCTAACTTATGGATGGATGTCTGTTTGATTGTTTTCGTTTGCACATCAATATTAAGCATAAAGACAATAAAGAAAATAGTATCTTATCATTAATCTCACATCCTGCTAAACTTTTTTTGGCAATATGCCTTCAATTACGTGAACCATCTTGTTCTGTGGGATCTTCGACCTCTTGGCTTGACTGGTAATGATCTTATTTAGATCGCTGCTTGTGGGCATGTTTGGGTGTTCATAGTTCCCATGTTCAACATGATGCACTAGTATCCAGTCTTGGATGAAATAACATCTTCCTCTTCCTGCTCTTATCTCAGCCATGCTTTGGGGAGGGAAAAGTGGAAAAATGATAGCCTGTTTAGTGTGGTTGTCATTTTTTGTGTCATACCAAATCCCTAGCCTGATAATCTTTCATATTCAGTTGATCGAGAATTGTTGTATTTTTTAATCTCTTTTTTTTTTTTTTTCTTTCTTGAGCCACATTGTTTATGATCTATAGCAGTGATGTCAGTTTCTTTAGTTCATTTAGTTGAAGTGTCCATTTTAGTTGATTGCAGGGTATAGGTAGGATTTTAAAGGATCTTATTTTTTCATGGTATCCTTTTAAATATGTTCTAAACTTAATAGACGGTCTAGATCTATCTCTTAAATTGTCCAAGTTACCCAATGCAACTAAAATAGTGTAATTCACAGTGCTCCAAAAGAGCATTGAATCATTTCTCAAACTTAGAAACCCCACCTATTTAGTAGCCTTTTAAATCTATCATCGAAGAAAAACTAACCAACCCACCTATTTTCAAGTACTTTAAATGAAAAAAACAACCATTCATTTCTAAATTAGTAGACCTCTTATTTTTATAAATAGCCATTTCTTCCTTTATTTCATCGTTCAGTTGTCCAAACATACATACAAGAAAGAGAGAGATGGGATGTTTATAATAATATTAAAAAAAAAATCAGTTTATATAAAAAAAAATTTCCATTTGATGCTTTTTTATGGATGCATCATGCATGGTTTTATGATAAAACACATGTATGTATAAAATATATTATTTTTTCCAAATAGGACATTTATGATAAAACAAATTATTTGCTCTAAACATGACATTTATCAAAGGAGCACTATCAGGTGATATTTAATAGATTTTCATTATAAATAGATTAAGAGCCAATGATAATTATTAGTAGACTTGTAGCCAAAAATAAAGAATTTGATTTTTTTTAAAACATGGAAAGACTAATCAGTCCTACTTCTTGCAACTTCAGCCACTGCTTCAAATGGAGGGACTGCACAAAGATTTGTTTAGAGAGACTACTAATGGTGAACTAGCAGCAGCAACAAATATGAGAGTTACAAAGGTGAAAAGAAACATAAGGTGGTCGGTAAGATAAGATGCATGATTTTCCTTTTCAACTGTTAGTCATAGATTAATAGTACTTGTTTCAATTTTCTTGGATGGATGATGAATGTATTTGGGAATGTAAATGAAAATAAAAAACTTATAATATATATATATATATATATATATATATATATATATATATATATATATATATATATTATCAATGGAGGATACCTTGTTTAGGAGGACATAAAATTCTTGTAGCTTATGGTATGGTCCCCCAATATTGGTTGTATGTTACTAGTATGTAGTTGATAATACTAGGTTCAATAGTAGACAATACTAGAGAATCCCTAAACTTAAACCTACACCTAATCCTAATCTACTCCTTAACCTAAACCTAAACTTGAAAACCCAAACCTAAATCTGTACACAAACCTGAACTCGAACCCGATTTCCTAAACCTAAACCTTAACCTATTCTCAATTCCCTAAACTGTAACCTATAACCTAACCTAAACCTAAGCCTATAACCTTCACTTATAACCTAAACCTAAATCTATAACCAAAACCTGTAACCTTAACCTAAACATAAAACCTAAACCTGATCTCGAACCTAAATTTGAATCCCTAAACCCTTATCCTAAACCTAAAACCTAAACGTAAACTCGATCTCGAACCCAAACCTGATTTCTTATATCTAAAACTTAACGTATTCTCAAATCCTTAAACTTAAACCTACACCTAATCCTAATCTCAACTCCCTAACCTAAACCTATACATAAACTTGAAAACCCAAACCTAAACCCGATCCCGAACCCGAATCTGAATCCCTAAACGCTTAGCCTAAACCTAAAACTCAAACGTAAACCCGATCTCAAATTCGAACCCAATTTCCTAGACCTAAACCTTAACATATTCTCAAATCCCTAAACCTAAACCTACACCTAATCCTAATCTCAACTCCCTAACCTAAACCTAAACCTAAACATGAAAACCCAAAACTAAACCCGAACCTAAACCCGATTCCGATTTCCTAAACTTAAATTTGACCTTAACCTAAACCTATTCTCAAATCCCAAAACCTGTAACCTAAACCTAAACCTATAACCTATAACCTAAACCCGAACCCATTCTCAAATCCCAAAACCTATAACCTAAACCTAAACCAAAACCTATAACCTAAACCAAAACCAAAACCTATAACTTAAACCCGAACCCGAACCCGAATTCCTAAACCTTAACCTAAACATATAACCTATAACCTATAACTGAAGCCTATACCCAAACCTAAAACCTTACTTATAACCTAAAAATATTCTTAAATCCTCAAACCTTAACCTATAACCTTACTTATAACCTAAAACTATTCTAAAATCCCAAAACCTATAACTTAAATCTGAATCCAAACCCGAACCCGAACCCGAATTCCTAAACCTTAACTTAAAAATATAACCTATAACCTATAACCTAAGCTTATAACTTAAACCTAAACCTAAACCTAAACCTAAACCTATAACCTAATCCTAAACCTATAACCTAAACTTAAATCCCTAAACCTTAACCTAAACCTATAACCTTAACTCAAATCCGTAAACCTAAACTCATAACCCAACCTAAACCTATACTTATAACCTAAAACCTATAACCTAAATCTGAATCCAAACCCGAACCCGAACGCAAATTCCTAAACCTTAACCTAAACATATAACCTATAACCTAAGCCTATACCTAAACCTAAAACCTAAAGCTAAAGCTAAAGCTAAACCTATAACCTATAACCTAAACCTATAATCTAAATGTATTATCAAATCCCTAAACCTAGACCTACACCTAATCCTAATCTCAACTCCCTAACCTAAACCTAAACCTAAACTTAAAAACTCAAACCTAAACCCGTTCCCGAACCCGAACTCGATTTCCTAAACCTAAAACCTTAACCTATTCTCAATTCCCTAAACTATAACTTATAACCTAAACCTAAAACCTAAATGTATTCTCAAATGCCTAAATCTAAACCTACACCTAATCCTAATCTCAACTCCCTAACCTAAACATAAACCTAAACTTGAAAACCCAAACTTAAGCCCTATCCCGAACTCGAACCCGATTTCCTAAACATAAACCTTAACCTATTCTCAATTCTCTAAACCTAAACCTTATAACCTAAACCTAAACATAAACCTATAACCTATAACCTAAACCTAAAATCTAAATGTATTCTCAAATCCCTTAACTTAAACCTACACCTAATCCTAATCTCAACTTCCTAATCTAAACCTAAACATAAACTAGAAAATGCAAACCTAAACCCGAACCTGAATTCCTAAACCTAAACCTTAACCTATTCTCAATTCCTAAACCTATAGCTGATAACCTAAACCTTAACCTATTCTCAATTCCCTAAACTTATAGCTTATAACCTAAACCTAAATCATAACCTAAACCTAAACCTATAGCCTAAACTTAAACCTAAAACCTAAATGTATTCTCAAATCCCTAAACCTAAACCTACACCTAATCCTAATCTCAACTCCCTAACCTAAACCTAAACCTAAACTTGAAAACCCAAACCTAAACCCGATCCCGAACCTGAACCTGATTTCCTAAACCTAAACCTTAACCTATTCTCAATTCCCTAAACCTAGAGCTTATAACCTAAACCTAAACCTAAACCTAAACCTATAATCTTAACCTAAACCAAAACTTATTACCTAAAACCTTAACCTATAACCTATAACCTAAACTTATAACCTATAACTTAACCTTAGCCTATAACCTAAAACCTAAACCTAAACCTAAAACCTAAATGTATTATCAAATTCCTAACCTAAACCTACACCTAATCCTAATCTCAACTCCCTAACCTAAACCTTAACCTATTCTCAATTCCCTAAACCTTAACCTATAACCTAACCTAAACCTAAACCTATAACCTGCACTTATAACCTAAACCTATAATCTAAACCTAAGCCTAAACTTAAAACAGAAATATATTCTCAAATCCTTAAACCTAAACCTACACCTAATCCTAATCTCAACTCCCTAACCTAAATATAAACCTAAACTTAAAAACCCAAACCTAAACCCGATCCTGAACTTGAACCCGATATCCTAAACCTAAACCTTAATCTTTAATCTATTCTCAATTCCCTAAAGCTATAACCTATATACTATAACCTATAACCTAAACCTAAACCTATAGCCTAAACCTAAATCAAAACCTATAACCTAAACCTTAACCTATAACCTATAACCTAAACTTATAACCTATAACCTAACCTTAACCTAAACCTATAACCAAAAATCTAAACCTAAACCTAAAACCTAAATGTACTCTCAAATCCCTAAACCTAGACCTACACCTAATCTTAATCTCAACTCCCTAACCTAAACCTAAACCTAAACTTGAAAACCCAAATCTAAACCCTATCTCGAACCCGAACCCGAATCCAATTTTTTAAACCTAAAACCTTAACCTATTCTCAATTCCCTAAACTATAGCTTATAACCTAAACCTAAACCTAAGCTTAAACCTTTACCTAAACCTAAACCTAAACCTATAACCTATAACCTATAACCTAAGCCTAAAACCTAAACCTAAACCTAAAACAGAAATGTATTCTCAAATCCTTAAACCTAAACCAACACCTAATCCTAATCTCAACTCCCTAACCTAAACCTAAACCTAAACTTGAAAACCCAAACCCAAACCTAATCCTAAACCCGAACCCGATTTCCTAAACTTAAACCCTTAACCTATTCTCTACTCCCTAAACCTTAACCTATAACCTGCACTTATAACCTAAACCTAAGTGTAAAACCTAAACCTAAACCTAAAACTTAAATGTATTCTCAAATCCCTAAACCTAAACCTACACCTAATCCTAATCTCAACTCCCTAACCTAAACCTAAACATAAACTTAAAAATGGAAACCTAAACTCGAACCCGAACCTGAACCCGATTTCCTAAACCTAAACCTTAACCTATTCTCAATTCCCTAAACCTATAGCTTATAACCTTAATCTATAACCTAAACCTAAACCTAAAACCTAAATGTATTCTCAAATCTCTAAACCTAAACCTACACCTAATCCTAATCTCAACTCCTTAACCCAAACCCAAACCTAAATTTGAAAACTCAAACCTAAATCCGATCCTGAACCCAAACCCGATTTTCTAAACCTAAACCTTAACCTATTCTCAATTCCCTAAACCTATAGCTTATAACCTAAGCCTAAACCTAAACCTTAACCTAAACCAAAACTTATGACCTAAAACCTTAACATATAACCTATAACCTAAACTTATAACCTATAACCTAACCTTAACCTAAACCTAAAACTAAACCGTAACCTATAACCTAAAACTTAAACCTAAACCTAAACTTAAACCAAAACCTAAACCTAAAACCTAAATGTATTCTCAAGTCCCTAACCTAAATCTACACCTAATCTTAATCTCAACTCCCTAACCTAAACCTAAACCTATACTTGAAAACCCAAACCTAAACTCGATCCTGAACCCGAACCCGATTTCCTAAACGTAAACCTTAACCTAAACCAAAACTTATGACCTAAAACCTTAACCTATAATGTATAACCTATAACCTAAACTTATAACCTATAACCTAACATTAAGCTAAGCCTAAAACTAAACCGTAACCTATAACTTAAAACCTAAACCTAAACCTAAACTTAAACCTAAAACTTAAATGTATTCTCAAATCCCTAACCTAAATCTACACCAAATCGTAATCTCAACTCCCTAACCTAAACTTAAACCTATACTTGAAAACCCAAAACTAAACCCGATCCATAACCCGAACCCGATTTCCTAAACCTAAACCTTAACCTATTCTCAATTTCCTAAACCTTAACCTATAACCTAACCTAAACCTAAACCTATAACCTGCACCTATAACCTAAACCTAAGCCTAAAACCTAAACCTAAACCTAAAACATAAATGTATTCTCAAATCCTTAAACCTAAACCTACACTTAATCCTAATCTCAACTCCCTAACCTAAACTTGAAAACCCAAACCTAAACTTGATCCCGAGCCCGAACGCAATTTCCTAAACTTAAACCTTAACCTTTAACTAATCTCAACTCCGTAACCTAAACTTGTAAACCTAAACCTATACCTGATCCCAAACCGAACCCGATTTTCTAAACCTAAACCGATTTCCTAAACCTAAAACTTTAACCTATAACCTAACCCTAACCTAAACCTAAAACCTAAACCTTAAACTAAAACCTAAAAGCTAAACCAAAACCTAAAACCTAAATGTATTCTCAAATCCCTAAACCTAAACCTACACTTAATCCTAATCTCAACTCTCTAACCTAAACCTAAACCTAAACTTGAAAACCCAAACCTAAACCCGAACCCAAACACGAACCCGAATTCCTAAACCTAAACCGATTTCATAAACCTAAAACTTTAACCTATAACCTATAACTTAAACTTATAACCTATAACCCAACCTTAACCTAAACCTAAAACCTAAACCTTAAGCTATAACCTAAAACCTAAACCTAAACCTAAAACCTAAATGTATTCTCAAATCCCTAAACCTAAACCTACACCTAATCCTCATCTCAACTCCCTAACCTAAACATAAACCTAAACTTGAAAAGCTAAACCTAAACCCGATCCCGAACCCGAACCCAATTTCCTAAACCTAAATCTTAACCTATTCTTAATTTCCTTAACCTATAGCTTATAACCTAAATCTAAACCTAAAACCTAAATGTATTCTCAAATCCCTAAACCTAAACCTACACCTAATCCTAATCTCAACTCCCTAACCTAAACGTAAATCTAAACTTGAAAACCCAAACCTAAACTCGATCCCGAACTCGAACCTGAACCCGATTTCCTAAACCTAAACCTTAACCTATTTTCAATTCCCAAAACCTATAGCTTATAAACTAAACCTAAACCCAAACCTTAACCTAAACTTATAACCTTTAACCTAAACCAAAACCTATGACCTAAAACCTTAACCTATAACCTAAACTTATAACCTATAATCTAACCTTAACCTAAACTTAAAACCTAAACCTTAACCTATAAAGTAAAACCTAAACCTAAACCTAAAACCTAAATGTATTCTGCAATCCCTAAACCCAAATGTATTTTGCAATCCCTAAACTTAAACTTACACCTAATCCTAATCTCAACTCCTTAACCTAAACCTAAACCTAAACCTAAACTTGAAAACCCAAACTTAAACCCGATCTCGAACCCGAACCTGATTTCCTAAACCTAAACCTTTTCTCAATTCCCTAAACCTTAACCTATAACCTAACCTAAACCTAAACTTATAACTTGCACTTATAACCTAAACCTAAACCTATAAGAAAAAAAAGAAAAAAAAAGCGAATGAAGTTTCTGCAATTCTTCATGATTCTGAATTATAATGTTTTGTTGGTTGAATATTTATGCATGGATGAATGTAATGTGGAAGATTGTTTGTGTTTGGATAGATGTAGTTTATGTTTGGATGAATGTAGTTTATGTTTGGATGGATTTATGTAGTTTAGGTTTAGATGGATGTGAATGTGAATATGATGAAATATATTATATAACAGGTGTATATCAGGAAGAATACGATGTTAAAACAGGTGTATATAACAGGTGTATATTAGGAAGAATATGATATTGTAACAGGTGTATATTGTTTGTGTTTGGATGGATGTAGTTTATGTTTGAATGGATTTAGTAGTTTGGGTTTAGATGGATGTGAATGTGAATATGATGAAATATATTATATAACAGGTGTATATTAAGAAGAATACGATATTGTAACAGGTGTATATAACAGGTGTATATCAGGAAGAATATGATATGAACAGGTGTATATGCAAATACGAGACGGCTGAAGACCGTCCTTTTACAAGACGGTCCATGACCATCCTTTTCAGACTCATAAGAGACGGTTCATGACCGTCATTTTCAAAGATGGTCGTAGACTGTCCTTTACTAGTTCATAAGAGACGGTCCATGACCATCTTTTTTAGGTTCATACGAGACGGTCTATAATCGTCCTTTTTATTGACGGTCATGGGTCATCCTTTTTACGGATGGTCTAGGACCGTCCTTTTAAGCTTCATTTTAAGTCCCCTAGTACCTGCCTTTATAGACGGTCTATGACCGTCCTTCTTTAGAGACGGTCCATGACCGTCCTTCTTTAGAGACGGTTTATGGCCGTTCTTTAAAAAATACGACATGTCAAAATTTGACGGCCGTTGCGGCGGTCCAGGATCGTCCTTTTTGGCCTTTTGAGACGGTTTTCAACCCTCCTTTTTTACCTGTTTTGGCATAGTATAAATCTAGTATTAGTCATATCCATAGCTTTATTTTCAGTTTCCCTACATGATAGCCTCCCTAGGTCTTTTTTAATCGAGCAACCCGAAAGCGGTTAAGGTCTCTGTACATGTTTCCCACTTATATGATATAATAGTCGAGCTTTTTTTTTTTTTTTGAAAGTTCCTTCGTCACTTTTGGAGGATTTTATGAAGATTATTTGACACTAAGTTTCAGTTTAACAGTGCATATTATCTACAGACAAATGGGAAAACTGAAGTGGTGAATTGTACACTTGGGAATCTTATATGATGCATCTTAAGAGATAAGTCTAAGCAATGGGATTTTACCTTGACCCAAGTGAAATTCGTGTTCAACAATATGTAAAACCATTCCACCAGTAAGTCTTTGTTTGAAGCTGTGTATGGATGAGTCCTTAAGCATACTCATGATTTGTTTCCATTGCCCAAGCTTCTGGCGTGAGCGTTGCTATAGAACATATGGAGGATCGAATCATAAGTGCACGTTGATGTTTAGGCAAAGTTGCAAGTATCCAATGACAAATATAAGGAAATGGTTGACACACATCGGCAATGTCTGAAGGTATTTGAAGTGGGCGACAATGTCATGCTTTATCTGGGCAAGGAGAGATTTTTTATTGGGACGTACAATAAGCAAAATAAAAAGAAGATTGAACCAGTACATATACTTCATAAGATCAATGACAATGCTTAAGTCATTCATCTTCCTAAAGGCATAGAGCTCTTAAGCATGTCACTGTGGCAAACCTATACATGAACTGAAGCTCGAGGATATCTAACTCGGGGATGAGTTTTTTTTTTTTCCAAGTAGAGGGGATCTGATGTATGACATGGATTAAGCATGTCATGTTCCAGACATGAATTAATTGGAAGAAGACCGAAAGGAAATTGAAAATTTTCGGCATAGTTTAATTGATCAACTAGGATTGAACAAATCTCTACATAATTCAATCGATCGATCGAAACTTAGATGATTTATTTATTTTTATCTCTAGATATTTTTAGGCCATCTTGATAGATTGATCCGACCCAATCGTTTGATCGATCAATCCGACCCAATCGATCGATCGACACTAGACAATGGGAGTTTCCATGTTTTTAGTTTTTATTTTCTTATTTATTTAATTCTTTGTTAATTATGCCTTAGAGTTTATTTACAATTCTTTAAGCTTGAAAAATCATGTTTTAAGCTAGTTTTTTTTTTTTTTAAATGTGAGTTTATTTACAATTCTTTAAGCTTGAAAACTCATGTTTTAAGTTAGTTTTTAATAAAAATTTGTGAGTTTATTTACAATTATTTAAGCTTGAAAACTCATGTTTTAAGTTAGTTTTTAATAACAATTTCACAAATTTCTTTTATTTTTCTCATGGATTCGAAGATTTTCTTTTGCGGATTCAAAAGAGCTTAATGAATTCAAAGTGTTTATCGTTTTAGGAAGATGGTGATTGTCCTCATCATTCCTTTCCCTTGTCCCAAGCTAGACTTGATCATACATTTTTATTTTATTTTTTTGGGACTGAATGTAGACAGTAAGCATTCAGAGAAGTGGAGAAATCATGCCAATCATGTCTTTAAAAATCATTCAAAATTTTGGTTTAAGATTGGTCTAGCACATCAGTAAAAGCAAATACCCAATGTTCCGGTCTATACCTATTTCAGAGACATGTAATCAAACAGAGAAGGAAAATATAAAAGCAAATACGACTCCTCTTCCTCCATTGCATGCTGCATCCCAAGTGATTCACTTAGTGATATTTGATGAAGCCAATTTCCTTGGCATTGCTATCGAAGCATTGCCTGCAGCACATAATTAGCCCATACTTCCTGATCAACCCATGTGGGTTTCCACAGACCCTGCAAGCATGAGATCCAAGGCCGTAGTTCCTCGTATGAGTGTTCCAGATGTTGGTGTAGCTCTCATCTTCTCTCGTCTCATATAGCCACCCTCTTCCTAGTGATGTATGGGATGGTTAGGCTTGCCTAGTACAAACGTGATTTTTCACAAGCATGAACAATTCATGACGCGTCTCTAACAAATCAATATAAAGGTCATCGATCAAATTGTTAATATTTGTTAGATCTGTGTGATGTTTTTAGGATTTTATTTTTTTTTCCTTTAAGAAAAGGTGAATGTGATGTTTTCAGGTTAGCTTATGAATTGTTCATTGGACTAGATGAACAGTCTAAGCCAGCAGATTAGCTTAAGTGCCCCAATGTGACTAACTTCTAGTATTTAAGAAGACTCAGATAATCAATAATAGCCATTTTGTGAAAACTTCCAACTCAGGCGCCCTCTGGTGGGCTCCATTCTAGTTAAAGATCTTGACCGTACATTGGAATTTCATTTCGCAGAACCAATTTCTGTAGTAGTATGATTGGTTCTCTATAGATATTTTCATATTTTCCACATCCAGTCCTCCCTCCATTTCATGTCATTTGGAGGCCCATAACTACAGTCCATTGCTTGCTTTTTTTTCTTCTTTTTTTTTTTGAGAAGAGAAACTCTGATTTTTACTATTGCTTATAAGCTTTTTTTTTTTTTTTTTTAAATAATATTTTTCCATTGTTGATATGAAAAAGATGTACATAATAGGAAGGCCTCCTGGGGATAAAAAGGAACCAGGAGCACCCAGAAAAACGAAACACAGAGGAGCAAAAGAGCGAGCACGACCCTCAAATCTCTCTAACAGAGCCAAAACCCATCTGATTTAAACGATAAAGGCCCTTGACTCGAGTCGGAAGCTCCGAGGAAGAAAGGTAGGTGAAGTTTTGTTGGGATAAAGTGGCTGCCTTCGCCAGCTCATCAGTCGGGCCATTAACTTCTCTCAGGATATGGAAAATCACAAAAGTGTCTCTAGTTCTTAAAGCTGTAATCCTCGTCCACCAATATCTCCATTTCCAGGTGGGGGAGGATTTGCCAATGAAAGCGTCCACCACACATTTAGAGTCAGATTTGAGGAAAATCCGATTATATCCCCAGTTAATGGAAATCACCATAGCATCGTAAAGGGCACGGAGTTCAGCTCTGTTGTTGGTACCCGTACCATAACCATGGAAAAATGCAAAAAGCAGGGAGCCGAATGCGTCCCTGAAGATCCCTCCGCCCCCAGCTGGGCCAGGATTATCTTTAGCAGCGCCATCAACGTTCACCTTAATCCACCCCTCATTTGGCCCAGTCCACTTAACAGCAAGAAACGATTTAGACGGGAGGTTGCGGTGTTGAATGTCGAGCCGTCGAAGGAAAGAATTATCTGAACGACTGAGGGGGATGAAACCAGAGGCGCCATGGTTGATGGTAGAGAGCCACCAGAGAATTCTATTAACAACTGATTGAATGGAGGGCCGCACATTATCAAAACGCGCCGCATTCCGAGACTTCCAAAGCTCCCATAAAATAAGACAAGGTACGGCACGCTGAAGTTTGGAGGGCCTACAATTGAAGGGGTGGCCGAACCACCAAGATGACAAACGCTCCAACACAAAATGTTGTTGCGGAAAGTGGAAACAGAAAATGGCATTGAAATAGGCCCACATGCCTTTGGCAAGACGACCGTTGATAAATAGGTGATCGATGGTTTCCAGATGGAGAGAAGTGATAGATGAGTCTTGACCACAGCAACAACATTTTGAAGCTAAGCTGACACCCTTCTGCTGAATCCTATCATCGGTAGGAACCGCACGAATAACTAGTCTCCAAACAAACATGGAAATCTTAAGAGGGAGCAGGTGGTTCCAGAAGTTGGTTGCTCCCACCATCTCATGGTTCCTAAATTGGGTGAGGTTCCAAGCAGAAGAAACCGTGAACCTACCCATGCGCTCAAGAGGCCAAAACCGCTCATCCGGGGCTGAGGAAATGCAGAAACCATTTGCAGCTATGTGTTGAAGAATGTCGTCAGGAAGAAGCGCTGATACGTGATGGGGATAAAAGAAGGCCAACTCAAAACTCAGGTGGGCCACACCATGTAAACTCGTGCCTAAAATATCTAAACTTATATTTTGCCTCCAATTTAAGTTTTGTAATGGACTGATCGTTGGGTTGTCCATTCATCAGAATTAGATGCATGTTCTGAACGGATATTTAATGGTGTATATGATAACTTGAGAGGATTTAGAGCATTCTTCCATATTTTTTTATATACATGAAGTTAAATCGAAGATTATTCAGGGAAGATAATTCAAAGAACATATGATAGGGTTTATAAAAAGAAGAACAATAGCAATATATGGTAGGTAAATCAAAAGATATACCTAGAAGGTGAATCAATTTTCATAACTTTCCTGCCAAAATTGATTTGTGTGATCAACTAGGAACACTTTGAGGATAATAAAAAAAATGTCTGGCAATGGTGATAGTCTTCATAAAAAAAAATCTATAATTTAATTTTTAGACTTAACCTTACAAAAAATGAAATGACAATACGAATTAACATAACAGGAAAAACAAGTTAGAATATATAACCCTACGTGCAGGTCCATTTGACCTAATCAATAGGTTGGATGAAAAATAAATATTAAAGTGGCCTGAGGAGCTTTTTAATGGTGGGTTTTCAATGACCACTATTTTTTGTGGTGTGGTCCACCTGCGATGTATGTTTGCTTTGTTTTTGAGCCTATGCCATAAATGATCTGAAAAAACAGATGGACAGCATAGATATGTATTGCATGTATCAAGGAGGGCCCAGGGTCAGGGTCTCACCTATATCATAGGTTATGGGGATTGTGCCCATGAGAAGGACACGGATAGCCTATGCCAGCCTGTCCATCTCTTTTGACAGATTATAGAGCAATGAGTCTTAAAATGAGGCAGATGAAAGCTTCAAGTGGACCGCAACACATGAAGTGAAGCAGTGGGAATTAAACTCATATGGTTGAAAACTTACTACGGTGCACTGTTGAAAACTTCCTAGGTACACTGTGACGTTTGTTTTCCAGCCAACTACTTATAAGGTCAAGTAGACTATAATGAGGGGAAAACACAAGTACGAGCTTGATCTGAAACTTTTGTGCCCCAACAAGTTTTCAATGGTAGGCTTTAAATACCTAAAGCTTCAAGTCACGTGGTCCTCTTTAGCCTTTGATTTGGGTCATTCTTGGGTTCATACCCCAATCTTATGGACATGCATACAACAAAAAAATCCTTTAGCCTCCATCCAATACTGTAACTAAAAAGGATAAAAATTAAGGCTAAAGCCTATATCTTTAATTTAGACTCAGTTTTCCAAACCGGGGCTACAACTACTGTGACTAAAGGCTTTAGCCTGAGGCTTAAAAAGCTTTTAGCTTCTAATGTTTTGAAACGAGGCTAAATTCAAATTTTAGCTTCGATTGCCTCCAAACGAAGCTAAATATATTTTTAACACCGATTCTCTGCAATTGAGGCTAAAACTTCTATCCATGGGAGTTGTGGCGTCAGTTTCAATAACTAAGGTAAAACCAAAGTTAAAGATAAATTTAGTCTCTTTTAATATCAACCGAGGCTAAATTTAATTTGTAACCTCATTTCTCAATAACTGAGGCTAAATCTAATTTTTCACCTCAGTTGATGCCAACAGATGCTAAATCTATCTTTAACCTTGGTTTCTATCAACTGACGATAACAATATCATAACCAACCAATGAATGAACCTGTGCATATTTCACCTATTTAACATTCATCAAGCAACATTCATCACAATACCAACAAAATAATTAATAGTTTATTTAAAGTTTTTAAAACAAATTACAAATGCACATGAAATGTCACGGAGCCTTCCACACAGCTACATGGCCCTCCACACAGCCAACAATTTTGTGTTGGTAGGAATTTTTTAACCGTGAAAATCATTATCTCTGCTGCTGTGGTCTAGATGATCTTTGGATATGATTAATTTTTTGTATAATGCTCTAAAATGATTTCTAAAAATAGATGAATGGTGTAGATATATCATTGAAGGGCCATATAACTTTGATGTCTTTGAACCGTTCGTACAACTCGGAGCTGGAGGAGCGTCGGTGCTCGTCTTCGCACAACACCTACCTACTGCAGCTACATGGCTGGCGCGTGGTGCATTAGCCAATCCGCTTCCATCCATGTGGACCTCCTGTTGCCTTGACTAGTGTAGCCTTTTTTCCAAGGGAATCTTCGGAGAAGGAGCGGCATTATGTTTCGCTAAGACACGTCATTCACTTGACGCGTGTTGCATTTGAAGGTGCAAGCATGGCCATTCTAAAACATTCAAGTAGAGTGTGGAACATCCAAGCTGTGTGTGACCCATCATATTGTACATGTGAAATCCACTTCGTCCATCACGTAAAAACCTTTACATAAATAGAATTTACTGAAGATGATACCAATGAAAAATTCATATGAGCTGAGTAATTGTAATTTGTGCCTAAAACATTCAAGTTCATGCCGTGTATTCCACCCGATGATTGGCCCAAGACAAGAACACTTGAGGGACGGTATGGATATCACGTGGCAACATGGTGGGCCCATGGGGTTTTGTGATTTACGCACTGTAACAGAGGATTCGGGTCCCTAACATCCACCCATCTTCTTACCCCAGCATAGGATTCCTGGTTCTCACTGTCATATGGACACATGTATAAGAGATCTGGGCCATTCATCAGATTGGGAAAAATGCCCAAGAGTAAAATAATGTTGGTCACCTCATCCAGGCTTGTCAAGCTTTCACCTTTGAGGCAGCACCATCGTAGACTCATAAAGGCAATAAGAGACGGATAAAAAAGAAGCGTGGAAAAACAGCCTTATCTTCGTGCATGTAGAGCTTTCAAGGCCCATCTTACTGACACGGACTGCGCACTCACACTGCCAGTAATCAGACGATGCTCTATAGGCCCCACAATGATGTATGTGTTTTATCAATGCTGGCCATTCATTTTGGATCATTAATTTAGAGTATTAGATGGCCGAAAAACGAGAAAGACCCAAATATCAGGTGGACAACACTAGAGTAAACAGTAGTGATTGAATACCAACCGTTACAAACTACTTAAAGCCCAGTGTAATGTTTATTTTCAATCAAACCTGTTGATTAGGTCACACGAAACAAAATATCAGCTTGATCCAAAACTTTGGTGGCCCTCAAGAAGTTTTTAATGGTGGCATTCAATCCCCACCATTTTCTGTGATGTGGTCCACCTGAGGTTTGGATCTGCCACATTTTTGGCCCCATGCCTTGAAATCATCTGGAAATATAGATGGACCGGGTGGATAAAACATATACACTATAGTGGGTCCCACAGGGTAGAGAGTGGCTTCTCCAGGGTCAGCATACAATCAGCATCCTATCTTCGTCCCACCTTTCACTTCGTCCACCTACACTTTACCACGGAAAAATGTGCAACCAGACAGATTAACATGAATCACGTGATGGGCTGCACGCGGATTCCTAAAAGTTCCTGCTTTAGACGCTGCCTGGAGCCATAGTGATTTTTTGTGAGAAATTTATTCCACCATCTATTTTTCGCCGACAATGTTAGGATATATATGAGCTAAATCCTATCTCGAGTATATGTTGAATGATAAGAATCAGTTAAGATTGAACGTACACCTTTAAAACATTCCTTGAGCTACCGAAGTTTTCCATCAGGCTAATATTTTTATGTTTTCCGTCCATCCCAATATTTTTGGTTTGGATGGCATATTAACATCTAAGTAGAGCTCGACGAGATTTCAATTGTATGCATTTCCATACCCACTTTTACCTGGTGTATATAAGGTAGACTTAAGATTTAGATCTAGATCTAACTCGCCTGGGGAGTGAGGCCCAGAGCTCGTCCTTTTTTCACAGCTACTCTGAGCTCCCTCGCCGCCTTCTTTTCTTGGACAAGCTGGGGCTGGGGTCTATCAGAGGTGATTTGCATGAATAGGAATCACTTATCCTGGTTTTCCTCCCATGTACTGTATTCCCCAGTTTCCCCTACCCAAGTGCAGGTCTGGGAGGTGCCAGGGTCTCTGTTTGGTGCGTGGATCTGCTGTCTGTTTTGTGTGCTGCTGCCTCGCCTCTTCGGTCCTCCATAGCTGCATTTAGGTGTTTTTGCTCTATACCTTCGTGTACATGGTCTATATGATAGGCTGGCCCGTCTTTTTTTGTTGGGGCTGGCCCGAATGGCTGGAAAGTCTTTTTTGGTTCATTAATAAAGCTAAGGTGGAAAGATTTCCACCTTTTATCCAAAAACAAAAAAAAGCAATTTTTGAAAAAAAAAAAAAAAAAAAATTTAGATCTGCCTCATTTTTAAGCACATGCCATAACATGAGCTTGAAAAACGGATGGATGTTATAATGATTTCTCACAAACATCATGATGCGCCCCACCTATCTTCTGAGCATACGAACTTATGCAAGGGGTGTCCGAGGCAATCCACGTCCTATTGGGAGCAGATTAGATACATGCCAGCCTCACCCAAGGGTGTGGCCCTAACTGTGGAGACCCACCTTAACATACGATATGTATATCCATGTTGTCCATTTGTTTTTTCACATTTAAGGCATTGACCCAAAATTGAAGCTGTTCCAAATCTTAATTTGACTATACTATGGGAAATAGTGGTGAGTGAAAGTCCCACCGTTAAAAAATTCCCAAGCCCCACCGTAGTGTTTCTTAATGTTTATTTGGCATCTAACCTATTGATAAGGTCACATAAACATGAATGAAGGAAGAAAAAACTAAAATCAAAAGAAAAACAACAAACAAGATAAAACTAGAGGCATATGGGCTCCTCAACCAAGTTAAAAATGAAAATTGCGACATTTTAGGAATTCTCAAACTTTGTCCGAACAGATGTTCCAACTTGGACATCCTCGAGGATCTAGTTCTTACATATCCCAAGGGAAAGCGACTAAGGATAGATTGATTTTGGGGGATGGCTTGAATGTGCAGTTTTACAAGCCATCCCCCAAAATTAATCTATCCTCGAACGCTTTCCCTTGGGATATAAAGGTACTAGATCCTCAAGGCTGTCCAAGTGAAAATCATGTGCCAACTTATGCAAGAACAGAAGTGCGTGATCTCTCTCTCTCTCTCTCTCTCTCTCTCTCTCTCTCCAGGGACTCTCTTTACCAAGTTGAGCAATTATCCACTCCTGGCTATCCATATGCTCAGAAATTGTAGGGCCATTTGAACAACGAGGGGACCATGAAGGACGAGAATTGCATCGGCAGTTGTTGGTCCATGACCAGCAATTGTGGAAGTAAGCAACGTCAGTGCCAAGAACCTGTGGGATCTTTCGTAACACCAATAGAGCGTCCTCCTCATCCTCGCAATGCAGAAGTCAACCAGGAAAGTGACAAACTGAATATTGCACAATGATCCAACGACGATACTCTATTGTCGCAAGACTGGTAAGGTGGATAGTGAGTCACATAGCACGAAGACAAACTGCCTCTCCACGTCTCTCGGGTAGTTCGACCAAATACCCAACTGAAACGCTGAACCTCCGAGTGCCTTGTGGCCCACCTTAATCCAATCATTGCCACAATTATGTTAGATACACATCACGATCGGGCCCCAACATGTCATCTACATCGAAAAAGGCTAAACTCCAAGTATTATCTAACCCTAGCCTCAAAATAAGCCCAGTCTTTGCCATCTAGACCCGATCAGGACCATCTAAATGATGGATGAAGGATTAGATCTTTCACAAACCTTTGCCATAAGTCCAATCTTGACCATATGGACCTGATCAAGGTCGTCCAGATGATGGATGACAGATAGAATATTTTAAAAAATCAAAACGAAAACCAATCTTGACTAATCTTAACTAATTAGGACTGTCTAAATGATGGTTGCCAGATTGGATTGTTCAAAAATCACTATAATAAGTCCAATTCTTGACTAATCTAGATCGATGAAGACTATCTAGATTACAGATGATGGATTGGATTCTCCAAAATCTTTACAATAAGCTCAATCTTTACCAGTGAATTCGACTAGGGCCATTCAAATTTGGGATACGGATCGAATTACCCCAAGACTTCTACCATAAATCCTCAATCTAAATCGTCTAATCTGGATCAAGCCCATCCAAGCTCAGAACAACGGATCAAGATGACCTAGATAAAGGCTACTGCACTAAATCCTCAAGTGGAGTCACTTCTAAATAACCGATTGACGACACTCACCCTGAGATCGGACGGATCTATTCCAAATAATTGGACTAGAAAAAGCTTTCAAAAACATTCTTCAATAATTGAAAACCCCAAGGGACTACGTTCTATAGATGAGTACTCATTTCGAGAAAATAAAAAAGATTAAAGAATAAAAGAATAACAAAATGCGTATGGCATCCCATAACCAGGCAGTTTCTCATACTCCTTAGTGGGTACCAACGCACAAGAAATAATTGATTTGAGGGACTTCTGGAGTTTTTAATTTTCTTCGGAATCATATGCAGAACATGAGATGACCAGCCTAAACCTTCAATGTCAACACGAATATCTCAGATAGCGTACTGAGCCATGATTGGGATGTCATAACCGCAGTTACATAGAAAAAAGGCCTTAGGTAAGCTAGAGTATTAAGCTCGAAGCCTCATATAACAAAAGAATAATTCAAAAAGGCTATAGTCAGGAACAATTGTTAAGACCAGTATAAATAACGTGGGAGATTCATAGAGACACAATGTGCAGGCAACTGCCCATTATCCATACTTGCCTCTGGGTGACTCCAGAGAACTATACATACATCTTACTTAACTACTTCAAACCAAATGGTTATCCTCATAAGGCCATAGAAAGCACATGGGCTCTAACTACTCCTAAATTCAACTCACCAGCAAATTCAATTCACACATATTAGTCAAGATGTGAAGGGGTTGCAGGAATTTCATCTGCAAATGGTTAACTCTAAGCGAGCTCGTCTAGCTAGAATGTTGGGACTCACTTAATAACTTGTAAATCCATAGAAAGTGCAAGGACAAATCATAACGTCTTCCTCAACTCTCAAGAGCCATTCAGATTAATCATCGACCAAATGAGTATTTCAATCAAGATACTATGGCCATTTGAGGCACACTCATACTATCTTAAGTAGTGTGGGTGTCCACTTGTTGTGGTATTCAGTTGCCAACAAACTTTACCAAAGAGGAGCATCTATAGATACCCCACTAATGAAACACAGCCATAAGGGCAATCGGTCATGTGGCACCCCGCATGGCTTGTTTTTCACACATTATCCTACATGAAAAATTGTTGCCAAGTGCCCATTGGTCCTTGGCGAGCTGACAATTTCCTGACCTATTTAAACAGCACTCGTCTCTTGTCTAGGAGAGGCCGAAATGACAAAAGAAAACGGTTTGAGGAATTTTTGCCAAGCTCCTGGGTTTCCATTCCCTAGCGACGAGCAGACTCTGCTACCTAGGAAGCTCTACAACTACCATATTTCTATCTCGATTCGACATTAGTCAACCACAATAATCTAATTCATTAAAGCCGGCCAATCAAGTTATGAATAGAATCAGGATTAGGGATGTCCGATTAAGAAAAAGGTGTTTTTCTTCTCTTTTATTTTTCTCACATCTCAATCAAGCTCAGAACGCCGTACAATCCACACAATCTCTTTCCTTCTAACGTCATTTCTTTTTCTTTTACTATTTTGCTTATTTATTTCTATTTTGTTTGCTTGCCTGGGGCCTCATCTCTATGAAGCAAGGTTAGGATATTTTATTTTTCCGGCTTATTTTATTTTATTTTGTTTGCTTGCATAGGATTTCAGCCCTGTAAAGCAAGGATAAGATTTGTTTACTTTTCTTTTACTTGTCTGGCCCTCTCTTAGGGTTATGTGTACCATGGCCATATGACTAACATTTCTTACTTGGCCATATGACTAACATTTCTCACTAATATATGATTTTTTAAAAAATCACATGTCCCTTAAAGTAGAGAATATGCCTAACTCCTTTCGTAACCGAGACCCTTACTTAGACCTTTAAGATCGCAAGCTAATCACATGAGTCATTCAGATCAAAGGACTTTCTTGATTCTTCGGCCTTACCTAGTAAGTTTAAGGATATGGCCGACCATGAAATGTTATCTCACCAAATCAGCTAGTGGGTGATTCCAACTATTTCAAACATATTATTTTGGCCATCTTGAAAGGGTATTGCACAACTAAGAAAGTTGTGATGAGTTAAACAAATCATATACATAGAGTCGACGTTACCACCTCAAAGAGTCAACCACACACAATAACAAAAACAACATTAAGTGAAAGTCATTCTTCCATCACATGTCACATGCACTACGCCGCACGCACGTTGGGGGAGGACGTTCACAAGAAAATAGTGATAATTGGACATTAAAAACTTCGTGTGGGCCGCGAAAGTTTTTGATTAAGCGTATAATTGTCTTCCACTTCATCCTAGGTTTTTTTAAAAAAAATTTTTGTTTTTATTTTTTATAGGAGATTGGATGGAAAATGAACATTATTCAAACACTAATGGAGGTCATGGAAAGTTTTTTGGTGGGGAGTTCAATAACAACCGTATCATGTGAAATGGTACACCTGAGATTTGGATCATATTCATTTTTGATCTCATGTCCTGAAATGATCTATCAAAACTCATAGACAATGTGGATATAAAATACATACATCAAAGTGGGCCCAAGGTATGGTAGGGCACACCTAATCCCTCGGCCTATATTTTCGCACAATCCTTGAAATGATCAGGCAAAATGAATGAACAGTGTGGATATAACGGATACATCCTACTAGGGCTTACAGAACTTGCCTCGTCACCACATTACAACGTGAATGTGGATTTCTTGCGGAAGCCGTTTGCAGGAAGTTCTTGAGCTGGGATGCTTAGGTGGGACCCACCTTGATGTTTGTGAGAAATCCACCCCATTCATTCATTTTTCGAGCTCATTTTCGGACATGTGACTGAAAAATGAGATAGATCGAAAACTCATGTGGGCTACATGGAATGAAACAATGGGGATTCAATGACCATTTATTGAAACATTTTTAAGGCCATAAAAGTTTCTTAACCGGCTAAGTTTTTGTTTTTGTTTTTTGTTTTGTTTTGTTTTTTTTTTTTATTGTTTTTTTTTTTTCCCTGTGTTTTCACTTCATCCCATTAGAAATAACCTTATATTAATGGTTTCGATGGCATAAAACATTAAGGGAGCTCAGGAAGATTTCAACAGTAGAAACTCTTCTCCAGTTTCCCTCTCTTATTGCTCAGTTGAGTTACCTAATTCTTTAATGCATATCCTGAAATGAGCTCTAAAACAAATCGCGGGATGAATTTATCACAAACATTACTTAGGTCCCACTTACCATCCTAGCGTTACAATGCAATCCTAATCCATCAATAATTGCATGTAGAGTACTTCTCAGATGCCCGACTCAGGTCCTCATTTTCCAAAGGCGAATCTTTAGTTATCAATGGGTCCCGCATGTGAATGAAAGGTGGACATATATGGCGATGCTTTACTCCGCCTCATTGTCATAGACCAACTTCAGAATCAGGATCTGCACTCGTACAGGAGCTGTCTGTGGACGTAATTGGATAACTAACAGCGTCAGCAGTGAGGTGGCTACTTAGCTGCTGTACCCCTACACCAACGAACTCAGCTGTATAGGAATGTGGCCCACCTAGAAGACTCCAATAGTCCTCGAGTCCATAAGGGCACTAACCATGAAAAGAATATTAAAATTGTGTGAGCCCGTTATGATGTGTTTATTATATCTACATTCATTTGGCAGGATCATTTTAGAGTATGTGTCCAAAAATGAGTCATATCTAAAGTTCAAATAGACCACATTATTAATAGCAGTGGGACGATAATTACTACTGCTAAAACATTTATAGGTTTAATATAATAATTTTTTCTCCTTTCAATTTGTTTATAAGGTCGCACAAACATGAATGAAGAAAATAAAAAAGAAAGCACAAATATCTGTTAGATTCAAAACTACCATGACCCTAGAAAAAAATCAACTGTAGACTTTTAATCTCTTACTGCCTTTTGCAGTGTGGTCCATTGATCTTTAGATCTGTCTTATTTTTTAGCTCAACCCATTGATGGATCTCATAAAATGGATAGATAATTATCTACCTTATGGTGGCTCCACAGAATTTGGTGACGTCACCACAGCAGCGAGGTGGCTAGTGTGCGCGCATTACACCAGCAAATCCACTTAGGGCGTGTTTGAGCAGTGGGATTAGAAGGGATTAGGTGGGATGGGATTCATCTGGTCACGTCGTGGCTAGTGTGCGCGCGTTACACCAGCCACTCCACTTAGGGCGTGTTTGAACAGTGGGATTAGAAGGGATTAGGTGGGATGGGATACATCTGGTCATGTCCCAATTCCACTCCATGTTTGGGAAGAATGGAATTGGGTGGGAATTAGATTAGATGGAATTGTATTGGGTCCCGTGCCAATTTCACTCAATATTAGAAAGTTGTGTGGGTCCCACCATGATGTGTGGACTATATCTACACCATCCACTTATTTTTTGAGATTATTTTAGAGCATGGCCAAAAAATAGGTAAATCTAAGGCTCAAGTGGACCCCACCATAGAAAGCAACGGGGATTGAATACTTACCGTTGAAAACTTCTTTGGGCCACATCAATTTTGGATCTACCTCATTTTTAGGCCCATGCCATGAAATGAGGATACAAAATAAATGTACGATTTAGATATAACACATGTGTGTTATTCTCAATAATTTCAAATGATGGTAGGTATGTCCATTCAATGTACCACCCTATGACCAACAAAGCATGAAATTAATCTTATCCCAAGGCAACAGGGGACAATCCTGCCATGGGTAATAATTATGTTTTTTGAATTACATCCCTCCAAATCCCTTCTAATTATGCTATTGATAGTGTTATGTGAACCATCATCGTGTATGCATCCTATCTACACCTTCCATCCATTTTTTGCATACTATTTTATGACATAAGCCAATAGAATGAGGCAGATCCAAATATCATATGGACCACACCACGGGAAAAAGTAGTGACTAAACACTCATCATTAAAAACTTCTTAAGAGTTACAAAAGTTTTGGATTAAGCTAATATTTTTTTTGTTTTCTCCTCATCCAGGTGTGACATGACCTAATCAACTGGTTGGATGACAAATAAACATTGCAGCAAACCTTAGAAAGTTTTTAATGGTGCACATTAATCAACCACTGTTTTTTGTAGTGGGTCTTACATTTTCAACACACACATATAGAGCCGGTCTCCTACGAATTGTATTGCACATAATTTATGTGCGAGCCTTTATATATGCAGTAGGATGAGGAAAGTGGCTGAGAATCTACTTCGTGGAGAGAGGGAGAGTCTTTGAAGAAAAGACTCTTTCCTATGTTCAGGGAGTAGAGCGTGAAAGTCTTTAGTGTAAAGATATTGCGCAAGTATTCTTTGTAGAGCTTAATTACTATGATGTTTGTGATAAATCTAACTTGTTCATCTATTTTTTGATATCATTTTAAGACATGCTACAGAAAATCAAATGGATACAAAAGTCAAGTGTGCCGCACTAGAGGAAACAGTTTTGATTCAGTCACGACTGTTGAAATATTTTTAAGGCTACGAAAGTTTCTTATCATGCTAGTTTTTTATTGTTTTCACTTCATCCCAGTGGGAATGATCTTTAAACCGTTTGGATGGCATAAACCGCTTAGATGGCATATAAAAATCAAGGTAGAGTGTAGGAAAGTTTCAACGATAGAAAACTATTTCCTCAGTTTCCCCTCTTATATGGCCTACTTACTTTTGAATCTATATCATTTTGGGTAGCATGTCGTAAAATGAGCTCCCAAAATGGATGGACAGGATGAATTTATTAAAAACATCACGGTGGACCCCACCTACATCTCAGTGCAGGAACATCTTGCCAAGCCTTTAGGAGGAAATCCACGTCCATCCGGGGGGGGCTAAATACTGACATGGTCAGTAGCCAAATTGCTATTGAAGTGGCGTCACAAGCTCTATGGACCCTACCATGATGGGTGTGTTGTATCCATACCATCCAAAAATTTATAGAGATCGTTTTATGGGATAAGAAAAAGAATGAGATAGTTCGAAAGTTCAAGTGGACCCACCACAAAAAATCGTGGGACCAGTCCAAGTTGTACGAACGGTTCAAAGGAGATCAAAGTTACATGGCCCCACGGTGATGTATTTATTATATCTACACTGTTCATCTATTTTTAGAGAGCATTTTAAAGCGTTATCCAAAAAATGAATCATATTCAAAGATCATATCGACCACACCACAAATAGCAGCTGAGATCATGATTTTTACCCTTAAACAATTTGTGGGGCCCACCATCATGTTTATTTTCCATCGAATATGTAACATTTATTTGACATCCAATCCGTTGATTACGTCATACAGACCAGATGAAGGGAAAATACAAAGATCAGCTTGATCCGAAACTTTTATGGCCCTAAAAAAATTTTCAACACTGTTTCATGTAATGTGGTCCAGTTGAGATTGGGATATACCTCATTTTTTATTTCGTACAATAAAATGATCTGAAAAAATAGATAGACGGCATGGATGAAACACGTACATCATGGTGGGCCCACAAAGAACAAACCATCAGCCATTGGCCGGTGGCGGGGGTAGTAGCCAATCTATTTGCCAATGTGGGAAGAAGATTACGCTTAGAATACGGATCCTCTATTTGCGTATTGTTACAATTTAATTAGACCTTGTGATTGTGTAACTGCATCTGTGATTGAGATGGACCAATCAGTGTTCAGCAAACGAGGAAAAAAGCATGAAAGTCGGACGCTGTAGTGGATCCACCACAGAAAACAGTGGGAAAGTGATTCCATAGTTGAAACTATCCTAATGCCTACCATAATGTTTATTTGAAATCTAACCTATTCAAAAGTTAAAATATACATGAAAGAAGGAAAACACAAATATCCGCTTGATCTAAAACTTTGGAGGCCTTAGAAGTTTTTAATAGTGGACTTCATTGTCCTCATAGTTTTCCGTGTTGGGGTCCACTGGAGATTTGGATTTAACGTACTTATTCTTTGGATATTATCCTAAAATGATCTTTCCAAATTGTTGAGAGGTGTGGATACAAAACATATATTATGGTGGGCCAACGGAAATTGGTGACGTCATTTGGCAACAAGTCTCACTTCTCAACCTTTCAGTATCTAATCTGCGCCTGGAGAGTCGTGGTTTCGCAAACAAAAGATCCAGACTCCTACGCTTAGCTTACTTAGTAAACTTTGTGGGTCCACCATGATTTTTTTACCAGATAATTTTAAGGATTGACACAAAAAATCAGGCATATTAAATGTTCAAATTGACTACACCATTGGAAACAATTGAATTGAACATCCACCTTTCAAAAAATTCCTGGGAGTCACATAAGTTTTGAATCAAGCTTATATTTATGTTTTACCTTCATCCATGTTGTATAATCTTATGAACATGTTGGATGATAAATAAACATCACTATGGAGCCTATAAAGTGTATGATCCAATTGATCTGTATATGTGCTTCAATTATGGGCTCAACGCAGTAAACTTTAACAGTGGTCACTAAATTCTCATTGTTTCCTCTCGTGTGACCCATTTAATTTTTAGAACTTCCTCATTTTTGGTCGCATAATCTAAAATGATTTCAAAAAACAGATGAACAGGTTGGATTTATCACAAACATCATAGTAGACCCACTTAAATCCTTTTGCATGATATTCATGAAAAGGCTTTCTCCGGTTGCAATTTCAAATTTCTCCGAGAGGCTCTCTTTCTCTCTACCCCGCCGCTTTCTTTATCCTACAGCTTGCATAAAGGCTTGCGTATAAATTACCTGCAGTACAGTTCGTGGGAGACCGGCTCTCTCTCTCTCTTTCTATATATATATATATATGTGGGCCACCAGAGAACTGTCGGTAGCCGCGACGCTAATGACGCTGTCAGTACGCAATCCGCCTCCGCTGTCAACCTAGGCCTATATCTACCCCAATGCATGCTCTTTCTATCGTACTATACAGCCCATTTGTGACAGTCTTAAGTTCAGTTCAGTGCTAGGCATGGATCCGAAGCTTCGTGGTGATCGAGCTGCCCTCCGTCATCCCCTCGATGATCCACACCACCTCCAGGGAATCATCGATTATGCCCTTGTCGCCCTAGAGACTCCGTTGAACGTAGCATTGCTACGAGGGTGCGTTGATCGCGCTGCCGAGATCCTAGATGAGAATCCGGTACTCGCACACGTACCTGACAGAAGCGGGTCATACCCTTTGCATGTGGCCTCAGCCAATGGCTACGAAAAGATAGTAGTCAAGTTGTTGGACATCGACCCATCTCTCTGTCTCCTCCGTGACAAGGAAGGAAGAACTCCTCTCCATTCAGCTGCTTTGAATGGCCAAACTGGCGTGCTGGGGAAACTCTATCCGATTCACGCCAAACAGAAAAAGCTCCGTCAGTCACTTGCTGGATGTCAGGCTGATGAAGAAGAGCCGATTCTACACCTCTGCGTGAAGCATAACCAGCTTGAGGCCGCCAAGTTTTTTCTGAAAGAAGAAGAGGATTCTAAGAACAAGGCCTGCAAGAAAGATAAGAGGCTTATAACAACCAAGGACTGCAACGGAAACACAGTGTTTCACCTCGCTGCGGCTAGAGAAGATTCTCAGGCAACCCTTCTTTCTTTCTTTCTTTCTCCTTTTCTTTTATGGGACGTGCTCATGAAAAATTACGGTATCGACCAAAAAAAAGTAAAAATACCTGGGTTCATTAAATAAGTTTGTTACCATACATCCGACGTGTTGCTACTTTTACAGCAGGGTTGTAGCAGTTAGATCTTGGGACATGTTCAGATATCAATCGCATGTGCGTGAGGAATCTAGAGAAGTTTCGTCGGTTCGAAATAGTTGTCCCCCTTTGGAAGATGGTGCTTGACCTTACATCCTTCTCTGGATTAACCTGTTTGTATGTAGGATCTTCCAACCTCAAAGATTATTTTTGGGTATCACCGTCCACGTGAGACCCATCATATAAACGGTTTGGATCATTGCAAAATAACTCAGATCCAAAGGCTACTGTCATGTCATTAAAAATTGCAACACCATGACTCTCTGAGACATAAAAATGGGTATGTATTCGAGTTAGATGGTCCACCATCAGAGTTATCTCCCCACCCTCCCATTGGAAGACAATGTTTTCGACTATAGAACGCAGGGCCTGCATGACAGCTCCCGGTTCCTGACTCCCACGTTTAGATGGCACACATGTTGGGCCATTCATCATGTTGGTTGCCTTGGGAACATGAGATGTAACAGATGTCAGGGTAGCACACTCATTCAGTGGGCCACATTTATTTCTGAATGGCCTATTTTTTTAGTAGCCCTCCGAGTTGTATGAACGGTTAAAAGGAGATCCAAGTTACATGGGCCCTAGTGATGTATTTATTATATCTACACCATTAATTTATTTTTAGAGATCATTTTAGAGCATTATCCAAAAAATGAATTATATACAAAGATCATATGGACCACACCATAAATAGAAGTGGAGATAATATTTTAACAGTTAAAAAATTTGTAGGGCCCACCATAGCATTTATTTTACATCTAATCTGTTCATAAGTTCACAATACCTAAAAGAAGAGGAAAAAGAAATTTCATATTGTTCCAAACCTTCAGTGAGCCCAAAAAGAGTTTCAATGGTAGATGTTGGATGCTTGATAGTTAGATCTATCTTATTTTTCATCTGGAGCCTTAAGACTAACTTGCCAAATAGATGGATAGTTTGGATATAACACATACCTCATGATCACACCCACGTAACTTGCTAACTTTAATACACCAGCTATATAGCGAGCGTGAGGTACACCAGCCAATCCGCTTCCTAGTTAGGGTCAGTTGGGATGAGAGATTTTCCTGTGAAATCAAATCACAATTGATATGAAGTCCCCTGATCGGAATGCAACAAATACGTTAGAATTCCCCCCACCCCCCTCATGAAAAAAAAATAATCTCACACAGTGAAAAGAAACTGTAATCATAAAGAGTTTACATAAAGATATTTCTGTGGTAAATCAAATCATGTCATATATCACAATTCTCCTCCTGTTGGATCCCAAGGGATACGTTGGATTCTCAAAAAAAAAAAAGAAAAAAAGGTATCCAATGCATTTACTACATGGTGGAAAAAGTAATTTATAATAATTATAAATTTGACTTATTTTAGCAAAGAATTCTCTTCTCCAAAATGGCTCTTATACAAGTTTCAGTTGCCTGTAAACAAACTAGAGTTATTTTCTCCTTGTATATGGTCCTATATCTACCTTTGTGATGAATTCCATTGGCAGAAAATGATCCTTTTTTCTCTCTCTCTATCTCTGCTTGGAGATGAGCTTGACATGCCTAAGCCTACGTTGTGACTGAGGATCTCAGGCAATGTTGAGATGGTTCCACGATCAGAACCACTTATCCTATTGGTGGTCTAGCAAATAAGCTATGGCACAATAATCATGCTTCAATGATCATACTGGCCTTGGATTCTGGAGCTGCATGTTAGCCGGTGAAAATTTTATTTTCCAAAGTTCCCCATTCGACTATGCAGTAATGGTCGGAATCATCTGTTCTACTTGACATTCACCAAGAATATGGATGGTTCCGGCCATCCCATCTTATTGCCCAATGTAGAAAATTGTACTAAAAGAAAGAGAAGAACAGCTTGCTTCTTTGAAAGATGAGGATCGACTAATCCTAACTCACTTTGTTCTTTCAGATGTTGGAGTTTCTACTTGGGAAGATCAAAGACGAGGATGATTTGAACGCAACAAATAACTATGGCTACACTGCCTTAGATATCTCAAAAGATTCTTCCGATGACAAGATAATCAAAGGCATGATTAAAGAAAACGGAGGTGTAAGCAAGAAAAACGGAGGGAAATGGATACCGTTCATACGGAATAGCTGGGACAATTGGTACAAGAAAGAAGAAGTCTGGGCAAATGAGATGCACAATACATTGATGGTGATGGGGACACTGATTGTAGCAGTCACATTCCAGGGTGCAATCAACCCTCCTGGAGGCTTCTGGCAGGATCTGGATTCTTCCAATTCAACTTCTCCATCGCCATCTCCCGTGCCTTCCTCACTTGCTACTTCTCTTACAACTAGAACAACGATTCATGATAACACCAACAATCAAGCATTCCGAATGTTCATGCACACATCTTCCTCTGGGCGGCCTGGGACGGCAATTCATAATGATGAGAACTTTTCTGGGTTCAAAATATTCATGTATTTTGACATGATCGCGTTCGCCGCATCTCTGTCGATCATTCTATCCTTGGTGAGTGGGTTTCCACTTAGGCACCGGTTCACAACTTGGGTGTTGGTGTTCACCATGTGGGCTGCATTGTCCTCTATGGCTATGGCTTTTGCGTTTGGCACCCAAATAATCATCGCTGATGCGAAAGTGCTTGAGAAAATACCTTATATTATATATAGCTGGTTGGGAGCCATGGTCCTTGTTCTCTTAATCCACTGTATCATCCTTGTAGTCCGTGTATGGGGTCAAATCAAGAAGTCTTGGGTCTACCTGTGCAATAAGCTCCAACAAACCAATGACGCGACCAAGGGGAAGAAGGACAAGGAGGCGGAGGGTTGTTGCTGGCCTTGATGGCTTGAGTGTTAAGTGCGTGCTTGGACCCTACAGATTTTATGTGGTGTGATGAATGTGTGTACTCTTTTCTTGTGTTTCCTAGCGTTGCTTTTGGTATTAAAAGGCCAGGATGACTGAATGTACAACATCAGCAGCAACGTTTAAAACTTGATAACTCGATGGGTCCAGTAACTAGGTTGAGTACTTCTGAGTTTTGAACACCGTCCAAATTTAAGGTGTTAAATTTGTTAATGTTGTTGCGTTGGTAAGTGAAGTCATGTTGTGTGGAGTGTTTTCAACTTTTGTTGAGTCGAGTCAACCGTGGCTTAGATGCGTCTTTGTGAACAAATCGAGTGTTTGTCTTTATCTTTATGAAATCTGATTGAAGTGGCTTCTCTCTACTCTCTTGAACTTTCCATTACGTACAAACCTGACCAGATAATAATAAGGTGAATGTTAAAACTTACAGCCTTATCCAACATTTTGCAACCTCCCCCAGAATCGAAAGAACTACCTCTCTCACTACTATGCATTCTTGTCATCCTTTTTTAATTTTATTTTTCCTTTATAAGTATGCCCATTGAAAACTTGATGCACGACGGATCATAGATTCATTCATGGCTATGATGGAGTGAAGAAAAGAAGCTAAGAAGAATCGATAATATTCAGCATAGTTTGACTAGTTGACTAATATGGTCAAGAGGTCAAAATTTTACCAGATATTTTAGATTGGTTGGTGGACAATTTCTTTCTGTTTCAACAAGTCGACATATCTTGTTGACAAGTCAAAATACTGTTTAAGATATCGACAAATTGGATCAATAGGTCGAAATTCATAGAATTTTGAATTTTAATCCCTGGATGTTTTTGAGCTATTTCGATAGGTTGATGTGGAAATTTGCGCATTTTTCATAGTTTATTTCCTTATTCAATTAGGACTCTTTAGATTATATTTTAGGATTTATTTTGAGTTATTTAAGCATGCTAAACTCATTTTATTCATCTATCAATAAAAATTCTTAGAAATTAGTTTATTTTCCCGTGGATTCAAGAAATCTCTCTTGTGGATTCATGGCATTTATTGATCGAGGAAGATGGTGATTGTCCTCATCACGTCCTTCCCTACATCAGTTGGTATCACAATAAGATTTTTCCTTAGTTCAATGGCATCTAATGACGGATTGGACAACAATCTCATGGACAATGCTCCAGGGAATTGTCCTTTAATAGCGGTGGCTCTCGAAGTGATATAGTGAGAGAATCATCAAACCATGTAAGAGCTAAAGGCTTCCATTGATTGCATGATGAATTCTCTAAGGCAATTCCGTGTTCATGGCGATGATCTACCTTTGATAGGTGTTAGAATTCGCAATCACGTTGATAGCAGGGTGATGCTGACAATGAATCGTAGAATCACACCTAAGGAGGTGGGATCCAGCGACAAAGAGGTCAATGACATGATCCTCCAACATACCAGACAAGGTAGCGATCAAATGGATTGAAAATTCAATATGAAAGTCAATCTTCCTAGCTTTAACAACCAACACATCGATGACTTTCTTGATTGGTTGCTTGAAGTCGAATGTTTTTTCGACTACATAGACATCTCTAAAGAGAAGGTTAAACTCGTAGCTTACAATTTAAAGGGAGGATCATCAGCTTAGTTAGAGCAGCTTCAACTCATATGGATGAGATAGATGAAGGCACCAATTTGCACAATGCCACAGATGAAGCAATTGTTGTGTGTGATTCTTGCCCAATGATTATGATCAAATATTGTTCCAACAATATCAAAATTATCGACATGATAGTCGATTAGTGAGAGACTATGCAAATGAATTTTACCATTTGGCAGCACAAAATAATTTAATTGAGATTGAATCGTAGAAAGTTGCCCAATTTATCGATGATTTGCATGTTACAATCAAAGATCAGGTTTAGATGTAACTCATTTGGATAATGAATGAAGCGATAAAACTAGCCATTCGAGTGGAGATCAGCTTGAACGATCTAATAAACGGGTCTATCCTACTAATAGGGTAGCCACAGTGGGTCTTTCACAAGGAGCACTGCAGACCAAGGTGAAAGAACATGTAAGGGACATCCTTAACCTCATACACTTGTGAACCAAGAATCGGAGAGTGGACAAGCGAGACCCCAAAGAACAGTGACCATTGCTGTCGATCTGAGCATGATCCTAAACCTTAATGGTCAACCAAGGCAAAACTATTGTTGTCGATGCGCCCAACCAGGTCACCCATCGAATACATCTCCTAAGTGGCAAGTGGTTAACCTAGCCATTAATGAAGGAAGCACAAAAATTACAAATGAAGACCTAGAGATTAATGAAGTAGAACACAGTGAATAATGAAGTGGTTGGAGTAGATTAGGTTATGCAATATTATGGTGAATATCTAGTAGTAAGAAGGCTATTATATACGCTAAAAAAGGTACACCCACAATAACATAACATCTTTCGAACAATGTGTAAAGTGAATTGGAAAATCTGTGATCTGATCATACATAACAGAAGCAACGAGAATATTATCTCTAGAGTCATAATGGAAAAGTTACATATGAAAATGGAAGAACTTCCCTCTCTATTACAATTGGTTAGATTAAGAATGTCAGTGAAACAAAGGAAATTGAATAATGGATTATTTCCTTCTCAATTGTTAAATACTACAAGGACCAAATAGCCTATGATGTAGTTGACATGAAGGCTTGTCATGTGTTACTTAGTCAACCATCGTAATCAGATCGTGATACCACCCATAAAGGATGAGATAATATACACATTTCCGTCAAGGATGATCGAAAAATTATACTCTCCCCTACAGGCCTGAACGAACAACCCAAAGCTTCTAAAGTGGAGAGGCATTCACTCCTAAGCATATGAACTTTGTGGAGCAATCTAAAGAAATATGAGAAGTGTACACATTACTAGTGAAGGGTGAAGATGTTGGAACCACGAATATCCTGGAGAAATTAAAACCCTTATTACATGAATTTAAAGAATTTTGGCTCAAAGATCTTCCCAATGGGTTGCCCCCTATGGGGGATATCCAATACCACATTAGAATGAGGCTGATATATGCGTTTCCCTTCATCCAAGTTTGAGTAACCTTATCAACAAGGTTGAATGGAAAATAAACCAATCGAAAATAAACACTATGGTGGACCCAAAAAAGGTTTTGACGGTGGATGTCTTGATCCCACCTGTTTTCTTTTGTGTGGTCCACTGGATCTTTATATTTGCGTTCTTTTTAGGCTCATGCCATAAAATGAGGGGGCAAAACGGATGGACAGTGCGGATATAAAACATATACATCAAGGTGGGCCCCACAATGCCCAATACATCAACACACCATCCCAACACCACATAATCCACCCGTTCTCTCTGCATGCTTCGCAAGTGCCATGCCCCTAATTTCCATAGCAAGGTATAAAAGATAAGTGCACTGAAGGGTGGCAATGGGCCGGGTAGCCCGCCTAACTAGGCTTTCGGCCGGACCTGGACCTGCAAGCTTGGCTTTAGGCCTCGCATGCATGGTCCAACTAATTTTTAAGTCGGGCTTGGGCTTCAGTTATTTAGCCTGACATGAATCGGACTGACCCGACCGAACCTGTTTTTAATTACGTATGTTATGTCTACAAATATGTCATTCTCTTTACTGTTTAGGCGAGCAATTTATCTTAAATATCGATCATTGCTTTCATTGTTTTGAGATGCCTATTATTTTATGCATGTGGCCCACTTGATCAACGGATACAATGGTAAAATTCAAGTAGTGAGTAGGGATTTTATCAAACTTTCGGGCCAGGCTTCTCGGGTCTACTTGGACAAATGTAAAACCAGTTCCAGGCTCGGGTTTGGGCCTATTGTTCTAGACCATGCCTGTTTTGGGACTGGGTATTAAGTGTTAGATCAAGCCCAGACCAGGCCCATTGTTAGCAGTAGGAGTACTATGGGGGTGCAGATCAATCTTCCTACTTTTATCTCAATCAAAGAATTGAAAACGAGACTTTCCTATAAAGAATAAAAGTAATCTCAAAGAATTTAAAAAAGTGACTTTCCTATAAAGTAATCTCAAAGTATTTTGAATATGCTATAAATAAGTTTAGAAAATGTGGGCCCCCCAGCCCACCATCTTTTCCAAAAATTTAAAAAAGGTGACGAAAGATATAAAGAATGAAAAAGAGACTACTAAAGCTCCTTATTCACGAAACACATGCACCACGTGATGAGGGTCTTTATTTACATGGATCTATTCATGAGGATCCATGTATGCATAGAAAGTGTGGCAGAGTGCTCGATAATTACATGACTGGCCCACTTAAAAATTTGCAAAGAGTCCACTGGCCTTAAAGGGTGCAAATGGTGAGGCTGACCAAATGAGCTGCCCTCAATGGGCCATGCTCGGGCCTGTCAAAATCAAAATTTTGAATAATCCTAGCCTAACGGCCCGACCCAAAACAGTTCAAAATCCAGCCAAGGCCAACCTTAGGTCTGGCTCGTTGACAGCCCTAGTTGGCGGTTAGAGATAGGATTACCGTTATTGATTACATTAGTCCTGACACTTTATCTAAAATACCAACTTATTCTAAAATCAGTCTTCTTAGAGCTTGCAAATTTGACCTGACTCAACCTGGCTTAAACCCCAGCTTTTAAACCCTTCATCCCTCCAAGAGTGATGTTTGTATCACATATTGCAAAAACCAAGCTTAGCTAGACTCGTATTGGACCGCTACCCGATTCATATGTGAGTAGATTTTAAGTTTGGAGCTGTAATCTTGAAGTAAGGTCCCAGATGACTTAATGGAGGGCCATGGGTCAAAAGAAGATTTGAGGAAGGACCTTGTTAAAGTAGGAATTGCCTATTATGCATTGTAGCTTTCAACAAAATGGATAGTTCGACCGTGTATTTTCCATTCACTGATACAGAAATTATATACAATTGTATGGGCTACAATTTAGGAATTAATGAGGAAGTCTATCAATCCAAGAGTTACACACATTAAAGAAGATTTACAGATGCAGCAAAGAATGGTAAATGCTGATAATGCTAGACTAAAATCACGGGGGATTTGAATTTGCATGAGAGTTGTGCTTCAGTGTATGAGTTGTGCTATTACTCCCTATTAAGTGCAATGGGGCAGAAGCAAAAGTAAGCTTGCCTGTGTTAAACTTCCTTGATATACATTGATACACCATCCTCTAATGGCTCGAGCTTTTAGAGCAACTGGTTATTTGACATCCTGAAAGAAAGCGAAACCTTGTTGTCAAAAGACCCTTCGTAAAAATGTCAACTAGTTAATCGTTGGAAGAAACAAAGAGGACACGGATCTATTTCCCAGCCACTCTTTCATAGGCAAAGTGGTAGTGTTCACACCCTAAGTATAGGGTTGTTATGTAGTAATAAACTCGATAAGAGCGAGGTCAAATCCACAGGGATTGAACCTTATACATAAATTGAAAATAACTTGAATTAGAACTAGGATAAGATGAAATCCAAAATCAGGTAAAAGGAAGGATACAATTGTAAATTTATTTAACTAAAACTCGTGAAATTCAAAGGTAGGGAACTAGGGTGCTAAGGATCCACTTGTAGCAATTGAGAAGCTACCTTACATTGATTCAAGGATACAACTGGAATCAGAGTCTTATCCTATCCAATTGGTAGGAAGAGATTTTTCAAATCTCTAAACTTCTCATGGGTCTAATCATCAACAGATAAGAATAGCGAAGATTTGGAAGTGATTCTATCACCAAACCATGCTCAGGAGACAAGACAAATAACAAAAATTTACCAAACCCACAACTAATCATGGGAGAATTGAGAAGATTAGGAGGATTCAATCATTCAACCATGCCTATGAGACGATGGTGAACAACGAGATTGCCTAATTTCACAATCTCAATACATGAAAGTGAATATCTCAAACTATCGCAGATCTATTGTAATTTGAGTCACAACAAACCATTAAAACAAAAAATATTCCTTAATAATCAAACTAGAATCCATAAGGTTCGACTACAAATGAATCAAAATAATGCAACCATCTTAATCACACTACAAGCTTTACTTCTTAGCCCTAGCTAAGAGGTTTAGCTAACCATGGATCTGATTAATTGAAATCTCTTAACAAATATCAATGGAAAAAAAAAAAAAAAAAAACTAAAGAACAAAAGGAGGAAGAATTCTAGGCCAGCCGATACCCTCTCTCTCTCTCTCTCTCTCTCTCTCTCTCTCTCTCTCTCCTCTTCCTTAGCTCACCTCCAAGCATCCACAGCTGCACAGATCTGATCAAAAGATTGATTAGCTCTCTCTCTCTTTTCTCTTTTTATAAGGGCTTGGAGTCGGCAACAAGAGTCGTGCATAAACCCTTATGCAGCAAGGAACACGCAACCACGTGCTCTGTTTTTGCTCAGGAATATTCTGTCTCTTGAATTGATTTTCGGGACAGTCATCATCCTGACCTTGGAATTTGGCTTCGTGGATGGGATTGTGGCCACCCTCTGGAAATATTGGATGGTCCGGATCATGGAAATGCATGATGGATGGGCCCCACTACAAAAAAAAAACAGACAGACAGTGTAATCTTGAATCTAAGATACGCTAATATGTTCGGTGGGCCTCATATTGATGTTTTCTGAGAAATCTGACCCGTTCATTAGATTCCTGGAGAAAAACCAGTTAGAAAAGAGTATTTTTTGTCAAGTTTTGGTACAGTCTACTATATAAAATTAAGTCACCGTTAATATTGCGTTTTTCAATAATCCACGTGTTCATGTGTGCACGAGGCCAAACGGCCACCTAAGCGATGGTCACCCCGCCCCTCCCCCCTCTTGAGTGAATGGATGGTCTAGATTATTCTAAAAGATGATAAGTGGGGCCCATTAGATATTGCATTTTTCGACGATCCACGTGTTCGTGTGTGCACGGGGCCAAACGGCCACCTAAGCGATGGTCATGCCCGCCCCCCGCCCCCCCCCCCCCCCTCCCTCTTGAGTGAATGGATGGTCCAGATTATTCTAAAAGATGATAGGTGGGGCCCACTAGCCAAAAACGTTTAACGTGCATAAGACGCTGTTGCGTTTTTAAGAATTGAAGAAGGAGAAATTTACAATTGTGGACCCCACCTTTTATCTAATGGTTTTTATGAAGCAATACAAACTTAACATACGCACTTGGACCTCCTCGTATGGACACCAAATTTGAGGATGAAAATACCCCTGCCTTCCTCTGGCTGGCATGCAGAGATGAGCGCTGACGGATAGTCCGGCTATGGGAACTCAAGTGGGGCCCACTGTGATGTTTGTGAGAAATCCTCTCCATCTAAGTTCTTTCATAGGGTCACAAAGACCTGGATGAAGAGGAAAAATAAATTTCATAATGATCCAAAACATCTGCAACCCCTAAAAGGGTTTCAGTGATAGACGTTCAATTCCCCACTGCCTTTTATAGTGTGGTCCACTTGATAGTTAGATCTATCTTATTTTTCATCTCAAGCCTTAATATGAGCTCACCAAATAGATGGACGGTTTGGATATAACACAGACCTCATGATGGGACCCACAAAAGTAACATAGCAAAAATAAAAAATAATAATAATAAAAAATCTACAGACTACCGCGGTAGTGCCGTGACAGTCTGGCAATTTTATTTATTTATTATTATTATTTTTTACAGGGAGAAATTTTTCTCCCTTACATTTTTCTCTAATACATAATTATGTAAATATGTATATATAAGTATATAAAAATATTTTTCTATCTTATAATTCATTTCTTTATCTATTTATTTAACAAGCATATCTCCTAAACTAGAATGATTTACTTAACGTACCACATATGATTTTGGGGAAGGAGAAGCTAATTTAGCCAACTAACCTAGTTATTTTCTAAGATCTATAAGTAGTTCCTCAAGCACTATTACACTACTATAAAGAGAAATATCAATACAGAGTATACAACTAATGCAACAATTACCTAACAATAGCCGATCATGCTTAATAGGATAAATAGATCACCATACATGTTAAAAAGGCTTATATGACATAGTCTCAAATGTATTCTCAGACATGGTTTTAGAATGAAAGTTCCATGGAAGCTTTATTCATGTATTCTCAGCCCTTCATTTGGCCCTTAAGTTGAATTTTCAGAAATTGTTATTTTAATGGATTCTACAATTGGTTAAAACAATTAGAACAATGAGAGTTATTATTTGAGGTGTAACCTCTGGTAACAAAAAGCTTCTCAGTTGGGTTTCTTTCTCAAGGTCCTTCCAAACACCCAATGAATTTGGAAAGTTACTACAACTACATATTCAACCAAATGCTAAGGTTTGCACATAACTAGCCTTTCAAAGTTAGGTTTGTTAGTTCAAATGCCAGCTAATGACATGAACGATTTGCGGCATTTGAGCTGCAACGAAGGAATCCATACCAGTTTCAAGCTCTTTGAATATGAGTGGGGTAAGCATAAAAATGAGCGGGGTAAACATGAAATTCAACAGGGCAAACATGAAAAAGAGCGGAGCAAACTTGAAAAAGAGCAGGGCAAGCATGAAAAAGAGCGGGTAAGTATGAAAAAGAGCGGGGCAAGCATGAAAAAAAAAAGGGGGGGACAAGCGTGAAAATGAGCGGGGCAAGTATGAAAATGATTGGGGCAAGCATGAAAATCGACGAAGCAAACATAAAAATAAACGGGGAAAGCATGAAATTCAGCAGGAAAACATGAAAATGAACTAGGCAAGCATGAAATTCAGTGGAGCAAACATGAAAATGAGCGAAGTAAGTATGAAAAAAAGTGGGGCAAATATGTAAAAGAGCGGGGAAAACATGAAAATGAGTAGGGCAAATATAAAAATGAGCAGGCCAAGCATGAAAATGAGCGGGGCAAACATGAAAAAAAGCAGGGCAAGCATGAAAATGAGCAGGGCAAACATGAAAATGAGCGGACTAAGCATGAAAATGAGCGAGGTAAATATGAAAATGAGCGGGGCAAGCATGAAAATGAGCAGGGAAAACATGAAAAAAAGCGGGAAAAGCATGAAAATGAGCGGGACAAACATGAAAATGAGCGAGGCAAATATAAAAATGAGCGGGACAAGCATGAAAATCATCGGAGCAAACATGAAAATGAACGGGGCAAGCATGAAATTCAGCGGGGCAAACATGAAAATGAGCAGGGCAAGCATGAAAATGAGCGGGGCAAACATGAAAAAGAGAAAGGTAAACATGAAAATGAGCAGGGCAAACATGAAAAAAGCGAAGCAAGCATGAAAATGAGCGAGACAAACATGAAAATGAACAAGGCAAGCATAAAATGTAAGCTTGATCCAAGTTGACATTCAAAGTCACCACCACAAACGACTCAAGAGTGGATTAGGTGAGACCTCTGCCTCGCCTAAGACAATGAGGAGTGTGGCCTTTACTGTAGGGCTTACCTTGATGTATCTATTCTAAATCCATGCCGTCCATCTGTTTTTACAAATCACTTTAGGGAGGCCCCCCCCAAAAATAAAGAAGATCTAAGTCTCAAGTAGACCACACTCTAGAAAGCAATGGTGATCGAATGCCCTACTATTAAAACTTGTTAAGGCACACCTTAATGTTTCTGTAGTATTTATTTTCCATCCAATCCGTTGATAAGGTCATATAATCTTGGATGAAGGGAAAAAAAAATAAATGAAAGCTTGATCCAAAACTTTTGTGGCCCATTAATGGCCCATCGCTACTATTTTCTATGCTATGGTCCACTTGATAATTGAATCTACTTCATTTGTGGGATCATTTTCGGCCCATTAATGGTCCATCGCCATTTTTGGAGCCATATAATCCTGGATGAAGGGAAAAAAAAAAAAAAAAAACAAATGTAAGCTTGATCCAAAACTTTTGGGGCTCATTAATGGTCCATCACTACTGTTTGCTATGCTATGGTCCACTTGATAATTAAATCTACTTCATTTTTAGGATCATCATTAAAATAATCTGAAAAAGGTGAATGGATGGTGAGGATGCAAAATAGATATATTAAGTTAGGCCCGTGGGAAGGTCCACAACTAATCTGTAATCAAACGAGTTGCCTTTAGTCATGTCTTCAAGCCCTATCTACTTTATTTTCAACTGGCAGCCCGTATGGGCCTAGGTGAAATCGTGTCCCGCAGGGGGCACTACGCGGACGCGAATTGTCTACTACCCCGTCTGTCCCTAGCTTGGAACGGGCGGGAGCTCTGAGTGGCCACCATGATATATGCCGTTTATTCACTTATCCACATCATTTCATGGAGTAGGATCAAAATTTAGTTAACTGCAAGCTCGAATGGAGCACACCACAGGATATGACACCTACCGTTGAAGCTTTCCTAGGACCCACCGTAATGCTTGTTTGCCATCCAACCAACGAATCTCGATCCTCTGCTTGCCACAAGCAGAGGAACCGGATTCTCCAACCCATTCATAAAGTCACGTGGACCCCGATGAAGGTAAACACGAATATCAGCTCGGTTCAAAAATTGTCTCATGAGAAATTTTCAACGGTATGAATTTAATCCTCATTGTGGGTCCATTTGTATATTCTCTCTACCTAAAATTTTACATATAAATTAAAATGATACCGCAGAATGGATGAACGGCTTTGATAAAACCCATGGATGATGGTGGCCACTCAGAGCCTCTGCCGGATCCAAGCTCGGGACGTGCGGAGCCAGTACGCAATTCGCGTCCGTGTTACACGTGACCTGCCTGAGCTGGGATGACGTGGGGAAGGGGATGAACGTCACCACCTTTGTCGCGGTACATTAATTGAGGGAGAAATTTCTTTATCACTCTGGCAGAGTATAATAGTTGATACGCTGGCACTAAAATACTTTATTTGGCATAAAATTAAATTTAATTAAACCGTCCAAATTGCGGGCAGAAGTTTAGATGGATCATAGTTCAAAAGTTACATTGACTGATTACTTTCTTAAAATGATCGATTACTGTATAAATGGATGGTTAAGATGAAGTCTGGATATGGCCAAAATTCAAAAAACTAATTTCTTCTAAACAGGGCTTCGGATTTCTTAAATGACCTGATTTTCTTGTGGTGAAATATCCACAATAGTCAGCAGACCTGATTTCTGTTTGCCTGCTTATCAACCACCACACACTACGAGAGCATGAAATACGAGAAGGGGAACTCAACTAGAGAAGGAAGGATCGCTACTTCTTACTAGTATATACGCAGGCACTTCGAAGTTGTACATGGGAACGTACTGGCTCAAATTAAACTGCTGAAGTTGTGGGACCTACTGAAGATAGGCTACTAGCCGAAATAAATGGAGTGTTTGTCTTTATCTTTATGAAATCTGATTGAAGTGGCTTCTCTCTACTCTCTTGTACTTTCCATTATGTAAAAACCTGACCAGATAATAATAAGGTGAATGTTAAAACTTACAGCCTTATCCAACATTTTGCATTCTCCCCCAGGATCGAAAGAGACGGCTACCTCTCTCACTCTTGTGCATTCTTGTCACCCTATTTTATTTTATTTTTCCTTTGTAAGTATGCCCATTGAAAACTTGATGCACGATGGATCATAGGTTCGTTTATGGCTATGATGGAGTGAAGAAATGAAGCTAAGAAGAATCGATAATATTCAGCGTAGTTTGACTAGTCAACTAATATAGTCAGAGGTCAAAATTTTGCCAGAAATTTTAGATTGATTGGTGGACAATTTCGGTCTATTTTGACAAGTCGACGGATCTTGTCGACAAGTCGAAATACTGTTTGACAGATCGACAAATCAGATCAATAGGTCAAAATTCACAAATTTTTTAGTTTCAATCTGTGGATGTTTTTGAGCTACTTCGATAGGTTGACTTGACGTGGAAATTTGTGCATTTTTCATAATTTATTTCCTTATTCGATTGAGACTCTTTAGATTATATTTTAGGATTAATTAGGAGTTATTTAAGCATGCAAAACTCATTTTATTAATTTATCAATAAAAATTCTTAGAAATTAGTTTATTTTCTCGTGAATTTAAAAAATCTCTCATACGGATTTATGGCATTTATTGATCGAGGAAGACGATGATCGACCTCATCATGTCCTTCCCTACATCAGTTGGTATCACAATAAGTTTTTTCTCCATTCAATGGCATCTAATAACAGATCAGACAACAATCCCATGGACAATGCTCCAAGGAATTATCCTTTAATAGCGGTGGCTCTCCAAGTGATATAACAAGAGAATCATCAAGCCATGCAAGAGCTAAATTCTTCCATCGATTACATGATGAAGGCCCTAAGGCAATTCCGTGTTCGTGGCAATGATCCACCTTTGATAGGCGTTGGAATTCACAATCACACTGATTACAGGGCAATGCTGGCAATGAATCGTAGAATCACACCTGAGCAGGTGGGATCCTGCGAAGAAGAGGTCGATGACATAATCCTCCAACATACCGAATGAGGTGGCAACCAAATGGATTGAGAATTCAATATGAAAGTCAATCTTCCTAGCTTCAACAAAAAAAGAAAAAAAAAAAAAAAAAAAAAAAAAAAAAAGAAAAAAAAAAAGACAATCTTTCTAGCTTCAACAACCAACTCCACATTGATGACTTTCTTGATTGGTTGCTTGAAGTCAAATATTTTTTCGACTATATGGACATCTCTGAAGAGAAGAAAGTTAAACTCGTGACCTACAATTTAAAGGGAGGATCATCGACTTAGTTAGAGTAGCTTTTTTTTTTTTTTTTTTTTTGTATCAAAACACTAATCTAATATAATAAAAAGACCCAATCATAGAGGATATCTGAAGGAATAAATAATCAAAAAGGGTAAAAATACCGAGATAGTTGAGGAATTGTCGACGAAGGGATAGAAAAAGAAAATTATGCACTAAAACATAAGTCCAAACGAACAACCCTTTTTCAAAAACACACTTAAATATATATCTTACCACGTCTTCGCATGATTCGTCGTCCTAGTCAAAATTCTTTCCTGTCTCTCCTCTTCAACTCTTGGTGGACATCTTTTCCTTGACCTTTTGGATCTTCAACACCTTGTTCACAATTTTCTGCTCTTCAACCAAGAATGCTTGAATGATCCTTTCTCTCACTGCACCACTAGAAAGAACTCCACCATAAGCTCGATTCATAGTTCTTCTATTTCTTGACAATCTCGACCTCTTATACTCGGCAGGTCTCAGGTGAGGAAGCCCTTGGATCCTCTTCCCAGTGACAGGGCATTTGGGTCTGCTTGCTCTCTTCTTCGTAGTTTGATACATGAGCTTCCCACTAGGGGTTTTGACTACCCTCGTCTGGTTGGATTTGGTAGCATAGTTGTGCCATTTCCGATACGTTAACCGCTACACCATCTTCAAATCTCTCTCTTCTCTCTCGCTTTTAGAGGAAACGAAAACGAGAAGGCGGAAGGAAGGCACCAATCTGCACATTGCCAAGGATGAAGCACTTGTTGTTTGTGATTCTTCCCCAGTGAATATGATCAAGTATTGTTCCAACAATACTAAAATTATCGACATGATAATTGATTAGTGAGAGATTATGCAAACAAATTCTACTGTTTGGAGGCACGAAATAATTTAATTGAGATTGAATTGTAAAAAGTTGCCCGATTCATCGGTGATTTGCATGTTATAATCAAAGATTAGGTTTAGATTTAACTCATTTAGACGATGAACGAAGAGATAAAACTAGCCACTCGAGTGGAGATTAGGTTGAACGATCTAATACACGGGTCTATTCTACTGATAGGATAGCCACAATGGGTCATTCATAGGGAGCACCGCAGACCAAGGTGAAAGAACATATAGGGGACATCCTTAACCTCCTACACCTATGAACCAAGAATCGGAGAGCGGACAAGCGAGACTCCAAAGAACAGTGACCATTGCTGTCAATCTAAGCATGATCCTAAACCCTAATGGTCGACCAAAGCCAGACTATTGTTGTCAATGTAGCCAACCAGGTCACCTATCGAACACATCTCCTAAGTGGCAAGTGGCTGCCCTAGCCATGAATGATGGAAGCACAAAAATTACAAATGAACACCTAGAGATTAATGAAGTAGAACATAATGAATAATGAAGTGGTTGAAGTAGATTGGGTTCTGCAAGATTATGGTGAATATCTAGTAGTAAGAAGGCTATTGTATATGCCAAAAAAGGAATACCCACAATAACATAACATCTTTCAAACAATGTGTAAAGTGAATCGAAAAATCTATGATGTGATCATAGATAACGGAAGCAGCGAGAATATTATCTTTAGAGTCATAATGGAGAAGTTACATATGAAAATGGAAGAACATCCCTCTCTATTACAATTGGTTAGATTAAGAAGGTCAGCAAAACAAAGGTAACTAAACAATGCACTATTTCCTTCTCAATTGTTAAATATTAGGAGGACCAATATAGCCTATGATGTAGTTGACATGAAGGCTTGTCATATGTTACTCAGTTGGCCATGGTAGTCAGATCGTGATACCACCCATAGAAGATGAGATAATATACACATTTTCGTCAAGGATGATCGAAAAACTATACTCTCCCCTACAGGCCCAAACGAACAACCCAAAGCTTCTAAAGTAGAGAGGCATTCTCTCCTAACCATATGAACTTTGTGGAGCAGTTTAAAAAAATGGGAGAAGTGTACACATTAGTGGTGAAGGGTGAAGATGTTGGAACCACGAATATCTTGGAGAAATTGAAACCCTTATTGCATGAATTTAAAGAAATTTGGCTAGATGATCTTCCCAATGGGTTACCCCCTTATGGGGAATATCCAATACCACATTAGAATGAGGCTGATATATGCGTTTCCCTTCATCCAAGTCTAAGTGACCTTATCAACAAGGTTGAAGGGAAAATAAATCAATGGAAAATAAACACTATGGTGGACCCTAAAAAGGTTTTGACGGTGGATGTCATTATCCCACCTGTTTTCTTCTGTGTGGTCCACTCGATCTTTATATTTGCTTCATTTTTAGGTTCATGTCATAAAATGAGGGGGCAAAATGGATGGACAGTGCGGATATAAAACATATACATCAAGGTGGGCCCCACAGTGCCCAACACATCAACACACCATCCCAACACCACGTAATCCACCCCGTTCTCTCCGCATGCGTCGCAAGTGCCGTACCCCTAATTTCCATAGCAAGGTAAAAAAGATAAGTGCACCAAAGAGCGGCAATGGGCCGGGCAGCCCGCCTGACTAGGCTTTCGACTAGACTTGGACCTGCAAGCTTGGCTTTGGGCCTCGCATGCATGGTCCAACTAATTTTTAAGTCGGGCTTGGACTCCAGTTATTTAGCCTGACATGAATCGAACTGACCCAACCAAACCTGATTTTAATTACGTATGTTATGTCTATAAATATGTCATTCTCTTTACTATTTAGGCGACCAATTTATCTTAAATATAGATCATTGCTTTCATTGTTCTGAGATGCCTATTATTTTATGCATGTGGCCCACTTGATCAACGTATACAACAGTAAAATTCAAGTAGTGAGTAGGGATTTTATCAAACTTTCGAGCCAGGCTTGTCGGGTCTACTTGGGCCAATGTAAAACCAATTCCAGGCTCGGACTTGGGCCTGTTGTTCTAAGCCATGCCTGTTTTGGGACTGGATCTTAAGTATTGGACTAGGCCCAAACCAGGCCCATTGTTAGCAATAGGAGTACTATGGGGTTGTAGATCAAGCTCCCTACTTTTATCTCAATCAAAGAATTGAAAACGAGACTTTCCTATAAAGAATAAAAGTAATCTCAAAGAATTAAAAAAAGAGACTTTCTTATAAAGTAATCTCAAAGTATTTTGAAGATGTTATAAATAAGTTTAGAAAATGTGGGCTCCCCAGCCCACCGTCTTTTCCAAAATTTTAAAAAAGGTGAGGAAAGATATAAAGAATGAAAAAGAGACTAGTAAAGCTCCCTACTCACGAAACACATGCACCACGTGATGAGGGTCTTTATTTACATGGATCCATTCATCAAGAGCCATGTATGCATAGAAAGTGTGGTTGAGTGCTCGATCATAACATGCATGGCCCACTTAACAATTGGCAAAGAGTCCGCTTGCTTTAAAGGGTGCAAACAGTGAAGCTGACCAAATGAGCTACCGTCAATGGGCCATGCTCGAGCCTTCCAAAATCAAAATTTTGAATAATCCTAGCCCAATGGCCTGGCCCAAAATAGTTCAAAACCCAGCCAAGACCAACCTCATGCCTGACTCGTTGACAGCCCTAGCTGGCAGTTAGAGCTAGGATTACCATTATTGATTACATTGGCGAAATACCACCTTATTCTAAAATCCGTCTTCTTAGAGCTTGCGAAGTTGACCTGACTTAACTTGGCTTAAACCCCAGCTTTTAAACCCTCCATCCCTCCAAGAGTGATGCTTGTATCACATCTTGCAAAAACCAAGCTTAGCTAGACTCGTATTAGACCGCTACCTGATTCATATGTTAGTAGATTGTAAGTTTGGAGCTATAATCTTGAAGTAAGACAGGTCCCAAATGACTTAATGGAGGGCCAAGGGTCAAAAGAAGTTTCGAGGAAGGACCTTGTTAAAGTAGGAATTGCCTATTATGCATTGTAGCTTTCGACACTGAATAAAATGGATAGTTTGACCGTGTATTTTCTATTCACTGATACATAAATTATATACAATTGTATGGGCTACAATTTAGGAATTAATGAGGAAGTCTATCAATCCAAGAGTTACACACATTAAAGAAGATTTACAGATGCAGCAAAGAATGGTAAATGCGGATGATGCTAGACTGAAATCATGGAGGATTTGAATTTACATGAGAGTTGTGCTTCAGCGTATGAGTTGTGTTATTACTCTCTATCAAATGCAATGGGGTAGAAGCAAAAGTAAGCTTGCCTGTGTTAAAGTTCCTTGATATACATTGATACACCATCCTCTAATGGCTTGAGCTGTTACAGCAACTGGTTATTTAACATCCGGAAAGAAAGCGAAACCTTGTTGTCAAAAGACCCTTCGTAAAAATGTCAACTAACTGATTGTTGGAAGAAACAAAGAGGACACAGAGCTGCTTCCCAGCCACTCTTTCATAGACAAAGTGGTAGTATTCACACCCCAAGTATAGGGTTGTAATGTAGTAATAAACTTGGTAAGACTAAGTTCGAATCTACAGAGACTGAACCTTGTACGTAATCTAAAAATAACTTAAATTAGAACTATGATAAGATGAAATCTAAAGCAGGTAAAAAGAAGGATATAATTATAAATTTATTTAACTAAAACTCATGAAATTCAAAAACTAGAGTGCCAAAGATCCACTTGTAGCAATTGGGAAGCTACCTTGCATTGATTCAAAGACACAAGAGGAATCAGAGTCTTATCCTATCCAATTGGTAGGAAGAGATTTGTTAGATCTCTAAACATCTTTAGGTCTAATCATCAACAGATAAGAATGACGAAGATTTGGAAGTAATTCCGTCACCAAACCATGCCCAGGAGACAAGCCAAACAACATCAATTTACCAAACCCACAACCAATCATGAGAGAATAGAGAAGATTAGGAGGATTCCATCACCCAATCATGCCCATGAGATGATGGTGAACAACGGGATTGCCTAATTTCACAATCTCAATACATGAAAGTGAATATCTCAAGCTATCGTAGATCTATTGTAATTTGAGTCACAACAAACCATTAAAAATAAAAATATTCCTCAAAAGCAAACTAGAATCCATAAGGTTCAACCAGAGATGAATCAAAACAACGCAACCATCCTAATCACACTACAAGCTTCACCTCTTAGCTAACCATGGATCTGATTAATTGAAATCTCTTAACAAATATCAATGGAAAAAAAAAAAAAAAAACTAAATAAGAAAAGGAAGAAGAATTCCTGGCCGGATGATACCCTCTCTCTCTCCTCTTCCTTGGCTCACGTCCAAGCCTCCATGGCTGCACAAATCTGATCAAAAGATGGATTAGCTCTCTCTCTTTTCTCATTTTATAAGGGTTTGGAGTCGGCAGCAACGGTCGTCCGTAAACCCTTCCGCAACAAGGAACACGCAATTGCGTGGTCTGTTTTTGCGTAGGAATATTTTGGCTCTCAAATTGATTTTCGGGGTAGTGAACATCATGACCTTGGAATCTGGCTTTGTGGATGGGGTTGTGGCCACCCTCTGGACATGTTTGACGGTCCGGATCATGGAAATGTATGATGGATGGGCCCCACTACAGAAAAATGGATGGACAGTGTAATCTTGAATCCAAGATACACTAATGTGTTTGGTGGGCCCCATATTGATGTTTTCTGAGAAATCCGACCTGTTCATTGGATTCCTGGTGAAAAACTATTCGGGAAAGAGTAGCTTTTATCGAGTTTTGGTGGGTCCACTGTATAAAATTAAGTCACCATTAATCTTACATTTTTTGATGATACACGTGTTCTTGTGTGTACGGGGCCAAACGGACACCTATGCGATAGTCACGCCCCCCCTCTGGAGTGAATGGACCGTCCAAATCATTCTAGCAGATGATGGGTGGGGCCTACTAGCCAAAAACGGCTAACGTGCATAAGGTGTTGTTGCATTTTTGAAAATTGAAGAAGTAAGTCGGTCAGCGTGCGCTAACTGACTTTGGGTGTTTTGGTGCACGGTGAGTGTACGTGTGCAATGCACACATACTCACAAAAAATGGCTCCCTCCTTGATTTTTTGATAAATCCACACCGTCCATTAGGTTTTCATCTAATTTAAGGGGTTAAAACCAAAATTGAAGCATATCCAAAGATCAGGTGGGCCCCAAATTGCAGATATGTGGGATAATCTATCCGTTAGACAACTTACACATGGATCCAATGGTTGAAATTTGATATGTACGGTTAATTTATGGTCTTCAGGCTATATATAAATTTTCGAGCCAAATGGATAGTGAGAACCCTGTGATCATGCATTCTAGCCGACTTTCAGGCCCGTTTAACGTGAGTGGCTTGATTTTCTCAAATTTCTGGCATGTAATTTCTTTGTTCTCGGTCCCCTAGGGTCCGTCCCTTGCCTTTGTACTTCTTGAGTGTTAAATTCATGCCTTTAGCATTCTTTTCAGTCCAGACTCCTGAATACACCTTGCATCACAAACACGATCAAAATGGGCCGTTAAACCGTATCATGTTCATACAATCAGGTAATAACTGGGATCTAATATGCAATATTTAACCCTCAACAGGTGGTTAATTTCAATGTGCTTACTTTGAGCATGAAAATTCAAGTTCTCAAACATGTATGTAGTAATGATGTTATCCTAGTAGAGCATTAGTGGATCGCAAAGCAGACCATCAAGACCAAGAAGAATTGATGTTAACTAAAGTAGATCAGCCGTTGTGTGGGAAAGAGCCCTATATTCAGCCTTGATGCTGGATTTGGAGACTATTCTCTGCTTTTGGGGATATTATGAAACTATATTGGGCCTAAGAAGAAGCTACGACCAAGAAGTGAAACGCTAGTCATTGGGATTTCTAGCCCAATTCGCATATGAGAAGGTGACTAATTCACAAGATTGGCCTTTTGTGAATGTTAAGCTAGTGGTCAATGTGCATTTTTAACAAAGCTCAAAATTCTTTTTACTTCTGGAAGGTGAGTATTTCAAGGATTGTGTATGTGCTAGTATACTTGATTGACGATGAATCTATTGTGTCCGGGCGAGTTGGTGTAAGAAACTGAAGTTTTCCAAAAAGACTTTAGTATTATGTGGGATCGTCTAAATAATCTCCATCATATGCAGTTGAGAAATAGTAGTAATGGGAGTAGACCATAGCTTCCACCTTGGCCATATTCGATTTATGCAAAAGTTCCCAAGCATATCTCTTATCGATCGGCGTTAACTGGAAGGTGTGAAATGTTTGCGTACCTTCCAGACCAAGAAAGTAGCTGAGATGACCTAAGTATTTAAGTGTCAAACTTATTGATAACCTTGAAATGAAACTTTAAAAAAGAGGTAGCTAGATTATTTCTCATAACTAATATACCATTCATATTGTGAACAATGGGTAACGAGGATCGCACTCAGTAAAGCCTTATCAAGTTCTTTTGCTAGTACGGTTGGTTTGACTCAAGGTATTAGATATTTGACTTGAAGTTGTCACTAGCTAATTAATTTAAATTTTCATAGTCAACTAGATCCTATAAAATCCTTAAAAATTTGAAAATCTAAGTATTATCTGTTTTAAAATGACTCTTAATTTATGACTTGGGATTCTAAGTAAGGAACCACGGTAATAAAGAAAAAAGTTGTTAGGCACATTCTTATCTGCACAAGTATACAGTTTCTATTTTACGAAACTCAATGAATTATAAAGGATTTAATTAACACAACCAAGAGGTGCAATGTCCAACTCAGGAGTAGGTGTGAGGGATCGAAACAAAAGCAATCTCCCGACACTTGTTTACCTAAGAAAGATGAGAAAGAAAAGAAAAATGTCTAGCATATCTGGATTTTTAATGTCATAAGATCTGGGTAAATCGGCAATCCCCAAAGCATATGCTTGAACAAACTAGAGAAGTAGGGGGTTGAAGAGAGAAGAAGTGTCGACTAATCAAAGTAAAAGAAAGTAATAAATATATATACCACGGGAGATGGTTGATAAAACGTATATATGAAAGAGGGAAGAAAAGACCTGACACTCTTTCCTCTCATAAAGACTTGATCATACTCCACAAGATGTAGACAATTAAGATGACTTGTATTGGTTGAATGATAGCTTTGAGTGGATTGGATTAGCATAAATACGAGCTAGGTTTTGGATTGACCAAATTAGGTTGGAGTGTTTGAATGGTTTGAATGGGCTATATGGGCTATGTTGGTTGGGTAAGATTGGTTAGTTAGGTGGATAGATGGGAAAGATGGGCTAGGTTGGTTGGGAAGGATAGATGGGTTTTGGTTAGGAAAGATGGCATGGGCTAAAAGGGCTGGTTTGGATGAGTTTACTTGAAAAAGATGGCTTGAGCTAGATGAACCAAACTTAGTTGAGAGGAATGGTTAGGCTTGGGCTAAATAGTCTCAGCTTGGGAGATGGTGGCTAAGTTGCATGAGAGCCATCTCCTTCCTCTTCTCTAATTGTGTAGGCATGTCTTGAGAATGAAGGAGGTGGGGGTATTTATAGATAAGAGGATGACAACTTGGTGATATGAGAGTAGATAAAAGGACAAACATGCTAAATGACTCTAGCCTCTTCTTGCCTTTTCCCTTCCTCCCCCAAATTGTGAGTGCGAGGTTGCTTTTATAGATACTTGGAGAAGGACACACGAGGTTGAATGGATTAGATTAAGGAGGCTTGGTTCCCGTGAGCCTGGGCCTTGGTATTAATGCCAGGTTCAGGGTAAACTAAAGCAATGTGTAAATCCGTGTCCACCAAGGATTGGTCCGGCTCACAAGCCCAACCATAGTCAAAATCGAGACAAAACCTGGAAATTGGGGTAGTAACGCTATTTTTTTCACAAAAATGGTGGAGCTACCACTGTCTTTGTGCAAAAAAAGAAAAGGAACTATCATCGTCTTTGTGTGAAAATGGTGAAGCTACCGCCATCTTTGAGCTTTGGATCCACCAACACGTGTCACACTTGATCACAGGGTGTCTATAGATAAGTTAGGTTGAGTGGGTAGGATGCGCAGGATGCGCTAGGTTGGTTAGGAATGAGGGACTAGGTTGGATGTGTTTGTTTGGAAAAGATTGATTTGGCTAGATGTGATAGGTTGTTTGGAAATGAGGGGCCAGGTTAGATGGATTTGGTTGGGAAATAGCTTGGGCTATATGGGCTAAAGCTTGGTTTGGGAATGATGGTTAAGCTTTGAACTAGATGAGCTAAGCTTAGGAGGGGTGACTAGGTTAGATGAGAACTCTCTCCCTTCTCTTCTATTGGTTTGTTGGTGTGTATTAAGAATGAAGGAGGTGAGGAGTATTTATAGGTAACGGGATAAAAACTTAATAATACAGGAGTAGAGCAAAATAATGCCTTGTTATTATATAATAGAGTTTGGTAGCATATGACATTCTCCCATTGACACTTAAAGTGGTAGAATGTGTAATAAAGAAGAATTCTAAGGGCATTTTATAGAGAGAAACGACTTTTGAATGCATTCTCCCTTGAATAAACCTGGCAAGGACATTTTATTGGAAGAGTTTGACTTTTGAATATATTCTCCTTTTAAGATGTGTGAGCGATATGTTAGAGGGAGTGCTGACTTTTTCGTTGTATTATCTCTGTTGAAGCAGCCAATATATCTTAATTCTAGATCATTGGTTTAATTGCTTCCAGATGCCTTTTTTTGTTTTTTTAAATGCATGTGACACACTTTATCAGTGGATATATTACTAAAATTCAAGTAGGAATTTTATCAAGTTTAGGGCCACGCCAGTCAGGTCAAGTGCTGGTCAGGCCCAAACGAGGGCCATTGCCACTCTTGGATGTATTATCAGCCAATGGGGGTGCGATCAATATCCTATACATTTTGCTCAGTCAAAGAATCGTAGAAGAGGCTTTTCTATAAAGAGTAAAAAGTAATCTAAAAGTACTTTTAAGATGCCTAAATAATTTAGAAGATATAGAGCCCACTATTTTAGTGAAGGATATAAAGAATGAAAACGAGATGCACGATCCACTTGCGCCACGTGTGTGACATGACGTTCTTTCTTTTACCTGGACCCGTTCTTCAGGAGCCATGCATGCATGGAAAGTGTAGCTGAGTGCTCTATCATAAAACACGTGGCCTCATATTTCTTACATGTTTGGCCCACTTCACTATCTTACCAGCCTAACTCTCAAGGAAGTTGGCACATACTACGTGGTGTGTACCAAATGAGCTGCCCTTTTACATTGCAAATGGGAAGTGTTTTTTTTTTTTTTTTTGGTTAACCACACAGATTGTCCATGAAAATATGAAGTCTAGCCCATCATTACATTCATGGTTTCTACCGACCCCACGTGGATCCTCAAAACAAAACAAAAAGATTATAAGTTCGCATGACCACCCTGTATGTTATGTAGTTTTAAAAAAGAGGAAGGAAAATCGATATCTATCCGTTCAAGCATACTGCCACCATATGGTTTTGGCAAGACATCGATTTTGTCCTCATCCTCCAAGTGGAGTTCATCAGCTATGTACTCTCCTCGAATGTGACAACCATCAAACAGGGAAGTTTTCTTCTTCTTTTTTTCTTCTTTTTTTAAAAAAAAAAAAGAAAAAAAGTTTCGTGTTTATATTTCAAGAAGCTCCTGGAGGACAGCACAAAAAGGGGGCCCCTCCCAACCTATACAAATTCGGGATCTCTTGACAAAAATGAGGTGGATCTTATTGTAAAGCAAAAAAAAAAAAAAAAAAAAAAAAAAAGAAAAAAAAGAAAAAAAGAAAAAAGAAACATGAAATAAACAAAGAACCCAACACCACCGAAGGAGGGACTAATCGATCAGCACCCCTAAGCCTTAACCGAACCTAACCTCATCTTGTCGAGAAAAATCTGCCCCCTGACAGGGAAGTAATTGATGGGGATTTTATCCTCATTGCTGGATTCGATGAAATCGAACCAGTTTCGATATCATCGATAATTACTGAATTTTTCACCGCTAGTTGCTGGACAGTTTTTTGATCCTGTCAATATCATCAATGAACTTTAAATGATATTGAAGGTTGTCATCGAGATACCTTCGATGACATAGATAATTATTGGATTTTTCATCCCTGGTCGCTGGACAGTTTTTTATCCTGTTTCGATATCATCAAAGTACCGTCGATGATATCGAAGATTGTCAACGAGATACCTTCGATGTCATCAAAGAGTTTCGTAGATGCGATTACAGAAACATAGATTTTACGGATTTTATTTTCTATTTTGATTCTACCTCTTTCTATTCTTATATAAAGGGGTGTATGCGGAATTAGGGTGTATTCCAGGGTATTTTAGGGTTTCCTAAAGCTTTGCAAGGGTTTGCTAAAGGGCTAAGGGTTATCAAAGGTGTGTGTGTGTGTGTGTGAGAGAGAGAGAGAGAGAGAGAGAGAGAGAGAGAGAGGAAGGTTATGAAAGGGAGGTTATGCTCGTAAAGGTGATATATCATATCTCAGCGCTTCCACGTCCTCGTAATCGGTGAGATCTCTCTGTTTCTTTATTTCTCTTATTGTTTATCCACTCCTGCGCGAGTGAAGAAGGTTTGATACAAGCGGTATGTGCTTGTGATCGATTGTAACGTTCTGCTTTATAGTAGATTGTTGATCTGGACAAGGTCCTGTGGTTCTTTACCTTTTTTGAAGGTTTTCCACGTAAAATTCTCTAGTGTCGTGTGGTTTATGCTTTGATTTATTTCATTGCTTTATTATTCTATAATTCTGGTTTGTTTTGGGAGGATAGATCCTAAGATTTTGTGCAACACCCCCAACAATAATTTCATTAATGTCCACTGATTGCACAGCACTGTATGTGTTCATTAGCACACGCATTGTGTTTCTCTGCATCTTGAATTTTAACTTTGTTGTCATCCTGATCATTAACCTTGAGTTTGATGAAAATGGAGGATGAGGATTGATCCTTGGATTTCTTATGGTCATCTTGTTGCTGTTTTCTTCTTTTCTCCGTTTTCTTTTTATTTTGATATTCTTGTGTATGGTCAAGAAGGGATCCTTCTCCCAACAGTGTAAATAACATCCCATCAGTCGATCATGTGACCTCTCATATTTTCTTTCATGCCCAAAAATAAGGCTGATCCATATCTCAGACTATCAGTTATTAACGTGTCCTTGGTAAAAATCACCTTCATGAACTGAAATTGAATATAATCTACTATTTCTATAATTCTTTTTAAATAAACATCTAAGCATGCATGACACTTTCTCAGATGTTACTGCCACGTCCAACGTAATTCCCATTTCCCCAATCTTAATAGCTTTAGAGAAAAAGCATTGTTAGTTCCCACAAGCAGTCTTATGACTCATCACACAACTTCAACAAGCATGGTCAGGTCCCACAAGCAGCCTCATGGATAATCACACGCAACTTCAACCGTTGATGTCATTTGTAGTGCTTCACATGATGCAACAATTATCCTGGTAGGGGTCTTGGTACACATAATGCAGTGGCTGTGGCATGCCGTATTGGTAGGCCCAATAAGTAGGCAGAACCGCGGTTTCGCTTGATGTCTTTGTCTCCTCCCCTTCCTTCTCCTCATCAACCACTGCGACGCTAACGAGCTCTGTAAATCCCATCTTCTTTCTTAGCAGGGTTGTCAACACGACCGAGTCAACTCCCTCACCAACCACTACAAGCTGTTCCTTATTGCCGCCCTCCAACGTAGCAGATATAACACCTGCAACCAACATGATCAAAATAATATATCTTAGAACCCAAATCAGAATCTACAAAAGACGCCAGTTCATGCCATATTTGTGGTTTGGTTCAAAATTTCAAGGTACCAAGTAGAGGTAGGTACTCTAGTTCAACATTTAGAGAGTGGCTCACTGAGTCGACTCAGCTCATGGGTTGGCCAAATCAAGTCAGTAGTGAACTAGGGGACGATTTAAAAGTACCCTTACTCACTGAGTTGACTTAGCTCATCTGTTTTGTGCTTAGAGTGGTGTAGGAAAATGAATATGATATCTGGTTACGTTCATTTTCACCTCTGTCTTGCGTCGAATCTCAATTTCAATTGTGCTAGAATCTGCGGTCAAGCTATCGCATCCCATCTGACTATAAATGTGTCTTCAAAACCCAATTTAATAACCATCAGAATGAGATTGGGCTGCTAAATCTCCTTACTCTTGCCCGGGTGGTAGACTCTCAGGAGTTTCAACTCCCGGTCAAGGGTTCGAGTACCCATAAGTGGTGAAAGTCCACCAGCGTGAGTGTGTGGGGTGTGTGTATGTGTGTAAAAATTAAAGATAAATTATTAAAAAAAAAAAAAAAAAAAACAAAAAAAAAACAAAAAAAAACCTTCTCTGACTCGATGAACTCAGTGAGTCAACTCAGTTTGTTTAACTGACGCTTGATTTGCTGACAGCTTAAATCTCACGTTGAAGAGATTAGAACTGCAAGCTTGGCAGCAGAACTGAGCTAAATGATCGTAAAATTACCTTGTATGCCGACTGCAGTTTTCATGACCTTGGACCGGCTCTTCTGACCGTTCATTGGGATTTTCATCACAATCTTTTGCTGTAAACAGAAAAAACAAGTTACTACAATGAATACCACAAAAAAATTCACATGACCCACTTCAAGAAATCAAATATAGTAAAAAGACAACTAATGTAAGATACCTTCATTGTCGATCTTTAGTGATCTACCACAGCAGAAACGTTAGTTGTGTGTGATTGTTTATCCCACCTAACGATTTTCAGCCAGGGTACGATATTACTTTCTAGACTCCTCTATTTATAGATATCAGAAAACGGCTGTGGATCTTCGTGGAAATATTCATTTCTTTTGAAACTCTGCTACGTTGAAGCTGAGATGGGCCCTACTGAGACACGGTCGATGGAAGGATAATTACGTGGGACGACGCGGTATCAACGCGGATTAGCTACTTACAAGCTTACAAGCTGTTAGCGAGACTTGCAAGAACTGAAGTCACGTCACCAAGTTCTGTAGACCCCACTATAATATATGTGTTGTATCCACACCATTATTCTATTTTTAGAGATCACTTTAGGGCATGATACCAAGAATGAGGCAGATCCAAATCTGGAGTGGACCCCACCAGAGAAAGCAGTGGGGAGAGTGACACCACCATTGAAAACTTCCTGAGGTCCACTATGATGTTTAATTGAGATCCAACCTGTTCATGTGTTAAGACAGACACGAAAGAAGGTAAAATACAAATATCAGCTTGATCAAAAACTTTTGTGGCCCGTAGAATTTTTTAATGGTGGGCATCACTCTTCACACCGTTTTAAGTGGTGAGGTCCACTCGAGCTTTGGATCTTACTCATTCTTTGTACCATGCCATAATATGATCTCTCCAAATGGATGAACGGTGTGGATACAAAACATACATGATGGTGGGGCTCACAGAAGTTGGTGACGTCACTTCAGTAGTGAGTCTCGCTAGTCAACCTGTCGTTAGCCAACCCGCGTCCGGTATCGCGTGGAAATGAGCCGTTAATTTCATGGTGGGCCAACCTACGTGGACAAGGGCTGCGGTTATTGACTGATTTAATGTGCACAACTGCCCCGGTGCGGAATTTTCACTCTGTGGGGATGGGTACCTATTTAGGAACTAAGTGGGACACCAACGATCACGGTGGGCCATTAGGTAGGAAGGGTCCACTGTGGATTGTACATGGTCGCAATATCATCCTGATCAAGTGATCACAGCCTTTCACGGGACATGGATTGCCTGCGACGGACCCAGGTACTTCCTGCGACAGGAAGCTAGGTGGGACACTCCCTTATGTTTGTTATAAATCCAAACCGCCATCTGTTTTGACAGATCATGTTAATAGATGGACCAAACTGAGGCAGATCTAAGACTCTAGTAGGTCACTCCAAAGGAAATAGCGAGAATTGAATGTCCACCATTAAAACAATAACGGGTCTCATATGTTCTTGATCAGCCTAATGTTTTTGTGTTTTCAATTCACCTGAGCAGAAATGACATTAAGAACAGTATGGATGGCACATGAACATCGGAATGAATTGAGAAAAAACTCAACGGTAGGCATCTCTGTCTTATTTTTGGGCCAGTCCTAAAATGATCCGGGAAGATTAACTGATAGCTAGAGTAGAATTCTCACAAACATTACGGTGGCCCCACTTAGATTCTAAGTCACTTATTAGGATTTGTGAAATTGACGGAGATAGGGTTCTTGCTTGCAACGTCCATTTCGGATAATTAATGCTCGGACGGATATATGGTTCTTGCTAGCAACGTCCACTTCGGATAATTAATGCTCGGACGGATATATGGTTCTTGCTTGCAACCTCCATTTCGGATAAAGCTCATGTAATTGCATGGTTGTAATTATCGGATGGTGGTTAGTTTTGGGTGATGTGCAATCTGTGCTGAATTCCTCCTATCATACGGCATCATAGGTGGGCCTACTTGGGTCCCACATATATACAAATAATTTTCATTGATAGTTTAGGTGTGCGATCCTCTGTTTTGGAAAAGATGTGGGGCACATGAGAATTAAGAAGGAAATCCAAACCATCCATTAGTTGCGCCAAGTCATGTTTCATGGGGTACATAAAAATTAGCCTCATCCAACACCCGAGTAAGCCACGGTACAGGGAATAATACATGAGGAAATGTTCACACTTGACTTGCACGAGGGCTCACCTGAGCTGTAAAACAGCCTAGCTTTGGGCCTGACCATTTATCCAGGCCAGATAAACGACTGAATGGCATAGATTGCAGATAAACTATACAGTGAGGGGCCTATTCAAATCAACGGTAGATGTCTACTCTAACCTTGTTCTCTATGGGACGGCCCACATGAATTTTTGTTTCAGCTGATTTTCAGCTACCGCTCTTACCCGAGGTCACGCGAGAAACGGGCTGGATGTGATGAATACATCACTTGGACCCACTTGCATATGGCACCATCCTATTTTAAGATGCTACCGGACCCTAGTGTTTGGACCACAAGTTTGGATGGTTTGGATTTAAGTAAAACATATGAGTGACGGTACCCTGGCAAGAATGCATGAGTCAAAGGCCAATTCAAAGTCACCACCACAAACGACTCAGGAGTTGATTAGGTGAGACCCCTGCCTCGCCCATGACAGTGAGGAGTGTGGCCTTTACTGTAGGGCCCACCTTGACATATCTATTCTAAATCCATGCCTTCCATCCGTTTTTACAAATCACTTTAGGGAGCTCTCCCAAAAATGAAGAAGATCTAAATCTCAGGTAGACCACACTCTAGGAAGCAATGGTGACTGAATGCCCTACTATTAAAACTTGTTAAGGCACACCTTAATATTTATATAGTATTTATTTTCTATCCAATCCGTTGATAAAGTCATATAATCTTAGATGAAGGGAAAAAAAAAAAAAGCAAACAAATGTCAGCTTGATCCAAAACTTTTGCAGTCCATTAATGGTCCATCGCCACTGTTTGCTATGCTATGGTATATTAGATCTACTTCATTTTTGGGATCATCATTAAAATAATCTGAAAAAAAATAAACGGACGGATGGTGAGGATGTTGAATGGATATATTAAGGTGGGCCCCGCAGGAAGGTCCACGCCAACTTGGGTGAGGCCCGGGTCTCATCTAATCCGCACCCAAACGAATTGCCTTAAGTCAAGTCTTCAAATTATCCTTGTTATGGAGAAATCCGAGCCCGTGACAAAACGTTAATTGGACTCAAAGTCTGAGTTGAGGCACCCGAGGCATAATCCATCTGATCAAGACTACAGCATCGCAACAACAACGAGAATGTCTTTGAGTCAAAGCTAGCTCGGAGTTGGTCCTAATTGTCAGATCAGATAACCCGCTACCCCCCAACTCCGAGGCAATTAAGTTAGTCGGATCGGATTCGGTTTGACTGGTCGGATGGCATCATACTCGGAGCGTTCCTCAATATGTCCTGGCAAGTCGAGCCGAGTAGACCTTCTAACGTGCATATCCCACTCGCTAAACATAAAAACTACCATAACCAAACGTGGCCGATAACTTCGCTCGCAAATGCGCACGATCCGCCAGATACGCTGCACAATCAATAAATATCCCCATGATCCCAGAATCCCTCTGATCGTGCCGAGATCATCGAAACCAGACCGCCTCACAGATAAGTATAAATAGCTCGCAGTGCTATGTCTAAAGGTACGCGAAATTAAACTCTCCTCTACACTTGACATAGATTCTGATTCTCTTGTCTTGACTTAGGCATCGGAGGGTCCCCAGCTTAACCAGAGTCATCTTTGTCTTTTCTCTTAGTGCAGGCTTAAGGGACGGCACGTGAAGGATCTTGAAAGCGTTGACAGAGAGTCGACCAGATTTTTGCATCAACAATCCTTACTCTTGTTCAGGTGGTAGACTCTTAGGAGTTGCAACACCCGATTAAAGGTTCGAGTATCATAGGTGATGAAATTCCACTAGCGTGTGTGGGGTGTGTGCGTATGTAAAGGAAAAAAACATCAAAAAAGAAGTCAAGTCTTCAAATCCAATCCATTTTATTTCCAACTTGCCGCGTAGGGCGTGTTACGCGGACGCGAATTGTCTACTACCCCGTCCAGTCCTAGCTTGGAACGGGCAGGGTATCTGATCGGCTACCATGATATATGTGAGTTTCATCCGCACCGTTTATCCTTTTTTTCCGCATCTTTTTTATTTTTAGTAGTAAAATTTAGTTAGATCCAAGCTCAAATGGACCATACCATAGGATATGACGCCCACCGTTGAAACTTTTCTAGGACCTACCCTAATGCTTGTTTGCCATCCAACCATCCAATCTCGATAATCTGCTTGTGGGAAGCAGAGGATCTGGATTCTCCAACCTATTCATAAAATCAGATGGACTCGGATGAAGGTAAACACGAATATCAACTCGATTCAAAACTTCCTTGCCTCACAAGAGATTTTCAACGGTAAGAATTGAATATCCATTGTGGTTCCACTTGTTTTATTCTCTCTACCTCATTTTTGGCCTATATACTAAAATTATACAGACGAACGGCTTCGATAAAACCCATAGATGATAGTGGCCACTCAGACCCTCTGCCGGATCCAAGCTCGGGACGTGCGGGGCTAGTACAATTCGCCGCCGTGTTACACATGACCCGACGGCACTGGGTGACAAGGAGAAGTGGATGAACGTCACCACCTTTGTCGCGGTACATTTATTGAGGGAGAAAAATCTTTATCACTCTGGTAGAGTGTAATGGTTGATACGCAGGCACTAAAATACTTAATCTGGCATAAAATTAAATCTAATTAAACCGTCCAAATTGTGGGCAGAAGTTTAGATGGATGATAGTTCAAAAGTTACATTGATTGATGTTTTTAAATGATTTATTTCTAGACATTTAATGGACTGTTAAGATGAAGTCTGGATATGGCCAAAATTCAACAAACTAATTTCCTTTAATCAGGGCTTCGGATTTCTTAAATGACCTGATTTTCTTGTGGTGAAATATCCACAACAGTTCTTGATCTTTGGACGGTTTAGCAGACCTGATTTCTGTTTGCCTACTTATCAACCATCACACTCTACGAGAGCATGAAATATGAGAAGTGGAACTATTTTATACTCCGGTGGAGGGTGATAGTATATACGCGGGTACTTCGAAAGTGTACATGGGAACGTATTGACTCAAATTAGACTGCTGAAGTTATGGGACCCACTGAAGATAGGTTACTAACCGAAATACTGGTTGAGGGAAGGATCCTAACTTCTCAATCCCTGCGTATCAACAATCCTACGCTGCCGATCACCGAAGTCTTTCTCAGTTGTGAAATGCTAAATTCACAAGCCTCACACGTGTGTGATACCAAAATAGCTCATCAAGCGATCCGCTCCACAGATAATGTATCTTTACGAAGGGCACACGTTGAGAAAGACACGTGTTACCCATCTGACGATCACATGGTCCCTTCTGTGAGCGTGAGATCTACATGGTGTGTATATCCTGATGGGCAGCTCACAATATCTCACAAGTGTACCTCCTGTTGATTGAACCTACTGTTTACAAAGTCTTGAACGTCCATGTCAAGGGGGCCCCACCAGGACCTAGCTAGAGACAGACCGTCCTGGCAGGAGCTATGTGGGGCCTACCATATCATATGTATTTTATCTTCTGTCGACTCATTGTTACAGATTATTTTATTCACGGGCTAAAAAAATAAGCTGATCAAAGACTTAAATAGGCTATATTAAGGGAATCATCGGCGACAATGACACCCACCATTTAAACCTTCCAAGGACTACATCTGTATGTTTATTTTGCCATCAACCGGTTCATATGGCAGGAGCTCTGTGGGGCCTACCATATCATATGTATTTTATCTTCTGTCCACTCATCGTTACAGATTATTTTATTCACGGGCTAAAAAAGTAAGCTGGTCAAAGACTTAAATAGACTATATTAAGGGAATTATTGGCGACAATGACACCCACCGTTTAAACCTTCCAAGGACTACGTCTGTATGTTTATTTTGCCATCGACCTGTTCATAAGGCCACGTAGACATGGATCAAGGGAAAACATGATGGACGGATCTGATGTCATAAGTACATCATGATAGGCCCACATGAACTTTTGTATGATAAGCTTGTCCAACAAAACTTTTTAAAATGTCGTAACTTTTTAATTTTATTATCAAATGGTAGCAATTTAATGCAAATATTATCAAGTAGTTTTCCTGATAATATAGTGAGAATAACGTAAAAAACTGAAAATTCTCTTAAAATTTTCAGAATGGGGGAGAAATTGCTGAGACCAGTGTTCTAACAATGTCATGGGTAGGCTCAGCCCATGGATGGTCTAGATCTACTGCCCATTTTGATGTATAAGGTGGTAGATATCCAATAAAATAGTAATGACATAGGACCAAATTAATTGACTGAGTCACCAATCTGAACCGAGTGATCTCCTTGTCATGAGCTGCAGTGTGACTCAACCCATGTTTACACTTATAACTCTTCCATGTGTAACCCACGTTGGGATATGTCGGTCTCCGCGCAAGCAAGACCTTGACCGTTGATTTACTTGACCATGCATGGACTCTAAAAAGAGCATCAGCTCGTGGAGCATGACGCTTTTGTCTTCTTCTTCCTTTTTCCACTTTCCTCTTTCCTCTTTCCTTTTTCACAGGTGATATTTATAAGACTCTTGATGCTATGCAAAGACTAACTTTTGAAGGCAATTAGGCCCATCTATTTCCACTAGATCCCTGCTATATTTCCGTTATGCTTATGACAAACATAAGATATACTGGAATTCCAGGATGCGGATTTCCTGCCAAAGCCTTTGGCTGGAAGTTCCTGTGCTGGGAACCTAGGTAGAGCCCACCGTGATGTTTGTGAGACATCCACCCCGTCCATCCGTTTTTGAGCTCATTTTAGAACTTATAGTCAGAAAAATGATCCGGATCCAATACTCAAGGTGGCTAAAAAAGTGAGGATTGAACGTCCATAGTTAAAATACATGTGGGGCACAGACGTATTGAATCAGGATAATATTTGGCTTTTCAGTTCATCCCAGTAGTAATGACGTTATGAACTGTATAGATGGCATGTAAATATCAATGTCAAACTAAGGAGGTTTCACCTGCCTACCTTTTCCTTTACTAGGGCACACTTAAATCTTGCATACTGCTCACTTTTTTGGTTTAGTCTTAAAATGAATTCAAAAAATGGATGGACGAAGTGGATGTCTCACAAACATCACGGTGGACCTACGTAGGTATCCACTGCAGGAAATTCGTGCGAAAGGGTTTCCCGCGCGTCCCTCAACAACAATGCGGTGATTGGATGTCTCATCAAGATCAATACAACAATTGGATTTTACGCTGTCTAGATAGTGGCACATATACACAGACATGGACAATGCACCTCTCACATGTCCATGCACCGTTGAGGGTGGTGTCTAATGTCAAGAATGGTTATGATTTATTGCCGACGTAGCTGCATCACTCTGAGATCAACCGGACGATTTGCATTACATCCATGCTTTCCATCCGTTTGGATAACTCATTTTGATGGCATGATCTCTATCGTGATGCATATTCACATCTTTCGAGCTTCACACCAGAGGAAACTCTGATAATTGAAACTCCACCGTTACAAACATATTCGAGCCACCGAAATGTTAATTCTCCCTTCAACCCTTTCAAGATTCACAAGGACCTTTGATAAATGGCCAAACAAAAATAGGCCAAATTCAAAACGTCTGCGGTCCACAAAATGATTACAATGGTCAGTAACCACTGCTATCCAAGACATTGAGAGAACCTCTTTATAGTCTATTCAGAACTGTAGTGGGCCTAAGTCCAGATTATCAGGGCAACAATAGAAGAACACGTTGATAACGATTTCATAGAAAATTTAAACCAGCAGTAACAGTGTGTGTGTATATATATATATGGAAAAGGTACAATGCGCTCAAGCTGATTTTAACGTCCCATGAGGTTGAGCTGTGTGGGCCCCACCATGATGCATTTTGAACATCTACCCCATCAGTCATGCACCATTCCATCGTGGGCCTAGGTCTCAAAAATCAAGTCAATCCGTTACTTGTGTGGGCCACACCATATACAGAAGTTAAGAGGGGTTGTGCACCATTAAAACATTTATAATCATTTTTTGGGCCCACCGGGATGTGGTTTGCAAATCCAACCCATCCATTATTTGTGTCCCACTTGGATGAGGGTTCAGACCAAGTTTCAGATGCATGCAAATTTCAGGTGGCCCCCACCAAGTGCTTTTATATGTTTTTGGCATGTCTTCACATGATTTTAGATGATATAGCCCTCTTGAGTTCCGTATGAGTGATTTTTGGGATAACCCATAATTTAAAGGAGACCCATAAAATGTACGGTGTTGATGGTCAACACGCATTACGGTGGGGCCCACACAGCTCAACCGCATGGGAGCTTATCGTGAGCTCGAGCACATACTACCTTTTCCCATATAGGGAAAAGTTACAATGGGCTGGAGCTGATTTTAATGTCCCATGAGGTCAAGCTATGTGGGCCCCATTGTGATGCATTCTGAACATCTACCCCATCAGTCAGATACACCATTCCATTGTGGGCCTAGGTCTCAAAAATCAAGTTAATTCGTTACTTGTGTGGGCCACACCATATACAGAAGTTGAGAGGGGTCGTGCACCATTAAAACATTCACAATCATTTTTTGGGCCCACCAAGATGTGGTTTGCAAATCCAACCCATCCATTATGTGTGTCCCACTTAGATGAGGGTTCAGACCAAGTTTCAGACACATGCAAATTTCAGGTGGGCCCCACCAAGTGCTTTTATATGTTTTTGGCATGTCTTCACATGATTTTAGATGGTATGGCCCACCTGAGTTCCGTATACGGCTGATGTTTGGGATATCTCATAATTTAAAGGGGACCCATCAAATGCATGGTGTTGATGGTCGACACCCATTACGGTGGGGCCCACACAGCTCGACCTCATGGGAGCTTATCGTGAGCTCGAGCGCATAGTACCTTTTCCCATATATATATATATATATATATATATATATATATATATATATATGGGAAAAGGTACTATGCGCTCGAGCTCACGATAAGCTCCCATGAGGTCGAGCTGTGTGGGCCCCACCATGATGCGTGTCGACCATTAACACTGTGCATTTGATGGGTCCCCTTTAAATTATGGGATATCTCAAAAATCAGCCGTATACGGAACTCAGGTAGGCCATACCATCTAAAATCATGTGAAGACATGCCAAAAACATATAAAAGCACATGGTGGGGCCCACTTGAAATTTTGATGCGTTTGAAACTTGGTCTGAACCCTCATCCAAGTGGGACACACATAATGGATAGGCTGGATTTGCAAACCACATCTCGGAGGGCCCAAAAAATGATTTTAAATGTTTTAATGGAGGGTAGCCCCTCTCAACTTTCATATGTGGTGTGGCCCACAAAAGTCACGGATTGACTTGATTTTTGAGACCTAGACCCACAATGGAATGGTGCATCTGACTGATGGGTTAGATGTTCGACATGCATCACGGTGGGGCCCACACAGCTCGACCTCATGGGACGTTCCCATGAGTTCTTACGCATAGTACCTTTTCCCTATATATATATATATATATATATATATATATATATATATATATATATATATATATATATATATATATATATATATATATATATATATATATATATTGGGTAACCTACATATAAAGGAAGCAAACTAGCTACAATAAAATCCAAGCAGGGTAAGTCCAAACTATATACAGATAGTTTAAAATTTTATATGGCTCAATTGTACCAGCTGAACTTTAACAAAAAAAGGCTAAAAATCGAACAAAAAATGCATGCTACTTCCAGGAAGAGAGGACCAATTGAAACACAAAGGCCATTACAAGAGCAACAATAAACAAACGGTAAAGTGCTTCAATATCCTCCGAATACTCTTTGCGGCCATTTTCGATTGGGCATCAGGAATTATATTAGGAGTTTGTTGAACACTGGTGCTTGGACTGTCATAGTATACACTAGTCCTTGGATTGTCATAAACTCCTCCGGTAACGTTGGGAAGTATGTTATCTGCATGCATCAAGCATTGCCACACCTTTGCAAACCACATCATTCTAAGCTTCCGTTGCTTTATCTGTAGTTATTTCCACTATATCGAACCACTTATTGTTGGCAGTGTTCCCAGTCGTTATAAATCCCCAAAATGCGGGCAACGAATGCAATGTAATATTTTCCCGTTAAATTCTGCAAACAAGTATAAAGTCTACTATTAGTGTCTGAATAAGCTATGTGGAAATATACATCTATACTGTAAAATACAGTTCCATTACTTGAAATTTCTGATGATTGAAAAGGACAAAGGATAACATTCGGAAGTAGAATATGATCATTCAATATTTCAATGCGAGTCTGAAAAGCACATGTACAAGACGCCAGTCTATGCAAATAATATGTAGAAAGATTTTGTAATGGTAGGCAACAAGCAAGATGAGATTAACATTTGCATAACCATACATACGATTTAAACATAACCATTAATTCACCCACAAGCATGTGTTTAGGTCTTAGCCAAATTTGGCAAACTAGAGTTTAAAAAATAAGTATTAGTAAATATCCACACGTACAAAACCTGTGGGCCATAGAGTATTTTTTGGGCTCTAACATGCCCAATACAGGGAGCTTATTTAAGTAACAAAAGTACGCATGATAGAATGAATAAAACACGTTCACACCAAAACATACCACTCCAAAACTCAAAAGATTGTTAACCATTGTCTTTGAACAACCATCCAAGGGTAGCAACAACCCATAGCATAGGCCTGATTAGTGCAAAACTTCCTCTGAAGCCAAATGAATCTCTTGCTCATGGGTAGGTTTGAAAAGTTCAGCCTCATGCTTCTGTGATAGATCCTAGAGCAGATCTCCCACTCTTGTTCCGTGGCACCTTATTTTTAAATAAGGTGAAGTTAGGCAACATCAGAGAGTCTAGGATGACGGATTAATGTCATGGGTTCTTCTTGCCTTTTCAAATATAATGGGCGGGTCCACGCTCCTATTTTGTAGTACATTTTTATTTTTATTTTTAAATTAGCTTGTTAGTACACTCATCTTGATTTTGCTGATCGCATGGCAGAGCTCCAAGAGTCATAAAGTTATAGGTGGTGTGGACGATGGATGAAAAGTGGCAAGCAGTTCGCCGCAGTCGTCCAAAACAGGGAGGCTATAGCCTCTTCGTTGGAAATCTATCCTTCACCGTTACCCAGGAAGACCTAAAAACCAGATTCGGACAGTTTGGGAAAATCTCAGATGTGTACATCCCGACATTCTCGACAACAGGACGAGGAAGAGGCTTTGCATTTGTGAGGTTCCGTCAGAAGGAGGATGCTGATTCGGCTAAGAAAATGCTCAACGACCTATTCTTGGCCAGACAAAGAATGATTGTGAAGCAGCCATTCAGAGAAGAACGCCCAACATCCCACCGGCACCAAAAAACAGCCCCCAACAGCAAGGATCCTCTGCAGAGCAAACGAACTGCAACTATTCGGCCTACCCAAAATCGTCCTACGCTAGGATCTCTGAACTCCCAAGACCGGAGGCCACAGCAAACCATGAACTCTTCCAATCGCCCAGCCCCATCTTCGTATATGGAGGCACCTTACCCTCCCTGCCCTCCCTCTCCCACCCACTCCATCATTGTTCCTAAATGGATCTCCAAACAGGGTAGGGCAGCCCTTTCCAATGCTCTGGTTGGGGAAATAGCGGGACCGAGCGATGCCACCAACACCATTCGAGATCTCCTGAGCTCATCTCCATTCCACCTTTCCCAGGTGGATATTTTCAAGATATCTCTCTCGGCCTACATTCTGATTTTCAGATCCAGGGAAGAAGTCATCTCATTCTCAAGAGACAAGGCTCTCCATCACAAAATGGGGCTACAGAATACCAGATCTTGGGGTCCTACAATGATGCTGCCAAGAAGAGGTTCCTGGATTCAGACAAAAGGCATCCCCATTCATGCCTAGAGTGAACACACAGTAGGAAGCATTACAGAACATGTAGGCTCTGTCATTGAACTAGATTGAAATCTACTAGAAGGCTCAAATCATTGGTTCGCCAGGGCCAAAATCATTCCCCACCAGGACGCCCCTCTAGTCAAAATGACCAATCTATTGGTCGATGGGAGATCATTTCCCATTCAAGTGTATTTTGAACTAAGCGGTCAGACGGGATCATCGACAGCTACAGGGGAAGCTCCTCCAGCGAATGCTAAAGAAACCACTAAGCAGTGGGTTGTCCAATCCTTTGCAAATCCTCAGAAAGAAAGCTTGGAGGAACTCCCAGCAGAAAGGCCAGGTAACAAGCCTACTAACGTCAACCAATGTAGAAGCCTCCTACCTGCTCGACCAAATGTCCTACAGACTATGCCAGAGGCTAACACCCTCCATGATTCAAGGAAGCGTCAAGACTATCAATTTCAGGCAATGTCAGGGCCTCAAGCTATCAATGCTCCTCCATCCCCACAAGCCTTAGAGCATCAGACGCTGGACATGCTGCCTCCTCCGGTTCTGCTCGCGCGACAGGCCCTGCACCAAAACCTTCAGCCTCATCCCGCGGCAATGCCCAGCAGTTCTGGAATGGAGTGTAGAATATTGCAGCAACCTGGAGCATCTGTTAGCAGGGGCAGCTTGCAGAATGTGGTCGACTTTAACTGTCAGCCAGACCAGCATCATTCAGTTGGGCAGGACAGGGAAAAACAGGTTAAATGTCAAAATGTTCTCCGGGAACTAACCACTCCCAGCCGTCAGCCAATTAACTAGCCTTCAATGTGTCAATGGATTCCACCCTCCCCAGAATTGATGGTGGCCTGGGAAGGATGGCTATCAGGAGTGCAACAACTATTCAAAGAAAGGCCAGACAGTTTGAATCCCATTAATACAAAGGCAAAGACAGAGCCAACTGGAGTGCAGGTCATTCAGATCCCCACCTCACCAGTCCCTATAGACAGGGAGCTCCACACGTCCAACAGGGACCACACGTTGGAACTTATGCAAAGACAATCTTGCGTTCCAAAAGAGGGGCTGCCAGCAGCCCACCAGGATTGCTAGGACTGCAACAGGAGGAGAAACAAGAAGGGTGAAGCTCTGACTCTTTGGGTGGACATTCAAGGTGAGCCCAACAGGCAAGCAGTTATCACTTCAGGCACAAGCTGCAACTCCCAGGAAGAAGGATCGGATATATTAAAGGAGAAAAAGAAATGGAAAAACCGTCCCAAAATCAACTTCACTAACAGGAAGAGCCAAAGATTTTACAGAGAAAGGCTGAGCAAAAGGGTTGGGTTACCGATGACTAGTCTTCTTTCATGGAATGTGAGAGGGTAGGTAATGCTCAAACTACCCACTACTTGAGACTTCTGATTAGAAAACATAACATAGCGATCCTCCTGCTGTAGGAGCCCATGATCAGGGATTCCAGAAGAGTTGCAGTTACTGCTAAACTGGGCTTTGGTAAGCAGTTTGTAAAAGAAGTAGCAGAGAACAAAATTTGGATCCTTGCCAAGGATCATATCCAACTTCAAACTCTCTGGGCCAACAGACAGTGCATCACTTTCCAGATTTCATCAGAGAGTCTCCTGTGTACAGCATTCATTACCATAGTTTATGCGAGCTGCTTCAAAGATCAGAGAAAGCTCCTTTGGGAGGAGATGAGGAGGCTCAACAATGCTATCGCAGGCCCGTGGCTGGTCTGTCGAGACTTCAATTCCACAATCAGCCCAGGTGAACGGCTTGGTGGCCCAACCAACTTGACCCAAGTAATGACTGAATTCCAGGATGTTATTAATGACACGGGCCTTATTGACACGAGATTCTCAGGCTCTCCTTACACCTGGTGTAACAACAGAGCAGGTAGCGGGCACCGATGGGCCAAATTGGACAGGATGCTAATCAATTCAAATTGGATGCGAACTCTGCCGGCTGTCAGAGTTGAACACCTCACGAGAGCTCACTCCGACCACTCCCCCATTCTCCTCAGCGTACAAGAAGAAGTAGCGAGAGTCCCTCGCCCATTCAAATTTCCGCGTATGTGGACAGCTCACGAGGACTTTAAGAGGGTAGTTAAACATTGTTGGGACATAGATGTGGCTGCTGCCCCAATGTATAAGTTCTTCCTCAAACTACAATACCTGAAAGCCACGCTCAAAACTTGGAACCAATAGGTATTCGGTGATGTCAATATCAATGTTCAAATAGTTGAGGACGAAGTTAATAAGGCTGAATTCAACCTCTTCAACTCGTAAACAGTAGCTGATTCCTATCAGGCTAAGTTTCACCCAGGCAAATCTGAAGAAGGCCCACCTTCAAAAGGAGATTTTTTGGAAGCAGAGGTCTAGGAATACATGGCTCAAGGAAGGCGACAGAAACACTAGGTTCTTCCACAATTCTGATTTGGACAACCACAGGAAATTGGTCATCAAGAAAATGAAGACGGATGCGAGTGATATAGTAGATCATATCGAAGACATCGGGAATGAGGCAGAAAGCTACTTCAAGACTCTATTCTCTTCAAAAGGCTCTACCAACGTGGAAGATCTTCTGATGTGTATTCCGAGTACGGTCACCCCATAGATGAATGTTGGTCTGTTAAGGCCCCTTTCTATGGAGGAAGTGAAAGATGCAACCACCTCAATCTTACCAAATAGCACTACTAGCCCGGACGGCTTTGGTGGAGCCTTTTACTCTTCCGGTGAGACATTATTAGGGATGACTTAGTTGCAGCTACCAACAATTTGCTTCAGGGTGGACCGATCCCCAAAGCCTTCCAATGTACTCTCATCTGTCTTATTCATAAGAAGAGGAACCCGGAATGCATCATGGACTATAAGCCGATAAGCCTTTATAACTGCATAATGAAGATCTTTTCTAAAATTATGGCATTCAGGCTCGCTCACATCCTCCTGAAGTTGATAACCAAGGAACAGGGAGCCTTTTGTTAAAGGGCGATCAATAGCTGAAAACATCACCATTGCTAGGGAGATGTGTAACACCCTGTACTTTTCGGTACTCGGGTGTTACCGTATAACCAAATTTAGAATAACGCAAGCCTGGCTAGGTGAACATTCACGTTCATCCTAGCCTAAATCCAACAGTTGAAAACAGTACCAATCCATACGTCAAGCTATCTATCCGTTGATTTTCAAGATGGATCGTCATACCGCCAAAGAGACCTATCTTCTTAAGATCTACCGTTTGAAAACATAGATCGGGTTACCTGGTTTCATATCCAACTCCTGGATCACACCTAAGCGTTCTTTAATACCCCAATGGTTATTAAAAATCTAATGTTAGTCAATCCAATCGTTGGATTGTCTGAATGCTCAGTAAATCATGATTTAGCAATTAGAAATTCATGTGGTGTAGCTCGCACTAATGCAAAGCAACCCTAAAGTTAGGGTAGGTAGCTGAATGACGCATAACGAGTAGTCTCACATCCTACATAGGTATAATAATAATAATGAATAAGTAAATAAATAACAACGCATAGGCGATATTGGTTAAATATTAATAATATAAAACCATGAAATGGGCAGTCCCGCAAAGTGGGACCCACAACATGATTTAAAAATGCACATATATGTGAGGGAAATAATAATAATAATAATAATAATAATTATTATTATTATTATTATTATAACAATATTAGATAAATATCTAAATAATATGAAAACCCGAGATGGATGACCCTAATAACCTAACCCACAACATGATGTATACACACACACACACACACACACACACACACACACACACACACATATATATATATATAAGAATTAAAATTAATATACTAAGTGAATAGAAACATAGGATGGTGTGTTTGAGCATACAAAGGATCCCTTAGGACATTTTGACAATTGATGGTCGAATTGGAACGAATTCGACCGTTGGATTAACACAATCGACAATAAAAGGGCCTTAATCAGTTCGTATGGCCTACCTAAACTTTTGGTCTGACTGATCTTCGGTCAGAGGCCCTTAGTAGGAACCGTACAAACGAATGTAAGGAGTGGATTTCCTACAAACATCACGGTGAACCCCACACAAATGTTGCATGTGCACCATAGGTGGTGCACTCGCCGTGCACGGATCAGGAGAGGCCAGTCAGACGCCTCTGACCAGCATTTTCCAAAACAGGAGATCTCTCTCTCTCTCTAGAGTTTATAGAGCGGACGGACGGGCGTCCGTTTGAGACGTTCGTGGCCCACCATCCGGGTCCCCAATTGATGATTCAGACCGTCCATCTGGTCCGAGCGCCCAATTTGACCAAAAACTTAGCCTTTTTACACGAATAAGAATACGTGTGTTCGCACAAGAACACACGCAATAGGGTCCTGAAAACACAAAGTTTCCGAAAATGGAAACCTGCTGCTGCCAACAAAGCGATCCGCATGAGCTTGCCCTCCCTACATGTTAACCGTTCAACCCCGAGCAATCTCAACGTTTATATCATCTTATTAGGGCTTTGCAAAGGAAGAGACCCAAAACCGCCGTTTTCCTTCTTCATGCGAACCCACCACCCAAATCATCCTAAAGCTTCGAAAAATATTATCTGCAAGCTTCCTATAGTCCATATGAACCATCCCAAGCCGTCATATTTAAGGAAAAAACTGCGGGAGGAAATCCGCCATTATCGTCTATAGCTCCTTCCTCGCACCACCGCACTCGACTTACCGAGTTCGGCTCGAGTTGGGCTTGGGCTTTGTCCGGCTGCTGGCCAGAGGGAGAAAATGAAGACGGAAGGAAATAGAAGGAAGAGAGAAAAAGAAAAAGGAAAAGAATAGATAGAAAGAGAGGGAGTGAGTGCAAGTGTTCTCAGGCTGCAGCCATTGCTGAGTCGAGTTTGGCTCGAATCCGGTCCGTGTTTAGGGGTTGCTGGAGTTCCAGCACACACACATGTTGTAAAAAATATTGATTTTATAAAAATATATATAATATAATATATAAAAGTGTTTGAAAAATACCTTTTTTGGTTTTTTGGGAATAGTCCCACATTGGAAAAAGAGAAGAAGGAAATATGGTTTAAATGATAATGGTGGAGTACTATAATATTTGTTCACCTAGTCCATAGACTATGGGACTTACGTGTTCCAGTGCGAAGCACTGGAACACCGCGCACGCGCACGGGCTAGGGCGTGGGCATGTGAGGCAGTGTGGTTGTAAAGGCGCTAATGGCGTACTTTGCACTTCGCACGTGCGCATCGTGTCGCAGAGGGTCGCTCCCTTCGCGAACCAGAGCGAGACGTGTGCGAGTCGCGATGCGACTAGTGGCTAAGGCAGATGGTTGGCTAGATGAAAATCTAAAGGACTGAATGAGAGTCCCTCAGAATATATACAGGGCTGGAAAAGAGTTGTTGCAGAAAATCTGTAATAGTTGTGCAATAAGTGCAGGGTCCAGCTGAAACTGCTGCATGGCTAGCCCCAACAGCTATAAAACGGCTAGCTGCTGTCTCACAACAGTCAGCATGCAGCAGCTTAATAGCCCATGCACAACAGTCAGAAAATGGCCATAAAACGGCTAATTTACTCAACAGCCAGAAAATGGTCATGGGATTTATTTCCCTAGACCATAACTCCCAGCCACCATAGCCTATAAAAGGAGGGCCTAGATGGGTTTCCAAACCATCTCACAACCCAATTCAGCACCACCATACGAATTTGAGACAGCTCACTACTCCTCTCTCTATACTCCAGCAAAATAGCAACGGTTAAACCCTTTGCAAGAAGAACAGACCAACGGTGTGGTCTAGAACGGTTCAACAGAACTAGTAGCTGAAGACTTGACCAGTGCAGTTGTCTAAAACATTTTCTTCTTCTTTTCTTTCTTCTGAGATTTTTCCATTCATTGTATTTTTGCCAGATTGTGTAACAGAGTTCCATTAGTGGGCCTTCGTGTTTGCTGAACGCAGACCCACATCAGGCTCGTCGTATCCTAGAAGCTATTTGCCTGTAACCTATCAGCATACTCAACTTACCTGAGTAGGGGCAAATAATGCTTTAAGGACAGCGTTTCAGATGTGCTTCAGCCTGTCCAAATTTTTATAGCATTTGTGATTTTCAGTTTCCACATTATACAGAAATTATATTAATCTGTATAAAATTTTTAATAATCTTAAAGCGTTATTTCCTAAAATGGAAGCCGATAGCGTTTCATCCATTAAGTTGATGAATCAGGACTTGATACGTCTTGATCGGTTCGATGGAACCAATTTTACAAGATGGCAAGATAAGCTGAAATTTCTCCTGACGGCGCTAAAGATCTACTACATACTAGATCCAAATTTGCAAGCGCTGCCTGAAGCAACGGACAAAGACACACCTGAGCAGGTGGCTTCCCGCGCTAAAAGAGCCGAAGACGAACTCTTGTGTCGTGGACACATTCTGAACGTACTCTCCGACCGCCTGTACGATCTGTACCAACAAACATCATCAGCAAAGGAGATTTGGGCCGCACTGGAGTTCGAGTACAAGGCTGAAGAAGAAGGGACCAACAAAATTTCTCATCGCCAGGTATTTTGACTTCAGCATGGTAGATAATAAACCGTTGCTGCTCCAAATCTAAGAACTGCAGCTAATAGTAAACAAAATCAAAGCGATCAAAATCGATCTTCCTGAATCATTTCAAGTCGGGGCTATAATCGCTAAATTGCCACCGATGTGAAAAAACTATAGAAAGAAGTTGCTGCATAAAACTAAGGACTACACACTGGAACAAATCCAGAAATACCTAAGGATTGAGGAAGAATCCCGTAACCACGACAAAAAGAATGATAACGGGAATGCCTCGTCCAAGGTACATGCAGTAGAAAACACCAATAACAAGAATCCCGAGAAGGATGATTCCCTAAAACCCAATAAAGAAAAATTCAAGAAAAATGTCCAAAAGAAGAACGGAAAGTTCAAAGGCCCATGCCATGTCTGTGGAAAAATCGGGCACTATGCTCGAGTGTGCCGATATCTCAAATATAAAAAAGAGGCAAGTGCAGTAGAAAAAGGTGATATTGTGGCTATGATCACTGAGGTGAATACCATCCAAGGTAAATTTTCAGGCTGGTGGTATGATACTGTCGCTACAGTACATATGTGTTACAATAAATCAGCCTTCAAAACCTATGAGGAATTGACCGATGGTCAAGAAGTCCAAATGGGTAATGAAGTCCGATCGAAGGTCGTCGGCAAAGGAACTGTCGAACTGATATTCACTTCTGGGAAGAAAGTGATTCTGACTAATGTACTGCATGTCCCAGACATGAGGCGAAACTTAGTTTCTGGGGATCTTCTGGGAAAACCAAGAATAAGGGTGGTGTACGAGTCAGGAAAACTGATTCTTTCCAAGAATGAGAATTTGTTGGAAAGAGATATGCTTGTAACGGGATGGTTAAGTTTTCTCTAAATGAAAGTAGTACTTATGCGTATATGGTTAAATCTGCTAGACTATGGCATGATAGACTAGCCCATATAGGGTATAGTACCTTGAAGTTCATGGCTAAGTATGGTTTAATCTCATACACAGATAATAAAACTGATAAATGTGAAATGTGCATACGATCCAAAATGATGAAAAAATCTTTTTCAAGTGTTGAAAGATCGTCTCAAATTTTGGATCTTGTGCACAGTGATATCTGTGAGTTAAACGACATTCTTACTCGTGGAGGTAAACGGTACTTCATAATCTTTATATATGATTGCTCTATATATGTGTATGTTTATCTATTAAAAAGCAAAGATGAAGCATTGAACATGTTTAAGATATATAAAGCAGAAGTAGAGAATCAACTAAGTAAGAAGATAAAAATTTTTCGTAGCGATAAAGGAGGAGAATACTTCTCGAATGAATTCGATAACTTCTGTGAAGAACATGGACTGGTACATCAATGTACAACTCCATACACACCTCAACAAAACGAAATAGCTGAAAGGAAGAATAAAATATTAGTAAAAATGGTCAACTCAATGCTAATAAGAGCAAAGTTGTCACTAAGTCTATGGGGTGAGGCACTGCTTGCAGCATGCCATATAATAAACAGAATTTCATCTAAAAATATATATAATATCTCCATATGAAACATGGAGAGGTAGAAAACCCAACCTACGATATCTTAAAGTGTGGGGGTGTCTTGTATACTGCAACACCCCGGATTTTGGCCAATCTAGGATTAGACATCCTTAGGCAATGGGTCAACTAAAACACCTGAAAAATCGCTTAGAACCCAATTCCATAGCCAAAGAAATCACGTAGGATTAATTCCTTTGGAAAATAAGTGTAAGTTAGCTAGCGCAATGCTGGAGTAGCTGGAAAACAGTCCCTGATCACTTTAAATACGTTCTACAAGACCCAAATCGAGTAGAACGTATGACTCCATAATACTCTATAACCTCGGATCAAACTCTAAGCGGGTTTGTTCTCTGGACCACTTTGAATTCTTATATTGGATTTAGACCGCGCGTCAAAGGTCCGATACCTCCTATCTTAGACCGTTAGAACCGCCCAGCTGGACTTGACAATCATTTCGAAAATCAAGTCAAACCGATAATCATAGACTATTTCGTTGAACCCGGACTGAAGAGACGCGAACAGGGACAGAATTGAAATTTTAAATTCAAATCTGGCACACGACTTGACGCGTCAGTATTGAGCGTTCTGACCGTCAGAATTCATCCAGATTACACCCTCAGATCAGGAAAAATTTCTATTTATCATCATGAGACTTTCAGCCCTGATCTACGTGCGGTGACCGCTGAACTGAAACTGGTCCGCCACGTGCGATCTGCGAACCCCGCCGGACTGAAAACTTAATACGTGCTACATCTGGTACGCATGAGCTTAAGTCCGATCGCAATCGACCAGGGAACCACCAGAAAGCAACTTTTGGGCCGAAACAGCCCCGAAATGGATAGGCACCAAGTAAACTTCATTCCGGAGCCTGTTTTCGGCATTTTTAAGCTTATAAAAGGGGTTGAAACCCTCATTTCTCTCTCCCATCCGAAAATTGCAAACCCTAGAGAAAAGGAGAGAGAGTTTGAGAGAGAGATTGGAAGGAATTTTTCCCGTTTCCGAGCTGCCGATTGCTACTGTTTCAGCAACTCTTCCCAATCACCTGGACGGTGATTTCTCCGCTTTTTCAGGTAAGAAAAACCCTAGAAGTTGCTGATTTGGCATTCCTTTCGTTCCATAGCTTGTTAACTCATAGATCTTGTAAATTAGGTTGTCTATTCGCCGTAGATGAAGCGTATACGCTCCGTTCGAATTCTCATCCCTAAAAGGGAAAAGGTACAGATTTTAGACGCTTTGATTGACTGTTTCCAAAGCTTTCAATGTCGTTTAATAGTAGATTCTTGACGGCAACGCCGTTTGACATGTACAACATGCTGTCCGTTTCCTGTTTCGTAAACTAACGAAGAATATGAGATTTAGGGCATTTTAGTCATTTGTAGGAAGTATAGATTTCATTCATATTTTGCTGATGTGATTGACATGATATGTTGTCGCATTAGGATGTTAGGAATACGTGCATAATTAGTTTGGCGAAGAGATTTGCCTAATTGCGCACTTCGGGTCGACATACTATATGTAGACTTAAGTGTATAGTGTATGTGTTTGTATAAATGCTTGTATTAGTATGTATTGAATTAAATGGTGTTATGAATTAATTTGAGGTTGATTTCTCAATTAATATGCTGGTGTAAATGGTTTCCTACATGTTAGCCATATGCATGATTTCATGATATGAATGAAATGCATGTGCTTGACAATTCGCTTAAGCTGTATGTTATAACATGTGCTTGATGATTTCCTTATGAGTTACTTTGAGATTGAATCCTCAATTAATATGTTGATGGAGAGAATTTCCTATATGTTGGCAACATGCTTAATTTCATTATATGTGTGAAAGACATGTGTACGATGATTTGCTTAAGTTGTATGTAATAACATATGTTAACATGCTCTCATGGTTGTATTTCATTTCCATTACTCTTACACAACGGCTGATGTGATTCTATGATTGTTTGGGACTATGCCTAGTCCAGGCAGTCGGTAACCGAGTAAATCCGTGAATGGCTCACCTTTGCCACGAGCGACGCGTCGATGAACGCGAGTCGTGTTTTGAGTTGGCGGCAGTGGTTAGGCCACACGAAGTGTTTCATGCACTTCATGTCGTTCATCTTGAGATGCGCTCGTGCTAGTCGAGCCCGTCAAGTAACCTGACTGGCCATTGTATGTTCACCCTGTATGAGTCACAACTGCTTGAACCTAGGGTACTGAACTTACCATTGTAAACCCTGTCAACCATGGTACCTTGATCCACGAAGACTCATGAGCCGGGCATGGTGGTATGGGACACCGTGGTCGAGCTGTCGGCCTACGCTGGGGCCACAAACCTCCCCGTAGTGACCAGTGAGCACCTATGACTCGTGAGCAGATTATGGTGGTATGGGACACTATATTCTTGCTGTCGGCCTACATTGATAAGGTGATGGGGGAGCGGTGCAACGAGTGCGAGCAACAGCCTTGGCAGCCCTTTGTAGTGACCGCGAGCGTATTCTGAGTCTACGGGAGGCGACGACCCTTCCGTAGTAATAGAGTACAGTAGGCCTGTATTGATAAGGTGATGGGGGAGCGGAGCAACGAGTGCGTGCAACAGCCCTAGAAGCCCTTACAGCGACCTACAAAATATATATCGTATGAGATTACTAGGAGTGACGACCCTAGACAGGATCTGTGTTGGGATTGATATAAGGGAAGTACCTTAGTTTCTCAATATTTCTGTATGAAAAGGACTAATAACAACTAGGTAATCATATCACCATGACATTGCATGTGCCTGGAAGATGTGGAGCACTTGAGGGAGTGCGGCATGCCGCGGTCGTAAGATGGTGCCGTATGAGGGAGATCGTCGGTGAGGGCATCTATCATGTCACGTCATATTGCATTAACAACAGTATTAGGATTGTTTGATTTACTGCTTTACTATTATCGCATGATTGATTTGATAACATGCAAATCTCTGCTCTCTTATCCCACTGAGTTGATCACTCACTCCCACGTTACGGGATGGTGTTTCCGGACACCCACCAGTCCCTTTTGTGATTGCAGATGATGGCGCGGCCTGTGAGGCGGAGCTGGACTTGATGATGAGGAGGAGGATTCCTCCTTTATGCGTGTTCTGATTGACGGGATTGCAGGGAGGTTGATTAGATACTTCGACATTTGTCATTTTGTATTTTTAGCGCCCTCATGTATATTCATTTTGTTTACTTTTGAAGTATACATGTATGTGTATAACCTGGTAATATATTCACACTCTGGAGACATACAACAGTTTATATACGTTAAACATACTATTACAGTCTTCCGCTTACAAATTTAACTGTCTCTGGAGTATGATATGTTGTTCTGGCTTAATCTCACTCATGTTTAATACATTATCACAGACAACATTCAATCATACATATCTATGTTGCATAAATAACATTTTGGAACTCAGGAGTTGGGTTTTTGCTCGACCCCCCGATTTTCGGGATGTTACACATACTGTAGAACTCCTGATCCAAAAAGAACTAAGTTAGGACTAAGAGCTATTAAGTGCGTCTTCGTAGGGTATGCACAAAATAGTAAAGCTTATAGACTTCTAGACATAGAGTCTAATACAATTATAGAATCAAGAGACGTTAAATTCTTTGAGAACTCACTATCCTTGGAGTCAAAGGATAATGAAATTCAAACTCCCAATAAAGAACCAGATGGCACAGCTCCACATATAGTGAAAGCTCCTATTGAACCCCGTAGGAGTCAAAGAATAAGAATAGAGAAGAGTCTTGGAGATGACTATATAGACTCACAACACATCATTTTTCATCTGGTAGAAGCAGATAGAAAAAATGTTATAAGACAAATACCTATAGTAATGACTATAGAAGATAATCCTAAAACATATAAGGAAGCTGTATCCTCTAGAGACTCAGCTTTTTGAAAAGAAGCTATAAATGATGAAATGAAATTCATACTATCAAATCAAACATGGGAACTAGTAAACTTACCTCCAGGTTCTAGATCCATAGGTTGTAAGTGGGTATTTCGGAAGAAATATCACACTGATGGGACTATCCAAACCTTTAAAGCTCGACTAGTAACTAAGAGTTTTAGATAAAAAGAAGGGATAGACTACTTTGATACATACTCACCTATAGCTAGGATAACATCCATTAGGATATTATTTGCGCTAGCTTCCATACATCATCTTCACATCCACCAAATGGATGTAAAGACCGCATTCCTGAATGGTGACCTCGATGGGGAGGTATACATGGAACAACCTGAAGGTTTCGTTCTACCAGGAAATAAAAAAAAAGTATGTAGATTAGTCAAATCGTTGTATGGATTAAAACAAGCACCAAAACAGTGGTATGAGAAGTTTGATTCCAAAATACTATCTCATAGTTTCATGTATAATGTAGCTGATAAATGCATATATTCTAAAGTAGATGGTAATTATATCGTTATTATCTGTCTGTATGTTGATGACATGTTAATAATAAGTAATAAAATAGAAGGTGTGACTGAAACAAAGAAGTTTCTTTCTTCTGTATTTAAAATGAAGGATCTTGGACAAGTTGATACCATCTTAGGTATCAAAGTTAAAAAATATTGTGGGGGTTATACTTTTTGTCAATCTTATTATATTGAGAAGATACTAAACAAGTTTAACCATCTAAATATAAAGGAAGAAAAACTCTCATTTGATCCAAGTATCAAACTAAAAGAAAATACTGAAAGAACTGTTGTACAATTAGAATATGCGAGTGCTATAGGAAGTCTTATGTATGCTATGCAATGCACTAGACCTAATATCGCATATGCTGTAAGTAAACTTAGTAGGTTTACTAATAACCCCAGTACGGAACACTGGAATGCAATCAGTAGAGTCCTTGGTTACTTAAAAGCAACCAAAGACTTAGGACTATTTTATTCAGAGTTTCCTGCCATATTGGAAGGATATACCGATGCGAGCTGGATATCGAGTGAAGGGGACAACAAGTCTACTACAGGGTGGGTATTCACCCTAGGAGGTGCTATTGTATCTTGGGGATCCAAGAAGCAGACTTGCATAACGCACTCGACCATGGAGTCTGAGTTTATAGCCCTAGCTGCAACAGGCAAAGAAGCTGAGTGGCTAAGGGATCTTCTATTAAAATTTTCTTTTTATGTAAAGCCTATATCGGCTGTATCACTATATTATGATGGTGAAGTCACATTAGCTAGAGCCTATTGCGGCACTTATAATGGTAAGTCTAGACATATTAGTCTTCGACATGATTATGTCAGATAATTGATCCAAGATGGAATCATTGCTATTTTTTATGTGAAATCAAGCAATAACCTGGCAGATCCTTTCAATAAACCTCTACCGAGAGAGGTAGTAAAGGCTACATCTAGAGGGATGGGATTGAAACTCTTCAACAAAAGTTTCACCAGTGATGGTAACCCAACCTAAAGTCAGAAAATCTTTAATCTTGGGTTTAATGGGTAAGAACAAATCATTGATATGTGAAAAGTTTTCAGCACTAAATTATATAACCTTATCCATAATAGATAAGTGCTGAATGTTATGAAAGAGGGTTGAGTCTTAGAACTCTTAATGAAATCCAGTCTTTAGGACAAGTGTCTTATAGTAACGGAGACACTGAAAGGATTTCATCTATATGAACGTAGAGATAGTGCCGTCTCTCATGAGAGTTAAGAGTTTTCTCTCGGGATCGTTCACGAATTAGGATAAGCACATGGCCATTAATTGTGCTGAGAAAGATTGTGGAAACTCTAACAACACATAGCGAATATGTATGTGGTTTCTCTGACTCTGTTATCTAGGAATAACTGGTTCAAAGCTACGGCTACCAGTCATTTCAATAGAGTTTTGAGATACTTACACTAAGGAAAGATTAAAATCGAAAAATATCTTTTTTTATGCATATAAGCTGATTATTCTGGCAGAAATGTTTAACCGAAAAAAAAAATATATTTTATAAAAATCAAGTGGGGGATTGTTGTAAAAAATATTGATTTTATAAAAATATTTTAAATAATAAAAATATATATAATAAAATATATAAAAGTGTTTGGAAAATACCTTTTTTAGTTTTTTGGGAATAGTCCCACATTGGAAAAGAGAGAAGAAGGAAATATGGTTTAAATGATAATGGTGGAGTACTATAATATTTTCTCACCTAGTCCGTGGACTATGGGACTTACGTGTTCTAGTGCGAAGCACTGGAACACCGCGCATGTGCTCGCGCTCGGGCTCGGGCACGGGTTCAGTCTCGGTCTCGGTCACGGTCACGGTCTCGGGCACGGGCTCGGTATGAGGGCGTGGGCATGTGAGGCAGTGTGGCTGTAGAGGCGCTAGTGGCGCACTTTGCACTTCGCACGTGCGCATCGTGTCGCAGAGGGTCGCTCCCTTCGCGAACCGGAGCGAGACGTGTGCAAGTCGCGGTGCGACTAGTGGCTAAGGCAGATGGTTGGCTGGATGAAAATCTAAAGGACTGAATGAGAGTCCCTCAGAATATATACAGGGCTGGAAAAGAGCTGTTGTAGAAAATCTGTAACAGTTGTGCAATAAGTGCAGGGTCCAGCTGAAACTGCTGCATGGCTAGCCCCAACAGCTATAAAATGGCTAGCTGCTGTCTCACAACAGTCAGCATGCAGCAGCTTAATAGCCCATGCACAACAGTCAAAAAATGGCCATAAAACGGCTAACTTACTCAACAGCCAGAAAATGGTCATGGGATTTATTTCCCTGGACCATAACCCCCCAGCCACCATAGCCTATAAAAGGAGGGCCTAGATGGGTTTTCAAACAATCTCACAACCCAATTCAGCACTACCATACGAATTTGAGATAGCTCACTACTCTTCTCTCTATACTCCAGCAAGATAGCAATGGTTAAACCCTTTGCAAGAAGAACAGACCAACGGTGTGGTCTAGAACGGTTCAACAGAACCAGTAGCTGAAGACTTGACCAGTGCAGTTGTCTAAAATATTTTCTTTTTCTTTTCTTTCTTCTGGAATTTTTTCATTCATTGTATTTCTGCCAGATTATGTAACAGAGTTCCATTAGTGGGCCTTCGTGTTTGCTGAACATAGACCCATATCAGGCTCATCGTATCCTAGAAGCCATTTGCCTGTAACCTATCAGCATACTCAACTTACCTGAGTAGGGGCAAATAACGCTTTAAGGACAGCGTTTCAGACGTGCTTCAGCCTGTCCAAATTTTTATAGCATTTGCGATTTTCGGTTTCCACATTATACAGAAATTATATTAATCTGTATAAAATTTCCAACAACACACAGAGAAGGAGAGAGGAAGGAAGAAGAAAGAGAAGAGGTGGTTGGTGGATGGTTGCACCAGCCTGATCAGAGTCGGGCCTACCTCGCTGCCCATCCTCATGTAGTCACTGAGTTGACTCAATTTGACCAGGGATGAGTCAGGCCGGGTTTGACGGCCATGGCCAGATACTTCCAACAGCAGGAAAGGAAAGAAGAAAGGAGAGAAAGGAAAGAGAGTAGAGGAGGAAAGAGAGAGTTTGGGTCTGAGCTATGGGCTGACTCGCTGAGTCAGCCGGGACGAGTTGACCATGAGACTGGCCTGGGTCTAGCCGGGTTCTAGTAGGAAGAGAGAGAAGATGAAAATAAAGGAGGAAATGAGGGGAAAGAAGAAGAAAGAAAGGGGAAAGTAAGAAGGAGAAATGAAGGAGAGAGTTGGAGAAGGTTGGTTGAGTTGTGCCGAGTCAACTCGTCAGGACAGAGTCATGGCCGGTGTGGGCCAGCTATGTAGCAGACTAGGCCTTCTCACTAGGCTGAGTCCGTCAAACCGGCCATCATCAGAGGTATGCCAACTTCCCATCTTCTTTCATTAGAATTGTTAAAAATTCTAATACTCAGTTGTTACTATTAAATATTAACATTTATATTAATTTTATGGTGTCATTAGTAGACTATTGATGATAAGATTAGAGTTAACAGTATTAATAGACAATTTTTCACTTACCATTACTTCATTTATCATATTGTTACAAATTAATTGTATGGATTAGATCTTAAACTCTAAAACCCTAAACCTAGGTAATCCAAACCCTATGTTAAGACCTTAACCATGATTAGTCATTAGTAGGTTACTTGTGCTCAAGTTAGTTAGGATAAATAAAATCGTAATTATCAAATGGTAGTAGTTTAATTATCTCTCTCAAATATTGTCCTTAATAGTAGGTCCTAGTGATTATTGTCATCATAACTATTATTATTACTATGGTAGTTACTATTAATTACAATGCCAATAATAACAATTATTTTCTAATTATTAAATTAACTTGTTAGCATTTCTATCATCATTAGGATTTGCAAATATCAAGAATACATGGCTATTAGTAAATTATCTATTCTAATAATAGTTATTATATACAAGAAATTAAAATAATATCATTATTAAACACTAATGTATCGTCTTATCATAAATAACGTATCACAATATTAATTATCATCATAATGATTATTAATTAATATTAATTATAACACTAACTTTAATAAATATTACTAAATTAACACTACAATCAATTGCACACCAATTAGGGTTCAAACCCTAAGACATAAGCCTAGACTTAGACTCTGGGGTGAAACCCTAAAAATAAGTAATCCAAACCCTATATAGGTTGGATTGGTCTTCACCATAGATACTTGGTAAGACGTTGATCTCACGTACAACTTCACTATCCATGGTAGGGTTCAGTTCTAAGGGTGCACACGCTCACTAGTAACGTCAATTAGCGATTCAACACATGAGGTGATGATTCTTCCCCTTGGGCTTTCCATCTTTCCCATTAGCATGAGTGATAGTTTTATTTTAACTTTGAATTGTTAATTGATATCTTGCCTTGTGAGTACTTGTACTGATTGTTAAATTTGATATGCTAGATAACATGCTTAATAATTATCATGCATATTTTCTTATATTTGTGGATTACTTGTGGTTTGCTTATAGAACTTAAACTAGTACATCAGTGGAAAACCCTCACTTATAAATGTACACCCATACTTGGGATGTAACTTGATTGATCGTGATTATAATGGGCCTTCGACTTAGTGGTTGTTGAATGACGGTTTGAATTGAATATTGATGTGGGCCTACCATCCATGAGTTGTTGTGTTAAGTAGTTTTCAAGGATAGTCTTTATCGCATGGTTTTAATAATCGTCCTATGTGGCTTAGTTTCAAAATTCGCCTTGTGTGGCTTAGTTTTGACATTTGTCATGTGTGGCTTGGTTTTGTTAATTGCCCTATATAGTTCGATGTACCATTTCTATATAACCATGCGATGATAAGCCCTATATACTGTAATATGATTGGCCACTAGTCGACGGGTTTCCATTAAGCATCCTAAGATGGTAGTCTCATGAGCCGGGGATGGTGGTATGAGACCTATGCCCCAACTGTCAACTTACGCTAGTGACAAGCTCCCGTAGTGACCTTAAGCTTATTTAAATTAGCTGATTATAACTAGACTAATAATAATTTAGTTAATCATGCATACATGGCATAGACCAGCATCTATCGCTAATGTACGTGATGTACGGTAAGCAGCCATTACGCCGCACATAGTATGCTTCGCTGACAACTAGCCTCTGTCTGGCTGGATGCTTTTCCCATGTCAAAAATTACATGGGTGACGAGCTCACTGTCCGCACGGATAAACATCCCTAGGGCGATAATTGCATTCATGCATCCACGTATCTAATAAAACTTACATCATGTATTGTTTTGTATGTTTTATTTTATAACTATGCTTACCTAATGCAGCGGTGTGTAATCTTAATGAGAATTCACACTGAGTTGGTCACTCATCCATCAAATATACAACCGTACAGGTAGTACAGGTAGTTTAAGTGATATGCAGGTTTGCACTGATGAGGAGTCGTTATGATGGTCAAGGATGCGTGGTTGTACCTGTCAAAGAAGTTATGCGGTCTTGCATCTCATATTTATATGTTTTCTATTATTTTTCATGTATTAAATCATGTAAATTTTGTACTTGTTAATTTCTGAGACAATGGTTTGTATAAGTCATTATGGGTAACCTCTTGTATACTTCAAATGTAAAGGCAAACTTTTCTTTATATTGATTTATCCATCCTACGCTCATCTGCTTACTCTAAATGCTATCAAAAATTATATATGGGATTTGGCTCTCTATAGGTTAACACTTGGTTTTTTCAGGAAACGAGCCGTATACTCGGGTCCTGAAAAGTCGAAGCGTTACAAGATAGCTCATGAGATTGACCGTAAGGTTTTCGGGGGGAATTTAATCATCAAACTTGATATGGAGAAGGCGTATGACCGTATGGAATGGGACTTTATTTCCCAGGTTCTTGAGAAGTTTGGTTTCGATACTTTTTGGATCAGCCAGGTACAACGATGTTGGAAAGATGTGTGGTTTTCTATTCTCATCAATGGAAGAAGCTTTAAATTCTTCCAATCAGGCCTTAGACAGGGGGATCCCCTGTCATCATCTATATTCATTATAGGAGCAGAGGTCTTTAGTCGAGGAGTGCACCATTTGTTCTCTTCAGAGAGTTGTTAACCGTTTAAGCTTCTCATATCTTGCCCCAAAATTTCTCACCTGTGTTTTTGGTTGATGATGTAATTTTTTTTCTCAATGGCAAATAATCTAACGTGAGAATTCTTCTCAATTTTATTCGCAAGTACGAGAGTGCATCAGGCCAGAAGGTTAACACCTCCAAAACATCCTTCATCACCCCAAAGAAAACAGCCAACAGCAAGGTCCAATAGCTGATAAATCTCACAAGATTCAGACAGTCGTTCTTGTCATTAGTGTTCCTTGGAATTCTTCTAACCAAAGGCCAAATCAACAGCTCCCTCCTTCAGCCTCTCATCCAGAAAGTCATGTGCAAGATAGAAGGCTAGAAGGTCAAGCTTCTCAACCCAACAACGAAGTTAGTGCTAATCAAATATGTGTTAACCAGCATTCCCATTCACATTCTTTCAGCCATCAATATCCTAAGGTCGGTAACCAAGCAGATGGAAAGAGCCATGGCCAACTTCTTTTGGCGCAGCTAGGACGACGGTTACAAAAGACACTGGGTCAGGTGGTCGAGGCTTTGCACCCAGGAGGGAGGCCTTGGAATCAGAAATTTTGAAGACATTATGAGAGCATCCAGAGTGAAGATGGGTTGGCTGATGCTGCAGGGTCAACTCTATGGGCTGAGTGCCTGAGTTAATGGGGGCTAAATATTTCCAAAAATCTCTAATTAATAAAGGCCTGATCGGAGCTGTGGCGTCGTCAGATTGGAAGGATATTTTCAGAGCGTTACAGTTTGTTTTACAGCACTCTAGATGGCTTGTGGGGGATGACATCATCAGCTTTTGGAATCAGAATTAGTCCGGGGGCGGCTTCCTTGCAGGCGTTGTGATGGGGCACATCCCGAACTATTTGTTGAATGCTAAGGTGAAAGATTTTAGCCATTCCTTCGGCTCAAGGACCCTGGCCGAAATCTAGCCCTTCAACCCTCTAGCTGCATTTCAGTCCATTGTGGCCAGCGTTGTGTCCCTGTCTAACAGACCCGACAATATGATTTGGGACCTTTCCTCTTCGGGCAAATTCTCATTAAAGTCTACCTGGAATGGAATTAGGACTTATCAGCCTCTTCTCCCCTAGACGAAGTGGCTATGGAACGATCTTTTGCCTCCAAAAGTTGAAATATTTGTTTGGAAAACCATTAACAGGGTTGTTCCAGTAGACGCAGTTGTGTAGCGGTTTAGTATTTTTCTGGCATCCAAATGCGAGTGTTGCCTCTTTCCCGACCAGCTCCCTACCCTCCCCATGTTCCCTACCCACTCTCCACCTCACCATGGGGGTGACTCCACGTCCATAGGGCCAACTAGCCCTAGTGTCAGTCCCCTGGTTAGCGCGTCTAATACGGGTCATCAGCCCCCTCCCAGTCCCATTAACCAAGCTATGATGGAGAGCCTCGACTATCTATTTTGCCAAGGCAGGATAGTAACTATAGGTTGGAGACACTTCAGCAGAATTTTTGACATTCCCCTCATTCTCAATCAATCCATTCCCCAATGATTTTAGCAATTAATGGACCTTCAAGGCCAACCGTAAATCCAGATTCATATACTTAATTGGGATCGTCGGCCCCATGATTCATCATCTAGGAGTTATGGATCAGCAAAAACTCAGACAGATTTGAGGGCCAAATAATGTCAACAAACCGTATCATCACATCTGTCTCCTGCTGGCTAAAAGAAGTGGGCTTAGCTCTCCCATGCTCCAACAGGAATTCAATGGTGCAAACCATTACCCTCAAGGCCCTGAACATTGACGTCACCAGATTTGAGGGCCAAATAATGTCAGCAAACTATATCATCACATCTGTCTCCCACTGGCTAAAAGAAGTGGGCTTAGTTCTCCCATGCCCCGATAAGAATTCAATGTGGAGACCATTACCCTCAAGGCCCTGCACATTGACGTCCCCTCTTCTACTCCTGTTGTTTTCCCCAGGTTGGTCATTTGGTCCAAACCTCCCTGAGGCTGGTTGAATCTAAACATTGATAGCTCTGTAAATGCTATGGTTTTATGCTCCTTTGGTTGTCAAATTTTGTAGTGTCAAAACCTTAATCTATGTCTTGTGTAGCTCATTGTTATAAATGTTCAAGACATTGCTTCATCTCTCTAAGCACTTTACTTTAAGTCAAGAACAAAGAACTACTTCAGCTACTACAGAAGAATGCGAGTACAAACTGCTTCGAGAAATGCAAGTACTAGCTACAACAGTAGAAGTGATCTTGTTCAAGACTCTAGCCAGTGTACAACATAAAGATGAATGGTTATTCAAGCTTTAGAAGATCTCTTGATTCAGTGCTACATTATGTTCAAAGTTCTCAAGCTTCACAATGATCAAAGGTCATGTATCAACTGAAGATATGAAGTCTCGAAGTTTATATCTCACTTTTAAGGTAAGATTGACCTTAGATTGTCCTTAGGATAGATCATTTTGAATACGTAATTCAATTGAATCATTTTACATGAAGTTAGACTTTTCTAAGACTAGTCCTGAACCTTGTTCGACTAGTCCTATCACGTCCACGACCAGTCCAAGAGATTCCAAGACCTGTCTTAAGTTTGTTGTAATTTTTTAAAATTTTTATGTTCGTCCACGACCAGTCCTGGACTCTGTTCGACCGGTCATGTGAACAGTGTCGACTCGTCCTACGACCAGTCCTGGTTTTACGACTTAAAGTCCAGCAACCAAACTCTGGGTCCTACGACCAGTCGTAGACACCCTATGACCAATCGTAAAACGATTTTATCCGATCGCACTAAAATATTCAAAAATTCATTCTCCTACAACCAGTCGTAGTGTCCACTAGACCAGTCGAAGGTGCGATTTCTGCAGCTATAAATAGACGACGAATTTCAGAGTTTGATATAGAAATTCAAGTAAAATCAAGGGACTACTCTAAGATAAGTTTGTGTTTATTTTAAGCTACATTATGAACATTTAATATTCTCTTTTGTTAGCTTTATTAATTTGATTTTGTTTCTACATTCCAATATTAATTGAAAAGAGGAATTGTGATTATTGGACTTTGAACTTCTACGTTCAATCATCTACTCCGATTGGTTCTTCTGGGCTGGTACAAAAGGAGATATCCAGGTATTTTACATTTATTGTAAATTCCTTTCATTTTGGTTTCTTTTAAGATTAAGCTAGAAAAATCTCATTGTGTTGGTTATCTTAGGAGAGTCAGAAAACTCAGAAGTGAAGGTTTTTGGATTGTGTAAACCCTTTGAAAAAGACACAATTGTGAAGGTTTTGGGTGAACCTGTGAAAACCTATTTTGATAGTGAACGCTAATATCCCCTATGTGAGGATATTACGAGTGGAGTAGCAATCTGTGTGGCTGTTTTATAACAGTTAGTGTACACACAGGCGAACCACTATAATTTTTTATGTTTTGTGGATGTGTGATTTATATTTCGTATCTTTTATTATTAAGAATTGTGGGATGTATATGTGAATGTGAATTTTGTAATATTTACATTTCAAGCACAGTGGAGAATTTTGTAATAACTTAGATTTTAATTTCTGCAATTTATTTCAATTCCTTGCTATTTATTTATTCCTCTTGAGTTTGAGTTTTTGATACAAAGATCTTTTTAGAAATAAGGTTGTCATACCATAAACTCCAGTTTTTGGTGTAAGGTTGTCCTTAGAACAACATTTGTATCAACCTCTCAAGACTTGAATTTTGAAGTTGCATTTTAATTCAGCATTGTGAATTGATTTCTTTATTTGGCTATCAGTCTTTCTTTAATTTCGCTATTATTTTGAGATTGCATTTTAATTCAGCATTTTTGATCTCTGCAAACTCCCCCTCCAGGACATATAGCTTGGCCATTTCAGGCTCCTCAGGAGGGAATCCTAGCAAGAGTAGAGGAGGAGGGGTTTGCAGAGATCACCAAGGCAAGATGATTTTTGCCTTCCACAGACGCTACGGGATCGCTTCCAACACAATTGCAGAAGCCCAAGTTGTTCTTGATGGGCTGGACATATGCTCCTCTCTCGGTTTATCCAATATAACTGTTGAAATAGATTCGAAACTCATTGCGGACTCGGCTAGCGACCTACAGGGTCCTGTCCCCTGGAAAATCTGGTATAGGATGGGGGTTATTCATCTTTAAAGGCGGCCTATGAACCTCATCTTTAAACACATCTTCCAGGAAGAGAATTCAGTTGCAGATGCATTGGCAAGGCTGGCTAGTGAGGGTTGCCTGGATCGCTTTTACAACATCCGTTCATATTTGTCGATACCTGTTAGGGGTACGTTGGTGCTAGATAATGCTGGTTTAGGAGTTCTCAAGTTGTAATGGGATTAGCTACAATACTTCTTGATGCAGCGTTCTTTGGGGACGCCACTGGTAGAGCGTTGTGGCTGTAGGATCCGTCCTACTGTATGTTTTGTGGCTGCTAGTGTAAGGGCGTTAGGAGATAGGTTGGTCGGGCTTGGCATCAATTCTAGATAGTGTGGATGCAAGTAGTTGGGGCTGCGTGGATTTTATTCCAGCCCTGTTCCCAACCATGTCTTTCAGCCCTGTTTTTGCCATGTGCATGTTGGGTGGCTGCTGGGGTCTGATTGTGTTCTCAGCCTCCTTTGGAGTTCTCTTGGACGTGTTGGCCATTGATGTCTATCTCTCCTCTCACTATTGTCGCACTTCAAGGGCCCTTCAAATTTGGCTTCTATTCTATTTTTCTTGTATAGCCATGTGTAGCCATCCTATATGATAGGCAGGGCCCAGAACCTTTTTGTTGGGGCCTGCCCGAATGTCTGTAAATTCCTATTCTTAATTAATAAAGATCAGGTGGAACGATTTCCACCTTCTTATTTTTTTATTTTTTATTTTTTAAAAAAAAAGGTGTTCAGAAGCATATAAGTAAATTTCACTAGTTAGGCCATCTAACTCTTTTCCCTTTCCTTGAAACTAAGCCTATGTCAAGTTGTTTATTAACTTAACCAGTTACCATTCTTACATTAACAAGTTCGGCAGGCCATTCAAGCTTTTCTTTTTAATGGAGTTGATGGTGCCACGGGTTACCTACGAGGATTTCAGAGTAGGACTTGGACTATGCAAATGTGTGTCACCGATTCTCATATTAAATGATCAAAACGTATCTTTGAATTGTTGTCCTAGCTTGATGGCTTCCATTGTTTTCTCGATCAATCTGCATACCCTTACACCTGGAAACAAAATAACCTGATTTGGTGGTGGGGCCAGTAGTAGAATCTACTCCAAAGAGAGTCGTTAAATCGTTATATCTTCTTATTAGCTTCCTATGGAGTGTGCTAATATATTTTTTGCACTAATACAACAAAATTCATAGTGTTACTTTTTAGGGAATCTTGACATAGAAACTTTAAATGAACGGACAAAATATTTGTATTATAGTAAAAGATTATTTACCTTAATGTATTCAGTTCAAACTTCATTCATCACCACAATTATATGCAATTCCAAGTCCCATCCGAACCCACTAGTAGCTAACATATCCTTCACTTCGTTATACCATCTCTTTAGAGTGCACATTCAATTTTGATTTATTTTTTTTTTGGTTAAATGTAGACTAAGAACCTGGTTTAGTTCAGAACATATCCCTCTCTATGACTCATTACGAACCAGTTGTTAGCTTTATGCCCTAAACTTATAGCCATGAGTGAACTATCTATTAAAATATTATCAATGCCATTAGCCCACTCTATGCATGTATCTATAGAAATGGAGCTCTTAGCAAGTGATTTTTTTATATTTTCGTGGGGACCTCATTAATTATGTTGAGACATCTTGGTCATATGTATCATTTCAGGTCAATTCAAGGTCTATCATTTGATAACTCATTTTCCTAGCAACAATGGGAGCCAATCCTATAATATTGTCAAGGATAGAAAATACATGGTTACAATTAAAGTACAATCGATTTATAAGAATATCATATTGACAAAATATACAAAATGAGAAACAGTTAGCAAAATCATAAACTAAAGCAATCATACCATCCATTCATACCCATTAGATTAAAGAAAAAAAAAAGAAGTAGCTATATAAATTATTACAATCCCATGTTCAAAAAACCTAATCAACCAAATCATGCATCATCGGAAGGATGGGAGCCCATCTACATCATGATAGCAATTTCATCCCGCTTCTGAGACCATTTATTTCTTTCCACCAGAAGTAACATTCGCAATGACATTTTTCTCATCATTTGAGTTCCCATCAGTGGGTGAAGGGTTTTCTTCCGTTTGACTCTTCTTTTGGCTCTTTCCAGTCTAAATTGTCATCGATTTTTATGAAGTTATGCAGTATACATGTGATGATAATCTTAACTTGTGTCTCGATCTTATACCGAAGTACAATTCGTAAGATCAGGAACCTTACTTTCAAGACACCAAAACAACATTCAATTATGCTATGCAGCTGAGAATGTCAATAACTGAATAAGTATTTGGGATTATATAGGTTTGTTCTCGTTTGATATTCTCAAAGATGGTACCAAATACCTCAGTACGGTGACATGAATCTAGGCGTGTGATCATATTCGCCATCTTTTTAAAAAAAATAATTCCAAAGAAGCACTTGTTTCATTAATCTAAAGAGCTGCTTTACAGAAGACATACAATTTCGGGCTAGACCTCCAATACAAAAAGTTTGAGGAGGCAGCCTATGGTATCGTAGATTGAAAACTGGATATAGTCTCATTTTGGTTCTCTGACTGTACCTAGGCCTGCTTGGTCGAGAAGGAGTTCCCCTTTAATCAATAGCTAGAGGTCCTGAAGTTGCCCAAAATGCTTGTCCAATTGGTTTTCACTGCCTAAGTGAGCCAGCTCATCAGCTACTCTGTTTGCTTCCCTCAAGACTTTCTGAATTGAGATGGTGGCTTTACCCTATATAGTTTATATCCTCCTCTTATAGTAGAAGGTGCTCCATGGGTTAGGACTTGTGTTTGAAAAAATGCTCACAGCTGCTTCCGATTCACTTTCAATTTCAATTAAAGAAAATCCTTTCTCCAAGGAGAGGTCCAGCCCATCCAGTTAATATTAATATCCATCGCTGCTTTCCACTTTTCAGCATTTGGTTCATGAAGAGCATTCCGAAAAGTAAACGGATCTCTCTCATCCATAATAAGGAAAAATGAAACATTTGAGTCATCCATGTATCTCGCCAGTAACTTACAATCTCTTGGCAGATTTCTTCTCACAAGTGGATGCTCCACTTACTCCTGTATGTCTCTGTATCAGCCTGTGTATCATCTCTGTCTAGCTAAACGTCTACAATTAACTTTTTTGTTTCCTTGTGCTCATCCTTAGGGAACAAGGATCCTTCGTCAAATTTGACATCTCGGTTAAGTGTTCACACCCCGAGTAAAGGGTTGTGATGTAGTAATAATCTTAGTAAGACTGAGGTCGAATCTACAGGGACTGAACCTTGTACTTAATCTGAAAGTAACTTGAACTAGAACTAGCCAAAGCCGTAATCTAAATCAAGTAAAAGGAAGGGAATAATTGTGAATTATTAAACTAAAACTTGTAAAATTCAAAGGTAGGAACGTAGGTTTCAAGGATTCACTTGTAGCAAATAAGGGATATCTATGTTTGACTCAAGAACACAACTGGATTTAGAGTCCTATCTTCATCCAGTTAGAAGATATAACATAAAAAATTAGCTATAAAGTTCCTTTGATTTAGTTTTCAAGAGATGAGAGGTAAGAGAATTAGAATTGATTCCATCACAAAACCATGCCCATGAGACAAAGCAAACAATGAAATTTATCCAATCCACATCCAATCTAAGGGAGTTATGAATATTAGGAAGTGTTCCATCATCCAACGATGCCCAGGAAACGATGGTAAACAACAGGGTTCCCAAATTCACAAACCCTATAATGAAAAAAATATACTCAAAGCTACCACAGATCTATTGTAATTTAAGTCACAACAAACCATTAAAAACTATAAATATTCCTTATAACCAAACTTAAATCAAAGAGAGTCTAACAACCATTAATCAAAGCAATAGAAAACCACCCCATCACGCTACAAGCTTCACCTCTTAGCCCTAGCTAAGAGGTTTAGCCTAACATGATCATGCTAAACTCTTAAAGAAAAGAAATAAACCAAACTAAAAAGGAAAAAAGGAAGAAGGAGGTAGAAGGAATAAGGACGAAGAAGCCGGCCACGCTCTCTCTCTCTTCCTCCACGTCCAAGCCTCCACGGCTACTCTGGATGATGGTCTCTCTCTCTTCTGCTCTCCTTTATATAAGCACTAGGGGCAATTTAGAGGGCAGGAGGTCGGTGGAAGTTGTGTTTAAGCAACGAGGACACAAGAAACGAAGCAACTTGCATTTAGACCAAATTCTCCACCAATGGACATCCAAGAAATCAATTTGAACTCCATGAATGGACTAAAAACCCCCCCTATGAAGGTTCTGAATGGTTTATATCACCCATTCGATTACAATCTGGGCCATATAACTCCCCGCAACGTCTGGTTTTCCCAGACATGCGTTACCTGTGGAAATCCTGCGCTAACATGTTCAGTGGGCCCCATAGTGGTGTTTTCGGGGAAATCCACCCCGTTCATTGGATTCCTAGCGAAATTTCAATCAGAAAGGAGTAATTTTGGTCAAATTTTGGTGCGGTCCACTATGAAAAATTAATTCACTGTCCATACTGCATTTTCTGGTGATTCACGTGTATACGTGCGCATGAGGCCAAAAGGAAACCTTGGCGAGGGCATAGCCACCCCCTGGACGCAATGGACGGTCCAAATCTCCTGTGTGAACAATGGGTGGGCCACACTATCAAAAAATGGTCGGACGATGTGAGGACACTGGTGCATTCTTTGGATTGTTGAGGAAGTAGTCGGTCAGCGTGTGCTGACTAACTTTAGGTGTAGTAATGCACGACATATGCACGTATGCAATGCACACGCCCACCCTCCAGTGGGATCCGTCGTGATGTTTATGAGAAATCCTCTCCATCCATCTATTTTGTCACCCCAACTAAGGTGTTGAGACCAAATTTGAAGTATATCCAGATATTAGGTGGGCCCCAAATCAGGATTTTGGTGGCTGATCTATCCATTGGGCCACTTTCACAAGAATACAATTGCTGAAATTCGATGTGTACGTTTAATTTATGGTACTCATGCCATATATAAAGTTTTGAGTCGAATGGATGGTGGGAACCCTGTGATCTTACATTCAGGATGACTTTCAAGCCACTTGAACTTCAATCACTTAATTTTCTCGGATCTCTGGCATGTAAATTCTTTGATCTCAGTCCCCTGGGGTCCGTCCCTTGCCTTGGTGATTTCTGAGCGTTAAATCTAGGCTTTTAATACTCTTTTAAGTCTAAGCTCCTAAATTCACCTTGCAACCAAAAACATGATTAAAGTAGGACGTTAAACATTATCATGTTCGTAAAATCAAGCATTAACGGGGGTCTAATATGCAATATTTGACCCTTAACACTAAGGATATTTTTTGTGTGACCCGATCATACAGTATATAGCCCTTCACACCATTACTATAGCAAACAAAGATATACTTTTTAGCCCTTTGGTATATATAGCTTGTCTCTCTCAACTGACGGTTCATGAGAGTAAGCATTGTAACTAAATACACGCAATCTCGAGTACTCTACCTGTTGACCACTCTATAGTTTCTATAGAATTTTACATTCAATGATCGTGGAAAGAAACTGATTTACTAAGTAACAAGCCATGTCAACGACCTTTGTTCACAATTCCTTGCCCAACCCATCTTACTAATCATGCATCAGGTCCTCTCTAATAGAGTCTGATTCATATGCTCAGCTACACCGTTCTGCTCTGGTGTGTGGCACACTGTGTTGTGCCTCATGATCCCTTCATCTTTACGATACTGATTGAATTCTCCAGAAATGAATTCCTCAATGTTAACTATCCCCAACACTTTCATCTTTCGCCCTGTATGTTTTTTCAACATTACCTTCCATTGCTTGAAGTTGATGAAAATATTAAATTTATTTTTCATAAAATAAACTCACACTTTTTTAAAATAGTCGTTAATGAATGTAAAAAACCATGACGACCCTCCACCATAAACCATAGGCATTGTCCCCCATATATATGAATGCACATAATCAAAAATTCCCTTACAAACATATTTTCCAAATTTAAAAGACAACATTGATTGTTTATCATATATACAATGCTCGAATATATTAAAATTAAAACTTTTAAAAGTTAAAATTAAACAACGATTAGAAAATACTTTCATGCCCCCACTCACTCATGTAGCCTAGCGTGCATGCCACATGCATGCAGATGCGGAATCCATTATAGACATTGCATCTCCAACCAATGATGTACTTCCGATCAACCTATAAAGGTTTTCATTCGTCTATGCCTTTATGACTATGAGTGTCCCCTTTGAAACTTTAAGGACACAATCGAATCTAGTGAATTTGCACTCTAGTGCCTCGAGTGGTCCCAGAGATATCAGACTTTTCATCAAATCAATAACGTGTCTCACTTCAGTCAAGATACGCTTCATGCCACCAAACATCTTGATCCACACCAATCCAACACTTACCACTTTACAAGCTTGTCATTGCCCATAAATATACCTAGCCACTATTGTACTCACTTTAACTGGTGAACCAACTCTAATGAGAGGTCATGTGGTAGGAAGCCCCCATATGCAAAATCCATTCTTCATCAAAGTACCCTGATTTTGATGCGATCAGCACGTCACTACCATTCGTCTCCTCACTAGATTCCACAGTTGTGGCTTCCCTAGAAGAACACTCTAAATTTTCTTTTCTCGACTTAGGATTCTGACAATCCTTCTTCATATATCCGGTCATCCCACAATTTCAGCACTTCAACTTTCCTTTGCCCTTGCCTTTAGATTTGAATGTCAATTGTGAAGATATATTGTCACACTCAGAATTTATTCCCCTTGTAACCAGTACATTTGTAGAAGCACTCCCATCACCATTTTTTCTCATCGCATTCAATTGATGGGCTGAGATAATAGATCTCGACGCTAATGATTGTTCTATCAGTGCACAACGAGTCCTTGAATGACTCATATGAAGTGGAGAGAGAATTCAGCAAAATGCATGCCTTATTCTCATCTTTCATCATTTCATCTACTTCCAATAATTTGTAAATCAATTTATTAAAGTTACTAATGTGGGCCTCAACATCAACCCCTACACCATCTTTAGATTGAATAACTGAAGCTTCAAGTACAAATCATTTTCAAGAGATTTCTTCGCATAGCTATTCTCTAACTACGCCTATGTACTTGTTGCAGCTTTCTATCTCATGACATGATAGAAGACATCATTCGTTAATTAAACATAATTGGATAAAGGTTCTAGCTTTCTTATTCATCTTGTTCCATTCATCTTCAGTTATAAATTTTATTCGCTTTTCGAGGAGGACATCGTCCAATCTTTGTTGAACTAGGACACTAGTCATCTTAACTTTATATAGTTCAAAATTGATATCACTTGTTGGGGAACCGCGGAAGCATACGGAGACAAATCAAGCAAAGTTCTACTAATCACACAACCAAATCCAAACACAAACAATTTAAATTTTACGTAAAATAAACCATGGCACAAAGCAATGAGTAATGCACTATGAAAGCATAAATTACAAGAGATAGAGTCTTAACGATTTGAACAAGCCTCAAATTCAATTCACAAGCCCAAGCTATGCTCTTAAAACCCTTAGAAATGAATTAAAAAGCCTAGAACTCCTCTACCACCTCCCAAATCCCGATTACACCCGATATATATATATATATATATATATATATATATATATATATATATATATATATATATATATATATATATATATATATATATAAGTATCACAATCGGAATAGGAAACAAATCTCACACTTATGCAATTCTATGCACACACTTGATGGGACCTTCGATGGGACTTTGATGGCATCGACGATCTATCAATGGCATCGAACACCTTTGATGACATCTAGTATAAACACAAAAAATTTCTAGCAACCAACATGGATTTTTCTAATTTTTCCAATGACATCGACGGTTGCTCAATGACATTGAGTGGTCTGTCAATAGCATCAAAAAACCCTATTACTTACAGATTTAAAACATCAACACCAATATATCACTCTTGTTGTAGTGTACAGCTATGTGGGCTATAATTTAAGACCTAACGAGGAAGCCTGTTAATACAAGAGTAACACTTTAATAATCTTTACACGGGCAGATAAGAATGGTAACTCTAGGTAATGCTAGACTGAAATCCCAGATTATTTGAATTTGAATGAGAGTTGTGCTTCAGTGTATATATAGTATGCTTTTAGCTTTGACCCAAATTGGCTCAATGGCATTCCCAGTAATCTCTAACAAATGTCATATTGGACCTTCAAATGGATTAAAGTTTTCTGAAGTAGCCAATAAATCTCTCAATGCTAATAATTTTTCTATAATGAGCCCAATCTGCTATGTGCTTTGTATGATAAGCATGTCCTATAAAAAAGAAATTGTGGGCTCGCCATGATTTGTAAATGACATCCAATCAGTCTATCATGTGCCCCCATGTTTTCCTTGACACCCAAAAATCAGGCGGATCCATATCCCAGACTATCAGTGATTAAAATGTTATTAACAAAATTCCCTTTCACTCATTGAAATTGAGTATAGTGCCCTCATTTACAAAAATCTACTACTTCTAAAACTTTTTTTTTTTTTCTATTCTTTTTTAAATAACCACGCAAGTATGCATGACACTTTCTCAAATGTTTTTGTTACATTTCCAAGACAATCCCAGCCCATTTCCCCAATCTTAATAGCTTTAGAGAAAGAGCATGGTTAGGTCCAACAAGCAGATTTATGACTCGTCACACATCTTCAAGCATGGTTAGGTCCCACAAGCAGTCTTATCATGACTCATCATGCAACTTCAACCTTTGATATCATTTGTAGTGCTTCACATGATGCAACAGTTATCCTGGTTGGGGTCTTGGTACACATAATGCAGTGGCTGTTGCGTGCTGTATTGGTAGGCCCAATAAGTGGGCAGAACTGCAGTTTCGCCTGATGGCTTTGTCTCCTCCTCTTTCTTCTTCTCGTCGACAACTGCGACACTAACGAGCTCTGTAAATCCCATCTTCTTTCTTAGCAGGGTTGTCAACACGACCGAGTCGACTCCCTCACCAACCACTACAAGCTGTTCCTTATTGCCGCCCTCCAACGTGGCAGATATTACACCTGCAACCAACATGTTCAAAATAATATCTTAGAACCCAAATCAGAATCTACAAATTAAAGACGCCAGTTCATGCCATATTTGTGGTTTGGTTCAAAATTTCAAGGTACCAAGAAGATGTAGGTACTCTAGTTCAACATTTAGAGAGTGGACTCACTGAGTCGACTCAGCTCATGGTTTGGCCAAATCAAGTCAGTAGTGAACTAGGGGACGATTTAAAAGTACCACTACTCACTGAGTTGACTTAGCTCATCTGGTTTGTGCTTGGAGTGGTGTAGGAAAACGAATATGATATCTGGTTAGGTTCCTTTTCACCTCTGTCTTGCGTCAAATCTCAATTTCAATTGTGGCTGGAATTTGAGGTCAAGCGCATCCCATCCGTCCATAAAAGTGGGTCTTCAAAACCCACTTCGATAACCATCAGAATGAGATTGGGCTGCTAAATCAGCCTTCACTGACTAGATGAACTCAGTGAATCAACTCAGTTTGTTTAACTGACGCTTGATTTGCTGGCAGCTTAAATCTCCGTTGAAGAAGTTAGAACTGCAAGCTTGGCAGCAGATCTGAGCTAAAGGTACATAAAATTACCTTGTATGCCGACTGCAGTTTTCATGGCCTTGGACCGGCTCTTCGGATCGTTCATCGGGATTTTCATCACAATCTTTTGCTGTAAACAGAAAAAACAAGTTACTACAATGAAAAACACATAAAAATTCATGACCCACTTCAAGAAATCAAATATAGTAAAAAGACAACTAATATAAGATACCTTCATTATCGATCTTTAGCGATCTACCACAGCAGAAACGTTAGTTGTGTGTGATTGTTTATCCCACCTAACGATTTTCAACCAGGGTACGATATTGCTGTCTGGACTCCTCTATTTATAGATATCAGAAAACGGCTATGGATCTTCATGGAAATATTCATATCTTTTGAAACTGTGCTGCGTTGAAGCTGAGATGGACCACACTGAGACACGGTCGATGGAAGGATAATTATGTGGGACGACGCGGTATCGACGCGGATCAGCTACTTACAAGTTCATTAGCGAGACTCGCCACTGAAGTCACGTCACCAAGTTCCGTAGGCCCCACCATGATATATGTGTTGTATCCACACCGTTAATATATTTTTAGAGATCATTTTAAAAGTTGGAGTGGACCCCACCAGAGAAAACAGTGGGGTTAAAGAAGGTAAAATACAAATATCAGTTTGATCAAAAACTTTCGTGGCCTGTAGAAGTTTTTAATGGTGGGCATCACTCTCCACCGTTTTCTGTGGTGGGGTCCACTCCAGCTTTGGATCTTACTCATTCTTTGTACCATGCGATAATATTATCTTTCCAAATGGATGGACAGTGTGGATACAAAAATACATGATGGTGGGACCTACAGAACTTGGTGACGTCACTTCAATACGGAGTCTTTCTAGTCAACCTGTTAACGTGTCAGTAGCTAATCCTCGTCCGGTATCGCGTCGAAATGAGCCGTTAATGTGCACAACTGCACCCGGCGCGGAATTTTCATACTTTGTGGGGATGGGTACCTATTTAGGACCTAAGTGGGACACCAACGATCAGTGTGGGCCATTAGGTAGGAAGGGTCCACGTAGATTGTACACGGTCGCAATATCATCCTGATCAAGTGATCACAGCCTTTCAAGGGACGTGGATTGCCTGCGACGGTCGCAGGAACTTCCCGCGACAGGAAGCCAGGTGGGACACTCCCTGATGTTTGTTATAAATCCAATCTGTCCATCCATTTTGGCAGATCATGTTAGAAAATGGACCCAAAAATGAGGCAGATCCAAAACTCCAGTGGGTCACACCAAAGGAAATAATGAGAATTGAATGTCCACCATTAAAACAATCACAGGGCCCATATGTTCTCGGTTAGTCTAATGTTTTTGTGTTTTCAATTCATCTGAGTAGAAAACATTAAGAACAGTATGGATGGCATATGAACATCAGGATGAATTGAGAAAAATCTCATCGGTAGGCATTTCTGTCTTATGTTTGGGCCGGTCCTAACATGATCTGGAAAGATTAACTGATAGCTAGGGTAGATTTCTCACAAACATTATGGTGGCCCACTTAGATTCTGCGTCACTTCATGGGATTTGTGAAATGGACGGAGATATGGTTCTTGCTTGCAACGTCCATTTCGGATAATGCTGATGTAATTGCATGGTTGTAATTATCCGATGGTGGTTAGTTTTGGGAAATGTGCAATCTGTGCTGGATTCTTCCTATCATACGGAATCATAGGTGGGCCCACTTGGGTCCCACATAGGTAGGAATAATTTGCGTGGGTTGTTCTAGAGGTGTGATCTTATGTTACGGTAAAGATGTGGGGCACACATGATGTAAGAAGGAAATCCAAACCACCCATTAGATGCACAAGGTCATGTTATTTTTAGTTATGAAAAATTAGCCTCATCCAACACACACGTAAAACACGGTATAGGGAATGATACATAAGGAAATGTTCACACTTGACTTGCACGAGGGCTTACCTGAGCTGTAAAACAGCCTAGATTTGGGCCTAATCATTTATCCAGGCCAGATGAACAACTGAATGGCATAGATTGCAGATAAACTATACAGTGAGCCGCCTATTAAAATCAACAGTAGATATCTACTCTAAACTGTTCTCTGTGGCCTGTGGGACGGCCCATATGAATTTTTTTCATTAAAATAATATGAAAAAAATAAATAAATAAAAGGATGGATGGTGAGGGTGAGAATAGATATATTAAGGTAGGCTCCGCGGGAAGGTCCAGACCAACTTGGGTGAGGCCGGAGTCTCACCTAATCCGCACCCAAACGAGTTGCCTTAAGTCAAGTCTTCAAATCCGATCTACTTTATTTCCAACTCGCCACCCATGTGGCCTTAGCTGAAACCGTGTCCCGCGGGGCGCGTTACGCGGACGCGAATTGTCTTGTTTTTTTTTTAGCTTCACACATCCCCACACACACTCACGCTGGTGGATTTTCACCACCTATGGGTACTCGAACCCTAGACCGAGAGTTGAAACTCCTCAGAGTCTACCACCCGAACAAGAGTAATGCCCACTTATGGGTACGCGAATTGTCTACTATCCTATTCCTAGCTTGGAATGGGCAGGGCCTTTGAGTGACTACCATGATGTATGAGTTTCATCCACCGTTCATCCACTTTTTCACATCTTTTTATGTCTTAGGAGTAAAATTTAGTTAGATCCAAGTTCAAATGGACCGTACCATAGGATATGACGCCGACCGTTGAAACTTTCCTACGACCCACCGTAATGCTTGTTTGCTATCCAACCAACCAATCTCGATCCTCTGCTTGTGACAAGCGGAGGATCTGGATTCTTCAACCTATTCATAAAGTCAGATGGACCCGGATGAAGGTAAACACGAATATCAACTGGATTCAAAACTTCCTTGCCTCACTAGAGATTTCCAACGGTAAGAATTGAATATCCATTGTGGGTCCACTTGTTTATTCTATCTATCTTATTTTTGGCCTCTATACTAAAATGATACAGAAGAATGTATGAACGGCTTTGATCAAACCCATAGATGATAGTGGCCACTCAGACCCTCTGCCGGATCCAAGCTCAGGACGTGCGGGGCTAGTAGGCAATTTGCTTCCGTGTTACACGTGACTCGACGCCATGGGATGACGTGGAGAAGTGGAACGTCCCCACCTTTGTCGCGGTACATTAATTAAGGGAGAAAAATCTTTATCACTCTGGCAGAGTATAATGGGTGATACGCAGGCACTAAAATATTTTATCTGGCATAAAATTAAATCGAATTAAACAGTCCAAATCGTGGGCAGAAGTTTAGATGGATCATAGTTCAAAAGTTAATTGACTGATTATTATTATTTTAAATGATCGATTACTATACATTTAATGGATGGTTGAGATGAAGTCTGGTTGACGGCCAAAATTCGAAAAACTAATGTCATTTAATCAGGGCTTTGGATTGCTTAACAGCTCTGATTTTCTTGTGGTGAAATATCCACAACAGTTCCCGATCTTTGGACGGTTTAGCAGACCTTATTTCTGTTATCCTGCTTATCAAGCATCACACTCTACGCGAGCATGAAATATGAGAAGGGAAACTATTTTATACTCTGGTGGAGGGTGATAGTATATACGCAGGCACTTCGAAAGTGTACATGGGGAACGTATTGGCTCAAATTAAACTGCTGAAGTTGTGGGACCCAGTGAAGATAGGTTACTAATTAACCGAAATATTATACTGGTTGACGGAAGGATCCTAAGTTCGTATTATTTTGAATTTAGTTCTAAATTCGGGCCATGGATTAATTTTTATTTTGATCGTTCATTAAGCGTCCGCCAAACAGAGGAATAAAAATCACCGCAGTTTTCAGCTTACATAACATCTAAATTGGGATCCTTTATTTGGACGGTTTGGCTTAAGTTACTTATATGGTACGTCTGCTGTTACTTGTACCCTGCGTATCAATAGTCCTACTCTGCCAGAGCTGATAACCCGCCCTCCTCCGACAGGGACCTTTGTCTTTTAATTCTCATGTCGATGTTACTAGAGAGAATCTTAAGATTAAATTCTCTTTAATGTAATATATCGTATCAACATCTAAACTATCAATTCTATTAAAGAAAAGTAGGTTTTCAGGTCATCGCTTTTCTAAATAAAAGATGCTTTTAGCTCTTTATCTACTCAAGTACTATAGTCTTTCTGTTGTGAAATGCCAAGTGCACGGTCTTCGCACGTGTGTGATACCCAAATAGCTCAGCAAGTGATCCACTTTACAGATGATGTATCTTTATTATGGGGGTGTACATTGAGTCCAACTCAGTTGAGCTGGCCTCAGCTTGACTCAGCTCGGCTACTAGCTGATATCAGCTCAAACTCGACTCGTCTTGGTCCTCAGGCTTAACTGGATAACTCAACTCAGTTCAGTCAGCAACTTGAGCTAGTTTGAGCCAAGTTCATCTGTGCAATATTTTCACAAACACTTGGACTACACTTTTAAAGTCTCAATGTGTATAAAACAGTAGTAATGGTTTTACATGTATTTTATCAAACACTTTTCAAACAACATAAAATGAAAAAAAAAAAATGGTATTTGTTTCGTATACATACCTTCCTTACCACTAGCGACACTTCATTGAGTCATTTCATCAAATATTTGGTAAGCAACATCAATATCAAAGTAACAAAGTCACTGAACTAGTCCAATTTGAGTTGGGTTGGATGGGAGTGGAGTCAAGATGGGGCCAGCTCAAACTCATTTTCGAACTTAAAAAATCAGCTTGACTCGGCTCGAACTCAGCTTCAAACTGAGTTGAATCGAGCTTTTTCGAGTCGAGTTGAGCGAGCTAATTGAACTAGTGTACACCTCTAATCTTTATGTAGGGCATACATCATGTTACCCATCTGACGATCACATGGTCCCTTTTGTGAGTGTGAGATCTACATGGTGTGTATATCCTGATGGGCAGCTCACAATATCACACACGTGTGCCTCCTGTTGATTGAACCTACAGATACCGAACTGTTGATTGAACCTACTGTTTACAAACTCTTGAACATCCATGTTAAGGGGCCCCCACCAGGACCTAGTTAGTGACATACCGTCCTGGCAGGAGCTATATGCGGCCTACCAAATGATATATGTATTTTATATATCTTCTGTGCACTCATTTTTATAGATTATTTTAGAGTAGAGGTAAAAGAGTAAGTAGATCGATGACTTAAATGGACTACACCGGTATGTTTATGTTGTCACCCACCATTTAAACCATTTAAACCTCCCTAGGACTACACCCACCATTTAAACCTCTCTAGGACAACACCTGTATGTTTATTTTGCCATCAATCCATTTATAAGGTCACTTAGACATGAATTAAGGGTAAACATGATGGACGGATCTGATGTCATGAGTACATCATGGTGGGCCCACGTGAACTTTTGTATGATAAGCTTGTCCAGCAAAACTTTTGCAGTTGATCCAAATGGTAACAATTTAATGCAAATACTACCTAGGAGTTTTTCTGATGATATTATAAGAAAAACTTTAAAATCTGAACATCTCTTCAAAACTTCTCAATCTGGGAGAAATTGCCGAGAACAGTGTTCTAACAATATTATGGGTAGGCCCATGGATTGTCTAGATGTACTCTCCATTTAGAGGTATAAGGTGGTAGATATCTAATAAAATATTAATGACATAAGACCATATTAATTGGCTGAGTCACCAATCTGACCCGAGTGATCTCCTTGTCATGAGCTGCGGTGACTCAACCCATGTTTACACTTATAACTCTTTCACGTGTAACCCACGTTGGGATATGTGTGAAATCATATATGTTTTTTACAATTGCAATCTGCCTCGGTCTTCACGCAAGAAAGACTTTGACCGTTGACTTTCTTGACCATGGACTCTAAAAGAGCATCAGCTCGTGGAACAGGACCCTTTTATCTTCTTTTTACTTTTTCCTTTTTCCTCTTTCACACGTGATACTTATAACCTTTCAGGCCTATTTATTTCCACAGGTTCCATGCTATATTTCCGTTATGAATACTGCAAACATAAGATATACCGGAAATCCCATCTCAACCACGGACGCGGATTTCCTGCAAAAGCTTTTGGCATGAAGTTCCTGCGCTTGGGAACCTAGGTGGGGTCCACCGTGATGTTTGTGAGACATCCATGCCGTCCATCCATATTGTGAGCTCACTTTAGGACTCATGGCTAAAAATGAGCCGGATCCAATATTCAATAGGGCTAAAAATGTGAGGATTGAATGTTCACAATTAAAATACTCATGGAGAAACAGAAGTATTGAATCAGGATAATATTTGCGTTTTCAATTCATCCCAGTAGGAATGACGTTATGTACTGTATGAATGACATATAAACATCAATGTCGACTCCAGGTTTTCAACTGTAAGAATTTCTCTGTCCACCTTTTCCTATAGTACAGCCCACTTAAATCTTGGAGCCTGCTTCAGTGTATATACGCCAGGCTTTTAGCTTTGACCCAAATTGACTCAATGGCATCTCCGGTAATCTCTAACAAATGTCATATTGAACCCTCGGATGGATTAAAGTTTTCTGAAGTTGCTAGCAAATCTCTCAATGCTAATAAATTTTCTATAATGAGTCCAATCTGCTATGTGCTTTGTAGGATAAGCTTGTCCTACAAAAAAAAAAAAAAAAAAAATGTGGGCTCACCATAATTTGAGAATGGCATCCAATCAGTCTATCATGTGCCCCCCCATGTTTTCTTTGACACCCAAAAATCAGGTGGATCCATATCCCAGACTTTCAGTGATTAACATGTTATTAATAAAAATCCCTTTCACTTAAATCGAGTATAGTGCCCTCATTTACAAAAATCTACTACTTCTAAAACTCTTTTTTGTTTCTTTTTTGAATAACCACGCAAGCATGCATGACACTTTCTCAAATTTTGCTGTTACATCCAACACAATTCTGGCCATTTCCCCTATCTTAATAGCTTTAGAGAAAAAGCATGGTTAGGTCCCACAACCAGTCTTATGACTCATCACACATCTTCAAGCAGTCTTATCATGACTCATCACGCAACTTCAACCTTTGATATCATTTGTAGTGCTTCACATGATGCAACAATTATCCCCGTTTGGGTCTTCGTACACATATAGTGGTTGTGACCAGCTGTATTGGTAGGGTGAATAAGCTGGCAGAACCACCGTTTCACTCTTCGGCTTTGTCTCCTCCTCTTTCTTCTTCTCATCGACCACTGCAACGCTAACGAGCTCTGTGAATCCCATCTTCTTTCTAAGCAGGGTTGTCAACACGACCGAGTCGACTCCCTCACCAACCACTATAAGCTGTTCCTTATTGCTGCCCTCTAACGTAGCAGATATAACACCTGCAACCAACACAATCAAAATGATGTCTTAGAACCCAAATCAGAATCTACAAAAGACGCCAGTTCATGGCATATTTGTGGTTTGGTTCAAAATTTCAAGGTACCAAGACGATGTAGGGACTCTATTCAATATTTAGAGTGGACTCACTGAGTTGACTCAGCTCATGGGTTGGCGAAATCAAGTCAGTAGTGAACTTGGGTACGATTTAGAACTACCACTACTAACTGAGTTGGCTCATCTTGTTTTTGCTTAGAGTGGTGCAGGAAAATGAATATGATATCTGGTTAGTTTCCTTTTCCCCACCCTTTTGCGTAGAATCTCAATTTCAATTGCAATTGGAATTTGCAGTCAAGTACATCCCAACCGTCCCTAAATGTGAGTCTTCCAAACCCACTTGATAACCATGAGAAAGAGATGAAGTGAAATAAAAAGAGGCACTAGGCAGCTAAATCAGCCTTCACTGACTCGAAGAACTCAGTGAGTCAACTCAGCTTGCGCAACCAGCACTTGATTTGATGACAGCTTAAAACTCGCTTCGAAGAAATTAAAACTGCGAGCTTGGCACCGAATCTGAGCTAAATGTTGGTGAAATTACCTTGTATGCTGACTGCAGTTTTCATGGCCTTAGACCGACTCTTCGGATCATTCATCGCGACTTTCATCACAATTTTTTGCTGTAAACAGAATTAAACAAGTTACTACAATGAAAACCACATAAAATTCATAAAACCCACTTCAAGAAATCAAACATAGTAAAAAAGAAAACTAATATGAGATACCTTCATTGTCTTTCTTTAGCGAACAACCGCAGCAGAAACGTTCGTTGTGTGTGATTGTTTATCCCACCCAACGATTTTCAGCGGAGGTAGGATGAGTGACAATGAAAACTTTTGAGTGTGGTTGTTGGTCCGGAGAACTCTATTTATAGATATCAGAAGGGGCCCTTCTGAGGGGAGATTCGGTCAAGGGAAGAATAATTATGTAAGACGACGCGGTATCGCGTCGAAATCAGCCCTTTATTTCATGGAGGGCCAGCCTACGCGGTTACGGGCTGCAGTTATTGACTGATGAACGTTTGCAACTGCCCCGCTGCGGAATCTTCTACTTTTTGTGGGACGCGAGTAGCGAGACTCGCTACTAAAGTGACGTCACCAAGTTCTGTGGGACCCACCATGATGTATGTGTTGTATCCACACCATCCATCCATTTGGAGAGATCATTTTAGGGCATGAGACAAAGAATGAGTCAGATCCAAGTGTGGAGTGGACCCACCACAGAAAACAGTGGGAAGAGTGACGCCACCGTTGAAACCTTCGTTAGGTCTACTATGAAGTTCATCTGAGATCGAACGTGATTGTAAGTTAAGAAATACATGAAAGAAGGGAAAACACAAATTTCAGATTGATCGAGAACTTTTGTGGCCCTTAGAAATTTTTAATGGTGGGCGTCACTCTCTCCACTGTTTTCTGTGGTGGGGTCAACTCTAGGTTTGGATCTGACACATTCTTTGGCTCATGCCCTAAATTGATATCTCCAAATGGATGGACGGTGTGGATACAACACATACGTCATGGTGGGTCCCACATAACTTGGTAACGTCACTTCAGTACCGAGTCTCGCTTTTCAGCATGTCAGTGGCTAATCTGCGTCCCTTTATGTGTGTGGGTGCCTATTCAGGAGCCATGGCGGACACCAATGATCACGGTGGGCCATTTAGGTAGGATGGGTCCACCGTGGATTGTACATGGCCGCGATAACATCATCATCCGATGATGATCACAGCCTTTCAAAGGACGCGGATGCCTGCGACAGTCGCAGGAACTTCCTGCTACAGGAAGCTGGGTGGGGCCTAGCGTGATGTTTGTTGGAAATCTATTCTATCCATTTATTTTGTCAGATCATGTTAGGAAATAGACTCAAAATGAGATAGATCCAAAACTTTAAGCGGCCGCACAAAAAGAAACAGTGAGAATTGAACGTCCACGTCTAAAACTTTTGTGGTGTCACATGTTTTAGATCAGTCTAATATTTTTGTGTTTTCAATTCATCGTGGTAGAAATGACCTTATGAATAATATGGATGACATATAAACATCATAGTGGACCTAGGGAGGTTTAAACAGTAAGCATTTTCCTATTTATGAATAGTATGGATGGCATATACAGTTCGGTTCATCTTATTTATTTGTTCCGCTGGATTTGCATCTCTAGGTTGAATGCATTCATACATTTATGCATTAATTAAGATTAAATTGTAAATTAAATATTATTTGCGAAGTACATTGTAATTCCTTATGTTGTACCTTGAATTCGTGTAGTGGGATGTTATAATCATTTGTGTTATATTTCTAAGTGGATTGTATTTCTTTACTTCATACATTGAATTGTAGTTGGATGTTATAATCGTTTGTATTATATTTGTGAGTGGATTGTATCTCTTTATTTCATACATTGAATTGTAATTGGATGTTATAGCAGGTTATGTTATATTTGTGAGTGGATTGTATCTTCTTATGTTGTACTTGAATTGCATAGTTGTAGTACTTTAAAATTATGAATTATAATTTAGATATTATAATTCTTGAATCGTACTTGTAAAATGTGGATTGTGCCTTCTTCTAAACTATAGGTGGTATCATTTTATATTTCACTTATGACATATAAGTTGTACATTCTTGTATTTTACTGGTGAAGCTTACATTGGATATTATATTCTCCTAAGTGTATTTAAATTTCATTCTTAATTATTGTGATGCTTGATAATCTTGGAGGGCATACCTCAGTGGGATAGCCATTAACACTATCAAATCGTATTCAATTGATGTAGATTATATATATGATGCATCGATGGACATTAGTATGGAACACGAAGAGTTGGATGATTTTACGACTCCATATTTTAGTTTTCTTTAATTATTTTGTTATTATGTACATTTTTATTTGTATTTTAGTCATGTATTTGTATAAGTCCTATGGACAGCCACTTAAATATTTAAATGTAAATTTGGACATTTCCTCTATTGTGGCTTATTTGCTTCCATTGTGATGCCCACTTATATATATATATATATATATATATATATATATATATATATATATATATATATATATATATATATATATATATAAGGGAAAAGGTACTATGGGTTGGACCTCACGAGTCCGTCCCATGAGGTCGAGCTGTATGGGCCCCATTGTGATGCGTTTCAGACATCTACCCCATCAGTCAGATGCACCATTCCATCGTAGGCCTAGGTCTCAAAAATCAAGTCAATCCGTGACTTGTGTGGGCCACACCACATGCAGAAGTGGAGAGGGGGTAGTGCACCATTAAAACATTCATAATAATTTTTTGGGTCCACCGAGATGTGGTTTGCAAATCTAGCTCATCCATTATATGTCCCACTTGGATGAGGATTCAAACCAAGTTTAAGACGCATGAAAATTTCAGGTGGGCCCCACTAAGTGCTTTTATATGTTTTAACGGTGTCTCCACATGATTTTAGATGGTATGGTCCACCTGAGTTCCGTATACAGCTGATTTTTGGGATATCCCATAATTTAAAGGGTACACATCAAATGCATGGTGTTGATGGTCAACACGCTTCATGGTGGGGCCCACACAACTCGACCTCACGGGAGCTTATTGTGAGGTCAAGCACATAGTACCTTTTCCCTATATAAAATTACTGTGAAATGTGAGCCATCTTTGAAGTTAAGTTAACACTTAAATTTTCAAAAAATGAGTACTAAACTCGGGTTACGAAATCCGGAGCATTACAAATGAGCAATGCACTATTAAAGTAGAAATTATAAGAGATAGAGTATTATCGATTCGAACGAGCCTCAAATTCACTTCACAAGCCCAATACATGTCCTTAAAATCCTTATGAATGAATTATAAAGCCTTAAACTCCTCTATTATCTCCCAAATCTTGATTACATTTTATATACATATATAGGATCGTATAGTATCACAGTCGGAATAGGAACAAATCCCACACTTATGCAATTCTGTGCATGCTCGATTGAACTTTCGATGGGACTTCGATAGCATTGATGATCTCTTGATGGCATCGAATACCTTCGATGATATCGAATAGAAACATTATAATATTTTTGCAACCTACATAGATTTAAAAAAAAAAAAAAAAAAATTTATGGCATCGATGTCTGCTCAATAACATTGAGTAATTTATCAATCGCATTGAAAAACCATGCTGCTTATAAATTTAAGACATCAACAGCAATAGGTCACTATTGTTGTAATTTATAGTTGTGTGGGATATAATTTAAGCTCTAACGAGGAAGCCTATTAATACAAGAGTTACACTTTAAGAATCTTTACACAGGCAGATAAGATTGGTAACTGTAGGTAATGCTAGACTGAAATCCCAGGTGATTTGAATTTGAGTGAGAGTTGTGCTTCGGTGTATATACACTATGTTTTAGCTTTGACCCAAATTGAGTCAGTAGCATCCGTAGTAATCGCTAACAAATGTCATATTGGACCCTCAGATGGATTAAAGCTTTCTGGAGTAGCCAGCGAATCTCTCAACGCTAATAAATTTTCTATAATGAGCACAATTAATCTGCTCTGTGCTTTGTAGGATAGGCTTGTCCTACGACCAAAAAAAAAATGCCATAATTTGCAAATGACGTCCAATCAGTCTATCATGTGCCCCATGTTTTCGTTGACACCCAAAAATCAGGCGAATCCATATCCCAGACTATCAGTGATTAATATGTTATTAATAACATTCCCTTTCACTCATTGAAATCGAGTATAGTGCCCTCATTTACAAAAATATACTACTTATGTAACTTCTTTTTTTTTTTAAATAACCACGCAAGCATGCATGACACTTTCTCAAATGTTTACATATCCAACACAATTCCGGCCCATTTCCCCAATCTTAATTGCTTTAGAGAAAACGCATGGCTAGGTCCCACAAGTAGTCTTATGATTTATCACACATCTTCAAACACGGTTTGGTCCCACAAGCAGTCTTATGACTCGTCACACAACTTCAAGCATGGTTAAGTCCCACAAGCATTCTTATCATGACTCATCACATAACTTCAACCTTTGATATCATTAATAAAAATAAAAATTAAAAATTAAAAACGTTTGATATCATTTGTAGTGCTTCACATGATGCAACAATTATCCCGGTTGGGATCTTGGTACACATATAATGGTTGTGACCAGCTTTGTTGGTAGGGTGAATAAGTAGGCAGAACCACGGTTTCACTCGGCGGCTTTGTCTCCTCTTTCTTCTTCTCATCGACAACTGCGACGCTAACAAGCTCTGTGAATCCCATCTTCTTTCTAAGCAGGTTTGTCAACACCACTGAGTCGACTCCCTCACCGACCACTACAAGCTGTTCCTTATTGCTGCCCTCCAATGTAGCAGATATAACACCTGCAACTAACACAATCAAAATGATATCTTAGAACCCAAATCAGAATCTACAAAAGACGCCAGTTCATGCCATATTTGTGGTTTGGTTCAAAATCTCAAGGTACCAAGAAGGTGAGGTACTCTAGTTCAACATTTAGAGAGTGGACTCACTGAGTTGACTCAGCTCATGAGTTGACGCGCGAAATCAAGTTCAGTAGTGAACTTGGGTACGATTTAGAACTATCACTACTCACTGAGTTGGCTCAGTTGGTTTGTGCTTAGAGTGGTGCAGGAAAATGAATATGATATCTGGTTAGGTTCCTTTTCACCACTCTTTTGCGTGGAATCTCAATTTCAATTGCAATTGTAATTTACAGTCAAGTACATCTCAACCGTCCCTAAATGTGGGTCTTCCAAACCCACTTAATAACCATCAGAAAGAGATCAAGTGAAATAAAAAGAGGCACTGGTCTGCTAAATCAGCCTTCAGTGACTGGATGAACTCAGTGAGTCAACTCAGTTTGCGCAGCCAGCGTTTGATTTGATGACAGCTTAAATCTCACTTAAAAGAAATTAGAACTGCGAGCTTGCCACCGAATCTGAGCTAAATGTTGGTGAAATTACCTTGTATGCTGACTGCAGTTTTCATGGCCTTGGACCGGCTCTTTGGATCATTCATCGGGACTTTCATCACAATTTTTTGCTGTAAACAGAATTAAACAAGTTACTACAATGAAAACCACAAAAATTCATAAGACCCACTTCAAGAAATCAAACATAGTAAAAAAGACAAGTAATATAAGGCACCTTCATTGTATTTTTTTAGCGAACAACCACAGCAGAAACGGTCGTTGTGTGTGATTGTTTATCCCACCCAACGATTTTCAGCGGAGGTAGGATGAAGGACAACGAAAACTTTTGAGTGTGGTTGTTGGTCCGGAGAACTCCTCTATTTATAGACATCATCGTGAAAACGGCTGTAGATCTTCGTTGAAAGATTCACTATCTTTTTCAACTGTACTGCGTTGAAGCTGAGAAGGGAGTCAAGGTAACCTTCTGAGGGCAGACACGGTCAAGGGAAGAATAATTATGTAAGACGACGCGGAATTGCGTCGAAATCAGCACTTCATGTCATGGTGGGCCAGCCAACGCGGTTACGGGCTGCAGTTATTGACTGATGAATGTTTGCAATTGCCTGGCCGCTGCGGAATGTTCTACTTTGTGTGGGTCATGGGTAACTATTTAGGACCGGGACACCAACGATCAATATGGGCCATTAAGTAGGAAGGGTCCACCGTGGATTGTACATGGCCGCGATAACATCAAGATCCGATGATCACAGCCTTTCAAAGGACGCGGATTGCCTGCTACAGTCGCAGGAACTTCCTGCCAGAGGAAGCTGGGTGGGGCCCACCGTGATGTTTGTTGGAAATCCATCCTATCCATATCCGTTTTGCCAGATCAAGTTAGGAAATAGACCCAAAATGAGACAGATCCAAAAGCGTGTTTGGCCGGCTGGATTAGACGGGCTTAGGTGGGATGGAATTGCATCTTCGTGTGCCAATTCCACTCCACGTTTGGGAAGAGTGGAATAAGGTTAGAGAAATTTCCAACTGTACGACCAGTATATGGCCCATTTCCGAGACGAAGCCGACCCCCTTTTACTTTCCACAAATACTCCTCAGGTGTACGGACGCCTTCCAAAGGTTGAAAATGCCCCCCTTGCTTTTTCCTTCAAGCGGATCGGGCGCTGCTCAAAGACGAGCGCTGACGCTCATCGAACTCCGAGTTATACGAACGGTTCAAAAGAGATCAACGTTACATGGGCCCCACAGTTATGTATTTATTCTACCCACAACGTTTATCCATATTTTGAGATCATTTCGGAGCATTATCCCAAAAAAAAAAAAAAAATCATATCCAAAGATCAATTGGACCACACCACAGAGAGTAGCAGGAAATTGATTTTCACTGTTGAAACTTTTGTAAGGCCCACCATAACATTTATTTCCCATCCAATCTATTCATGAGGTCACAAAGACCTAGATGAATAAGAAAAACAAATTTCGTGATAATCCAAATCTTCCGTGACTTCTGAAAGGGTTTCAACGGTAGATGTTAAAAGCAGAATGATAACGACATTTGCTACGGTCTGACCTATGGCTACGGATTATAACCGTAGCCATAGATACCATAATCCGTAGCAAAAGTGCCCACCCGGAGTGGGCGCGTCAGTTCGCACCGAACTGGCACCCCCCGCGCCACTTGCTGGCCTGTCCGGCACAGCCACGCCAATCTGGTGGGGCCACGCCCAGAGGGTATTAACCGTAGCTAAAATCCGTAGCAATAGATTTTTTGTTTCTATTTATTTTTTATTTTTTATTTCTTTCCATGGAGAGCTTTTTTCTACCTATAATTTTCTCTAACACATATTTATATAAATATGTATATATAAGCATGTAAAAAAATTTTCTCTTTTTTTCCATTTCTTTCTTTATTCATTTAACAAGAATATCTTTTAAACTAAAATTAGTTACTTGATGTACCCTATATGATTTTGGGATAAGAGAAGCTACTTTAACCAACCAATCTGGTTATTTTTCAAGATTTCATCAGCTCGATGATCGAAAATCCATTTCATTCACTTAGCGGTCAATTTTGTTCATTTCATTTACATGCATTTCACGATCATTTCGCTTCAATTCATGATCACTTCCATGCATTTCACGGTCATCCGAAACATTTTTGTGTTGATTCACAGTCATTTTGAGGCATTTCGCGGTCAATTCCCTTCACTTCACGGTCATTTGCAAGCATTTCGCGGTCAATTCTCTTCAAACCATGATCATTCCCATGCACTTCACTTAATTCACGGTCATTTTGAGGCATTTCACAGTCAAACTCCTTCACTTCACGGTCATTTACATGCATTTCGCGGTCAATTCACTTCAAACCATGATCATTCCCATGCATTTCACGGTCGTCCGAAACAATTCCGTGTTGATTCACGCTCATTTCGAGGCATTTCACAGTCAAACTCCTTCACTTCACGATCATTTGCATGCATTTCGCGGTCAATTCGCTTCAAACCATAATCATTCTCATGCATTTCACCGTCGTCCGAAACAATTCCGTGTTGATTCATGGTCATTTCGAGGCATTTCACAGTCAAACTCCTTCACCTCACGGTCATTTGCATGCATTTCGCGGTCAATTCGCTTCAAACCATGATCATTCCCATGCATTTCACGGTCGTCCGAAACAATTCCGTGTTGATTCACGGTCATTTCGATGCATTTCACAGTCAAACTCCTTCACTTCACAGTCATTTGCATGCATTTTGCGGTCAATTCGCTTCAAACCATGATCATTCCCATGCATTTCACGGTCGTCCGAAACAATTCCGTGTTGATTCACTATCATTTCGAGGCATTTCACAGTCAAACTCCTTCACTTCACAGTCATTTGCATGCATTTTGCGGTCAATTCGCTTCAAACCATGATCATTTCCACGCATTTCACGGTCGTCCGAAACAATTCTATGTTGATTCACGGTCATTTCGAGGCATTTCACAGTCAAACTCCTTCACTTCACGGTCATTTACATGCATTTCGCGGTCAATTCGCTTCAAACCATGATCATTCTCGTGCATTTCACGGTCGTTCAAAACAATTCTATGTTGATTCAGGATCATTTCGAGGCATTTCACAGTCAAACTCCTTCACTTCACTGTCATTGGTTTTAAGAATGGGTTCGGGTTTAGGTTATAGGTTTTGGTTTTGAGAATGGGTTCAGGTTTAAGCTATAGGTTTTGGTTTTAGTTTAGGTTATAGGTTTTGGGATTTGAGAATGGGTTCGGGGGTTAAAGGTTTTGGTTTAGGTTAAGGTTTAAGTTTAGGTTATAGGTATTGGTTTAGGTTATAGGTTATAGTTTTAGGTTAAGGTTTTGGTTTATGTCTAGGTTATAGGTTTTGGGATTTGAAAATGGGTTCGGGTTTAGGTTATAGGTTTTGGTTCTGGTCTAGGTTAAAGGTTTTAGTTTAGGTTAAGGTTTAAGTTTAGGTTATAGGTTTTGGTTTAAGTTATAGGTTTTGGGATTTGAGAATAGGTTCGGGTTTAGGTTATAGGTTTTGGTTTTGAGAATGGGTTCGGGTTTAAGCTATAGGTTTTGGTTTTAGTTTAGGTTATAGGTTTTGGTTTAGGTTATAGGTTTTAGGATTTGAGAATAGGTTCGGGTTTAGGTTACGGGTTTTGATTTTGAGAATGGGTTTGGGTTTAGGATATAGGCTTTGGTTTTAGTTTAGGTTATAGGTTTTGGGATTTGAGAATGGGTTCGGGTTTAGGCTATAGGTTTTGGTTTTAGTTTAGGTTATAGGTTTTGGGATTTGAGAATGGGTTCAGGTTTAGGCTATAGGTTTTGGTTTTAGTTTAGGTTATAGGTTTTGGGATTTGAGAATGGGTTCGGATTTAGGTTATAGGTTTTAGTTTAGGTTATAGGTTATAGGTTTAGGTTAAGGTTTAGGTTTAGGGTTTTGAGATTTGAGAATGGGTTCGGGTTTAAGTTATAGGTTTTGGTTTTGGTTTTGGTTTATGTTATAAGTTTTGGGATTTGAGAATGGGTTCGGGTTTAGGATATAGGTTTTGGTTTTAATTTAGGTTATAGGTTTCGGTTTAGGTTATAGGTTTTGGGATTTGAGAATAGGTTCGGGTTTAGGTTATAGGTTTTGGTTTTAAGAATGGGTTCGGGTTTAGGCTATAGACTTTGGTTTTAGTTTAGGTTATAGGTTTTGGGATTTGAGAATGAGTTCGGGTTTAGGCTATAGGTTTTGGTTTTAGTTTAGGTTATAGGTTTTGGGATTTGAGAATGGGTTCAGGTTTAAGTTATAGGTTTTGGTTTTAGTTTAGGTTATAGGTTTTGGGATTTGAGAATGGGTTCAGGTTTAGGTTATAGGTTTTGGTTTAAGTTAAGGTTTAAGTTTAGGTTATAGGTGTTGGTTTAGGTTATAGTTTATAGGTTTAGGTTAAGGTTTTGGTTATAGGTTTTGGAATTTGAGAATGGGTTCGGGTTTAGATTATAGGTTTTGGTTCTGGTTTAGGTTAAAGGTTTTGGTTAAGGTTAAGGTTTAAATTTAGGTTATAGGTTTTGGGATTTGAGAACGGGTTCGGGTTTAGGTTATAGGTTTTGGTTTTGGTTTAGGTTATAGGTTATAGGTTTAGGTTAAGGTTTTGGTTTTAGTTTAGGTTATATTCGCTTCAAACCATAACATACTAAACAGGCCCTTAAAGGGCAATTAAAATGTATTTATTTTCCATCTAATATATTCATAAGGTCACAAGGACCTGGATGAATGTGAAATACAAATTTTACTATGAAATGGTCATCTACTCATGTTGCCTTGAACCAATGTCTACCCCACATAGTATAGCTTGTCAAATAGCAGTCTAATGAAATTTCACTTGAACTTCATTGGCATACACTCAAAAGCATATCCCTACTTATTCATGGAGTTCTTTCATTCACCCGGCTCTAATACCCTTTGAGCCGCTCTCATGATCAGTCCATCCTTCCAATAAAAGATGCCTCGAAATGAGAAATTTCATGTCCAATTCTAACCAAAGTCTTGTCTCTATAATATTCATAATGAACTTGCACCAAATACTCTTCACTTCGTTCTCATTTTTAAAACTCTAAATTCTAGGGCCTTCAATTTAGCATTCTTACCTTCTCTAGTCTAGTCAACCAGAACCTCGTAACTGCAAACAACATATCCCAAGAAACTTATTGCTAAACACTTGCAATCAACTCAATTATAATCAAAGCTTTCGAAGCATTTTCTTAATACTACACCTGGATGAAAATGCACTCCTACAAGGAACTCATCTTACACAAGTTGTTCTTGCTCTTACAACAATACCCTGCTACTCATCTTAATGCTAAGGTGTTATTGCTAGAAGCCAAACAAACTGTACGAAGATGCAGTTGTTGCATTTTTTTCAGTAGATGTCCCTCCAAAAGATATTTTGTATACTATTACCAAACAAGCCCATAGGGATGAGACAATATCAAAGCTTAGAAAGCAATCAAGTCAGCTTGTTTTAGGACTAGAGTGAAGCCAGTTGTAAAAGATAGATGGGGATGAATGTGGGCCCTATGGCTACGGATAATAACCGTAGCTAAAGTCCGTAGCAATAGGTTTTTTTTTATTTTTTTGTATTTTTTTGTGTTTTTTTTTTAATGGAGAACTTTATTCTACCTATAATTTTTTCTGACACATATCTATATAAATATGTATATATAAGCATATAAAATTTTTTTTCTCTTTTTTTTCCATTTCTTTCTTTATTCATTTAACAAGAATATCTTCTAAACTAAAATTAGTTACTTGATGTACCCTATATGATTTTGGGGTAGGAGAAGCTACTTTAACCAACCAACTTGGTTATTTTCCAAGATTTCATCAGCTCGATGATCAAAAATCCATTTCATTCACTTAGCGGTCAATTTCGTTCATTTCATTTACATGCATTTCATGGTTATTTTACTTCAATTCATCATCACTTCCATACATTTCACGGTCATCTGAAACAATTCCATGTTGATTCACGGTCATTTCAAGGCAATTCACGGTCAAACTCCTTCACTTCACGGTCATTTGCATGCATTTCAAGGTCATTTCGCTTCAATTCATTATCACTTCCATGCATTTCACGGTCATTCAAAACAGTTCCGTGTTGATTCACGGTCATTTTGAGGCATTTCAGGGTCATTCAAAACAGTTCCGTGTTGATTCACGGTCATTTCGAGGCATTTCACGGTCAAACTCCTTCACTTCACAGTCATTTGCATGCATTTCACGGTCATTTTGCTTTAATTCATCATCACTTCCATACATTTCACGGTCATCCGAAACAATTCCGTGTTGATTCACGGTCATTTCGAGGCATTTCACGGTCAAACTCCTTCAATTCACAGTCATTTGCATGCATTTCACGGTCATTTCGCTTCAATTCATGATCACTTCCATGCATTTCACCATCGTCCGAAACAATTCCATGTTGATTTACGGTTATTTCGAGGCATTTCACGGTCAAACTCCTTCACTTCACGGTCATTTGCATGCATTTCATGGTCATTTCCATGCATTTCGCGGTCCAATCGCTTCACTTCACGGTCATTTCCATGCATTGCACGATCATTCCCGACAATTTCGTGTTGATTCATGGTTATTTCCCTAAACATTAACCTATACCCTAACCTAAACCTATACTTATAACCTAAACCTATTCTCAAATCCCAAAACCTATAACTTAAACCTAAACATAAACCTTAACGTAAACCTATAACCTATAGCAAATGACCTTAACCTACACCTTAACCTTAACCTATAACCTATAACCTAAACCTATTCTCAAATCCCAAAGGGTATAGGTTTTGGTTTGGGTTATAGGTTATAAGTTTAGGTTTAGGTTTTGGGATTTGAGAATGGGTTTGGGTTTAGGCTATAGGTTTTGGTTTTCTTTTAGGTTATAAGTTTTGGTTTAGGTTATAGCTATTGGGATTTGGGAATGGGTTCGGGTTTAGGTTATAGGTTTTGGTTTTGGTTTTGGTTATAGGTTATAGGTTTATGTTAAGGTTTAGGTTTAGGTTTTGGGATTTGAGAATGGGTTCGAGTTTAGGTTAAAGGTTTTGGTTTTGGTTATAGGTTATAGGTTTAGGTTAAGGTTTTGGTTTTGGTTATTTGAGAATGGGTTCAGGTTAGGTTATAAGTTTTGGTTTAGGTTTAGGTTTAGGTTAAGATTAGAGGTTTTGTGATTTGAGAATGGGTTCAGATTTAGGTTATAGGTTTTGGTTTTGCTTTAGGTTATAGGTTTTAAGATTTGATAATGGGTTCGGGTTTAAGTTATAGGTTTTGATTTTGGTTTTGGTTTAGGTTATAGGTTTTCGGATTTAAGAATGGGTTATGGTTTAGGTTAAAGGTTTTGGTTATAGGTTTTAGTTTAGGTTATAGGTTATAGGTTTAGGTTAAGGTTTTGGTTTAGGTTAAGGTTTTGGTTTAGGTTTAGGTTATAGGTTTTGGGATTTGAGAATGGGTTCGGGTTAGGTTATAGGTTTTGGTTTTGGTTTAGGTTATAGGTTTTGGTTTTGGTTTGGGTTATAGGTTTTAGTTTAGGTTAGAGGTTTTGGGATTTGAGAATGGGTTCGAGTTTAGGTTATAGGTTTTGGGATTTGAGAATGGGTTCAGGTTTTGGTTTAGGTTTAGGTTTAAGTTATAGGTTTTGGGATTTAAGACCAAAATCTATAAATCCAAAACCTAAATCAAAACCTAAACCCATAACCTATAACCTAAACCAAAACCTATAACCTAAACCAAAACAAAAACCTATAACCTAAACCCGAACCCATTCTCAAATCCCAAAACCTATAACCTAAACTAAAACCAAAACCTATAGCCTAAACCCGAACCTATTCTCAAAACCAAAACCTATAACCTAAACCCGAATCCATTCTCAAATCCCAAAACCTATAACCTAAACTTATAACCTAAACCTAAACCAAAACCTTAACATAAACCTATAACATATAACCTAAACCAAAACCAAAACCTATAACTTAAACTCAAACCCATTCTCAAATCCCAAAACCTATAACCTAAACCAAGACCGTGAAGTGCGTCAAAATGATCGTGAATGAACACAGAATCGCTCGGAATGACCGTGAAATGCATGGAAATGACAGTGAAGTGAAGTGAAATGACCGCGAAGTGCGGGGAAATGATGGTGAAGTGAAGTGAAATGACCGCGAAGTGCGTGGAAATGGCCGTGAAGTGAATTGACCGTGAATGAACACGGAATCGCTAGGAATGACCATGAAATGCATGGAAATGACGGTGAAGTGAAGGAGTTTGACCGTGAAATGCCTCGAAATGACCGTGAATCAACACGGAACTGTTTCGGATGACCGTGAAATGCATGGAAGTGATAATGAATTGAAGCGAAATGACCCTGAAATGCATGCAAATGACCGTGAAGTGAAGGAGTTTGACCGTGAAATGCCTCGAAATGACCGTGAATCAACACGGAATTGTTTCGGATGACCGTGAAATGCATGGAAGTGATGATGAATTGAAGCGAAATGACCGTGAAATGCATGCAAATGACCGTGAAGTGAAGGAGTTTGACCGTGAAATACCTCGAAATGACCGTGAATCAACACGGAACTATTTCGGATGACCTTGAAATGCATGGAAGTGATAATCAATTGAAGCAAAATGACCCTAAAATGCATGCAAATGACCGTGAAGTGAAGGAGTTTGACCGTGAAATGCCTCGAAATGACCGTGAATCAACACAGAATTGTTTCGGATGACCGTGAAATGCATGGAAGTGATGATGAATTGAAGCGAAATGGCCGTGAAATGCATGCAAATGACTGTGAAGTGAAGGAGTTTGACCGTGAAATGCCTCGAAATAACCGTGAATCAAGGAATGAGCCATATAGTGGTCGTACAATTGGAAATTTCTCTTTTCAACTATGAACTGATCACCTGCAGGCGATGGTACAATAGCTTGGAAATTGATCGTGAATGAACATGGAATCGCCGGGAATGACCGTGAAATGCATGGAAATGACGGTGAAGTGAAGTGAAATGACCGCGAAGTGCGTGGAAATGGCCGTGAAATGAAGTGAATTGACCGTGAAGTGCGTAGAATTGACCGTGAATGAACATGGAATCGCTAGGAATGACCGTGAAATGCATGGAAATGACGGTGAAGTGAAGTGAATTGACCGCGAAGTACGTGGAAATGGCCGTGAAGTGAAGTGAATTGACCGTGAAGTGCATCGAATTGACCGTGAATGAACACGGAATCGCTAGGAATGACCGTGAAATGCATGGAAATGACGGTGAACTGAAGTGAAATGACCACGAAGTGCATGGAAATGGCCGTGAAGTGAAGTGAATTGACTGTGAAGTGCGTCGAATTGACCGTGAATCAACACGGAATCGCTAGGAATGACCGTGAAATGCATGGAAATGACGGTGAAGTGAGGTGAAATGACCGCGAAGTGCGTGGAAATGGCCGTGAAGTGAAGTGAATTGACTGTGAAGTGCATCGAATTGACCGTGAATGAACACGGAATCGCTAGGAATGATCGTGAAATGCATGAAAATGACGGTGAAGTGAAGTGAATTGACAGCGAAGTGCGTGGAAATGGCCTTGAAGTGAAGTGAATTGACCGTGAAGTGCGTCAAATTGACCGTGAATGAACACGGAATCCCTAGGAATGACCGTAAAATGCATGGAAATGACGGTGAAGTGAAGTGAAATGACCGTGAAGCGCGTGAAAATGGCCGTGAAGTGAAGTGAATTGACCGTGAAGTGCGTTGAATTGACTGTGAATGAACATGGAATCGCTAGGAATGACCGTGAAATGCATGGAAATGATGGTGAAGTGAAGTGAAATGATCACGAAGTGCGTGGAAATGGCCGTGAAGTGAAGTGAATTGACCGTGAAGTGCGTCGAATTGACCGTGAATGAACACGGAATCGCTAGGAATGATCGTGAAATGCATGAAAATGACGGTAAAGTGAAGTGAATTAACTGCGAAGTGCGTGAAAATGGCCTTGAAGTGAAGTGAATTGACCGTGAAGTGCGTCGAATAGATCATGATTGAACACGGAATTGCTAGGAATGACCGTAAAATGCATGGAAATGACAGTGAAATGAAGTGAAATGACCGCGAAGTGCGTGGAAATGGCCGTGAAGTGAAGTGAATTGACCATGAAGTGCGTCGAATTGACCGTGAATCAATACGGAATTGCTGGGAATGACCGTGAAATGCATGGAAATGATGGTGAAATGAAGTGAATTGACCACGAAGTGCGTGAAAATGGTCGTGAAGTGAAGTGAATTGACCATGAAGTGTATTTTTAACCATTGATCTGATGGAATCTACAAAAATTACTATGTTAGTTGGCTAAATTAGCTTCTCCTATCCCAAAATCATATATGGTACGTTATGTAACTCATTCTAGTTTAGGAGATATTTCGACCTTTTGCAAGGCATCCGTACACCCAGGGAGTATTATTGGAAAGTAAAAAGGGCTGGGCTTCGTCTTGGGAATGGGCCATATAGTGGTCGTACAGTTGGAAATTTCTCATTAAGTTACGTGGAATCGTATTGGGTCTGTCCCGATTTCACTCAATTATAGCAAGTTGTGTAGGTCCCACCATGATGTGTGGGTTATATCCATACCGTCCACTCATTTTTTGAGATCATTTTAGAGCATGGGCCAAAAAATTAGATAGATCTAAAGCATAAGTGAACCCCACCATAGAAAGAAATGGGGATTAAATACTTACCATTGAAAACTTCTTTGGGGCCATGTAAGTTTTAGATCTGCCTCATTTTTAAGCACATGCCATAAAATAAGGTTACAAAATATATAAACGGTTTAGATATAACTTACGTGTGTTATTCTCATTGTTTTAAATGATGGTGGGTATATCCTTTCAATGCACCTCTATATTATAAATAAAATAGGGAATTAAGTTTATCCCATGGTATGAGGGAACAACCCCTGCCATGGATAATAATTATGTTTTTGAAATCCCATCCCTCCTAATGCTTCCCAATGCAACTGGCCAAACACGCCCTATAGTTGTACCTATAGTAAAAGGTCAAAAAAAAAAAAAAAGAAAAAAAAAAGGTGCTACGGGGTTAATAATTAAAACGGCCTTATCATTTTAGCTCCATGTATTTTTGAATTATTCGGAATGAAAATGCCCATCAGCCAATCATCCGTATCTAAGGGTATTTAACTTGCCACGGACAGAGCTAAACACAAACCAAGTCAACCAAAAAGCTTGGCTTGGTTTGAAAAAGTTCAACTTGAATTGATTAATATAAGTTCAAACCAAACTAAATGTGATTCAATTTTGAGATTATGTCCAAAATTTATATGTAAAAATGGACGGCGTGGATAATACATAATACATATATGTCACTGCACATTGCTCCTTAGTAGTCTACTTGATCTTTGGATATGATTCAATTTTAGATCATATCTTAAAATGATCTGTAAAAATGGGTGGACAGTGTGAATAAGATATATATATATATATGACGATGGCCCCACAAAGTTTACTATGTATACTAAAGCGGGATTCAAATTGAGTATTGACCTCAACCCCATCACGTGGCTGGTGTGAAAGCTTCATGGGCCCTACCATAATATGAGTGTTCTATCCAGTTGTACATCAGCTCATTTTATAATATAAGGCCAAAAATAAGAAGAGTCCAAACCTCCTGTAGACCAGGCCAAAGTACCCAAACTTGTTAGGGACAAAAATTTCACATCAATATTATTTTCTTGTGAAGGGGCCCACCTGAATGTATATAATGCATATATATCTACATCGCCCATCCATTTTTCAAACTCATTTTATGGCTTAGGCTAAAAAATGAAGTAAATCCAAATATCAAGTGAGCCTTACCATATGAAACATTAATCATTGAACGACAGTCATTGCATAGTGATATTATCAGATTGATCAAAAATTTTATGCACGCACAAAGTATTTCATGGTCAATAATTTTTTATCCACGTCTATGTTACATTATCATCAGGTTGGATGGTGAATATACATTACGGTCGACCGTAAGAAATTTGTAATGGTGGTCATTCAACGATCGTTGTTTCATGTGGTATGGCCCTCCTGAGATTTGGAACTTCTTCCTTATTGGGCTCATGTCCTGAAATGATCTAGAAAAATGGTTGGGCTGCGTGGATGTACAACACATACATTTAGGCGGGCCCATAGAAAAATCCAGACAAAACTAGTCCTTCGAGCAAACTTGAATTCAGTTGGTACTGGAAAAGTTATGTGGGCCCCGCCTTGATGTATATGTTTTATCCATTTCGTTAATTCACTTTATGACATCATTTTTTCAAATTACCCATAAAATGAGCCAAATCCGAGTCTACGGCGGACCACACTAGAAGACATGGTAGTGATTGGACGCCCACCATTAAAAAAAATTTAGGGCCCACTGTAAAGGTATTTTCTATCCAACCTGTTTATTACGTCACACAGACCTGGAAGAAGGGAAAACATAAATATTAGTTGGATCCAGAACTTTTGTAGCTACCAGAAAGTTTTTAATGGTAGCCATTTAATCATAGTATGTCTCGTGGTGTGGTCCACCTAAGATTTGAATTCGTCTAATTTTTGGGTTCATGGACAAAAATGATATTGTAAAGTGGATGGACGGAGTGGATAAAACAAATACATTATAATGGGGCTCAGAACATTTATCAATACCAAGCTCAGTACTTGAGGGCTCACTACAAAATTCGAGTTGTCGCAAACAAAAATATTAATAATAATAAAATAAAATAAATTCCCAGAGGCCTAAAACTTGCCTTTTGGTTTCCCACACACCTATTCTATTTGCGATTTTCACTGGCCTATTCTGTTTACTGCATAGCATCAGCCGCACTCTCTCTCTCTGGGCAATTTTCACTAGCGGATTTTGTTTCCTGCACAGCATCTCTCTCTCTCTCTCTCTCTCTCTCTCTCTAGGTGAATTTCTCCTCTTCTCTATGGTTAGGGTTAAGATCCTGGCTCTTCAATCTGGGAGTGCAACCATGAGATTTATGCTCTTTAAATCTTTCTTTTACATCTATTTATATTTCATTTTAGAAAATCAGATCTTACCGCAGATATGTTCCTTTCAGAAGTTTGTAAGATTAAAGATATTTTACAAAAATGAGTTAATGGAGATTGAACTTTTTTGTAAATCATGGCATATGGGATGAAATTAAAATTTGGAAAGTATTGGGCTAATTGTGGGTTATTAATAGCAATTGCAGCTATTTTTGATCTTCGTTACAAGATTAAAATGGTTAAATTTTATTTTGCCAAGATTTATCCTGCAGATAAGATTAAAAAAGAGTTCTCTTTGGTTCATGATTCATTTAATGAGTTATTCAATTTTTATGTTTGTATTGTGTCTGAAACACAGAATAAAGATCCTCAAGTTGGGCCTAGTGCATTAATAGAAAATGATTCCGATTAATATGTCGATGATTTTAATTTCATGTCGTTTTTATAAAATGAGAAAGTAATGGAACAAATAACTAAATCAGAATTAGACTTATATCTAAGGAGCCACATGTATTAAATTATGATTTAAAATTTGATGTTTTAGAATGGTGGAAGCTGAAACAAAGTGAAAAGTTATACTTAACGTTAACAATTATGGCACATGATACACTGTCAATTCCAATCTCAATTATGCCATTAGAAGATGCTTTCAGCATAGAGAGTGGGGTTGTGAGTAAGCATCATAGCTCACTTATACAAAAAACAATTGAGGCTATCATATATTGTCAAGATTGGTTACATTTGATTTGAGGAGGTAGTAGTTATACTTTTGAGGAGGAGAATTAGGAGGAGCACGAGGGTCAAGGGTAGAATGCATTTTGCATAAAGGTCTCCTTTTTACCTATATTAAGATGTCATTTTCATGTAATTATATAACTGTGGTTATGGAATTCTATGATTGGGAATTTTGAGACTCTTATATCTTGTGTTTTAAGTCTGTAACATTTTATTCGTTATTATTGTCCTATGGAGGATATTAAACTTAATGTTATTTTTTAGTTTTGTTACTTTTATATTAGTTTTTATTATTATTATTTTAATATAAAAATGAACTTTGAACTATTTCCTTTGATGTAGTCCATCTAGTGTGAGTTAATTTTGAACTGTTGCGTGGTCTATCCATGATGAGTTTGTCCTCAAACTTGGATAGATGACATGAAATTAAAATTCCTTTTCATGTAAATGACTTGGATCTGCTACAAGATGATCCAATAGGCCTCACACAAGATGTGGGATGGGTTCAATATGTAAGTCTCTTATGCGAGAAGGCCATTTAGTACTTTCTTTCTCTTTCTTATTCATTTTTTTTTTCATGAGAAGGAACCATTTTAGCTGTTAGTACCATTTTGGCAGTTAGTACCATTATCACCTCCGTGACACCCACTCTAGTGAGCTTTTGAGTGTTTTCTTAAAGATTTTTTTATTCCAAACTCTCAGATTTAAAAGCTATGAGGCCAAAGGTAGGTTTATGTTAGGATAATACTTTTTTATTTTTCATGTGTTTTTTTTTTTAAATTATTATTAGTGGGTATTAATGATGAGAGTTTGTGAAATGGAGGATGGTGTGATGGTTCCCATTATAATTATTTTTTCTTATTTTTTTTATGTGTATGAACGACAAAAGTTTTTAAAATGGATGAATTTTGTAATGGAAGAATTTTATAACGGATGAATTTTGAAATATAAAAATGTTATAATAGATGAATATGATAAATAAGAATATTGAAATGGAAGAACGATCATAATTTTCATGAGGTAATTATGACGGTTTTCGTCAAATCGATGATTCATAGTGTGTATCAGCAATTTACAATCCTTAATGAACTTTAGGTCTATTTTTGGACAATTAATTTGTGTCCAAATAAGATGATACTAAAACTATTTGAAAATTCATTAAATTATCTTTCCAACGAGTATAAGATCACTCAAATCAGATATGTAATGAGAAAATTTTGACTATTTTTTATTAGATCAGTGATCCACAATGTGTATGCATGATTCATAGTGAGTATCGACAATCATCAATCCATAGTGAATATAGGTGATCCACAATTAATATCAGTGATCTTCACTGATTATTAGCGATCCACAGTGAATGTCAACTATCCATATTTAATATTAGCTATCTTCTCTAAATATTAACATTCCACGGTGATTATCAGTGATCCACAATGAATATTGGCGATCCACCATACAATATTCATCCATTACAATATTTATCAATTATAACATTTTTTCCATTTTGATATTATTCACGTTCATTATTTACAATATTATATAATTTCAAAATTGATTCATTACAACATTCTTTCATTATAAAATTCATCCCTTTCACAAACTCTCACCATTCATACCTAACTAAAAAATTTATAAAGGAAACTACTACACGCTTTTTCCTTTTAATAACTCTCACAATTGATACCCATAAAAAAATAACACATGAAAGCCATTATTATGCTAACCTAAATCTATCTTTGGCGATTATAGCTTTTACGTTGGATAGTATAGTTGGAAATCTTAAGAAAAAAAAAAACATTCGAAGCTTGCCAAAATGGAGAGAATGACGCTGAATGCACACCGAAAACTCGCTGGAATTTGTGTCATGAATGTGGCAATAATTTAATGGCCAAAATGGTCCTCTCTTGTGAAAAAAAAGAAGAAGAAGAAAGAGAAAGGAAATGCAAAATGATCTTCCCATGGAAGGGACCCATCTATTAAATATATCTCATATCTTGTGTGGGGCTTATTAGATTGTCTTGTAAAAGATCTAAGTCATCCACTTAAAAAGAGTTTTAATTTTATACAATTTGCCCATGTTTAAGGGAAAGACTAATCATGGATAGACCACACCGGAATTAACTCACAATGTTAATGTAGTTGTAGGTCACAAACAACTTAATTTTTTTAAAATGACCCTAACGTAGGTTCACGACTATGCGATTATAGTAAACGGTTTATATCAATCGAGGGATAGCCTCAATCGTTGATATAGTAGGCCCACACCCCATTCTCAAAATACTCTCTCAACTTCCATGACAAGCTAATGTTGTACCAGAAGACAACTTATAGAGGCCATTTTTGTCAAAAAAAAACCAAAAAAGTGTCCTGCGGGATGAAAAAGACATATATAGATTAAAAATCTATTATCAACACATTTCTTACATCATAATTAAGAGTCATTTTAATTAATAGCCTGCGACTATAACATTCTATGATTCACCATTTCTCCCTTTGATTTGAAGAGTCACCTTGCAATTAGAAGATGAAAATGCATTCCTGACCTTTGTGACATGGATTGAGTAGCGAGTAAATCCAGTGGGGGCCACCGTGATGTGTTTGATCCAACTGTTTTACTAGCTCATTTTAAGAGACGAGCTTGGAATTGAAGCATATCCAAGGCTAAAGTGATTCACACCACTAGAAAATAGTTGGATAATGAGCTCGGCCATTGAAACCTTCATAAGGCTCATGGTGATGTTTCATCCAATCATTTTTAAAAGTCACGTAGATATGGAAGAAAGTAAAACATAAATATCATTTTAATCTAAAACTTTTGTACACTAGCACGAGAAAGTTTTAATGATAGGCATTCAATTTCCACTGTTTTTTAGGAAAATAAATTGCCTACTGCCCCGGCTTCGACAATAATCCGTCCAGGCAGAAGTTATGTGAGACCCACCATGATCTATGGTTTTATCCACTCCATCCATTCAATTTTGCGTATCATTTTAAAGTAGAGTTAAAAATAATAGATATTCAATTTCCACTGTTTTAAAGTTGAGTTACAAATTTTTCCACACCACAACACAAGAAGCAATGATAGTAATGACAACACACTGTTGAAACCTTCCTGAAACCTTCAAAAGGTCCGAGCGTGATGTTTATCTACAATCCAACGTGTTCGCAATGACAACACAAACATAAACTCTCAGAGTTTTTAATGTTGGGCATTCAATCCCACCATATGGTCCACTTGAGCCTTGGATCTACCTCATTTTTGGGTTCTTACCCTAAATTCTTCTAGGAAATGGATGACAGTGTGTATAAAACCCTAACATCACAGTGGGCCCCACAATGCCCTGTCTAGACAGATTAACGTCTAGGCAGTGCAGGACGCAATCAGCTTCCGTTTTCCAATGCCAAGTACTGATTCAAAGTTTATAAGTGTAAATCAAACCCTTAAGAGTTACTCAAATTGGAGTTCTCCAAATCTACAAGCAAATTTATGATTTTTTTTTTTGTTGACTGTAAATTATAAATTTTATTTTACTAATGGCAACTCTGGTCAAACGTATTATATTTGACTGTGTCCTGTATTCTCGTACGAATTCTAACTAAAGAAAAAGATTTAAAAACGTGAGTGACCGTGTGCTGATACCGTGGAGGTGGATCAAGTGAGGGGCTTGCAGCAGCTTAGTACGTACGGCCCCCCACCATGGGCCACTTTGATGTACATCTGCGCTGTCCATCCATTTTGCCAGCTCTTTTTTGGGCGTGATCTAAAATTGGGCAAATCATCTTAGGTGGATTACACATGAGGGATTAAATTCCAATTAAAAACTTCCTGAGGGCACAAAAGTTTTGAATCAGTTGCTGCTTGTGTTTTCCCTTCATCCACATCAATGAGGCCCTATGGAAGGATTGGATGGCAGATAAATATTACAATGGGCCTTGGAAAGCTTTTCATGGTGGGTGTTCAATCACCGTCGTGGTGTGTGGTTCACCTAGATTTGTATATGCTTTATTTTTGGGTCCAAAGGTAAAATGGTTGGATCAGTGGCCTTAGAAAGTTTTTAATGGTGGGCATTTAATCACAGTTGTTTTCCCACTGCGTGGTCCACCTGAGATTTCGATCTGCCTCTTTTCTGAGACCAGACGGCAAAACGGATGGTTGTCCTGGTACGAGGTGCACCCCATCGTCCCCACGGTCAGGGAGACGGATTGGCTACTCTCCCTGACACCAGCCCCGTGGCTGATGGTCGGTGCTCTGTGGGCCCCACCATGATTTATGTTTTTCATCCATTCTGTTCATTTATTTTTACAGATCATTTTAGGGCGGGAGGTAAAAATGATAGAGATATAAATTTTATGTGGGCCACACCACAGGAAAAAAATAATTATTGGATATCTGCCATTAAAATCCTCCTAAGGCTCACTGTACTGTTTATTTGACATCCAATCTGTTGATTAGGTCATAAACATCCAGATGAAGGGAAATAATAAATATCAGCTTGATCCAAAACTTTAATGGTCAACATTCATTCAACATTGTTTCCCGTAATGTGGTCCACTTGAGATTGAGATATACCTCATTTTTTTCCCCAAACTATAAATGATCTATAAAAATAGATGGACCGCATAGATGAAGCACATACATAATGGTGAAGCCCACAGAGCACCGACCATCAGCCCATGGCTGGTGGCAGGGGGAGTAGCCAATCCGTTTCCGACGGTCAGGTCCTGTTTATACCTGCCATATCAGATGCGAGCCTACCTCTCGGACGCGGCTTCCGTGGATCCCAGATACACCGACGTTGGATCCCTGACTGTAGGGTCCACCGAGATGTACGTGTCTTATGTCCATGCTGTCTATCCATTTTGGCATATCATTTTACGGTATAATCCAAAAAATGCACGATTCAGATCTTCGGTGGACCATGCCACAGGAAAAGATGGTGATTGAATGCCCACCATTAAAAACTTCCTAAGGTCTACTCCTAACCGGTTGTCAAGATTACACAGACCCTAATGAAGGAAAAACACAAATATCAGCCTGATTGGAAGCTTTCGTGGTCCACGAGAAGTTTCTAATGATCAATCACCATTGTTCCTTACGGTGTGGTCCACTTGGTATTTGAGTCTTCTTCCATTTTGAAATAATTTCCTAAAATTATCTGGTGAAACAGATGGACGGCGTGGATATAATTAAAATACATGAAGATGGGCCACATAGTCAGGATCCACCGACCTCTGTCTATCCGGAGATCCACCGAAGCCGCGTCCCGCTTACCCTCGCCTGGAAACGGAAACGGATTGGCTACTCCCCCTGCCACCAGCCATTGGCTGATGGTCGGTGCTCTGTGGGCCCTACCATGATGTATGTGTTTCATCCATTCCGTCCATCTATTTTTATAAATAATTTTATTATATCACAATAAAAATGAGATACATATCAGTCTCAAATGTTACACATTACAGGAAACAGTGTTGAATGAACGTTGACCATTAAAAACGTTTTAGAGGCCATAAAAGTTTTTGATCAAGCTGATATTTATTTTTTCCCTTCATCTGGGGTCTTTATGACCTAATAAACAGATTGGATGTCAAATAAAAAGTACAGTGGACCTTAGGATGATTTTAATGGTGGATATCCAACTATTATTGTTTTCCTGTGGTGTTGCCCATATAAGATTTACATCCTTATAATTTTATGACAATCATTAAAATGATCTTTAAAAATGTATGAACGGAATGGATGAAACACATACATCATGGAGGGGCCCACAGAGCACCGACCTCCAGCCACGGGGCTGATGTCAGGGGGAGTAGCCAATCCGTCTCCCCCTAGCCTCGCTTAATCCGCGCCCCGTCCGTCCAAACGCCCACCTCTCTCTCTCTCTCTCTCTCTCTCTCAGGGTGCGTATTGCTATATAGCTGTTTCCTTCTTCGGCTGCCCCTCTAAATCTGAGGTAACTTATCATCTTTCTTCTTCTTCTTCTTCTTCTTCTTCTTCTCTTCTCATGTGTAACAAAATCGCATCTTTTTTACTGGAACTTTCATATCTTAACAAAAAGATTGATTTTTTCTTTAATTTCTTTTGCCGGTAAATACATAGTGGAACCACGAATTTGTTCTCTGTTCTCTGAATCTAACTTTCTCTGATTGGCGGTCCGTATCTTGGTGATTCACACCGTTAATCTGTTAGGTCCCAACTTGGATGGCGGATTCCCTAAAGATAAGTCATATTTCGAGGACAGTAGACGTCCCATCTCTCCTATCATTTTATTCAATCTCTGCTCGCCTAATTTTCTTCCTAACCATCTTTTAGTTCAAAGGGTTAGGATTATCTCACCAGGGCTTTTTTTTTTTTTTTTTTTTTTTTTTGAACCTTCCATCAGAGGTGGGGCTATCAGATCAGCGGTCTACATTTCATGGTTTGATGATAACCTTGTTGATTTCCTTGGCATAAGTATCGCTTGGTACCTCTTAGTTCCATGCCCAACGACAGCAGCAACAACGATTGCTCTGCTCATATCCTCTTACCAACTAGTGCCAATGTGAGATTTCGATTCTTTGGTGGGTCAGTGCCAATGTGGGTTGCTGCTTCTTTTGTTGAAATGTTGGAAATCTAGACTAATAAGCATGAATGTGCATCTACCAAAGCTTCTTCTACTGAAAGGGTCTTCTTTTGCATCCTTTATGATTATTTGGCCAATCAATTCTGAACTGATTCACGAGCAATCGTCACCGTTCATGTGGTTGTTAATTTGGACTGTTGGGTTTTGCTCATCCTTGGAATGATAAGCAATTTTAAGCAAATCCATTAAAGGGGATTGGCACGACATGTGGGGGGTTATTTAGAAAATCATGTAGTGCACTTGCTTGTTGATTCACAAGCCAACCATTACCAAACACGGCATACATGATCACCGATTTGGACTGCCAGTGTTATGCAGCTTCCAAATGCTAATCTTCTACCAAAGGAGGCATGCATGACAAACACGAGGCAATCGAAATAATCATGTTCACTATCACATCTATGGTAGAGACATGCCTAGTACCAGCTATCATACATCAATCTCTACCATGCCTAGTTGGGTATGATTATGGCTACTATACAATACTCAGGATCCACCACGGATGAACCATGGTCCTATAATTACAACAATTGGATAATCCTAACCATCCAATTGTTTATTTCAAGCATATGGTAGAATTAAAAAATGGCAGCAGTTCACATCCATCATCCTTTCAATGTCATTTTCTTCACATGATTCATTTGTAGTCCAGACTACTCTAAGGGACCAATGTACGTGATCCTGGAGCCACCATCCATTTTTACGGACATGGGAGCATGGTATACCAAAATGGTTATGCAACGGCCGTTATAGAAAAAATGGCCCGTAACGGCAACAATTCAAGATTTAGATGTTAAAGAGGAAGCTGGCCAATTATCAGAGGAGGAAATGGCTGCTAGATCTAACCTGTTGTTTGAATATTGTTCAAGATTGAAGGAGGAGGAGATAAAATGGCGTTAGTGATCTAGGGCTACTTGGCTCAAGAAAGGAGACTGTAATACCAAGTTTTTCACAATATAGCTAATGCCAGATCACAAACAAAATTTATCTTCTCTCTCTCAATAGACGAGGTTCCGGTGTCGGATAAGAACACAATTTGTAGCTCTATTGTTGATTTCTATTCGAAATTGTTGGCTTTTGATGAAGTGGCCCATCCTAGCATTGATGATTTGCATATCAATTCAATCTCGGAAGAAGATGCGATGAATCTAGAAAGGCCCATAGAGATGGAAGAAATTAAGGAAGCAGCTTGGGGGCTAGGGAGGGATGAAGCGCTCGGTCCAGATGGATTCCCAATAGTGTTTTTCCAATCATTTTGGGAAATTGCGAAATTGAATTTACAGTTGTTTATTTTGGATTTCTATAATCATAATTGATTGTTTTTCGAGTTGGTATGTACATTCCTCGCCCTAATTCCCAAGCTAGAAGGAGCCCAAAACCTTAAAGACTTCCGCCTCATGAGCTCACTCGGAAGTCCTTATAAAATCCTGGCCAAAGTGCTGAACCAAAGACTAAGGGTTGTTATTTCTAAGGTAGTTTCTCCCGTTCATTTTGCCTTTGTGGAAGGGAGAGAGATCTTTGATTGTGTTCTGATAACTAACAAATGTTTGGATTCCTGTGTGCGAGAGAGGCGATCAGGAATTCTTTGTAAGCTCAATCTTGAGAAAGCCCATTATCATGGATTTGGAAGGCTTGGAACAGTGAATAAATGCTCTTTTGAGAAAATGCATTGGAAGGTTTGGAACTGAGATGAAAAGTCTATGGAGCCAGATTTTAGTGGCTAAATATGGCATTTCATCGCAAGGGTGGTGGACCAAAGAATCCTCTCTGTATTGTGCCTCCTTCATCTAGAAAGGAATAACAAAAGTAGCCTCGAAAGTCTTTGAAAAGGCGTCTTTCTCTCTTCCGAATGGCTTCAAAATTAGATTTTGGTTGGACCTTTGGTGTGGCTCCCCCACCTTGGCTGACTCTTTCCTAGCCCTTTTTGCTGTTATTCCAAATTCAAATATAGTAGTAGGTGACTGTTTTGAGCATTATGGGGACGGGGGCATTTGGCTCCCACCATTTAGAAGAAACCTTATGGACTATAAAATTCAGGAGTTTATATTCTTCTCTATTCCTGTCTCCATGACTTTTCTTCCTCACCTAACCTGTAGGACTCCATTCGATGATTACTGCCGATTCTATGATTATTCACGGTCCAATCTTTCTACAAGTCTCTGATGGCCCTTGCTATTTCTATCTCTTGTTGTCACACAGGATCTGTGTGGCATTATGGATTCCCTCCAAAAGCTGCTGCGTTCGGTTGGTTGGTTGGCCAAAACAGAGTCCTAATGATGGATAATTTGAGAAAAAAGGAGCATGCGCCTTCTCAATGTGTCTATCTCCTTTGTCTATGTGCGGATGAATCAACGGATCATCTGTTTATCCACTGCCCATTCACATCAGATCTTTGGTAGAGCGTAATGCTCATGGCAGGAGTGTCGTGGGCAATGCTGGTGTCTGCAGATCAACTCTTTTGCATCTGGTATGTGGATCATGAAGGGGCCTTATGAAAGAGGAAATAGAGAATCCTCCTTTTAGTAGTCTTTTGGGCTGTGTGGGCTGAAATAAATAATTGGTGTTTTAGAAATCTGATTATTTCTTTGGCGGGTGTTTTCTCGATTTAGGGTTTTGGCTCCATCGATAGCTTGGTTAGGGTTTGGGTCGGTCTTGAGACTGACGTTTGTATGTTTTTTTTTTGTTTTTTTGGTTTCGTTTTTTCCTTTTCTGTAGTTTCCTTTTCTTTTCGTTGTGCTGTTTCTCCTTTTCCACTTTGTAGCTCTTTTCTTGATTAATAACGTTCTCACCTTTTTTTTTTTTTAAAAGATTGAATTATTATTATTATTATTATTATTTTATAAAGAAAAAGAAAAAAAAGGCCATCATGGCTCGTATTGTAGTGGTAATAGTGGTGCCCGTTATGTCCACCATTATTGCTGTGGAATACCTAGCATGTGAGCTTTGCTTAGCCTATATGCTTGTTGGTTGAGTCATAGTCTTACAAACGATTTGATTGGTTCAAGTACTAAGTGGAACTAGGTTTGCACCCTAGCTCCATGGTAGAGAATGTACATGAAGAAAAAAGTGGATTTCAACATTGAGGTCTTGATGCAGGACAATTAACCACTTGCTCCAAAAGCTCAAACTGATAGAGCATGGCAAATTAATCCCTTTATCTCATAGCCCAAGCCCCAAATCTATGGGTTAGGTCCTCAACTAAACCCTCCTCTTGAGCCCTAAATCCATGGGTTCCACCCCCTCGTGGGCACCAAATCCATGGGCTCCACCTCACACAAGCCACTCACCTCACATGGCCCCCAAATCCATGGGTTCTGCGGGCCACCCACCCCGAGTGTGCCCCTGCATCCCACAGGCCACCTCACTTGAGCCCGGTGTGAAAATGCCGCCACATTAGGTATTGGGATCATGTCCAACTTACCTATCTCATTTTTTCTAATAAAAAATGTCTAGGGTTTGTTCTTGTCCTTACACTCCATCCATCTTTCTCATCCGAATCTCTCCATTAACTAGTCCCTTCCTATGATTTCTCCGCTCCATATGCATTGTGAATCTCATCTTCTTTTGGTTTTTAATTGATCCTGGTCTCATTCGCTTTCTTTTCTTCTTCTTCTTCTTCTTCTTCTTCTTCTTTTTTTTTTTTTTTTTTTTAAATTTAAATATATATATATATATATTATGTTTTCAAATCTTATGGTTGAGTTTTGAAACGGTTGAGGGAAGTATAATTACCCCTGGCTGTTCATTTCCCAGATTTTGCAATTGAGATTGGTTTTGATTGTGAATTCTTAGCTTCATTGATTGCCTTCTGCATATCATGTCCAATATCTGTGTCTTCCACTTTTTGTTTCCTTTAATTGATCGCATTTCAGTTATTGTGGATTTTGATAATATTAGCTTGCAGAGTATTGAATTGGTTAGGAAAAGATAATGGCATCAGCAGTGGCGGTAGCATTCAACAGGATTGAAAGAGCACATCAGCTCTACAAAGATGGACGGCATGATGAGGCCCTAGGGTTTTACACTGAAGCACTTGTGATGGCAAAGACGAAGGCACAGAAGATTGCACTTCACAGCAACCGGGCGGCGTGCTATTTGAAATTGCATGATTTCAAGAAGGTGTGATTCCAACTGTTATGATCGATCACATACTTGTTTATAAGAATGGTTTTTTTTAACCCTTTTGTGATCCTTTGTTTATTTAGATGAGTTGAAATGCTGATTTTATGATGGTACATCTTCCATGTACAGTACTCTAGCATACATGGGGCCCACCAGAACTGTCATCCAGTGGGCCATATATTGCGTGGCCCATGTACAGACCTTTCGATTAAGAGGTATTGTAGAAAGCTCAGGCCACGAGTTGCACAATTCTGTTCATGCTAGTGGGGCCCAAGTTTCGATCATTGAAACCATTAATATGATGTTCCTCACCTTGGATGGCTGATGATCTAGAAATGCCCTGATTGGAAGATCGTAGCTATTGACTAATTGATCTTTTCCTGGTTGAAGTATGAACTTTGCTGTATTTTCTTTCTTAATTGTCTGTTTGTTGGGCTACCTATTAAACTGTCTGGATTTTCCTGTCCCGGGTAATTTTTGTGCTGGGTCCATCCAGAGTGGGACCCATCATATCAGCAGCTAGGATAATTAAACTATTGATTACACTTGTACAAACCAAAACCTTGAACAATACTATTCAAACATCCTGCATGAGTATTGTTACTGTGCCTCTTGGATTGAAAAGAAGCTAAAGGATTGGCCGAAGTTAAAATTTTTAAAGCCACCAAAATTCTACCTAAACCTTGACATTCACTTTTTCATTTGAATATTGAGATCAACTCATAAATAGGACAGTTTTTTTTTTTGTGTGTGTGTGTGTTGTTGTTGTAATAATGAGGAATCGTCTTCATTACATGTCAGATTGAGTGAGTGTGTTTTGGGAAATCATGAATAGGACTGTGTTTTTTAATTTTTGGTAATAATGAGGAATTGTAATTAAAATGAAGAAGAATGGTCTTCATTACATGTCAGATTGAGTGAGCCTGTTTAGGAGGACCTGTGGGTTGGAGAGGCAACCCATGCCACTTTAGTTCCATCTCTCTACTCCATATCCATGTGTGGATATGCCATGGTGGAGGATTACCATGAATACCTAGGTGGACCTCTTGTGTGGAGCACCATGGTCTGCCTGAATCTGAAGGATGATGGGATTGTGTCCTTTGACAAGTTTATGGGCATTCTAATCAAGGTATATTTTAAATGGAGGAGGATCAAAAGATATGAAGGGCACCTCAAATGGTGTTTCTCTTCAAAGACATTCTGCAAACCATCACCTTCTAGCATTGAGGAGTGTCCTTTGTGCAAAGGTGTGGGGGATTCAGTTACCTCTGAGAGTGGAGGCTTTTTCTTTGACTGCCATGGCCAATAAAATGTGACTCTTGAATCTTGATAATTTGTGTTAAAGAAACCATGCATTTCTAATTATTGGCTTCCTTATTTTGGTTGACCACATTTTGATGCACTTTGGTTATCAAGGCAATGGTTGATCACATTCTGATACAATTTGGTTATTGAATCAATGAGATTTGGATACCTGAATCAGAAAGAAACCCTGAAGAGTGAATAAAGAGGGAGAAATAACTTTAGGCCATGTTTGGAAACCATTGATCCATTCCAAACAATGGAAAAGGAAAAGGGTTCTCTTTTGGTGTGACATTTTGTGCTGTTTGGACAACACAAAAATGGGTGTATTCTACTCACCAATCATCACACCATTCCATGATTTGAATTTGTGTCACAAGAAACTAGGTGAGTACTGTGAGAGGAATATAGGATTCCGTTTGCTATCCAAACAAGAACTCAAAATTGGAATCCATGCAGTTCTCATGGAAAACATCATTGGATAATTATTGCCATTTTCCTTTGTTTCCCTTTGAATTCCATGTATCCAAACATGCCCGTATTGAAATCAAAATTACTAATAAAATACGTACAAAACTCACATAACTTATGAAACTGGAATGCTTTACCTCCTAAACTAATCCCCTTTTCATATACCATAAATGACACGCTAAACTCCCTATGAATCTCCAATTAAGATCTCCTAATCACTGGATAGGATTTTGCAGGAAAAGAATCCGTTTTCCACAAAATCACTGTTTCCACTGTTTGGATTGTAAAAGGCAGTGAGGATCCTCAATTCCATTTACATCCTGACACATTGAAAAATTGTAACTGAGATTCTTGAAAAAAGTTATCTTGCCGCTGGAATTTGTTTGGAAGATATGAGGTGACCATTTGGAGTCATTCTTCAATACCATTTCGAGGAATCCAATCTTTACATGTGATCCAAACAGGAAAAGCATTTGTTTTCCACAAAATCACTGTTTTCATTTTTTAGTAATGGAGAGGAACCCTCAATAACATTTCCATCCTTATTGATTGCATTTCTCTTTGTTTGCAAATGATGATTACAATTTTTCATGTCCTCACCTCAGATTCCTTCAAAAAGAAAAAAAAAAAAAAGGGCCTAAGGGCATACCATTAAGTTCTTCAGGCTGTGTGGTTGAAGGCAGGCTGTGTGGTTGAAGGCTAGTTAATTTTTGCTGATCTTTTTCCACAGCCTTGTATGTTGAAGGTGACTGTTGAAATGTTATTTAATGGATTATTTTTTATGGAGCTGGGGCCACATAAATTCAAATTTGGAGGGTCATAAACATTAGATCTTCAAATTTATGGGAAGGGATTTGAACCAAAGTTAATGGCATTTTTGACACTTTTAAATGTTGATGTCAGTAGCCGTAAATGTGTGTCCTACACCAACACAAAATCAAGGTTTTCTCAAATACATCATCTTTGTATTGCTATAGAATTGGGATTTTGGCCTTTGGATCTGGGTCATCTTCCAATGATCCAAACTGTTTATATACGATGGTATCGCCTTAGATGGGGTATATACAAAGAAACAATGTCTTGGATTGGTATATTTTATCCCTTTGAGCGTTTGATTCTTTTCTGTTGATTTTGTACAGTCGCGATAACCTTTTCCAAGGGATGAAATACTTCAATAGGAACCTTTTCAAAACAAGAAGAAGAAGAAGAAGAAGAATAAGAAGAAGAGGAAGAAGAAGAAAAAACCGAGAGTACTACTACATTATCAAATTAGGTCCACTACTAAATTATCAAATAATACCCCCCTTTTGAATTGCTTCTCCACCACTTTCCATGAGTCAACTTATCACGTGCGTTGTACGTGCCACACGTATCTAAAACATCCTGACCATATATGATATTAGGTTCTGTCCTTTTCATAAGAAAAAATCTAGAGAAAGTGAGAAACACAAATAAATCGGTAGTTCCCGTTTCAACAAAAACTAAGGGCAAGAAGAAAAGAAGAAAGATCCAAAATTTATAATTAAAATTAACATTATAATTAATGGATGGATAATGTCATAAGCTGAAAAAGATTAAAAATGTTATCAGCTGAAAGAAAGCAACTTTTCTGTTACTTTTAAATGCTGACTGTGTACAAGATTACCTATATCAACTAGATGGAAATGTTATACGGCACTCCCACATCTTTGAGAATCAAAAGAATGCCCATTTCAATTACTCTACTGACATATCTGGCATGGGAATCTTCTACTTGCAGTGCCCCACTTCAAAATCTCACAGTTCCTAAATGCTTCCAGTCTCTAAAATAGTTTGTCTTTCCTCATTTTGTTTCTGTTCTTCCTGCTTCCTATTGCTTGTAGTAGTTGAGGAATGCCTCGAAGAACAAGAGGTGGACTTGCATTTCCAGCTTCCTCCAATGCTGGGAGTAGGCAATTGTGTTTTTATTTTGGATGTTAGTAATAATTTATTCTTTACTATGAAAGGCCTTAGTTATATGGAAAGTGTACAGTTTTAGCTCTGCTAATGATATCTGCTTGACGAGGATTGAGAGTTCTCATCATAGCACACCTGCAAGTGTGGAACGCATATGTGAGCTCCTTGTTGAGCAGGCTCCATCATGGACATGCTCTGACCCAAAATCAGGCTGGTCCTTTCATCAGATATGGTGGTGCATGTGTAAATCAATCGTTGAGATAAATTGACCAAAGCTCCACCCTCAACATATGTGTGTGGCCCATCTGATAAGTGATCGGCATGAATTTTGGGCCAGGGCATGCTCATGGTGGAGCCTGCCTGCTGTATGCCTGGATCCTACACACTTGAACCAGAAACAGCAGCATCTCAAAAGGGGCCTCTCAATCCTCTTTGGCACATATATCCTTGTATTTCTCTCATGCAACATAAACCATGAAATCAATGACTTTGTTTGGCTGTTGGGGCTTTTCTGATGTAACTAACATGGTGATTATCCTCTCAGGCAGCAGAAGAATGTACATCAGTGCTTGAGCTGGATCACAATCACACTGGAGCCTTGATGCTGCGTGCACAGACTCTGGTCACCCTGAAGGAATACCAATCATCACTCTTTGATGTAAATAGGCTTATAGAGCTGAGCCCTTCTTCTGATGTGTACCATAACCTTCAAGCTCGACTAAAGACACAATTGGTATCCCTCTTCCCTGCTTCACTCTCTAACAGATTGATATCTGAAACACTTGTTATTAGTTATTACATGGTTTCAGCCAATTTCAGAGATTGATGATTTTATTTTATTTTTTGTTATTTATTTATTTTGTATTTTGTGGAACCAATTCCTCGTGGATTTGGGCAGGCTGGAAAATGGAAAAAAGCATGAAATGGCTTTCCATCATTCTTTTCTCCCCCAACTTTATTCTTATTTTACCCCCATTGCCAAAAGCTTAGAACACCCAAACTAATCCTAGCATTTTGCTAAGAGCTCACATGCACCTAAATGCTCATCAACACTCGTGTTGGACATCCAATCAATGCATAAGATAGGCCCACATTTTCTATTTCACCTGTCTAAAAGATATGATTGATCAACCCATCAGGTGGGGGGCTCAGAAGAACTTTCAGTGGCCTACATTCAACATAAATATGTCATCCCCTGACGAATGGACTGGATGTGATTTTTTAAGGGCATGTTTTCTACAGATGTCCAAATCTGCATGGAGTCCTACAAGCCAGGTTAGAACATCTGGCCGCATGTACAGGTGTGCATGGATTGGAGAGGTGCACGTGGTCTTCGCAAAACTTACATTCCTTATTTGCTCATGCGAATTGAGGTTTGGAAGAAAATTTTGATGTAAATCATCTTTTGTACCTTTCTGATCAACTAACTTGGGCATTCTTTATGCTTGCGAAGTCACTCGCTCCGATACCCGAATCTGAAGAAGAAGCACTGGAAGCTGAGCTCGAAGAAGAAGCACTGGAAGCTGAGCTTGAAGAAGAAGTGATCGAAGCTGAGCTTGAAGAAGAAGAATCAGTGGAGGCTGAGCTTGAAGAAGAAACAATGGAAGCTGATGCTCAACAAGAGAAAGCACTAGGTGCAGCAGTAATCTCAGATCAGAAAGCTGAGACTCGAAGCAATAATTCCAAATTCCCTGTACCACAGGCTCAGAGCCCTGAGCACTCTGATTTACATCCCAAAGGATGGGAAGCAATCCCAAAACCGAAAGGTCATTCAGGCCTGGACTACTCACGGTGGGACCGGGTTGAAGATGATTCTAGTGAAGAGGAAGATGAAGCAGAAGATGTGCAACCTCAGTATCGGTTCCGTGTCAGGACTGTTGGGGTGCGGCCTGTGAAATGAGGGTCTCGGTTGGTGGTAAATTAAATTTTAACTGGAAAATATAAGGCCAGCTTCATATGATATGAGTCTGTGTATGAAAGTTATTGGCAATGGCCACAGTGATGCCGTCAAAAGCTGATAAGCTTCTTCAACCGTCAAGTACTGGAAGGCTCAATCACCATCGTGGCTATCATTGTCATCATCATCATCATCGATGGAAAAAAAGAGAGGAACTCATATGGAATGTGAGAACTGACTTAGGGAAGCTGATAACTCTCATCAAGGATAGTTCCTCATATGTGGCAATGCCACTATTCATCATCGCTTTCTGCCCCTCTTGCTCCATCACCACCATTATTGGAGAGCTCAGGTGCATGCACAAAATCTGGTGGTTCAAATTCATACTTGAGACTTGCTTTAGCAGAGGTCTGGGGCTGAGTCATGCTTTTCTTGCTTATTAGCAAACAACCAGGTTCATGGGTTCTGTTCACCAGGGGCCTTATATTTTTCCTATGGGCACGATTCTGTACATTGTGTTCATGGGTTGCTGGTCCAATCTGTTGATCTGATTGCCCCAAGATTGGTGATGCCCGTAGCAATTTCCAAGATGAGAAGATCCTACCCAGCCTTTGTATTTAGTCTTTTTCCCTTCGAATGTAGATCGTTGCTGTATTTTCTCTTGGAAACATCTTGTTACAGACCTTCATATCAAGATTTGGGATATTCCATTCTGGAACATTTCGAAGGAGTCTTCATCAATGAGGCATTAGACCAATGGTTCAGATCACCAGACCATGGGCCCCAGATATCCAATACATTGGTAAACTATGTCTTTGTGGATGAGTAGAGCCCTGAATTTGTGGACAAATAGTATGTAACTTAAGAATTTGCAGGTATAAAAGCTGCTGTCATGGTTTGTTGCGCAGGACATGTTTAAAGAGGCACTCTTGTAACACGACCTGTTAAAAAAGAAAGGTGCACTTGGGACACACTTGCAGTCTTTCTATAATTTGGTGCAGTTGTAGTGGATCAGATGGGATCATCAATACAGAGTATGTTTGTTGTTATGTTCTGCCGAGAGTAGCAGCTTTTGCATGGCTAGTGGGAAGGGACAAGGTTTTGACTGTGGATAATCTTCAGAAACAGGGGATGGTGCTTCCAAATATTTGCATCATGTGCATGGTCTATTTGGTAACGGTTAATCATCTATTTCTTCACTACCCTTTTGCTAGAATGTTATGGATTTTTTTGCTTCTCAAGTTTTGTCTCTTGGGTCACGAGTCACTGAACTCTCCTGGCTACCATCTTTTATGTTGGCACAATGGCGGTTGGAAAGGGGAAGAAAGACATTTGGCGGCTTTACTTGTTGGTGTGTCTTTGGGTGATTTGGGAAGAAAATAACAGAAGGTGCTTTAGGAACTTCAGTCAAGATGCATGCAAGGGGCCTGGATTGGGCTTTGTGCTTGGATGGGAATATTGAATGTAATTTTTTTTTTTAAAAATTATTATTAGTATTATTATTATTTTGTAGTCTTGGGTGGGGATTTATTATTTATTATTGTTATTATTGTTATTATTTTTGTATAGTTGGGCTGGCTGGCTGGCTGGCCTCCTTTTGTATAGCTCTTGCGCTTCTTGGCGCTCTGTTTATAATTTTTTATTTTTATAAATTTTTTTGGTTGGGTTGGCTGGCTTTGGCCTCCTTTTGTATAGCTCTTGCGCTTCTTGGTGCTCTGTTTATAATTTTTTATTTTTATAAATTTTTTTGGTTCTCTCTCTCTCTCTCCCTCTCTCTCTCTCAAAATAGGTCTTGAACCATACAGCAGGATTGAATATTTAATGAGTGGTAGTTAAGTTCCTGTCTGGTGACAGTATTTGATTTGAAGATACGTGCACCCTCAGATACATTATGTGGGATACTCAATTGTGGTACAGGTGTGACAATGATCCGACATTTACAGTGACGTTTTTATTTTATTTTATTTTTATTTTTGGAATATTGAAAGCAGTAATTGAACTTGTTTTAATGTCCCTAAAATAATATGGTGGTGTCAAAGCTCAGAGTTTCTTAATGTATTAATCTGCGTAATCTGCGTTTTTTAATAATCCTCTACTGGGTAACATGCTCTTTCTATGGAGTGCCCATGATCTCCACTGAGTGGTAGCTTGGGGGTGATGATGACTCAGGGCCAGATGGTTATCTTTTTCTTCTTTGTTTTTACCATGTTATTTTTTTGGACTATTTAGTAATAATCATAGTGTATCTTCTAACAAAGTTTTATTTATTTATTTTTGAGGAATGATTCTTTTGTCAATAACTGTATTTTGGGAATCCAAGCGCACTTCTAAATTAAATTATGCTGGACTTGACTCAGTATTTTAATAATTAAATTAGAAGTATATAGTGGCAACAAGTGTTTTGTGAATATAAATGAAAATTGCTAATTTAGCATATCTACTGTTCATGGCAGATTGGTTGCTGGCTTCTGTTCCATTGGAGAAGGTCAGGAGTTAAAAGCAGTGGCATTTTCGTTTTTTAAAACAAAAACATAGCTGATTGAGCTCGAGATTGGGTCCGAGTCACAGTGGATTGCCTGACTCGAGTGGAGTTGTTGATTCTGCGCAGAGTCACATGTCCGGGAGCGAGTTCCCATTGACTCGGCTCAAAATCTCATTGAGTCGACTCTAGCCAGCTTTGAGCCACTGAGTTTGAGAACTATGGCTGGGATATCTTACTAGTCAGCCATGTGTTTAGAAATCCGTCCCTGGTAAGTTTTTCGTTGGTTGTTAAGCTGGGGGTTGAATGTTGAATATTCAAGCCAAGTGATTAACATTAATTGAATCAAATGCTTCTTGCCTTACATGTCTATTTTTCTTTTTATAGAAATTGCATGCTGTTCTGCAATGATTAGTCCTCATGCAGCAATGGCCCCACCATCTGAGAATGATGGTGCGTTCTGTGAGAAGGTGAAAATAAGAAGTGTGGTCTTTCACCCATGAACCATTTAGTTGGTGTTGTGGTTTCAAATTTCAACTCATTCTAGAGATGATGAAATCCTTTGGCTGAGACTTTTTACAAAAACGGGCCATGGTTCAGTCATACTGATCCAAACCATTAATATTTTGGACAGTATATGATGTACTTCACGATGGATAGACTCTGCACTGAAGATTCACACTGATGGGAAGATCCTAACTATTTACTATATGGATTCTTTTTTGGCTGGATGTGAGCTGGCACAATGTATTCTTTCCTAAAAGGATGAGGATCTTTTCATCTGGGTGATTTTGTGTGCATGGATGATACACGTCGAGTGCCTTAATATCAGTGGTTTAGATCCCTGAGCCATCGTCCTATACAAATTGAAGAGCTGGGCCATCGAGTGCTGTTGACTATAACCAGGTGTTGTGGTTCGAAGTTCAACTCATTCTTCTAGACTGATGATGCATCCAATTCCTAATTACCATGGAATCCCACGGTAATTGGAATTGGAATCCGTTAGCTGGGCTGTCGACGTTTATAACCCATCAGTCCTTGGTTGACTATGTTGCCTGTGGCAACTTCTTAAGGCAAGGGGTAATTTTGAAAAATGGTGGTTGCTCATCCTCACACAAGTGATGCTCATGTGCAACTATCTAGACCATCCAAATTGTGTATCCCGTTGAGGATGGAGCATGTCTCTAGAATCATGATAATCAAGCAATACTAACCATCCATTTTGCCGGCTTATTTTAGGGTAATCAAGCAAGACACATCTTAACATATTGACTTGTTAGCTTTTCTTCCATATAGTGGCCCAATAGAAAAAGGAAACATTTTAGTAGGGCAAGCTAATATGTGCAAGTAAAGAGAGGCCATGTAGTCTTGCATTTTTATGATGGGAGAGAAGATCCAATCCTATAAATAAGACTATCTTAGCCTTCTGCAATGACACTCAAAACATATAGGGTTACAGCTACCAAATGAAACAGAACATTAAAAAAAAATGGTGGGGCTGACTTGAGAATGACCTTTACCTTGCACACACGTGTCATGTAAGAGGGGTTTAAAGTCCTACTCTCATGATTAGCTAAGCAATGATCCCACTAGAGATGTAAAATCCCTATAGAATCGAGCATTTATTGTTCTCGAGTCCTCCAAACATACATAATGGATAAAAGAAGAAGAAGAAGAGATTTAACTAGGATCCGTTCAAATCATCCCAAAAGAAGCTCATTTTGGTGAGAGCGGGTCCCACTATTTTACTGCACCCAAAACAACTCAAGTAGTGGGGCCCACTGCATTGTACGCATACCCAAAAATCAGATTGATTAGAGGCAATATTGACCTTTGATTAATGGACCTTTGTTCGCTGAATTCAGACACTTCACAATTTAGTTGTTATTGTCCATTAGATGACCACCAATTGGTTAGTCAGGAGAATACATGCGTTGTAGTTTTTTGGACTATAATCTATCTACAATGGGTCCCACTATTTGGGTGGCTTGGATTTTTTATTTTTTTTATTTATTGGCAACGTGTACTGTGGGAGTGCAACCACCTTCACCATCCTATGAGGAAATAGATTGAGAGGAAAGTACATATGACTAGCTGTCTCCGAATCCCAAACAAGGGATAAGGTTAAGACTCCGAATCCCTAACGAGGAATAAAGTTACTCTCATCAAATGTAACTTCGCTAGAACAATTCCTACTTATATTCATGTAAACCATAGTTCAGCAATAACATCAAATAACTCAATTAAATTCTGTCACTGAACCCATTGCAATAAGTCGATCCAAACAGTGCACGACAGTGGGCCAGCAAGTCTGGAAGATTCAATTCAGTCCACACAGCAGAGCAGTTCGTCCATCATGGGACTAATTCATACAGCGCGTGCAAAGCTCCCACGCCCCCATTCAGATGCAACTCGGCACCTCAAGGCAGCCGTATCGAACAAACCCCGCAGCTTCTAATGAGCAGGATCTCAATCACCTCTTATGTCATAGCAACATTGCGGGAAAGGTATATACGGTCCCATTTCACCCGACTTTTTCATATTCCTCCAATCTCCAATAAGACAATCCAACAAAGGATCAAGCATTGGACCATAAAGGCAAACCACGCGACCAGCTCAAACAATTAATGGGATTGACCCATGCTTCATAACCTGGGAGATATGGCTGAGCCGAAATGCATCCAGATTTGAAGGTCATAAGATGTCAGACAAATGTTTCCCAGTGGCTGAAGGAAGTAGGCTTCACTATGCCAGAGACAGAGACAGACAAGAATTCATTAGCAGAAACCGCCACCCTACAGGCTCTTGGGATGGAAAGTAGTTAGTTGCCTCCCGAAGGCAAATCACTCATAGTCAAATGGACAAAACCGCGAAGAGGTTGTCTGAAATTGAACATTGATGGATCATCGAGAGGAAACCTAGGTGAGAGTCGGGGAGGGGGAGTATGCAGGGACCATTCAGGGTGGTTAATCTTTGCCTTTCACAAATATTATGGGAGAGCAACGAATACGATTGCGGAAGCGTAGGCTATGCTAGATGGCATAAACATTTGCTCCACCTTGTGCCTTTCTAACATTATTGTTGAGACCGATTTCAAACTCATAGTGGACGCGGCCAGAGACCCCTCGGCTCCGAGTCCATGGAATATCTGGTATAGGTGTCACCCCATTAACCTCATATTTGAGCATGCTTATCCTAAGGGTAACTTGGTGGCAGACGCTTTGGCTAGGTTGGCTAGTGAAGGGTACTCCAACAGATTCTACAGATGCTGAGCAGACCTCCCCAGAAGGATTAGAGGAACTCTAGTGTTAGACAATGCCCGATTAGGGACTATCAGGACAACCCAATCTGGGGCAGAGTTTTCTTGGCTCCATATATCGCCTGCTGCTGGATGGAGCTGGTTTATCCATTGCCAATGGTCTGCGCGACAATAGCTATCCCCACTTTCTGCACCGGCCCTGCTGCTGCACCACGTGGACATTCCTAATTTTGGTCCGACTTCAACAAAGCCTTGTGTATGATATCGGGTATATGATAGGCGTGGTCCGAAGTCTTTTTGTTGGGACCCACCCAAATGGTTGTACAATCTTTTTCAACTTAACAAAATAAGGAGGAATGAGTCCACCTTTCTTTAAATTTTTTATTTATTATTATTTATTATTTATTTATTTATTTATTTTTTTAAAGTTGATCCAAACCCTCCAGATCATGTATCATCACGATTGGGTATCCCCTAGCTTTGAATGGAGTTGACAGTTTCCCATTCCTTCAGACCTAGCTAGATGGCTGCTTTTCGTATCTACATTTGGAGTCACCTACGTAAAGTTAGCATCGAGAGCATCAGACTGGCAGCTTTGGGAGGCTGGTGGTACATCTGATCCATGCATCAGCAGGGCCAACCGCGTAGATGAGCAGCAAAACAATGAGGACAGTCCATCTATGATGGGTTGAGCTACTTGAGTACTGTATCCATCAGTAGCTTGGAAAATATTTCAAGTGGGCCACATTCAAGATGAATCGTAATCTGCTTGATGAGGTGACCCGTTGGGACTTTTTTGTACAGGGTTCCCCAAGATGAACATTGGGGGCACAAATGCCTGGATTTTGAACCGTTGGTTCAGGCCAGTTGGGCCGGATCTATAAAAAATTTATTTTGCATGGCCTGAGGCTGGCACATTGACAGTTCTATGTCTATGTAAAATTCACTCTGTTCATCATTTTGGCCGGATCATGTTTGGTTCAAGCCAGATGAGCCGGGCCTATATAAATTTTTTATTCCAACACTCCCTGCACATGTGGGGTGGAACTCTACAGGGGAAATACTGGGTAAGGATGGAGAGGCACAGTTCACAATTAGGTGGAGGAACACTCACGTCTCCCACCATAAACGTCTAGTCCCTTGACGTACATTGATAGCTTTTAGAGAGGTTAGTTTTATTTATTTATTTATTTTGAAAAAGAACTTTCTATTCATGTATACAGCGGAGGAGCTGTACAGAGAAAAGAAGGGCCTCCTAGCAAAAAACTCGAGGTAGGCCCACCATAAAACCCGAGGCGACACCGCCTACTACAACTCACGCAAGTGTCCTAGGCCTAATTTGTTCAGGAAGAGAAGACCTTTAATGATGTCAGGAAGATCGGGTAAAGATTGGAAAAGACAGTGGGACTGGTGACTACTACCTCTCCGAGCCAAACCATCAGCCATAACGTTAGCTTCTTTGGGGGAATACGCGATTGATACTTCCATGACTTACATGAGGGATTTGATTTTAGTCCACCAATACCAAAGTGTCCAAGAGATGCCCTCCTTCTTGTTTAGTGCATCCACGACTACCTTAGAATCACTAACGAGGTCCACCTTTAGGAATCCCAGATCTCTACTAATTGACAAACCCTCCCAGATTGCTTTTTGCTTCTGCCCTGCCATTTGATCCGAAGCCATAACCCGAGGAAAAGGCAAACAAGAAATTACTGTCGCTGTTCTTGGCAACACCGCCACCTCCCGAACTCCCAGGGTTGCCCAAAGCAGACCCGTCTACATTAAGCTTGATCCATCCCACGGTGGGACGAGACCATTTCACCAATCTTTCATGTTTTGGGATTGCCGCATCCCCTTGGAGGCCCAGATTGTTCAAACCCAAGGCAGCTGAACGTTTGACTGAGCGATGAAGGGGGAGGAGGGGCGCTGGCACAAGAAACCAACGGTTTACCCTAGAGATGATTTTTGTGGTCAAGACAGCAACCCCCTCCATGCGGGCTAAGTTTCTGGCCAGCCATAACTCCCAGAAAATAATTGAAGGAGTAATACCAGTGAGAATGAGAAAATGGTCTCTCGTTGCGGCCTTAGCCCACCACAACATGACACTGCTTAATGGATTATTTTAATCGTGTTTTTGTTGCAGGGTATAATTAGGAGCGTTGACTGAAAAAAAGTATTAAAAGTATTGATTTGATGCTTCAGAGGCACCAGAGCAAGGGATGGACTCCAGAGGACTGAGATCAATGAATTTACACGCCAGGGATCCGAGGAAATCAGGCCGTTCACATTAAAGATGGCCCGAAATTGGTCCAGAATGCAAGATCACAGGGTTCTCGCTCTCTGATTGATTTGAAACTTCATACACGTGATGAGGGTCATAAATTAACCGTACACGTCAAATTTCAGCTATTGGATCCATGTGAAAGTGGCCCAACAGAGATATTAGAGAGTGTTAGCCATTAAAGCACATCTTGGCAATCCATAAGCGATCAAGGCTCAAAATTAGGCATTAGAAAGAGCATGAAAAATAAAAACTCCTGGTGAAATTTTGTCTCATTTGAACGGTGCAATCAAGAGATACGGATGACAGAAGTTATAACAAACGAGAATGGCAAATTTGTAAATAGATGTCCGTGCATGGCATCACGTGAAGCAAATTATGTTTTTACGGTGAATATCATCTGCATAGCAGTTGGCCGTGTGGCCCACCCTTAAGTCAGATCTACTTCAAACTTGAGACCATGAGCTATCATGATATGATGAAAACGGTGAAGGGAGCAGATTTTTCGAGAAAACACCATAGTGGGCCCCACCTATTTTTTGTACAAAACATCCTAAATAGTGCCAAAAAAAACGTCCAATGACCGTCACGGACGTGTGTGACATTGGGTTTTGATTGTGGGCCACCATCATGGTCCATATGATGAATCTGGACTGTTCATTAGAATACCACGGCCCATAGTACTATCACCTAGGTGACGAAATTTCAAAGTACAATGGAGATTGATTTTTAACCGCCCAAATGTAGGACGGACGGTTGAGTAAAAACTAAGTGGGCTAATAAGAAGTTGATCCAAAAATGGTCATTTCCGACCTATTTTTCGTGAATAAGTTAATGGACGGACTGGATTTCTCAAATATTTATGATCAGGGGCCCCACCAACGCCGCAGTGAAAGAGGATCCGCAGCTCCGTCTGAACGCAGCACCGACTTATGCGGGCTGTGGTGTGATTTCGATGACGATCATACGGCTGATCTGGGCCGTCCATCATGTAGACCTTCCTAAAACATCCCAAGGGACGTTATCCTTTTAGAAAGCAAGCACGGGAAGCAGAAGTTTCAGTGCTGTTTTGTGGATGCATAAACAGGTGCTTGCGCAAGGAGATTTCTAAATCTGGTGTTGCGTAAAGCGTCTGAATGAAGTTTGCACGGACTCTCCAGCTGTCTACGCATAGTCTTTTGTGCGGAAGCCCCAACCGAGCAACGCTTTGTTGTTATAAAAAGAGAAAAGCTTGGTTGGACGGGAAGAGGTAGCCACGAGAGAGAGAGAGAGAGAGAGAGAGAGAGAGAGAGAGAGAGAGAGAGAGAGGAGGATTAGAGATTCTTTTAGTTTTTTTTTTTTTATTCTTTCTTATTTACTTTGTTTTATTTTTCTCTTTAAGATGATTAGTCCATCCATGACAGGCTAAATCCTCTTAGCTAGGGCTAAGAGGTGAAGCTTGTAGTGAGATGAGAGAGTTTATTTTATGATTTCTGTTTAATTGATGAAGTGAATTAAGGCTGATGTTAGTTTAATTAATGGGAATATTTTTAGTCTTTAATGGTCTGTTGTGACTGAAATTACAATGGGTTTGCAATGGCTTTGAACATGTCCTTTCCTCTTTTATGTTTATGACGCCAGGAAACCCTATTGTTCACCATAGTCTCCTGGGCATGGTTGGATGACGGTACCCTTCCTATCCTTCATACATGTGATTGGTTGATAATTAATTTAATTCTGTTATTTGCCATAGTCTCTTGGGCATGGTTTGGTGATGGAATCCATTCTAATTCATATACCTTTCATCTTTTGAAAACTATCTAAATGACAGTTCAGTTTAAATTTCATGATTCTTGATGCAGACATAAGATCTCTCTGATCTCTACAAGTGGATCCTTTGAATCCCTAGTTTCCTTTCCTCTGAAGTTTTTAAGTTTTAGATAATGATTTCACAATTATTCCTTAAAATTCTATTTGATTTAGGTTTCATCTTAGCCTAGTTCTAGTTCTACTTAGTTTCAGTCAACGTACAAGTTTCAGTCCCTTGGGATTCGACCTCGATCTTACCGAGTTTATTACTATATTACAACCCTGCACTTGGGGAGTGAACACGTGGTCCAAAGTTTCATTGTGTGGAGTGAGAGGTACCGCACAATAGGAGCATTTGGAAGCGAGGGAGATGCCTTTAGCCTACGTTCGAGCATCGATGGGAATGACTTTGTTGATCACTTTCTAGGAGAAAAGGGAGAGCTCGGGTGGAAGAATTTGATGCCAGATCCATTTGGCCCATGTCATTGACGTCCCACTCAGGCGAGTGCAACACCAAGCAGAAGCAATGCTGAATTCGCCAGTACTACTATACAGCCAGATCTTCTTGGCGTCGAAGGAAGAGGTGCAGATACCGTCACCATCAACGTGGTCGATAACCACCAGAGGAAGATGCTGGCGGACAAGTGAGTGGTCCAGCCAACCCGTCGGACCCAACCAATCACGAACCTGCGCCTGAGAATTCTCGCGGGCTGAAGTCGACCACTCCTGGAGGGGCCCCAGGCCTGACCAGTCATCAGCCCAAAACCTGCATTCTCCTTTACCTATGATCCAGCAAGTGTTGGCCGCAATAAAAGGGAAAAGATTGCAGATCCTCTTCCAAAGCGGGGACACCAAAGGAGATCTGCTGGACAGCTCTGGCCGCGGCCTAACCCCCCCTGTGTTTCCGCTTCATGAAAGTTGCCCAACAGCTGGACTCTCTTCTGCATAAGACTGTCCAAGCCATCTTGGATCGAAAGGCTGTCATAGTACCTCTGAAGCTTTTGACGCCTAAACCTCCTTCATTCTTCGGGTGGGATATAAATTTCCAACTAACCTAATGGCAACGCTTCCGACTACCTTCCCAACCCTAGAAGAAGTCAGCCATGGCCTTGTCGAGGTCCCCAAAAACGTCCAACGGGATATCAGCCGCTGCGATGGAGTGGACGGGGATACTACATAGAATGTAATTGATCAAAGTGAGGCGCCCCGCTTGGGACAAGATCCGGCTCTTCTAGCCAGCAATTCGTTTAGAGAATTGCTCCAGGATCGGCTGAAAATACGCCTTGCGAGTTCTCCCTTTGAAGATTGGGATGCCCAAGTACGGAAATGGAGTGGATCCCATATTGAAACCGAGGATGTGTTGAGCAGTCCGTATTCTGGTTGCCGATTGACTCGAAGATATAATGAACATACTCTTGTGCACGTTGATTCTCTGGCCAGAAGTGGACTGGTAGAGGGCCAGAAACTCAGAGATTTTTCTGAGGCAGCTAGAGGATCCGTTCGCAAAGAGAACCGTGTCATCAGCGTATAGCAAATGCGAGATGACGGGGCAATCGCCGCGAGTTTGAAAAGGGCTGCAGCTGCCCGAATCGATTAACAATCTGAAATCCCGACTTAAAACCTCTGCCATAATGATGAATAGGGTTGGAGAGAGGAGATCGCCTTGGCGGAGGCCCTATGTAGATTTGAAGAAGCCTGTGGGCTCCCCATTAATGAGGATAGAGAACCACGAATTGTTCCAGCATTTCTCAAATAGCTATATCCAAGCATCGCAAAAACCAAAACGACGGAGAACGGCTTTTAGAAAATTCCAATCGATCTTGTCGTAAGCCTTCTCCATGTCATGCTTGATAAGAATGTTACCACCTCTGACCTTTTTGTCAATATCTCTAAAGATCTCTTGCGCCAGGGTGTAATTTTTCGCGATGGATCGGCCTTTGATAAAAGCTCCCTGTTCAGCAGAAATAATTTGTGGGAGTAAAGATCCCAATCCGTTAGTAATGATTTTAGAAAATTTTTTATAAATACAATTACAAAGGCTGATAGGCCGAAAGTCAGAAAATTTGACATGATTGGAGGATTTGGGAATGAGGCATAGGAGGGATGCCAAGAAGGTCCTCGGAAGAGGACTCCCATAAAAGAAGGAACAAACCACTGCAAAGATATCCTGACCCACGACGTCCCAACAATGATGAAAAAAGGCCCCCGAGAAGTTGTCCGGTCCGGGAGCGCTATCAACTGGGATGGCCATGACAGCCGCATGGACCTCTTCTATGGTTGGGTTGAGTAGAAGACCTCTTTTGTCATCTGCTGAGATTGTTGGGGGAATAGCATCAAGGATCTCCAAAGCAGGAGTGGATGGGGTGGCCTCCATGAGGCTCGAGAAGAAGGAAACCGCTGCATTCTTGATGAAGACATTATCTGATAGGAAAGTACCATCTTCTAGTTGGATCGTTGAAATTTGCGATCTTCTAGCACGGTCTGATGCAGAGGAGTGGAAGAATTTGGAATTTCGGTCTCCCTCTTTTAGTCAATGGTTTCACGCTTTTTGTTTCCATAAAATCTCCTCACAAAGCTCCATATGTGTCAGTTTTTCTTTGGCCTGCTGAAGAACCTGGATCGAGGCTTCGTTGTTTACAGCTTGCACAGCCAATTCAGCTGTAGCTAGGTTAGATTCCACCTGTTTGAGGTTTTGAAACACATCCCCGAACGTGTGTCTATTCCAGATTTTTTAATTTGCTGCCCAAAACAAGCATCGGGTCCCCTGTTAAGTCGGATGCCCAGGCCTGTTTCACCACCTCTTGAAAGGAATGATGTAAGCACCACATGCGCTGAAATCTGAACTGCTTTGAGCTGTTTCTGGGATGATGAGGGAAAGAGATTAGAAGGGGGCCATGGTCAGAGTGAGTCCTGGGGAGATGCGAAACTTGGAAGGAAGGGAAGGAACGCATCCAGTTGTCATTGCTGCAGGCCCTGTCCAGTCTAGCCCGAGCCGTGGAAAGGCCCCGCTGATTGTTGCACCAAGTATAGATGTTACCTGTAAAACTTGCGTCCTTTAGACCTGCTCTATTAATCCCCTCATTAAATTCAGCTGCACTCTGAGTATCAAAAGACCCCGGGCCCCTTCTTTTTAAAGGGTAAAGGACTGTATTGGAGTCTCTTGCCACCAACCATGGAATGGAGAAGCCATTTGTGAGGACCAGTAGCCGGTCCCACATCGATCTACTAAGAATTTTGGAACATTTTGCATAGACAAATGAGGCAAGAAGCGCCTCCGAACGACCTTGAACTTTAATCAAGAGAGACAAAAGCTGGTTAGAAGCAGAAACATGGTCGATGGAGAGCGAGGAGTTATGAAAGATCCGGATTTTACCACCTTCATACGCATTAGAAATGGACTGATGAAAACCAACCTTCAGCCTTGTACCAACATGTTTCTCATCTCGGAGCATAGGTTCTAGGATATCCACAAGCGATGGCCTGGATTGACTGATGAGCCGCTTAAGAGAGGAAATAGTGGGGCTGTTACAGACCCCGCGAGCGTTCCAGATCAGCCAACTATCCATAGGGAGACTTCCTTGGCCCAAAATGACGGCGCTTGAGCTGCCTAAGTCTACCTTTCCAACCACCCTCCAGACTAAACATTCTGGGGATGTGCTTCCGTGGTCGTCTCCCGTATTGCTTAATGGGAACAATCTATGTTTTGACAGTGGATTCCAAACCGGCACCTAAGGTGTGCTGCTTGCTGAACTGTTGGGATTTAATAGAGTCAGGGGCACTGTTTGAGGGAGGCAAGTCTCCCAAAAACAGTGTCGACTGAACAATGTGAGAGGGCTGATCAGCTGCAGAATGGGTTTTGTCCTGAGTGGACAGGAAGCAGGGGGAGAGGGGCGCTGACCCAATTCATAGTAGGGAGGATGCTGATCAGGGGTAGGGGGTTCATAGAAAAAAGGAGATAGGTCAACAGCCAGATGGATGTCTTCATCTTCCCTGTCCCTGAGGTGTTGTCTGTGAGGAAGGCAATTCCAGGTCAGCATGACCTCATCAGCCGAGGATTCCTCAAAAACGGTATCCACCCGCAGGGGACTGTGACCTACAGATAGAGCTCGCCTGTTCTTGGTAAGTGAGGTGTCTCCCCTGATGGGAGGCCAGGTACAAATGTGAGATGGATTTGGGGGCTGATGGATAGGGTGAGAATGAATGGGTTGAGCCTCAACAGCCTGATTTTCACCTATGTGTGAAGACTGTTGCTGGCTTTGAGTGGGGGAAGGAAGTAAGGGGGGGGGGGTTGGGGGGGGGGGGGGGGGGGGGGGTTGGAAGAAGGGGGCAAAGAAGTTACAGATTTATAAGAAGCAGGTGGTATGTAAACCATGTTGGATAATGGTGCGTCCATGCCTTAAAATGTACCACTGTGAGGAAAAATGAGTTGATTGTGGTTTTGAAAATGGACTGAGTTGTGGTCGATTGTAGGGGCCGTAGAGGCCGATGATTTATAACAAACAGTAGATAGGTGAACAGTGGGTGGGGATGCCGAGGCCTCCCTACAGTGAGGATCCCTTGATTCATTCTCAACAACATTATCACAAACACAAACATGGGATTGGGGAGTTATACCTAAGACTGGGAGATGAGATTGGATAGGGAGGTGAGATTGCAGCCCTGCGTATGGGGGTTCCGGTGGTCCGATAGGTTGGGGAAAAGTTCTTTCCGCCCACTCTCTTATAGATATGGCAGGAACTCTGTTTTGGATTGGATCATCCGGTCCATCGGCATGGTCTTCCACCTATGCCCAGATCTTTGCTACCAATTGGACAACTCCCCGGAGTGAGCAATCCGCAACCTCCACCACTCGGCCGAAAGTGTTCCCCAGCCCGATGAAGATCGATTCCAGCTAGGCATGTGTGGGGATCCCAAATAAGGATATCAAGACCCCATTGGTGGCTGGAAGGGATGGGTTCCAAGGCTCCACTGAGGATATGCCCATTGAAGCTTGTAAAGACTTGTCAGTGAGAAACGCATTAAAATCAGCCCGAGATTTGAAAATGAAAAGCACCTTCTCCGTTGAGATTCTGGAGATGTTGATACTAGCGGCATCATGCCTCGACTTCTGCAAAATTTGGATGAGGCGGGTGAATGGAAACAGCCGGCCCTTCACATGACCCACAAGGGCAAGCTCTAGCATTTTTAGCCTGTGGTGGATCTCATTCTAGTTAGCAACAAAAGAGAGCCAGAGATCTGGGGGTGGGAGATGGGTTTCTGCTGGCACAAATATAGGTGGTGTGGGATTTGGGAGGTAGGGGTTATGCCAGCTGTTAGGATTTTGGGATGGTCCGGGTTGGTTTGGTAGGGTAGGGGATGACCGAATGGGAGGGGTAGGGTTCAGGCACAAAGGGGGGTTTGGAAAGTGGGTTTCGGGGAGTCTGGAAGGCCGCGAGAGGGAGGGGGGATGGTTTGGAAGGTGGGTTTTTGGGATTTTCATGGGCCGCTTGAGGTGAGGAGGGTTGGAGTTAAGATTTCTTGGTTTTGCAATCTCCACCGTAAGGATTCGACCATCCATTCGCTTGCCATGGAAGACTCCAATCGTCGCATATGTGTCTGCCGAGTAGAGGAATTTGACGAAACCGAAACCTCGGTGGCTGTGAAGTTTCTTGTTCCACGGCGTGTAGGCCTCTCTTATCTGGCCATATCTGCTGAAAATCCGCCGGATATCTTCGTCGGAGGTGTTGTACGTGATGTTTCCTACGAAAATAAGAAAATCGCCATTCCGCCTCTCTATCACAATCCAGTGTGCGGGAGAGTTTTAGAGAGATTAGTTGTTTGACATTGTATCATTGCATAATGTCAAGTGTTCCTAGCAAGTATGCCAGTGTGCGGGAGAGTGTTAGAGTGTTAAGGCCCCTCCATATACATTTGCTCCAAATGGAATTCCTCTTGTTAAAAAGCATTGGTCTCTTTATAAAGTGGGCAATTTTTTGTTATAGCTAAATGCTTTTGTCCACTTTCTATCAATCAAGATGGGAATCCATGAGCGGCTAGCTGGTCTTAATAAATGATTTGGTTAGATTTTATGCACTACATGCAAATATTATAATAATCTGCAAAGTAGACCCGTCTGATCTTTAGACTTTAATTTGGACGGTCCAGGTCATTCATACAAAATGAGTCCAATTTATATTTTGATCAATCTATTTATCGGGGTCCATCATATATTACTTATGATTCTAAAGGGAAACGGATTGGCTACTTCCCTTGCCACCAGCCTGGTGGCTGTCCCCACCATGATGTATGTGTTCATCCATTTTTATAGATCATTTTAAGGTCTGATCCCAAAAATGAGAGGAATATAAATCTCAGGTGGACCAGAACACCAAAAAACAATAGTGATTGGATATGTACAATTAAGATCCTCCTAAGGCCCACTGTACTGTTTATTTGACATCCAATCTGTTGATTGGGTCATATTGGCCCAAATGAAGGTAAAAAAAACAAAGATCAGCTTGATCCAAAGCTTTTATGGCCCCCAAAAAGCTTTTAGTTGTCGACAGGTAAAAAAACAAAGATCAGCTTGATCCAAAGCTTTTATGCCCCCAAAAAGCTTTTAATTGTCTATGTTCATTCAACACTATTTCCTGTAATGTGGTCAACTTGAGGTTGGGATATACCTCAGTTTTGGGGCCCACATAGCACCAACCACCAGCCATTGGTTGGTGGCAGGGGGAGTAGCCAATCTGTTTCCCTTCTATAGTGTCAAACTTTTGCAAGAAATCCTAATCATCCCATCCATGGCTGTGAAAAAGATGGCTAAGGATTCCACTTGCTATCTGAATAGTCACCATTTTAGAATCCCATTTTCTTCAGCCACGTGGATCTTTTATTTGCCAAAAGGAGAAAAATACTGCTTTTCTTTTTTGAAAAGTGGCCTCCTGCCACATGGATTTCTTTGAACTGAGACAATTACATGCATTAGGGAGGGTCCAAACAAAAAACTTTGGCCTCTCCTATCGTGTCACCCCACTTAAAAGAAGCTGAACAAAATAGAAAAACTAGCTAGCAATTGAGGGAAAGAAGAGGCCATATACAAAAGGAACTAAGGACTAAGGACTTCTCAGTGAACCAAGGCCAGTGTTATTCAGAACGAGGGCCCCTCTGATAAGCGTGGGAAGGTCTGATGGATGCCAAAAGGTTCTGTCTGGACAACCCTCACTGGCCAACCGAGCTAGAGCATCCGCCACCGCATTGCCCTCTCAGAAGATGTGCTGAAAGATAAGATGAAGAGAAATGCCTTTTTGAGATAATGTTGCCCATCCTGTACCAGATGCTCCAAGGGCAAGCGGCACGAGTATCCCCTGCCAACTGAATGGAAACTTTTGAGTCAGACTCAACAATGATATTAACCAAACCCAAATTGGAGCATATGTCAAGGCCATCGATCATGGCCTGGGCTTCCGCCATCGTATTTGAGACTGTCCCATAATGCCTGTAGAATGCAAATACCATTTTGCCAGAGTGGTCTCGGCAGAGTACTCCTCCTTCACCACCTACACCAGGATTGTTTCTTGACGAGCCATCGACATTTTGTTTTAGCCAACCAACCGGAGGCTTGAGCCATCTGACATGAATGGGGGTACCTCTTAGGGGCAGGTTGGGGCCTTTGAAAAATACTGCTTGTTGCAATCTAATTGGGCCACATCATCACACACTGCATTTAATGCAATAGTGCTGACAACATCAAGATGATGTGGACCAATCAGGATGCATGAAAATATAATTTTTCTGCTTGTGGCAACCAGAGAATCCCGATTCAATCTAAACTGACCAAACCACTTACCCTCATATAGATGAAGCATAAACCAGAAAACTGCAGTACAAGACGTTAGTGGTAACTGTCTAATATTTCCCTTCTTATTTTGACCACTTATTGTTTAACTTTTAATATTAATTTGATATCCATCATTTGGGTGGTTAGGATTGCATTATGAGCATGATTTTTGAGACTTCAATCAAGTGTGCATCTCATCCATCCCTAAAAATGAGACTTCCAAACCCACTTTGATAAACATCAAAATGAGATCAAGTGAAAGAAAAGAGAAACTGCATCGGCCTCAGACAAATTTGATCCAAACACAACTATGAAATATTAATATTTTACTAATGATTGTAACATGATATTAATAATTTAATAGTGTAGCCTCAGCTAAATTCATTCCAAACATAGCCATGAAATATTAATATCTTACTAATGATTGTAATGTGATATTAATAATTTAATATAGTGTAATCACAGCTATGGCGCTGCATTGGGCCCTGGATCCGAACATAGCCTTATTAATATTTAGGATAGAAAATCAAGGTTAAGTTCAATGGGGAAGATAAAGGCCGGGCCTAAAGCCAGTCCTATGATATTTGGACCAGTTATACCCTAGTTTTTTGTGAAACTCAATGCTATAGTTGCTCGTCAATGGACTGATTGAACCAGTATTAAGTACTTGTCCTGTGTTCAAACATGTGGGCTAGCTTTGGCCATGAAGGGGAAATTGCTTAGGGAAAGAGTTGAAAGCCAAACATTCAACAATTGCCTTGACAGACAATATATTGTACTGCACTTAGGACATATATATCACCTAGCCAATGTCCCTAAAATGCCATTAGTATTTTCTCTCCGCCATGAAAATTTATATTCACGTACCAATGGCATAACCATTGACATCGAATGAAACACGTTTGATATACCCATAAACATAAACACTGCTTCTTGTCCCAAAGCAATTTTCACATATAATCCATACAGGAAATATGTGTGAAAAGGAAAACCACACATAATGTAAAAGCAACCATGTCCAAATACACATGTAACATAGTACATTTCTAAAGCCAAATTTTCAACCATGCTGATAAAAAAAAATAAAAAAAAATCATGTTTTGCAATGTTGATGCAAAAATCTGGTCGGCTCTCCCTCTAAGCTTTCAAGATCCTCCACGTGCCGTCCCTGAAGCCTGCACCAAGAGAAGAGGCAAAGGTGACCCTGGCTAAGCTGGGGGACCCTCCGATGCCTAAGTCAGGACAAGAGAATCAGGATTTATGTCGAGTGTAGAGGAGAGCTTAATTTCACGTACCTGTAGATGTGGCGATGCGTGCTATTTATACTTGCCTGTGGGGTGGTCTGAATCTAATGATCTCGGCACGATCAGAGGGATTCTAGGATCATGGAGATACCGCCCGCAATCTATTGATTGTGCAGTGTATTTGACGGATCATGCACAGGTGCGAGCGAAGTTATCGGCCACGTTTTATTATGGCAGTTTCCATGTTTATCGAGTGGGGCATGTACCTCTGATCATCGCCTCGGCTCGGCCAGTCCGACCATAGTCTCGGCATCCGACCCGCAAGTCCGAGCTCACGTGGTCGGTTAAGGGTACATTGTGGTCCAATCGGATGTGCCTCCCCTCCGAACTGAATTCTGCCTTGAGACTCGCACGGTGCTGGTGCTGAGTCCAGCTTGAATGGATCGCGCCTTAGTCGGAATGACGCTGAGTCGGCTCGGGACAACCAGGCTCAGATCTTCCCATAACAGAAGCACCCTATTCTTCGATCTTGCCTACGAGCTCGAAGAGTACTTATACAGGAAGTCTTTCGCCTTTGTCGTAATGATGACGGGTCTTGAATCAGGCGTGCCGACCGCTTCTGTTATCGCGTGGCAACGATTACGATCCCAGATCTTCTCCCAGCCTATGAGAAGCTGCCACGTAGGCTGGAGGTGGTGTATTTATGATGGCTCTGACTGTTAGGGCGTCGCTTCGCATATCGAGGCGCACTGCCCGATGTCAGAGTCGTACCGACGGTTCGGTGCTCGTCCAATGCGGTGTCGCCATGTGTGCTCGGAGATCGGCTCGTGCCGATTCAGCTGCTACCATTAAAGCTCGCCATCAATGTGAAAATCCTTCGTTGCCTATATAAGGCGCCCCGGACGTTCGTTAGTCATTTTACATTCTGATTCATAAGAGCACACCGGAGAGGCGATTTTCGACGAGAGAAAATTCCGGCCGACTTTGAAGTTTCCATCAGTAGGCGATTTCAGGCAATCACCTGGTGAGTCTCGCTGACCTTCGTCCTTCTTTCTGCCATGTCTTCCGATTTGGAAGTAGTTCGCGAATACGGCGATGACTCCGAGCCGGGGACTACTGAAAGTGAGAGTGGGTCATCCAAAGGCCCTTTTGATACCACTCTACTATACCCCCCACCTCGGAAGCAAAAAACATTAGCTTTTAAGACCAAATGGCCCAGTAGGAATGCAGCCCTCCGAGCCCGCCCAGCCGAGATTACTGTCATCGCCGAGACTACTGCCATCGCCGAGATGCCTGCGAGTCTGCGTACCGCAGAGGTAGTTCCCGGATGTTCTGTCATGTCAGAATCTCAAATGGAGTGGATCCGCTCAGAGTTCCAGATTCCTGACTCCATCCAGATAAGGGCTCCTGCCGAGGGGGAGGTGGCTATCTTTCTTTGTGCATTATAATGTGGGGTCCGGCTCCCTTTACATCCCTTCATTAGGAAGGTTGTAGCTCATCTCGGACTGGACCCTAGGCAGTTTACCCTGAATGCCTGGAGGGTGATGATCTCTGCCTACATCATCTGGAGGCAAGTGGGTAACTCCAAGCTGACCCCAGAGGAGCTGCTGAGCCTGTACCTGATCAAGCATGATAGCAACGATCCATGGTAATATTTCGCGACTCGGGGGAGCAAGGAGTTGAAATTAGTGATGCACCTGCCGTCTTCTAATAAGGACTGGAAGAATAGTGATTCTGGGCGGCAGGTGACTAGGAGGCACCAATGGCTGAACTTAGGGCCTCGACGGCTCGTATTTCGACCCACTTTACGAAATCAGGTCGGATTTCATCTGACATTTGGGTTGTTGCCTCAGTTTTCATGTTTCCGTTGAAGTGACATTTTTTTTTATTTTGCAGCTTTCGCAAAGGGGTTACCGCTCCTCAACTCGGACCAGAAGAATCAGATTGCAAAGGCCAGATCGCGGTCAGAAACGCTTCGCTCTTGGGCCGATCTGATAACTGCGGCCAACCTACACTGGTCCGGGCTCTGCAAATTCCAGCCTTCGCTCACATCCCTCAGTAAGCCATCCTGATCTCTTCGATGAACTTTTTTTCAGTTATTTGGTAGCTGACATGATCTTCTTTTTCACAGGTATGGCCGAGGCGTCCGGGGCTCGGAAGAGGAAAGCGGCTCCGACCACGGTGGAGCTACTAAAGGAAGCCCTCCGAGTGAAGATCACTCGGAAGAAAGAGGCTCCCCTTCGCGTGGGGGAGTCTTCTGCTACGTCGACCCAAGCAGCCCCAACACTGAAGCCAGTTGGCTCATCCTCCGTGCCTCCGACTTCAGCGCGCCCTATCATTACTGCGACTTCCTCGATAGTCCTGCACCCGGTAGTACGTCCTCCTCCGGGGGTCATCCGAGTGACAGAGGCCGACACCCCAGCCGCGCCGAGCTCTGTTGCTCGTGCCCCTGCCGTCACCGTTCCTCCCACAGCCTTCGAGCTCCCCATCGCTATTCTCTTATCCCTCGAACAGGAGGAGGTCAACAAAGTGGCTGACAACATGCTTTTCCCCCCGAGGTCGGGGGAGAGGTCCGTGTCGAGGGTCAAAATTCGGCCGGTAGCAGGGTAGAGGCTGAGGGGGCTGAGGCCTCGGCCCAAGCGGGCACAAGTGGAGGGAGGTTTGAGCCCGGTTATCACATGGCGTGCTTGGCTCCTTGGGCCGCCAAGCATGCCAAGGAGGAGGATATCGCTCAGAACTTGGAGCGATCGGAGGGCGGCTTCCTGAACAACTTCGCTTCCGTATGCTACATGGTATATCTCCGAAACGACTCCTTTTCTTTCATGTCATTAGACACACTGTAGATTCTGATTTTTATTTTCTGTTTAGGCTGTCCCAGTGCTGCTCTCTATTCGGTAGAGAGTGAGGGAGCACAATAAGACGGAGGCAGAGTTGGAGGCCCTACAGGCCGAGGCAGCGGCCATGAAGGCTGAATAGATCAGCCTGCACCAACAGCTCCCGGACGAGAGGGCCAGGGTTAGGCGACTGCAAGAAGTTATCATTGGCTTGGAGGCCAGGGAGCTACATCTGCAGGATAAGACAGATAATTTTAAGAAGAGTAGCGATGCAGCGACTGCTGAGCTAACCCGTGCCAGGGCCCACGGGGACTCTTTGGCTATGGAGACCACTCAGCTCGGAGAAGCTCTGAACCGCGCCAAGGCTGAGGCGACTAAAGAATGGACACGATCCGTGAATCAGGCCTTGGAAACCCAGCGAGCGAAGGACAAGGCTTCTTTGGCCGCAGCGATTGCTGCTGCAGTCGAAAGCTTCAAGACTTCCAAGAAGAGGGACGCTGAAGCTACAATGTTCTATAATCGCGGCTTCGACGCTTGCCTCGAGGTAGTCATGGGTTTATACTCAGACCTAGACCTTGATTCCCTCCTGCCCGATGACTCCGAAGATGCCCCGGCCGAAGTTGTCTGCTCGGATCCAGCTCCTGATGCCCAGGCTCCTAATGCCCAAGTTCCTCCTCCAGCCTGAAGACACTATCATTTTTTTTTGAAACTATCAATGTACTTTCAACCATGTACTTTTGCCCCTCCGAGGGGATTCAATGAAAAATATTCTTTTTACATTGTCAATTCGTTGTGAGATGCTGTCGAGCTGATTTCTTTTTACAAGCATAGTCCCTTGTTTGTTGCGTAATCCATTTTTGGCCCAAGTCTTAGTTGGGTCCGATCTTTTGGAGTGCTCGGTTCGTCGCTCTTCAGGCGAGAGCTTTTTATGATCGTATGTCGAGCCGAATACTCCACTGGAGAATCGGATGATGATTAGGATTTTTCCCCCGAAGGGATGCCTTGTCGATCTTTATAGGATTAGGCTCCGACCCCTTGGAGGTCGGACCGTTAGGTAATAGTCGTACTAACCAAGACAGTTAAGCAAACATCCGAGGCCAAATTGGAATATTTATTAAGAGCCTTAAAGGCTAGTCGCTCGGAGGTGTACATTTTATTATGAGCCTTAAAGGCTAGTTCCTCATGGGTAGTAGATCTTCAGATGTTCAGCATTCCAGGGATGAGGGAGCTGGAGGCCTTCGAGGTTTTTCAGGTGGTAAGAGCCCGGTTTGGTAGATCTGACCACACGATATGGTCCCTCTCAGTTGGGTCCAAGTGCTCCTACCCCCGGCTCAGCCGTGTTCTGGAAGACCCGTCGGAGGACCAAGTTCCCTGGTCGGAAGCGCCTGACTTTGACCTTTGAATTGTATAAGCACGCTACCTATTGGTGTCGAGCCGCCATTCGGAGCTTGAAAACCTCTTTGAGTTCTTCGAGCAAGTCCAGATTAGCGGCGATCTACTCGGAGTTCTGATTTTCTTCAAAGCTCCTTACCCTTGTCAAAGGGAGTTCGATTTCTACTGGCACCATTACCTCCGAGCCATAGGATAACGAAAATGAGGTTTCACCCGTCGAAGTCTGGGCTGTGGTCCTGTAGGCCCTGAGGACGAAGGGGAGCTCCTCGGCCCAGCCTTTCTTTGCTTTCTCGAGCTTTGTCTTGAGGTGATGCTTGATGATTTTGTTGACTGCTTCAACCTGCCGGTTTGATTGTGGGTGCCAAGGCGATGAATAGGCGTTCACGATGCCAAGTCTCCTGCACATACCGCAGAACTTATCATTATCGAACTGGCGACCGTTGTTAGAGACGATGGTATGTGGGATTCTGAACCGACAAACGATATTCTTCCACACGAAGTCAATTACTTTCTGCTCAGTGATCTTCGTAACTGGCTCGGCCTCGGTCCACGTGGTGAAGTAGTCGACCGCAACTATAGCGAACTTTACTTGTCCCTTCCCAGTGGGCAAGGGACCGATGATGTCGATCCCCCATTGGGCGAACGGCCACGGCCCGCTCATAGGGGTCATCTCTTCTACCGGTTGTCTCGGTACGGTAGCAAAACGCTGACACTTATCACATTTTCGAGTGAAATCCTTTGAGTCTTGCTTAAGAGTGGGCTAGAAATACCTTTGACGAAGTATCCTCAGGGTGAGGGCTCGGCTGCCAGAATGGTTCCCACAAATTTCCTCGTGAATTTCCCGAATCACGTAGTCGACCTCGTCCGGTCGGAGGCATCTAAGGTAGGGCTGAGAATGCCCCTTCTTGTACAGCACTCTTTCCAACACGACGTACCGAGCTGCCCTGATTCTGAGTCGCCTTACCTCTAACTTGTCTGCGGAGATTTTGCCGAACGATAAATAATTGAAGATCGGTTCCATCCAACTAGGAATGGACTGGACGGGGTTAACCTTCTCTGACTGACCGATACTTGGATGCTTAATAAACTCGACGGGAACAAAACGTGGAATCTTTCCCTCGGAGGCTGAGGCGAGCCTCGCTAGAGCATCGGCCCATGAGTTCTCGGCTCTAGGGATCTGCCGGATGGTGCAACTCTAAAATTTCTCAATCAATTTCCTCGCTTCTTCAAGGTAAGCGATCATTCTGACCTCTTTAGCTTCGTACTCCGAGGAGATGTGTTTCACCACCAGCTGTGAGTCGCAACGGACCTGCAGGGTCTGAACGCCCAGGCTTGCTGCTAGCCTGATCCCAGCTAATAACGCTTCATACTAGGCCTCATTGTTTGAAGCTTTAAATCCGAGTCTGACCGCGTATTGGATTGCCGTTGAATCAAGGGCGACTAGGACAATCCCAGCTCCTGCCCCTTTGATGTTGGAAGACCCATCAGCATAAAAGACCCATCCTGGATTCGACGCTGCTCCTTGGTTGCTCAACGGGACGGGTGGTGTCATCTCAACTTCCTTACTGATCCATTCCTCACTCGGAGTGGTGAATTTGACGATGAAATTGGTTACCGCTTGACCCTTGATTACCACCTTAGGGCGGAATTGTATGTCGAACTCTCCGAGCTCCACGGCCCACTTGGTGATCCGACCTGACACTTCAGGTCTCTGGAGGACCTGCCTCAGAGGAGAATCCGTTAGCACAACTATGGAATGGGCTTGGAAATATGGTTGGAGTCTTCTAGCCGCTATGACGAGGCAGAGCGCCAATTTCTCCAATGGCTGGTACCTTGTTTCAGCTGGTACCATGACTTTACTTACATAGTACACGGGGTATTGTTTGCCTCTGACTTCTCTGATCAGAGCAGAACTGACAGCTGAAGCCGAGACAACGAGGTAGAGGAGCAGAGGCTCCCCTTGTTCGGGCTTGGACAATAGGGGTGGAGAACCCAAGTACTGTTTCAATTGCTGAAAAGCCTGCTCGCACTCTGGCGTCCACTCTGCCTTCTTATGGCCCTTCAGCTGCTGGAAGAAGGGAAGACATTTATCTGTGGCCCTGGATATAAAGCGTCCGAGGGCGGCAACTCTTCCAGTGAGACATTGTATCTTCTTAAGAGTCTGAGGTGAGTTCATGTCGAGGAGGGCCTTGATTTTGTCCTGGTTGGCCTTGATCCCTCGCTGGCTGACTTGAAAGCCAAAGAACTTCCCTGACTCAACTCCGAACGCACACTTGGCAGGGTTAAGCTTCATCTGATACTCTCGGAGGACATTGAACGTTTCCTTGAGATCTGCAAGGTGATCGGAGGCTTGGGTACTCTTCACTAGCATGTTTGTAACGCCCGTGAAAAATCCGTACTTAGGCTCGAGTACCAACTCGACCCGAAATCGCGTAGAATTAAATTCCATGGAACTTAAGCGTAAGTTAGCTAGCGCAACGCTAGAGTAGCTGGGAAATAGTCCCTAATCACTTTAAATACGTTCTACAAGACCCAAATCGAGTAGAACAAACAACTCTATAATACTCTATAACCTCGGATCAAACTCTAAGCAGGTCTGTTCTCTGGACCACATTGAATTCTTAAATTGGATCTAGACCGCGCGTCGAAGGTCCGATACCTCCTATCTTAGACCGTTAGAACCGCCCAGCTGGACTTGACAATCATCTCGAAAATCAAGTCAAACCGATAATCACAGACTATTTCATTGAACCCGGACTGAAGCGACCGCGAATAGGGATGGATTTGGAATTTCAAATTCAAATCTGGCACACGACTTGACGCGTCAGTATTAAGCGTTCTGACCGTCAGAATTCATCCAGATTACACCCTTGGATCAGGAAAAATTTCTATTTATTATCATGAGACTTTCAGCCCTGATCTACGTGCGGTGACCGCTGAACTGAAACTGGTCCGCCACGTGCGATCTGCGAACCCTGCCAGACTGAAAACTTAATACAAGCTACATCTGGTACACATGAGCTTAAGTCCGATCGGAATCGACCAGGGGACCACCAGAAAGCAGCTTTTGAACCGAAACAGCCCCGAAATGGATAGGTACCAAGTAAACTTCGTTCCGGAGCCTATTTTCGGCGTTTTTAAGCTTATAAAAGGGGTTGAAACCCTCATTTCCCTCTCCCATCTGAAAATTGCAAACCCTAGGAGAAAAGGAGAGAGAGTTTGAGAGAGAGATTGGAAGGGATTTTTCCCGCTTCCGAGCCGCCGATTGCTGCTGCTTCAGCACTTCTTCCAAATCACCTGGCTGGTGATTTCTCCACTTTTTCAGGTATAAAATAACCCTAGAACTTACTGATTTAGGGTTTACCTAGATTCATAGCATGTTAGCTAACGTACTTCATAAATCAGGTCCTCCTACTGCCGTAGACGAAGCGTACACGCTCCGTTCAAAATTCCGCAACCGTAAGAGACTAGGTGAGGATTTTAGACGCTTTGATTGACGGTTTACAACGTTTCAATGTCGTTTAATAGTAGATTATCGACGGCACCGCCGTTTGACATGTACAACATGCTCTCCGTTTCCTGTTTCGTAAATTAACGAAGAATATGAGATTTAGGGCATTTTAGTCATTTGTAGGAAGTATGGTCTACATGCATATTTTGCTGACGTGATTGACATGGTTTGTTGCCGCATTAGGGAGTTAGGAATGTTCGCATAATCAGTTTGGCGAAGAGATTCGCCTAGTTGTGCACTTTGGGTTGACATACTATATATAGACTTAAGTGTGTAGTGTATGTGTTTGTATAAATGCTTGTATTAGTATGTATTGAATTAAATGATGTTATGTAGTAGTTTGAGATTGATTTCTTGATTAATATGCTGACCTAAATGATTTCCTACATGTTGACCTTATGCATGATTGCATTACATGCATGGAAAGTATGCCTTGAAGATTTGCTTAAGTTGAATGTTATAACATGTGTTAACATGCTCACATGATGTATTTCAATTCCAATACCTTTGCATATAGTGCTAATGTGATTTCATAGGTGTGTGGGACTAGACTTAGTCCAGGCAGTCGGTAACCGAGTGAATTCGTGGCTGACTGGTCATAGCCACGAACGACGCGTCGATGAACGTGATTCGTGTTTAGAGTTGGCGGCAGTGGTTAGGCCACGCGAAGTGTTTTACGCACTTCATGTCGTTCGACTTGAGATGCGATCGCGCTAGTCGAGCCTGTCAAGTAACCCTACTGGCCGATGTATGTTCACCTTGTATGTGTCATAACTGCTTGAACCTAGGGTAGTGAACTTACCATTGTAAACCCTGTTAACCATGGTACCTCGATCCACGAAGACTCATGAGCCGGGCATGGTGGTATGGGACACCGTGGTCGAGCTGTCGGCCTACGCTGGGGCCACAAACATCCCCGTAGTGACCAGTGAGCACCTAAACTCGTGAGCAGATTATGGTGGTATGAGACACTATATTTTAGCTGTCGGCCTACACTGATCAGGCGACGAGCCCTTTGTAGTGACCGTGAGCGTATTCTGAGTCCACGGGAGGCGACGACCCTTCCGTTGCAGTAGAGTACAGTAGGCCTGTATTGATAAGGTGATGGGGGAGCGGTGCAACGAGTGCGAGCAACAGCCCTGGCAGCCCTTGCAGTGACCTATGAAATATGCATCGTATGAGATTACTAGGAGTGACGACCCTAGACAGGATCTATGTTGGGATTGATACAAGGGAAGTACCTTAGTTTCCCAATCCTGCTGTTTGAATGGACTAATAACAACTTGGAATTCATATCACCATAGCATTGCATGTGCCTGGAAGATGTGGAGCACTCTAGGGAGTGTGGCATGCCGCGGTCGTAAGATGTTGCCGCATGAGGGTGATCGTCAGTGAGGGCATACATCACGTCATGTCATCTTGCATTAACAACAGTATTAGGATTGTCTGATTTACTGCTTTACTATTATCGCGTGATTGAATTGTGAACATGCTAATCTTTGGTTTATGATTCCACTGAGTTGATCACTCATTTCCACGTTACGGGATGGTGTTTGCAACACCCACCAGACCCTGTTGTAGATGAAGGTGAGGCCGAGATCCAGGAGGTGGAGCCAGAGATCGACGAGGACCAGGATGAGTTCTTGTATATGCAGTATCACGACGGCTTCCCGTAGGCGACCTGGATCGAGGGGACATCAGTGGGACTTTTTTTGAACATTATTCTTTTGTTTATGTATATGTATATGAGACTCAGAGATGTAGTCATACTTTAGAGACAGATGAGATTTACTTTATTTTTCCATACAGTGATATATACATTGTTTAGTCTTCCGCTTGCTTTTATCACTGGATCTGAAGTATGAATTGCAGTTTTGGTATACTTTTACTCATGTGAATGCTTTAAATCAGACAACATCGAATCATAACCATTTTTGTTGCATAAGTGACGGTCTGGAACTCGGGAGTTGAGTTTATACACGACCCCCGATTTTCAGGGTGTTACAAGTTGGTATCAAAGCATGAATAAGAGTATACTGAGCCTGGGTTATGGTCTCGTGACGTACGCTGTCGCTTCCTTTGACTTAGGAGGGTGCGAGAAGGGTCTAGAAACACTTGTAGGATCGCAGATTCGCCGATAGGCGAAGTCTATTAGAATCGATCGCAAGATCGAGTCTGTAATGCATCTCGGGTCGCGTAAGGCAACCCGAATCGCTTCTAAGCTGTAGGAAGTCAGGTTGAGATGACCTATGAGCGGTTTTAAACCGTAAAAGTGAATCCTTGGGCCGTGGGATGACCACGACTCCTGTAATCAATCGCCAGGGCTTAAAAACCCCGTTTCACCAAAAATCTTCAAAATTCCTCCTCTAAACACTCCAATCTTCATTTCTTTCTTATCCATTTCATATTAGACATCAAACCTAATGTAAAAATAACACAAATTAGTACTTTCACAAAATTTTACAGTGAATAGTAAAATTTCATGAAAAATGGCCATAAGGCCATTCTAACTTCACTTTCTTTAGCAACTAAGGATTTAGATAGATGTACTGGCTCCTTATACCCCAAATTCATATGCTGCATCATATGGTTTGGTATTCGAGATTGTGATGTGATCCCGAAAAGCCCCGAACACACATTTAGGCTCATACAGATCAAAGTACAATGAACCAGGGGGTGGGCCATATATTTTTGGACCCCTGAGATCATGGGGGACCAGACCCATGTGGTCCCACCGGCCAACTTGGAAGTTGTCCGGCGATGCCATCGCTGGTCGGGCGATGCATCGCCGACCGGTGGGGTCCATTGGTCCCAAATTTCGGGCGCACGCCCTTAAATGAGATGTACACCCTCCCTAGGTAGCTCCCATCTCACGAAAACCCCTAAATCATACCCCTCCTTCACAAACAGCCCTCCCCATAGCCCTATTTTCAATTTTCAGCAACCATCTCCAAATTTCGACGTCCCAAATCACTCCTAGGTCCCTCCTTGGCCAAAACCGACCACCACCCATCACTTATTGGGTGTTGGCAGCCTCTCTTCTTGAAGATCTCACCATTTGGAGCTCCAATATCTCCCAAATAGAGCTGAAATCGTGAGGTGCTCCATTCTATCTTTTTGTTTGTATTTCTCCTTGAAACTATAGCCTTGGGAAGCTTGAAGCATCCCTCTACGACGCCTAGATTTCCTTTTCTCAGATTGGGCAGCCATTTCTCCGCATTTTCATCGTTTTCCATGGCTTTCGTGGAAGCCATTTTGGGCCTTTTATCACTCTCATCCATCATATTTTTGATGGGTAAGAGGAAAACTGTAACAGACGAGGCTGGGCCGAGCCGCCCTGCTCGATCGAGAAGACCGCGGGGTGGTGCCGCAAGTTCAAGCACCGCCGCAGGTCCAGCTGTAGTCCTGGAGTGCCGTACAAAGCGGGATTTGGATCCCCATGCACACCTTGGACGAACAATTTTATCAGAGATGCCTCATGGCCAATACACTGATCGCAAAGTGTTATTTGAGGCGGACGTAGATGGACGATTGTTCGGTGAGTATCTGTTGTTCGAGCGCATTGAAGCTGCGCATTGGGGTCCGATCTTTGAAGCTCGCGCTCGTGTTAATGTGAGCACCGTTCGTGCCTTCTATGCTAGCATCCAGAATCCTACCTTGGAGCCTTTGCAGTTCAAAATCCCTTTTGGTAGAGATCGGATGGCTACGATCGACGTTCGGTTGATTACGCGACTTCTCAACGTGCCTCTAGGTGATGTGCATCCTAGTGAGAAGAATCTGAGGACTAGACGTGAAGGAGACCGCCGTACCAGGTTTCTGTGCAGTAAGTTGGTTCCATGGCAGCCTAATAATAGCCTCAAGGCGACGTACATGTCTGAGGATTTGCGCCTGCTGCATCATATCTGCACGTTCAATGTTTATCCCAGGTCGACGAACCGCATTGAATGTACACGTCTTATGGTCGATTTTTTATTTCTGATGGCCCAGGGAGAGAACGTATGTATGGCCACTTTCATCTTACGACAGATAGTTCTCATAGCCAGGTCAAGAAGAACATCCGAATCGCTTCCCTTTGGCTGACTTATTTGCAGGATCGCGCTTGAGTTTGCCTATAGACTTGGGCCGAAATTGCCGGTATCGATTCACACCATCGATGAGTTGACAATGGTCAAGATGAAGATTGGGTCACAATACCGTGAAAATCAACTTGAAAGGGATAGTGGGGGTGACTTTGATGATGAGGAAGATCAAAGCGAAGAAGAACCTAGAGCAGAGGTTCAGGAAGAAGCTCAGGAAGAAGTAGAAGAGGAGGCTCAGGATACTGATGAGAGCTCTCCTCCTTCTGCGCAGGCTACTATCGATGATCGCATTGCTCGGATGGAGGAGAGTCAGACCGCTTTGCGAAGGGAAGTCCAAGAACTTCGGGCAGAAGTCGCTGATGCCAAGGCCGTTACAAAGAAGAAATTTGGCAAGGTGACTCGCACCTTGAAGGCGATCCTGTGTTGCTTACAGGATAAGGGTGCTCCTCCTCCGTCACCAGACTCCGACTAGCGATGCGATCTTTGATGTTATTATCAGTAGTTAGTCATTTCCTGCTTTATATGTGTAAGCTTGTTAGGGCTAGTGCTTTGTTCATGTTGCTGTTGTTTAACTGTCTTAATTTTCATGTAATTCTCGTCATGATGCTTGTAAGGATATATCCCTTGTATTGTGACAATTTTGATTAATTGAAATGCATGGAATGCCTTTGACTCTTTATGTGGATGATTGTGGTGTATTTGTGCAATTGAGACTGACAAGGTTGCACCCTATTTTGAATATAGGGAATGCCACCTAAGACTACGCGGAGCACGGTTCGGCTTGCATTGTCAGAGCATATGGATCAGACTCCTTCGCAGTCTGGCACCCATGCGGACCCTGCTGTGGGCCCGATTCCTGAGGCGGTTCGATCGTCTCAGCCTGCCGCTGGTCCTACAGATGGACCACCGCCATTTACGCCATCAGTCAGAGAGCCGCATCACGCATCTACTTCCACACCGCATCCGCCACAGCCTGCTCCACCCCCTGACAGATTCGAGCAGATGATGACTATGATGCTGCAGCAGCAACAGCTTCTGACCACCATAGTGAGGACATTAGCCCAGGGTGGGGGTGCGACTACATCTACTCCACCTGCACCACCTGCGCATCCAGCTGAGGATGCCTATACATACCCCCAGGATGAGGGCATGGCTCATCCTGCGCTGCCTGCTTTCCCTGCTGGGAATCCTGCCGACACACGGGGCCTTTTGGAGCAATTTCAGCCCTTGCGGCCTCCTACTTTCACGGGTTCTCACAGACCCGAGGAGGCTGAGTACTGGCTAAACCGGGTGTCGAAGATCTTGCGGATGTTGCACTGCACTGAGGCTGAGCAGGTAGAGCTGGCTACCTTCCTGTTTGAGAGAGAGGCCAGCATGTGGTGGGATAGCGTACTGCGGACCGTTGCCGCAGACTTTGTATGGACGTGGGCAGCATTTGAGTTCCGCTTCCATGAGAAGTATTATCCCCAGACCTACAGGCACGACAGGGAGAATGAGTTTCTCCGTCTCAGACAGGCAGCAATGACAGTTACCGAGTATGAGCATCGGTTCACAGAGTTGGGCAGGTACTTCCCGACGATCCTAGCTGATGAGCAGATGCGCATACGACGCTTTTTGGAGGGCTTGCAACCGGATATTCGGTCGAAGATGTGCTGTGTTAGTTTTCCCTCCTATGCGGAGTTGGTTCACATGTCCATGCGGGCAGAGCAGGACGTGGATCGACTTGCGCAATCTCGAGGCCCGGCTGCTTCTAGGCCACGACCGGATTTGCCAGACAGGCCCTTCGCGGGCAAGAGACCTCGCATTGATCCTCCTACTAGGACTACGGCGCCTGTACCACCGTTTCGGCGCCCTGATTTGACATGTACATACTGTGGGAGGACGGGCCACTTGGCGCAGAGCTGCTTTTCGAGGATGCGGGACAGTGGGTTCTCGCCACCGCAGAAGATTGACCGTGTACGTCCACAGGCGATATCAGCACCGCCTATACGGTCAGCTCCTGCGCATCCTTCTTTCAGACCTACGGTATCGCAGATCCGACAGCCTCCACGGCCCTTGACACAGCGGCCGAACCGGCCACAGCAGGCTCGGGTTCATGCATTGACAGCTGAGGCAGCTGCGACGCCGACTTTCCAGCATTCAGCTTTCGAGGTCATGACCCATATTGGAGGTACTCCCGTTCTTATCATGGTGGACACTGGTTCCACGATTTCTTTGATATCGCGTGCCGTAGTCAGACGTCTTGGGTTACAGACTATCACTATGGATAGCGTGCGAGTCTTTACAGCTCATGGAGATTATTCGGATGTCACCCAGATGTGTGAGGGTTGTTTAGTTAATCTGGGAGGCAGGACGATGACTCTTGATCTTGTCGTCGATCCCTCGCTCGTTTATCTCGATGTCATTCTTGGCATGGATTGGTTGACTGCAGCGAGAGCCGAGATTGACTGCGAGACTCGTATAGTCACAGCGTACGAGCCTCAGGGTGCATCCTTCACATTTTCAATGCGGATAAATCTTCCTTTCCACATACTTAGCTACGCCACTCTATTGCGCGACGCTGGTGCCCAGGTACTTGAGCAGACGCCAGTTGTTTCTGAGTTCGGGGATCTGTTCAGGAAGATCCCTGGTTTGCCGCCCCGACGTGAGATCGATTTCACTATCGATCTGGTCCCTCGTTCTACACCCGTCTCACTGCCGACGTATCGCATGGCACCATGTGAGATGGAGGAGTTGAGGACGCAGATTGATGGTCTGCTAGAGCTTGGCCTTATACGGCTTAGCGTGTCACCTTGGGGAGCACCGGTCTTGTTCGTGAAGAAGAAGGATGGTTCGATGCGATTGTGTATTGATTATCGCAGGCTGAACCAGCTCACGGTGAAGAACAAGTACCCTTTGCCCAGGATCGATGACTTGTTTGATCAGTTGAGAGGAGCACAGTACTTCTCGAAGATTGATCTTCAGTCTGGTTATCATCAGCTGCGCGTCAGAGATGAGGACGTGCAGAAGACAGCATTCAGGACCAGTTTTGGCCACTACGAGTTCCTCGTGATGTCGTTCGGTCTCACGAACGCACCGGCCGTGTTTATGGATCTGATGAACCGGGTATTTCGGCCTTTCCTTTATCGATTCGTCGTTGTCTTCATTGACGACATTTTGGTGTACTCTAGGAGTCGAGAGGAGCATGAGGAGCACTTGCGTTTGGTCCTTGATACGCTCAGACGGCATCAGTTGTTCGCACAGTATAAAAAGTGCGACTTCTGGAAGCAGGAGGTGAAGTTTCTGGGACACGTGGTGTCCAAGGATGGCATGGCAGTTGACCTGTCTAAGGTAGCTGCGGTGCAGGACTGGGAGCAGCCTGGTTCTGTCACTGAGGTGAGGAGTTTCTTGGGTCTCGCTGGCTACTATCGGCGCTTCATTCAGGACTTCTCGAAGATCGCGAGACCCTTATCTCAGTTGACACGGAAGGATGTGAAGTTCGCCTAGAATGATAAGGCGGAGTCAGCTTTTCAGGAGCTGAAGGATAGACTTACGTCCGCCCCTGTGCTAGTATTGTCAGAGCAAGGGGTTAGATACACTATATACACTGACGCGTCTAGCGTTGGTTTGGGTTGTGTCCTTATGCAGAGGGACAGGGTAATTTCGTATGCCTCGAGACAATTAAGGAAGCACGAGGAGAATTACCCTACACACGACTTAGAGTTGGCAGCCGTTATATTCGCACTGAGACTCTGGAGACATTACCTCTATGGAGAGGAGTTCGAGCTCTTTTGCGACCACAAGAGCCTCAAGTACATATTCACGCAGCGAGACTTGAATATGAGGCAGCGGCGATGGATGGAGACGTTGAAGGACTTCAAGTTTGAAGTCTCTTACCATCCTGGGAAGGCGAACCTTGTGGCTGATGCGTTGAGCCGCAAGAAGGCGATAGAGTTTGCGGCTCCGCTGATGGTTGCCGAGTGGGATATGGTTGAGTTTTTGAGAGACTTTGAGCAGAAACTCATCGTAGAGGAACCATTTGAGTTCATCGCACACGTGCAGGTGCGATCTCAGATCGATGACAGGGTCATCGAGGCGCAGAGGGACGATGCGCATCTTACTGAGCTTCGAGAGCAGGCCAGTGATGATGCTGACGCCGACTGGCGAGTTGGTATGGATGGAGGCTTTCGTTACCGTGGCCGCCTATGCGTCCCAGATGTCCCTGACTTGAGACGAGAGATTCTCGAGGCTGCGCATTCTACTAGACTCGCGATGCATCCAGGCAGTACAAAGATGTATCGTGACGTGAAGAGGACGTATTGGTGGGAAGGTATGAAGACCCACATAGCTGAGTTCGTGTCCCGTTGTCTCACTTGTCAGCGGGTGAAGGCAGAGCATCGCCGACCCCCTGGACTTTTGCAGCCTATGCCGATTGCAGAGTGGAAGTGGGATTTCATTTCCATGGACTTCATTTCTGGGTTGCCGAAGACGAGGAAGGGACATGATTCCATTTGGGTGATCGTCGACCGATTGACGAAGTCGGCGCACTTCCTACCGATCAGAGTTACGAGCTCTGCAGACGAGCTGGCTAGATTGTACATCAGAGAGATCGTGCGTCTGCATGGAGTTCCGTTGGAGATCGTGTCGGACAGAGACACGCGGTTCACTTCTATTTTCTGGACTCACATTCAGGAGGCTATGGGTGTGAAGTTGAAGTTCAGTACTGCCTTCCACCCATAGACGGACGGACAGACGGAGCGAGTGAACCAGATCCTGGAGGACATGTTGCGAGCTTACGCATTGGACTTCAAGGACAGTTGGGATGACTGTCTTGCATATGCGGAGTTTGCGTACAACAATAGCTTCCAGGCGAGTATCTGCATGACACCTTATGAGGCGCTGTATGGGCGACCTTGTCGCGCACCGCATTGCTGGTTAGAGGTCGGTGAACGTAGCTTGATTGGCCCAGAGTTGGTGCAGGCGATGTCAGAGAAGATTGATATTATTCGACGTCGGCTTCTTACAGCGCAGAGCAGACAGAAGAGCTACGCCGATACGAGACGACGACCACTAGAGTTCACAGTCGGGGATCACGTGTTTTTGCGAGTTTCCCCTATGAAGGGAGTCCTTCGGTTCGGGAAGAAGGGGAAGCTGGCACCGCGATTCATTGGTCCATTCCAGATCCTCGATCGTGTGGGAGCGGTGGCTTCCCGATTGGCTTTACCCACGCCCCTCGCGAGCGTCCACAACGTATTTCATGTTTCTATGCTGAAGAAGTACGTTGCTGATCCTTCCCATATCATCAGATGGGAGCAGGTGCAGTTAGGAGAGGATGTTACTTATATCCTGCGACCGACACGCATCTTAGACAGGAATGAGCAGGTACTGCGTAGCAAGGTGATTCCCCTTGTGAAGGTACTATGGACGCATCACTCTGAGGAGGAGGCTACTTGGGAGACAGAAGCCGAGATCAGAAAGAACTACCCACAGCTTCTCGAGGAGTACGAACAGGTACAAATTTCGAGGACGAAATTACTTGTTAAGGGGGGTAGATTGTAACGCCCGTGAAAAATCCGTACTTAGGCTCGAGTACCAACTCGACCCGAAATCGCGTAGAATTAAATTCCATGAAAATTAAGCGTAAGTTAGCTAGCGCAACGCTAGAGTAGCTGAGAAATAGTCCCTGATCACTTTAAATACGTTCTACAAGACCCAAATCGAGTAGAACAAACAACTCTACAATACTCTATAACCTCGGATCAAACTCTAAGCAGGTCTGTTCTTTAGACCACATTGAATTCTTGAATTGGATCTAGACCGCGCGTCGAAGGTCCGATACCTCCTATCTTAGACCGTTAGAACCGCCCAGCTGGACTTGACAATCATCTCGAAAATCAAGTCAAACCAATAATCACAGACTATTTCATTGAACCCGGACTGAAGCGACCGCGAATAGGGACGGATTTGGAATTTCAAATTCAAATCTGGCACACAACTTGACGCGTCAGTATTAAGTGTTCTGACCGTCAGAATTCATCCAGATTACATCCTCGGATCAGGAAAAATTTCTATTTATTATCATGAGACTTTCAGCCCTGATCTACGTGCGGTGACCGCTGAACTGAAACTGGTCCGCCACGTGCGATCTGCGAACCCTGCCAGACTGAAAACTTAATACGAGCTACATCTGGTACACATGAGCTTAAGTCCGATCGGAATCGACCAGGGGACCACCAGAAAGCAGCTTTTGAACCGAAACAGCCCCGAAATGGATAGGCACAAAGTAAACTTCGTTCCGGAGCCTATTTTCGGCATTTTTAAGCTTATAAAAGGGGTTGAAACCCTCATTTCCCTCTCCCATCTGAAAATTGTAAACCCTAGGAGAAAAGGAGAGAGAGTTTGAGAGAGAGATTGGAAGGGATTTTTCCCGCTTCCGAGCCGCCGATTGCTGCTGCTTCAGCACTTCTTCCAAATCACCTGGCTGGTGATTTCTCCACTTTTTCAGGTATAAAATAACCCTAGAACTTACTGATTTAGGGTTTACCTAGATTCATAGCATGTTAGCTAACGTACTTCATAAATCAGGTCCTCCTACTGCCGTAGACGAAGCATACACGCTCCGTTCAAAATTCCGCAACCGTAAGAGACTAGGTGAGGATTTTAGACGCTTTGATTGACGGTTTACAATATTTCAATGTCGTTTAATAGTAGATTATCGACGGCACCGCCGTTTGACATATACAACATGCTCTCCGTTTCCTGTTTCGTAAATTAACGAAGAATATGAGATTTAGGGCATTTTAGTCATTTGTAGGAAGTACGGTCTACATGCATATTTTTCTGACGTGATTGACATGGTTTGTTGCCGCATTAGGGAGTTAGGAATGTTCGCATAATCAGTTTGGCGAAGAGATTCGCCTAGTTGCGCACTTTGGGTTGACATACTATATGTAGACTTAAGTGTGTAGTGTATGTGTTTGTATAAATGCTTGTATTAGTATGTATTGAATTAAATGATGTTATGTAGTAGTTTGAGATTGATTTCTTGATTAATATGCTGACCTAAATGATTTCCTACATGTTGACCTTATGCATGATTGCATTATATGCATGGAAAGTATGCCTTGAAGATTTGCTTAAGTTGAATGTTATAACATGTGTTAACATGCTCACATGATGTATTTCAATTCCAATACCTTTGCATATAGTGCTAATGTGATTTCATAGGTGTGTGGGACTAGACTTAGTCCAGGCAGTCGGTAACCGAGTGAATTCGTGGCTGACTGGTCATAGCCACGAACGACGCGTCGATGAACGTGATTCGTGTTTAGAGTTGGCGGCAGTGGTTAGGCCACGCGAAGTATTTTACGCACTTCATGTCGTTCGACTTGAGATGCGATCGCGCTAGTCGAGCCCGTCAAGTAACCCTACTGGCCGATGTATGTTCACCTTGTATGTGTCATAACTGCTTGAACCTAGGGTACTGAACTTACCATTGTAAACCCTGTTAACCATGGTACCTCGATCCACGAAGAATCATGAGCCGGGCATGGTGGTATGGGACACCGTGGTCGAGCTGTCGGCCTACGCTGGGGCCACAAACATCCCCGTAGTGACCAGTGAGCACCTAAACTCGTGAGCAGATTATGGTGGTATGGGACACTATATTCTAGCTGTCGGCCTACACTGATCAGGCGACGAGCCCTTTGTAGTGACCGCGAGCGTATTCTGAGTCCACGGGAGGCGACGACCCTTCCGTTGCAGTAGAGTACGGTAGGCCTGTATTGATAAGGTGATGGGGGAGCGGTGCAACATGTGCGAGCAACAGCCCTGGCAGCCCTTGCAGTGACCTACGAAATATGCATCGTATGAGATTACTAGGAGTGACGACCCTAGACAGGATCTGTGTTGGGATTGATACAAGGGAAGTACCTTAGTTTCCCAATCCTGCTGTTTGAATGGACTAATAACAACTTGGAAATCATATCACCATAGCATTGCATGTGCCTGGAAGATGTGGAGCACTCTAGGGAGTGTGGCATGCCGCGGTCGTAAGATGTTGCCGCATGAGGGTGATCGTTGGTGAGGGCATACATCACGTCATATCATCTTGCATTAACAACAGTATTAGGATTGTCTGATTTACTGCTTTACTATTATCGCGTGATTGAATTGTGAACATGCTAATCTTTGCTTTATGATTCCACTGAGTTGATCACTCATTCCCACGTTACGGGATGGTGTTTGTAACACCCACCAGACCCTGTTGTAGATGCAGGTGAGGCCGAGATTCAGGAGGTGGAGCCAGAGATCGACGAGGACCAGGATGAGTTCTCGTATATGCAGTATCACGACGGCTTCCCGTAGGCGACCTGGATCGAGGGGACATCAGTGAGACTTTTTTTTGAACATTATTCTTTTGTTTATGTATATGTATATGAGACTCAGAGATGTAGTCATACTTTGGAGACAGATGAGATTTACTTTATTTTTCCATACAGTGATATATACATTGTTTAGTCTTCCGCTTGCTTTTATCACTGGATCTGAAGTATGAATTGCAGTTTTGGTATACTTTTACTCATGTGAATGCTTTAAATCAGACAACATCGAATCATAACCATTTTTGTTGCATAAGTGACGGTCTGGAACTCGGGAGTTGAGTTTATACACGACCCCCGATTTTCAGGGTGTTACAATGTCGTCCACGTATACTTCCATGGTGCACCCGATCTGTTTGGCGAACATCTGATTCACCAGCCTCTGATATGTTGTCCCAGCATTTTTCAGGCCAAACGGTATTACTCGGTAACAGTAGAGCCCTCTGTCAGTGACAAAAGTAGTCTTCTGCCTATCTGGGGGATGCATAGCGTTCTGGTTGTATCCGGAATAAGCGTCCAGAAACAAAAACAACTCGTGTCCGGCCGTGCTGTCCACCAGTTGGTTGATCCGAGGTAACGGAAAACTGTCTTTGGGACACGCCTTATTCAGATCAGAATGGTCTACATAGACCCGCTACTTCCCATTGGACTTCCTGACGAGTACAACATTTGCTATCCAGTCAGGGTAATATACCTCTTCTATGAAGCCCGCATCGAGTAAGACGGAGACCTCCTCGGAAATGACTTCATATCGTTCGGCATCAAATGACCTTCTCCTTTGCTTGACTGGCTTATGATCTGGGTCCACCTTCAACCTGTGAACCAGCACATCAGGAGAGATTCCCGGCATATCCGCATGCGACCATGCGAAAACATCTCGATGCCGCCTCAAGAAGGCTAGTAGTTCGTTCCTCCACTCGGTATTCAGTGATGAGCCGAGCTGGACATTTTTGCTCGTATCTGATTCATCGAGCGATACTTTCATCAGATCTTCGACAGAGGAGCTTTTCATCGGTCCTCGAGGATCCAAGGCGTCCACCACGAGCGTTTGTTTGACAGCTCCTTTTCTCACGGCTATAGCATAACATCTTCGAGCCTCACATTGATTACCTCGGAGATAGCCGATCCCTCCTTCTGTCAGGAACTTCATCATCAGATGGTAAGTTGAGACGACCGCTCTCATTGCATTGAGGGAGGGTCGGCCCAGGATTATATTGTGGACAGATGGAACATTGACAACCAAAAAGTCCACTAGAAGTGTGACTTGATGTTACCCTTCTCTCACTGTTACTGGGAGGGAGATAGCTCCGTCGAAGATTACTCTCTCTCCGGTAAAGCCGTGCAAGGGAGTCTTCAAGGGTCAGAGCCGAGACCGTGGAATTTTCATTCTTTCGAACGCCTCGGAATACATGACATCAGCCGAACTCCCGATGTCGACCAGGATGCGGAACACCTTGTGATTTGCTATGGTCATGGTAACCACTAGCGCGTCATCGTGTGGATGCTGGATCCCGCGCGTATCGTCCTCCGTGAAGGTCAGGCTGCACGGAGCGACTCGTAGTTCCTTGCTAGGACGTTCCGTCAGGTGAACGTGATGCTCCGACTCGGATCTCTGAGAATGGGCTTTTCGAGCCCTGTTTGAATTCCCTCCCCAGCCGATCCCCCGAAGATGGTACGAATTTCGACGGGTTCCTGTAGGGGGTTTGGCTTTTTCCGCGACTGCTCCTCTTTCCGAGCGGATCTTTCTCTTTTAGTGTAACGACGAAGATGTCTCTTACGGATGAGGGACTCGATCTCGTCTTTCAGGTCCACGCAGTAATTCGTGTTATGACCATGATCTCGGTGGAAGCGGCAGAATTTTCGCTTGTCCCGTTACTCAGGGTCAGCCCTCATGCAGATCGGCCAATTAAGTAGCCTGTCTCATTGGATATCTAGCAGAATCTGCTCGGCAGATGTGTTGAGAGGAGTATAGGAAAGGAATTTCTCCTCCGGCCTACGGCTCGGTCGACGATCGCGGGGAGCGCGGTCATCGGTCCCTTTGCCGTTCCGCTGGGAGTCTTCGTTCCTTAGTCTCTTCCCTTTGTTCGCCGATTCGGTGACTTGTAGCCCCTTACGGGCGTTAGTGAACTCCTCGACATTGGTGTACTTTTGAGCCTTCGCCATGAAGTCCGCTAGCATTTTCGGGGGATTTTTGCCGATGGAGAAGGTGAACTTTTCTTCCTTCAATCCGCTCAGGATGGTAGCGAGAGCCATCTTGTCATCATAGTCTTCGACATGCAACGCCTCTTCATTGAAACGGGCGATGTAGTCTTTCAACGACTCTTTCGGTGCCTGCTTAATGGTAAGCAGGTGAGTGTTAGGATTCCGACTTCTCTTACCGCTTATAAACTGCGTAAGGAATAGTCGACTCAGCTCTGCGAAAGAGCCCACGGAATTTGGTTTCAGCTGGCGGTACCAAATCCGAGCGGACCCTGTGAGGGTGATTGAGAAACCCCTACACATCATTGCATTCGTTGCAGTCTGAATCTGCATCCACGATCGGTAGGACTCCAGGTGTTCGGATGGATCCCCAGATCCTTAATACTGGATAACGGGAGGCATCCGAAACCTCTGCGGCATCACTTCAGCCATGATGGCTGAGGTGAAGGGAGGCTCGGTCTCTTCCATCATCGCCTGGATCGTGGCTGGAACTATCGATTGTTGTTGCTTCTTCTCCAACGTCAGGAACTTGTCCTTCAACTCTGTAAATCGTGCCTCCCATGGATCCCTATTTTCTACAACAACCTCTCGGGTATCCTCACCCTCCGGTGTTCTCCCTTCTCTCCTCCATTCTAACTGATGTCGGAGGTCCATGGGCGACAGAGCGGATGTAGCGGAATGAATGGTTGTGGAAACCCGGGTAGTGGCGTTCAACGCGGATCGCTCGCCATGCACCGCAGGAGGGTTCTGGCCTGAACGCGGCACCCCTAAATGCTGGGGGGCCTCAGGTCTTACACTCCTCGGCATAGAGCGGGTCTCCATGAACAGTCCCACCGGTTCGAGAACAGGCTGTTCCTGAACCGGACATGACTCTGGTTCCCTCTACTGCTTCATCTTGTTGATCTCGTCGCGCAGGGCCTGGATATTGTTCTGTATGGCTCGGTATTTACCCGACCGGTTACGAGAACGTTGAGAAGGTCCTGGTGCGGACTCGGCATGAAGCGTTGATGACAACCGAGCCTGCTCGCTCGGTACCGGTTTCACCACTACAGCTTTCTTCTTCCTCGCCATTGCTTAGGTGAATGAGAACCTGACTTCTAGTTTCAGGTTCCCACAGACGGCGCCAAAAAATGTTGATGCAAAAATCTGGTCGGCTCTCCCTCCATGCTTTCAAGATCCTCCGCGTGCCGTCCCTAAAGCCTGCACCTAGAGAAGAGGCAACGGTGACCCTGGCTAAGCTGGAGGACCCTCCGATGCCTAAGTCAGGACAAGAGAATCAGGGTTTATGTCGAGTGTAGAGGAGAGCTTAATTTCGCGTACCTGTAGATGTGGCGATGCGTGCTATTTATACTTGCTTGTGGGGTGGTCTGGATCCGATGATCTCGGCACGATCAGAGGAATTTTGGGATCATGGAGATACCGCCCGCAATCTATTGATTGCGCGCGTATCTGACGGATCATGCACAACTGCGAGCGAAGTTATCGGCCACGTTTGGTTATGGCGGTTTCCATGTTTAGCGAGTGGGGCATGCGCCTCTGATCATCGCCTCGGCTCGGCCAGTCCGACCATAGTCTCAGCATCCGACCCGCAAGTCCGAGCTCACGTGGTCGGTTAAGGGTGCATTGTGGTCTGATCGGATGTGCCTCCCCTCCGAACTGAATTCTGCCTTGAGACTCGCGCGGTGTTGACGCTGAGTCCAGCTTGAATGGATCGCGCCTTAGTCGGAATGGCACTAAGTCAGCTCGGGACAACCAGGCTCGGATCTTCCCATAACATGCAATATACATAGCCATCCCCAAATTACAACCATATTAAGCAATGCCCAACACCATATATAAAACCCATTTCCAGCTACGTTTATGTATAGGCAAACACACTTATCATAGAAATAGACTCTTGTTCAAGAAATTCCATGCTAAAAATACACCCAATAGACATACATAGCTTCTGGAGCATCTCACCCTTTAGCTCCACATCCTTGGTGAGGTCACTACACGCCCTCCAACTCTGCATCAAGTGCATTATACTCTTTTCATGTTCGACACCTTGCTAATCTCCTCAAAACTCAGACTAGAGTGACACTGCAATAGATCTATAGCATGAACACATAAACACTAGATTTTTAGCAGATACAACGATAGATTCAAAACAGATACAACAATAGATCGATAATTGATATAACAACATATTCATGACAGATGCACTAAAGAATTTATATGAGAACCTACACATCCAGCTTTGATTTTTGGCCCGTCCATCTACCTGGTGAGAGCACATAATGCACAGTTTGTACGTTTCCTGTATGGTATGTAATTACTTGTGTGCAGTGCCAGGCCCAAGCATGTCTGGCCTGGTTCATCAGTGTAAGACCCGAGTGCAAGCCTAGCCTGCCCACCTTATGAGCTTGATAGTAGGGCTAAAGGGGCAGACTGGCCAATGGGCTTTTGGCACTGGCTTATTTTGGCCACAGTTGGGCTGAAATACTGTGCCTAGGAGCTCACGTCCTGGCAATATTCTTCAAACAGAAAAAGTTAAAATTCTCTACATTTGTGATTTTTCATACATTGTCCATCCCTGATGAGGTCCACAACATGGATGGGACCAATTGATGCATCATCCATCCAAGGTTGCAGCACAGAAATGGTTCTGCTATCTTACAGTTCTACCAGCTCTGAGGTAACATCTTTCATCCAACCAGTTCCTAAGTTGACGGCAGGGTGTGGTTTTTAGGGTAAACCATAATCCACGGGCCGACAACAAATCAAGGGTCTAAATCTAATATACGTGTGCCACGTCCGTCCGTACGTCCGTCAGTGTTGTGGCAAGGGATAGGGATTTAGGCCTTATTTAAATGGACGCGGATTAGCTACTGACAGGTTGAGCAGACAGACTCCCTGCTGAAGCTACATCACCAAGTTCCGTGGATGTATGTTTTGTATCTACACCGTCCATCCATTTGAAGAGATCATATTGGGGCATGAGTGAAAGAATGAGTCCGATCCAAAGCTCGAATGGACCCCACCATAAAAAAACAGTGGGGAGAGTAACGCCCACCATTAAAAACTTCTAAGAGCCACAAAAGTTTTCCCTTCTTTTATGTCTGTGTTAATACATGAACTGATTAGATCTCAAATAAACATCAAGGTGGACCTCAGGAAAGTTTCAACAGTAGGCGCCACTCTCTCCCACTGTTTTCTGTGTTGGGGTCCACTCCAGCTTTCCAACGTGCCCTAAAATGATCTCTCCAAATGGTTGGACGGTGTGAGTACAACACATACATCATGGTGGCACCCACGGAACTGGTGACGTTGCTTCAGTAGCAAGTCTCCTTACTCGACCTATCAGCAGCTAAACCGAGTCCCGATCAAATGTGGCCTACTAATGATCCGAACCGTTTATTTATACAAGATAACAGTCAAAGGTTGCTGCTTCGATTCAAATAGCGCCCACTAAAGATGGATCATGCACGAAATCTGAAAATCGAATTGCCTACAGAGTAAACTCAGTATGCTTTTATGGTAATGAGTAAATTATGTTACGGCCACCATGATTATTGTATGAATGTAGTGTATACACACCGTCCATCCATTTTCAGCTCATTAGAAGGGGGTTGAGCCTAAAATTAAAGCATATCCAAAGCTCAAGTGGACCACACCACAGGAAACAGTGGAAATAATGATTTCCACCATAAAAACCTTCCTAGGGTCCAGTGATGCTTTATTTATGACAAACATAAATGAAGGAAAAACACAAATATTAATTTGATCCAAAATTTATGTGGCCCAACAGTAAATGTTCGATTCATACTATTTCAGGTTGGATATATTTAATTTTTGAGCTCATGCTTTAAAATTATATGTTAGAAATAAATTCATAAATTTGCACATTCAACGAGAAATGATGCTTTGTACAGCTAGATTTACCTCATCAACGAATGAAGGATAGAAGACTAGTTGAGTCGTTCCGTGACCAATCCCCCTGCTTCTATCCACTGTCCACGCAGAATGATGGAGATGTGCCCCACCTTTCTACGGTCCTCTTCGTTTCCATCTTTTAGTTTCAACCTATGTGACAATTCCGTTGGCATGTCTAATAAGGAGAGCTCTTGGAGTCCCGTGAGGTATTCAATCCCTTCTGGAAGAGTCTTCAACTTTACACGACTGTCCAAACATAGCTTTTCAATGCTTCGCAATGCTCCCTTCTCTATTTACTATCCGATTTAGTTGTGTCATATCGTGTAAGTAAAGTTCCGTGAGCTTAGTGAAATGTCCATCGCAGAAACACAACTGCTGCCCTTCGTAGGCCTTGTGAAGGTACATGCACACCAGATTGGGCAATGCTTGGAGTGATGAAAGCGGATCTTCTTCTCTCAGCTTAGAGTAATATAAACCCAAATGGGTGAGGTTCACAAGGGAGCTAAGCCATCGAGGCACCTTCTCCAAACGCCCGTTCAGGTAAAGCTTATGATGAAGCGGTGGAGGGTTAGGAGAGAGTGCTTCCAATTCAAGTGTTTCTTCCTCTGTACTTGCAGTCACACTCAACTTCAGAAGGTGTTTCATCTTTCCGATTGAATTGCACAACTCAGCTCCATCGATTTCTCTGACCTTAGAAATTTTAAGACTTCTCAGTTGGGTTAAGTTCCCAACTTTTCTAACAATCTCCCCTTCTTTGTCTTCGATACCACGTAGAGTCTGTAAACTTGTTAAATTACATATTCTTATAGGAACTTGGATGCTACTTGTGTAATCAAAACTATTTTGAGACTCGTCAATAATTCGATAAATAAAAAGGTGTCGTAGTTTCCGTAGCTTCACAATCCCACTGGGTAGCCTCTCTAGCTTCGCATTCTTGACATCCAGTGTTTGAAGGTTCTGTAGCTTCCATAAAGATTCGGGAAGCTCCCTAACTTTAGTTTTCCTTGAGTTTAGATACCGTAAATTGAACATGTTAGTCACTTCATCTGGTATGCTTTGGATAGGAACTCCTTCTAGATTTAGGACCCTCAGCAATTTAAAGCTTGATGCCATCGTATTCAAAGAAGATGAAAGAGACATGTTTCCATCAAAAACCATGAGGGAACGAAGATGTGTCATACCTGCGCTCGAATGATTAATTTCGCCACTACTGTAGATTGACATGCGGCGGACTTTGCCATTTTGCATTGCTGCAGCTCATCGTATGTCATGCAGAACTTTTCTTCGTCACTCATGGGTAATGCCACTTCACGCACAATATCGTGCATTCGACAAGCTTTCAACCTTCCAAACTCGTTTGTCTTAACAACCTGAAGCATGTTTCGATGGATGAGTTCCTTCAGGTAGTCTTCTGCCGGCTCCTCCATTGTAATTTTACCTGTCTCCTCCACAAAACCCTCTGCCACCCACAACCAAATCAACTGATTGTGTTGAATTAAGTAATCCTCCGGAAACATGCAACAATACGGGAAACAATGCTTAAGCCGGTAAGGTAGATCATTGAAGCTAAGCAACAGGAAGCGCTTTACTGGTTCAAGCATTTGATTGTTTGTCAATTGTCAGCTCAGGTTTTTGTAGATTCGATTCCATTCCAATGCAGTCTTGTCTCTCAATGATAGGAGGCCTCCCATGGCAACAATTGCTAGTGGCAAGCCTTCACATTTTTTTTTACTATGAATCGAGCCAATGACTCAAGCTCTAAAGGACAGGGTTCACTCCGAAATGCTTCCTTACAGAAGAGCACCCAGGCCTCTTCTTGATCTAGAAGTTGAAGCTTGCAGACACGGCTTCCCTTTCCTGCTGCAGAAGCCACATCAAAGGCTCTCATCGTATCTACTAACCTACTTCCACATCCACAATCTGAAAATATGTCATTTAATTTATTCCAATCATTCATAGTCCAGACATCAACCAAGATAATGAGGTACTTTTTGATTCGAGAAGTCCTCTAACCATCCGCCTCAACTGACCAACATCTTTCGTGTCCAAGTCGTTTTGAACGACCTCTTTCTTAGCCTCAAGTAATTGTTTTATGATGCTTCGTAGTAGCTCATCAATTTTAAGAGACTGTGAGACATAAACACATGTGTAGCAGTCGAAGAGCTTCTTTACTTAATGATTCTTGTAGGCTTTAGCGACAAGAGTGGTTTTGCCCACCCCACCCATCCCTGTCACTGAAATCACCATGCGTCATTTTTCTTCCTCCACTAACCATCCCACTATCAAATCTATTTCTTTCTTCATCCCCACAATGTCATTGTCCACTTTGAAAACAGAAGTTTCTACATCACGTCGCCACAGTTTGCTAACATCAGAGGATCTGGTAACTTCTTCTATTTGGCTGGGTCTTCGCTGAAAAATATTCTGAACATTAACCTTGGTTTCTTGAAGTCGTGTGGCGAACTGATGCCTATTGCAGATATTCTTGGGGATATGGATAATGTCAACGAGAAAACCCTTGAATCCACCTCGTCGTGGCCGGTCCATGCGATACAAGAACTCGTCGATGATATCCTCCACATCATGAGCAGCGTCTCTTACTTCTTCCACCCATGTTTTCATTTCTTCATTGCTATCCTTTCTTCCATCAGCGTCCCTCAACAAGGCTCGCATTCTATCAAGTTCCTTCTTGATTTCTTTAACTTCCTTGCATACTCCTTTTAGTAGAGATACTTCTTCATTTAGAAGGGCACTTAAGTTTTCTAACAAGAATTGAACAACACTCTCTGCCATCAGAATTTCTGTAAAATAGAAAACGAAGACAATCAATGTCAGAAAGAAATATTCAGTTAGTCTTTGGGAATTACTGTATGCATGTACACGTATCTCTCCATTTGTAGAGATATAGGTCTCCCGTTGGAAGAAAACCGAGACAAACATGGTTGCCCTCACCGTGACATGTATGTGAAATCTACTCGGCGCATTATATACATTGGAACAAACCAGGGGAATCCGTAATTTAGGTGGGCAACACCAAGGGAACAAGTTGGGAGACAATGAGTACCACTCTTGATAACACCTGAGCCCACCTGAATTGCGTAATAGCCTCGGTTTGAGCCCTGGGCATAACATTGGGTGATACACATAATAGAAGGATAGGATTTCACATACATAATATGGTGGACCCTATAAAAATCAAGGTTGGGTGTCCCCCTCCAAACAGTTTCTACTGGTGTAGCTCACCTGAGTCACGAATCTGCCTGAATGTTTGCTTTAGACTAACATGGGGTGATGAACTTGATGATCCTAATGGATTTCACACATACATGACTGTGGAGCCTGCCCTAGCCGGACCTGGCAGGGATGCTCTCTCTCTATACATACACAAACATTTTTCAGCAAAATGAGGTGCAAAGGTTGTTGTCGGCCCCGTCTGATCTGTTGATGAGATCCACTTCGACTATCATGTATTTATTATCTCATTTGACCTCCAAAAATCAGGGCAATCCTTGTGGCCCAACAACGTGTAGGAAGAGTTGAAGTGGACGCCCCCATCGTAACCTCAACATAGCTTGATTTTTTAAGTCTATAATCACCCGGGGTAGGTATTTCATATCGATGGATTGGATGGCATATACGCAACATGGTTAGTCTTGTATGAGAATGCGGGACGCAGATTAGCTACTGACGCCTTTAGCAGCTATCACGCTGCTGAAGTGATGTCACCAAGATCTGTGGGCCCAACATGATGTATGTGTTGTACCAACACCGTTGAAGTGATGTCACCAAGATCTGTGGGCCCAACATGATGTATGTGTTGTACCAACACCGTCTACCAATTTTGTCAAGATTATTTTAGAGCATGAGCTTAGAAATGAGGCAGATTCAAAACCCAAGTGGACCCTGTTACAGAAAACAAGCGGACAGTGATGACCACCGTTGAAACTTTCTTAGGGCTTATTTTAGATCCAGTCAGTTCATAAATTTACTTGGATGTGGATTAAGGTAAAACACAAATATCAGCTTGATCAAAAACTTCTGTAGGCTTCAAGAAGTTTTTAATAGTAGGCGTTCAATCCTGACTGTTTTCTGTGATTGGTCTGCTTGAGCTTTAGATCTGCCCCAGTTTTTGGCTCATACCTTAAAATGATCTTTCCAAATGGATGAACGGTTTGGATACAACATATATATATATATATATATATATATATATTATGATGGGCCCAACTGATTTCGCAATCCAATCTCAATTCGAGCATGCAATTCCAAAAGTCTCGGCTTGAGTCATTTTGGTCGATCGAAGACACACTCTCTTTCAATGTGGCTGAATCATAGCCACTCATTTTACGACTTATATGAAAGCTTGCATATAAACTCCTTGCAATACAATGTACAAGAGACCGAGTATGTATGTATATGTATATGTGTATATATATATATATATATATATAGAGAGAGAGAGAGAGAGAGAGAGAGAGAGAGAGAGAGAGAGAGAGAGATGTCACCAAGTTACGTGGCCCCCACCACACCATGATGTATATGTTATATTCAAACCAGTCATCCATTTGTAGAGTTCATTTTAGGACATGAGCCAAAAAAAAATAGTCTAAGTCAAAGCTTAAGTTGACCGCACTAGAGAAGATAGTGTGGATTGAATGATCACCATTAAAATCTTCTTGGGCCATGGAAGTCTTGGATCAAACTGATATTTTTTTCCTTAATCAAAGTATGTGTGACTTTTTGAATGGGTTGGATTGCAAATGAACATCATGGTGGGCATTAGGCAGTTTTCAACTGTGGTTGTCATTATCATCTGTTTTATGTGGTATGGTCCACTTGAGCTTTGGATCTCCTAAACTTTAGGGTTCATGCCCTAAAATAATATGGCCGAATGGATAAAAGTTTTGGATATAACACACATCATGGTGGGCCTATAGAACTTGATGACGGAAACTAAAGTCGGGCGTGGATTGGGTACTACCCTGTTGAGACCTAGCTAAAGGCAGACAATCCTAATAGGGTCTGTGGGCCCACTGTAATGTATGTCTTTAATCCACACCATCCATCCATTGTGAAAAATCATTTTATGACATGAACCAAAAAATGAAGCAGATTGAATAATCGAACGGACCACATGTAACGTCTCGGACTTTTGTATTTTGAATTTTTAAAATTCCTTTTTTAAAAAATTGTTAGAATTAGCTTATTTTTCATCTTTTTTGGTCTTAAACACTTGATATTAGCCTATACGCAGGTGTTATCATTAAAGAACTGCATAAATTCAGTCCATTAATCATAGGAAGCTAACAAGTTCATCTATGTCGTAATTCTAGCTAACTTATCACTGACTAATTAATACAACCATAACTAAATAAAGACCTACCTAAAGCCAAGACAAGTAGGGGAGAATGTTGATTAATAAACTGATCAAATTGACCCAGTTACTCTATTATCCTATGAACCAATAGTTTAAGGTGTTCAGGATCGAATAGTCATTTCCACTAATTATGAATAAGCTACATTATGAACTTAGATAATCTAACTCATAATCACTGCGCACAAGAAATATATTACCCAATTCATTCTAAAAATGTCCTGATTATCCGAACAAGCTATACACTGCTCGTAAGTAAGCCACTAAATCCGTAAGTATATAAAGGTGTTCGTCTTAGAGGCCTTGACGTTCATCATGGGAAGCTGAGACAACGCATTGAATCACTCAACTTGGGCTAGCAAGGCGAGTACATGAGGTGTACAAATGGCTTTAGAATTTTTCAGGAACTTAAGTTAATTTTCTTCAACCAAATCTTGACAAAGTTGTGGCTTTCGGACCATTAGATCATGATCAAACTAAAGACACTGACGAAAGATATTATGCTGGCCATATTCATATAGCCACAACTCTGATCATCCATTAATGACCTTTGAATTGAAATATGACTTTAACCATTAATCGACACATCCAGATGTAAGAACGGTCACACTCTTATGTAAATCCCCACTAAAGTCAAATATTCCATAACTTAGATCGATGCATGAAATTTCTTATGGCCCCAATAGTGGAAATTAACCTCACATAGAGTTAATACCCTGAACCCTCAGTCATGGGGGCCATTTGCACCATTTCCTATGACAAAATGCTCACTCATTTTAATGCTTAGCTTGTTGGTGATTGATTAGGGTTTGTGATGATAATGGTAGATTTCAAGGGTGTTTAATGTGTTTATAGCATTCGTCATGTTCCTTGCATATATTGTTGTAACTTGAATACGGATACTTGTAAATTCTAATTGATGTCTTCCTTTAGATACATTGCTTTATTAGAGTTAAGCTGGAGATCCCCGTTAATATTAAATAAATGTTATATCATTGATTAGTTATATTCTATAAGGTAGGCTATAATAAAAAGAGTCAAGCCATGACTAACCTTAAAACAAGGGGTGGTCACCGAATTTGGCCATCTCGACTCATGTGGCTGACCGAGGCGGAAATCGGGTGATTGACAGTAGTTGGAACTATATGAAATGCTTACACTTAATGCCAGTCTATCCAGGGTTTTCCTTGGACAATCAGATTCGTCCATTGTGCGGATAGATCGCATATATGACCTATGTTTATAACACGATATGGAATCTGAGATACCTTATTTATAACAAGTGAGATTCATTCATAATTATTACCACGATACGATGTGAAATGACTCGAGGGTTGAATATGGTGGTATGAGACACTGCCTATGAGTTATCAGCATATAGTAGGGTGTCGAGCATGCCACATCGATAAAACATTAGGTGAGGAGCCCGACATGTTGGTAAAACATTGAGTTACCAACTTCTCCGTAGTGACCGTCGAGCACATAGGAATGTCGTGACCCTCTCGTGATGATGATGATATGAGTGGTATGCTTTCTCCACACTTGGGTTGGGTGATGACCTTTACCTCTAGTCGTGGTCGTCCTTGGGCAATTAGCCCTACTACAAATCCAATAAAGTTATAGGGACTTAGGGACAATGAAACCCAAAGTGGATCAAGGGATACTGGTGAAGAGCCGCCTAGTGGCACAACGAATTACGTGATCTGGATAGAGACCTATGATTCGACAGCGGTATTCCTGTTTCGTCAACTGGATGTTTAACCTGAATATTAATAAACACTCGACTAATCATGCATTTCATAACTTTTATTGGGTTGTGTGCGGGCTAACCATTGTGCATATGTTGACGTCCTCGCTAGTAATAACATTAATATGGTTCTATATTGGTATCATTAATCATGGTCCATGCACACACATTTAAAGTCATGATTCATACATTTAAAGAACTAGAGATAGGGTTTTGTTTTGATATGTCATCATTGTCTATGCCTGTATCTATTTGATAACATGTGAAACTTAGGATAATAGTAACACTTAGTTGATCACTCACACTTCCACCTAAGATGGTGTTTTAAAAGATCAAACATGTAATATTATTGATATATGTACCACCGAGATCTCAGATGGGTAGGCTTAGATCCGCTTCCACCATCATCGTTATGTTTTGAAGTGTTGGGCAAAAATAAAATACTTTATACTTTATTTATTCTGAATGGACGAATTAGATAAAACATTTATATCATGCTGGCCCCACGGAGCCCCTAATGGGATCTTCCATCTCTAGCTAGTTTTGGGTTAGTACGACTCTTGCCCAATGCAATCTGCTTCGAGCTAGACATGAATTTCCTACCCCAAGGCATTCGTGGGTAGGAAGTTAGGTGGGGCCCACCGTGATATTTGTGATAAATTGGCTTTGTCCACCTATTTTGAGAGCTCATTTTAGAACATGTGACCAAATATGAGGTGGATCTAAAACTCAAGGGGGCCACACGAGAGGAAACAATGGAGAATAAATGACTACTGTTGAAACATTCATATGGCTATAAAAGTTTTGTATTAGGCTAAGATTTTTATGTTTTCAATTCATCCCAGTTGGACTGAACTTATAGATAGTTTGGATGACATATAAACATCAAGGTAGAGCCCAAGAATCTTTCAACGGCATGCATTTCTTTCCCCACTCTTTCCTCACGTGCGACCCGTTTGAGTTTTGGATCTTAGTCATTTATGGTTGCATGTCATAAAATGAGCTTTAAAAAATGGATGGATGAAATAGATTTTGCACAAACATCAAGATGGGCCCAACTTAGGTTCCCTTCAAACTAAAGTCTTTGGCAAGAAATTGACTAGAGATGAAAGAAAATTGTGTAGGGTGCAAATTCGGTATAAATATTTTTTTCATGCAGTGCGTATATGACTCCCCTACACTATGGTTTGTATGAGAGCATTACTATATATATATATATATATATATATATATATATATATATATATATATATATATATATATATATATAGGGATGCACACGGTTTGGTTCGGTCCGGTTTTGCAGTGAAACCAAAACTAAACCGTTCTTTACGGTTCCAGAATTTTCAGAACCGGAACCGGACCGTTAGCACCTAGAACTGAACCGGAACCAGACCGTGAAAACCGGATCGGTTCCATGGTTCTGGGCTTTTTATAATTCGGCCCAATTGCATGTTCTCTTTTATAATTTAGCCCATGTCCATTCATGTTGTGATCCACTTAATGAATGGTTTAGATATTGTATATGGTGTGAAAAAAATACATTTATGGAAACAAGCTAAGGGTGCATTGTAAACCATAAATCATGAGTCAAATATACAACAAAAATATATTGTAAACTCACGGTTTCAGATTCAGTTCCATGGTTTGGTTTCAAGTTCGGTTCCACGGATCGGATCCATAGTTTGGATTCACGGTTCGGTTCGGTTCTACATGCCCCCAAACCGGAATCGAACCGAAATAAACAGTTATTTAATTTTTAGAACTAGAACCGGTACTGGTGCACTCTAGAACCGGACCAAATCGGACCGTTTGGTCGGTTCCAGTCCAGTTCCACGGTTTTACCGATTCGATGTGCAACCGTGTATATATATATATATATATATATATATATATATATATATATATATATATATATATATATATGTGTGTGTGTGTGTGTGTGTGTGTGTGTGTGTGTGTGTGTGTTTGGTCGCGTGTCTTAAAATAAGCTTGAAAAATATATTGGAGGGATAGATTTCTATCAAACTTCATGGTGGGCCTCACTTGGATTTTCCTCTCATGAAAACCTTTAGCGGGAAATTCACGTTAAAATGGAAGTGGATTGTGTGGGGGACAAATTAGGTGTTAAACACTTTTTCCTTTTGTGGACATAAAGCTCCCCCGCGTTATGGTTTGTAGTGGAGCATTACTCATATATGTACCTATTTAATTATTATTAAGGTGGCATTTGAATCTTAAGTTACTTAACATAAGGTACTTATATCTCAATTAACTTATCTTAGTTTGTACCTCTCAATCAGACAAATACGCTATTAAGCTGATAAGTATGTTAGCAAAGAAATACTTATCAACTTCTCATGTCTTTGTTCTCTCTTGATATCTCTCTTTAGATAAGTAACTAATTTCAGATAAGGGTTGGTTTCAGTTTTCATCTCATAAGTAATACTTAGCCAGGTAATTTTTTTCTATTTTTTTGTTAGCATGCTAGTATACTCACTGTCAAATCACACTTCACTGTTAGCCACCTCACCAGGCACCGATGCTAAGACTTGCGTTGAAACGTGGTATCTTTGACCCTTATCTAAGTAATCACCGCGTCGTTTCCGATGCAGAGGTTCACGGCTTAACTCTAGAGCATTGGAATCCAGGACAACTGCAAAATGAATGTAGGGCCATCGTGCCTCATTTAGGGCATGGCCCAAAAATGAGGCGGATCCAAGCTCAAGTGGACCACGCTATAGGAAATTGTGATAAATCATTTACCCACTGTTAAATACTTCTTAAGGCTCATAGATGCTTTGGAGAAAGCTAATAGTTGTGGTTTGCCCTTATCCATGCCTGTGTAACCTTATGAAGGGTCTAGATAACAAATAAACTTCAATGTGAGCCTGGTGAAAGAAAAAGCTTTCAATGGTGAACGCATTAAGAACACTGTATCCTTTGGTGTGGGTCAGTTGAGCGTTGGATCTGCCTTTCTTTTTTTCTGTTTTTCTTTTTTTAAAAAAAAAAAAATTATGCCCTAAAATGTTCTGTTAAAATGGATTGACGGCATGATTATGTCAAATATATCACAGTGTAGCCCACTAATTTAAGTCAAATTTTCTGGACCTTTTTTTAAAACAAAAATACCGTGGATTATCAAACAAGGTGGATAAGTAATAATTACCCATTCACCGTGTATTCCAGCGTACGGTGAAAAAACAAACAGGCCTAAGTAAATTTGGAAATGTAAATATCATACTAATAAGGTAATATTTTCTAAAATTCCCTTTGTAACATTCTGTATATGTAAAAGTGAAATATATCCTAGGAGATTTATACAGCTGTATGTGCAGTTGTCATGCATATCTACATTCTGTATATGTAAAAGTGAAATATATCCTAGGAGATTTATACAGCTGTATGTGCCGTTGTCATGCATATCTTAATTTTTCTGAAAAAAAGAAAAACGGAAAAAGGTCTGGACCCCGTGGGAGGACAAATGCTAGTGAATGGTGAGCGGAATTGGATTGTTTTGCGTCAGCACCTGTCACCGGGGCAATCGTTAGGCATGACCCTGTGGGTCCACCGTAATGTATGTGTTTTATCCATGCATCCATCCATTTTTCTAGCTCATTTTAGTATGAGCCTATAAAAAAGAAGTGTATCCAAAGATCAAGTGGATCACACTACAGGAAATTATAAAGATTGAATGCATATGGTTGAAAACTCCATGGCGGCCTCAAAAGATTCAGATCATGCTGATTTTTTTCCCCTTCATGAAGGGATGTGTGACGTTATGAACAGGTTGGATGGAAAACAAACATCATGGTTGGCTGTTGAAAGATTTTAACTTTCGGTGTTATTATTCCAAATGTAGATCATGTGTTTCGTAGAAACAGTGGGCAGCTGATTCCACCATTAGTATTCGTCTATCGAACTGTAAGTGCTATATTGCCAGTTTTTTTTTTTTTTTTTTTAATAATAATATATATTAAAAAATACATTTTAGCAAAAGTCTTAATGGAAGCGTAGAGTTTCGTTTGGAAATCAGATTGCATACGGAGTACAGTACCCTCACCTCTCACCGTGCTGAGTAAACTCGGTTGGGCACCTTGTATGTATGAATTCTATGCACGGTGTCCATCTGTTTTTCTATGTAACTTAAGGGGTTAAGCCTAAAATTGAAGTATATCTAAATATCAAGTAAATCATACCACAGTAAACAGTGGGGATAATGTATTTTATCCGCTTTGCCCATCAATTTTAATAGTGGACGTAATTCTCTCCACTGTTTTCTATGGTGGGGTTCACTCGAGTTCCACTGTTTTCTATGGTGGGGTCCACTCGAGTTTTGAATATGATTTATTCTTTGGCTCATGCCTTAAAATGATCTATCCAAACAGTATGAATACAAAAGATACATCATCATGGGACCCACTAACTAGGTGACGTCACTTTGGTAGCTAGTATCACTGCTCAACCCGTCCGTTGAATCCCCGAATGAAGGGAGCGGATTGCATAGTAACTCAAAACACTAGCCTACGGAGGAAACTCTGTGGGGTCCACCATGATTTATGTATTTTATCACCAAATAAATTTAAGTTTGGGACAAAAAATGAAGCAAATAAAATATTCAAATGGAACACACCATAGTAAACGGTTGAATTAAACATTTACCAATGAAAAATTCTTTAGGGCTACAAAAGTTTTGTATCAAGTTTATATTTGTATTTTCGTTCATCCATGTTTTTATGATTTTATGAACAGGTTAGATGACAAATAAACATTACTAGGAGGCGTAGCAAGGTTTGAACGGTGGAAATTATTATCCCCACTGTTTACTATGGTATGATCCACTTGATATTTGGATATACTTCCATTTTGGGGTCAACCCCTTAAATTAGATGGAAAAACCAATGGACTGAGTGGATAGACCACATACATACAAGGTGGGCCCAACTGAGTTTACTCAATACGGCAAGAGCATACTGTACTCCGTATTCAATCCGGTTTCCAAACAAAGAGAAAATGACCACTGTAGACAAAACCTTTTACCCAGCGGTTTTTAATCGCGGAATACAAACTTAAGTTACCAACTTAGACTAGCACGTGCGGACAGCGACTTTGAGGACGAAACTACCCCTCCTTTTTACTGCCGTTGCTTTTCCTCTCCCTCACTTCTCTCGCTCCATTTTTTTTTTGAAAAAGGACGAAAACTCCACCGCTACATCTGTTGCTTGGATCGCACCACGCTCTAGCTGGATCCCACCCTCTCTATTCATCAACATTAGGGGTGTAGACGAACCGAGCTAGGTCGGTTAGCTCGCTTGACTCGAGTTGAAAAAGCTTGATTCAACTCGGTTCAAAGCTAAGTTCAAGCTGAGTTGAGCTGATTTTTTGAGCTCGAAAATGAGTTCGAGCAAGCCTCAGCTCGACTCAACTTGGACAGAATCCAGCTCGAATCGGACCAGTTCAATGAATCGGTTACTCTGCCATTAATGTTGCTCACCAACTGTCTGATACAATGACTCAACGAAATGTGACCGGCGGCAAGGAAAGTATGTACATGAAACAAATACCTTTTTTCTCTTTATTTTTCTTAGTTTTTATGTTGCTTAGAAGGTATTTGATAAAATACCTATAAAACAATTGCATTTGTTTGTAAAATAGTGAGATTTTGAAGTTGCAACTCAGGTGTTTGTGAAAATGCCTCAATGGCGAACTCGGCTCGAGCTGCTGACTAAACCAAGCTAAGATGGCCAGTCAAGCTCAAGGACCGAGCCTAGCCGAGTTCAAGCTGAGGTCAGCCAGTGGCCGAGCCAAGTCGACATGAAAATGTTTATTTGGTTTGACTCGATGTACACCCCTAATCAACATTATCTCGTTTTTCCTGAAAATGTTCCCTCCACGGAAGACAGTACGCATGACAGGTATGATATACATTTACCTAAACGGCGTAAATTTTTTGTGGGCCATTGAAATGCCGAATGAAGCTCCCATCTTGGTTTTCGGTTCATCCATGCGAAAATCATCCTATGAACATGATGGATTACAAGTAAAACATCATTATAGGGGCATAACAAGGTTTCCACGGTGGAAACACTATTTCCTGTTGTGTGATCCACTTGATATTTCAATATTCCACTATTTTGGACTGAAACCCTTGCTTTAGATGGAAAAATGGATGAATGTCATGGATAGTCCACGTACATTCAAGGTGGGCCCAACTTAATATTTTTAATTTTTTAATTTTTTTAATAATTTACTATTAATTTTTTTTAGGTTAGCTTGTTAATACACACCCATGTCAATACACACACTCCATGTTAGCCACCCCCACTAGGAATCGATACCAGGACCTCAAGTGTTGACATGAGGTATCTCTACTTAGTCTGCCAATTGAGCTATGGATCTAGGTGTGCCCAACTTAGTCAACTCAGCACTATAAGTGCCTACTGAAAATTTTATGAACCGCTCGGTCAATTTCATTAATTGCTTGATCAAATTCACCGAAGAGAATTTCATGTAAATCTCGGTCAATTTCATTAACTGATCGGTCAAATTCAAAAAAGCAAATTGTTAGGCTAGGTCAATTATATTTAAAGTTCATTCCAATTCATGTTAGCCTCACCCAATTTCAAGCTTGCCTCGCTCAAATTGATGTTTCCCTTGCTCAATTTCTCGGTTGCTTCGTTGAATTTTTTTCGTTGCCTTGCTCAACTCCTAGGTTGTCTCGCTCAATTTCTAGGTTCCCTTGCTCAATCCTTGCTCCAATTTCTACGTTGCCTCGCTCGCCTCACTCAATTTCTAGCTTCCCTCGCTCAATTCCTAAGTTGCCTCACTCAATTTCTAGCTTCCCTCGCTCAATTCCTAAGTTGCCTCGCTCCAATTTCAATGTTCCCTCGCTCAATTTCTAGCTTCTTTGCTCAATTCGTAGGTTGTCTCTCTCAATTTCTAGGTTCCCTCGTACAATTTGTAGCTTCCCTCGCCTCGCTCAAATCCTAGGTTGCCTTTTATAGTGTGGTCCACTTGATAGTTAGATCTATCTTATTTTTCGTCCCAAGCCTTAATATGAGCTCGTAAAATATATGGACAGTTTGGATATAACACATACATCATGATGGGACCCACAAAAGCAGCATAGCAAAAAAAAAATAATAATAATTCAGTTTGCCCCGCTCAATTTCTAGTTTGCCCCGCTCAATTTTCAGTTTACCCTGATCAATTGAGCGTTTACCCCACTCAATTTCCAGTTTGCCCCGCTCAATTTTCAATTTGCCCAGCTCAATTTTCAGTTTACCCCGCTCAATTGAGCGTTTACCCCGCTGAATTTTCAGTTTGCCCTGCTTAATTTTCAGTTTGCCCCGCTTAATTTTCAGTTTACCTCGCTCAATTTTCAGTTTGCCCCGCTCAATTTTCAGTTTACCCCGCTCAGTTTGCCTCGCTCAATTTCTAGTTTGCCCCGTCAATTTCCAGTTTGCCCCGCTCAATTTCCGTTTACCCCGCTCAATTTCCAGTTTACCCCGCTCAATTCCTAGTTTGCCCCGCCCAATTTCCAGTTTACCCCGCTCAATTTCCAGTTTGCCTTGCTCAATTTTCAGTTTGCCCCACTTAATTTCCAGTTTACCCCACTCAAACTGAATTTTTTTTTCTTTTGTGGGTCCCATCATGATGTATGTGTTATATCCAAACCGTCCATATATGAGCAGGGCAAACTGAAAATTAAGCGGGGTAAACTGAAAATTGAGCGGGGCAAACTGAAATTTTGGTTATATGTTTTGGTTTAGGTTTAAGTTAAGGTTTAGGTTTAGGTTTAGGTTATATGTTTTAGGTTATAGGTTAATGCTTTAGGGAATTAAGAATAGGTTAAGGTTTAAGTTTAGGGAATTAGGTTTAGGTTTGAGATCGGGTTTAGTTTGGGTTTTCAAGTTTAGGTTTAGGTTAAGGAGTTGAGATTAGGATTAAGTATAGGTTTAGGTTTAAGGATTTGAGAATATATTTAGGTTTTAGGTTTAGGTTTAGGTTTAGGTTTTAGGTTTAGGTTAAGGTTATAGGTTTAGGTGTAGGTTATAGGTAATAGCTTTAGGGAATTGAGAATAGGTTAAAGTTTAGGTTTAGAAAATCAGGTTCGGGTTCGGGATAATCCCTAAAAAATAAAAATAAAAAAAGTGCATTGCATTGACCCGGTCGACCCCAACTCGCTGGCTTCTTTTTCATTTTTTTTTTTTCCTTTTCCCTGTTGTAATCTCCGCTGGGATTTGAGTTTAGGTTATAAGTTTAGGTTTAGGTTATAGGTTATAGGTTTAGGATAAGGTTTAGGTTTAGGTTATAGGTTTTGGGATTTGAGAATGGGTTCGGGTTAGGTTATAGGTTTTGGTTTTGGTTTAGGTTATAGGTTATAGGTTTAGGATAAGGTTTAGGTTTAGATTTAGGTTATAGGTTTTGGAATTTGAGAATGGGTTCGGGTTAGGTTATAGGTTTTGGTTTTGGTTTAGGTTATAAGTTTTGGAATTTTCTGATTTCCTAAACCTGAACTTTAACCTATTCTCAATTCCTTAAAGATATTACCTATAACCTACACCTAAACCTATATCCTTAACCTAAACCTAAAACCTAAACCTAAACCTAAAACCTAAATGTATTCTCAAATCCTTAAACCTAAACCTACACCTAATCCTAATCTCAACTCCTTAACCTAAACCTAAACTTGAAAACCCAAACTAAATCCGATCTCAAACGTGAACCCGATTCCCAAAACCTAAACCTTAACCTATTCTCAATTTCCTAAAGATTTAATCTATAACCTAAACCTAAACCTAAACCTAAACCTTAACCTAAACCTAAACCAAAACATATAACCAAATTTTTACTTTGCCCCGCTCAATTTTCAGTTTGCCCCGCTCAATTTCTAGTTTGCCCAGCTTAATTTTCAGTTTGCTCCGCTCAATTTTCAGTTTTCTCCGCTCATATATGGACGGTTTGGATATAACACATACATCATGATGGGACCCACAAATAAAAAAAATATATTTCAATTTGCCCCGCTCAATTTCTAATTGAGCGTGACAAACAGGAAATTGAGCGGGGCAAACTAGAAATTGAGCAGGGCAAACTGAATTTTTTTTTTTTTTTTGCTATGTTACTTTTGTGGGTCCCATCATGATGTATGTGTTATATCCAAACCGTCCATATATTTTTCGAGCTCGTATTAAGGCTTGAGACGAAAAATAAGATAGATCTAACTATCAAGTGGACCACACTATAAAAGGCAATGGGAAATTGAACGTCTACCATTGAAACCCTTTTAGGGGTTATAGAAAATTTAGATCATTATGAAATTTTTTTCCCTCTTCATCCAGGTCTTTTTGACCCTATGAATGAACTTAGATGAGGAGGATTTCTCATAAACATCACAGTGGGCCCCCTAAAGGTTTCTAATGGTTGACGCTCATTCAACACTATTTCCTGTAATATGGTATACTTGAGAACTGGATATATCTCATTTTTGGTCTCATACCATAAAATGATCTGAAAAAATATATGAATTGATCGAGACAGCCTACGAATTGTGTGAGGGAAGGTAGAAATCCAGTGAGGCAATATATAAATTGAGCGAAGGAACCTAGGAATTGAGCGAGACAACCTAGCAATTGAGTGATGCAACGTAGAAATTTAGCGAGGCAACTTAAGATTTGAGCGAGGTTCCCTCGCTCAATTTCAACGTAGCCTAAACCTCGCTCAATTTCTAGGTTCCCTCGCTCAATTTCTAGCTTTCCTCGCTCAAATCCTAAGTTGTCTCGCTCAATTTTTAGATTCCCTCGCTGAACTCATATGTTACATCACTCAATTTCTAGCTTCCCTCACTCAATTCATACCTTATTCTGCTCAATTTTCAATTTACTCACTCAATTTCATATTTTTCTTGCTCAATTTTTAGTTTGACCATGAAGTGATTGAAATTGATCATGAAGTGAATGAAATATATTTTCGACCATTGACCTGATGAAATCTTGAAAAATAATTAGGTTGATTGGCTAAAATAGCTTCTCCTACCCCAAAATCATATGTGGTATGTCAAATAACTAATTTTAGTTTAGAAGATATTCTTGTTAAATGAATAAAGAAAGAAATGAAAAAAAAAAAAAGAGAAAAATATACACACACACACACACACATATTTATAAAAACATGTATTAAAGAAAAATGTAGGTACAATAAAGTTCTTCATGTAAAAAATAAAAATAAAAAAAAAAAAAAAAAAAAGTGCATAGCATTGTAGCTATGGCTACGGTTATTATACGTAGCCATAGACCGGTCGACCGGGTTGACCCGGTCAACCTCAACGTACTGTCGTCTTTTTCATTTTTTTTTTCCCTCTCCTAGTTGTAATACCCACTGATTTTTGTGGGTCCCATTATGAGGTATATGTTATATCCAAACCGTCCATCTATTCGGTGAACTCGTATTAAAGCTTGAGATGAAAAATAAGACAGATATAGCTATCAAGTTGACCACACAGTGAAAGGTAATGGGGAATTAAATGTCTACCATTGAAACCCTTTTAGGGGTTGCAGAAGTTTTGGATCATAATGGAATTTGTTTTTCCTCTTCATCCAGGCCTTTGTGACCTTATGAATAGATTGGATGGAAAATAAATGTTATGATGGGCCTTACAAAAATTTTTAACGGTGAAAATCAATTTTCCCGCTGCTCTTTGTGGTGTGGTCCATTGATTTATGGATAAGATTTTTTTTTTTTTGGATAATGCTCCGAAATGATTTTGAAATATGGATGAACGTTGTGGATATGATAAATACATAGCTGTGGGGCCATGTAACTTTGATCTCTCCTAAGCCGTTCGTACAACTCTCAGTTGGAGGAGCGTCAGCTCTCGTCTTCGCAGTGAAAAGGAGGGGTAGTTTCGTCCTCAAAGTCGCTGTCCGCACGTGCTAGTCTAAGTTGGTAACTTAAGTTTGTATTCCGCGATAAAAACCGCTGGGTAAAAGGTTTTGTCTACAATGGTCATTTTCTCCCAAACAAAGGTAATGCTGATGTACTTCCCTGGCACACTGAGGCTCTTACTGTGCCAAGGGCGTATATTACATTTTGGTCAAATATTCATCAATCCTGACCATCCATTAGTTTTTCCTTAATTTTCTTGGGCCAATGCTAGGAAAAAAAAAATTAATATTAACTATACGATGCTATCTTTTCAAACAATGGCCTCTCATTTTATAAGTTGGCTTCCAAAGCCATTGTCGGATGGTTTCACCTGATCAACATGAGCATTCTTCATGGCTAACGAAATGTTGGTCAAATCTGATGGACGATCCTGATTGTTTATTTTGATCATTCAGCTGTTTAAACCAAGAGATGTATTAAGAGCGTCCATGTTCCTTGGACGTACTGTATAATTCTATAAACTGTGCTTTAGAAGAGTATCTATGATTATACACATGCATGTGTATATATAATGTACAGCTCTCATCCATGTTTACAATGCAGACGGAGCCTCCCTTTCGATGCCACACACCCTGAATTTGACATGGTTCAATAGATCCCAACCGTTCGATCGATGACTTTTAATTTGACAGTTGAAAGGAGTGAGATTACCTGATAATAGGGTCTTTGTGCTGTAATCATTCACACGGAGATGGTTCACCATTAGATGGACAGTGCATATTATAAAATGTGTTGGTGAAATAGATGTACGGAGTGGATATAGCATAGACATCATGATGGGTCCCTCAGAGGTTAGGTTACAGGGGATTCATGCACCCCCAAGTTTCAATAATAGAATCTACGAAGAGAAAAGGGTAAGCATCCAAGTTTCAAAACTAGATTCTGTAAAAAGGAAAAGTGAAGCATTTCTATTCTATCTTTAAAACATCATCCTATCCATCGGACATTTTTGTCATTCCTTTCCTTTCTCCTTCTCATATTTGAGTGAGGGGTGTGAAATTCCGGTTCCAAAAGATCGAGGCTGAGCGTTCTCCGACGCTGCAGAGAAGCATCCTATAATTTTAATTTCCGGTATGGTTCTCTCTCTTCTTCCCACCCATTGAGTTCGTTTTGATCATGCATTCAGGTACACCAGGGAAGCGGATTTCTTGGCCCACCATGTTTAATCCACACCGTCCATCGATATTGGTAGCTGGTTTTAAGGCGTAAGCCTAAAACGAGTGCGGATCCTCTGTTTCGTGGAAACAGTGAGCAGTTGGTTCCACCAGGTACACGTCACTGTAGTTAGTTACATTTCAGCAAAAGTCTAACGATAACTTTAGATGATTTCGTTTGGAGAAATTTCCGACTGTACGACCCATTTATGGCCCATTCCCGATAAAAATTCACTTTACGGTAAATTCAATTCACTTCATGGCCAGTTCAATTTAAAAATTCAATTCACGGTCAATTCAATTCACTTCACGGTCAATTCAATTCATTTCATGGCCATTTTCATATACTTCGCAGTTATTTCATTTCACTTCACTTCACTGTCATTTTCATGCATTTCACGGTCACTTCTGGCGATTCCGTGTTCATTCACGGTCAATTCGATGCACTTCACAGTCAATTCACTTCACTTCACGGTCATTTTCAGGCACTTCGCAGTCAATTCACTTCACTTCACCATCATTTCCATGCATTTCACGGTCAGTCCCAGCGATTCCGTGTTCATTAACGGTCAATTCGACGCACTTCATGGTCAATTCACTTCATTTCACGGCCATTTCCACATACTTTGCAGCCAATTCACTTAACTTCACCATCATTTCCATGCATTTCACAGTCATTCCCGGCGATTCCGTGTTGATTCACGGTCAATTCGACGCACTTCAAGGTCAATTCACTTCACTTCACGGGCATTTCCACGCACTTCGCGGTCATTTCACTTCACTTCATCGTCATTCCGATGCATTTCACGGTCATTCCCGGCGATTCCGTGTTCATTCATGGTCAATTCGACACACTTCACGGTCAATGCACTTCACTTCACGGCCATTTCCACGCACTTCGTGGTCAATTCACTTCACTTGACCGTATTTTCCATGCATTTCACGGTCATTCCCGGCGATTTCGTGTTGATTCACGGTCAATTCAACGCACTTCACAGTCAATTCACTTCACTTCATGACCATTTCCACGCACTTCGCGGTCATTTCACTTCACTGCACCGTCATTTCCATGCATTTCATGGTCATTCCTGGCGATTCCGTGTTCATTCACAGTCAATGCGACGCACTTCACGGTCAATTCACTTCACTTCACGGCCATTTCCACGCACTTCACGGTCAATTCACTTAACTTCACCATCATTTCTATGCATTTCACAGTCATTCCCGGCGATTCTGTGTTGATCCACGGTCAATTCGACGCACTTCAAGGTCAATTCACTTCACTTCACGGGCATTTTCACGCACTTCGCGGTCATTTCACTTCACTTCACCGTCATTTCCATGCATTTCACGGTCATTCTCGGCGATTCCGTGTTGATTCACGGTCAATTCGATGCACTTCACGGTTATTTCACTTCACTTCATGGCCATTTCTACGCACTTCGCGGTCAATTCACTTCACTTCATCGTCATTTCCATGCATTTCACGGTCATTCCTAGTGATTCCGTGTTGATTCACGGTCAATTCGACGCACTTCACGGTCAATTCACTTAACTTCACGGCCATTTCCACGCACTTCGTGGTCAATTCACTTAACTTCACAGTCATTTCCATGCATTTCACAGTCATTCCCAGCGATTCTGTGTTGATTCATGGTCAATTAGACGCACTTCACGGCCATTTCTACGCACTTCGTGGTCATTTCACTTCACTTCACCGTCATTTCCATGCATTTCACAGTCGTTCCTGGCAATTTCGTGTTGATTCACGGTCAATTCGACGCACTTCACTTCACGGCCATTTACACGCACTTCGTGGTCAATTCACTTCACTTCACCGTATTTTCCATGCATTTCACGGTCATTCCCGGCGATTTCGTGTTCATTCACGGTCAATTCAACGCACTTCACGGTCATTTCACTTCACTTCACGACCATTTCCACGCACTTCTCGGTCATTTCACTTCACTGCACCGTCATTTCCATGCATTTCACGATCATTCCAGGCGATTCTGTGTTCATTCACGGTCAATGCGACGTACTTCACGATCAATTCACTTCACTTCAAGGCCATTTCCACGCACTTTGTGACGCCCCGGTCACTGCTACATGTGGGCGGGCACATGTGGGCGGGCGCACATGTGGGCGGGCCCCAAGCTGGCTGGAAGGCTACTGTGTGGTTGACAGGCTACTGTGCTGGGCGAGCTACTGTTGTAGTTGACTGTAGCGTAACTTGTCCCACATCGGAAGAGTTGTTTAGAGTTGTGGTGGTTATATGTGGGGTTCCTCCCTTAATAGACATGACGTGTTGGCCTTGTGCGCCAGGAAAAACCTCCGCTGTGCACTCTGATGACGGTTAGGTTAGACAATATCATGGACGGGTAGGTACTGATGTGGGCGGGACTACGAGAGCATCGGGTCTGGGCGAGGTACCAGTATCCTTACCCCAAATGATGCGTTTTAAAGTCGTGAGCCCACCGGATAAAGCGGACAATATCATGTGTTGTGGGGGTGGGCCTTACAAATGGTATCAGAGCCGAGGACGGCTCTGCCCTCGGTGGAGGATAATGTGACGTCCCGGTCACTGCTACATGTGTGCGGGCACATGTGGGCGGGCGCACATGTGGGCGGGCCCTAAGCTGGCTGGCAGGCTACTGTGCTGGGCGAGATACTGTTACAGTTGACTGTGGCGTAACTTGTCCCACATCGAAAGAGTTGTCTAGAGTTGTGGTGGTTATATGTGGGGTTCCTCCCTTAATAGACATGACGGGTTCGCCTTGTGCGCCAGACAAAACCTCCGCTGTGCACTCTGATGACGGTTGGGTTGGACAATATCATGGACGGGTAGGTGCTGATGTGGGCGGGACCACGGGAGCACCGGGTCTGGGCGAGCTACAAGTATCCTTACCCCAAATGACATGTTTTAAAGCCGTGAGCCCACTGGGCAAAGTGGACAATATCATGTGTTGTGGGGGTGGGCCTGCGCCAGGCAAAACCTCCACTGTGCACTCTGATGACAGTTGGATTGGACAATATCATGGACGGGTAGGTGCTGATGTGGGCGGGACCACGGGAGCACATAGTCTGGGCGAGCTACCAGTATCCTTACCCCAAATGACGCGTTTTAAATCCGTGAGCCCACCGGGCAAAGTGGACAATATCATGTATTGTGGGGGTGGGCCTTACACACTTCGCGGTTAATTCATTTCACTTCACAGTCATTTCCATGCATTTCATGGTCATTCCTGGCGATTCCGTGTTCATTCACGGTCAATTTGACGCACTTCACGACCATTTCTATGCACTTCGCGGTCATTTCACTTCACTTCACCATCATTTCCATGCATTTTACGGTCATTCCCGGCAATTCTTTGTTGATTCATGGTCAATTCGAAGCACTTCACGGTCATTTCACTTCACTTCACGGCCATTTTTACGCACTTCGCGGTCAATTCACTTCACTTCACTGTCATTTCCATGCATTTCACGGTCATTCCTAGCGATTCCGTGTTGATTCACAGTCAATTCGACGCACTTCAGGGTCAATTCACTTCACTTCACGGCCTTTTCCACGCACTTCGTGGTTAATTCACTTAACTTCACCGTCATTTCTATGCATTTCACAGTCATTCCCAGCGATTCTGTGTTGATTCATGGTTAATTAAACGCACTTCACGGCCATTTCCACGCACTTCGCGGTCATTTCACTTCACTTCACCGTCATTTCCATGCATTTCACAGTCGTTCCTGGCGATTTCGTGTTGATTTACGGTCAATTCGACGCACTTCACTTCACGGCCATTTTCACGCACTTCGTGGTCAATTCACTTCACTGCACAGTCATTTCCATACATTTTACGGTATTTCCCGGCGATTCCGTGTTCATTCACAGTCAATTCGATGCACTTCACGGTCAATTTACTTCACTTCACGGCCATTTCCACACACTTCGCAGTCATTTCACTTCACTTCACCGTCATTTCCATGCATTTCACAGTCATTCCCATCGATTCTGTGTTCATTCACGGTCAATTCAATTCACTCACTTCACGGCCATTTCCACGCACTTCGCGGTCATTTCACTTCACCGTCTTTTCCATGCATTTCACAGTCATTCCCAGCGATTCCGTGTTGATTCACGGTCAATTTGACGCACTTCACGGTTAATTCACTTCACTTCACGGCCATTTCCATGCACTTCGCGGTCAATTCACTTCACTTCACCATCATTTCAATGCATTTCATGGTCATTCTCGGTGATTTCGTGTTCATTCACGGTCAATTCGACGCACTTCACGGTCAATTCACTTTACTTCACGGCCATTTCTAGGCACTTTATGGTCAATTCACTTCACTTCACGGTCATTTTCGTGCATTTCACGGTCATTCTCGACGATTCCATATTGATTCACGGTCAATTCGTCGCACTTCACGGTGTTGAGGGTCAAATATTACATATTAGACCCCGGTTATTGCTTGGATTTACGAATATTGTACTGTTTAATGATCCGATTTAATTGTGTTTGTGCTGTAAGGTGACTTTGGGAGCCTGGACTGGAAATGGTAATAAAAGCATGGAATTAACGCTCCAATTATGCCAAGGCAAGGGACAGACCCTAAGGGACTAAGATCAATAGATATATATGTCAAAAATCCTAGAAAATCGAGAAACTGAAGCTCAAGTGGCCTTAAAGTCGGCCAAAATGAAAGATCATAGGGTTTCCATCATCTGTTCGGCTCAAAACTTCATACGTGGACTAAGGAGTATAAATTAACCGTACACGTCAAAATTTATCCACTGGATCGTTGTAGAAGTGGCTCAATGAATAGATCAGCCCCTTAAATCCGTAAGTGGGGTCCACCTGATATCTTGATATGTTCCAGTTTTGGTCTCAACCGTTTAAATGAGCTGAAAAAATGAATGGATGAAGCAGATTCTCGAAAACATCATAGTGGACCCCACTTGAGCATGAGTGTGCATAGTGCACAAGTGCACTAGCCGTGCACAACTATGAAGAGTCAGTCAAACCGACTCTTGACTGACTTCTTCTTCCAAAAAAAAAAACTGATCGAACTCTTAATCAGGGTTAAAAACCGACCAGACAATGTGCATATTTTCGATCCATGTTAATTGGACGAAAATCAATCAACTCTGTAACGTCCACAGACTCTGTTGCACGATCCACGTTATCGATTGCTGTGGGCTCCTATCTTCGAGGTGAGTGAATATCTGCACTGTCCATCCCTTAGGGACGAAAAATCTGATCAAGATGGGGCAGTGTCGCTGATTGGCAAGGAAAATAGGGAGTTGGGTGCGCTGGCTTCTCATCTGTGTAAACTGATTTACACAGGGACTGCGTAATGACTTCCCATCTGCGTAACTGACTTACGCAGGGACAGCGTAAGCTCTCCAACCGACTCAAGTTATACACCAGCCGACCTCCATTGGATATAAAAGAGAGAAAAAGAAAGGAAGGGGGCATTCAATTCCAAGGAGATCCTGGATCAGGAGCAGCTGTGGAGGCAATTTTTTTCTTTTCTTTTTATTTTTGTTTAAGAGATTATAGCTTGATCATATCCATGGCTAGTTAAACCTCTTAGCTAGGGCTAAGAGGTGAAGCTTATAGCATGATGGGAGACTCTTGATATGCCTTTTTGTTTAGTCTGAACTAGTGATGATTTTAGCTAATTAAGGTAATGTTTTTAGTTTTTAATGATCTGTTGTGATTAAAATTACAATGGGTCTGCGATAACTTTGAGCATGTTCCTTTTCTTTTTATGTTTATGATGTTAGGAAGCCTTGTTGTTCACCATCGTGTCCTGGGCATGGTCGGATAACGGTACCCTTCCTAACCTTCATACATTGTTGATTGGTTGGTAATTAGTTTAATTCTGTTGTTTACTTTGTCTCCTGGGCATGGTTTAGTGATGGAATCCATTCTAATTCATATACCTTACGTCTCTTGAAAACTATATCAAAGTAAGTTCAGCTTGATTTTCATGGTTACACCCTTCAACTAGATGAAGATGGACTCTAAGTCCAGTTGAGTATCTGATGCAGGCATAAGATCTCCCTGATCTCTACAAGTGGATCCTCTGAATCCCTAGTTTCTTTTTTCTGAATTCTTTAGGATTTAGATAATTATTTCATCATTATTCCTCAAATTTACAGTTGATTTAGATTTCATCTTAATATAATTCTATTTCTACTTAGTTTCAGATACGTACAAGTATCAATCTCTTGGGATTCGACCTCGGTCTTACCGAGTTTATTACTACATCATAACCCTGTACTTGGGGAGTGAATAAGTTTTTGGCGCCGTTGCTAAGGACTGACAGCTACAATTCTCTGAAATTAATTGGTTTTAGAATTAGATTAAGATTAAGATTTTACTAACTTTAGTTTTAGATTTTTTTTTCTTAGAACTAATTTTCCTGTTTTGTAGGGTCATTGATAGATCGTCTAAATTGGTAACTTCGTCCTAATTTGCTTACTTTCTCTATTTTTTAGCTTAGGTCTTATCTCCTAGATATTGACGTGGTTTGTTTTATTTTGTGAATTTTAACTTAGGAATCTCTAACCTGGTAACTTCTTTCTCACGTCTCCTCCCTCTTCCTTTCTATACTGTTGTAGGATCCTTTCTTTTATTTTTCTTAGGATTAGATTCAGAGTTAGGGTCTCACCATGTATATGCACGAGTGGGAACGTCAGTATGCTGAGAAGAATAATCTATATTGGGATGATGACAATGGTAGAAATCAACCTATGTCTTAAAATTTTTCTGAAACTATCATCGGGAACCAACCAGAATATAATGATCCATTGGTTAAGAAGTCCTTACGCGAGCATATGCAGGAGAATAATTATACCCCACGAATTAACAAAACTGTACGTGAGTGTTAGGGTTATCATAATTTTGGGCGTGATGACTATTATCACCCATCAGATAAGAAGAAAATAATGCGTAATTATATTATGAGTGATAATATGTATTACCAACCATCAGATTCTCCCACCTATGATTCGTATGACTATAATCAGTGGAAACATCAAAATTGAAGAAATGAACCAACAACATGTTATAATGATTATTCTCTTGGATCCTCTACCTTTGAGATCCAATGGAATTCAATTCAGCATAGCATATCCTGTCTCGCGAAAATTAGAAAATCGTTGAAGACATAGTTAAGTTGGTAGTAGTATAGGTGCACACGGTTCGGTTTGTTCCAGTGCTGGGGTGAAATCAGAACCTATCCGTTCCCAACGTTTGCAAGAAAAATAGAACTGGAACCAGACCGTTTGCATCCTAGAATTGAATTGGATCCGGGCTGTAAAAAACTGGTTTGGTTTTAGTTCAGTTCTACAATTCTGGGCTTTTTATAATTCAGTTCAATTGCATGTTTTGTTTTTATAATACAGCCTGATTACATAATTTATATATATATATATATATATATATATGTGTGTGTGTGTGTGTGTGTGTGTGTGTGTGTGTGTGTGTGTGTGTGTGTGTTGTATATATAGAAAAAGTTCTATATAGTCAAGTTCACGGGAACTCCCCATGAGGTCGAGCTGTGTGGGCCCCACCATAATGTATGTCAAACATCAACACCGTGCATTTGATGGGTCCCCTTTAAATTATGGAATATCTCAAAAATCAGTCATATACGGAACTTGGGTGGGCCATACCATTTAAAATCATGTGAAGATATGCCTAAAACATATAAAATCACTTGGTGGGGCCCACTTGAAATTTGGATGCGTCTGAAACTTGGTATGACCACTCATCCAAGTGGGACACGTATAATGGACGGGCTGGATTTGTGAACCACATCTCGGTGGACCCAAAAAATGATTATGAATGTTTTAATGGAGGGTAACCCCACTCAACTTTTGTATGAGTGTGGCCCACACAAGTCACGGATTCACTTGATTTTTAAGTCCTAGGCCCACTATGGAATGGTGCATCTTACTGATGGCATAGATGTTTGACATATATCATGGTGGGGCCGACACTGCTTGACCTCATGGGAAGCTCCCATGAGCTTGACCATATAGAACCTTTTCCCATATATATATATATATATATATATATATATATATATATATATATATATATATATATATATATATTTCAAATACAAAAACTCCTCTATTAAAAAAATTCACATAGAGTAATGGTGAATCTAGATCCTCTACTTACAAAAAAAAATAAAAATTCCTGCTTGTTGCAATCTGATCGGCCACATCATCAGACACTGCATGTAATGCAACAGTGCTGATAACAGCACGATGACGTGGTCCAATCAAGATGCAATAAAACATGAATTTTCTTCTTGTGGTAAACAGAGGATCCAGATTCCATAATGGCAATCTAAACTGACCAAACCACTTACCCTCGCATGGATGAAGTATAAACCAGAAACTGCAGTACAAGACGATAGTGGTAACTGTCTAATATTTCCCTTCTTGTTTTGACCACTCATTGTTTGACTTTTAATATTAATTTGATATCCATCAATTGGGTGGTTAGGATTGCGTCATTAGCATAATTTTTGAGACTTCCAATCAAGTGTGCATCCCATCCATCCCTAAAAATGAGACTTCCAATCCCACTTTGATAACCATTAGAACGGGATGAAGCGAAATTAAAGAGGAACTGCATTGGCCTCCGCCAAATTGGATCCAAACACAACTATATAATATTAATAACTTACTAATGATTGTAACATAATATAAATAATTTAATATACTACAATCGCAGCTGTGGCACTACTTCGGGCTTTGGATCCAAACATAGCCTTCTTAATATTCAGTATAGAAAATCAAGGCTAAGTTTAATGAGGAAGACAAACGCCCCTCCCAAAACCAGTTCTATGCTATTTGGGCTAGTTACCTAGTTTTCTGTGAAACACAATGCTGTGGTTGCTCATCAATGCATTGAACGGGTATTAAGTACTCGTCCTGTGTTCAAACATGTGGGCTAGCGTTGGCCATGAAGGTGATATTGCATGAGGAAAGAGTTGAAAGCCAAATATTTCAGCAATTGCCTTGACAGACAATATATTGTACTCCACTTAGGACTCCTAAATCACCTAGCCAATGCCCCTAAAATGCCATTGGTATTTTCTCTCCACTATGAAAATTTATATTCATGTACCAATGGCATAACCATTGACATAGAAAGAAACACATCTGACATACCCATAAACACAAACACTGCGTGTCGTCCCAAAGCAATTTTCACATATAATACAGTAAATATGTTTGAAAAGTAAAACCACATATAATGTAAAAGCAACTATGTCCAAATACACATGTGCAACATTGTACATGTCAAAAGGCAACTTTTCAACCATGCTGATAAAAATAAAAGCCCTGTGTTTAGCAATACCCATAGCCATGTCCAAAAAACAACCATATTAAGCAAATCCCATAGTCATATATAAAACCCATTTCCAGCTACGTTGATGTATAGACAAACACACTTATCATATATAGAAACAGACTCTTGTCCAGGAAATTCCATGCTAAAAATATACCCAATAGACATCAATAGCCTCTGAATCCTCTCACTCAAGACAAATGCTACCCTTCAGCTCTACATCCTTGATGAAGTCATGACAATCGGCCACGCATTTTACTCTTTTCATGTTCAACACCTTGCTAATCTCCTCAAAACTCTGACTAGAGACACACTGCAATAGATCTATAGCATGAACACATAAATAATAGATTTTTAGCAATACAAGGATAGATTCATAACAAATTTAACAATAGATCGATAATTGATACATGACAGATGCACTAGCGGATTTATATATGAGAACCTACACATCCACCTTTAATTTTTGTCCTGTTCATCTAGATGGTGAGAGCACATAATGGACAGTTTGTACGTTTCCTGTATGGTATGTAATTGCTTCTGTGCACTACCAGGCCCAAGCGTGTCTGGCCTAGGTTCATGAGTGTAAGACCAAATTTTAAGCCCAGCCTGCCCACCTTATGAGCTTGATAGTAGGGCAGAGGGCCAGGCTGGCAAATGGGCTTTTGATCCTTGCCTATTTTTGCTACGGTTGGGCTGAAATATTCTGCCAAGAAGCCCATGTCCTTGAAATATTCTTCCAAACAGAAAAGTTAAAATTTTCTACATTTGTGATTTTTCGTACATAGACCATACATGATGAGGTCCACAACATGGACGGGCCCAATTGCAGTACAGAAATGGCTCTGCTATCTCGCGGTCCTACCGGCTCTGAGGCAACATCTTCCATCCAACTAATTCCTGAGATGATTGGCGGGGTGTGGTTTTTAGGGTAAAGTAACATCCGCTGCCAACAATATATGTGTCCCACGTCCGTCCGTCCGACAGTGTGGTGGCAAGGGATAGCGATTTAGGCCTCGTTCAAATGATTCCTACTAATGATCCGAACTGTTTATTTGTACAAGATACGATTCAAACAGGGTATACTAAATTGGATTGCGTACTGAGCAACTCAGCACGCTTTTATCCCACTGAGTAAATTCTGCTGGGACACCGTGTATGTATGTACTTCATCCACACCGTCCATTCGTTTTTCAGATAATTATAGGGCGTTGAACCCAACATTGAAGCATATCCAAGCTCAAGTGGACCGCACCACAGAAAACAGGTGTAATAATGATTAACACAGTTAAAACCTTACTAAGGCCCACAGTGATGTTTATTTGTCATTCAACCTATTCATAAGATTACACAGGCATGGTTGAAGGGAAAACATAAATATCAGTTTCATCTGAAACTTATGTGGCCCAAGGGTAGACTTTCAATTCATAATATTTGCTGTGGTGTGGTTCACTTGAGCTTTGGATATATTTAATTTCTGGTGTCAAGCTTTATAATTATCTGTTAAAATGGCTGGACGGAGTGGATAAAATTTATAAATCACAATGGATCCCACAGAGTTTATCCTGTATGCTTAGCCTACCGAGTTACTCATGACACAGTATGTTTAAGAAATAAATTTATAATTTTGCACATTCAGCGAGAAAAGGATACTTTGTACGGGACTTACCTCATCAACGAATGAGGGATAGATGACTAGTTGAGTGGCTCCATGACCAGTCCCTCCGCTGTACGTTGTCCACGCAGGATGATGGGGATGTGCGCCACCTTGCTGCGGTCCATTTTGAATTCCGTTGGCATTTCCACTAAGGCTAGCTCTTGGAGTTCGAGGTATTCAATCCCTTGTGGAAGAGTCTTCAACTCTCCACAGTTGATCAGAAGTAGCTCTTGGATGCTTTGCAATGCTCCCTTTTTTATTACTATCCGATTTAAGTGTTTGATATCCCGTAAAGTTAGTATACTTAGCTTTGTAAACCATCCATCGAGGAAACACAACTGCTGTCCTTCATAGGCACTTCGAAGGTAGAGGGATATCAGATTGGGCAACGCTTGGAGTGATGAAAGAGGATCTTCTTCTTCTCTCAGCTTTGACCAAGACAACGACAAATGGGCGAGGTTCACAAGGGAGCTAAGCCATCGAGGCACCTTCTCCAAACGCCCGTTCAGGGAAAGCTTCTGAAGAAGCCGTGGAAGGTTAGGAGAGATTGCTTCCAATTGAAGTGTTTCTTCCTCTGCACTTGCTGTCACACTCAACTTCAGAAGGTGTTTCATCTTTCCGATTGAATTGCACAACGCAGCTCCATCGATTTTTCTGACCTTAGAAATGCTAAGACTTCTCAGTTGGGTTAAGTTCCCAACATTTCTAACAATCTCCCCTTCTTTGTCTTCGATAACACGTAGAGTCTGTAAACTCGTTAAATTACATATTCTTATAGGAACTTGGATGCTATTTAAGCAATCAAAATCAGTATAGAACTCGTCAGTAATTCGATATATATACAGGTGTCGTAGTTTCTGTAGCTTCACAATCCCACTGGGTAGCCTCTCTAGCTTCGTATTCCTGACGTCCAGTGTTTGAAGGTTCTGTAGCTTCCATAAAGATCCGGGAAGCTCCCTAACATTAGTTCCACTTAAGTTTAGATACCGTAAATTGAACATGTTAGTCACTTCATCTGGTATGCTTTCAATAGGAATCCCTCTTAGATTTAGGACCCTCAGCAATCTAAAGCTTGATACCATCGTATTTAAAGAAGACGAAAACGACATGTTTCCATCAAACACCATGAGGGAACGAAGATGTGTCATACCTGTGTTCGAATGATTAATTTCGTCACTACTGTAGATTGACATGCGGCGGACTTTGCCGTTTTGCATTGCTTGCGGCTCATCGTATGTCATGCAGAACTTTTGTTCGTCACTTATGGATAATGCCAGTTCACGCACAATATCGTGCATTCGACAAGCTCTCAACCTTCCAAAACCATTCGTTTCAACAACCTGAAGTATGTTTCGATGGATGAGTTCCTTCAGGTAGTCTTCTGCCGCCTCCTCCATTGTAATTTTACCTGTCTTCTCCACAAAACCCTCTGCCACCCACAACCTAATCAGCTGCTTGCGGTGAATTAAGTAATCCTCAGGAAACATGCAACAATACAAGAAACAATGCTTAAGCCGGTAAGGTAGATCATAAAAGCTAAGCAACAGGATGCGCTTTACTGGTTCAAGTTTTTGATTGCTTTTCAACTGCCCGCTCAGGTTTCTGTCGATTTGATCCCATTCCAATGCAGTACTATTGTTTCTCGATGACAGGAGGCCGCCCATGGCAACAATTGCGAGTGGCAAGCCTCCGCATTTTCTTACTATGGATCGAGCCAATGGCTCAAGCTCTAAAGGACAGGGTTCACTCCGAAACGCCTTCTTACAGAAAAGCACCCAGGCCTCTTCATGATCTAGAGGCCGAACCATGCAGACACGGCTTCTCTCTCCTGCTGCAGTAGCCACATCAGAGTCTCTCGTCGTAACTACTAACCTACTTCCACATCCACAATCTGAAAATATGTCATTTAATTTATCCCAATCATTCGTAGTCCAGACATCATCCAAGATAATGAGGTACTTTTTTGATTCCAGAAGTCCTTCAACCATCCACCTCAAGTCGCGAGCATCTTTGGTGGCCAAGTCATTTGGAACAACATCTTTCTTAGCCTTAAGTAATTGTTTTATGATGCTTCGTAGTACCTCATCAATTTTAAGAGGCTGTGAGACAGAAACACATGCGTAGCAGTCGAAGAGCTTCTTTACTTGATGATTCTTGTAGGCTTTAGCGACAAGAGTGGTTTTGCCCACCCCACCCATCCCTGTCACTGAAATCACCGTGCGTTGTTTTTCTTCCTCCAATAACCATCCGTCTATCAAATCTATTTCTTTCGTCATCCCCACAATGTCATTGTCCGCTTTGAAAACAGAAGTTTCTACATCACGTTGCCACTGTTCGCTAACATCAGAGGATCTGGTGACTTCTTCTATTTGGCTGGGTCTTCGCTGAAAAATATTCTGAACATTAACCTTGGTTTCTTGAAGTCGCCTGGCGAACTGATGCTTGTCGCTGATATTCTTGGGGATATAGATAGTGTCAACGAGAAAACCCTTGAATCCACCTCGTCGTGGCCTGTCCATGCGATGCAAGAACTCGTCGATGATATCCTCCACATCATGCGCAGCGTCTCTCACGTCTCTTACCCATGTTTTCATTTCTTCATTGCTATCCTTTCTTCTATCAGCATCCCTCAACAAGGCTCGCATTCCATTAAGTTCCGTCTCGATTTCTTTAACTTCCATGCGTACTCCTTTTAGTAGAGACGCTTCTTCTTTTAGAAGGGCACTTAAGTTTTCTAACAAGAATTGAACAACACTCTCTGCCATCGGAATTTCTGAAAAATAGAAAAAGAAGACGATCGATGTCAGAAAGAAATGTTACATTATTCTTTCGGCTATATATGACTATATGTGAAATCTAATCGGAACATTAAATACATTGGATCATGTTGGTCCAGGGCCAAACAATCCAGGGGAATCCATAATTTAGGTGGGATACGCCAATGGAACCAGTTGGGAGCTAATGACCACTCTTGATCACACCTGGGCCCACCTGAATTGCATACTAGGTTGGGATTTGGGCCCCGGCCATAAAATTGGGTGATACACATAATAATAGAAGTATAGGATTTCACATACACAACATGGTGGATAAAAATCAACGGTGAGTGTTCTTTGAAAACAATTTTCACTGGTATAGCTCACCTGGGTCCGAATGGATTTCACGTACACATGACTGTAGAGCCTGCCCTAACCGAACATGGCAGGGATGCTCTCTCTATATACAC